>CM066243.1:4818742-6315945 GCA_033675125.1 Athetis lepigone
GTAACAAAAATAATTTTGTTGATTCAACAAAAACTTACTGTTGTCAACTGTCATACGATAAATGAATAAATATCTTGGGGCAATTCACACACGGCCATCTGATCCCAAACTAGGCAGAGCCTGTACTATGCTAACCTGTCAAACATATTAAAGATAAACTACACTCAGACACAGAACAAACAATTATGCTCATTCGCAAAATTTGTCTCGGATATCAAAATATATTTCACTATCACTACTACTACTAGCCGTTACGCATTCAAGCGGAAACTCAAGGCTCATTTACAGCTCAATTAGGTAGAGTACTCTCATAACCATCTTTCTTGAAATATATGTATATATATTTATTTATATATATTATATATATATTTATTTGCATAATATATATTTGCTTATTTATTTTAGTACGTATATATGTATTTTTATTAATTTGTAAATTTTGTAATAATTAACATCTGTTTTTTATTTTATATTTGCACCTGCCATCATATCTCTGCACTACCGATGGTTGACTGGTAGAGAATGCCTAAGGTATTAAGTCCGCCTCTGTGCATAAATTTTGTGCATAAAGTGTAAATAAATAAATAAATATCACTGGCTACTTTCTCCTGTCATCATGATTTTCAGCCTCCACTTTCACTTTGGCCATAGTTGAGTTAAAAGAAAGAACAGCCAAAACAATACATAGATCTTTCAACCAACACCGGGCACTTCTGAATTGTAAACCACCCAGTTACAAAGTTCCAGGTTAAACTCTGTACCTCCCAGATAAACCTAGAACTAAAATTGCCACTAGAAACAACAACGCGTCACATGGCCCCGGTGATTCATTAAACTGATGTCACTGCGGTCTCACAATGAATTGTGGACCAAATTAATTGTAATGCGTTTGTTTAGATTGTGTTTACAAGGCAAGTTAGCTTGGTGAAAACTTAAGTGTTTTATTTGTTTTTCTTATTAATAATTTCAGTTGGTGTACTAGCAATTTCTCTTGAATGTGAGTGCGATTTTTCCTCAGGACATGACCTTCATTTGAAGGTACATGCCTCGGCAATCCCAAGTGCTTCTGCGGTTAGAACTAAATAGAATCTAAATCAAATTAATTTAGGCGTAGACGCAATATCTCACATCATATTACAAATAACGTAACTAGAATAACGTCATATTTAGGTAAGACACTTTAAGTTGAAAGACTGGTCTAATTACAGTCTAGAAAATAGAAATATCGCTGTAATTTAGCAAGCAACGTGTTCTGAGAGCTAATCAAAAGAGTTCTTAGAAGTCTATCATCATAAAACTTTAATAATTATTATGAAAACTACCTAATTGTTAAGTCTTTTGTTTTAGTACGAAAATTTTCATGTAATTTTTGAATTTATTAAACAAGGTTAACCTTACAGGACTACACCGTGACCGAGATATTGAAGGAGTAAAATAATTACTTACCAGTACTTTGTAAAAAAATCCTGCAATTTACTACAATTCCTGCAAATTACTACTATTTCTGCAATTTACTACAATTTCTGCAATTTACTACAATTTCTGCAATTTTTGGTTGTTAGCAAATTGTAACAATTCTGAAAACAATTTTTTTAAATTTTTTAAACGAGATCGAACCCGTGGGGGCCGCGAGTATCTTAATATTTACTTAGCTTAATTATGTTATGTAAAAACATTATCTCCCAAAACAATAATTAACACAACCAAAAGGCTTTACACGCATCATTAAACGAATGAAAGAGAAAAAACCCATTGAACTGAAACGAGATCGTTTCTACATTGACGACTGAATTCATATCGTTTAGAAATCTCATGTTTGTTCGACGATATCGCTCTGTGAATGGATATTCTGAAGACATCTGCGGGCGACAAATTACCTATTCTATCTGTCATCTCGCTACGGAACGCGGTGCTGTTGGATTGGTTGGGGTTCCGTGGGTTTTGCTTGTTGGTTGTTTATTTAAACCTTCGAACACACGTGGTTTGAGTCACAATAGCAGCGCGATAGCCGGCTGTCGCTTAGTCGTTGATAGGTTAGTGGTGTCTGTTAGTAACATGGTTTTCTTTGAGTGATGCAGTATTAATTTTTACACAAGCGAATGCTGGACAAAGTCTGTTGACAAACAGAAAAGGCGTGGGTATTGGTGACTATCCTGGCTTAACCCTTTGACTGCCAGAAGCGTATATATACGCGAGACACAATAACTTTTCTATTGTTTTATTAATGATGGCACACAAGAGGTAAACCTTAGAACACACGTGTTTCGAGACACAATAGAAAGACAACAGCAGCGCGATTGCCGGCTGTCGCTTGGTCGTCGAAAGGTTAAAAAGGATTGGTGACGACTTGTGATTATTTGAAGTCCAGGTAACCTCATGATATGTTTCATCGCCGATGACGTCAGAGATGGCCAAAATTAACTTAGAAAGTACATCATCATCTTAATTGTGGTCTTAATCTAAGATCTGACGTGGATAATCTAAGATATAACGTTATCACAGGAATTATAAATGCGAAAGTCATTCCGTCTGATTACTAAGTATCTCATCATGCAACCATAGAAGCAATTGTTGTAACAACACAAGACATAATAAGTGATCTGTTTATGGCTATTTATCTAATTATAAACCTGCTATTATTTTTTGTTAAATGTTTCTGATAATTTTATTGTATTTGGAGGAAAGCAATATTGAGTTCATATTTTGGTAAAGTTGTTAATACAATGGCAGCAACTGCATGTGTTTAGCTGACGATCAGGTTATGCAAGGCCTAAGTCCAGCAGTCAACTGACGTAGCTGCAAATGACTGTACTAGAATGGTCGCCTATCTGTGAGGACTGATAAATCTAGCAGATATCTAAATAGTCAGCCAGCTGTTTGCCATCAAATTAAATAAAAAAAAAAACTAATTATTTCAAAAAAAAAAGACGGGTTGCACTCCGGGAGTGCCGGCAGAAGTGAAAACTTGATTATTAATACTATCCATCCGTCCTACGCTTTTTCGATCAGGTCACGTGTCCTGACGCGAGTTTAAGATTTTATACCCATTACAGAAAAAGTGCTCAACGCCGCTAAAGAAGTTTTCACTTCAAAAAAATATCATTTTGCAGTGGTGTTACAGTGACGAACAAAACCCAATGTACAGAACCACATCCCACAATCGTACAACCACTTTTTTTTCTCACCTTATGTTTTCGCGAAATATTTTCGGGATTCAGTGATTGATGTTCGGTTGACGCGTCTCGACTAATGCTTGCTTGAAGATTGATATGTCCCAACGGTATTAGGTAGGTAATCCATTCCTCTATATTATTTAAATACGATGGTAGGGTACGGTGATGAATAGGCATTTGATTGCTTTTAAATATTTTCTGTTTCCTCGATTTTAATGTTGGTGTTTTGTTTTTTTGCTGCTGTATGATAAATGGTGTTTGGTATTTTGCTGAGGATATGAAGATTGGAGATCGGATGGAGTACTTAGAATGGTTTAAAGGCCATTTTTTTTTTTTGGTGAGTGGGAAATCATCCAATGACTGCTCCCGTCCTGGGTGCGACGGGAGGGCGTGTCAGACTCTTACTGACTAAAACCCACTCATGTTCCTTCGATTGCCCTTTATGTTCCAGGGTCACGGTAACTATTATAAACATTCCGCAACATTATAAACATTCCGCAACTATTATAAACATTCCGCAACTATTATAAACATTCCGCCATTCACATTAAACTTTTATGTGAATTTGTACATGCCTTCAAGTCAATAGTAGTAATTTTTAAAATTATAATACACACATCAAAAGTGTCTAGGGATATTTCAATTAAACCTAAACAACTAAAATTCTATTAACTTTTTTTTAAGACACCTACACTTTAAAATAAACCTTGTCTAATAGCCTATCTAATCTGATAATGAACTTTAAGATAAAGTTAAATAAAAAAAAATCTTAGAAGAACAGGAAAAACTCACAAAATTTCAATCTAAACTTTATTTTTGAAACATCAAAACCTAAACAAAACAATTTTTTTTTTTATAAAAATTGTTGATAACTTAAAATTAATAATCTGTGGATCCACCTAAGACTCTCCTAACACATCTGCAGCGGTTCTGTATACTCAAAACAAGGGTGTCAATATCCTGTTGTGGAATACTGTCCCAAATTGCGGTTTCTGAAGCCATGAGGACCAGTCAGAGCGTTATATCCGGGCTTTGGTCACGTTATCGTGTAACGGGGGAAGTGGTGGAACGGCACCGAGGACCTCAACGCATTAAAACATATGTACAGGACCGATTCATAGTAAATGCTGCACGAAGTCAACCAAATGTAACGGCAATGCAATTGGTTCAAAGGCTACAGAGAGAGTATGGTTTGCTGGTAAGCGGTCAAACTTTGAGAAGACGACTGCATAAAGTCAACCTACGTACTCGTAGGCTGATTCGGGTACTAGCGCTAAGGAGAGGCAATCAATGAAGAAGATTACAATGGGCTATTGCACACGAAAACTGGAACCATTCTCAATGGTCAATTGTGCTTTTCACTGATGAATCCAGGTTTGGATTTCATCCTGATTCGCGAAGAGTACGCGTTTGGAGAGAACCTGGACGTTGGAATCGACTGCAGCACCTACAACAAGTTCATGCATATCAAGGTGGCACGATTATGGTTTGGGCAGGAATTCGTCTCGGCGGTAGAACGAACCTCGTTTGGATACAAGGCAATGTGACTGCTCTAAAATACCGAGATGAGATGCTAAAGCCTGTAATCTTGTCCCACAGACAACAAATGGAACAAAATTTCCAGCTAATGCACGACAATGCCAGTCCCCATACGGCGCGTATCGTCAAAAGTTGGTTACAACAGCATGATATCTAAGCTTAAGACTGGCCTGCACAATCCCGTGACTTAAATCCTATTGAGCATGCCTGTGATATGCTTCTGAGAAGAGCTCTTAGGAATTTCCCTGAAGATATTAAGGATGAAAACCAGCTTTTCTTGCATCATAAAAGGACTTGGGACAGTATTCCACAACAGGATATTGACACCTTGTTTTGAGTATGCAGAACCGCTGCAGATGTGTCAGGAGAGTCTTAGGTGGATTCACGGATTATTAATTCTATGTTTTCAAAAATTTTTGTAAAAAAATAGTTTTTTTTTGGTTTAGGTTTTGATGTTTCAAAAATAAAGTTAAGATTGAAATTTTGTCTGAGTTTTTCCTCTTCTTCTAAGTTTTTTTTTAATTTAACTTTATCTAAATGTTTATTATCAGATTAGATAGGCTATTAAACAAGGTTTATTTTAATGTGTAGGTGTCTTAACAAAAAGTTTATAGAATTTTAGTTGTTTAAGTTTAATTGAAATATCCCTAGACACTTTTGATGTGTGTATTTAAATATAGGTATATCTTTTCTGGAATATCGAAATAAAAACGTAGCATATGATTTAATACCCCATGTAGTTCTTCAAAAATATTAAAAAACCTTAGCTATTTATTTTATTTATAAAAGATAAAAATTAGAGAAACCAAAATTATTGTGGAATGCAAAATAAAGTTTATGGGGTACTGTTTAAAGTGTTATAACAAAATACCTCCCCAAATCATTCAATTAACCGAAAGTAAATTTAAATCTTTAAATCTTAAGTAAATTTAAATTCTTCCACGCTGATCTGGGAGCAAAAGAAAAACGTAGAATGTGTCAGCTGCTTATCATCCCGCGCAGGTCGTAAAAGTCGACTTAGGGAATCTAGTTACTCAATATCTAGTAACAACAACCAACTTAGGGCACGCGAACTGCCACGGTATGCAGATGGCTTAAGTTGGATAATTGGCGTTAGGGCAGGATGTCAATTTTGGGTGGTAACGGAAACATTAACATAAATGTTAACGACGGCATCCACGAACCGAGTGAGCAGGTTCACTGTCCACCTATCAACCCGCAATAGACAAGCGTGATGGGTTTAATGTCTAATCCCCTCCAAAAAACCATGATTAAGACGAAGAATAAGAGGCCCCAAGTGCCCGGCGGCTCCAGTGGTGAAGCTGTCGATGACGGTGGGCAGGTTCACCTTGGAGCTAGGGGTGCTAAGAATCCCCGGGTGAGATCGATCCCCCGTTCAACGACCACTGCAAACGTTAGATCGGACACCGATAAACTGCTAAACATCATAACTTTTAACATTCGTACTTTAAAATCTGAAGAACGTCTGCTTGAACTGGAAAATGCACTGAGTGAGGTTAACTGGGATATCGTTGGCTTATCGGAAGTAAGGAGAAGTGGAGAAGATACCGTAGAGAGAGAAGATACCATATTCTACTACAACGGACAGAGCGGAGGACTTTACGGGATAGGATTTTTAGTAGCCAAAAAGTGGAAAAAATAATATATTAGATTTCATATCATACTCTGACAGGATCGCAGTCCTAAAATTTCAGATAACAAACACACAAACACTGTCCATCATCCAGGTATACGCTCCTACATCAACCCACCCAGATGAAGAAATGGAAGAATTCTACGATCTTCTTAGCAAAGCTTGTGATGACCATAGAAGCACTTGGAACATAGTGATTGGTGATTTCAATTCCAAAATTGGGCCTAGGCAAGATTTAGATGACCATAATATCTTGGGTCCACACGGTCTTGGAACTCGTAATGAACGTGGGACCCGCCTCCTTCAATTTGCATTCGAGCAAAATTTATGTGTAAGTAACAGCTTTTATTACAAAAAACCCCATAGACGGTGGACTTGGAAATCACCTAACAATCTCATTAGGAACGAAATAGACTACATTCTTTCTTCTAATAAACAAATAATTAAAAACGTTCAAATTTTAAATCAGTTTAAATTCAGTTCCGACCATAGACCCATACGCGCAATACTTAAGCTCAACACTAAAATTAACAGGCAAAAATTTATGAAAAGTAAAATTAGAAAACTGAACAAACAATCACTTTTACAAGGTCAAGAACAATTCAAACTGGAGTTAAGAAATAGTTTTGATATACTAGACACAGAAGTTGGACACCAAGATGTTCAAGAACAATACAATTTAATTTTAAATAATTTAACTAAAGCTAGCAAAACAGTCGAACAAATCAAAACAAAAAGTAAAAAACTATCACACAATACAATAAAATTGATAGCACAAAGGCTAGATTTTAGTAGAGAAAACAGGAATTTAGATTACAAGCTTAAAGATAAGGAGGTCAAACGTAGTATCAGAAAAGATATTAGGAACTACAACAATCGACAGGTTCAAAAAGCGTTAGAAAACAACTGTTCTTTAAAAATTGCTAAACAAGGTATTTCGAATAACAAATCATGGATCACACATTTAAAAGATATAAATGGTGCAAAACAAACTAATAGAGCAAAGGTTTTGAATATATGTACAACTTTTTATAAGTCCTCTACTCCAACAATAGAGAAACACGAACAACACCCGATTATTACTACTCTGACAATATACCGCCCATAACCGGATACGAAGTTCATGTAGCCCTCAAAAGAATGAAGAACAACAGGTCATGTGGCGAAGACGGCGTAAGCACAGAAGCACTAAAAATAGGCGAACCGATCCTCCTACCATATATTACCAAACTTTTTAATAGCATTCTGCAATCTGGTAGCTTTCCCAAAGATTTCTGCCATTCAAATATTATACTTCTTCACAAAAAAGGAGACAAGTCCGATATAAACAATTACAGGCCGATTAGTTTAATATCACACATATATAAAATATTTATAAAAATAATAGAAAACCGTATATCCGGTGAATTAGACAAGCACCAACCTCCTGAGCAAGCAGGCTTTCGCCCTGGCCTATCTACAACAGATCATCTGCATGCAGTCAACCAATTAATAGAAAAACACCAAGAATTCAAAATTCCTCTTCATCTTGCATTTGTTGACTACTCCAAAGCTTTTGACAGTATTTCACACTCTGCTATTTTTGACGCCTTAAGCAAACAAAATATTGACCCCACCTACATTAATTTATTACGATTAATTTACCAAAATAGTACAGCTGCCATAAAATTAGAAACCGCAGGTCCAAAATTTCAAATAGAGAAAGGAGTCAAACAGGGCGACCCGCTATCTCCAAAGTTGTTCACCAGTACCCTAGAAGAAATCTTCAGAAAGTTGGCTACAGGTTGGAGGGAAAGAGGCATTGGACTTGGCGACATGAGATTGACTAATCTCCGTTTTGCCGACGACATTGTTCTTTTTTCCTCAACAGCCACCGAACTCGAACGCATGCTGTAAGACCTAAGCGATGCAAGCCTTGAGGTTGGACTGAAGATGAACATGTTGAAGACCAAAGTCATGTCCAACGTAACACCGATAAGCATCAAAGTAGACGGGGAGACATTGCAACATGTCCAAGAATACCTTTACTTGGGCCAAGTAGTCTCTTTCCAGGCTAGGCAAGACAAAGAAATTTTAAGACGGACTGATAATGCCTGGAAGAGCTACTGGTCCATGAAAGAACTATTTAAGGGTGAACTGCCTATGGCACTTAAACGCAAGCTCATGGACATGTGCATTCTCCCTGTCTTAACTTACGGCGCGCAGACCTGGTCTTTAACTATGGCTCAGAAGTCCAAACTCAAGGTTTGCCAACGAGCAATGGAGCGCAGTATACTAGGTATCAAATTAACAGATCGAGTTCGAAACACTATACTGCGCTCCAAAACAGGAATAGCCGACGTTGCTCAAAAGGCTGCTCAACTGAAGTGGGACTGGGCAGGACATGTCTGCCGCATGCCGGACAAATTGTGGGCTCAAGTAGCACAGAGCTGGAGCCCTGAGACGGGAAGACGGGGTCGCGGCAGACCACGAAGGAGATGGCGGGATGAACTGGACGGATTCATGCCCAATTGGATCGAAGAAGCGAAGGATCGCGAACGATGGAAGGACTGGAGGGAGGCCTTTGCCCAGGAGTGGGACAGAACAGGCTAACAAAAAAAAAAAAAAAAAAAAAATTTAAATCTTATATAAAACGCACATTATGTAGTGGAGCTTATTATGAGTTAGGGGATTACATTAATAATCGAAATGCTTGGCCTACTGCTGGTCCTGCTCCACAACAGTTTAATTGATTAGCATTTGGAACTTTTGTTGAACCTGCTTAAGATTGTAAACTACAAAACTAATAGTACTGTATCGAGTCACAGTGTTTGTTTTATATAAATTCACATATATACAATGTGAGCACTATGTTCTTGATAGTTTTTTACACATTTACTATGTCTGTCTGTCATTGACTGAATGTACTCTGGCAGTTGGGAGTTTGTCATGCTCACTCAAATGTCTCACTGACGGTGGCGTGTGTGTTGGATCATTTGTTTCCCTTTAAAATGGTAGAGCTATTTGGTGCCGATCCATACGTCATGTTCGTGAACGGGCGCTGTCTGCTGAGACTGGTCATCTCTTAACTGCCACAGTTATTTTAAAAATTGTTTAGTCTATTTCCTATATTTACAATACCTCTTTTAACATGTACGACTTGTTACGTGGTTCTCACATAGCCTTAGATTAACAATGAATGATGTGACCAAATTTTTGTAATCAATTGATTTTAAAAGAGTATCCATGGAGTTTCTTGCTCGCTCTTCTCCATGTGATCTTGGAACGAGCAACTCGCTTCAATTTTCTGACAGACTGACACCTTGACGATTCGAAAGTACCTGTAAATGGTTTATTTGAATAAAATAGTTTTGAGTTTGAGTTATAGGTACTTTTTTTTGGTGAGTGGGAAATCATCCTATGACTGCTTCCGTCCTGGGTGCGGCGGGAGGGCGTGTCAGACTCTTACTGACTTTAGTCAGTCAGTAATCGAAGTGATGAGTGGGTTTTAACCCACTCATGTTCCTTCGATTGCCCTTTATGTTCCAGGGTCACGGTAACTATTATAAACATTCCGCAACCCCGGCAGGCGTTGGCCCTGTTGGGCCCCTTCCTGTGCTGACTCCTTTTCTTTGAGGCGCGTACTATAGTCCAAAAACAAAAAAAAGTATTTAATTATTATAAAAATATTTATTGATTAATTTGTAGGCATTTCATTTTTCTTTAGAAGAGATATTCTCTGGAAGTAGCTGTCACTTTCTTTCTATTCTATATTTTTTTTATATTGGTAATGTTTTACTTTTATGTATCCAAAGTTAAGATCTTAATCTAGTAAAAAACAAAAATTCAATACTAATCATCTTTAAGTTTAGTCTGCATTAAGTATAAACTTTCTGCCTCGTTATGTTTTCTGAGTAAACAGTCTCTGACATTGCTAACAAGCTGGCTGAGCGATTAAAGACCCTATTGACATTAAAATATAAATAACATCAGAAAATGTTGAGCGAGACTGTATGTCCGTTGACCTCGGTGGACAGAAAATGGATGGAATTTAATTTTAAAACTGCTATGGTTTTTGTTACACATGTTTCGAATTTGGAACAAAGTTTAAAGGACGGTTCAGAATTATTTATTTGAAATTATTTTAGAAAGTTACGGATAGTGTAACTTAATAGAGCGATGTATTATTATTTATTTGAAAAAAATATAGTACAACAATTCTTGTAAAAATATAATATTGAAAGCCAGTTACAAGTTTACATTGATTGATCTATAAACAACTGTGATTACTAGTCTTGACTGACTGAGTTTTCAAGGAAGAGTTTCTTAGGAGTGGCAAAATCCTCATGCCTTTGATAATAAACATGTTAATAAAATCAAAGCCATGCATAGGCCCCAGCTGGGGAAAACGGAGGATATGTCGGATATCTAAAACCTGACAGTTCATCCTACTATGACTCGGGAGCTCGTTGTAAACTTGACGAAATTGCATGGCCTTTGCTTTTGCAGACGTTTAGGGAGTTGTAGCCACTTAACATCGGGTGTACCGTCAAATTGTTTGACGGGCCTGTTGGTCTAGTGGTAGTGATCCTGACTGCTAAGCTGGAAGTCGTGGGTTCGTTTCCCACTCAGAACAAACTTTGTGTGATAAGCACGATTGTTGATTCTGTCTAGGTGTCATTTATCTATAATATGTATGTATTTACATATTATTAAGAATGTTTATTAGTTGTCTGAGTACCACAGTACAGGCTCTGCTCAGTTTGGGATAAGATGACCGTGTGAGTTGTCCCGGGATAATTTCTTTTGTTATTTTTTGTTATTTTATCATTGTACGAAAATCCCTCATTTGCTAAGCATCCACGCCAATTAAACAGCCGCCAACCATAAATACACGCATTAATCCACATTTCTTCCACGACATAAGATCCTCTACGGCTCCTCAATTATTCACCATAAAATTACAAGTAATTGGAGTCCAGCAAAGCAATCTAGGTAAAAGCATTGGATGAATATAGTCCATGAACGCTTAAAGACGGCTCGGGACTGGCGTTTACTGCGAACCCTGAAATATGATGGGTGCAGGCGTAATCTCTCTGAGTATGTCCAAGATTTAGTTTACGACGAAATTTCCGTTTACGTTGGGTTTACGTTTCTGTATCTGTTTTTAAATGGTTCACTTTTATTTCTGTTAAGCAGGGCAGAGTTTATTGGCAGGTAATTTTTTAGACGTCTGTAAAATGTGTGTAAAAATATGTGGAAGACGGGTGAACATTTTATGAGAGAATCCGTATGACTAGGCTTTTTGTGTTTATGTATCATCATCATCATCTCCCTAGCCTTTTTCCCAACCGTGTTGGGGTCGGCTGCCAGCCTAACCGGATTCAGCTCGATACCGGTGTTTTACGTGGAGCGGCTGCCTATCTGACCTCCACAACCCAGTAACTGGGCGACATGATACCTCTTGGTAAGACTGGTCTGAGTTTCTGACTAACCAGTAACGACTGTCAAAGTTCTTCGAATGACAACCGGGACCAACGGCTTTACGTGCTTTCCGAGGCACGGGATGTCAGTGATGTCTAAGATTTTGTGTTTACGTATCATGTTTATAAAATATTGTAGTACGTTTACTAATAGAAAGTAACGAGTTACTTGCCCATTCGATTCCATATAAGAAGCCTTTTAATGTTATTAATTTATTTATTATTTCTATTATATTATTCTTATACCTTGCGTGGCTGCCCGTGACGACACTTTAGGCCCTGCCAGAATACCAGCGCTGCGTCTCTCTGACGCAGCTACATGCTGAGGTAGGTGCCTTTTCTGGCCTCGCACAGGCTTTATTTTGTAAGCTTTGTTTGTTTATTGTTATTGTTTTTAATTGTGTGTCTGTGTGTGTCCAGAATAAATGTGTTTTCTTTCTTTCTTCTTTCTTTTGGAATTAGTAACTAGATTCATTATTTTTCAAAACTTTGCCCCCTAGACAACTGGCATTATAGAAAAGATTGTACAATAGAATATGTTGTTCAATTTAAGACATTTACTACTAGTCTGTCAGTTCATTATCAAACGCCGATATATGGCTGCAACATGAGTCACTCTGGGGAGTGAATGACACTCGGGCTAATGGTACACCATTTATGTCACTGTACTCGAAGGTGGCAAATTAACTGCGATTGGTTGGCCCTTTATAACTTTTGAGTTATTATGGCGTTTCCTAGTAATTTGACATTTGTAAAATGACAAATAAAAAAAATTGACTTATTCCCCAAATCCACCATAAAATGCCTTACCTTTCGACGACCAAGCGAAGTGTTTAAGGGGGAAATGGAAATTGAAAAAATAAAGTCTCAAAATCCCCTATAAGGGTATATACTTATTTGAAATCTGACAGCTGGATGCTTATCTACTAGTCTAACAGTACATTATCAAACGCCGATATATTATGGCTGCAACATGAGTCTCTCTGGGGAGTGAATGACACTCGGGCTAATGGTACACCATTCATGTCTCTGTACTCGGAGGTGGCAAATTAACTGCGATTGGCTGGTTTTTTATAATTTTTGAGTTATTATGGCGTTTCCTACTAATTTGACATTTAAAAAATGAAAAATAAAAAAAAAAACTTATTTCCCAAATCCATCCTAAAATGCCTTATATTTCGACGACCAAGCGACAGTCGGCTGTCGCGCTGCTATTGTCTTTCTATTGTGTCTCGAATCACGTGTGTGATCGGATGCAATGGGAATTGAAAAAATAAAAGTCACTAAATCTCCTATAAGGGTATATACTTATTTGAGATCTGACTGACAGCCGGATGCTTATCTACTAGTCTAACAGTACATTATCAAACGCCGATATATTAAGCTGGCAACATGAGTCTCTCTGGGGAGTGAATGACACTGGGGCTAATGGTACACCATTCATGTCTCTGTACTCGGAGGTGGCAAATTAACTGCGATTGACTGGTCCTTTATAACTTTTGAATTGTTATGCCTTTTATCACTAATTTGTTAAATGACAAGTACAATATCAATGACACTGATTTTGTAATCTGACAGCCGAATACTTATCTACTTGTCTGACAGTACATTAACTCCGATTGGCTGATTCTTTATAACTTTTGTCTTATTATGGCGTTTACTATTAATTTGTTATTTGTGGAATGACAAAATAAGAAAAACGTACTAATGTGTAATCTAATAGCCAAATATTTATCTAGTTGTCTGACAGTACATTATTAAACGCCGATATATTAAGCTGGCAACATGAGTCTCTCTGGGGAGTGAATGACACTCGGGCTAAGGGCATTCATGTCTCTGTACTCGGAGGTGGCAAATTAACTGCGATTGGCTGCTCCTTTATAGCTTTTTATTTTTTAAATATTATTGTGTTTACTGTTAGTTTAGTCTTTGTTGTATTTCTTTTCAGATAGTCTTTTAAAACATTATTTTGACTGAGATTTTTATTTAATTTGTTTGTTGAGAAATTCTCAAATCAGAAGTAGTGAAAGAATGAAGCATCTAAAAGATCATGCTATATATTTTGAAAGCCGAAAATTCATATAACCCGGAAGTATTTAAAAAACGAGTGCATAGGCATCTATTGGGTAAGCTCGCTCCATCGTAGGCCCCGTCTATGCCCTCGGGCTAGTCTGGGACCAAGAGCAAGCCCATAATAATAAAAAAAAAATGCATCAACATTTAAAAAGTATTATCAGCAGACTTAGACTCAAATTAGGCAATAATAACAGGAAAAATTACTTTAGGAGACTTTCTCTACACGGTAACCTAGTCCGACTTGCACTTGGACAATATTTTTCAAAGTTTAATTTTAACCTGCATAGAAATTTTAATAAGTCTTCTGTGAGTTTGTATCTGTTATAATAAAATATAATAGCTCCAAAATACGTCCATTAACACTGAAGGAATTTTTTGAGCCAGATTATTATGCTATTTATACTTGAGGCTTATAACGAGTAGATCCTTTATAAATTAGATTTTCTGAGAACTTACACAGGAAACAGCAAAATTATCTTAAAATTTGGGATTTTCAATCAAAAATTTTTGAATACTGTTGTATTTAGAAAGGAGGATGCTGGATTTAGTATGGCTACTGTCCCCACTCTTATACATGTCAATTTGTTTATTTCTTACCACAAAAGACAAAACAGCTGATTTTGTTGTTAAAATGTATGTGGTTATTCCCCAAATCTACCCTAAAATGCCTCTTAACCCTTCGACTACCTATTATTTACCCTGTAAATAATAGGTCTCTAGTGAATTACTACTTATAGTTATGATTTTACTAAAAGGCAACCCTCTCTTATTAAAAAAAAAAGACGGGTTGCACTCCGGGAGTGCCGGCAGAAGTGAAAACTTGATTATAGCTGTCTACTAACCATCCGTCCTACGCTTTTTCGATCAGGTCACGTGTCCTGACGCGAGTTTAAGATTTTATTGACGGGCCTGTTGGTCTAGTGGTTAGTGGCCCTGACTGCTAAGCCGGAGGTCGTGGGTTCGATCCCCACCCAGGACAAACTTTGTGTGATGAGCATGATTGTTTGTTCTGTGTCTGGGTGTAATTTATCTATAATATGTATGTATTTATAAAGTACTTATATAAGTATGTATATCAGTTGTCTGGTTACCATAACACAAGCTCTGCTTAGCTTGGGACCAGATGACCGTGTGTGAGTTGTCCCAAGATATTTATTTTATTTATTTTTATTTATACCCATTACAGAAAAAGTGCTCAACGCCGCTAAAGAAGTTTTCACTTCAAAAACACATTCGCTCATTTATTTACGAGTGTGCCTTTGGCTCGCCTGCCCCAAGCCATTAGCAGGACCACTATATCTCTCTCTCTCTCTATCTACAGCAAGCTTATATTAAGCTGTTTCGCCAAGATTTTCCAACACTATTACTCCACGGGTTAAAATATAAACAAAGGACATTGCCATGCGTCCATACATTGTTTGCCTAAGAACCGATAGGGATGTGTTTTTTCATTTTTGGTTCTAAATAATATATGTTTTCGATTGAAACTAAATTAAAACTACGGACACTTGAGACTTCTAAAAGCCATCAAAATACTTTAATAACAACATCATGTCACATCAAAAGTATCATCTATATTTTCGACCAATATATTTGCAGCGGCAGAAGTCTTTCCAAGACACTTATTGATGTTCCCTTTCTCTTTTACATGGAGCCAGAAGCTGATCCGCAATTTACACAAAATATAGGATAATTTTGGGAATCCATGTTAAATCTGCGTTTAATCTCTTGACACCCACCGCCATGCCAGGTCGTCGTTCTTAGTAGGTCCGTACATCAGTCAATCACAGCCGGAGGTCGCTATTTCAAGAGGAAATCACAGTCCGTAGTTTAATCGAAGTGGGTAGATAAAATCGGAAAGGAATAATAATAAAATGCAAACAACCAGATTACACAGAACCTGGTCAAATGTTGGCATCTGTCAATTCAATTGACGAAAAACAATAGACTACTTAATATGTTGATCTTTTTTTCTAAACAAATGGCTTGTTCATTTGACACAGCGCTTTCAATCGCTTTAATGCCCATTTCACACGAGGGCAGAACAGTGGGCAGAACAGTACTGCTACTGTGTGAACGCACAAAACAGTACTGTTCTGTGCCAGCTTCTTAAAACGATGACTCGTAAATATTATATGTTTCCCACAACCAAACTATATGACGAATGTAAAGTTTTAACCGTGAGGCAACTCTTTATCCTCCTACCTTTCTACAGAAAACCTTCTCATATATGGCTATTAAGCTGTACACATGCAATGGATTACTGTTACTTACCAATTTTTACATATATAACACCTAATATACACACACTGACAATCACAAACATGCACACAACACACATACACACACATGCACGCACTCATGACTCGAGAGTTTATATGAATATAATAATTCAAATCGACACTGTTCTCACTTGTTAAATCTTATTATATAATCAATTTAGTTTAAACCAATGGCTGAACCCTGTCTCTTAAGATACAGGCTAGACCTAGTTTAAGGGATAGAGTCCAATAATGTAGTTCTACATAATTATACAATATAAAACTAAACTGTTTAGTGTAAGCCTTTATGTATAGGTGCACTGTTCCATGTTTTTATGAAATAAATACTTATTATTATTATAACTGTTCTGCCTCACTGTTCTGCCCTCGTGTGAAATGGGCATTATATATTCGTATTAAAACCTTATTCATAGATCAAGCGCTGAGAATATTGAGTTTTTCAATTTCGGTATACATACTTATTTTAATACTTGGCTGCATGAGCTACGATACCTTAGTCTACTACTAACTTCAAATTAAATCAAAATATCTGACACCGGAGATTGAAACGAAATTGAGTTACTTTTTATAATGTTTCTGAAATTAACACCTGTCCATTGTATTGTAATAGTCGTAAAGTACTTTATAAAAAAAAAACTACTATGACTATGACTATGACTATGGCTACGACTACGACTACGATTACGACTACGACTACGACTACGACTACGACTACGACTACGACTACGACTACGACTACGACTACGCCTACGACTACGACTACGACTACGACTACGACTACGACCTCGACCACGACTACGACTACGACTACGACTACGACTACGTAGACACGATAAAAATCTCACACACTGATACAAGGTACAATTTTCCCGAAAATTGTACCTTGTATCAGTGTGTGTGAGATTTTTATCGCGCGTTCAATTGTTATCCGTCCTACGCTTTTTCGATCAGGGTCACGTGTCCTGACGCGAGTTTAAGATTTTAAACCCATTACAGAAAAAGTGCTCAACGCCGCTAAAGAAGTTTTCACTTCAAAAAACTACTATGACTATGACTACGACTACGACTACGACTACGACTACGACTACGACCACGACCACGACTACGACTACGACTACGACTACGACTACGACTACGACTACGACTGCGACTGCGATTACGACTGCGACTGCGACTACGACTACGACTACGACTACGACTACGACTACGACTACGACTACGACTACGACTACGACTACGACTACGACTACGACTACGACTACGACTACGACTACGACTACGACTACGACCACGACCATGACTACGACTACGACTACGACTACGACTACGACTACGTAGACACGATAAAAATCTCACACACACTGATACAAGGTACAATTTTCGGGAAAATTGTACCTTGTATCAGTGTGTGTGAGATTTTTATCGCGCGTTCAATTGTTATCCGTCCTACGCCTTTTTGATCAGGGTCACGTGTCCTGACGCGAGTTTAAGATTTTAAACCCATTACAGAAAAAGTGCTCAACGCCGCTAAAGAAGTTTTCACTTCAAAAAACTACTATGACTATGACTATGACTACGACTACGACTACGACTACGACTACGACTACGACCACGACCACGACCACGACTACGACTACGACTACGACTACGACTACGACTACGACTACGACTACGACTACGACTGCGACTGCGACTGCGACTACGACTACGACTACGACTACGACTACGACTACGACTACGACTACGACTACGACTACGACTACGACTACGACTACGACTACGACTACGACTACGACTACGACTACGACTACCACTACGACTACGACCACGACCACGACTACGACTACGACTACGTAGACACGGAATTTTCGGGAAAATTGTACCTTGTATCAGTGTGTGTGAGATTTTTATCGCGCGTTCAATTGTTATCCGTCCTACGCTTTTTCGATCAGGGTCACGTGTCCTGACGCGAGTTTAAGATTTTATACCCATTACAGAAAAAGTGCTCAACGCCGCTAAAGAAGTTTTCACTTCAAAAAACTACTATGACTATGACTATGACTACGACTACGACTACGACTACGACTACGACTACGACTATGACTACGACTACGACTACGACTACGACCACGACTACGACTACGACTACGACCACGACTACGACTACGACTACGACCACGACCACGACTACGACTACGACTACGACTACGACTACGACTACGACTACGACTACGACTACGACTACGACTACGACTACGACTACGACTACGACTACGACTACGACTACGACTACGACTACGACTACGACTACGACTACGACTACGACTACGACTACGAACTACGACTACGACTACGACTACGACTACGACTACGACTACGACTACGACTACGACTACGACTACGACCACGACCACGACTACGACTACGTAGACACGGAATTTTCGGGAAAATTGTACGTTGTATCAGTGTGTGTGAGATTTTTATCGCGCGTTCAATTGTTATCCGTCCTACGCTTTTTCGATCAGGGTCACGTGTCCTGACGCGAGTTTAAGATTTTATACCCATTACAGAAAAAGTGCTCAACGCCGCTAAAGAAGTTTTCACTTCAAAAACAGCACTCTAAGATTTTTGAAAATTCGCTTCTAAATTAACAAAAGGTGACATTTCGATATATTTTGGCAGCAAAATGAATAACTCTAAAACTAAAATGCACCTCATTCTTCCATAACAGTAACACAGTTGGGTCAACCTATAAGGGCACTGACCTCTGTGATACAGGTTTTTTACCTAGAGGCCAGAGTTTTGACAATGAATTATAAAATTATTTGTAACTAACCTAAATGTAAATTGTGTACCCTTTGTGCCGCAATAAAGATTATTATTATTATTTTTTTATATGTTTCCATATCTCGGGACCCAGGGGTCCCGGACTTTTGGAAGGCATACGAGGGGCCGAAGCCAACTCGCAGAGTTGAGAGGAGAAAAACCTTTGGCTAAAGAAATGGGACACGAACCGACGATTATCCATCCTAAGGACAACCCTCGGTTGGTGTTGGACTATAGCAAAACATGACAACTAAAAAAAATTAGACTTTGGATTTGCGTTCTTTAGTGAATAAGGTACCAGATACTATGGAATGACTATGGCTCCTGCCTTACCAATGGTTGCAAACACGGTAAGAACGGCAGGGGGTGACTTGCACACTCGGTAAATGGGCCCCCAAAAACGGCTGCTAGCACATAGTGACGTAGCGACAAGGGGGCAACATATATCGAGGTGCTTGAGGAGTGGAGTGGTATTCCACGGCTATCAGGACAATCCCGGAAGTACGGTCAAGATCCCTACCAGCATCTTACTGGAATACTTCCTTCCCCCGAGCACCTTTGCTCTTGCGATTCTCCACTCAAACCTACCAATGAAGGCAAGAATGAGGTGGGAGCCTTGTTCCTTGTCAGTGCTCACTCTGGCCGGCCAATGAAGGCAAGCCAGAGATGAAGAACAAAGGGTCTCCCAGGAGGTCAGGTCCGTGGGGGTCGCTACTGCCCAACAGCTCGCCACAAGCTGTGTTATTATTATTATTAATAAAATTATGTAAGCCCCAACATTTTAATGGCCGCCGCTAAAATCTCTTTGTTTTTAAAATGTAGCGTCGATTTGTCCAACCGTATTATTTGTTTGCTCTACTGGCAATTTTCGCATATTGCATCAATTGTTACTAAATGTTCTGTTTCCGAGTAAAAATGTATTTTGTGCTTTTTTGTTCGCGAAATCACTGCATTCAGTGGAAGGATGGCAATTTTATTGTTGTTTCATCAAACAATAGGTTTAGATTGGGTAGTTTTTCTTGTAAGCTCTGAAAGAGTTAGTTCATTTTAAAATAAATAAAGGCTTTCTTAATTTTTAGGTTGACAACTTTTTTGAAACTCATGAAGATGTTTTTTTTTTATTTTTCAAGTAAGTATCTAGTAATATTTACAAAATTTAAAAACTACATTAACCTACAACAAAGACGTAAAAAAACCATACGCTGTCAATTGGTAAAGCGCCTATCATTGCCACGTTGTATAACAATGATAATTAAGTCTATGGTCAAGGTATACCTGGTCTTAGGTCACCAGAGTATGATTAAAGCAGAAGTAATGGAGCTTTGTGTGACGGACCAGCACCATATATTATTATGTTTTGGTGTAATAACAGGAACGTGGGTAATCTGTAAGACTTCTTTTATTGTCCATTTCATAGGCAGCAGAATCCTGTGCTTCGAAAAGCACGTCTGTTGCACCCAGGTTGTCATTAGTAGATCTTTAACCGTCATTATAGATAGTCAGAAGTAAGATAGCCTGACATCCGTCTAAACTTAGTAGCTTGTTATACAGTAACAGGGTTATGGAAGTCTGATAGGGTCTATCATTTCTCGGTTAGACTGAAAGCCATCACCAACATTGTTGAGAAAATGATTGGGAGACGATGATGAAAAAACTATACATACGAAACAAAAAAATAGGTAAACTTCCTGCCAATTCAAATTAGGCCTAAAAACGAAGCAATTTTCCCTGTTTATCCTCATTTGACCTCCTTAGTTTCATGATTTAGAAAAGCTTCAAAGAAACACGCTTTAAATTTTAATTTAATTACATTGTTTGGACTCAGCACACGATTCCTTGTTACTTCAACAATGAACAGTTTAAATCTACGTCACTAATTGGTAGACGGACGGACGTATTCCGTGAACTGGATTTAGATTAGATATTTTACAATGAAAATTGTTTGGAGTTTTACAATACAATTTTAAACATTTCTAGTGACTCAATGCGAGTTTTTTAACAGTTTTATACAGACTTTATGTCCGTCTGTTTATTATTTTTAATGATTAGTGTTAAAAACAATCTGTATCCTAAAAAAAAAATACTTTGCCGGCTTGTTTGAAAGTTACTGTTCTAGACCAAAGAGTTTCTAACCTAAGTCACCAACAGATACACCAATGAACAGTCAGACACGTTTACTACAGAACTTAAAAAAAAAACGTTTTTTTAAACCCTTAAAATCTAAAAACAGAAAAAAAAACTTCAGAAATCTGCGACCGCTCTGTTATTTATTTTAAATTGCTATATTTAAATACGGTCGAGCATGGTTCGAACATAGAATGTCCACGTTTTTTGATGTTGTTAAAAAAATATAGCCTAAAAGCTTTTTTTCGAAAAGTATGTGAAAGGACCACGAGAATCGTAACCACGTCAAAGCACAACAACCAATCGCTTAGTTATTGCATCGACCGCGCCATAAAAAGCCACTAACGTCCCAAGCTAGTTGGCAACACACACAATTTCCCCAATTGAAAACTTTCTCTCCAAAAACAACCGAAATATTATTTTCGAGTTAACAGTTCGATTTCTCATTTTTTAACCATATTCACTTAGCGATTGGCCGCCTCGACATCGGTTTGGCTCCGACTCAAATCGTTATCAACCCCCTGAGACGTGATATTGAACCGGTTATAAGCGGTAATAACCGAATTTTGGCGGTACGTTATGCATGTGTTGTTTAGTAAATGTTTGGGAGCAGATTTTGACGATTGAGAAACAAATGAAGGTTGTATAATGGTATATTAAAATGCCATTATAGTATTAGTGTTAGTTTGTTAATTAATAGTGTAAAGTACGTGTGCTTAACTCGGTGTTTTACATATTAGCAGCTGTCTCCCGCGGTTGCATACGCGTTATGTTAAGTCTTTGGTTGCTACTCTGCTATTAGTAGTAGCCTACGTCTTTCAACTTTTATATATATTATGGCAATCCACCGAATTTCTGGTGATTTCTGCCAATGTCCAGTTTGAAAATAATATTTCAGGTTAAATGACAA
Source organism: Athetis lepigone (assembly GCA_033675125.1). NCBI lineage: Eukaryota > Metazoa > Arthropoda > Insecta > Lepidoptera > Noctuidae > Athetis > Athetis lepigone. Next base: position 4,840,789 of record CM066243.1, read on the forward strand.
TTGTACGGTTATTAAATTATAGTATGGAGATCATACACGTGTTCTTATATCCAAGAACACGAGATGACTCCCTAGTCTATGTCTTATTCTGATGTATAATCTTTAATTCTGTAAAGTTCCTTCAAAATTCTTTCAATAGTTTTTGGGTGAAAGAGTAACAAGCATAAATACATACAAATCTTTTCTCTTTATAATATTAGTACAGAATTAAAAGCGGTGTGTTAAAAAAAACATATCGAACGATATTTTTATTGCTCAAATATTATGTTTTATTTTAGAAATTGTGTCTTGTAGGTAATTATTGATTAAAGCAATTCAAACCACGAAGGATTTGAATTTCTATTTTATTAGTCAAATGTATCTTCTCATTATACTTCACTGATTGTCCCTAGAGTTTCATCCGCGTTTTTGGTTATTTCTCTGCTCTTGTAGGTCTCTCTTATATTAGGTGTATTTTTGGTCTTGCTCAACCCGCTAGGAGATGATTCTACGCATAAAAACAAACAACTTTTATTATGGAACCAAATCTAAACTCAAGAAAAAAATATCAGCTGTTTCATACATTATGGTCGGGAGGGCATTGAACTTTTGTTAGAATCAGCTGATATTATTTCGCGATTTCAGAGTTGGTTCCATAATAAGATTTGTTTGTTTTTAACCGACTTCGAAAAAAGCAGAAGGTTTCTCAATTCGACCGTATGAATGCTTTTTGTTTTTTTTATGAGTAGAATCATCCTCTAGGGGGTTGAGCAAGACCAAAAATACTCCAATACTACAATAATACAAAAATACTCATAATTTCTCTGCACCACCTGAAGGTAGACTGGCAGAGAATGCCTACGGCATTAAGTCCGCCTGTACACTACGTACTAAGTATTAAATAAATAAATAAAATAAAAATACACCTAGTATATCCAATTCTTTTTTTCTATTATCTACCTATTTATACGGACACAAAATATTTTTTTTCAAAATCTGACAGGACCCAGATTTTATCGGGCTTAAAAAAATGAGTTAATTATGTCCCAAAAAAATTGGGTTATTTCATCTGCAAGAGTAAAGATGTAGAAAACAGTGATATATTTTTAGAAATGGATTATTAGTTCTATTATAATATATATTGTAATAAATATTTTTCCTTATTTTCTACCAACTTAAAAAAAAGTTTTTTGTGTTTGTAAAGGCGGTTATTATTTTTTGTGTGTATAGGAACAAACAAAAACCAAACTTAACCTCACTATTATATTATTGTAGGATAATAATAAAATATCATAATGTATTCTGTACAGTACATTATAGAAATCTCACGCCATTATTCTTAGTTTTCCGCAAACAAAATATTCAAATACATTTGGATAAAATAAAACAATGTTATTTACATTGTCATTGTAATAAGGAGAATCTAATGAGAGAAATTCAATTGTTTTTGTGGCTTGTTTACTGTGTGTATATCCTTCGAAATAACCAGTAGATAATGAAACAAAGCTGTATTGAAATTACGTACCAATGAGTAGTGAATGAAAATTGTAATTCAAACTGAAAATGTTGGGTGAATTTTAAAACGTGATCACAGTATGTACAATGACAACTACCTACTCATTTTTTGTGAGCTGAAAATGCTTTTTTGGGGTTCAAACTTACTATGTAAGTAACATATTTTATTAAAATCAGTAGAATAGAGGATGAAAGTTTTAACTAACACGCGGGCGAAGGCTAGTCATTCATTAAAATATTATTTATTTGGTAACTTCGCACATAACGCTTTTAGGCCTAAAACGTACACAAGCGACGTAAGGCAGCAGGCGTGGAACAGGCGTGGCGCAGGCGTGTGTCGCTTCAAAACAATTTCATACAAAATGTATGCAGGCAATTTTGAATTATACTGAAGCGACGCGGCGCAGACACACCGTTTTGTTGCCGTTCGTCGCTTCAGTATAATTCAAACACGTCGCCTGCATACATTTTGTATGAAATCGTTTTAAAGTGGCGCACGCCTGCGCCACGCCTGTTCCACGCCTGCTGCCTTACGTCCTTGTGTATGTTTCAGGCCTTAGCCGTCAATATTGTGATTTGTAAATTAAAACAAATTGCAATAATAACGTATGAAATTTTATATTTTCTACTGATTAATTGACTGTTCATAATATCAACGCACGGCTCAAACCGCTGGCCCTAGAGTCATGACACGTTGAGGGTGTATTCTTTGTGATGAGTAGGTAGCCACTAAGTAAGGATTTGTGAAAATTACAACAATCGGTTAAATAGGGGGGAGGAGGGGGGGAATAGAAGTTTCTAAATTAAAGCGTGCGAACCTGAAAACCAGTAATTTATAAAATAATATTTATTTCGTAAATTGGCTAAACTTGGCTCCTTTTAATGTCAGTATTGGGCCTAACTAAAGAAAATAAATCGCAAAAATAACGTATATAATAATTTTAGGCAAATGATGAAGCCGGTTATTCTGTACAAACATCTGAACCAGACAATGTGTTACTCAAATCATACTAGGACGACATAAATAACTAAGGTGTACTCTTCAGAAACTTCGTGAAAACGTAAATATCAGACAGATCTTTTTTGCATAACATTTTATTCCTTTTAATAAGGCTAAGGGTAACAAAAATATATAATGAAGTTGCTTATAACAAGCCTCCACAAATACAAATATTAGAATGGACCATTCTGATTTAGTAATAAATTCCTACCCAATTCCTTATCCAGATTTGAAGGTGAAAGTCCTGTCATTCAACGGTCAAATATCGCCTTCTCCAGAGATTTAAACATTGAGTAATGATCTTGTAGTCAGCACTTACCTTAATAATAGAGATGGGAAACTAGTTTCTCTGTTTTTGACTTGTGATGAGGGATTTTGATGAAAATTAGAAGTGTCATAGCGGAAAGTGCTTTGTCAGGAGTTGGCAAAATATGTTGGTTGTCATGATAATTTTTGATAGATCTAATGACTAGCGATTTTTTTAGCTGATGAACGTTTGATATTTTTTTGTGTAAGAAACAGTTTAAAACTGTAATTTTGAAAATAAAATCGAATTATGGTGTCAGCGGCCAATTTCAACAGTGATTAGGCAAATACAGAAGATTGTGAAAGATATCACAGTTCATAAGTGTACACAGACAGAGTCTCTCTTCCTTTCTTCTGTCGGTTTTTGCGGATGCATACGAAGTCGCAGTATATTACCAATATAGTACAAAATTTCATTTAATTCTGTTAAGAGATTTGGAATGGTCAGTTGGCTACATTTTTAAAGTTACTATTACGTGAGTTGTTCAACGTTCGTTAAATACAAAGCATTGTTTATCACACGAAAAATTTACAGCGAAAATCATTTTGTTATTTTAGCCAAAGCTATTCGGAATCAAAAGCACTTTTTGACGAACGACAAGGTCGTCATTTTGTGAGACTTAAGCTTTGTGCAGTTGAAGTGACTCGGTCTTAGGCAGTTAGTTACATTCACATTTATACCATTACCATGAACCATATAGACGTCACTATAATTTAAGCACACTGACCACCACCGTCGAATCAATTTAAAATTCTCTTTATTACTACTTCCTAATACGTTCTACATTCATGTGAGTACTTACACCTAAGTAGAAGCGAGTGATTCTCTAGAGAGTGCGCCTTCTTGCGGTTTGGCGAGCGGTCAACTCGTTACTGCGCCCCTGAGACCGGAATGCTAAGATGGCTGCCCTAAACATAGTGTGCGCTCACCTTAATAATGTAATCTAGTACACTTAGATTGCTAACCGATGTCTCCGGTACTGATTTATTAGATTGTAGAGTTAGGTGCTGGTCTTGATGGTTTAGAGGCTGTTGGGGATGTTTGGGAATATGAATCATTTACGGATAAAAGGTAAAGTAATTCCATGGCTTTTTTTGGTTTTAAGTACATCTGGATGGAGTTTCTTGCTCATTCTTTACAAAATTTTGGGTTGGGCAATTAAATTAAAAAACAAAACAAAAAAAAGACGTTCCAAAGTGCCTTTTTTGGTGTATTGGAAGTAAATGATTTAACTTTAACATCTTTTATGAGGTACTATGTTAATTGTTTGCATGTGATAGCTTGGAAAAAGGATAGGTATATTAAAATTGCACTAAGTGGACAAACATTATATAAATTTGTAAAAAACTAATGTGCATTCTCACTTGGTTGAAAGAGAAATTGTTGCAGTTGTGATTATATTTATCACACTAAATACAAAGCAGCGTCATCGCTTATCAAAGTTCTCTGTGCCGTTATCATAAATACAGAACCCAATCACAACCATGGAGGCCACTTGACACAACACACGTCAGGACCTGAGGTCCTCTCTTACAGTAAAAAAATAGAAATTTTCCAACCTGCAGTCTACGAATCAGTTTTAGATTTCCATGAAATATAATTAAAATGTGAAACTACTTACCACTCTCTGGTTTAAAGTATCCGGGCCGGAATAATTTGACTCAGTAAGAGACAGTGTTACTAATTTTTTGGGCCCAATCCAATTGTTTTACTCGTGAAATATTCTACTATCATTATGTAGTAAACTTCTCCGGATTCGGAAGTAATTTTAAATGGTTTATTGTTGGTAAAATACACGTGGTTTGCTGTAAAAACCTCCCTAGTTGAAAATATTGAATCATACTTAAGCTAAGTTAATGGATGGAGCAGGCTTATACACATTTAAGACTAGCTTTGGCCTGAGACTTCCTTCATTCGTGATTTTACAGCCTGATTTTTCTCTAATGATTTTTTATTGGTTTAAATCCCTCTCTAACAGTTTACCTTGAATCACTCTATACTGATAATCAATCTAATAACTGTAATAATATATGTAAGAATAGCACTCAGGAAAGTGACATACTAACAGTAAAACTTAAAAAAAAATGGATTATTTATTTTGGTGCAACGAACAAAAAAATAAAAGTACTTTATTACAATGATATTGCAGATAAAACTACTAAAAATAAATTTCATAAAAATACACATAAGATAAATAATTATTCTTGAGTGCTATATGTACTCAAGAATAATTTATTTATTTATAATGTAGATTTCTATCAGTTGTTTTCTTGAATTGGATCATTCGTTCCAGGTTCCACCTACAAACAAAATACCAAAAGAAAACACTACTAACATTCATAAATATCTATGTGGTACAAACCCCAGACATGTTCTGGTCTTTAGGAACGATAGAAAATATTGAAGCCCCAAAAAATCAATCCTTAACTACCACTTTTCCCGCCACGGTTGTCTGCCCTTCACAAGACTAAAAGTCAGACAACGGCAAAAGTTCATTTTCCCACAATTTCGCGCTTAGATTTAGTTAATTTTATCTTCTAAGAATGCAAATCAGTTTATAAAAGTTTCAAAACACGTTTTGACACGTAATTTCTTTTGTGGTTCCAAGGAATCGTTCGAGCACGAGGGGTCCGAGGTTTTGAAAAGATTTAGGAAAGACGAAAATTGCTTGAAAATATTTAGGTGTACTCGTAAGGGATTTCAGTGAAACGGTCTGAGGACGAAATTAGTCCCCAAGCTAGTGGGGTCCTTTTATTGTTTAAGTTAGATAATTATTTTCCTGGGACATTTATATGTCCGGTTTTACGGACCGGCTTTTATTAAACTTATTTCGGGTATTGCTTGATAAACACACACCTGGAATTTAATGAGTTTAAGTGGTTTCTGCTATAAATTTTAAGCGGGGTTGTGTACACGAAATGTGATTTAAACCCTAGTTTTGAAATTTATCTTTGAAAATATTTTAGTGAGCGACCTAACGTTATTTATCTGGCTGTCGCAGTAAAGAGGTTTAATTATTTTAGTGCTTTCAAAATGCGAAACAGTTTTTTTTTCTTCTTTTGAGTTTTCTATTTTTTTTTAAGAAATTATTTAGGTAGTTATTTTACAAACAATTTTTGAGGAATAAATATAAATCTTATCTTCGTTTCCTTTCATATTATTTTGTTTTATTTGAAATTCATCATCTATTTAGCCTTTCCCAACTATGTTACGGTCGGCTTTGAGTCTAACTAAATTCAGTTAAATGACAGCATCTTACATGGAGCGCCTTCCACAACAAAGATAATAGAGAACATGATACCCTTCAATCAGCCTGATTGCCAGACCTCTAATTTTTTTTAATTATCGACAAAAAATTGAATCCATTTACATATTTCTGTGTTCTCTGTCTCCAAAATGTTAATTTTTAAACTCACACCACCCATCCCCAATTTAAACCCACCAAAAAACCAGAGTCAAACCCAAATTTAAATATACTAAAAACACCCAGTGGCCAGTGAAAGGGTAATTACTAAAGTTAAACAAGTAACCCCCCGTAATTTGGCTGTGACCGGTAATTACTCAGAGTCCGTAAGAGTTCGGACCACGGAAGGACTCTGCTTGTAAATTTGAAACTTTAAACGTTAGTCGTAACGTACTGGCCGAGAATCTTATGGTAATTAGATATTGTGTGATGTATTTGGGTGTGCATTTGTAAGGTAAAGAAGTTTGTGGAGAGCAGAAATTCGAAGCTTATTTAGTGACTAAGTGACGTTGACCGCAGTTGCATTATGATTATTTGATTATCTAAGTATATATAGGGTGGAAAGTTTTAATGGGCTCTGAACGACAACTACCAGAAATCTTAAATATTATTTACTTAAAGAAAACATTCATTTAATTTTAAAGACACACTGCATTCAAAGATCTTCAATAATTTGATTTTCCTCGGGAATGAAAAATTTCCATTTTAAACCAGTTTGATTCTCGGGTGTGACAACATTTGTGACAAGAAATAATATTGAAAGCAGTTTTGTTTCTTTTTAAAAATAAAGGAATGTATCCTATAAGTGAAATAATGTATCTTATCGATCTAAAGGTAGTTTTCTTCCAGGGCCTAATAAAACTTTTCACCCTGTGTAATGATGATAATATTTTTTTAATCATTAAATTTTATTTTAAACTATTCTATTATTGTTATTAAAGTTAAAGGAGTAATGTTCAGCATAACAACCTAGAGTAATCTCTCTAGGTGGTCATTTTAATTACTGTATACACTGGTATACACTTTATTAAGTCCCACTACTGGGAAAAGGCTTCTAAATGACATTTTGCTCATGACTTCTCATGCGAAGAGAATGCATTTTTCTACAAGGTAAAGCTTTATAAAGCCATCCACGGAGCTCTTATTATCTATCTAATTCTTTTTACTTTTAATATCAGTAGTAACTAGCATTAAATAAAAGCATAGAACAAATAGCAGTGGAAAGCCCGAAGCATTCGCTACCAGTCAACCAAGTACATGCCTTTGTACTTTTATGCATAAACTGAAAATAAATAAATCCAAAACACGTTAATTATACTTTCCACTAGTTTTCTCAAAGAAAATTAGCGTCCACTCACCAAGTTTCTCTCAAAATGATCTCTGAAATGTTTATACGAATTTTATTCATGATAGGCCACAATAAATAATTCACGGACTGTAAAAACGTTATTTAAATTCGGTTTAAAACGTACAGTGTCCATTAATCAGTGTGTCGCACTGAATTCTGGTCTCGAAGTTTTGGAAATCGTACCGTCCAATTTTTTGAATCGTCCGAAGGGTTTATCGGACGGGATAAGGGTTGTAGGATAGTATGTATGAAGTAAATTACAGGAATATTGAGTGGATAGTTGTCTGGTCGTAAGTTAGGGGGGTATGTAATTCTACGAATGGTTTTTGGTGGTTTTTGGTCCTTCGGTACGGAGGACAAAATAGATCAAGTAGCATACCAAATCCAGCCGTGCTTAAATGGACCTAAAAATCTGTCTATACAGTTTAGTTTGTCCAAATCAAATTACGAAATCCGACAAACTACCTGAGTTCAGAAAATGTCTTTCCAAGGACCTGTAGACGGCATATGTGAGACTTCAAACCTTCCAGGCAAAGCCAAACGATTTTTGTTAACAAATTAGTCCAGTAATCCAAAACTACGTGTCATTACATGGCAGAGTGCCTTCAGTAATCTAGTTAGGCACCTAGATAACGTAAATGGACCAGGACTTAGGACCTGAGTCTCAATTATCCTTTGAAAGTGGCAAGTTGTCGTCCAAACTCACCCTTTTACCTTCGTTATCTTAAAACCCAATTTAGGAGTTGACATTCTGATTACCTGGACTTTAAGTTTTCTAAGTTGTATTGAGTTACATTGTGTTATGATTTCTGAGGAGTATTCTGTATAGGAGCTTGAAGAATACAACACAATGAGTACAAGTGTTGAGATTCACTAAAAATTCTGTAGCACATGCTTTGGTTCATCACTGTGACTGTCACTGCCACGGGTTTGTTGTTAGCCAAGCAGCCAGAGGCCATAAACCTAACCAAGAGGTATATTTACCAGTGACTGAGTTGCGGAGGTCTGATAGACAGTCGCTTCTCGTAAAATACTGGTATCCAGCTAGACTGAAAGCCGATCCCAAAATAGTTGGGAAAAAGCCAAGAAGATCATTATGATGACACAACTGCTAAAATACAAGTGCAAAATAAAGACGGGAACGAAATATTAAGATTCGGACACACCCTTATGCCAGCTTTAATAAGCGGGCCTTATGAAAGTAAAACTTGCATTGTATTTCGGCAGCAGTGGTCGCCTTCGGTGTGGCCTGGTCTTTGCAAATACCAAAGTCAAATAGTTTATTTAATTTCCATTACCAAAATAGACCAAAACAGTCGGGTAATATGGCACTTTAGAACGTGATTTACAAAACAAAAATGAATTGAGTTCCACCATATCTACCACTAAAGTGTCTGGGTCAAAAGCAAAGTTATCTACGCCCAAAGTTACAAAGCGTTGGCTTTACTTTATTCTATGAACTGTATCATATAAGTATTAAAGATACAAGACAAAGTCTAGTGACCATTTTTGGAGGTCGTGGGTTCGATTCCTACCCAGAACAAACTTTGTGTGATGAGCATGATTGTTTGTTCCGTGTCTGGGTGTGATTTATCTATAATATGTATGTATTTATAAATTATATAAGTATATTTATCAGTTGTCTGGTTACCATAACACAAGCTCTAAGCAGAGCTTAACTTGGGATCAGATGACCGTGTGTGAGTTGTTCCAGTATATTTATTTATTGTTCTCAGACCATTAGCTATACTAAAAAGAACTCGATAAAAGATCGAACGTGCTTTGCATGACAACATCATCTTCGTTATAAATTGAACGTTTATTCTTCTTCTGTGCTTATATTAGAGAGAACTGAAACTGTTTATTTGTAAGAATAAGACTACAGTAATGGCGAGTGTTTCTACGAATTCTGTTTCCAGAATTGTGTAACTTTCTAACTTTAGTCAAGTAAATCATTACATAGTACAAAAAAAACTTTTTCCAAAAAATAGATAACCGACTTCAAAAACTAAAAGCTCAAAAATAACTATTTCGGAAGTCGGTGGCTTCTCTTCTGCCGGTCGAATTGTGTTGCCTTGCCACCGACTTCCGAAATAGTTATTTTTGAGCTTTTAGTTTTTGAAGTCGGTTATCTTTTTTTTGGAAAAAGATTTCGGCATGATACCATCATCAGATCCTGGACCTGATGACAATGGGACCATTTGGGAAGCCTACCCTTTCTAACAAAAAAAGAATTGTTCAAATCGGTTGGCAAACGACGAAGATATGCGAGAACAAACATAAAAAAAAAACATACAAACATTCGAATTGAGAACCTCCTCCTTTTTTTAGAAGTCGGTTAATAAAACAAAGTTGATTCCGCTGTCTGTACCTATGTATGTATGCTTAGATCTTTAAAACTACGCAACGGATTTTGATACGGTTTTTTGACAGATATAATAATTCAAGAGGATGGTATATGTGTGTAATACATTATAACAGTAAAGAAAATCCAAGATTTTTAAATATTTTACCACTCATGCGAAGCTGACGGTTCGCTAGTATCCTCTCGACGACCAGGCGGCTGTCGCGGTGTTATTGTCTTTCTATTGTGCCTCGAATCACGTGTGTTCAAAGGTTTAAAACAAAACCTACAACTCATAATAGCTTTTGCCCGCGGCTTCGCTCGGGTTAAAAAGAGACAAAAAGTAGCCTATGTTACTCTCCATCCCTTCAACTATCTCCACTTAAATAATCACGTCAATTCATCGCTCCGTTTTGCTGTGAAAGAAAGACAAACATACAGACAGATAGACAGACAGACACACTTTCCCATTTATAATATTAGTATGGATGCGACCGTCTGTTTCTTACCATTTCGTGCCTAACCTACTGACCCAATTTTTATGAGCTTTGCTAAATAAATAGAATGGTAATTTGAGAAGGGTACTTCATTTGAGTTTCTCAACTTTTTATCAATACAAATAATAACTATATAATAAAATCTATATCCATACTAATATTATAAATGCGAAAGTATGTCTGTCTGTCTGTCTGTCTGTCTCTTCTTTACGCCTAAACCACTGAACCAATTTGAATTGGTACAGATATAGTCTGGGACCCGAGAAAGTACAAAGGAAAAGTAAAAAGTACAAAGTCGCTGGCAAAAGCTAGTTATACAATAAAATGGTAGCTAAGTAAAAGTATGTTCCAGGTTGGAGCAAAAATATTGGATAGAATTGCTTCATATTTTGCAAAAATATTACTTTAGGATCGACTTAGGTAATAAGTAGTTATTTTTGATAACGCTATTTGTATTGCAGGATAAATATTATTGTTCTAATATATTATTAGCGGAGCTTTGCAATCTTGGTACCTTTCAGCCACAAGTACCAGGAATGCAGAATATTATATCTCTCAGTTATCTAATAGTTTGATTGCTGTTGCGACTTAGAGGTACCAGGAATGCAGGACACCAATTCTCAATTATCAGACAATTTAATTTCTGTCCTTTCAACGACCAACCGTCAGCTGGCTGTCGGGCTGCTATTGTCTTTCTATTGAGTCTCAAATCACGTGTGTTCGAAGGATTTAGCTGAAAGGTACCGAACGCAGGATATTATTGTGAATATATAAAATGACAAACTAACTGACTGTTGATATATCAACGCGCAGCCCGAACCACTGGTCCTAGAAACATGAAACTTGCAGGTTGTGTTATTTTGTAAAGAGTATGTAACTACTAAGAAAGGATTTTTGGATTTTACAACTTTAAAGAAGTAAAATGGGGGATGAAAGGTCTCCTCTTTGTAAAGAGAGTCTCTTAGTCCGTCAGAGCCTCGTCAGTAAATCAGCAGGGTGTACTACGTGCAGGTAAGGTTGGCTTTGACCCTGGAGGTGATGATAGGGCACACCTGAGCTGATTTCAGCAATTCTTTTAAAATTATAAAGTTACGTCACAACTGTTAAATGACATTGACGTTAGCCAACCCTATTATTAATGGCGGCGACACCTACAAAGTCTAGCTAAAAAGCATTTTCCTCCTCAAAAGATAAAATCGATCAGTAAAAATACATATTTGTCTCAAGATCGTTCACGGGTCACAAACAAAACAATCACAGTGTTTGATCCAAAAAAATCAGTCATCGTAAACGTTACATTATTCTGTTCACGTTACGACAATAGTTCAGGACCAGTCGCGTTCGCCTACTTATCACCGATCTTACAGCTTTACACACGTTCAGAATTTATTACTGAACTGCGGGTTTTTTGGTCGACGCTAAACAATTGGGGTATTTGGGAGGGGCCAACAACAATACGGGTGTGTTGTCATAGGTTTTTGTCGTCATATTTATGAACTAAGGTTAAAGGAACGTTAGGAAGGTGTGCGTACTTTTCAACAGGTTTTATTGTAATGTGGTCAGATCTTTGAATTAAAATGTTCTGAACTAACCTATCCACTTCATGAAATGGTCGAACACTGGTCGAATGTTACAACAATGACTTTGTCTTACTGATACCAATAATTTGACTGAAGTTAGATCATCGTCACGGTACCACGCATTTTTGTAACGAATATTATACTCACGATGTGATAATTACAATTCCGACAAAAACTAGCTAAAAAACAAATGCTATCGGATATCGTGTCAACATACATTGTGTATGTTTCAACTTTAACGTCTTAAAATTAAGGTATAATATTATGTTTCGTCACCTAAAAATCCTTTGACTTTGAATCAGTATTACCGCCATCGTTAATACTTCTCAAGGAAACCCTCTATTTGCCGACAGAGGAAATGAAACACTAGACAGTAAAGACAAGGGGAAAACAAATAGCTAATTATACGGAAACGGCCGCATCAAACAATTTTCTCCTATTAACTTAACTGGTTAAAAAATTGATGAGAGTCACTCAAAGGAATTCTTCAATGGTTTGGTTTTATTATTTATATAATATTGATGTACTAGGTTCTTAAGAATATTGAAGTTTAAATGATCATGCTGTGGAGAAAGCTAAGTTCTGAACTTAGCTTGACATATTTTTTTACAGACGATCTGATTGATGATTTGCAAGATTGCCGTGCAATGCAGAAGAAGAGAAGAAAACCTGGCTGACAAATCATCAAATGACTCCTCCAGCTCTAGGCGGAGCGGAACGGAGTGTTAGACTTCTGACTAAAACCCATCCATATTCGGGCATACAACCTGCAGGCCCGGCAGATTTCAGTACTAGCCTAGAGTGTAAAAGACGGAATCACCTTACCCCTGAAGTCCACGTAAAGCCTTATGCCTTGTTGTCTGCTTACCATAGTACAAGCTCTGCTTAGTTTGGGATTTGATGACCGTGTGTGAGTTATCCCAGGATATTTATTTAAGCCTTTGGTCCTTTGCTGATCTCTTCCAAGTCATGTCTTTTAAAATCCCTTCGAATTATGAGTCATGTCTCTGCACTCTTGAGTATCTAATCTAATACCTTCTGAATACGACTAATGCTCCATAGAGATTAACTGCGGTCACCGGAATTTGGTCTGGAGAATATAATTATTAGATAATCATGGTATAAATTTGTGTATAATTAGTGCAACCAATCTTGATTAGACATTCCTATGTTTATTCTGAGTGCTTACCTGTTGATAGTAGATTTAAGCAAATAATAATTATCATTTACGGGAAATTAGTTGCTGTAATTATTATCATGCTTATTGAGAATCAACGTGTTGAGTATTTAGACTCTTTTTATAAAGGCATGTATTTTTTTTACTTAGTTATATAATATTTATAATAATTAGTTATAAAATTAATTTAACACTAATAAAGTAACCTAAAGCGTAAAAAATGTCAAAACCGACCATCAGTAGGTGCATTTGGTGGGACATCATAGTTTATGGCAAATCAAACTCCGTGTTGCCACTGGAAAATAAAAATAATAATAAAATAATCTACTTTGCGTCGGAAGCGACCTCGGGAAGCCATTTTAGTAATTTTTTAATTTAATAAGCTATATCGCACGTACAGGGTACATACAAAGTATTTACTTGCCGTAATATTGTTTCTTTGACCTTTCAACGACAACAACTTTCTATTGTGTCTCGAATCACATGTGTTCGATGGTTTAAAAAATCTCGATATAGTGAAATCTCGACATAGTGAAATCTCGATTACTGAAATCTCGATATAGTGAAATCTCGATATAGTGAAATCTCGATATAGTGATATCTCGTTATAGTGAAATCTCGATATAGTGAAATCAAGTACTGTAGGCGCCAAAATTCGTTTTAAACTTTGTATATTTTGTTAAGGATTATTTCGTTTAATTTAATATTGTACGAAATAGTTTATTAAATTTGAAATACAGAGTGGACGTAGAAGAAAGTTGAATAAACTTTTTAGTTATTATTTAAAACTAGCTTTTGCCCGCGGCTTCGCTCGCGTTAGAAAGAGACAAAAAGTAGCCTATGTTACTCTCCATCCCTTCAACTATCTCCACTTAAAAAATCACGTCAATTCGTCGCTCCGTTTTGCCGTAAAAGAAAGACAAACATACAGACAGACAGATAGACAGACACACTTTCCCATTTATAATATTAGTATGGATGCTAAAAAACACATTGTAATATTAGACATCATGATGGTTTTGGTATTAATATGTGTATTAAAACTCGTGGTCCCTAAGATTATTATAGTCATAAAACTATCTTTGTATTTCAAAAGTATTGTGGAGACAAACTAATTTAAAACCTAAGTTTTTTTGACAGTACATCCAACAAAACATTTCTTGCTAACGCTACCAACAAAGACCATTATCATATTCAACCCTACGCAACCTTAGAATACATTTACCTTACCGCCGAAACAGTTTAATACCAGCCCAGCCTAAGTAAGAGTCGAGAGTTTTTTCTCAAACGATTTTTCAATTACGTACCCATTCGATTTTCTGAGTGGGTATTGGGTACATTTGGTTCCCGATCACGTAGGTTGGAGAGTTCTATGGCCCTCATTTCCTGCTCTCATGCCGAATGAAAGGGTGGCACGTTAAACAATTAGGGGAAGTTCTTTAGGTAATTTGTGTGTATTTACTTTTTGTTACTCTATCTTGTTAGTAGTTTTTTTTTTTGGTTAAATGGTGTGTCGTTAGGAACGGTGGTTAAGGCCTGCCTTACATTCGTGAAGTTGCCAGGGCAAGTAACAGGGTGAAGCTTTGAAACGATTATATCGTAAAAAAATTGAAACTAGGTTTCCGCTGCAGTTCCACCCGCGTTATATATTAGGTTTTTGATTAGTGTTCCGCTCCCGTCAGCCATAGCGTGTTGTAATGCGTAAATGTTAATTTGATGTATAAGCAGCACAGTTATGTATACAGTAAAGTTTTATCAAAATTCAGTTAGTAGTTTTTGGGTGAAAGACAAACTTCGATCACCCATGTGCACATATTTTACTTATATGTACACATTCACTTATACATTTATAATATTAGTAGGACTATGCCATAAAAAGTAAGATGTGCCCACAAGACTATCAACAATTTACAGGTTTTCCACGTGTTCTCTATACTCGCTTATTATACTGTGTGTGTGAGAAGGTATGATAAATTCCTTTGACTGACCGCCATCTTTATAAGTTTCAACGTTTTTATTTGAAATCGAAGCAAGGTTCTAATCAATAAAACAATTATTTTACTTAATTTATAGGAGCGTTCGTAATCTATTCGCATTGTCAATTTGTTAAAATACCTTTAAGGACAGATTTCTCGAAGCGTTATATCCATAAATTCAAGCCTAACAGCATACGCAAAAGCTGTTTAGTTTTTGCCAGTTAAAGGTCTAACTTTTACTACTAGGTATTTATTAAAACTTATTTAAAAATCCACACATTGCAAAGTTTTTCAAGATTATATATGAAAGTCAATGAATTCGTAGAACAAACATTCTTTACAATCCAGTGTATAAATCACTATGCAATATTTTCACCAGCATACAAAAATGAATAAACTTTGTTGATCCAAATAACAATATGGCTAGTCTCCAGCCTTATATCATTGGAAAAAATATAAACGTCACTATAAAGATATCAACATAAAGTATACCTCCATGAGATACACATTCATAATGTGTAGCTCTGTAGAGTGAATAACGTCAAAATCCTTTTTTATTTGTGTCATATTTTTGGACCTTCCTATTTCGCATTCATTTTTCTGCACGGCTAGATTTTTAACGTGCGTGAAATATTTTAACTAGCCGAAACTTTGCTGTGATATTTTTCAATAAAAATTTTATTCTATTTAATTCTTTCATACGCATTTTTCCAAACAGAAATATTCTATTTAGTGACGGTGTTCTACTGTTAAAATTAAAAAAAAAAACTTTAGTCAACCTTTTCTAATGACATTTGTTTACATGTTAGGAAATGTTGTATAGATAGATAGCAAATTTAATAATTTCTAATAGAATGTGAAATTTTGTAACATTTGTAAATATGTTTTCGTGTTAGAAAATAATTGTAAACATTTTTAAAAATAGCGTTTGCAAACTGTTGTAAAAATGTTCATAAAGTTATTCCTTCAAACATATGATAAACAAAAATAAATGGACAGCGTGTATTATATACGTTTAACACAGTGTATCTTTTACATAATAAGCTTTATTAGCTGATGTATCTGCTGTCAGTTAGGTAATGTTTGCTAAAAGGTTAAGTATATTAATGTTTGGGACATTAAATTAAATTATTATTCTCAACGCGTACATAACGTACTCAAAAGGGGTCAGAGCCCGTACGTCCCCTAAGATTCGCAACCTGTGCCCATTCGTCCCCTGGAACTTTTGAGGGGCCTATTCGCCCCCTGAAGAATATTTATTTTAATTCATTCTTCTAATATAAGTACATGTATATAGTCCTGGTACAGTCGCGCAGAAAAGGGTAAAATAAAACTATAATAATTCCTTAAATATCATGTTTAAGTATTTCAAATAAGATTAAGTTTAATAAAATGCCTCTAGGCTCTAGGCATAAAGTCAGTCTTTAAAATAATTAATCGATTCGTCGATCGATCGTTTTCTATTTACCACTTCACGTTACTGCGCGCCTAGTACTTTGCATTGATTAAGGTGATCTTGTGAGAAAATTAAGGAATACAGTGAATTTTAAATTTTCGTACATGACTACTTCACGTTACTGCGCGCCTAGTACTTTGAATTGATTAAGGTGATCTTGTGAGAAAATTAAAAACACAGTGAATTTTATTTAGATTTTCGTACATGACTACTTCACGTTACTGCGCGCCTAGTACTTTTGTTCTCTTAAGTTTTCAATCATTAATACCCGTTTTTTAACAAGCCATTCGTAAAGAGACAATATTACATCGTAAGCCTATCGACAGGTTACATTATTATCATGACGGATTATCATTCATCGTAGCTCTTTTTTCAATGATCTGTTATGATTTATTAAATTAATTGCGTTAATAAACTGTTCACAAGTGTACTATGTTAACCGTTTTTAGGTAAAATATAGGTAATTTTATCTCAGGGGACCAATAGGCACCTGAATAGGTGCCGAATCTTTAACTTATATTGTGTATATATTAGAGGAGACGAATGGGTACCTTAAAAATAATATTTTTATTAAAATATTAATTGGTCCCCTACCAGGAGACCAACGGGCACCTATATAGGGGCCGAATCCACAACTTTTATGCTGGGGGACAAATCTTAGGGGACGTACGGGCTCTGACCCCTCAAAAGGTCTTTGAACTTCACCATCGTTAATGTTTTTCGCATTAAACCTTTTTTTAAAGATAAATGTTGTTTATTCTAAACTAGATAAGATAGAAGGTTTATCTTTTTGAACCTGTTAGGTTTAAGCAGTACCTAGAAATAAGTACCCTTTTTACACGACTGCCCACGAAAAGGAGTGGTTTCAGGGTAGATGAGAATTCATGTATGTATGTTTGTGCCTGAACGCACTTGAATGTACGAGGTATCGTAAGAATACTGACTGATTATTATGCCAATGCTTATATTGGCATAATAATTTGCTCAGATTTTGCCATGGTAGTCGAGTTTTTTAATTCTTTATATTTATACTATCTTAAAGATACGAATGAAATCCATACTAATATTATGAATGTGAAAGTGTCTTTGTTTGTCTATCTTTCACGGCGATTTCAATGAAATTTGATTCATAGGAAGTCGATAGCTTGAGAAACGACATAAGATATTTTTTATATATGAATATTCGTTGATAGCACGTACCTTGGTTTAGCTATTCTCTGTTTCTATCTAACCATCGTAGGTTCACAGTAGTGCAATCGTGACATCAATATAGCTAAGCCAACATACTTTCTAAAGAACGTTCAATCATCTTGACCACAGTGATATAAGCAAAGCTTTCATATAGTATTCATTTGCTTTTTCAGGCTCGGTCAAATATTATCAAAGGAATATGCCCAAACAGTATTCTGCTTTAAAATACAAACCTACGTAGTTCCCGTTCCAGTGAAGTTTAAGGGATAAAAACTATGCTATATGTAGTCTCAGAATATGAGCTGTCTCTGTGCAGATCTCATTTAAATCATTTCAGTAGTTTTAGCGTGACAGCGAGGCATTTATAATGTTAATTAGTATGGATAACATCAACATGCCTCAACATATAATAATTTAAACTACCTTTTTGAAGTCGGTTGTAATATCATAATTATAATGCTCCTGTAAAATCATAAGCATTTTCATATTAAATTTAAATTTCATAAACGTCGTCTTAAATTGAACAGAGTAAGTAATTTCAATTCCCTGAAGTGAGCTCAATACTTATTTATTTCTTCGTAAATAGGAATTAGGGAAGGTAAGAGCTTTAGCGTAAATATGTAGATTTATATGTAGGTATCAATTTTCTTTTCATCCGCGGTCTTGAGGTTTCGTGTTCCAATTTTATTTTGTTTTAGCTGATAAAGCGAATTATGTATTACTAGCTTTTGCTCGCGACTTCATCCGCGTGGTATAGTTCCCGTTCGATAGATAGTTTCATCCCGGGAGATTTCCGGGATGAAACTATTCTATGTCCTTTCTCGGGTCCCAGACTATGTCTGTACCAAATTACAATCAAATTGTTTCAGTGGTTTAGGCGTGAAGAAGAGACAGACAGACAGACAGAGCTACTTTCGCATTTATATTATTAGTATGGAAGTATGGATATGGATTTATTTTGATTTTGAAACTGTGTTAAGTATCATTATATGTTTTTAAGCTTACGTACAAACGGTGTTCGTAAGGCCCTTAAGAGGTGAAGCAAATCATTAGGTTAATTGAAGATTAGAGAGTTTATTATGAAGCTTCTGTTCGTAACTTCGTTAATATTCTCTATGTACATAAAACAGTAAACTGAATGACTGTACAACTGACTGTGTAACAGTATACTGAATAAATATGTCTACTCATAGACCAAACCAGTCCCAGAAGTAATATGAAACTTGGAGGATGTGTTCTTTGTGTGGACGAATTTTCCGAATTTTCCGAATACTCTTTTTCAGTGAATATACCCATTCACTAAAAATAGTATTCGGAAAATTCGGCCCTCAAAGGGTGTACAAAATAGTGGACGGAAGTTTGACTTCTACGTGAGTGGAAAAGCTAGTCAAGTATATATATATATTTTTTGGTGAGTGGGAAATCATCCAATGACTGCTCCCGTCCTGGGTGCGGTGGGAGGGCGTGTCAGACTCTTACTGACTAAAACCCACTCATGTTCCAGGGTCACGGTTACTATTATAAACATTCCGCAACTAGTCAAGTATATAACCTATAACTATTCAGTAATTGTGTAATAAATTATTTCTTAGCTAATGATTTTTGTGACTGAATTAGATGAAGTAAACAAAGTCGCTAGAAGCAATTATGGTAAAATATGATTACAATAAATGTTAAATTCTATACTAAACATTAATTATTTATTGTTGTAACCTATAATAATCATAATTAATAAAAGGCTTAGTTATTCTTATTATTATCAACTAATGAACATTTCATGTTTCTATTACAGAAATGAAAACAAATGTCATAATTGTATAAATTAGACACATTTAACATTCTTGCTCTGACCTAACCGGTTTCATCTGTACCAAACCCTTAAGCCTTTTTTATAACTGTATAATAAGTCTGTTTACAGATTCAACGACAACACAAAAGACGTGAATCGTTACATCATTCACACATTTACAATCATCTATAAAAAGAAAAAAAAACCGTTCGAAAAACATTAAATAAAAACCTTTTTATACAAATTCACAACAACCCTACCGCGGCCTTACCTCAGGGCAATGTGCGACAGTCCTTAATTGATGTAAATTTTAAACAAAAACACTTTGCGCATTAAAAATACAAGATCCCTCGCATCTCGGGGGAGTGAGCGGGGAGCGGGGGGAACGCAAAGGGGGAGTCTTCATAAGAGGATTAAACACGGTAATAAGGTTTGCATTCTACACACTTGGCCGGGTCAAGTAGGGTTTACCGCCGCTCTTGTACTATGTTTTTGAAGGAGCTCTTTCATATTTAGTGAAATTATTTTTATGTCAAGTTTATTTTAAGTTTTCCTGGAGTTATATTCGGGTGAATAATTAATATTTTTTTTATTAGGGACTCGCTGTTTTATGCGTCTTCGCCTGTCCACTTTAGACCAAAATTTATCCCTAATTTTACCTCGTCAGTACTTAAAAAAATATTACAGCACATTAAATAATACTACACCTCCACATCATAAAAAAAACTAAAGTGTCATGCCATCAAAAAAAATCTGTCTTTTTATATAAGAAGAGTTGAAAAATATAAAATCTAAATAACCATTTTCTGTTAAACTATAATATTATGCTATAAATATAACTAATATGGAGGATAAGCTTTAAACAGAATAATTCTATTTCTGCGCTAGCTTACACAATACAAAGCCGTACCATTTAATTTTTATAAATAGATTTTAAGCATGGGAAGCCATAAATATTATATTTTAGTTCCAAGTAACTGGCAAGCTCAGTTTGCCTGATTTGCTTTTAATATTCATATACGAAACCCTGAAAAAAAACGTGGTCCCACCTAGAAATAAGCCAAGATTTTTCACACACAACCACTAGGGTACCAAAGCTGTCCCATTTATCAACACACCCAAAAGTGATCATAAATTAACGGAACAACAGCTCGTAGGTACAAAAACGTACTAAATTTAAATTTACAAAATAACGTAAAAGTTGAAAGTTTATGCCGTTTTCAGCAATTATTTCTACAAAGGTTTTAATACAGGCTTCGGTGACAGGTGGTGGCAGTCACGGGTTGGTGGCGTTTGTTTCCGTTTCCTTAATATTATGGTGTTTCGGGGCGTCTGAACGCAATTTAGGTTAATCCTTTTAGTGGAACTGTTAAAAGGATATATAAACGGTTGCTACTTACTGGCTGCTAATTAAAATTGAGGGTAGTCGCGAATTGAACAAATTTATCACATGTGTTGTTGATTTTAGTTACAGGGTTTAGCGGACTGCGGCTAGCTAGAAGTGTGTTTTCAAATTTGAGTACGTAAAGTGGGTGCTAGAAAAATTTAAACTACATTCATATAATAATTATTATTATAACTAATTTTGTAACAAACGAATTTTATGAAATAATTAAATAGCAATTGTGCTTTTGTCTAGTAAAAAAAGTCTTGGATCTTTAAGCATAATAAAAATTATGTAGTAATTTATAAAATACAAATTACAAGTGGTGAGAATATTTTTTTATGCTACCAGGTTAATGCTAAGCTAATGACATAATCTGTCGCAATGAAAGCATACCTTTAATGTTGGACTTTAATGTATTTTAATTTAACTTATGGACAAAAAAATCTATAATTATAAATAGTAATCTGCAGTATAACACACCATGTGGCACAATGGAAACGCACGGGATATACTCATGGCGATGGCGTGACTATGCGAAGAGCGATACAAAGCAAAGGAAGCTAGGACTCAATTATGTTCCGTTTGAATTTCTGCGGCTTTTTGGAATATTTCCCTATATTTGGAATAATTAACTTGTGGGGTTTTCCTCGCTCTTGAAAATTAAAAACTCATTGGAAATCAGTGAACTGACATCTAATTTTCATAAAAGTTTTGGGATGCATGCCAGTAAGAATTATTTATCAGCCTATACCCACTGTTAAATATTTTTACAATACGATTGCTTATTAAGTTATAATAGGGAAGATGCAATATTTTTATTTTTGTTTTGATTTTAAAGAATTTCATGTAAAATAGACCACTAATATATTAAAAAGTTAAAATGTTGTAATTTATTGTAAAAAAATGCGGTTTTAAATTGACAGTTTAAACGTCCGCGCGAAAACGGACCAATAGTTCCAATGACGTCACTGCAGTGACACTGTGTCTCTGGTTGTATTGTTCTTCTCTAATTTTTATAAGTTTTTATTATTTTTCGCCATTCCAGATACTTTTATTGCTAAAATTTGAAAATAAACTATCAATCAACATCTCGTGGTCATAATAATACCGCATGAAAGCATGTATGCAATGCTTTTTTATGCAAAAAGCATGTTGACTCATGTTGATATCTTCAACACCAGACGGGGTTACAAACTTTGTATCAGATAGTTTTGGTGGCTGAACTTATGATTTTAAATATTTGAAGAATATGGATTTATGGAATCTTTACCTCCTGGACCTTGTATCATGGCAGAAAGAGGCTTCAAGCATATCGAAGGTGTGTTATTTCTGTTGATTAGACCATTAGTGAACAACACTAAGAAAAGTTCAAAAGATGAAGTACCTACCTACTACAGTCGAAGAAAATTGCATGCCTTCGAAATCATATTCAAAGAGTCATTAGAAGACTGCGCGAATTTGCTCTTATAAAGCTAATTTTATTCCTACAAAAATATTTTGTAGGAATGTTACTTTGTCTGTTTACTTTGACAACTAACTGCGGGGGTGCGTTCCAAAAAGGGTAAGAGTTACACGGAGTAGCGCGAAAGTTACTCTAAAGCGTTTCGCGCTGGCTTATTACCTATGAAACAGCAGCAATAAGCAATATTTTCGCAGTAATCGCGTGATTAATCGCTTAACGTCTTAAAAAATCGTATTTTGTATGAATCGATTGCTAATCGCTCGCTGATTGTTCTAATGCACTTATTGCTACGATGACGATAAAGTAGCAATCGCAGACATTCAGACATTTAGTCATGCTTTGTTTTATTAGATACCAAAGCATTTTGTTATTGTAAATATTGAATACATACCATCTTAAATAAAACGATTTTAGAAATATGGACCTTACCAAAAACAAATAAGTGTTTTATGTAATATTAAATTACCTACCGTGTAGGTCTTCTATTTAATAACCGTAAATTACATGTAATATTTTTTTATATAATCAAAGGCAATTTGATAATAAATATCCTGGGACATCTTACACACGGCCATCTGATCCCAAGCTAAGCAGAGCTTGTGTTATGGTAATCAGACAACTGATATACA
The DNA here is from genome assembly GCA_033675125.1 of Athetis lepigone. NCBI lineage: Eukaryota > Metazoa > Arthropoda > Insecta > Lepidoptera > Noctuidae > Athetis > Athetis lepigone. Next base: position 4,863,670 of record CM066243.1, read on the forward strand.
TACTTATATAATTTTTAAATACATACATATTATAGATAAATAACACCCATAAATAATATTGAATTAAAAAAATCTCGATTAAGATTTCATTGTAAAAACTCGATTGTATCACATCACTATTTATTTGGAACTAAAAACCTGCAACACTGGAACTGTCATTTTTCTGACTCGAATTAAAAATCGTACTATAACTATAACCTCTTTTTGATTTTCGAGTGAATTCCTCGCACGTTTTGGAACGTGCCAGTGACGTCATTCCAGTCGCTTAACGCTGATTGGTGTTTTAAATTAAGTTTCATTTCATGTAATTTTAAATTCATATTTTATTGATAAAAATAAACATTATGCAAAAAAAATGTTGCAGAGGCCCTTCATTTACATTTTTTCAACATTTTATTAATAAATTTTCAATAAATACTATGTTTGCATCTTCCCTATTTGTGGTGTGATTTTGGTCCCACGTTTGGGCGCCATTAACGATATTTTAGGTATTAGCCGCGATAGACTGCAGAAACCCTTGGAAGAGTCTATGCTTAAACAATGTTCATTTACATGTATAAAATCTATTCAACTAAAATTGAAATCAGTAACAGACATGAGTAACGGCGAACACTACGGTAATTTAGATAAATTGAACATCCAATATCCAATTGCAATGAATCAGACTAAACCGTTAATAACTGAACGATACTTTTGCACGCTCATGCAGTTTCATAATTATTGATATCGCATTCCGATTGCATAAATTGAATACTTGATAACTTACGTAATGGGCTCGTAAATTATGGTATTTATTGAGTTGTCTGTGTCATTGTGTTTACGAGGTAAGCATTGCAGTGATTGCTTTAGCTTCATAATAATAACTCAAACGTGTATTTTGGCAAATTTTAAAGCACATTTGGTAAAGCGAAGAACAAAAGAAGGGAAGAGTTGTCATGCTAGGTCAAATGTTATAAATACCCCACTATGGTTTGTAAATAATGTTCTCCGAAAAATATCCTAAGGTATTTTAATGATTTATAGATTTTGCTACAGTTAAGCTTGTTTAACTGATTAAAAAAATGAAAAAATCTAGGTCATTTTTTCACTTAAAATCTATCACTTTTCAATACATGCGTGATATTGATAAGACCACAACTGTTTAACTTTCCATAATAAATTATTATTCTGTCATGTTGTCAACAATTGAACCAACGTCCACTCGTTCCATATTCAAATAAACAAACCGGACTTCCGACTTACATTTGAGTATTCAGGAAATATTTTATTAACCAATCAAAGGGGTTCAAACCGACCTGGATATAAACTGTTCGATATCAGTAAACGAAGTAAACCATTGCATTCTTACTTCCTTAAAATATTCATATATGGACACAGCTGGTGAAGGCACTGCCATTAACGTCTTGTTAAATATTTATAGAGAAATGTGAATTATTGGGAATAGAAGGGGTGCCTATGATAGGATTTTGAATTGTTCATAATATTGGACAGAGTGTTGAAATAATGTTCATGGTTTATGATTTTCGTGGGATAAGTCAAATTTGTGCTTGGAGAAAACTATCAATAAAGATTATGCCATCAGTCAAAGTTATAATGAATCTACTGCAAAAACTAGACTAAATTCTTGTCTTCGCCTTTGTTATTGTTCTAAGTTTAGTAAGCTATTTCAGTAACCAAGTTAAAATAAAACGAAAATCAGCTTTAAACTAAAAACCCGAGATAAGTCAGGCTATTACCACAATTTTATTAAAACCCCATTAGGTACTAATGCAAGTGGTGGAACAAATTACAGAAATGTTGCGAATGTAGCCCCATTTCTTTAATTGCGGCTTCGTATTGATCTCGGACTTAGGTTTGTGCTATCCAAGCAATCGTACCAATGAATGTTGTTTTATTTGCTTACGATAATTCATTGGTTTTGTCTTGCTAGTTTTGTGTCTGTTCTTTCTGGCTTTTATTCGCAATTTTGTTCGAGTTGAAATAGAATATTCCTTTTATTTTGTAAAATCCGCTGACTTCTTTCTACTTATACAATTCGTATAAGCACAATTTTAGTTTCATTGGTTTAAGAGTTATAAAGAGAAAACTTAGGGATGGAGAGTGACATGAAAGACAGACGAACAGACACACGCTCTTTTCCATTTAAATTATTAGTATGGATTAGAAAATAAACGACGGTCAGGTTAGGGCAAGCTGTTATATCTGAAGGGTTAGCAACAATATTTAATTATGAAAACATAATGTGTATGTTTGCTTAGGTTAGGTGCGTTCCAACCTCTAGCGCACGAGCGTGAGGTCTTTGATGTCAAAGAGACATTTTTTTTTAAGCGTGTGTCGTCTAAGAATTTCATTTGATGAAATATATATGTAGCCATTCTGCAGCGTATCACATTTTCTAGAGTGTTTAAAAACTAACATTGTCCTCGCAATTTCCGTTACCAAAAATATTCATGAAAAACTCACCATGATTTACGTTCAACAGCCAATAAACAAATTAAATATTAATCATATTAAAAGTTTCCCATGTTACATCGGTTTTCAGGAGATTGCATTGTTGGATTGTCCATTCAGCGCTGACCTACCTCTCTTGTCCCTTACTTTACGAATTTGGTACATTGGGCGGTAGATGTTTTTAGACGCAGAGGTCAAGTTAAGCTGGTGATTGAAGTCGACCCGAGGGTAAACAATTAGTGAAAGTTAAACATAGATTGGGCCCAAACTCGATGTATGGGGTAGTTCCTCATTTGCACTACTAGAGCGCGAAGCTTATACATAGGTAAACTTGTTCAGTAAAACACTCGAGCACGATTGGTTAAAAGTTTGTGACAAGAGGTACGTTGCGGATATTTTAATCATTGATTTCATCAGACGTACTTTTTTTTGTTGGTGAGTGGGAAATCATCAAATGACTGCTCCCGTCCTGGGCGCGGCGGGAGGGCGTGTCAGACTTTTACTGACTAAAACCCAATCATGTTCCTTCGATTGCCCTTTATGTTCCAGGGTCATATTATTATAAAAGGTAATATATTTAATTGGCATGGTTTTTTTCAGTGACATTTGGCAAACTATTCTAAGCATTTGAAACTATAATAGATTGTAATAAAACACCCACAGCAAATTACTGGTTAACCTTTTTTACCTGGTAGTCAAGTGGTGAATAAATCGCCTACGCGATCCAGTCTAAGAAATTAGCTCGTAGGCGTAAATAACAAAGAATTTTATTTATAGTATTTGGCTGGAACTTTGTCTAGCTCTAATTTGTAGCTAAAAATAACGGGCTTCCACGAAGAGCTTCCACGCATACCTTGATTCCTTTTTTAACCGACTTCAAAAAAGGAGGAGGTTCTCAATTCGTCTGTATGTTCTTTTTTTTTTTTTTTTTTTTTTTTTGTATGTTTGTTACGCGATATCTCCGTCAATTGTTAACGGATTTTGATGGTTCTTTTTTTGTTTGATAGGTCATGATTCAGGAGTGGTCCCATATAAATTTTGTGGCGATCGGTTCAGTGCTTCTCGAAAAATTCACCAAGAACCAAAAAACTTGAGATACGCAAACATCGTCTATGTTATATTACATAGACGAAGTGTGCGTTTCTTCAAGTACTGTAATACACAGTCAGACATTGGGAGTCGACACTAAAAAGTAAAAAATAAAAAACTTTTTCCAAAAAAAAAGAACCGCCTTCAAAAACTAAAAACCCAAAAATAACTAAAATTTCGGAAGTCGGTGGCTTCTCTTCTAACAGTTAATTTGTGTTGCCACCGACTTCCGAAATTTTAGTTATTTTTGGGTTTTTAGTTTTTGAAGGCGGTTCTTTTTTTTTGGAAAAAGTTTTTTTTATCCTACAGGTGAGAAATTTTTAAAAAGACATCCTTATTGGAATGTTGAATAAAGGTATCGACTGCACCTGCCAGGATTGCGGAATAGTTCTAATAGTAACCGTGTCCCCGGAACATAAAGGGCAACCGAAGGAACTGTCAGATTTTTACTGACTAAAACCCACCCAGGTTTTTAGGCAGTCAAAGTTTGACACGCCCGCCTGCTCCACCCAAGACGGGAGAAGTCATTTGATGATTTCTCACCTACCAAAAAAAGGTATCGACTGCAAAAATATCAAGTTTGTAGCCCTAGTAGCTAAGGCAATGCTCTGATAAATCAGTCTGTCAGCTACAACACGCAATTTATTACAATAAGAAGAGAAAATACATACTAATTTCAATCAAAACAAAACACTGCGCTATACCGTCAATAATCCCATTAACATTTGACTGCAAATGTTCAACATAACCCCCAAATAGCTGGCATATTCGGTACCGAAATGACACATTGCGCGCCCAAAACGCCGAAGTTCGGCGGTGATTCGGCCATGTGATTGTTAAAACTTCGTCGAATGCGGCCGGGTTAGAATGTGAGGGGTTACTGTTAGCTGAGCTTAACCGAGGGTTCCTGAAACATTTTGTAGTATTTTTATGTGTTGATTAAAAAAGTGAGTGTGTAGTTTTGCCTTTGTGTTTAAAATTCACGATTTGAATGGAGTCTTTCTATAGATTTGCGTCCCCGGGCGAGTGTCAAAAATGAAGCACGAACGGTTGTATTTTCGTTTTTTATATAACAATCCAAGGGAATGGAGACTTCAGTTTTGATATTATTAGAAACAGTTCAGTATTGATATTGCTACAACATTTTGATATTATGACAGACAGACAATGTGATAGTATTATAAGGGTTCAATTTTTCATTTGAAGTATTGAATCTTATAAGCAATTAGTACCTATTTTTTGAAAAGATTCGCGGTGTACAAACCTCCACGTCATCTCTCTAGCCTTTTGAAGTTTTTTTTTTGGGAATCATCAAATGACTGCTCCCGTCCTGGGTGCGGCGGGAGGGCGTGTTAGACTTTTACTGACTAAAACCCACTCATGTTCCTTCGGTTGCCCTTTATGTTCCGGGGTCACGGTAACTATTATAAACATTCCGCAACGCCTTTTGATGCTTGACTTCCCAGTCCAGTCAGTGGGTAGCACGAGACCCTTTGAGTCAACTTTCTGACAGCCCGTAACGACTCAAAGACGTACAAATGACAATGGAACTACGATAAAACCTTATATAACACAATCTTCGTATAAATCCTGGAAACATGAGTACAATTCCATAAACGTAGAACTATTACTAAAGTCAGTTTGCTCCAGTTCACGTGAGTTAAGACAACTTAGTCAACAATAAGACCATAGAGTTCTTGTAAGTTTATTCGTTTTAGTTCATAATAGTTCTCGTACTGGGAGAAAATGGTTTTCAAATACAGCGCTGGGAGTTAGGATTTTATGAGATAGTTGTGCAGATGTATGTGACGTGTGTAAAATGATATTGTTAGCTGAATCAAATAAATGAAAAAGGGCACTTTATACAATAGAATCCATCTTTGTGCAAAAGCTTCTTGCTCGAATGTAAGATGTGTTTTCGAATCAGCTCCCTTAGACAAGTGGCATTGTAGAATAGATAGCGAAAACGAATAGATTGTCATATGTATGAAGTCAAATTGTTTAGCGTAAGCGTATGTCAATTGCATACATTTCACAATCTGTTCGTTCGCTATCTATTCTACAATGCCACTTGTGTAGGCCCTCTGAGCAGTAGATTTTTAGTACTAAATATAGAAAAAGAGAGATATTTCTTTTGAGAATTTCATCCTTAGAATAATTGCTTGATTTCATTCAATACACAAATATCCACAATATATTCTACCTTGTTCTTTTTCCTTCAATACATGATCCAAAAATTAAATTGTTTTCGGATGTCCTCTGAAACTATAATTGGACGACTATAAAACATTTAGGTTTGATAAATTGGGAAGTTGAGATACCACTAGTATTTTTTATTTAGGTTCTTCATAAAAATACTTAGAAAAAGACTAGCTCTTAGGTTATACAATCATTTTTGTGTTTTGTTTGCCTATTGGTCTCTCCGATATCCCACCCCGCCCCCCTCTTCCCTCCGTGTCTCTGAAGCTACTAAAATTCCCTATAAAGCTCTTAGGAAAAGGTATAGCAATGAGCCCTAGTGGTCTAGAGTCACTCTTGGCAGCCACAGAATTGTCTTGTTAAGCAGTAAACAGCCTTAGGGAGATGAACTGCGAGATGCCATAGTCAAAAAAAAAGTATATCAGAGGGCCTAGATAAGTGGCATTGTAGAATAGATAACCAAAAACGAATAGATTGTCAAATGTATGGAATTAACATAAGCTTTCGCTAAGCAAATTGACATCTCCATACATTTGACAATCTATTCGTTTTCGCTATCTATTCTACAATGCCATTTGTCTAGGGGGGAGTTGTCAGATCAACAATTAATATTGTTTTTTTTTCTATAGATTCACATGTGGTCAACCGCAAGCTGATTGACGTGCCTCAGTTCGAGAGACCTATTGGCAACCATACGTTCCACATCGGCAAGGAAGCTGTTCTTGGTTGTTCTGTCATCAACCTGGGGAAACATAAGGTAAGAGAACTTTATGGTTTTATACAGTTTTTTTAAGTAATTTAATATACCTACTGAACGTTAGTGCAATAATCTTTGCGCTATCTATCTATATGTAAGCAAAATTTTTGATGGCATCGTTTTACCGTTTCTATAGTACCGGCTGCCTACACGTACTTACTAAGTGGCGCTGACATTTGCTTAAACTTCAACATAAATTGCGATAAGCAAGATACTTTAATCGTGAAATTGTTGTCACTTGTTATAATGAGTATAATTTCATTTTTTAACTTAAACACATATAAATTATACTTTAAATATTATTATAAAAAAAACAATATTTGAAAATACTTAAAATAATTATTATTACGTATAAGTATCGATCACTTTTAACAGTTACCATATGGGTATTTAGATATTTGTAAGCCTTTGAATAGATAGATTGAACCTAAGAATAATCACGCTATGTCCCACAACAGCAGACCAGAAGCTTTACTTATCTCAAATAAAACCACAGGAGACAACTCGTACTCCATAAAAATCTTAGCAATTCGCCTTCTTCATAACCCTTTTCTACATTAAAACTTTAATGAGCATGTCTCAGACATTAATTTGCTGAATGATGGTCATTAAGGCATGTTTATGAGCAGGTAGGTCGAATTATGACCACCATTTGATCCTAGCGTTACTTTTAGGGCTTGGGATCTTGTCCTACAGTAGGCGATAAGAGAGGAGTAAGAAGAAGAAAGTTGTTCTTGTAAAAGCGACAAAATCCGAACTTTGCATGATGAGCATGATTGTTTGTTATGTATCTGCACTGAAAAAAATATTCGGTCCTATCACGATTTTTTGTTGATTTTACCAAACTTCTTAAGTTGGCGTTACCAAATTTATTTGGTAGATTACACCTATGTTTTGTTAATTTTTCAAAATAACTATTTTTTTTTATAAAAATTGTTGAAAACTTAAAATTAATAATCCGTGGATCCACCTAAGACTCTCCTGACACATCTGCAGCGGTTCTACAACTTCTTAAGTTGGCGTTGTACCATTTGGTAGATCCAAATAAATTTGGTAACGCCAACTTAAGAAGTTTGGTAAAATCAACAAAAATTCGTGATAGGACCGAACATTTTTTTCAGTGTGGGTGTAATTTATCTATAATATGTATATGTCACCGGAAAATAACAAGATCCGTAAGTTTATCAATCTAATAGAAAGTTTATAAACTTCCGTAGGATTCTAAACGGGAGATAAATTGTAATATTTTACGTCCACATTTTCGTAAATTGATAAACTTACTGAACTAACTCGTAAAATAATAAGTAAGCAGTAACCAAACGCTACGCGCGATCTGATTGGTTGACTGTCACATGTCACTTCTCCTTCCTCGCGGCCGCCATTGTTCGCCACGGAACATAAATAAACCAGTTTGCTTGTGCGATTTTATTAGTTTTAAATGTTGAACTGTGTTGCAAATCAAAGAAAACTCAACTTACTACATCCGTGCCAGAGAGGAACCAGGTATTGTTGCTTCCAATTTATAGTTTGTCAAGTCTGATTATACCAAAGTCTTTGGACACAAGCGTTGCCACTATGAACATTGACCAATCAGAGAGCAGTGTGTTATTTTACGTATTTCAAAGATGCGTATATTTAAAAGAGTTTCTGTGATTGGTCGAACAATTTAAAATCTTACGAATAGATATCCGTTAGTTTATAATTTTACCGTATGACGTCGGAAATTGATAAATTTACGAAAATGTGGAAGAAAAATATTACAATTTATCTCCCGTTTAGAATCCTACGGAAGTTTATAAACTTCCTAGTAGATTGATTAACTTACGGATCTTGTTATATTCCGGTGACATAATTATATATTTATTTAAGAATGTTTATCAGTTGTCTGGTTACCATAGTAGAAGCTGTGCTTAGAGAAGACATAGATAATAATAGCTAAGCATTGGCAGCAATTGAAACCATTGATTCGATGGCATCACCATCATGGCATCACACAATCCGGCCATGTTTGCGGAATAGCTCTAATAGATACCGCGTCCCCAGAACATAAAGGGCAACCGAGGGAACATGGGTGGATTTTAGTCAGTAAAAGTCTGACACTCCCTACTGCCCCGCCGAGGGCGGAAGAAGTCACAAAAACAGAACAATACGGTTATTGAACTTGGCATCACCATCAATTCAATGGCCGTCGATTGCTGCCAAGTTCAGTTTATATTACCCTTTTTCAGCGTTCTAGTAATCTTCGTAATATAATGTAATTTTCAAGACGGTATCTACACTAAGTAGAGACACATTATTAACATTATTTTAAATTTCTTGAGAGACAAATAGTAAGTGGCTACTCGCCGCCTCGTCAGCTGTGAGACTAGTGCCTTATATGAGGAATGTACTCTATCATGACGTTATGCTAAGAGGCTTAAATAAATTTTAATTAAGGCATTTTACGTTGCTTTGCTTAGATACTTATGTTCAATCTCGAAATTACACAAACACACACACGAGACTAAAATAAAACTCAGCGAAGATCACATTAATTTAAAATCGGACGCTTAGATGAAATTACAAAAAGCTATGACTTATATAGAGTGGAAAGTTTTTATGGGACCTGGAAGAAAAGAAGGAGATAAAATTGATTTTATTTCAGTAAACTGTACAATAATTATAATTATCTATTACTAGCTTTTGCCTGCGACTTCGTCCGCGTGGATTTATAGTTCCCATACCCGAGGGATTTCCGGGACGAAAACTATCCTATGTCCTTTATCGGGTCCTGGACCATATCTGTACCAAATTTCATTCAAATCGGTTCAGTGGTTTAGGCGTGAAGAAAAGACAGACAGACAGAGTTACTTTCTCATTTATAATATTAGCACGGATTTCTCGGAAAAAAAAAACAATGAGACATCTCTTCAGTAACCAAACAAAGATTTGAATACCGACAAATTGAAGCAGAATAACCGTTCAAAGTAGTTTCATAACGAATTAGAATATAGAACAAATCAGTAACAGTCTTAATGAACCATTTCAAAGGTCTACGGGTAATAACCCCCTCAAGAAATTACCCTAATACGAGTACTTACCCTAATTTCACAAACGTCTTTCTAACACGGCTTTATTTTCAGTAAGTACTTACCTACTGTAACTGAAAACTTTTCGCTGTCTCCTCTACGGTCTTAATTATAATAAAAGTAATTAACGCGAAGTGCTATTTTCCTTATGTACTGCGGTATTTTAATTTAATTACTTGTATTTACTTTGAACGACGTTTTGTGTGTGACTTTTCTAGTGATTGGTTTTATTTTTAACCTACTGTCTTTTGTTTTTTTTGGCACTGCTACAACCTAGGCCGTAGCTAGATGTTAAATAACCTTTCTCGATTTAACACTGAATAGAAAGAATTTTCTATTCGTATTAGAGTTCCTGCGATTCCGTGCCTCGGAAAGTAGGTACGTAAAGCCACTGGTTCCAGTTGTCACTCGCAAAACTTTGACAGTCGTTACGGCCAGTCAGAAGCCAGAAAGTCTGACCTATCAAAGGAAGGGGTATCATGTCGCCCAGTGCCCAATCAAGTTAAATTGAAAGCCGACACCAAAAAATTTGGGAAAATGTTTGTGAGATAATAATGAACAGTGTTCCTGCGCTTAGCGCGTTCATCATAAGTTCCCAATTACAAATCAACATACGTGTATATTTATAAAGAAGGAGTTAAAAATATATATAACTATTTGTTCCATTATTTGTTTTTTATATTTTCTGCTATTACGTAATATAATAAAAACTAGCTGTAACGCGTCCCCAGCGGTTTTAGTAGGTCATGGCGCCATTTTATCTAGAATATTATCTATTCTTTATAATTCAGACTTCCTGAAACAAAAATTATGTTTCCAAGAATATATACTAATGTTACTGGCATTTCCAATAAAGAAACAATATTTTCGTTTGCTAATCTGCTTTAGTATGTAACATATTAATTTAAATAACATCAGGAAATATTTGTACATTTTTGGCCCAAAAAAAACTTGCACGGCCAGTTCTTACGACTATTCCTTAGGCTAGGTCACACGTACCGTTAACTATGACTATGGCTTTAACCTTTCAACTGTTTCTAATTAAAAATATTTTTTCTCAATTTAGTCACCCCCATCAAAAGGCAAAAATCCATAGAAGTAGTATAAGGCATGCGTGACCTAATTACTGTTGGGAATAATTTTAAGTCTGGCCGCGTAATTTGTTTTTACAAAAGCTATTGAACAGGGAAAAACTGTTATTACCGGAATGTGTAACAAGCCGTGTACTCTATCATATAATATGTCTCTATTACATTTACCGTACCAAGTACCAGGAATAAGTAAGCTATGTTTTCTTTATTTTATTTTGTTATTCTTGGTACAACTAGTTAGTGTGCATGTGTTTGTAAATTAGATCCAGTTTCAAAGGAAAAGCCTTACCCTTATATTATTTTCAACGTATAGATAGCAGCGTAATTACTAAGCTCGAGCAATTAATGGAGCATTTTAAAAGTGCAAGCTACGTACTGTAATCAGATTTTATGTTCTAGAAAATTTCTTGATAATGGCCCCTTTTTTCGTGTTACTAAGTAAGTATTTAAATTTAAATTTTTGCTAGTAATTCCGTTCCCATTTTTTTGTATTAAAATATTATTTTAACCTGGATACATCACATGATAAAGAACCACACTCACCCTTGGTTTAGACCCCTACACAAAAGAGCTCTTTGTACATTAATTATTGTACTTGTTCAAATTCTACTTAATTCAATTAATGTACACGAGACACAAAAAGTTGCCAACAGTGGCGAAGATGCGGGTAGTCGCTATATACCAAGCCGTTTCGCGTTTAGTTACAGTCATCAACAACAAAACTCCTGATGCTTGCAGGAATGAGCTAACAATATCGCAGCAATCACGGACTATTTTTATCGACAAACAACCACAAGAGGTTCGAAGATAGTAGCCACGATTCGCGGCCATGAAACCAGCCGTCACTCTGTTGACATTTTCCTTCTCATACAGAAACGCGAGCATTAATCATCAAGGTTTCTTAAAATGAGTTTTTCGACTCATTTAATTGTAAGTCCAGGTTTCCTTACGACGTTTTTCTTCACGTGTCAGTGATATCAAAGATTATAAACTTAAAATCTACTTAAAAATTTAATAGTTCTAATGTTATCGCACTAGGAAATCACGATATATTGTAGAAATCTATAATTTTTAATATAATTAAAAAATAGTCGCAATTCTGTAGCTCAATATGCGGCAGCATTTAGTGGCCGCATCCAACTACAGATGGCATCATTTAGTAGCCGTACAATCGCCCGTTTGATTAAACTCTAAACCTAAGCAAGCGTGAACTGAGTAGGTTATATAAATCGTAATGAAGAGACAACTTACGTTTGTTTATTTACTCGTCTGAGTTGACTTAAACGACATATTTGTACATCATTCCTTGAACAAATTGGAGATGTTAATGAGAAACTCTCGCATAAACATTTGGTTTATAAAGATAATTTATTGTTACTAAGTTTTGTGCGTGAGTTCATTTCATTCATGAAAGTAGGCTATGTGTGTAAGTTGATTTAGATTCACGGGTCTGGTAATAATCAAATTAGATTTTATTGGTAAGCCCCCGCTGTCTGTCTGTTAGTCTGTCTGTCTGTATGTAAGTGAACCGATCGTTTAACCATATCACATAGGAAAAGGGTTGTTTTTTTTGAAAGGGTTAAATTAAACGTAATCGTTGCATAAATGGCATTACCATGTTTTGTAAAATCAATACAATCATAAAAAATAAATCTACGCACAGTTCCGATCTGTGCTGTTTTAACACACATGGGGTTGCGGAATGCTTATAATAGTTACCGTGACCCCGGAACATAAAGGGCAACCTAAGGAACATGATGATGGGTTTTAGGCAGTAAAAGTCTGACACTCCCACCACACCGAGGACGGGAGCAGTCATTGGATGATTTCCCATTCCCCAAAAAAAAAAAATGTTTTAACGAGTGGGTTCTTTTTAAACCACGACACGTGATCCATTATCACAATTGTTTGCTATTTTTTCACTGATAGTTTAATATTTGTTTTCCTTTTTTATTAAGTTATATTTCGTACAAATATGTCCGTGTAAGTACGAAAAATCAGTCTACCCATGATTATAATCCCCAGATAAACTCAACCAACGCAATAAACCAGAGCAACCCAACTAAACACACAAGCCCACATTAATCTACCGCTAGTTTTTTCCCCCTAAAAATCCTTAGCGCTAAGCAGAAAAAACCTTCTCCATTTATATTTATTCGCGGCTGAAACTTGCGTAATTAAAGGGCCTGCGTTAATCTCAATTGCTTGGCCAAATGCACACGGCTTATGACCTGGAGGCAGGATTGTAAGTGGATATTTAATTATGAATTTCGGTGCTAACCTTATTTTCTCGTGGTGATGTATAAACGTAATTTAAACCGGAATCTAGGTAATGGAATTTTGGAACAGTTATAGTTGGTTGTACAAGAAGGTGGGTTTTGATGCTAGACTGGGGTTGGTGTATTTTATTAAAATAGATGTACTTATCTTATGTACGGAGTTTTAAAAAATATGTGATTAAAATCGGTCCCCTGATCGAAGTCTTTGCTATTATGAAAGAAAATAAATGACTTTCAAAACGGTTATTTAGTGAAATAAACCTAAAGTAAGCTTCCGCTCTCCGTCTGTATTTCAGCGGGCTAAATCTCATGAACCGTAAAAGGTAAAAAACATAAATATAAAAATTAAATTAGTGTTTATTTGCCTCTGAAGCAACAAATAGACAAATAAAATAAATATGTAGCGCCTTACTAATAAACGCTGCATAAAGTTATGACAGGTTTATACGTCAAAAAATGTATGGTTACACAGGCTTTATTCATTGCATAACTTTACACAGTGATTATTAGTAAGGGCAGTAGTGTAAAAGTTAATATTACACTATGTTATTGTTTTTTTTTTTCATTTCAGAGTTTCCTATTACCACAGACCAGCGAAATTTGACTTTTTAAGTTCTATTTCCAGCCAATATAGAATATGAAAATAAAATATCACAATCAATATCGTTTTCAAAATATTTACAGAAATCAAGAAAAAACCTTTTTTTTAACTTTATTTAAAACCAACTTAATTAAAAAGCATTTATAATAAAAACAGAAGTGAATAGATATTTGATGGACTAATTTACCGTAAGTTCTCATGCTAAAGCAGTCGGAAAAATAGAAATTTTAAAAAGTGGGGAATCTTTATACTGGAATACATAATAATAGTAAGTAAGAAGACATGGTTGTGTGGGGTGTGTTAAAGTGGGTTTGTATCGATGTTTGTTAAAATATTAATGTGAGGTATGGGGGTGTAAACGATGTAGTACTGAGAATGCTATTTAACGTTTAACTGGGATCTCAAATATTTTTTTTTTAAGTCTTGGCTTGACTTTTCTGTAATATACTTATATTGTACGCTATCTATCCATAGCGGTTATCCCATAGGTCGTAGCGTGAAGGGTTATCGAACACAATTTTTTTTTTATTTATTATTTGAACCTGACATTAGCGCGTTCCAAACAATCATACAAAGAAACAAACACTGTTCAGCTTTATAATGTTAGTATAGATGTAAAACGTCTCGTCTAATGATGAAAAACATCAAAATTAAAAACTTCTATTTTCTCTAAGAATAGTAAACAAGCAGCAGTTAAAGTTTTCTTTGTCTTAGCTATATCCCGTTTCTATCTAGCCATATTAATAGTTTCTTTAAAGGCACACTAAGAAGCGATTTTTGACGACAAGATCTTGGTAAAAGCAAATTAAAAAAAAAACTACAGGGCAGAGTCACAGGCAACACCGTGTTATGCATATGCAACTAACATTCCGTTATTCCTTTTGGACAACTGCATAACAATAACCGAAACCACAAACACAGAAATTTTATTCTAAATTCTCAACAAATGGTTGCTAAAAAAGACCTAACAAACAAATACAATGACAATAAAAAAAAATAAACGAGCGTAACTATAAAACACATTTGTAGCTCCCCTGAGCAATATAAGCTATGTACAAACATCATAAATTTCAGCGCACACATTTTGCTAAATGAAGAATTTGAATCACGCACAGGGTCCAAATTGATTTGGTACTCGTCAACCACCACATTTAAATCCTCGGTCACGTTTTGGTTTATTGTGAGCGAAAAGTTACAATGGGTCGGCGCGAATAGTAATCTTTGGGTGGGAGCCGTTATGTAATTCTTGAAAATTGCTGCTGCCCTAACTCGGGGAGAAAGTGTACGAATCAGGGGCCCAGATAAATAAACTTCACTTAGCACGTACCCTGGCTTAGCTATTCACTGTTTCTATCTTTAATCTTGCTGTCGTAGTTTGACATTGTACGGCGTACACAGTAAAATTGCTAGTCTGCAGTGAATGTGATTTTTTCATCACTGACATGCCGTGCCTACAATCGCACATATCGTAGATATTTGCCAATTGGTAAAGAAAGTCAAAAGTTAGATTTGATAATCAGTCTAACCAACTGATATACTTTTTAACCTAGCTAATGATAGGTGAAGTTCTGGTATGCACTTGCTTTTAGTAATATTCTGGTAATCAGCTAAAGTCGTTCAGACTGCATTAGGACCCACTTCTACCATAGTTCGAAAAAGGCTAGGGAATAAACTCTTAGGAATTGTAAACCACCTAATAAGCTCTGCGTTACCAAGATACTATTCAAAACGTAAAGTTCTTCAAATTGCCGCAACCTAATTTTCAATTCCCACTCCAAACATAATTTCGATGAAATTCCAAATTGAACGCAAAATCGTATCATTACTTCGAATATCATTCGCTAGTAATTAATACCCCTTTTATCCCGTCATAAACACGGTATGAAACCTTTTAATGAAACGTAAATATTAGCCAATAAAGTATACCATATCCCACCACCTAATATATCTTTATGAGTCCGTATAATCTTTAATATGCAGCCGGAAATATGATTATCATCTCACACAAACACGGTATTATTATACGCGACCCGATATGGGATAGTGATGGGGTACAAGATTACTTTTCTATGCGAATTATTCGATATTAGTCGATTTTGTGGAACGAGGCCAGTGTGGCTCAATTTCGTGGAATGGGATCTAATTTTATAAAGTTGAGAGATGTTTGCAAGTTATTCTAGAACTAGTATTTTTGGTTACGGTCTCGTGTCTCCCCTGACGGCTCCCCTAGGGGAGACATCAGGATTTTTTAAATCCTATTGTCTCCCCTGGGCGGGGGAGACATCAGAACTTGCTAATAAATTATAATTGGAGTACTCGTATATCCCCTGTCAAACATTACATACATATGCTATGTCTACCTATTCACTTTTGTCTCCTCAAACGAAGCTACCAAAGTGAGATAGCTTTTCTTAGCAGTAGTTACATTCCAGTAAAAGGAGGAAAGTTCAGATCGAAAGAGACAAGTTTATATTAAACGCACAATTACAATTATTTCACGAAGAAATCAGTGTTGGACATTTTTTGGAAAAGCTACGTAAAAGATTAATTGATGAAATGAGCTTTTACGAATATGGGTACCTACTTACGTTATTATGTAATGCTTGACAGGGGATATACGAGTACTCCAATTATAATTTATTAGCAAGTTCTGATGTCTCCCCCGCCCAGGGGAGACAATAGGATTTAAAAAATCCTGATGTCTCCCCTAGGGGAGCCGTCAGGGGAGACACGAGACCGTAACCGTATTTTTTTGGCAAACAACTAATAAATAATTATAGGTCAACGCTTTTTTGGTGGACGCCACCGTTCTTTATGACTTTCAGGAGTTAGCTAAGCTCCACTCAGAGCGGAAGAAGTCATTTGATGATTTCCAATGATTGCCAGTAGCGAATCTTACATAATTTACTTACACAAAAGTATATTTATTCAACTAACACATAACGAAGTCATTAGTTAAAATAAACACTCGCAATAAACTCAACTAAATAAATCTACTACTTAACACTGCAAATAAAACTCGACTAAATTATTCGACTAAGCTAACCACCCCATCTCTTTTCACTCGTTAATTTTATACGTTTGTTCAGGGCTTTTATTAAATGCAGATATAATTAGTAACATTAATGTCAACAGTAAAATAAGAGACAAAATTAATTTCAAGACAGCGGCACCAGGTAAATACCTGCGCCAAGATAATTTTGTTTTGTTTATGTTGAGAACAGCGGGAATGGCTATGTTAAGATTATTAAATAGTAGGTACGTTGCGGTTTCTTGTAGCATTATTTTTATTATTATTATATTTTTAATGGTGCTTTGGTTTATTTTTGGGATGGTTTTTTGGTTTTGTAAGTCTGAGTGTGAAGTAGAACTTTTGTGGGATTGCTCTTGTGTCTGTATTTTTTTCTATAATGTTCGATGCTATGATGGCTATTTAAAAAAAAAACATATATATATGATTAGGAAATCAGAAGTTAAATCTTTTGGTGTAGGTCCGACACTGTTTTTTTTTTTTTGCAGCCAATCTTTGAATACATCATAATAAAGTTCTGTACTTGCAAATATTTATTTGTCAAATAAAAATAAATAATACGGTTTTCAAACACTTATGACACACACACAGGCATTATGTAAATAGTACCTTATTAGTAGAAAATATACTTGATTTTTTTTTTGGGTTTTCTAAAACTTCGTAGAAGGTTCTTATAGAAAGAAAAATTCAAGAAATGGGCGCAAATTGTAAAATATCAAAAAAGTTACTATTTTAACATTCAAAGAAAACTCGAAAGAGAGGAACCGCGGGGGACTGCTTGTCTAAAATTCAGGTACCTATACTCTTTTCGTTAAAAAGTTTTCGTATAAAGTTAAGAAGAAAACAGTAGGTACCCATCGACCTTCGTTATAAAATTATCGGTAAAAAGTTTGTTTGAAGAAAAGTTTAAAATTACACTAGAACCCTTTGGTGTATATTTAAACTTTATTTTAGATCATCGTTGGTAAGGCAAAAAATATTTCGCATTATTTTTCTTTTTGATAATATCAATTACATCAATTAAATTGAGTAATTGTAGCTTTTCATAACCCTTTGATATTAATTATTTAGTGATAAGTATTTTTGAACTGCTGAAGGTATGGAGAGGCAGGTATTGGCTAATCTAAAAAAAATAGTAAATTGACATAAAAGATGAAAAGTTTACGTGCACCAATTTCCAGGCTGATCATAGACCATAAAACCGACCGAGAAAAACGTTTCAAGCGTACAAGATGCCATTTCATTCATTGTACGATCGACAAATTGAAATCATGACGCACCATAAGGTTATCTTCCCACAGACATTCAAATACTAATATTATAATAGTGCATTTCACGAAAAAAATCCCCTCGCCATAATGTTGGTAGCACGGAAATCAGAGTTGCTATTTTTTTTTAATTCAAAACAATTCATAGCTTTATATCCTGATACAAGAAAGAAGCTTACTCATAGGATGAAATCACCGATAGCCGAGCGTACTGGCAGCAGTTAGTCTCAACACGTTATTATTAACGTTGTTATTTTCGGAACTTGAAACTTGCAACCCTATTTTACTAACCTGACTGAATCTAACAGACAAACCGGGGAGCCAACAAATTCTTTCGTGAAACGCACTATAGGTGCCGGGGTTGCGGAATGTTTATAATAGTTACCGTGACCCTGGAACATAAAGGGCAATCGAAGGAACACGAGTGGGTTTTAGTCAGTAAGAGTCTGACACGCCCTCCCGCCGCACCCAGGACGGGAGCAGTCATTGGATGATTTCCCACTCACCAAAAAAAAAAACCGCCCTATAGGTTGACATTCGTGTTAGAATTTATTAAAAACGTCACTCGTCTAGTCTTGATTTTGACACTTACAAATGATTTTATCGTTGAAACGGGTTATGATTCAAATTTGTCGGTGGATGATACACAGATACTCAAGTTATTATATATAACCTACACTCACTAAGATGCTTAAGGTCCTACAATCCGTCTCCATTATGCACTACTGTCATGGACGCACGCACACATGGGCATTGTCCACTGTCCGTCTGTCTATCGGTCTATTCATCTGTTTCACAAAACTTGATGGCTAGTCACAGATGATATATTTCTGTTGTCTATAACAGAATGAAATAAATATTGAAGTGGGTCTCCCTTATAACAGACAGAACTCTTTGTGGCATGTTCGACTCGTACCTGGACGGTTAATTTAGCTGCACTTTATAAAACAAAATATTTCCCTATATAAACATCCATTAGCCTAGATAAACAATTTATTCCCACGAAAATCGATTCTTCAAACTCCACAACACTGAACTAAAATTAATGATACTAGGAAGAGCAATGAACAGTGTTATTAATCAATTAAATCAATTAGATACGGTTGAGGTTTGATTACAAATCGTGATAATAAATTAATAGGATGATGTAAAGACTGAAATATCTGAGATAATCCGATGGTGATGGAACAAATCCGGTAGCAATAAATAGGGGAGTCATCTTGTATTGTGGTCCAATTTAGAAGAGGTATAAAGTCTTGGATTTTGGCGACTGAGAGATAAATAAAACCTATTATTTAAACCTTTTTTTTTGGTGAGTGGGAAATCATCAAATGACTGCATCCGTCCTGGGTGCGGCGGGAGGGCGTGTCAGACTTTTACTGACTAAAACCCACTCATGTTCCTTCGATTGCCCTTTATGTTCCAAGGTCACGGTAACTATTATAAACATTCCGCAACCCCGGCAGGAGTGGGCCCCTTCCAGTGCTGACTTCTTCTCTTTGAGGCGCGCGTGGAACACTAACGCGCCGTCGACGCGGTCCTGGTCCTATATTATTTAAACCTCCAAACACACCTGATTTGAGACCAAATAGAAAGACAATAGCAGCCCGACAGCCGGTTGTCGGTTGGTTGTTAAAAGGGTAACCTTTCGACAACCAACGACTTTCTATTGTGTCTCGAATCACGTGTATTCGAAGGTTTAAATCAGCCTTTTGGATTCAGACACTGCACTGTAAAGACTCTGGCTACTTTAGCAAATGGAATAAAGGCACTATCTGTATTTGACCGGCCTGTTAGTCTAGGGGTCAGTAACCCTGGCTGCTAAGCCGGAGGTAGAGGGTTGGATTCCCAACCAGGACAAACTTTGTGTGATGAACATAATTATTTGTCTGTAATATATTATATTGTTTATAAATTATATACTTAAGTATGTATATGAGGTGCTAGTTACTATAACTCAAGCTCTGCTTACTTTTGGATCAGATGACCGTGTGTGACTTGCCCCAAGATATTTTTTTTATCGATATGGGTTTCTGACTAGTTGCTTATCCGTCACAATATTATTTTTAAACCAGTAGACAGTAGAAAACGTCTTTCATGCTCCTTTTTATACAGAATTATACATATTGATTAAAAATATTTAATTTACACCAGTTTAAATATATTTTAGTAACACCAGCACGACAATATTGTCTTAATTATTTTAAGCGTATTTCAGGAGGTCAAATACTTTCTTAATTTAGTTGAGTTTCAGTAAATCATAAATAACATTCACCTAGGCTTGATCTCGTTTCATTTAAACATTCCTTCAGGTAACTCTTGCACCAAACTCTCCGTGACAGTTAAATCTTGCGCACTCAACGATATTGCCTAATCTTAGTGCCTGTCCTAAATCCCAACCTGACACGAATATTACTCCAACTCAGCCTAAAGATTTTCTAGCAGCATTTAAAGTAATTGGACCATCACCATTGCGCATTAAATTAATGGTACCTGTCAGAATTCGTTGAAAATGCTCCTCGAGACGAACAAAGGAGGAAGAGTACCCCATCGCTCTTGACGCTACAATACGGTAATAAAATGTACAAGAATAGGGGAAGTGTAGTCGGCAAATGTGCGATGTTTGATAACAGAACCCGTTTGGATGGATCGTTTATTTTCTGAGATATTGTTGGAGCGCCTGTCTGGATTATTTTGTACTAGCGTCAAAGTTGATGTTGTTATCTCAAGGAAACATAAAAGAAAGACATATTTATTATATAGGTTCACTGCGTGCCGAGGTGGAATTGTTACGCAAGTCTATTTCGGAAAACACCTCCAGCGCGAATATTCGTTGTGGAGTGCAAAATGCAAGCATCGGCAGTTTTGAGTCGGCCAGTTGCAGTGCGTCGCCCGCGGCTGATAATGCTTGCGTTGCACCTTGCCGCGCTACTGCCGTCGCTGTATCGTCACCGGTCGAAGTAGTGACGACGCATGTAGGTACGTCGACCCCTAAACGTGCCTTTGCCGCTATTGTTGCCGCAAACAAGCATGCTGTGTCGCAAACATCGCGACAAGCAGGTAATAAGAACGGGGCAAAGCAGAGCGATAAAGATGGCTTTATCAAGGTAGAGAAGAAGAAGAAGAAGCCTCCTTATCAGAACCAGTGCGGCACCGCGCTGGCAGGACCCAATATGCTACTGCGTCCAGCAATACCCACGACGCAGTTGTATGTTTCGAGACTACATCATTCCACAAAGGTTGAGGAGATTGTGGAATATGTACGAGTGAAAACAAGCTGGACTAGAGAGTAGTGCAGTTGGAGTCGCGCCACAACACAAATTTTAAGTCGTTCGTGGTGCGGGTGCCGACAAATCATCTGGAGACCTTCCTCAAAGAAGAGTTTTGGCCGAAGGGTGTCGTGTATCGACGTTTTCGTGGAAGCATACCGACATCGCAGCGAAACACGACGCCGTCACTTCGTGTGCAATAATTTCTAATTTGTTTCTAGTTTCTTTTATTATGTATTAGTTTATTATTTGTGTATATTTTTCTATGGGCCTCAGTTGCCTGATAATTTATTTAAACTTACAGTTTCTCGGGACCCTGGGGTCCCAGTGCTTTGAAAGGCGTACGAGGGGCCGAAGCCAACTATTATTATTATTATATTTCTTACAAATTCAAACACGACAAGGAAAGGATCTTCTGTAGTGTCTTTTAAAGACCTTCTAGGTCCATCATCACAGTCAATGGTACAGTATTTTTGTATATTCAAAATTATTACTGCTCTAAGTAATAGTTTTACCCTTCCTTTATAAATACTAGAAACTCAAAAATAAAAATACCATATAAGCCTGTAACTATTGCATGAAATACCTACGTATATAAGACATAATATTACTCAGTGCTGCGCGTTCAGATATTGATGTCCCTTTGTACAAATTCCACTTTTGGGCAGTTCTTTTAACCTTTAAGAGATTTTCTTTTAAAAAGGCTGATTTTTTTTGGAATTTCAAGATGAGTAAATATACACATTATTCTTAATTTTCAAGCCTTTAAAAATGTGAGCTTAAATTGGGATCTTGTTGAGGGTCATCCAGACTCAGTCTTGAAGATAATTTATTACAATAATGTTGAAAGACACTTTATCACTGCAATCCTATACTTGACATGTTGTGTTCTTCAACAGCCCTTGTACATCAATGTTCTCATCACATTCTTATGAAGTCACTCATTTATCACGTTAATGCCTTTACTCATAACTTACTCATTTCATATTACTCTGTTCATTTACCCAACAATGTCATAAAATATTAACAAATATTTTCTCGTACTCATTCTTCAAAATATCTCATTACTTATGTACTGGGATGGGGGTCTGGGAACTCGAGGTCCCCTCTAAAGGAGGTCGTCACACAATGCGAGTCCATTCGGTTGCAATACGCTACCGTGGCAGGAAATTTAAACGTATTTTGTAGGGGACGTCGATTCGCGATTGGGGGAAATATGAAAAGTAATTTGGAACATCTTGTTTTGTATTTTACTATAATATCTATATTTATATACCTGTTATTTTAGCTAAGGGACTTAAAATATGATAAAAGTTATTTCTTAATTTTTTACAGATCTATCTATCTAATATATAAAATTCTCGTGTCACAGTTTTCGTTGCCATACTCTTCCGAAACGGCTTGACCGATTTTGATGAAATTTTTTGTGCTTATCCGGTATCTATGAGAATCGGCCAACATCTATTTTTCATCTCCCTAAGTGACCCCATTTTGAACGCGGGTGAAACCGCGGGAGGCAGCTATTTTGTAAAAAAGTATCTTCCAAGTAGAGGCGCACCAAGAAGCGGTTTTTGAGAATTCACCCCTCACGGGACGAAATAGGGGATGAAAATTTGTATAAATTTAAGCGTAAAAATTCATTGCATTTTTTTTTTTTTTTGGTGAGTGGGAAATCATCCAATGACTGCTCCCGTCCTGGGTGCGACGGGAGGGCGTGTCAGACTCTTACTGACTAAAACCCACTCATGTTCCTTCGATTGCCCTTTATGTTCCAGGGTCACGGTAACTATTATAAACATTCCGCAACCCCGGCAGGCGTTGGCCCTCTTGGGCCCCTTCCTGTGCTGACTCCTTCTCTTTGAGGCGCGCGTGGAACAAAACGCGCCGTCTACGCGGTCCTGGTCCTAGCCGGGCGGCGAGCTACCCATCGCTCGCCATCCGCAGAACCGCGCCTACGGTGGCCGGTAGTCGTCTTGCGACTCTCGACGTCTTCGCCTGGGTCTTAGTCCGGGGCGAGAGGCTCGTCGTTGCCTCTCGCGCGCCGCCGCTTCCTTCACTAGCATAACTGCTTCGCAGAAGGAGGCGACGGCATCCCATTCCGTCTCGCCCCGAAGCATGGCCTGAACCAGCGCCGGGCGCGAGAGGTCACCGCCGCCGATCGCCTCTACGAGGACACGTCGATGCTCCGCCCATGCGCGGCACACCTCAACTGTGTGCTCGACCGTGTCCTCCAGGCGACCGCTACTGCAGTGGTGACACCCAGGCGTCGCTTCCGCCCGAAAAATTCATTGCATTGAATCTTCCTTTTCTGAATAAAAAAAATATATATATATTCAATACAATGAATCAAATTATGCTGTTCAAATTAATATGCTAAATAATGGCACCTTCTTTTGTTTAAAATAAATAAATCACCATTGAGATTCAGTAATCAATCATCATTCCCTAAAGAATTAAATGGCTTCGAAGAAATGTTTATCAAATTATCAGCCACCATGATAAATGAATGAATCAATCTTGCTAATTCCCAAGATCCCCACAAAATACATAAAACTGGAGATTTTATTAAAATTTTAACCAATAAAATATCCCATATCTTGGGACAATTCTTACACGGCTATCTGAAGCCAAAACTAGACAGAACCTCTAATTTGGTAACCCAACAATTGATAAGTATTGATACTTAGATTATTATAAACAAATTTCATTATGTAAATGAATTACACTCAGACACAGGACAAACAATCATGCTCATTACATAATGATTTCTCCTAACCACACATCATGTTAAAGACATCTACTTATTTATTATAATAATATTTTTTTTTATTAAATTTTAACATTTTTGCATCTCCCTACCATGTTTTGTCTCAGCATCTCCCTAAAATAGACTGACAGAAAATGCAGAAAGCATTAAGTCTGCCGTTAAGCAATTTTTTTTATTTGTTCATAAAGTTTTAAATAAATAAATACACCAACAGAACAATCACATTATCGACAGTATCACATCAAAATACAGAGGAACTCGCTATTACACAAATGAGTAATTTCATCGTTTTTATAATCCTTTATCATGTCGTCGTCTCTTCAAGTGTCATTTGACAGCAATCATTAATATCCCAGTAACAGGATGCGAAGCTGCATCGTTTGATAAAGTGAAATATTTTACTGAAGAACTCTTGAAGGTAGAATTTACCAACATCAAAATGTTTAAGCAGTACGAATAATTATTGTTGACTTACTCCACGTAATTAATTAAGAAAAAAAGTAGTTAAACTAATAGAGGATTTAATTAAAAGGGTAATTAGTCTTCAGAAGCAATTTGTTGGAAAAAATATCATCGCGTTCTAGATAGTTAATTGGAGTCCGTAGGCTTTAAATTAGTGTGTAATTAAAAGGGCTGGGAACGTTTAATGAGATGGGAATTATGTATGACAAATTTAGATTTTCTTTCAAATATTTTTAGGTACTTATAACGGTTTCGTTGACGTGATTTTTTTCTTTTATTTATGACAAATTACCCCTTGACAGCCAAGAATACATCTGGAGATTACAATGAAATATCATTCATCTTCATTATAGTTAGCTTAGTATTTGAAGAAAAATACTAGACCAACTTATCAAATATATTTCTTAAGCAAGCAAACTCGCGCAAGAAACATAGTACTTTAATAAACGAAAAACAAACCCTAATTAAAAACCTCTTGGAAAATAAAGAAAATGATTAAACAAAATCACATTAATTAGTCAGAAGATTAATTATAAGTTAAAATATTATTTGTAACAGATAAAGGCTCTCACTCGACTGAAATTAATTTAGAGTATCCATTAATTTTCTAACAAACAAAGTACCAATTTCACCCGAAAATTTGTTACTAGACATTGTTGTATCAAATTTGATAAATAAAAGGGACAGAATTATTAATTTTATGGCCTTATTGAAAGGAAATATTATAGAACTTCAAAGATTTATTGGCTTTTATAGTTGACCTTTTATGAAATGTAATTATAATATTTATGAAAAATACTTTTAAGAAACTTTTAGACAATAATGTAACTTGGTCAATCACAATGAGGGTCTTGGAAAATGTCCAACGACATTGCGATAGATATAAATGATCGACACTTACACATAAGGTTGAAGATAGAGAATATAAGAATAGAGAAAGCACTGGAATAGTCCTCAGCTACATTGGAAGTTTCTTTCTCGAAGCAACTCCTTTCCGACCTCCCCAACCCACTTCCTGGGTACCACGATACTTTAAGTTAGACTAGTGATCGCTACCTGTAATGTAAGCCGCATGCATGGCGACTGTTGGGCAAAAACATCTACGCAGTGGGTGCCAAAAGATGAACGTCGTCGCCGAGGTCGGCCCAGGAAAAGGTGGCGCGATGACCTTAACGCATACCACGAGGGTTGGTTCGAGGCGGCGAGGGATAAAGAAATCTGAAAGGATTTGGGGGAGGCCTTTGCCCAGCAGTGGGCTAGAGAAAAAAAGCTACCTGTATTCTAACTGCTCAAAACAATCCTTGAAGATCTATAAATGATGAATAAAAATTGGAACCAGCGGTTGCAAGTTTCCTGCGGCACGAGATTTCAGTGACGTAAATAAACTTAGACGGTACAATAGGCGAGACGACGAAAAAAAAGTAATTAGTCCGTCATTGAGATTATTAAAAAATTTTGGACACGCATTTTTTCTTTTTTCTCGTAAACGAAAATTGACGACGATACAGTGCGTTGAAGTAGTGCGTCACGCACGATCAGATACAATTTTGCATTACGGTGGCGTCAAAAGCCCCCACTATGCCCACACTCCAGAACTTTGTTG
Organism: Athetis lepigone; assembly: GCA_033675125.1. NCBI lineage: Eukaryota > Metazoa > Arthropoda > Insecta > Lepidoptera > Noctuidae > Athetis > Athetis lepigone. Next base: position 4,889,605 of record CM066243.1, read on the forward strand.
CTCTTTATCTTTGTATTTTTTTATTATTTTGATGAAGCAAAAAATAAGTGTCCCTTATTTTTGGCCGATCTACAAGACGGACTAAACAGAATGCCATTTTTTTATGTTGTCGTCATCCCTATTCAAATGAATTGAAAAAAACATACTGGTACTCGCTAGAACAGTCGGCTATAGCCACTAGTCCATAAAGCATTAGAATAATTAAATACATATATTCATTTCTTGGCACTCCGTCAAATTAAAATCTTAAAGAACACAACAGCTGAAAACAATCCCAAGAAACAAACAGAAAATCAAAGCACTCAACCAAACAACCTACACAAGATGAAACAAGAGCAAACACACAACACACACACTTCTAAACATAATATAGATACATATATAATAACCAAGAACATAGAAGGTACATTAGAAATGAATGTAGTTGATGATGAAAGCCTGCATTACGAAACAGACACTGTAATAATAGATAATAATGTTACTCCAAGATTAATTTCTGGGAAACTACGAATGGAGGTAATGGAACAGATTATTGTGTTTGCTTTCTCAATTAATCTTTTCCTTGTGGATGTGTTTCTGTTCATATCATTAATTGTTTTGTGGAGGTTGTTGAATTATGTATGTATTTGTTTAATTACTTTGCCTTTTAACTAAATACAATGGTGATTAGTCATCATCTCCCCAGCCTTTTCCCAACCGTATTGGGGTCGGCTGCCAGCTTAACCGGATTTAGCTGGATACTGGTGTTTTACGTGGAGCGACTGCCTATCTGACCTCCACAACCCAGTAACTGGGCGACCCGATACCTCTTGGTTAGACTGGTCAGAGTTGGTGATTAATAATGGTATTATTATCGGGCAAACAAAAAGATTTACACGTCAGCTTGTTTTACTCTAAAACAAAATATATACGTACACCCTGTCAATCAATAACAGAAATATGTAAGTAGATCATCGCCTAAAATACGATGAAAAAATTCTAATACAAAAAGTGTAACGACTCTAAGATTTAAAGAAATTAATTATTAAACATTTTTTTGCCAAGGTCAAACTTCTTTTAAAAAGATAAAAGTCTTATTTTTATGCCCTAGTAATATTTGATTTTTGTCCAAGTTCGAATTTGATAACAAAAACGTTATTGGCTTTGTTCGAATCCAATTTTGAACATGTCAAATCTAAATCTGATTACATTTTTTACATACAACACGTGGATGTCACAGATAATATTTTCGGACTGCTATCTTTTGTTGGCAATTCATATTATTTAAAACTAAAACCGTTTTTCAAATGTCACGACCAACTTGAAAATAAAATACAAAACTGTATGAAAAACTGTTTTCAATTTGTGGCGAAAATGCTTCTAAATGCGCGCAGTAGTTTCCAAGATTAGCCAGAATAAATTACATACAACTGTCGGCTTCGTTTGTGCTATCTTGTACGTACCTACGAAATATGTATGTGTGTTATGTGAATGCATTGCAACCCCAACTCTCTCGAGGAATGCAGTAGCATTTCTATATATCTTGCACTTCCATAATAATGGAGTAAGATCCTGGAGTCACTAAATCTACGTTATAGTAGATTTGTTGTAATTTTGAAAACAGGAAAAAGAATGTGTCGTTATTAAGGTTTACTTTTGTTTGAAATCAGTTGACAAACATGGAAGCAAGTACACACACACACTCACATTTTTAGTAGCTAATCCTCTCCTGTAGTCAGTAGCGTGATTAGCATTCCTCGATAAATGGGTTATCCAACACAAAAATATTTTTTCAATTCGATCCAGTACTTCTTGAGATTAGAGCGTTCAAACAAACAAACTCTACAGCTTTATAATAGTACTAGCTTCTGCCCGCGGCTTCGCTCGCGTTAGAAAGAGACAAAAAGTAGCTTATGTTACTCTCCATCCCTTCAACTATCTCCACTTAAAAAACCACATTAATTCGTCGCTCCGTTTTGCCGTGAAAGAAAGACAAACATACAGACAGACACACTTTCCCATTTATAATATTAGTATGGATATTATATATTCTATAGATGATACACCCGTCTTGAGCAAGCGTGGTGATCAATGCTCGTGCCTTCTCTGTATGAGAAGAGGCCTTTGCCCAGCCGTGGGACAGTTATAGGCTGGTATTATTATAGATGATACACGATAAAGAAGCCACTTTCAAATGTAGTTAGTACTTATTTTCTCACTACAATAACATACGTAAACGACCCAATCAAAAAAGGGGTAATCCTAAATGGATGTACCACATTTTTGCTGCCGTTCAACGTGGCAAGACCGCCAGCCTTTTGAACTTCTGCTCGATTGACATCGATTCGGACAGATTCTTTTATGCCTCACCAGCTTTTTATATTAATTGCACTTGAACAGTAACTTAAACCCTCAAACACACGTGATTCGAGACACAATATAAAGACAATAGCAGCGCGACAGCCGGCTGTCCCTTGGTCGTTGAAAGGTTAATAAATTCATTGAAGGCTGCCTTTATATAAATTCACATTCCACTCAAAATTGAAGCTACGTTAAAATAAGACTGTGAAATCTTGTACCATTAACGTCTAAAAGAACAAAAAAAAAAAACTCTAGTAACAAATGATTCAAAAAACTTTGTATTCTCAGTGTTACATTTCGTCAATGTACGTTCATGTTAATCCCTGTTTAAAATTCAAAGAGCCTGCGGCTGGCTGCAGTCTCGAGTAAATTAAATAGAAGTACCAGTGACTTGGCGGGATGAGATGTAAATTCAGGACTGTTGCAACTATGGTGAGAGGGCAAAAACTAATTTACGCATTTTAAAATGCCTTCGCTTCGGATCGGTGAGGAATTGTTTACTTTAATAAAATTGTTGTTTACTGTTATTTCGAGTGTTGTGTAGTAAGCATTAAATTGAATTTAGGTGAGGTCAATTTTTTGTACTTTGATGATGTATTGCGATAAGTGTTTGATCCTGAAAAATTATTGGCTGATATGAGAACGATTCTATAATTAAAAGTGTTAAATAATAAACTATTTGTTCGTCCAAGAAGTACAACTCGTGTTCCGAATTACAGGCACATGAGAAATATTATCCTTGTCTCTGAGATGGCAAAGCATTTGCGAGGCTTCTGGCCTGGTCCATACGATTATTATAAAACACCCAAATCGCAGTCTCATATCAAAAGCATGCATTTTTGTAAAAACACAAACTTCCTAAACTAAAAGTAAATTTGACTAATAATAGGTGCCCTACTATTTACACGACACCTAATTTTCTTTGTTGCTGTCCTTTCTTTGTCCCTTAAATGTGACAAAGACAGCAACAGATTTGAGAGCGTCTTAAATTAAGTGACGTTTGAGTATTCGGCCATGCGTCTGAGATTAAAATGCGACTGAGGGCCTAGCCAAGTGGCATTGTAGAATAGAAAACGAAAACGAATATATTGTCAAATGTATGGAATTGACATAAGCTTTCGCTAAACAATTTGATCTTCATACATTTGACAATCGTTTTCGTTTCGCTGTCTATTCTACAATGCCACTTGTCTAGGGGGGAGTATGTGAAAACGTTAATGAAACTTCGTTTATTTAACATTCTTTTTCTAACCAGGTGGGCTGGCTACGGGCAGAAGATCAGACAGTTCTTTCCCTCAACGACCGAGTGGTTCTTAGTCCTCGATACTCCGTCAACCTGGACACTCCTAGTACTTATCAGCTGAGGATCAGGCCTCTACGGGCTGAGGACCGTGGCTGCTATATGTGCCAGATCAACACACAGCCCAGCATGAAGTGGCAGATTGGATGCATCGATGTGTATGGTAAGTGTTCTTTTCTGTCCTATTGTTGACCTAAGTTCTCTGCCAAGTCCTTCTAAGCTCTCTTTCAACGGGGTAGTCCTCTGTATGCGATATACGTCAACTTGGACACTCTAGTACTTATCACCTGAGGATCGGGCCTCTTTGGGCAGTGGACCCCGGCTGCTAAATGTGTCAGATCAACACACAGCCCAGCATGACATGGCACTTTGTCAGCTTTTACCATTCCAAATACATGTGTAAAAATATTTATGCTAAGTGGGCTTGGCTTTATAAATATTGATAATGAAATAAAACATTCTAAGTTAATCTAAAACTTAATTTAATTCTTTTTATTTTTCGGTGAGTGGGAAATCATCCAATGACTACTCCCGTCCTGGGTGCGGCGGGAGGGCGTGTCATACATTTACTGACTAAAACCCACTCATGTTCCTTCGATTGACCTTTATGTTCCAGGGTCACGGTAACTATAAACATTCCGCAACAACTTAATTTAAATATAAGAAATGACCGAGATCAATGAATGTTAGACAATATTATCTTTGACTTTTATACAACGCAGTGACATCGCGTTTGCCGTTATTAGTTTTCAATGTATGACACTAAATGAGTATAAATGGAAGAATTTTAAGAGAACTTGAAGCGATGCTGCGAACTGCTCAAGTTTCAGCAGCAACCCACATACATAATAATTTGAAATCTAATCAAATTTCTTTTGTCTATCAATCCTGGCTTATAAGTACCCACTTATAGGTGTCATTAACAAATAATCCTTTGTTATAAACGATCCTTTTAGTTTACATCAAAACGTAAACGCTTTCAAGACTTTTAATTAAAAACGGTCAAGTATTTATTATGTTTGAACCCGTAAATTAAAGAGAAATGGCGTCGCCCGTACCTACGTTATTGAAAATGTAGTAAAAGAACTTAAGTAAATTACACAACAACAAACAAAAAACTTTGAACAAGAGAATATATTTTTAATATAAACCCCGAAATGAATCATTCTTCTAAACGAGTAATAGGTAAAAATAAAAGCGGAGAAGTCTAAAGCTTATTAAGGATAGGGGACGGATCGGAAGCTTCAAAACATCTCAAAGTACTTACGTAGAACTTAGAACAAAACTCAATATCAATGAAACGTCTCCAATGAACGTTGGAAAAGTATTTTCTTCAGAAAAATAAATCACCCTAAGAGAAGTTAACGTTATTTCTCCGAGCCATTGAAGGTGGGCACCAAGTTTTATCGCTCGCAGCTCAAATTAGTTCTGGGGGGTTTATACTTTTTTTTTCAATCCTCAAGTTTTGAAGTATGGATTTCAATATTGAATTTTTACTATGTCTCTGAGGTGCCGGCGAAACTTTCTGGGGGGTGAGAAATTTAATATGTAATATCGCGCCCGTAGTCACGGGGGATTTTTCGAATTGTATAAAAGTCCAAATGAAATATTTGGAAGTATGGCGAGCCCCTCGTCTGTATTCGATTGGTTTCATTTAAATTAAATTAAAAGATGAGATTTTGACCTGTTGCTACACGCCACTTGTTTTAGTAATTATGACGTCGATTTAAGTGGTTGACAAAAATATTAGCAAATGATTCAAATAATTTCTATATAGTTACGGATTATTTTGGTACATTTAAGCCGCCAAGCTTAAGGGTTAGTTAAGATATTTATATTATTATTCATAGACATATTTAACTTGAATATAGCTGAATAAAATGTATCTATACCCCAGTGGTTATCTGTTTTGCAATAGAAGCGACCAGCCCACTGCCACTTCGGTTTTCTGTATAATAATGAGCCAAATTAAAATGGAAACAATCTATTAAAGTATGCTCTCCACCACAAACGGTCAAAATTGGTTGAAAAGCATAAACCGTTCACCAATAAGACTGTTAATTGTTCTGATTCAATCTATTAACGGTCAAAAACATCTTTTGGCGCGACTCCTAAAGTTTCATCGCTTGAAGTGTTGAACCAACTTAATAGATATTGATTTTGGCTTAGTTCCGTAACTTTTCTGGTGTATAAGCAACCGTTTCTAAAAATGAAATAATTGATTATTGAAACGTCGTGTTTGTAATGGCAAACTTTACTTAAAATATAATAATGTCAGCCTATTACTGTCCTACTGCAGGTCAAAGGCCTCTTCTCAAAGGCACGAGTTTGATTACAACGCATGCCCTAGGTGGATTGACGATTGCGGAGTTATTTTCATAATAAATCCGGTTTTCCTTACGATACTTTTCTTCACCGTTTCCGATAGATGTTGTCAATAACTGCCATATTTATCTCTTTTTATTTAAAATCTGTCTTTAGGTTACTAAGCATTTCTGTGACAAATAAACTTGTACCTAATTTGAATACTACATGTATAAGTCCTTGAGAAAAAGAGACATTTATGTAGACAAAAACATTTCCATTATCTCATTTATAGAAACATATAAAACGCTGTGACTTCCCGTAGCAGCAAAATTAACATATCCTCAATAGCAAATTCCTTTCGTTTTCCAATAAAATTCTCCTGCCAATAAACTGGGCATGACACAAAGGAAAAGTTAAATACCAATAAAAAACAGTCGCAACCTCTCGGTTCTAACAAGGCACACTTATATTATGTAAATAGGAAAGTGATTCGAGCAAACTGGAGCGATACACGAGCACTCATGAGCGTATTTTTACGAGTGCTCGAGTACGTACTAGCTGACTCAGGCGAATCTTTAAATGTGGAAAATATACTCTTGCTAAAATTGCTTGCAATCTGCCTTGCACGTCCCTTTTTCCCAGATTTCTCTCACATATTTGGCATTTGGATTTCGTGCAGGCATTGTTTTTTGTTTTTTAAGTGCATTTGACTTATCTAGCGTAAATTTAAGCTACGTGAAAATACGGCGGCATTTTATTTTTGAAAGTATCAAGTTTAGGTGAGCGTAGTATGTTTTGATCTAGATTTAGTGTATGTGTGTTTCGAAGTACTTTTCATTCTCCGTAGAAAAGGAAGGCTTCTCCAACTAGAGAGATATTATTCCTGGGATGCTATTCACGGCTGGTGGTTATTATCAGAATTTTGAATTATTTTATTATTATTATGCTATTATTAACATCCTATCGACCTGCGATTTAAGACATTAATTGTAGTTCATTTATTTGCCAGATCAGCCTTTTTCTTTTTTGATCCATCCACTGCTGATTACGCGCATGCCATATTTCATAATGATACCAGGTTCCGAAAAATCAATGGCAGATGGCGCTATCAGTTGCGACATTTTATTGCGCAACCTGATAATCTAATGAGACATGGCCTTAACAGAAGTTTTGTATTCCATTAGCACAAAAGATTTACAAGTTTAAACAAACCTAAAAAGCAGCATTTTGTATTCCAGTAGCACAAAAGATTTACGAGTTTAAACAAACATAAAAAGCAGTATATAATTAATTACAGATACTTACATACCATAACCTTCACCTACCTTGATTTTCTTCCCAGTTCCTCCCGACATCATAAATGAGGAGACGTCAGCAGACGTGTCAGCGCAAGAGTTGGACAACGTGACGCTGATTTGCAGGGCGTCTGGTCATCCTCCGCCGAAGATCACGTGGAGAAGAGAAGACCATGAGCCTATGCTGCTGAAGAAAGTCGGCAGCAGGGATTTTTATAAAGGTATTTTTAAATTTAATGGGGAGACAGAGAGTAGAACGTATTTTATAATTGTGACAAGTAACAAATAAGATATTTAATTCCTGTTTCTAATACTTATTACAATTCCTACTAGACTAGTGCCTATATCGATGGAAACTTTCACAAATCAACGTGTCTATTTAATTAGACAAATTTTCATTTTTGTAGGCACTCCAACCTAGGTTAGTCTCTTAAACCTTTTAAATAGTATTAAAAACAGGAACGATTAGCGTCAGTTTTAGTTTTATGTAAAATTTCTTTTTTCTTTGCGTGGGGATAAAAATTATAAATATGTTCTTCTATATTATTATAAGATATCTTAGGACTATTTTCAAATAGCTAGAACGGTTAAGTTCTCCTTAGTTATCGTTTGATGAAATTATAATCAACGTAAAATTATGTAAATAATTATTTCCTGTCAACAATCTGGTACATGATTCTTATTCTTTGGTACAAGGCCACCTCAACGAGAAAAAATCAGTTCAATGTTATTCAGCCTATTCAAAACACATTTTCACACAAATTCTTTTATTATTCCCACTTAATTCCTAAATAGAAATTCGATGTACAAAAGACTATTTAGAAAAAAATACGACATGAATTGTGAGAGACAATCTCAAAAGCCAATGGTCCAGAACATTGAATATTTGAGGCCTTCAAGTCACCAGAAATGGAAAACAAAAGAAATCATTTGTCACAATACTACTGGCAAAGTTTTTGAAGCGAAACTCGCTTTGATCACTGACGTTTTCATTCCAATGTTATTTTTGGAACGAGATTTAAAAATCGTGATAGGGAATTGTGTTTTTTTTTATTTACAGCTTACAGTCCCCTATGGCGACTTTTGGGTTATAATTGGGATCTGCTCTGCACTGATGTCATTAACCTCTCGCCAGTCTGGAACATTTTTCAATTATAAATCCCCTAACGGTCGTCATTGAATCGCTTCTTCGGGACTCGTCGAGCTTCATTGCTTCGGCGCTTTTCTGGCGGAATCCACTGTTGATTCTGGCTTTCAGGAGTTGCAGTGGTTGGGAAGAGTGTGGTGGGATTGTCCATTAAAAAAAAAAAACGAAAAAGAGATAAAATAAACCGGCCAAGAGCGTGTCGGGCCACGCTCAATGTAGGGTTCCGTAGTTTTCCGTCCGTCACAATAAGTGTTCCCAGTTATAAGTTTAAAAAAAAGGCTATTTGTAACGTTGACATACTAAGTACGCAGAAATTATTTTGTACAACCTTTTTGTCTTTTTTGTACAAAAACTGTTCTTTCTATCATGTTTAAAATAATTTTCCTAGAAAGTACTTATAAAGTTTCCAGATTTTTTTCATATTTTTTAAACCAACGAGTCAGGCTGGAGCAGAAGATAGTGTCAGACTTCTACTGACTAAAACCCATCCATGCTCCTTTTTAGCCCTTTGTGTCCGGGGCTACGGTATCTCTTTCGAACAACCCGCAGCCCCGGAAGGATGTTATGTAGCCTAGGGATTATTCTGATGTAGCTGTAATTTTTTAATATGATCCGATTAGTTCTTCGTGCGTGGCTGAGTTAGAAACATTTATTTATAATATTTTCAGCGTTTTAATGTTCAAATGTATGGATAATCGTTTTAGCTATATTTAGCTATCTCATTATCGTCACGACGTCAAAATTGTATTAGAGACTTATAAAGATTATTTAATAGGGTATTACACTCTTTTTTTTTAAAGTTGTTCAAATAACTCCTACAGTACTAAGAAACCACTAAAAAAAATCCTAAATTTTTATTTAAACGCTAAGTACCCTAAAAACGCTTTTAAAAATTGAATTTTCAAGTTTCGCGCGGAAATTACCAAAAACGGAAAACGCCGTGGGCGTGGTTTTGCTTTGGCGATATGACGTCCTCACGTCGTGTAAATAAACAAATATTATGCGCTGTCATATTTTACATCATTATTATTGTTTTCATCTAAAAAATTAGTTACTGTTCGACTTACCGTTGGTGTGCGTTCCGGAATGCAAGAACACAAGTGTGAAAATACCGGAATAATTGTGAATGCCAGTGTTAACTGATTCAAATTTAAGAAAAACTTAGTTAAAAGTTGTGGGAAGAGTATTCCAACTATTACACCATAAAAACCCGTTTGTACTTTAGTAAATATCACTTTGATGTAAGTACCTATGTGCTTTAGCCATCTAAAATATCTTTCACAATAACTTCCATGAAAAAGTATATTTTTATAATAAAGATCGTATTAGGAGGTTATAAATAAAACAAATAGTGACGTCTAGTTGACACTGTTGACAGTCGACAGCTGTCACTGTCTGTGGTCTGTATTTCGGTGTGTTCAAGGACAGATAAAAAAAACTGAAAACTTTGAATTGAATTTAAAAAAATATTTTCTAGTTTTATGAACTAAAACTAACACTGTTCGGCTGCTTTTTGCATAAGCTATCTCAATAATATATTTTTAGATTATTTCTCTTATACAGTGTAATACCCTATTCCCGTTATCAGCTTAACATCGGTTTAGGTAACCTCTAGGCAATGTGCTACTATAATGCATGCTATCGTGTAGGTAGCAGTGTTATGAACTACACGAAGTACCAGTAGTGCTGCGTAGCTTTAAAGCAATGTGTTACGAGAATGCATGTTAATAGTGTAGGCATCGCCTACGCCGTAGCCAGCGCGTAGGTAGCAGTGTTATGAGCTACGCCATGCAGTACCACTTAGTACTGCGTAGCCTCTGGGCAATGTGCTACGAGAATGCTTTTAAATAGCGTAGGCATCGCCTACGCCGCGCTGTAGTTATCGCGTAGGTAGCAGTTTTATGAGCTACACGCAATGGGCGTGAAGCAATATTTCATAGTAGTTACGTTATTATTTTACTAAAATACAAGCTTTTGCTCACGACTTTAGCTACTAAAATGAGAATTGAATAATTATATCATTATTATTCGCAATTTTGTTTGCGGGGACAAAAATATATCAAAATTGATTTGTTTACTGCGCAGTATTGTAAACAAATCAATTTGTATTGCTGTATATATGATAGGTACAGTGAAATTCGTACCACGTTTCCTAATTGTTGTTGTTTTATGTTTTGTGCGCCAACCAAAGACGTAGCAAAACGCTACTACAACTTAATAAAATAACACTTCCATAATACCTAGAATATTTTCTCTTTAATCTGCACTTGTCGACATCTATTTTCTCTTTGGTTCATTATTCCGTCGTTAGGGTTTATCTACCCGACTCTTAACAAGACAACCCTTTGGCCTTTTATTAATAACGACTTACGAGCACTAATCCCGTTGTGAACCATATTGATTACTAGGCGTAGGAAGTGAGAAACCGCCTACGCCTACTCACCATGGTCAAAGGTCACTTCAAAGTCGTTGAAAATCAGTTTGCTAGCATTAAATGTTTTAAATTAAGGACGATTAGGGTCGTTGGACGTAATTATTAATATTTAAAATGTTATCCTTTTATGTCCGTGACATTAGATTGATGTCTGTCAGTTTCTTGTAAGTGCGAATAACATTATAATTATGTATGTATGTGTGAGGGTGATTGTGTGTTGGTAATATTTTGTCGAAGGTCTAGTTATTGGCCTAGTTGTTATAGTTAATATATGAGTTTGTTTGTTTATACACGTATCAACAGTAAAAAAAAAACATCCTAGTGTAGGACCATAATACTTTTAATCCATACTAATATTATAAATGGGAAAGTGTGTCTGTCTGTCTGTCTGTCTGTTTGTCTTTCTTTCACGGCAAAACGGAGCGACGGATTTTTTAAGTGGAGATAGTTGAAAGGATGGAGAGTAACATAGGCTACTTTTTGTCTCTTTCTAAAGCGAGCGAAGCCGTGGGCAGAAGCTAGTAAAAAATAAAACATAGTCGTTTTGTGCCCATAATAATAATTTTGAGTCTAATCATAGTTTTCCTCTATCCCGATAATAATGTTGTTTTTTTTTCTGTATAGTGGAAAGCTACACGGGCAGTTCTCTCCCGCTGTGGCGCGTGGACCGGCGGCAGATGGGCGCGTTCCTGTGCATCGCGGCCAACGACGTGCCGCCCGCCGTCAGCAAGAGAATCATACTTAATGTTAACTGTGAGTATTAATACATCGAAGCATCCTATTTTTTACATATAAAAATCAACAATAATTCCGATAATTCATCTATGTCATGATTATATTTAGACATGCTGGTTGGCCGTGATTCATCATCGCCATCATCATCAGCTCATAAGCGTCCATTGCTGGATATAGGCCTCGCTCAATTTTTTTCAGCGCATGAGGTTATGTACTGCTGGCATCCAACGGTTCCCTGAGACCTTAAAGTAACAAGCCGGCCGGCCTGAGCTGCGTTTGTCAATACTGGGCCGCCATCCGAGAACCTTTTTCTGCATCGGCCAATGATTAGTGTCTTTATTAAGTCAGAGATTGACTGTGAGTTATACTTTAGTATTGTTACTTGTGAGATGAACAGAAGCTTATGGTAAACAAATGCTTACTGAAGGTATCTGGCGGCATCTCTTGTAATGAGCACACTTCATCGATTTTGGCACCTACTGAGAAGGGCTAAAACGTCACTAAAAGATAATGCTGACGACCGTTGTACAAACGTTCGGTTGATACGTAAAGTTTTTTTCATTTTATATTTAAACTAGCTTTTGCCCGCGACTTCGTCCGCGTGGAATTATAGTTCCTGTTTCCGGGGGATTTCCGGGATGAAAACTAACCTATGTCCTTTCTCGGGTCCCAGACTATGACTGTACCAAATTTCATTTATAATTGGTTTAGTAGTTTAGGCGTGAAGAAGAGACAGACAGACAGACAAACTGGCAGAGTTACTTTCGCATTTATAATATTAGTACGGATTAACTGTGAAACTATCTTGAGCGTACACAAAAAGATTATTGGGGCTGTATAAGCGTGAAAGAGCTACATTGACCATGGTAAAAGCATCCAAAACATATCCAATGGCGTTTTTTTTGATAGATAGGAAATCATCAAATGACTTCTCCCGCCCCTGAAGAGGGAAGGAGGGTCAGACTTTTACTGATTAAAATCCAATAATGTCCCTTCGGTTACCCTTATATATTCCGGGGCCGCGGTAACTATTAGAAGCATCGACACGCCGTCGACACGGGTCTGGTCCTAGTCGGGCGGCGAGCTACCTACCGCTCGCCTTCCGCAGGCCCACGCCTCCAGTGGCCATCATTTTGTGACTCTCGACAACTAAGCCTGGGTCTCTGTCCGGGGCGTGAAGCTTGACGATGCCTCACGCGCCCCACCGCTTTCGTCTCCAGCGTGTCTGCTTCGCAGGAGGCGACGGCTTCCTATTCAGTCTCACCCCAAAGCATGGCCTGAACCAGTGCCGATCGCCTCTGCAACGACACGGTGGTGGTTCGCCCAAGCGGGGCCTACCTCCACCGTATGCTACACCGTGTCACGCAGGCGTCACTTCCGCCCGAATCCGACATAGGAACCTCCCAAAATGTCCGTGTGCGGTGAGGAGGATCATCATCTCCCTAGCCTTTTCCCAACTATGTTGGGGTCGGCTTACAGCCGAACCGGATTCAGCCGGATACCAGTGTTTGTCTGCCTATCAGACCTCCACAACCCAGTAACTGGGCGACGATACCCTTTGGTTGGACTGGTCAGACTTTCTGGCTTCTGAATACCCCTAGCGTCAAAGTTCTACGAATGACAGCAAGGCTTAACATGCTTTCCGAGGCACGGGATGTCAGTGATGTCCAAGATAAACTATAGAAAGTACATAGGAATTGAAAAAGTCACATTGGGACTTGCCCGGACTCGAACCCGTAACCTCTTACACGCGCCTTTATGACGACCCGCGATAGGCGGCCTTTTTTTTCGCTAAAAAGCAGTTTCTATTACATACTATCATTTATATTGCTTGCTGCGGAGTCATTTTAAAACTGTGAATATCTTCAAAGGTATTTTTTGAAATTATAAATGACTTCCGCACAATGAAAATTACGCTAGGGGCATTTTGCGTTTTAGTAATTTTATATTATCTCCGAAACTATATGACCAATTGACATACTGTAAATGGCAAATCTTATCTGTATGATGTCCTTGTGATACTGAAATAATTTATTATCATAAGAATTAATGTTTTGTTGCTCAAATAATCAACCAAACGTAAGTATGCCGAAAAATCATTTTTTTAATGCAATAAAAGAAGTATAAAAGATAAAATATAAAAGATAGAGATATGGTATCGCGGACTTTTTGTAGAAATAATTAAGACAAACTAAGTTGCCATACATTGTTTTTAATTTTAAGCAACTGTTTGGGCAGCGCACGCAAATAATTCTGTTTTATGAGGTATTTTTTTCCGACTTGCTAGACAAAAGTTGCGATAGCTCGGATAATATACATGTTATAAAAATATTTTATAGCCTATAGCACTCAGGAATAATGTAGCTTTCTGCCAGTGAAAAAAATTTTGGAATCGGTTCATTAGTTCCAGAGATTACCCAAAACATACAAACTTACAAACTTACAAACATACAAACTTACAAACTTACAAATTTTACCTCTTTATAATATTAGTATAGATGTGCCCATATTCTAATGGCATCAATGAAATGAACAGTGAATCGTTTCATTTCATCTAAATAGTCAAATCAAACGCTAAATAAGTCCAAAGACAGAAAGCAATTTAATTACATGCAAAATTACTGTTTCATTTAGGTTTTTATGTCTTAGAGATTTTGAAAGAACATAAGTAAAAACCTTAATGGCCATTTTAAGTGAATCGAAACTAACTTTGTAGCCATTTTCTTGGAAAACTTCTTTGTGAAAATATAAAGTTTTCCGAAACGGCTTTGATCTTTAGAAGCGAAGCCACTATAGTTATACAAAATGCAACGTAGAAATTTCTCTTTAAATCTATTACTAGGTAACAAAATACAAAAGAATTTCATTTCAATTATTTTCTTGAAGGCAGCCATTTTATTCAATTACAAACATTTTATTTTAAAAATTCGAACACCAATTTAATGGGATTTTGTAAATTGAAAATATTATATTTATAATTAGATGTCGTGATGGCTTAGTGGATAAGGCCCCGCCTCTCGTGTAAGGTTGTGGGTTCGAATCCGGGCAAGTACCAATGTGACTTTTTCAATTCATATGTACTTTCTTAAGTTTATCTTGGACATCACAGACATCTCGTGCCTCGGAAAGCACGTAAAGCCGTTGGTCGCGGTTGTCATTCGTAGAACTTTGACAGTCGTCACTGGTTAGCCAGAAACTGTGACCAGTCTAACCCTGAGGTATCGTGTTGCCCAGTTACTGGGTTGTGGAGGTCTGACAGGCAGTCGCTCCACGTAAAACACCGGTATCCAGCTGAATCCGGTTAGGCTGGAAGCCGACCCCAACACAGTTGGGAAAAGGCTAGGGAGTTGATGAATTAGATGGTGCGTTTTTTTTTTTTTTTTTTTTTTTTTTTTTTTTTTTTTTTTTTTTTTTTTTTTTTTTTTGGTGAGTGGGAAATCATCCAATGACTGCTCCCGTCCTGGGTGCGGCGGGAGGGCGTGTCAGACTCCTACTGACTAAAACCCACTCATGTTCCTTCGATTGCCTTTTAGGTTCCAGGGTCACGGTAACTGTTATAAACATAACATTCCGCAACCCCGGCAGGCGTTGGCCCTGTTGGGCCCCTTCCTGTGCTGACTCCTTCTCTTTGAGGCGCGCGTGGAACAAAACGCGCCGTCTACGCGGTCCTGGTCCTAGCCGGGCGGCGAGCTACCCATCGCTCGCCATCCGCAGAACCGCGCCTACGGTGGCCGGTAGTCGTCTTGCGACTCTCGACGTCTTCGCCTGGGTCTTTGTCCGGGGCGAGAGGCTTGTCGTTGCCTCTCGCGCGCCGCCGCCTCCTTCACTAGCATAACTGCTTCGCAGAAGGAGGCGACGGCATCCCATTCCGTCTCGCCCCGCAGCATGGCCTGAACCAGCGCTGGGCGCGAGAGGTCACCGCCGCCGATCGCCTCTACGAGGACACGTCTATGGTCCGCCCATGCGGGGCACACCTCCACCGTGTGCTCGACCGTGTCCTCCAGGCGACCGTTGCTGCAGTGGTGACACCCAGGCGTCGCTTCCGCCTGAATCCGACACAGGAACCTCCCGAACTGACCATGTCCGGTGAGGACCTGTGTCAGCGAAACGTGAGAGCGCCGTGGCGCCTCTCCAGCCACTCCTCAAAGAGGGTCTTACCGCCGCTATCACGGCGTGCCCAGCACTAGTTGCGACAGTCGTTGTCTCCACTCCGCCCTGAGATCTCGCCGGAGCTCCGTGAGCCGTGCCGCGATAACCCGCGGCAGCGGGACTTCGCCCCGGCGTTGCACTTCCACGCGCCACTCGTACGTGTGTGCAAGGACTGTTGCCTCCAGATCCCACGGCAGAGTGCCGGCAAGGAGGCATGCCGCCTCGCAGGAGATCGTGCGGTATCCCCGCACCATGCGAATCGCCATGACCCTCTGGGACGCCCTCAGAAGCCGGGCCGGAGCCGTGGCTAGGTTGGGCGCCCACACCGGAGCCCCGTAGAGGGCCATGGACCGCACGATCCCCGCGTAGAGCCTCCGGCAGGAGGCGTTTGGGCCACCGAGATTGGGCAGGAGCCGTTTGAGGGCAGCTCCAGCCCTCGCCAGTTTGGGGCCCAAACGTCGGAAATGCTCCGTGAAGTTCCATCGGTTGTCGAGGACAAGTCCCAGGTACTTTATCGTCGATTCGACACCGATGTGAACCCCTCCTACCGTTATCTGAGACCCCGGAGGTGGCCGGTGCCGAGGGCCATGAAAACACATGGCCTCGGACTTGTGCAGGGCCACCTCAAGTCCCAGTTGCCGGATCCTGTCCACGACTGTCGCAACACCACTCGACATTAAGTCGGCCGCCGCCTGGAACGACCCTCCCTGCGCTAGGACTAGCGTGTCGTCAGCGTAGCACACTACGCTGACGCCTTCGGGAAGGTCGGCGCGCAGCACCCAGTCGTACCCGATGTCCCACAGAAGCGGCCCCAAGACCGATCCCTGTGGAACACCGCACGACATCCCTCGTCGACTCCACACTCCCTCGTGACCGGGGTAGATGACGGCTCTGTCCGTCAGGTAGGCCTCGACCACTCGACAGAGGTAGGCCGGCATTCGGTGATACCGTAATGCGGCCGCTATGCACCTCCAAGGCAGGGTATTGAAGGCGTTGGCGATGTCAAGAAATTAGATGTTGCCTGCGACTTTGCCCGTGTAGAGTTTGAAAAGCTCTTCGACTTTATTTTGGAAAAAAGTGCCCTCGCAAATTGTGTTTTTATTTATTTACGCTGCGATTATTTTAAAACTGTAAAAGTAGATACTTCGTTGCGGAATGTTTATAATAGTTACCGTGACCAGTAGGTTATAGTCAGTAAGAGTCTGATACGCCCTCCCGCCGCACCCAGGACGGGAGCAGTAATTTGATGATTTCCCACTCACCAAAAAAAAAAAAATCAAAGATACTTCTTAAAATCAGCTATCTTCTTATTAGACTCGTCAAAATCGTTTCAGTCGTTACCCGAAACAAACAGGCAGAGACAAACAGAGAAACATTTTATTTTGTGTTAATTGTGTGAATATTCACATGCAATCATAAAAGCGCTGCAATTTTTACTCACAAACAGAAATTACAATTTTATTTTCATAATTGTCTGAAAAAAATCGTCAATGAATAAAATACAGTTCTGAGAAAATAACTTAATATTGTAACAAAGTTGATTATAAGGTTGATAACGAGTCTGTCGCCTGTAAATAAGGTCGGAATGAAACAAATTGAGTGGCTCTCACCTCTGCTTCCAATACAATTAGACGATTATTCCCCTTGCCTACCTTCGTATAACTAAGCCGTTGGTCTAAGTTGGGAGTGAGAGCGGTTTAGTGGAAGGCTTTCCGAAAGTTCTTTAGAATAGAAAAAATAATATAATTTCTGTATTTGTTGTTAAATCGTTGTTAAATAAACATAATTACATAAATATGTAAATACATACATTTGTATTATAATTGTGTCAATTACACCCAGACACAAAACACACAATCATGCTTATCACACAAAGTTTGTCCGGGTGGGAATCGAACCCACGACCTTAGATTAGCTTAATATTAGTTCTGCTCTCATAGGTTGTAGCGTGACGTTATACCTACCATTTCTCATAAATCAGATAATTATACAAAAATAATTAATACAATACGACTAATAGTTTTACATATTATTCTGTATAAACAAAACAACGTAAAAACTCTTTATGTTTATTTTATATAATAGTTACCACCTTATGCTAATATCTATATTAATTACATATTTTCAACGTAAATACTGTATTTTACGGAGCATTGGTTGAAAAGTGACGATGCTATTTACGTGTAAGCATTTTAATAACCATAGCATTATTAATCGTCATATCTAACTGTATGTAACTTGTCTCTGTCTTTTGTACAAAATAAATAAATTCTGAAAAAAAAAAACTCGATTCAAACATGACCTAGATTTTGCGAGAATTGAATTTCGAGTATTTCTTGCATAGCAATTGTATTGAAAATGAGATTAGACTGTGAACGTATAAAAAAAAGTAGAACAACTTTTTTATTTTTAGCCAAGCAATATTCTACCTGCACCCAATGATATTATACTTAAGTAAAAAACAGACAGCATGTGGCATTTTAAAATATATTTAACCAAATTATATTTGTCTCTTTTACACTCGCATGCCATCATGCCATCTTACTTTAACGTCAATAGTACTTTAGTGTGCCATTGCATCATTTAGTTATATATGTGTGCGTTAGCGTGCCATTTTTGAAGATAGAATGTTGTATAAGTAACCTATTAACACCTTTTTACTTATAATATCATAGTCTGCACAAATAAAAGGCAAAAAAATTCTAAACAAGAAAATCTCACCTACCTTTACCCACCCAAAATCATTGTTCACACAGTGTTAACCAATCCGCCATTTCTTCCACCTCACTCCACAAGTTCGAGTCGTGATAAAGCCGAATTGATCTCTCTCTTGTAAGCCGTCCTTGCGTATAATTGACTCTTCCCTGTCATTGAGTGAGCCCTAAGCTGATATAGAGATCATATACTCGGAATATTTAGTGGTCTCCAAATATAATGGGGGATGGATGGCTTTGTTTTCTTTTGGAAATGTATACGAGATTCTGACGAAAATTTTTGATCATAAGATTCTAGAAGATTTTAAGTAGCTTATTTAAGAAAGCTGTTTAAGCCTTTGTCGTTTATAATATGTTTAGGGCAAGGTGAAATTGTTGACTTGTTTTTATCTGGTTAGCTTTTCTACCTTCTAATAGTTTTTGTCGTCTATTATTTCTTTAAATGGAAAATTAGCAGACAACCGATGTCGTTTGACATTTCAAATAACTGCAGAGGCCTAACTAAAAACGTTATGTTTGTTCCATAGACAAAGAAGATACATCTCTTATGCCTATAAATACACGTCCACACACATCCTTCTAACTGGAGCACTGAAACGCGGCTTTGTGGTAAAAATGCATGGTGTATGGTTGAGCTCCTTTACCAAGCTTTCCTACTAACTACTTAGATGCATTTGAATAAAAACGTTAATTTATGTATATCTCATCTGTTTAGTAAGGGACAAACCAGATGAGATAAACATTATATCAATGTGTATTATTGCTGTCTTCATATAGGGACGCCTTCACTCTACAGGGGTGTTCGATGAGTACTCTCTATAAAGTGTGAGCTTTGACTGTATGCTTTTACACATGAAAAAATGTAAGTCCAGTTAAATAGCCAACAATTTCTGACAGAAAGAAAAATACTTGCAAAATGCTTCATTTTTAACTGTAATCTTTAAGGAATCCAATTCAAGGGGTAATAAGTAGCCTTTTTTGGCTTTTAAGGCTTTCAAAAAGACATCTTGTATCACATCTCTGCTGGTTTATTTTCCTAGTGCCCAGTACACCAGTTGGTGCAGTAGTGGGCCAGATTCAAATCCTTAACAATACATTTAGACCTAGATGGAACCTCATCTACATGATAGGTGGGCGCTTAAATACTAGAATTTCAGTATTTAAGTCGTACAAAAAACTTTACTTTAACATCATAATCTAGGTGTAAACAGGCGAGTTTCTATAGAGATATTATCACCCGCATTAAACTCGTACGACATGGTCACACTCTACGAATAGAACACTTTATAAACTAGCCTTTACTTGGATTTATTACACGTGGAGTTAGTACGTAGATACAGGTAATATTATATAACCCTGTTTACTACAATAGCTGTTGTTTCTAAACAACTTCCAGTTTAACACAGTTTTTATGGGCTTCGTCCTATTAAGTTGGGAATAAATTTTTAACGGTAGCGTTTCCTTTGTGTTATGTCGTAATACTGGTTTAAGGGGATGTAATTTTGTCTTGTAATCGGCTAAGTTATTTTGTTAGTGGAATGACAGTTGGCCGGTTTAGGCGAGGACGTTATTTGCGCTTCGGTTGTTAAAACTTGGACGTAATTAGCTGTAATTTCGCGTTTTGGGATTTCGTATGTCTGTTAACGGAAACCTTTATAGTATCGCTTTTCTGCCTGCAATGCCGCAGGAAGCGGCTTCGCTAGTTTATTTTCTTACAAACTCAGGATACAAACTGGCTGAGCTTCTAATAAAAACACATTCTTTTTGCCGCGCCACTACGTAATAAAAAATGCTGTGCATTTTATTTTTCTTGTTATAGTAGTTTTGGATGTGTGTTGATTACTACTAAACAACCTTGCACCATACCCTTTTTGAGAAAATTTGCAACTTACACTTGGCATATTTCCTTTAATTTGTCTGAGAAATAACACGTCCTATAAAAGCGATAGTTTGAGAGAATCCTTACAACTCTTTAACACATAAACTATGTAACAGATATAAATTAAAGCTTTTTTTTTGGTGAGTGGAAAATCATCCAATGACTGCTCCCGTCCTGGGTGCGGCGGGAGGGCGTGTCAGACTCTTACTGACTAAAACCCACTCATGTTCCTTCGATTGCCCTTTATGTTCCAGGGTCACGGTAACTATTATACTCATTCCGCAACCCCGATATGAATTAAAGTTCACAGTAATATATTTGCAACGATATTGAGTTATTTATATTTTGTTAATCAATTTGTGTGGGCGATTTATGCATTTACTCGTGCGTAGACTATCAAGCCATTGTTTATTATTTTTGATGCATAACCGACGTAGGTATAATGGTTTGGTGAAGTTTAAAATGTATTGGTAATAATGTTTAAAATACAGATCTGTGTATTTATTCTCTCCATACAACTCTTTGAATGTAGTATTTTTCCTATTATTCAAAATAGTTGTAATGAATTTCTGATTATTTTTTATTAGTTTTAAATCTGACTTAATATTTACTAACGATTTTGACAGTTATTGTATAGATAAGGTTGTCAAACATTGATAATTTCAATAGCTTTAATAGTTTTGAAAGTCTGAAGATGAAAATCTATCCATTTTAATCACGCATTGTCGATTTTGACACTCTGAGATTGTTTCTAGATATCAAAGTTTATAATTAGTTTTTTTTTGTCTTCTGATTCTGCAACGGCGACCGAAAAATCTTTTGGAGAATTTTTTTTCTATAATCAATTGAAACATGTTTTTACATCGGTCACTATACATTCACCTTGCATATTCCTTACTCCACACACTTGAATATCAAAAGCATTAACATACCCATATCAATATCAAAATAAACCCCATTTTTAAAAATAAACCTCGATTTTACGAAACGAAAGGATTCCCACAGCGGTTTGTACGCAAGGCAATGTTAGATAAGGCGCCAAGTTATCCTGGATTGCGGATCAGGATTGGAGAACGGATCAGGGCCGATGGCTCGCGAAATTCACTCGGCACTCTTCGGTGAACGTAGCTAAGCTTTCGAATTGTTTTTCAGATTGTCAAGCTTAGGTATGTGTTAAGTTTCTTAGGATGAGCGTTTAAGGTGTTTAGAAGTGTGTCAGAAGGGGGATTTTTGGGTGTTTGCCAGAAGTGGGATTTAGTGACTATTTTAAAGGTTTCACCTACGTTCAGTTAGGTATTTGGTCACTGATGTAAAAGAAATGAAAAAGCGTTTATTTATAGTCTTATATATATTGTCTTAAATCGACTGGCAGAGATAAACGCGATTAAACAAAAATAAAAATCTCAACAGCATGATCTCCCTAGCTTTTTTCCAGGTATATTAGGGTCGACTTCTAGTTTAACCTAACCAGATTTATAAGCAGGGCCAGAAGGTTGATTGGCGACAAGAAGCTGGTGGCTCAACTTCAACTACTAGCACATCGGCGAAAAGTTGCCTGTCTGGCGGTATTTTACAGATTGCACTTCGGTGAGTGTGCTCATGAGCTACACAAGCTCATTCCCTCATCTCCATTTTACCACCGGACATCCAGACGTACGGCGGGAAACCACCCTTTCTTGGTTGATATTCCTCATATCCGCACGCAGCACTTCTCAAAATCGTTCATAATGCGCACCGCAAAGGAATGGAACTCCCTGCCGGCGTCTGTGTTTCCAAATACATATAACCCGGAAGTATTTATGAAACGAGTGCATAGGCATCTACTGGGTAAGCTCGCTTCATCGTAGGCTCCGTCTATGCCCTCGGGCTAGTCTGGGACCAGGAGCAAGCCCATTATACTAAAAAAAAAATCTGAATACTTATGTTTTACATGGAACAACAAACTGTTCAATCATTCTACAACCATTAAAGTCTTGTCGGTGAAAACTTTCAAACAGGCAATTTCAGTAAATTCTAAGATACAATCATATTCTCACCACAATAGTCGGACGAACTATTTATTTGTTTACACCACTTTGCATAAATATAGCCTTTAATACTCCGTTAACACGTGAGCATTTCCCGTGCATGGCCATTTTGAAAGCAATTGTATGAATGTTGCTGTAATACATAGCTTACCTATTTTAAAGTCAATGGTTACGTTGCAGTTTAACCATTGCGCTGATAGCTTTATGTTATCTTGGGGCTGTGGTTTGTTTATATTTTGGTGAAAACTTTATTTATTTATTTTGTAAATTGGGTAAAAATAACACTTACAAGTCAGTATTATTATTTGATTATTTTTTGCAAACGATGTGGCCGGTGTTTCATAGCTGACAACTCTGTGAAGAAATATCCGAAACAAACCAAGAGGTCAAAGTCTCTTTTAAAGTCCATACAATTGTATGGGACAAAACATGCGAAAACCTTTAAGGTTTTGTTTTTTGACTATTGAGCTAGATTCAACTTAATGTATCATAATATAATAATGTATTTATATCAATAAATTATTATAAAACTGTAAGGGTTTCAACCGTCCTCATGGAAGTGTAGTGATGGTCAAGTAGAAATGGCACCCGCCTCTTATGTACGGGGTTATGGATTCGAATCTGTTAAAGATTCTTGCCAATTCACACGAAAGTTTTTGGTATAGCAACAATTTAGTTTTTTAAATTTTATTGAATAACCATACCAATTCTCACCCATAAATACAGCAGCATTTAGTTTTCTGATCTAACAAAAAAAAAACTCAAAAATGATGTCTTAAATGTTTATAATTTATTGCCTTTCAAGATTATATTTCTTAAAGAACACTTAATCTTCCAAGATGTACAAAGTTAATCCGTTAAGGAATCTAAAATACAGTCTTAAGGATTTCAGTCTAGGCACGTTGGTCCCTAAGGCCGGCCCTCAGGGATAGAAATCACGGAACCCCTTCATTTAGAGCTTCTCAATTCCGTCGTAATTGTTTTTGATGCGGATGGAATTTGTATTAGTATCTTTTAGGGATAAGGCGAGGTCATAACTCTGCGGTGTGTCGTCGCACTACGCATCGAGAGAATTAACTGTGCGGTAACGCAGCGTATTACGTTTTTTTGACAATGTTAAGTGGTCCTACCTACCCGTAATGGCTGTAAAAGATCTACGAATCACAACCGGCACCAAGGAGGTAAAATTGTGATTTTGAATGCTCGATATTTTTGTTTACCAAACTATGTTCAAGGTAGTATACTTACAATAAAGTAAATCATACTTGATTAGAAAGTCACATTGATACATGCCCGATTTCTAACCCTCACATGCATGAGAAGCGAGCTCACACGTCAAGAAACTTACGTCTATAGATAAAAGAACAGTTTCTTGTATAATTCTTTCACCAAACTTTTCATCAAGAAAGTTTAAGGTATTTTTGATACTTGAAAGCTGAAACTAGACAGCGAACTATTTCTAAAGTTAGTGGACTTGCTCATAGACTTTCAGGAATTTCTTTCTTTAAGGTTATTTTAAAATGTGTTAACGTCAGTGGTGTGCTCTTCATATTCGCCGAAAAGTTTAATAATTAAGTAAATATAAACAACCTGGAAAGTCGTCTAACTACAACATCGTATAATTAATGGCGTATAGTAATTTCGAATTCGGCTTTAAGGCAAAAAGAAATGTCTTAAACTGAAAGTTTTGATTAATACGATTATAATTATCATGAATCTGTCAGCGAACAAATCTCACAAATAGATTATGTACCTATATCTACAGACAATATATTTAAATTAAAATATTACAAAGTTAATAATTATTAGAGAAGTATCTCTACGACTTGCAAGGATTTTTCTTATAACGCGTAAATCTCTTGGGCCTGTATTAATTTTGTCCGAGTTGCGTTGCGTCGCGTCGTTTCCCCGCAGCGTTGTGACCTCGCCTTAGGCTGGAACTTATAAGAGAAAAACAAAGATTGATAATTTCCCAAGCGGTCGTTATTGAATTGAAACGTGATGTTTTACAACTGATTAGGTTAGCACCGATTTGTTGATGCTTGATGATTGGACTTTCAAAAGTACTGTAATGGTGTACTAACATATTAAGAAGATTTCTAAAATATTCTGATGCTGTTCGCAAAACCTATCTTTACTATTTAAATTGTCTCTTCAAAAGTGATGTTTAAAAAAATTGTTTGATTTAAATATGTTTTGCAACAAAAAAGTCATAATAATTTATGTGCGCCAAACTTACCCAGTTTAGTAGATTAAACATATTGGCTCACAAATAACCTTTTAAAAACCGGAGTTATGGAATAATTTTCATAGTTACCGTAGCCGCGGAAAATAAAGGGCAACCGAAGGAACATGAGTGGGTTTTAGTCAGTAAAAGTCTGACACTAAGGGTGGGATAAGACATTTGATGATTTTCCGCTTCCCAAAAAAAAAAACCTTTTAAAAATAATCTTTACATTTTCCATTCCAACTTAGGAAACCTTAAAAACACAAAGACGAAAAGGCAAACCGCCGCCGCATCGGTTGAAGCTAAGCGCACGATTATTCTGAACCAATTTCTGAAACAACATAGATATTCCGGAATCTCTGCTTTGTATATGATAGTGCTAGATCGAACACGGCACTGTATGAATATTCTAACACAAGTTAACGTAGCAAGATTATTTGGCATTGATTTCGCACCTCTCCGAACTGAGCTGTTGGTTAATCTTGTTATGCGTTGTTGGTTTAGTTCTAATGAATTAATAATGTTACCGGATTATTGTGGGTTATTTTTAGATTGAAGAATAATGTAGGAAGGTGAAACCTTTTTGGTTAAAACTAAGTAAAGTCTATGTGTGTAGGAGTAGGTACCACCCGTACCAGTGTGATATGGCGCAGAAGTGTCGCTGTCCACACTACCACAGACATTACACTTGAATTCTTCGAAAAATCAATCAAAAGTGCCGATAGGAAATTACCTCACTTAATATCCCTCAGTTAGGGCAGAGAGCGTCCACAGGGATCCTCTGTCCTACACCTTTAGAAAAGCGGCATTGTTAAATAGATGGAAGAATAGAGTTCGATATAAGATACCAAAACACTTAGTATAAGCTTGCAGCAATATATTCTTCTTGCTGCTGTTTTACCCGCGTAGTTACCGTTCCCGTGGATTTTTGGGGTTAAAAATTTACTATGTCATTTCTTAGGCTATGGATTAATCTGTACAAAATTTCAATTAAATCGGTCCCGAGAGAGGCAAACAGATTTACCCTCACAATTAAAATATTAATCCTTCGAACACACGTGATTTCGCGAGAGACAATAGAAAGACAATAGTAGCCCGACAGCTGGCTGTCGGTTGGTCGTCAAGGGGATAGATTCTACCATCTATTCTACTATACCACTTGTCTAAAGTTGCTGGACTTGGCTGTTATAGGTATTTGTTTTTTACACCCTCCCGCCGCACCCAGGACGGGAGCAGACATTTGATGATTTCCCACTCACCAAAAAAAAAAAAATAGTTTTTTGGCAATTCAATATTTGTCCACTTTTCCAACACGGGTAATACGGAACCTTGCGCTTTCCCTTATAAAGCTCATATTTCTTTGTCCACAGTCTCACCAACAGTAATAGTGCCAAACCAGTTGCTGGGCGCGCCGCTCAGTACAGACGTTATACTCGAGTGTACTGTGGAGGCTTACCCGAACACCATCAACTACTGGCTCAAGAACAGAGGAGAGATGTTACTTGATGGGTAAGTAATAAGTCAACAACTCTTTACTAAACCTTCAAACACACGTGACTTGATACACAATAGAAAGACAATAGCAGCCCGACAGCCGGCTGTCGGTTGGTCGTTGAAAGGTTAAAGGAATTTGTGAAAAAGACACCACAGTTCCGCCCCACCATGTTTATTTACTTTACAATATCTTAATGGAAGTAAGATTTATAACACATTATATGCAGTGTGACTGCGAAAGCCTCCTCTTTGTAAAGAGACCAGTGGGCCTAGACAAGTGGCATTAGCGGGCCATCCACTAGCGTTCATTCCTTCAGGCTTGTCCCGTCGTGCAATCCGTACAGAAAAGCGACGGGATAAAATAAAACCGTTGAAGCCACTAACTAAACCACAATCCTTCGTTCTTTCCCCTCGCTTTATCACGACGCGCCAGTCCGGCAGGAAAAACAATCCTTCAGTGACCATCCACACGTTTGTGTACATTCCTGTCACTTTGCATCTTGTCAGCCATACCGAGGGATTGCGCGTGTGTGGATGGTGACAATCCTCTTATTTTATGAAGATTGTTGTCATTTGAAAGGAATGCTCGTCATTTTGAATAATCTTTAAGGATTATTTTCATTTTGCAACAACATGTGTACCCGTAAGCAAGAGATTGCTATTGCTTTTAGTTTTATTGCGAGTGATCTATTTAAACCTAAAAGAAGACACATAATGTGGATAAAAAAGTGGAAAAAGATATTATTTTAAGCTATACTTAAAATAATATAACTTATTTTGTTTTAACTTGTTTTTTTTTAATTTTAAATGTTTTTGTTTTTTTTAATATTAATATTTAAAAATGTAAATAATGCACCCTTGTAATACAATCTACTATTAAAACGAGCGCTCAATCACGCCGGACAAATAAATAGACACTAACTTGATCACAGAGCTGTCGCGACAGGACTGGTAGCGAAGTTTTAATACCGTCGTTCTTTCTCGTTCTTGCAAATCCACTGGTGTTCATTCCGTAAGGATTGTCGCGACGGTACGGGTGGCGGGATTTTAATACCGTCATTCTTTCTCGTTGTTGCAAATCCACTGGTTTTCATTCCGTAAGGATTGTCGCGACGGGATGGATGGTGGGATTTTAATACCGTCATTCTTTCTCGTTGTTGCAAATCCACTGGCGTTCATTCTGTAAGGATTGTACAATCCGGCAGGAATGAACGCTAGTGGATGGCCCGCTATTGTAGAATAGATAGAGAAAACGATTAGATTATCAAATGTATGGAATTGACATAAGCTTTCACTAAACAATTTAACATCTCCATACATTTGACAATCTATTCGTTTTCGCTATCTATTCTACAATGCCACTTGTCTAGGGGGGCTGGCCCGTCAAAGCCTCTTCAGTGAATCAGCAGGGTGTTCCACGTGCAGGTGAGGTTAACTTTGACCCTGGAGGTGATGCTAGGGCCACTTGCACCCGCTTTTTTTTGGGAGTGGGTAATCATCTAATGACTTCTCCCGTCTTGGGCGGGGCGGGAGGGCGTGTCAGACTTTTACTGACTAAAACCCACTCATGTTCCTTCGGTTGCCCTTTATGTTCCGGGGTCACGGTAACTATTATAAACATTCCGCAACCCCGGGCCTCTTGCACCCCTAAGTAATAAGTAAAAGGATAAATTTTACTGAAGACTTAAATAAAGCGAGATGAATGGACGTTACTAAGCACTGACTTTGGTTTAGCCATGTCCCCGTCTCTATCGTGCACTTGACGTTTGGCAATTGTGTAACAGTGACAGGTAGTGCTAAGCCAAAATCAGTGCTTAGTAACGTCTATTTATCTCGCCATTAGGCTGTGAAAATCAAATCATATCTATATCATAAAAATGAACCAATTTCGCGAAGTCGGTCGGTCGGTTGGTCGTCAAGAGGTTAAAAATTTTCCTTGAAGTACGAGGATGGATCTTATGCAAAGATTTTTTTGTTATTTTTTGGTTACTGCTTCGCTCCTTGGGGTCACACAGCGTGATGTTATGGAACCTGTGTCTTATTCTGATGTATAAGCAATATTACTAAAAAGTTTCATCAACACTGACGGGCCTGTTGGTCTAGTGGTTAGTAGCCCTGACTGCTAAGCCTGAGGTCGTGGGTTCGATTCCCACCCAGGACAAACTTTGTGTGATGAGCACGAATGTTTGTTCAGTGTCTGGGTGTGATTTATCTATAATATGACGTATGTATTTAAAAATTATATAAGTATGTTTATCAGTTGTCTGGTTACCATAGTACAAACAAGCTCTGCTTAGTTTGGGATCAGATGGCCGTGTGTGAGTTGTCCCAGGATATTTATTTATTTATTTACACACAAACATCAACACACACTCTTACACACACACACCCACTGACTCACTCACACACACACAACCCATTCACTCACTCACACATACACACACACCCACTCTCTCACTCACTCACACACACACATAATTTCAGCTGTCAGACCTACTAATATTGTATTAGTACGTTACAATAATTCATTCAGAAAATATTTTCTGAGAAAGTGTATATTTGTTGATTTTGTAGGAACGCGCTTATCCTCTTATCTCCCTATTTTCGGCAATTATATTTTTGGCGTTCGTGGAAACGCGAAGCAAATGTCACACAAATTCAATGGACCTCAAATTGAAAATACTTGTTTCACATTACTTTGGTATTTATTTGGTGTAAAGGTATTTTCAAAAATCTCTTTGTATTTGTGACACTATGTTATTTAACAAAAAAAAAAAAAGACGGGTTGCACTCCGGGAGTGCCGGCAGAAGTGAAAACTTGATTATAGCTGTGTACTATCCATCCGTCCTACGCTTTTTCGATCAGGTCACGTGTCCTGACGCTAGTTTAAGATTTTATACCCATTACAGAAAAAGTGCTCAACGCCGCTAAAGAAGTTTTCACTTCAAAAAATCGTGGGATGCCCTGTTTAGCTACTAAATGAAGCGGGAGGGTTGCATTGCTGTAAGGTGCACAGATAAACCATACGAATTGTAGCTATGCTATAGCGTGCTATTAATCTTGGCTTTTCTGTACTTAGTCTACTTATATAAACCTTTTACCTATTATGCCTATTAATATTAATATTTAATGTTAGTCGTGTGTCTCCCATTGATGGGCAATGACTTCTTGCTCAAAGCGGATTGGCGATTTTGATCTCATTTTCAATTAAGAGCTTGTCCAGAAGGAGCGATTTCGCCGCGATTCTCTCGTGCGTATCACGCGCGACCGATTCGCTCAGAAAGAGCGTACCTACGCGCGCATCTATAAACGATTCTGTATCAAGATTTGGGCGCTCCTTTCCCTGGAAACGTGCACTAGCTCTGAGATTTGCGCGTTATCTGGACGCAACAAGGCGGCTCTAGTATCTCGACTCGCGCGCATTACGCGCGAATCACGCGCGAGTCGAGAGTCTGGCGTGGGGCTCGCGATTTACGCGCGTATTTTGAATTCGCGCGATACTTGTGGGCGCGTTGTATTGGTCTAATCTTCTCTCACCAACGCGCGAATGATTTCGCGCGAAACTTTTCGCGGCGAATTCGTCCTTTTTGGACAAGCTCTAAGTACTTAGTTTAAAGAAATTGTGTCATTCACAATGTCTCTGAAATTCACGATATACAATTAAAATACATAAGAATTTAAAAAGCCTAATTGTTTGTTTCCTGGTTCCATTACAGTACGATCCATCTCCATATCAAACATCTAAATTGGTTCAGCGGTTTGGCATTTCAACCAAACCAACAAATAAACAGAGTTCCGCGTTTATAAAATTAGGACAGATGGGAGCGCTACAAATTATCCGGTTACTCGGTACCGGTTATCTGGTAATCAGATCGTGTAAAAAGGGCATTATTGTGCCTGTAGCATAATAATAGAATGTAATACTATCAAAGCAGGCCTTTGTCTTAAGGCTTCAAGGATTAATTATTGTTATAGATGTATTATGTGTTAACTATGTTATATACAAAATAGAGTAAAGACTTAATGAGAGAAAACATTTACATTTTCCGTATTTCATATATAAACATAATTCCAGCCTATTATTATCCCTTTGCATTGCAAAGATTTTTTGCAAATAGCGAAGCAGAGCATTAATCGCCACGCTTGCATAAGTCTTATTGGAGATTTAGAACGTACATTCTTTTTGTCATGTGAGTTTATAATTATGTTTGCACTCACAATACAGAAGAGTTTCTAGCGTAGAGCAACGTTTTTCAAATAAAAAATAAATAAATATAGAAAAACATAAGGCCATCCGTAAACCCACCGTAATACAGCTAGCATAATATAAGGCAAGATTTTTAAGAAACGAGTCGTTTTTACAGTGTAAAAAGAAATATTCACTGTCCTTGAAACTAAATCCAGTCTCTTACAAGCAAAATAGATAATAAAAACATTACTTTATTTCTTTTCAGAATTCCCGAGATTTTTGCGAAAACCTTGCTTTGTATTCTGAGACGAGTAATAGGGCAATATTTTCAAGCAATGTACAATTTTATGTCTGTAAAGATTTTGCGAGGATTGTTTGTTTTTCACATGTATTGTATTATACCTGCGTTTGAATAAAAACTGGAATTCTTATAAGATCATTCGCCAAAGAAGTTGTTTTAATCCTGTACGCGAAATATTTTACGTTTTCACTACGTTATTACTTGCGCATTATTAGACTCCTTGAAGGTTAGTTCGTTTCTCTGAATAATAATAATAATAAATAAATAAATGTATTTATTACCACAAGAATTTAGGTACATTGCAGTGGTTACAATTAATAAGGTTCTTAATAATTATTTAAGCTAGGTTAAAGTACAATTAGGTCGACCCTGTCCCCTAAACTAGGCTAGGCCTGTATCTTAGGGGGCAGCATCCGACTATACAGGTATGTTTATAAAATAAATTTATTGCTGTAGAAGTGCAAGTGGACTGTGTCAAAAGGGTGAAGTTTAAAGTTGTGGTAAACCTTAGTTTTAATGTGATGAGTGAGTGAGTTTGTGAGTGTTACGTTTGTGTGTGATAATATGTTTGTGAGTTTGTTATGTAAGAACTAATTGCAATAAGTGTAGTTTGTAGTGTGTTGTAGAAGTTGAAGTCCCTAACAGTGTGTAAAAACAACTCTTGATCACATATCCCCCGGGAACGGGAACTATTATTCCACGCGGACGAAGTCGCGGACAAAAGCAAGTACAAAATATGATTGACTTTTTTTTTCAATTGGCACTTCTGGACTCCACTCTTGACTTTGGCTTTCAGGAGTTGCAGTTGTTAGATTATGAATAAATTGGCAAGATTATCTCAAAAAGCACAGTAACCAATCGCTCAGCCTCTGACCTAACCCACCTGGTTCATTGAACCTTTAATAAACAAACTTAGTATTCAGTTGAAATGTCTCATTATACACTAGCTGCTGCCCGCGACGTTGTCTGCGTGAAGGCTTCAGCTCCGCCGCCGTAGGTGATAGCGTGATAATATGTAGCTTATAATTATGTTGACCTGACCTCTTAGTAATATTCATGCAAAATTTTAAGTAAATCCATGCAGTCCTTTTAGAGATTAGCCCAGACATACATACAGACAAACAAACAACAAACGATATTTAACGTTCTCTCAAATTTAAACGGTTGGTTCGAAAAAAAAACATGATGGTAGTCCTTGGATTGAACCTTAAAAGAAAGCTAAGTATAACGGCTCAGATGAAATCGTTGTTAAATTGTTAATGCGATGTGTTTCGTTATGGAATCCTAGTCTGACACGCGCTTGACCAATTTTTTCTACATTCCACGATATAAAAAAATATTAACGATTGTGAATTGTTACAAAACTTCTCTGTAAACTACGTTTGTAGTTTTGCTCTCAGCAGCCTAAATATACAGAGAATCAGGACTCGTGTCGTGACGCGGGAGCAAGCGACGTACAGCTGCCCGTGTGAGAAGCAGCTCGTCCTGAAGTCGACACCCGCAGCCTTCAGCGTCTGCCCCTGCGACTTGTTGATAGTCATGGCGAACTCACTCGCTCACAGGGAACTGCACGCGCTTGAATTGGAAGGGAGTTTAGGAATCCTACGGGATAATGTGTGGAGTGTTTATGGACGTATAAACTACTTCGTTTCCCTCAATTTCCGAGAGAATGCGTTCGTTGATGTCTGCAGCTTGATCATTTTTGGGTGTTAAAATGGCTCGCTGTCACACCCAAGAATTCTATTGGTTTGGTATTCGACTGATGTCCCCATGCACACAACAAATGAGTTCTTCTAAGAAGGCCACCACTCTACCGAGGGACTCTGGGAGCAGCACCTGTTCACCTCTTTCCTAGAGTGGTAGAGTGCCTTCGCCGAGACTTAGAAGGACATCTGAGAATTCTTGAGCACGCGGATTGCCACCGAGCTGAGCTCGCATATTGATGGTCAAGCGCGGCCTATGAATTTGTGACCACAACGAATATCGTTTCAACGAAGCATTCGCCTCATCAGCCCTAGACCCCCGCGTCACCACAGGGAGTGTTTACCGGAAATCGCCACTGAACAGAACTGTAACACCACCCATCAAGTGTTCATTCCTGCGGTTGTCCTGCAGAGTTCTTTCTGTTCACGGCCTCCACTGCTTTCCTATTAGCCATCGTGCACTCATCCCATACGATCAGAGAGCAATCCCTGAGCACATGTCCCTTGTCACTGTTACGGGATACCCCACAACAGGCATTTCGGCGCTTTCTAAATCTATGGGTATTTTGAACATGGCATGCGCTGTTTTGCCACCAGAAAGCAGTGTAGCAGCGATTCCTGACGATGCTGCAGCAATGGCAATTTTGCCTTGCGTCCTGACCTCTGCAAGGATACCAGTGATAATGAATGTTTTCCCTGTTCCATCAGGAGCATCCAGGAAAAACATTTTACCCTGGTCGAGCCCAATGCTTTCCAGAACAGTGTCATATATATGTTTTAGCTCTGAGGTGACCTAGGCCCGTATTAATAGACGTCACTCAACTCCGAGACACTCTCAAGTCTCTTGCTGTCCTTGTCATTCTAAAGGGAAAAAATAAGGACAGCAATAAACTTGAGAGCGTCTCAGAATTGAGTGACGTCTATATTATTAATACGGGCCCTAGTGACGTGGTAATTTCGGATAGTGGTCATTAAACCCGAATCGTAATTGGTTTCGGCGGTGTACTCCCGATTTCCACGGTCTTGATGTGGTAATGATCTGAGAGCTCGCAACCCGTACTCTACCAGTGGTTTACCGACGATTGAAATGACCACATCTTGAAGTGAACTGAGACGGGTGTTCAGCATGCGTTTATCAGTTGCTTCGATTTCACCTTCAGAAGCACGCCTCAAAGCTCGTAAAAAGTCCTCGAACAGAAGATGGCGGTACTTCTCCCACAAAGCTACCGGGTTCGCAACTCCACAAAACACCAAAATGACGGCAAACAGATGACGCATGCGACTGGGACTGTCATCATCATCATCATCATCATCATCATAATTAGGTTTACAACGACATGAACATTTATATTACTCACAAAGCAATAATCACACAGATAAATACCGAACAAAAGTATTAAGAGTCAATGTTTATTCAGTACTAAAAACATGAAATTGATGAAGAAATGATCATCATCATTGAACCGACTTTAAAAAAAGTAGGTTTTCTGTTCGACTTGTTTGTATGCATGTTTCCCCGCCTTCATCGAGTGGTACCTCCACTCGATAAAGGCTGCTCCCGGAAAATGTGTGGAAAATGAAGCTCCCAGCTTAAGTTATTTTATACATTGAAATCAGTGATAGCTTTGATTGCCACATCAGATTTATCTAACCTTCGATCTTATAAACCAGAAAATGCCTATCAGACCTAACAACTTTGCAAAGACGTCATTCTTATTTAATGTGTTATGGTGTAGTTGGGTGCTTGGAGTTCCACGTTAGGTGTTGGTTCTAGGTCTTCAATATTATGCATCAACAGAGAGTGCTCATCAGGCTGAGCAACTCTTGCTAAGACGTCATTCTTATATATGTTCGGTATAGTGTACTTAGCCGGGCTCATGGAAGTCTACAACAGGTGTTCCAGATCTTCAATTTGTATACGTCAACAGAAAGTGCTCATCAAGCTGAACAACTCCTGCTAAGACGTCATACTTATATATGTTATAGTTAGCTGGGCTCATGGAGTTCCACCTCAGTTGTTCCAGATCTTCATATTTATTCTTTCAACAGAAACTGCTTATCACGTGAAGCAATTTTTGCTATGATACCATTTTTGTATCTCTTATAGTTAAGCTGGTCTGTTGCGGTCCTGCACCAGAAGTTCAAGTTTCCAGGATAAGTTATAGCCTATATGACGCCCAGACTTAATACCTATACAACAAAAAAAAATCATTGAAATCCGTTGAGTAATTCCGAAGATAGCTGCTGCCCGCGACGTCGACAGCGTGAAGCCTCCAGCTCCTCCCCCGTAGGTGATAGCGTGATAATTTGTAGCCTATGTTTTGACCCGACCTCTTAGTAATATCCCTGCAAAATTTGAACTAAATCCATGCAGTACTTTTTGAGTTTATCCCGGACATACATACAGACAAACAAACAAACAAACAAACAGACAAACAGACAAACAGACAAAAATTCTAAAAACTATATTTTTGGCTTCGGTATCGATTGTAGATCACGCCTCAAGTATTCTTTTAAAAAAATATTTAATGTACAGTTTTGACTTTCCTACGATTTTATTATATGTATAGATAACTTTAACAAAAACCTCTTATCAGCTGAATTGTTCATCAACAAAAAGGCTTTACGCGCTCAGTTTGTGGTATCATCATACTTATGACAAGGAGCTCCACTCGACTGCACAACGTGAACTTTAAGTACCAATAAGTGGCGGTGTGGCTATAAAACCAGCGGGGTTTTTTAAAATGTCATAATGGTATGGCAGGCATACTAATTAATTGGTTTTGGCTGTGCGTTTAGGTTGTTATATCAAACCGCTTATCAAAATTGACATTTTATGTATAAACTAGCGTTTGCCCGCGGCTTAACTCTTGTTTTCTTTCTTTAGCGTTGGAATTCCCAAAAATCGTTTTTTAGGTGGTTACTTACTATTTAGAAGAAACTTGCAAGTTTCATGTCTCCATGACCAGCGGTTTGAGCTGTGCGTTGATATAACAACAATCGGTCTGCCAACCAGCCTGTATACAATTTTATAAATATACTAGCTGCCTCCCACGGAACACCCGCGTTAAAAATGTTAAGAGTGAACAACCCGTATTACTTAGGGATATGAGAAATAAATAGTAGTCGAATCTCAGACCTGCTGAGCATGCATATAAAATTTGGTAAAAATCTGTAAAGCCGTTTCGGAGGAGTAAAGTAACTAACATTGTGACGCGAGAATTTTATAAGACTAGCGACCCGCCCCAGCTTCGCCCGGGTGTAACAAATCTTTGAAAATCACGGCTTTTTTCTGCTATAATAAGCATGTATTATACATATAAACCTTCTTTAAGAATCACTCTATCTATTAAATATCCGTTGCAGAGTTTTAAAGATCTAAGCATACATAGGGACAGACAAAATTCAAAGTATTTATTTCACTTAGACCATTTACAGGACTACAGGAGTACTTATGAATTGTCAAAGCAGACGACAGACGGCGGATAGCGACTTTGTTTTATACTATGTAGTGATAAGACAATTATTTATTCTGTATC
Organism: Athetis lepigone; assembly: GCA_033675125.1. Lineage (NCBI taxonomy): Eukaryota > Metazoa > Arthropoda > Insecta > Lepidoptera > Noctuidae > Athetis > Athetis lepigone. The sequence continues at coordinate 4,925,386 of CM066243.1, forward strand.
ATTTTCATTAAAACAACTCCCGTACCTCTTATTTCATGGCCCCATTTTAAGGGTTAGGTTTCCATGTCTTTTGTATTGAACGCTGTAATAAAGAGTTCATATAGAGGATGATTGATACGCCTACTGTTGAAGTTCACAATCACCATGAATAGCAGGCATTGTTGATGAAAATCACTCGTACCGGTCAAGTGGAACCAATAGATGGGCTTTTTATTAGCATTCTTTTTTTATAACAAGGGGTAGAGAGACTCCCGTATTTGGTTGCATTCATAAATCATCATCACACTCTTTTGTGGTTCATTTGAGGGTTAAGGCTTTGTTTGTTCAAAAGATATAGTATAATAGAGCTTGTTGTTTGTTTGTAATAGTCTAGACTGGAAGGGATTTCTATTCCCCAGGGGGGGGAATTGTTTTGAATCTTTTAATAACTAGCTGTCCCTCACGTTATGTTAGGTCTTTGGTTATAGTGTTGCTCACGTGGGTCATAGCGTGATGTTATATAGCCAATGTGTTATTTACCCTTTCGACGACCTAGCGACAGCCGGCTGTCGGGCTGGTGTTGTCTTTTTATTGTGTCTCGAATCACGTGTGTTCGAAGGATTAACGTATTACTATAGAGTTTTATCAAAATTCATTCTTTGTGTTCTTACTTTTGCGTGAAAGAGTAACAAACAATAGTACAAACAAACTTTCGCCTTTATATAATTAGTAAGGAAGTAAGGATTTCCTATTTGCCTGGAAGTAGTGTGACATTTCCGTCTTGTGACAAATCTCTCCTCAGTTTCGCCGGATTATCGTTTCAACAGCTATGAATGCCCTAAATCTTCTAGGCACTTGGTTAGATTGGCTGTACAAATGGGGAGCCCAATTTTAGGTATTCTATCTTACCTGCCATACAAACGTTGATTTATTAGTAACCCTGTATTATAACCCAATAGCTTATTTTGTGCCGACTGTAAAAACATAAATTTGTTTAAGTTTCTGTATAAAGAAACCGAACAAGGTGTAATTAAATGGAAGTTGAAGGACAATAAATGTCAAATCTATAAGTTTAGTTTGTTTCGTCATTGTGGAATTACATTTACTTTTAATAAATATCAAACATCTTGAGACAACTCAGACACGGCCATCTGATCCAAACAGAACCTGAACTTTGATAACCAGACAACTGATATACATACTTACATAATTTATAAATACACATACATTATAGATAAATTACATCCAGACACAGAGCACACAATAGTGCTTTTTATACATAGTTATATATATACATAGTTATACGCAATTTATTTCTATACATAGTTAAATTTTCATATAATTTTCTTTACACAGGCCAAAGTACGTGATTAGCGAAGAACGTTCTTCATACAGGGTGATGATGAAGTTGACCATCAGGTTCTTCTCCAGGAGTGACATCGGTACTTACAACTGCGTGAGTACCAACTCACTCGGCAAGAGTGAGGGGACACTCCGTCTTTATGGTGAGTTAAACACATAGATTTTTGTAATTTTTTAACCTATTTCCTATAAATCAAAATGGTTATCTATGTAGTACGTTCGTTTACTCTAAAATAAATTATAAGATAAAAACACAGATATTAAAATCAATATTGAATAGAAGTTTATACATCTTAAGTACCAACAAGCAATAATAAAAAAGTTATATTGTGTATTACACGTGATTTTTCAAACCCCCTGTGACTCTTGAAACTAGTATACAACAATACATATTATTTATATTTCTACAAAAATAATTCAATCTAAAAAAAATATTTAACAAAAATATACAATATAAAGAGACATATAAGACCCAAGGGAAACTTACATCGCATATTTTTTTACAGAAATAAAACTATACCCGAGCTCCCAATCGGCAGCCGAAGTTAACATAGGCGGTAAGTAAATAAGATTTTAACTCCTTTGGGTATATACCGATATGAATAAATATATGAGTAATGTAAGTGAAGGATATTGAAACACGTAGACGTAAGGATGCTATCTAGGGAATGGTTTTAAGGGATCTAGAACCGTCTGAATCATTTTTGCTTTTTTTTCCTATATTTTTGGAGGAAATAATATTTTTTGGGAGGTTTGATTTGTTTATTATTTTGGCTGGTAAGATGTGCTTACGGATTTAAGTTTGATATGATAAAATCAGTTATTTTCTGGAAGTGGTGAAGTTAAACACACATCGACGTCGAATGCTACACGCATCGAACATTTACATCGCTACAATTGTTGAGCAAAAAATGTTAGCTGAAAATGCATTGTATACGTCCGCCATAAATGTGTCTTCAGTGTGCGTACCCGCGAACAAATACGCGGGGCAACAAATGTCGCGTTGCAAATATTGTGCCCATTTTACTTCGATACAATTGTAAGCCCAAAATGCGGCCTGATCATCGTTGCCTTGGTACACAGTTATCTTCATGTGCGTCTATGCTAGGCGAACCGAGCACGAGCCGAACACTATTCGTAGTGTGCACCGACTTACAAGCCTTGAACGAGCGCGCTGCGAGCATTTCGTTCGTGCTCGGCTGCGTTCCGCCTGTTGTCGGTTTTTTGACGAACACAAAGGAATTTGTTTCGCGCTTAAGGACAGTGATCTTTGTAGGTTTGTTGTACGTCCACACTTGCGCTGAGAACGACGAAGCCGAGAACGGCTCCGCTCATGCTCGGTTCGCCTAGCATAGACGCACCTTAAAGAAGCTGACTGGTATATCTGCTGTCATCACTGTATAACATTTCTGTAGTTTCAAAGGCACTGAATGGTATCCTAGCTTTTGATTTCATCGACCTGTTGATTATAACATACTGCGTCTAGGTCCTCACAACCAGTCTAAAAAACCGTTTCTTCCACAGGCCTAACCGAAGGAGCGGTGAAGCAGAAAACTTCTTTCAACAACACAACCAACGTGTTACCAAGGACACTCAATATAATCGTGTTGTTAATATTATTACTGTATTGTTAGCCGCCATTGTTTTATGTGATAATTTAGTGTAAATATGTACATACATTCTACACGGCCATTAAATATGTAAGCGTTATTATTTAGGTATTATATAATAGAGTTTTGTTAGAACTGTTTTATGTAATTCTATTTTATTTATTTATTTATTTATTTAAAACTTTATGTACAAACACCGTACAAAGGCGGACTTAATGCCTTAGGCATTTTGTTATTGTTGTTTTTTGTTATTTTTTTTTTATTTTGTTATTGTTTTTATTTTTTGGGAGTAATAAGTAATAAAATTTGGATTAGAAGTTGTGAATTGATTTGAATATTAAATAGGCGATAGTGTAAAAAAAATGAATATGCGATAAGTTTATAAAATAATTATACTGTTTTTTTAAGGATGAGTGAAGAAAGTTGTATTTTTTAGTTATTTTTATGGATAACTCAATACTGTTATTTTGAAAATATCCTTGGTAATTAATTCAGGAAAGTTACTTCTAGTGAAGTTTTTACCAACTACACTTCTGCCAAATATGATAAATAATTATTTCAACAAACATTCTTAAAGCATGTAAATTAATTTACCTTGTTAAAATACAAATAACACAGTTAAACCTATGTTGCAGCAATTACAAATACAATTAAAACTTATTGTTTCGCGAGCTGGAACAACCCGACGGCGCTTGTCAGATAAAGGTTTATGAAAGGAACATTTTGACAATTGTTTGTTATTAAATTTTCTTTATTGAATTTGGCTCAAGTATAGTATAATGCTAAAGATTGACAGAAGACAGGGAGAGTTTTACTAACCAGTGGTTTACTGCAAACAATGTATATGAAATATTCTAAAGCGGTCAAAGAAAGACTTGACAGAGACTATAAGAAATACAAATTAAACAACCATTAATTCCTTTATGGGCTTTACTAACACCCAACTTTCCTATTTTGTTGGATTTTTGACTGTCAAAATCTGAACGCTAACGCTAGCAAGAATTTTTTCAAAATCAACTTATGATAAAGATTTTTACCAGAAAACCAATGTTTTACGTAATCCTCACTTTTACCGATATTAAACTATACTAAAAAAACTTTATAAGTAGACATGTTGAATTGTAAAAAATGCAGTTTGTACTAAAATGTTAAAGATTTGTTTTTGTAACTACATATTTATACCAAAACATGTAAGTTCCCAAAGCTATGTAGATGTTATGCAATATAGAACCTTATATCCTACACTAAGAAATGTTATCCAAACCATGATATTGTAAACAGTTCTCCCATTAAACATTTTAGACCAATAAATATGTATTTTATTTCTCTTAGTGAATCTTATGAAAGTATACAATTCTCTCTTTCTCGTCGGGCTTTCTGTTTGATTGTTACAAGCCCACGGCTAAACCGCTGAGCCGATTTTTATGAATTTTGGCAAAGATAAATAAATTAGATCAATAATTTCGTTTGTTTTTTATGGACAGAAGCCCCCTGCTTCTGTCCATAAAAAAGCAGGCAAAAGCTAGAAAATCAACATACTTTTCATTTTTTTCAAGCTCTCCTGAATATAATACTAAGGATGACGTAGTAAATCAAAATGCTACACATGAAACACAGTTCAAAAATTTTCCATATTATTTATTTAAGTCTTGAATCAGAAGTACACGAGTCTAAAGCACAAAAAACATGCAAATCAGTTTTCATGATATTGTGTTATGGCAAACTTAGATAGATCAGGAATGTCACAATGGTGTTCAAGCAATGTTCATCCATTTGGGCCAATTTTGGCTCGTATGCTAATATGACATCCGTACTTCCGTACTTAATATTATAAATGCGAAAGTAACTCTGTCTGTCTGTCCCTTCTTCACGCCTAAACCACTGAACCGATTTGAATGAAATTTGGTACAGATATAGTCTAGGACCCGAGAAAGGACATAGGATAGTTTTCATCCCGAAAATCCCCCAAGAACGGGAACTATTAATCCACGCGGACGACGTCGCGGGCAAAAGCTAGTTTTTCTATATTAAAGTTTAGTAGAATGGCATGTGTTTATTTTTAACCGCCTTAAAAAGGAGGAGGTTTTCAATTAGTCTGTATGTTATGCATTATCATCTACTACTATTCTAAGAATTGAATAGAATACCAAACCGTATTCAAAGTTGAAATGCTCAAATATTCTGTTCCAATGAAGTACTAATTGCCTTTAAGCTCTTAAACGAAACAACCCGTTGCGAATAGAGTTCTATATTTTGTTAAACCATTGCAAACTTGCTTTCCGTTTGCAATCAAAGAATATTGTAACAGTTATGTTTTGTTTTAAGGAAGTTCTAGTAAATAGATAGTACTAGCTTTTGCCCGCGGCTTCCCTCGCGTTAGAGAGAGACAAAAAGTAGCCTATGTAATATTAGTATGATGTTGTATCACAAAGGGAAAAGAAGAACTTTTATACGATCTTTTTGTTGTCCTTCTGTCTGACTTTCAACACCGTTATTCTTAGGAAAGCTTTAAATAATAAGGTTAAGGCTAAACTGATGCCAAGTACTAAGTTCTTCATTATAACCTTAAATGAGTACAAACTCTTGGAGCTGTGGAGAAATATCTTTTGATTTACTACTTTCTATGTGTAACTTGGCCTTGGACTTGGTAGTCAATTTTTATAGGGTTTTCTATAACCTATAAGTAAAGAACTACTTTAAAAAAATAATCGCCCTAAGCGCCAGGCCACACGGTGCGGTGCGGCTCCGGCGCGGCGCCTGAGCGGTGCCGCAACGGTTTGCTACATATAAAATTGGATGGTATGCCACACGGTACGTCCGGCACCGCTCCGGCGCCGCACCGCAGGCTCACCGGACAACGGCGCGAGGCAGACGAGGCGGGGAGGGGTGCAAGCAGTGCGGTGCCGCAGCGGCGCCGCTCAGTTCATGGGGATGTTCATGATTGTCGTCAACTGACTAGTAGGAGGTAAGCCGCCAAGCTTGTTGCGGTGCCGCAGCGGCGCCGCAGCGGCGCCGTAAGAACATTGCGGTGCCGCAGCGGCGCCGCACTGCTCGTGTGGCCGCCAGTGCGGTGCGGAGTAATGCGGTGCGGCGCGTTGCCGCACCGTGTGGCCTGGCACTTAAGCTTTCAACGACCAAGCGATAGTTGGCTTTCGCGTTGCTGTTGAGTTCGAAAGTTTACAGACAAAGCAGGAAGACAAACTTATAGAATGATACTAGACCATAAAGATTCTTAAAACCTATTAGATTTGTTTTGCTGTTCATCGAACATAACCTTCAATTAATTGGGTTGCCAAGTTTATTCGTAAACGTTAAATAAACGATTATTTAGACTCGCTCGCTTCAAAGCGAGTCTAAATAACCGTCATCAAACTTCTGACGTCACACCGTGTATGCTAGATATTTTTCTCCTTTTTACAATTCCTGAACTAATGAAAATCTCGAAGCTCTTAACATTTTTATGTGACTTCCTAAATTCCACGGCTTACGGTGCTGTAAACTTGAGCTACAAAAAGCAGATGACGTTTCCCTTTCCATTACATTGCAAGACTGGTAATAACCTTGGATTAAATGAAATTGAAAACGTTCGCTTTGATGCTGATTACGTAAAATGCACCTTAATATAGTAGGTGCTTGGGTACGAAGTTGTTTCAAAAGTTTGATAAAGACATTGTAGACTAAAGACTACCTATAGGGCCTATAATAATAATACCAACCTATAACTGTCTCACTGCAGGGCTAACGCGTCTTCTCACACAGACAAGGCACAAGCATTAATTGCCACGCTTGCTCAAGGCGGGTTGGCGATTCCGGACTTATATTCATGACGAGCCCAGGTTTCCTTACGTTGTATTCTTTCATCAATGTCTGAGAAGTCCAAAATTAACTTTAAAAAGTACATATTACGAATCGAAAAGTGGCATTAGTATTTGTCCGAGTTCGAACCGAGTGGTTTCGAATCTGGGCACACACACATAAAAAACTCTTGCATGAGAAGTGGGCGCCTTAGCTACTAGACCATCGCTATCTCAATAGATAGAGGTCGACAGACGATAGGGGCTGACACGGAGTAGAAATGCAAAATGTAATGCTTTTTAATCCGCTTGAGACTTAACCTTTGTAGATACTTATGCTTATACACACGACAACTATTTATCGTTGCGATATGAGGGTGCACCTGATTTTTACAGTTTGTGCAGGTCATCAAACGCCCATAGATTGTCCACACAAGTAGAATATCGGTATATCGCCGATTCTACATGCGTTCTATAAAACTACACAAACCGACTGTGACGATCAATCTTAGTCGTGTGTAAAAAACATGACACAGCACTAATGCAACTAAGAACGATTCTTCGCGCGAAAAGATTTTTATATCAGCAAGGCGCTGCTTGACATCTGCACAGAACTGAAGAATAAGACGTCAACTTTAAGATCAAGTTAAGTAGCTACTAAGTATCTCAGGGACGGTAAGATTACTCTTGACTTACTTTAAATAGCAAAAGATTAGAATGTTATAATGTTGATTTTGAAAAAAGAGGCTTGGGATCTTTAGGTGAAAATCTTCTTAGAGTATCAAATTTATTTATTTATTTATTTATACTTCATGCACATAAAAAATGTACAATGGCGGACTTAATGCTTTAGGCATTCTCTACCAGTCTACCCATGCAACAAATAGTCTTTGTTGAATTGGCATAGAGCTTAACTAAGAGTTATCTTCATTCATTTCTGCAGCCTGTGTAAGATTGACCAAGATCATCAAACGGAATGTCCACCACACCTATTTTTAACCGACTTCAAAAAAAGAAGGAGGTTTCATTCGACCGTATATATGCTTTTTGAAAAACCCTATTTAAACAAAAACTCCTAAGTCTAGGTTTTTGCAATTTAGAAGGCTGATTTTTTTGAGGCATTCATTTCAAAATTTAATGAAACTATGAGAATTGGTAATTGAATTAATCCTTTGGGTCAATAATTTTATTTAATTCACCAAAACTTCGGCACAACTCCATAAGCCCAAAAAAATATTCAAGCCTAGACTATTTCTGTTTTAAACGCCCCAATTCAAAAAGCATACCATCCCAAAAACAGTTGAAACTCGTACATTTTTCCTAACACCGGATCAATACGGACTTGCAACCGATAAACCGGCTGAATTACAACCGCTGCCCATCCGTAAATTGATAGTGTTTAATGAAATCCAATAAGAGAGGTTTAACTTACTTAAGTTGTTGTGTCGTTATTGCGGAAACGAAATTCAATGTTTACTTATTGGTATAGAAAATTATTTGTTCTTGCCGTTATTGGAGTTGGAACTTGGTCCTTTGAGTCTTGGTCCTTTTTTGATTGAAATGTTTATATTGACGTTTGTTGACCACGTTGATAAAAGGTGAATTAGGTAGAATTGTTGTATTTGTGAGGACAATAATTAACAGTAATTTCATATCTATTTTTTAAGTTCTGTAACTATTTAAGAAATGGCTTTCTACCTGAATTGGATGTGCTGCAAAGCATCTGTTTTGACCGATAGGGTCAATACTGCGCGTTTACTAGAACACTTTCTTACACCTGGTTTTTAAAATTCTAATATGATTTCGTAATGCTCATGCAAATACATTATTCTTTACATATACATTTTTCATTTTTCAAAACGTCATGACCATTTTAGATTTTCAAAAGCAGATTGTTTTTCAAGGCAAATTGTCACCGGACACCTGAATTAAAAGTTATAAAAAACAGAAAAAAATCAATACTTTAATTTTTTGACGATAATATGTCCAATTGTCAGCTTTACTATGTAGGGTCTAGTACTAGAAGTAGTACTTTCAACCATTCTTGAGGTGTAGCGACGTGCAATCTTCTGCATGAAATATCATAAATAAAATGTTTTTAAAACAACGGCCGTGCTAATAACTCTATGTCATTTACATCTGCAAGGAACCTATATCCAGGCTACGTAGGTGGAATAATTTAATTCCATCAAGCCAACATCCATCATACTCCATCTAAGTATTGTCGGTGACACACTAAGTTGTTCTATTTCTTACAGGTCATGGAACGCTGTTGCATGACTTATTTCCTTTGGGTCTAAGTCCTGGCTCTAATCTACATTCTATTTCAAATAGTGGAAAGTTGAAATTCGTTTTTCCTTACTTTTTACTTTGTTGTTTGAATTGGTAACGTTGTAGAATCAAAAATGGTAGACTCGTTTTTCCAGCTTTCGCGGTGGTCGCCATATGTTTGATTGGATTTAGGATTGATAACAGTTTTGAGAAAAAATGTCTCTATATTCATAAATTCACCTCAATTATTATTTATATGTATTCTTTATGCAAAAGAAAATATGTAAAAAGGCGAGCTTCAGTCATAAGTGAGTTTTCTTCCAGCAAACCATAATTTGATATTGAAAACTGCAGTAAAGGATATACCAATGTGCCAAAACAACACATTTAAAAAAAAATATTAATTAAAAACAAAACATTTTATTTTTTAAATTATTATATTAGACAGACTAAATTGACAGATTTTGACAAGAGTTTTCTGAACCGTGATGAACTCAGTCACAGACATTAGACAAAATAACCAAAAGCTGTTACGACAAATGCCTTTGTTAAAAACAAAACTACAAAGAAAATTTATTTGCTTCAAAAATAAATGCAATCGGGAGAGCCCTAAATAGTCCTATACTAACATACACGTAACAATAATTTATCGAAACAGAGTCAAGGAAACCCAGTATAAAAATAATGGTTTAGGAAATCGACCCTTAGATGTCTTCAGTCCCAACGATTACGAAATCAAACAAGTCCATTTAGACCCCATGGTTGAATAAGAGGTCTCTCTGTAGAGAGGTTCAAGTTTAGAATTTGAAATTAGTTTGATTTAGGTCTTGAATTCGAATGGTCTGGTCTGTTAGGTATTTGTTTTACTTTGGTACTAAATTCTATTAAATTACGTTTATCTATTTTTATACTTATATCATAAATTTAAAGAGTTTATTTATTTGCTTGAACGCGTTAATCACAGGAAGTACTCATTTGAATGGTTAAATTCTTTTTGTGTTTGTTAGCTCTTTCAACGAGGAAGGCTATAAGACTATATAGTATCACGCTACAACCTATGGAAGCGTAGCAGCAACCAAATACGGGGTGAAACCGCAGGGAACAGCTAGTGTACTTTTGCGCTCAACCAACTAAGCCGATAAGTCTCTACATAAGATGTACTGTATATAACAACAATTACCTGTTCCACCCTATAATAGTTAGATGATGGCAACACAATGTACCTAGAATTAATATATAAATAAATAATTACTAGCTTTTGCCCTCGACTTCGTCCGCGTGAAATAGTCGTTCCGAAAACTATCCTATGTCCTTTCTCGGATCCCAGACTATACTTGTCTGTACCAAATTTTATTTTAAATCGGTTTAGTGGCTTAGGCGGGAAGAGACAGAGAGACAGACAGACAGAGTTACTTTCGCATTCATAATATTAGTACGGATTTCACACAATACTAAATTTATTATCAAAACTAAACAAGATGGACTAAACACATAACTTTAAGACATAAAGATACACCCTTCGATTTCTGTACACCTAATCACGACAACAGTAAACTGGACACAATGCTGCGTTCTTAATCTCTTCAGATAACTCTCAAGTATCCATCTAAGTACGGGCTTGTAAAGCTAAACCCGTTTTGGCTGTAAAAAGTCAACAACAAAATAGGTTACGAATAACGATGTTATCTAAGTACTAAATTGGGTAACTTAACCTTTCTAAGACCGAAAGCCGGCTGTCACGCTGCTATTGTGTATCTATTGTGTCTCGAATTACGTGTGATAGTGTTAGCATTTTAGCCATAATTGAATTACTTATTTATTAATTATTTTATTTGTATTATGATTAAGTAAGATTTATTAGTCTATTTTTATATTAAAATAGTTTGAATGTCTCTGTTCACGTCACATCTAATAGTGTATTGACTCAACTGTCATTTAGTCACTGACAGTTCACTCTAACGTTCATTCGTTCGAAATATGATACCAGACGCGAACAGAGGCATTCTGGTTCGAGCTCTCGTCGAGTAAGGTTGATTTTAAAGTGATAAGCCTCAGTGAATAAAAATAGTTATTCAAGAACTGCATTCTCATTTCCTGACCCGTTCTCAAAGGTCAGAGAGTGGGATTCCACCAGAAATCGTTACAGTTTTTGGTGAAAAACGTCACGCCCGCTTTAAAGGTAACAAATTCTTTACTATTATTTTTTGTATTCGATTTAAACCATTGCCGTGAAACTTTATTTTGTTTTTTTGAGCTTTCAAACAATACAGAGGTATTAAATCAGACCATTTAGTCTCACAAAACTTTAATTTTTTTTTGTAGTCATATTTTAAACGAAATATCAACGTTTAAAATCCGACAGAACAAGTAGTTTTTCTATTTTGTTATTGTTATATACCCTACAAACTTGTGAATAATTTTATTTTATATAATTACTTTCAACATAAATGGTGTAACAATAATACTACTTATTTAAGACTTTGATAGGACCATACAGGATTGTTTTTTTTTTTCTTTTGCTTATTTTGAAGTCAAGCAACGTTTACTTGTTGTGTTTCTTTGTTTTTTTTTCAGCTAAGCAATAAACATGCCTAGCGATCGATCGCGGAAACGTGTAAGAAGCTCTAAGCGCTCTAGCAGTGAGTCGGAGACATCTACCGAGGGACGGCGTAGTCGCAGATCGCGCCATAAGCAGTCACGGCGCAAGAGGTCGCGACGGGAAAGGAGCACAAGGCGATCCCGGTCTCCTGAATTGCCTGAAGACCCGGCAGAGTTTCCCCGTGCTGGGACCAGCAGTCAGCGTTGCGAGAGTCGGCCAAGCAGATCTGCGGTACCAGAGCACGCTGGATCATCATTACCAAGTAACCAATTTACTGTTATAGACTCTAGTTTTGCTGATGTGTTTAGAGAACTAGTTAAATCTATACAAACTGATGGAAATTCTGAACGTTTTCCCACTTTAAATGTTGTACCTGAATTTGATCCAACTAAGCGTAACCAGAGTATTAATGTTTGGATTACCAAAGTTAACGAATGTGCAAAAATTTATAACTGGACAGAGCGTCAAGTAATTCACTATGCTTTACCAAAATTAGTCGGCCTAGCCCAGAAGTGGTATCAAGGCTTACCTAGTTTGTTATTTACGTGGACGGAGTGGCAAGAAAAATTGCGGTTAGCTTTTCCTTGTGATGACAATTATGGTCGATTGCTGACGGAAATGCTCGCTTGTAAAGCACGTTTTGGCGATAATTTGGAGGAGTATTATTATGAAAAGATGGTTCTAATAAATAGATGTAACATTACTGGTAAAAATGCCATTGATTGTTTACTATTCGGTATTGATGACAGATCGGTTAGGACAAGTGCAGAGGCGGTTCAGTTTAGTGAACCGGATAAATTATTAGTTTATTTCCGTAATGTTAGAGCAACTAAAAGAAATGAAAGGTCAAACGTTACTCCGCAGGCGGGCCCTTCCGACAGCATACAGGCAAAGTCATTCAAAGACAATTCAAATAGGAATAATAAGTATAAGACAGTTAAGTGTTATAATTGTGGTGAAGAAGGTCACCAATATTTCAAATGTAAACACCCAATTAAAAGATGCGAATCCTGTCATAAAATAGGTCACTTAGTTGCCGATTGTCCCGCTAAACGCGAATCCGAAAGTAATAAGACAGTCTTAAATATTTCAAAGGAACAAGATAATGATACGAAATATTTTAAGGATGCTATGGTTAACGGACGCACCTTAAAGTGTTTCATTGATTTCGGTAGCCAAATCACTATGCTTAGGGAATCGGATGCTAAAATGTTAAATATAACGCAATCGTACGGGGATTTACCGGTCTTGAGGGGATTTGGTAATTCCTTGGTTCACTGTATAGGCAAATGCGATATTGAAATTGAGATAGATTTAGTTAAAGCACGCGTAGAAGTCTTGATAGTACCCGATCATTTTTTGAAGGTATCATTACTAATTGGTCAAACATTTACAGAGCAAAATCATGTAGTGGTTTATAAAACAAAAGACGAACTAATCATTAAAGATAAAACTAAAAATAAACTAAAATGCATAGAACTTTATGTTTGTGAGACAGTTACTATAGCAGGTTGTACCGAAGTAGCTGTATACTCAAACCCACCGTATGACGGTGAAGTTTTAGTTGAACCTGGCTTGTGTTTTCAGCCTCAAAAAATGTACGATATTATGCCTTGTATTTTACAAATTGTTCATGGTAGGGCAGCTCTTCAGTTGAACGGTTTGAAGGAAACCAAATTCGTATTAAATAAAGACACCCTTTTATCTCGAGCCCTTCCTTTAACACGTGCCAATTGTCATTACGTTAATAAAGTTGAACAATCTATTGATGACGACTCTTCTATTAATGTTATTGATACTAAATTGATATCCGTTAATGACCAAATTAGTCAAAGCGATCTTATAAAGTTGAACTGTCTTTTGAACGAATTCAGAAACTGTTTTGCTTTTACTACAAGTGAGCTAGGATGTATTACTAATGTTGAGATGGAAATAAAACTTAACGATCCTACGCCGGTAGTTTATAGACCTTATCGAATGCCTTTTACGGAACGACAAGTTGTTCGTGAAATAGTACAGGACCTTGAGAAGTCTGACATAATAAGACCGTCTACGTCAAATTATGCATCTCCTGTTCTTCTTGTAAAGAAAAAGTCCGGAGACTACAGATTATGCATTGACTACAGATCTTTAAATAAGAAAACTATTAAGGAGCATTACCCCATCCCTAGAATTGACGATCAGCTAGATAATTTGTCCGGTTACAAATATTACACAACTTTAGACCTCATGTCAGGTTATTACCAGTTATGTATGTCCGAATCATCAAAACATTTGACTGCCTTCATAACACCTGACGGACATTATGAGTTCAATAGAATGCCCTTTGGACTCGTAAATGCACCGTCTAATTTTCAAAGAGCAATCAATAATATATTAGGTAATGCTCGGTTTAAAGAAGCGTTTGCTTATATGGATGATGTAATAATTCCGTCTAAAACCATAGAAGAAGGCCTGCAATATCTAAAATCGACTCTAGAATTATTTCGTACCGCTGGTATTACGCTGAAGTTATCAAAGTGTAATTTTTTAAAGGAGTCTATCGACTACCTTGGCTTTGAAGTGTGTGCCAGCGGCATTAGACCAGGCAAAGCTAAAATAAATGCCGTTGAAGTATTTCCTCGCCCAACCGATCAACACAGAGTTAGACAATTTTTAGGACTTTGTAGTTTCTTTCGCCGTTTTATAAAAGGGTTCTCATCAATCGCCCGTCCACTTACTCAACGTTTAAAGAAAGATGCAAAGTGGATGTGGTCGGAAGCTGAGGAGAACGCGTTTATTACCTTAAAGGGAGAATTAGTTAAACGTCCAATTCTAGCATTCTATAACCCTACGTCTGAAACTCAACTCCACACAGACGCTTCAAAAATAGGAATTGCTGGTATCTTATTGCAAAGGGCTAACAAAGATGAGCCTTTTAATGCCGTAGCATATTATAGCAGACAAACCTCACCAGAAGAGTCTCGTTTTACATCATACGATCTGGAAACCTTAGCCGTCGCGAGTTCCTTACAACGGTTTAGAACATATCTTTTAGGCATACCATTTACTATTGTGACAGATTGTAATTCTTTGAGGGCAACTTTTGAAAAAAGAGATATTTTACCTAGAGTGGCGAGATGGTGGAACATTATGCAAGAATACGATTTCAAAATAATCTACAAATCTGGTTCCACTATGTCCCACGTAGACGCTCTTAGTCGAAATCCAGTTGGGTCCGAGATTGCTGAAGTACGGTGTGTTGAAACCAAATGGATAACAACTGTACAACAAAGTGACCCTGAACTTCAACGTCTTGTAACTATATTAAAAGATGAGGATACAAACGGTATATTAGAAATTAAAAATAATTTTGTGATTAAAAGAGGATTGTTGTATAGAAAAACTGAGGCAGGAGATCACTGGGTCGTACCTAAAGGGGTTAGATGGCAAATATTAAAGTCTCATCATGATGATATGGGTCACTACGGTTTTGATAAAACATATGATAAAATTAAAAGTACTTTCTGGTTTGCCAAAATGAGACGATTTATTAAAAAATATGTCGATTCTTGTCTGCAATGTGCCCACTCAAAAATACCAGCGGGTAAAAGGGCGGGTGAACTTCACCCGATACCTAAAGTAGATCGCCCCTTTCATACCTTGCATATAGACCATTTGGGTCCCTTTGTGCGAAGCAAAAAGAAAAATGCGTATTTGCTTCTAATTGTTGACGCGTTTACAAAATTTACAATTTTAGCCCCGGTTAAAAATACAAAATCTGTAAACTCTATATCTACTTTGAAAAAATATTTCCACACTTTTGGCGTTCCCACTCGAATAATTTCGGACAGAGGTAGCTCATTTACATCCAAGCGTTTTGAAGAGTATTTAAGCACGTTAGGTATTAAACACGTACTAAATGCGACAGCAACACCACGCGCTAACGGGCAAGTGGAACGCTACAATCGCACGGTCCTAGCAGCGTTAACTGCGGCGAATCATAATAAACCGGAGCATTTATGGGATGAATGCGTATCCGAAATACAGTGGGGTCTAAATAATACCTTAAATAAGGGAATAGGAAAGACACCGGCTCAAGCGTTATTTGGTATCGATTTAGTTGGCACACCTAATTCTTTATTAAATCTAAACATAGTCGATGGATCTGTAGAAGATAATAACGTTGAAAGTATAAGGAAAGAAATATCTCAACACGTAGAAAGGAATCAAATAAATCAAAAAAATCGTTTTGATAAAAGTAGAAAAAAAAGTTAATTTCAAGGTCGGTGATCTAGTTCGGGTCGAAAGAGAAAACCCATCGACTGGGAAAAGTAGGAAATTAGTCCCAAAGCTTCGTGGTCCGTATCGCATTGTAGAGGTCTTTGATAATGATAGGTATAAAATAGAAGACACTCCCGTGTCCCGGAAGGGTAGTAAGAAATTCACTGGAGTGTTTTCTGTTGATAAAATACATCCGTGGTTAGTTTTCAACCGAAATAATGACAGTGATAGCGATTCAATCTCGGAAAGTAACGAGGATTAGAAACGTGGTCTTTGAATTGGGTGGTAAACCAACAAAACAAAATATATGTACTGTGTGTTTAAAATATCTTGTTTTAAGATTTGGAATGAGGTATGTTCATCCATTGAAATATTATAAATATTGATTGTAGTAAAGACTATGAATTGTGTGTATGTAGGGGCCAGTGTGCCATAGTGATTATTGTGTATAATGAAAAGACTATTGTAATAGTTTATCAAATTAAATTAATTCTTGTTGTCATAGTGTGTTGTGGAGTGCAGGGGCCACATCATGCTAGGTTTATGATGGTGGGCAGACATGTTGCACTCGCAGCGTTGGCATTGTCGCTAGTGTGTTGTGGAGTGTAGGGGCCACAGCATGCTTGAGTTGCGGTGGATAGCTAAGTGTCACCATAATTCCGTCAGTGCCGACGCCGTGGGTGTGGTTATGTCAAAGACATCATGATAAACAAATTATGCTCGCCACCTTAGTATTGTCGCTAGCGTGTTGTGGAGTGAAGGGGCCACAGCATGCTTGATTGAGTTGCGGTGAATATGTAGATTTCACTGTGATTCCTTCAATGCGGGTGATGCGGGTGTAATTATGTTAAAGTTTTGAGGAAAGACCAATAATAATTGTGCTCGCAACTGGTGCATTGTCGATAGCGTGTTGTGGAGTGAAGGGGCCACAGTATGCTTGAATTGCGGTGGATAAAGCCACTGTAGTTCCTTCAGTGCTGTTGATGAGGGCATAATTGTCTACAAATGGAATAATGTAATGTTGATTAAAGAATTTATTTTGAAGAGAGCAGTGTAATTGTAAATATGTGTCTATGTGATAATGCATGATAAAATAAATTGATTACAGTAGCGACGAAAGTCGTTTTCAGAATTTAGTTTATAAGCAAAAATTGTTTCGACCCTTTTTCCCTTTCAAATGTGAATTTACAATAATAATATTTAGAGATTTTAAGTAAAAATTCTTTTGTTAAGTTCATTACATTTCCACGGGACGTGTAAAGGTCAGGAAAGGCCGACTGTTAGCATTTTAGCCATAATTGAATTACTTATTTATTAATTATTTTATTTGTATTATGATTAAGTAAGATTTATTAGTCTATTTTTATATTAAAATAGTTTGAATGTCTCTGTTCACGTCACATCTAATAGTGTATTGACTCAACTGTCATTTAGTCACTGACAGTTCACTCTAACGTTCATTCGTTCGAAATATGATACCAGACGCGAACAGAGGCATTCTGG
Organism: Athetis lepigone; assembly: GCA_033675125.1. Classification (NCBI taxonomy): domain Eukaryota; kingdom Metazoa; phylum Arthropoda; class Insecta; order Lepidoptera; family Noctuidae; genus Athetis; species Athetis lepigone. The sequence goes on from CM066243.1 coordinate 4,942,767, forward strand.
TTCGAGCTCTCGTCGAGTAAGGTTGATTTTAAAGTGATAAGCCTCAGTGAATAAAAATAGTTATTCAAGAACTGCATTCTCATTTCCTGACCCGTTCTCAAAATAGATAGATAGAATATTGTTTATTGTACATCAATAGGACAAAAACAGTAAAGGACAACACAAACAAATATGCAAGAGTACAATAGGCGGCCTTATCGCTAAAAAGCAATTTCTTCGTGTGTTTGAAGGTTTTTTTTAATCTATAGTGTAAAGTTGAAGAGTATTTGTTTTGTTAAACGTGCCAAGAGTTGCTGGTAAGAATCAAAAGAGTTATTTTGTGTTAAATAGCCCATTTATCGAGGAAGGTATGTAACATCAACTACGACCGACGGAAACAAAGCAGTAACCAAAACCACGGATTAAACCACAAGGCTTAAGATAAAATTCTCAGGTTTAATGGTGATCAGTTCTAAAGGGTTCTGAGAAGAAACCTTAATAATAGCATTTGTAAAGATGTTGACAAATTCACATAGACGAACAATCAAATGTTTATTAGTTGTCTGGTTACCATAGTACAAGCTCTGCTTAGTTTGGAACCAGATGTTCGTGTGTGAGTGTTCCAGAATATTGATTATTATATTTTTTGTATTAATGACGCCACAAGCCCACTGCCTCAATGAAAACCCAGAAACCAAAACACAGCCAAAACAAAACATCAACTGCAAAGATATACACTGTCTGAAATTTGGCTTTTTATGCCGTTCTCAGTCACAAGAGAGCCTTAATTTAATATGACCTGCTCGATTTGTTTACAAAGGAAAAATTTATTCATGAAATTTGTTTTGGAGGGTCCAGGGTGGGTCGGATAAAAATAAACTTTGCAAGCGTGGGTTACTTTGACCCAGGAACGTTTTAGTCAACGATGTTTTTCATATTTTTTTCGGTAACCTACGTCTTGTTTTCGAATGATTGTGTTCTGAAAACTAAGTTGGTCGATGGATTGAATTAGTATATTTTTATGACTTCAATGCACATGATTTCGTTGACACAATCGTCATTACCCGTACCCATCAAAAGACAGACAGTCTCTTAAATTAGGGGGTATCGTGTTATTCAGTAACCACGTTGTGAATAGGCAGGTCTATATGCTCGCTCAATGTAAAAGAGTGGTATTTAGTATCTGGTTGGGCTAAAACCCAGAAATATCATTTACCACAGATTTTTTTGGAAATTATAAAGTAACTTTTAAACAAGCTTATATAAATCTACAAAAAAATGTTATTAGGTCGCATTTTCAACATTCAAAAAAGTGTGATTTTAAGAACGTCATATTTTGATGTGCTTAGTTGATAGATATCATGAAACATTAAAAATGCCGTAACATCATTTCAGCTACAATCAATGTCAAAAAAATTAGTAAGGTTTTTTAGCTGATTGAGATTAGAAAACGAACGAATCAGCAAAATCGCTCTTCTAGTTTTTTTCTAATAATACCTATTAAATTAATTGATTTCAGTTGTTTGAGATTTCACGATTGCTTAGATAAGGAAATTTGCTTATAGTAGTTTAGGTATCAAAAAAGGAAATAGAAAGATTGTAGGTCTAGATTGCGTTGGCAAATTACTGGTTTCTTATAATAATTGGGTTTATTTCTGTTAAAACGGAGCTACCAATGTCAAAATGTTTTGTTGAAGTGTATAGGTACTGATTTTTAGATTTTATGCCTAACTTATAGACATGAAGTAAGGTGCTATTACTGGTTTTTGACAAAAATAGGATAAGAAGTAGGCCATGATTTTTTGTTTTACAGTTTCTTTAGAATTTAAGCCGTGAAACTGCAACACACAAAGTTACTTATTTAGTATTATATTATTAGTAACTAGCTTTCGCCCGCGGCTTCGCTCGCGTTAGAAAGAGACAAAAAGTAGCCTATGCTACTCTCCATCCCTTAACTATCTCCACTTAAAAAATCACGTCAATGCGTCGCTCCGTTTTGCCGTGAAAGAAAGACAAACTTACAGACAGACAGACAGACAGACAGACAGACACACTTTCCCATTTATAATATTAGTATGGATGATATCTAAACCTTCGAACACACGTGACTCAAGACACAAAAGAAAAACAATAGCAGTGTGACAGCCGGCTGTTGCTTGGTCGTTTGAAAAGTTAATCACTTGAATGTTGAATTTATTAAACAAATTATTAATAGATATAGAATAAAAGTCTGAAACGAAGGACGGGCACCTATAACCTATTTATCGACAAAAACTACATCCTTCGTTTATCAATTAAGTTACGGGCTATTCAACACTAAATAATATTTTTTTTTATTTTAACCAGTAGATCATTCTTAGATCAGCTCCTTTATCCAAAAATCTCTTTAGCTTAATAATATTACTATACATATTGGCATAGAAGTTTACACAGTTGGTTCGATTATACAGAATCCCAGTACTGAAGTAACACCACTTAGTAAAATTAATCCTGTGTTTAATCAAATGATAATGCTCTTTGTAAGGGAAGAGAATAAAAACATTGTACTGTTAAAAAGTCAACAACGGCTAAACTAACAGCGATTGTAAAAACGCGTATTACAAAAGATTTTCGGCATTGCCAGCGCATGAAAGTTGAAAATATTGTAACAAAAATATTAATAATTAATAACGAGGATTGAAATGTTGGATTTCGTGATTATAAGAATGTATATATTGTATTGAATCTTATACGAATATTGAAATAAATAACTTGGAAGTTAATGAGCTGGTTTTAATTAAAATTGATAACATACACATTCGTCATGATGGTCTAGTAGTAAACAACCTATTTTTCATGCACGAAGGTATTCTATTTCAAATGCATTATCAAATATAATATTGACAAATTAACTTATTGATGAATTTAAGCCTGAATTTGGAAGCCCATCTTATTCAATGCTCGTGCCTTTTCGGTAAAATAATAAGAAGAGCCCTTTGCCCAGTAGGGCAGTAATAGACTGATTTTAGAATTACAACACAATAGGGATGACGACAACATTAAAAAATGGGATTCTGTTTAGTCCGTCTGATAGAACGGCCAAAAATACGGGACACGTATTTTTTGCTTGATCAATTAATAAAGAAATAGAAAGATAAAGAGCAACAAAGTTCCGGAGTGGGGGTTTTTGACGTCACCGTCCTGCAAAATATGTATCTAATCGTGACGTCATGCGCAACTTTGACGCACTGTATCTTCGTCGTTTTTCGTTTACGAGAAAAAAGAAAAAATACGTGTCCAAAATTTTTTGATAATCTATCTGACGGACTAATTACTTTTTTTTGTCGTCTTGCCTATTGTCACATCATTCAATATTATGGGTTCAATCGTTTAACACGCTCAGATGGAACAAAAAACACATTTTCTCCTGAAACCATAACCCTTCACTTGCGCTAGCTTAACCGTCAGCGAGAAACCAGAAACAAATCGACTCACGATTTCAACCCCCGCGTGACTCAGCCAACAATAACAAAAATTCATTTTTAAAATCATTTGGCACCACCACAGACAAATAGATCTGTCTGCATTAAAAACAAAGGAAACGTTATCCAATTTGCAGTAATAAAATGGAAAAGTCCACTATTATTTGAGAATCAAGATTTTAGTGGTTTCGTCTGCCAAGCGGTCTGGTGCAATATCCTGTCTGTCCTTAGATTAAGTTTGTATATAGCTAGTATATTAGTAGTACATATTGTTGTGGGAAATTGTTTCGAGCTTAGAACTTCTCTTAATTGTTTGTGTGAACTTGGCTCGAAATTCGCGATGCATTTTGTCGGTGAAATCTTAATTAGTTTTAAGGCATGGAAGCGCAATTTGTTTTTAGTGACAGTGTTCCGGGTGTTATTTTCGTTTACTTTTTCAGTTGCGCCTTTTATTTTGCAGTTTCATCTGTAATTAAAAAGGTACAAAACTCACCTCTCTAGCTTTTTTCTATTTGTAAAGGTTGGCTACTAGCTTATTGAGATGCATCTTCAAACCAGCGTTTTACATGAAGCTACTGCCTAAAATACCTCTACCTAATTAGTGGGTAGACCTAGGTTGTATGGGTTTGGTTATTTGTCGGACTTCCTGACTTCTGACTACCCGTCACGACTGTTAAAGATCTAAAGAGAATTCGGTTGTCATTTCTAGACCAACGGATTCAACCATTCGACGATCAAGCGACAGCCGGCTGTCGGGCTGCTATTGTCTCTCTATTGTGTCTCGAATCACGTGTATCCGAAGGTTTATGAGTTTTTCAAGTCACGAGATGTCAGTGATGTTGTAGATAAATATTATTTAGTACTTGCTCGGTTTTAAACTTATAAGCATGTATATGTATGACACAGTAACAGTCTATGAACTTCATTAACACCTACTGTAGCTCTTCATACCCCCAGCACACAAAGAAAATGAGTAAACAATTTCTTAAAAACATAGCTCTACAAACTCCGCTCAAAGCTACAACAGCGTACTTTAACAAAACTAATCATTAAAAGAAAGCACACAGCAAAACTTTATAAACATATGAAATAAATATCAATCTTTCCCAGTTAGGAACTAAAGTCTTGGTAATCTTTGAAGATATTTTTTTTTCTGCACAAACGTGACTTGATACTATTACGTTAATACCTAAAAGTTTGGCGGGCGAAGTATAGTGAGACTATAAATATTCGTAGGGAGCTCACGCACGCCTGAAAAGGCAAGGAGCTAGTGTCGCGATAACACATTTTATCTTCTATTGTTCTTTAATGTAACGATAAAAAATATTCGCTTTTATTTCGCTACTTCTGTCTGATTTATGACCGCTTTCCTTTAGTTATAAAACAATAAAATAGCACTTTTTGTGTATTTGACGGAAATCTTTTGGGAATGGTGAATTGACGATTTGTGTGTTATTGATATCGGATGCAAATATCAATAAAATTGATTATTTTCAATTCTCTTATGACCCATTTTGAAACTTTAATAAAATGTTTGGTTAGTAAAATGCACAGGCTTTAATTGTGCGCATTGTTTCATTATGATCGGGCGTTATGTATAATGCCCAATTTATCAATTGGTCCATCACATTTACAAAAGATTGATTAAAACTTTTTACATTTAAGAAAAGTATAAAAACGTGGTTACTGTCGAACATGAAAATACAATTCAGTGTGAATATCATCCTTTGTAGTTAGACTAATTGATAATAGAAGCATACAAAATTTTTGAATGCACTATGTGGTGAGTGAACTGAATATTTTGTTTTATTATAGAATCGAGAATCCAGAATTCGAATTCACCATTTTGGCAAACTTTCAATAGTTTCAGTACTTTTAGAAATACCTCAAATAAAATGGGATTTATTTATTTTTATTTATTTAAATAGATTAGCCAACAATTGTTACACTTTTTCATCACTATAACTAAAAGATATAAAGCATGTGCGAGTATAATAATCACTTAAATAACTTAAAGGCTAACACAGCATGCATAATAGTATAGTTAACAATAAATTATTTATAAAAGAAGAGATAAAGCGAAGTAAAGACATTGTCTAGCTCTTAGCCTAAGAGTAAAGTTGCAGGAACTTAATAAGATCCTAGACTCGAGCGCAGACCACGAGAGCTTCGCTAAATGAAATATGCCATAATTATGTTGTGTGCTTCCTCGCTGTCAAATTGAGCTCATATGCTGGCAAACTTGCATTTTGTATTATATTGCAGTGTTTTGCCATCCTTTCTTGGAAAACGGCTACAAAGCTATTCGTTTTTTTTTATGTTCCGTACCTCTTTATGAAAAGCAATATGCCAAGTAGCAACCACCGTAAAAAAATGCGTTTTGGCAAGTACAAAAGTTATTTATTCAATTCATAACTAAAGTTTATCTCAGACACCATTGATGTTCAAGTTCAAGTTGGTTCTAGTTGTCATTTGTAGATCTTTGACAGTCATTACTGGTAACGTGGTCAGAAGCCAGAAAGTGTGACCAGTCTGAGTCCTGTTAAAGTACCAGCGCGATACCAGTGTTTTAAAATGTTTTAATGTGTTTAATATTCTTAGTGTAAAGTGACTAGTTACTGGTGACACGATACCCGTTGATAATATTATTGGTCAGGCTTTAACGATTGTAACGACTGTCAACCAATGACAACCGGTTCGACCATGTCAGAGATAAACTTTAGAAAGTTTATTGATAAAGTTGCAACGTTACTTGCCCGGATTCGAACTCGCAACTTCTTACATGCCATCACAAGACAAGATTACTAAATATCACTAACCATGGTCTACAGTTTTTCCTATGATATTCTTAGTTTGGAAACACTTAAAACGTAATAAAAATGTTTTGAGAAATGAGGATTTTAACTTTAAACATAATGATTTAATTCTGGAACAAGTTTCCTTTTTATTTTCGTTCAAATTATTCGCGTGTTTTGTTGAAAAAATGTTTAGTATGTTATCATTTCTAGTAGTCTCTAGTGGAACATCCATTATGTTTATAGGCAGAAGTTTTGCTTCGTTAATGTTTCAATGAAGTTTCTAGAAACATAATATAAAGTCTAAGTTATGTTCATAGTCTTTAACAAACTTCTCAAAATGTAGTCGTCTTTAAGTGTGCTTTTTATTACTGTGTATAAATTTAGTTTATTATTTTTGGGACTAACTTTCTAACTTAAGTCTCTGACTTTCTTCGTCGTATTTATCTGTATAAATAAAAGGGTAAACTGACTGAGTGACATAATACCGCACAGCCTAAAATATATTTATATATATTTATATTTTATTATTATTTTTTTTACTATTTAACACCTAAAGTCTATGGTCATTGTAAGCTGGTTTACATCGGTGACATGTCACATAGGGTTCAATGAAAACCAGCGTTAGGCACTTATGGCCTGACATTTTTGCTGAACTGGACCTTTTTGACACAGCTGCCGGGAACACATTGTTTTATTTTATTTTATTTTTAACATAAGAGAAAACAAACAGTAGTATATTAAGTGTATACAATAAGATGAACTTAATACTAAGATGAACAAATATACTACCCACTACATTTTCCACAGATTACCTTAAAATTTTATTCTGATAAGCAGACATTAGCTATCATCCAAGGTGCATTTATATTTATATAACCATAAAAAAAGCAGCTGAAGCAAATAATATAAAAAAAAACAATAAACAGAAAAAGTAATTAAAGTGAAAAATAACTAAAGCAGTAATACTATACCTAACATTTCTGTCTGGTGCAACATACATATTATAGCATATAAGAAGGATAGGTCTAAAGGATATATAATAATGTATATTCTTTTTTATACCAATTATGCTACGTTTAATCTACGTTTATTTAATTTATTGTTATATTAAGTACTTTTATTTTTTAGGATTACAAAACTTTATTAACTGTCTTCATAGCATTTTGTATGTATGTTTTGATTTTTCATACCCTGCTGTGTTAAATAAATGTATTTTCTTTCTTTCATTCCTAAAAGCTGGTGTTAGAGACATGAAACTTGAAAGTTATGTTTTTAGTAAAGAGTAAGTATTCACTAAGAAAGGATTTTTAAAATTCCAACCATAAAATATGATGATGGATGTTAATAACAGCCACGTAGGACGCTGTATAAAACGATAGGAGCGGAGAAGTACAACTAAAATTGCAATAATATAATGTTATACAGCGCAAATACATACTCGGGATACAAATGTTAAGTGTCAAGCTGTTAATATAATTCTGTTAAAAAAAACAACTAAGTATTATTATAAAAAACAACTATATATTAGTATTACCATTTAGCCCTTAAAAAGTGAAACAGTGAAAAGTGAAGGAATGGAATTCCCTGCCGGCGTCTGTGTTCCAAATTCATATAACCCGGAAGTATTTAAGAATAGAGTGCATAGGCATCTACTGGGTAAGCTCGCTCCATCGTAGGCTCCGTCTATTCCCTCGGGCTAGTCTGGGACCAAGAGCAAGCCCATTGTAATAAAAAAAAAAAAAAAAAAAAAAGTAACAAACAAACACCTCCTTCTTCTCTTCTTCTCTTCTTCTTCTTAGCATATTTCGGTTCACTGCTGAACATATGCCTTTTGCATAAATTTTAATGGAATTACGCACTAACAAAATTGGCTGGGGTTGCGGAAGAGTTCTAATAGTTACTGCGGCCCCAGATTATAAAGGGCAATCGAAGGAACAAGGGTGGGTTTGTAGTCAGTAAAAGTCTGACACTCTCTCCCGCCCCACTCAGGGCGAGAGAAGTCATTTGATGATTTCCCATCCTCAAAAAAAAAATAACATATTAGAATTTTAGTATTGTATTCTGTTATAAATGTTCTCTGATTTACCTCCGTTCGTTTTAGCATTTTAAAAGGTACTTGTGGAGGTAGCATTACTCGGGAATTGGTCTCCTGTGGGTCGTCGAGGAAGAGTTAAGTTTTCATGGAAACAAACAGATACATTCATGAAAATTACTGCTAGATATACAAATTCATGTTACAAGGCATGTTTAGCTGTCCCCTGCGATTTAATGCGTGTTTTTGGTTACTGCTACGCACTCGTAGGTTATAGCGTGATGGACATTGTGTAACATATTATATTCTTCTTAAACTAGAAAATAAAATAGTTCTTTTAATAGTTAAATTAATTATTTATTCTAAATATATACAATATTTACAAACAAAATTACTAATGTAAAGAAGGAAAAACACTAGAATCAAAATAAAGTTAGTTAGAATTAGTTCTTTTATTAATTTAATTTAAGTTTGAAGATAAATCGGTTTTTGAGAACATTTACATTATGTTTATTTATCCTGGTTATTTATCTATTTTGTTCTACATCTATGCGATATTAAAAATCAAAATAAAGCTAAAGTAGCTTTGCTTAGTTCTGGATACTTTGCTAAATAAGTCACGAACAAAACCTTGTAATAATTTATGAAACCAAGAAACAAATGTACAAACTCAACACAGACTTACAAATAAAAGAAATAAAACAAACATTACTCTCTTCGAAAAGATTTGTAAATAAAAATATCTGTACGAGAAAAGAGCAAGCAAAATGGACGTTAAACCTAAATAAAATATAAGAAAAATGACCCAGATACCTCCGGAAGAATATTCTGGAAGGAGTTTCAGTTTAAAAACATAAGCTGTCATATTACTTCAGGTAACCCTCGCATATTGCACTTGAGTGAATCGCCTCGCAAAATGTTACGTAAAATTGCCTTGCATGGCGCAAACCTGTGTATTATCGAGTTACGTGGAACATTTTTATTGCTTTTGATTCACAATTTGTTAGGGGCTGCCATTTGAAAGCTTTAAATAATGTGGCATTCAGCTCGACATAAGTACTTTCTTATATTACCTGGGGGGCTACCACAAGCCCTAATTGCAGTATTACTTCGATTTCACTGGGAAAGAGACGGCGCTAGACAACGTGTCTAACGCTGTCACTTGCACACTCTGGAACAGTAATAAAACAATCTTACTTTAAACGTCATGGTAAGGGGGCTGTTATAAACAAACATTTAATAATTTTAACTATTCACCACATTGTATAAAACAATAGACCAAATATTAAGCCGTTATCAAATCAGTTGCTGTCTTTACTTTATCCCTTAAAAGTGACAAAGACAGCAACAGTTTTGGGAGCGTCTTAAAATTAAGTGACGTTTGAGTATTCCGACAAAAGTCGCTTTTCGCTGTCTGTCTGTCCGTCCCTATGCATACTTAGATCTTTAAAATTACGCAAGGGATTTTGATGCAGTAGTTTGCGGATTTCGGTGCAACTGCAGTATTTAGAAGATAGAATTATTCGAGAGAAAGGTTGATATATAAAACGTGCATAATATAGTAGAGAAAACCGGGATTTTCTAAGATTCATAGTACCTATGCGAAGCTGGGGCGGGTTTAAAATTAGGTATATAGTAAACCACATGTGTGTATTATTTATTATCATTGAATGGCAAATAAGCTGACATCCAAGTCGATGTTATGCGGTTTTCTATAGACATCTTACATAAAGCTGCTACTGGACATAGGTCCAATTGATATGTGTGGATTTATTAGAAACAGTTTAAGCTTTATAACATCCAGCTACGATACACGGGTACGAAACAGTACCCAAAGACGCAAACAAAACCGCGGGGAGAAGTCTGTGTATCATAAACATAGCTATTTGCAATGTTGTTATAAGTAAAAAAGTGTAGATAGGTTATATGCAGTCAAATAGTGGCACATTAAAAGTTTGCCAATTGACAAACATGATACTGAGTATCGCGTTGACATTTGACGTTTATCTGTTTTTCACTCGCACTACTTCAAGCATGTCATCCTACTTTGACGTGAAATGTATGTGTGCGTTAGTGTGCCGTTTTTGAAGATAGAATTTCGTTTGGGTAACCTATCTACACTTTTTTACTTATAACATCATTGGCTATATGTCCTGTTTTCTGCAAAAAGGTGTTATTTTTATCATGTTCATAATACTTACTCAGTATTATAGGTACTAACGATTACGAGCAAAGTTTGATCTTAAACTAGCTATTAAAGCTGTGTGAGAGGATGTATGTATGCTTACGAAAAACATCACAGACATCCCGTGCCTTGGAAGGTACGTAAACAATATTCTTATACACAGAAAGCACGACCATGGATCACCATGCTTTTTCATAGCGAATTGGCGATTTAGGTACTGTAATAAGGTTGACATTTCGTGGATACGGCGACCGCTTCTCGTGGAAGTGGTTGTGTGTGACTCCAACATAGTTGGGAAAAGGCTAATAATATTATGATGATGATGATGAATAAGGTTGACATTTCAAATATCGTAGGGCACAAATCACGACATTTTAAATTCTAATGTCGTACCTAAAATTAAGTACGTTACCATACGTACTAATGATTGCGACATTTCACATTTTGAAGACAACGGCGAACATTTTAAATGTCGGTTGTTCCTTAAGACTTTAGAAAATTGTGCCGATCAAGACGTCTTTACCATCGTTAAGTCTAATTCTTTAGGGCATACAGACTTTATGTAATAGTAACTAGCACACGCTATGTTATGTGTGTTTTAGGGTTCTTTATATCATATCGAAAAAAAAAACACTTTTATAATCACTTCGTTGTACGTTTGTCTGTCAAGATTCTTGTTTTTAAGAATAGTACTTCTTTCTTTTATTATTAGCTAATTTAATTCAAAGAAAACGAAAGAAGTACAATTTTACTAATAATGCATTGCATTAGGGTATATTTGTTGAGTTTTTATAATACTGTAAGACCTGATGTAACACCAAAAATTGCATTGATAAATACTTTGACTTTTCTTTTGTACGAGAAATTTGTTATATTTAATTTACTCAAATTCTCAAGTTTGCAATTCCTTGGAGCTGTACATAAATTAAAGTACTGAATCAATTATATAAAAACGACTGATTACAGTCGTATCTTATAGAATTGAACTTAAATGCCGCATATTTTTAAACATAAAAAACTAAACGTAGAAGATAATTTCGATGCACCTAGAATCACCACACTTAGCAAGGAATATTTGTCGACATCATCTTTTTGTAATAACAATAAAACGTTTTTTCTCTTCCAAGTTGTCCCATCAACAATCATGGTATCATAAAATTCTTACTTCTTCACATCATTCTTTTTACATGCCATCCATCTTTTATTCGGCTCTTCTATACCCCACTATAGCCAACCTCTTCCTCTCTAGCTTTTCACATTAAAATTCATTCATAAGTTTCATCCCTCCTCTTCGCTTATCAATATAAAGACAGATGACTTTTGCAACTGTTCTGTCCATAAAAGAAAAACAGAAAATAATTTTGTACAGAACCCTCAATGCACGAGTCTGCCTCACAATTGGCAAAGTTTTTTCTCTATGTTTATGTGGGTTTAACTGTGTTTGTTGTTTCCTGAGCTGGTCACTAATAGAGCAATTAGTGATAATTGTTTGTTGTATTTCTTTGTTCATTATTTTTAACTAGCAACCCTCCGGGGCTTGCCGCAGGAGTAAGGGAGCGTATGTGTAATTGTGATAGCGAACTCAATATGAGATCATTCATTTATTGTGTTAATGTGATTTTTGTGATCTATAAAAAACATTACAATATCTATCAAAGATCTATAAAAGTACCACACTTTTCTCCTACAATGTGGGTGCGTTTATTAACAAATGAAGTCACATATCTATCTATTGATTATTTTTTTTGTCCCGTGCAAGAATCGAACTCTCAACACTACGGCAAGCGTTTCAAATTTCGTCATTGTGCACCTGCTAGCTGTTTTTATATGTTTTACGTTTTTCACAATACCAAAGTGAAGGATTTCTAAATAAACAAACAAAAATATCTTCAGCTTTATTGTATTTTTATAGTTCCGAACTCTCTTGAAAATTATATAGTTAGGTATAAAAAAGACGCATTAGCAATTTCCCGATTTCGTACCAAAAACATAGCTCGTTTGTGCACAGTGTGGACAGTCGCCCTTATTCAAGAGAGCCGGGCGTCTCACCCTCAAAGCATCACGACTCCTTTAATTTCACACTATTATTGAAAAAATCCTAATACAAAAAACCAATAACACAACCCTAGTCAGCAGTCGCGTCCGACCACGAACTCAACAAAGTCTCACTTCAAAATCCCAAGTTTTACTCCCACCTTTAAGGTGATAAATAATTGTTCAAATGTACCTTACTAAAACACTTTTAACCTGCAATATATCACCCAAAGTAATGGTAAAAGATTTAAGGGCACAGAACAATGTTGGCCCTTCCCTGGGATCGTTATCGTCCCAGGGTAAAGTCGTCCTTTATTCCATTTTAACAGGTTATTTTTAATGATAATTTTGGGTTTAAAATCTGTCGCTGTATGTGAATTTTGTTTCTTTGTGATTTTTTGTTGCTTTCCTATTCCTGTCCGATTGTCTAAACCTGACTGAATGCTATTTCCATTTTTCCGTTGTACATTTGTTTAAAGAATTAAGTTTATAGTAGTTGAAATATTGTTTCATAGCTTTGTCTTTATATAGATGAGGTTTTTGATTAACGCTTATACAAAACTACTGAAGCAAGACACATTGTTTTGTGCACTGTAGTAAGTTTGTGTAAGAAAACAAGCAAGCGAAGTCGCAAGAAAAAAATATTAGCTATTTGTTGTCGTTTAAGCAATATTATCATTATTTAAAAATCAGACCTCAGCTGGTCTACTAGTCAGTAAGATCGACATGAGAATAAAATCACAATACAGTACAGATAAAAAATATAGAAAACTACACTATTGTCAATCGTCATAAGCTACCTTATATTTCTAAGCGAGCTAAGTTACGGGCAAAAGCTGGTCTCAAATGCCTCGATAATAACAATAGAACTCCTTGAAGATAACTTCGACAGAGAAACTTCATAACACGTCCATTCGGTTTTTATTAAAAATCTAACTTCAACAAAATCAATTTCAGCTCATAACTATTTTATTGCACAACTTTTTTCAATCTTAAAACAAACAGTTTATCTTAGAAATAAATAGAAAAAGCTTTTAGTATTATGTATTTAATTACAAAAAGTTTGTTTTGCTTATTTAGGATCAAGAGATTCTGACGTTATTCTGCTAAGTTTTAATTAAAAAGATAATTTTGAAAGTGCTTGGGCCGAATTGCACCACCAATCACTTTATTCAATTTGTTGTTTAATGTAATTTGTTATAAATCTTGTTTAGCTTAGAAATAACTGTTCATACCGGCTATGTGAAGAAGTTTTGGGTCAAATCAGACACGGTCATTTGATCCCAAACTAAGGATAGCATGTACTATGGTATCCAGACAACTGATCATTGTATACGTACGCACTTATATAATTTATAAAAATAAATATTTTATTTGTAACTAGCTTTTGCCCGCGGCTTCGCTCGCGTTAGAAAGAGACAAAATGTAGACTATGTTACTCTCCATCCCTTCAACTCTCTCTAATTAAAAAATCACGTCAATTCGTCGCCCCGTTTTGCCGTGAAAGAAAGACAAACATACAGACAGACAGACAGACAGACAGACACACTTTCCCATTTATAATATTAGTATGGATTGACGTTTCAAATTGTCTTTTAAAATGGTTTACTGGAAATAACACCACACACCACCACAATTTGATTTTGCCTTCAAAAAAATTTCCCCTTAAGGTCAAATACATATGGATTACCAAAATTAAAATTAAGGTCAACCAGTTCAGCCTGATCACGTTAATCGGGAAATTGTGGTAAGAAAACACGCTGTTTATAGATGTTTAAAATTGGATGAGGAAAACATTTTCTAGGTGGAGTGGGATACAAAATAGGCTATTATAAAAAGTAGGTATATAAGCGATTTAATCATCTGCATACGCCAAGGGACTAATCCGACAAACTGAACAACTTTTACTAATAAAGCCTTAAACAATTTGTAAAAAAAAGGTTTTTTATACAGTGTTTTTATAAATAACCGTGATGTAAATGTTCAGTGCAGCTAAATAAAGAGTAATATAAAAAAAAAGTTAAACACTGCCTGCCACACACAAGTTTTTTTTTGTATCGTGGGTGAGTTTACAAACATAATTATTATACAAACAGACTCAGAAACTGTCATAATTATATATTACAAAAATAATGTTGCACAGTACAGTTTTTTTTTTCTATTTTTCTACACATAAAAATCCAAGCATAAAAACATTATAGAGGTAATAGGCTTGAAAAATAAAATCACATTTTCTTTTACACGCACAAGAATAACGAATAGGCAAAAGGTTAGTAAGAAAATTCGCCGGTGAAAAGAATTTGTAAACTGTTAACCTTGTTATAACCTAGAGAAAGTCGTGATTCCTTTTACGCGGTAAGGTTTCTGTTAATACTTCTTTTTCGGGTTTTTAATGTCACTACTATGATACATTTAATTTATTTAATAAGTTGATTCAAGTAACTTGGGCTCATAGAGAACACATAAAGGAAAACTTATTAACAAAATTAATTTATTTAACACGAGGAAACGGCGTCGTTTTGCTCTGCGAGGTGTTACATATCCTTCTACAAAATCATCGAAACATGATGTTCAATAACCCTTTGGACCAAGACTCTTCTTCGCCGAAGGCGCGCAGATATTGTGTCGGAACTCACACCACAAACGACTTAAATTGTTGTTGTGGCGCGACTACAACTGCACAACCCTTTTTTTAATTTATTTTTTGGTGAGTGGGAAATCATCAAATGACTTCTCTCGTCCTAGGCGGGGCGGGAGGGTGTGTCAGACTTGTACTGACTAAAATTCACTTATGTTCTTTCGGTTCTTTATGCTCCGGGGTCTCGGTAACTGTTATAAACATTTCGCAGCCCCGGCAGGCGTGGGCTCCGTTGGGCCCCTTCTCGTGCTGACTTCTTTTTGAGGCGCGGGTGGGACACTAACGCGCCGTCAACTGCACAACCCTCAGAGTCCAGTTACCTGCTCTTCTCTCGCGAATATCCCCCCAACCTTCGTGGAGTGATGAAGTCTGGACGCGTACAGCTCCGTCGTCGGTATTGCTAGCATCATGTTTTGTCAGTGAGTCAGCGAACCAGAGCAGTACCGCACTCATTAGACACTGTATTAGACTGCCAGTCATCCTCGATTGTCAAAAAACGACTGACAGAAAAAACATTCCCTAAAAACTCTATACCAAAATCACCGTTCACAGTTATCAATATTCGACTTACCGGTCCAATAATACCACATGACAGGACCCACTCTAAATAAAGCCAAAATTTCTTTTGCGGATTTTTTATGACATGTATGATATATATAGTCATGTAAAAGCTAGCCCATAACGAAGCAAACCGAATTATGCGTCAGCTTAAAAGCGTTTATCGGTCGATGTCATTTAACCGTTAAAAGGTTCTAGAGGTGTTAATTATGTTAGAGGGACAGTTTCAAAATACATTATAGAAATGTGGCCAAGATTTGGAGCCGATTATAAGCGATTCTGGACGGACAAGTTTAGACTTAATGGTTCAGGACAGTCACGTCTGTTGAACTGTTAAGTCTATTATTGATCAACTTGACACAAATTATTAAGTGTGAAGGTTAAAACCTACCTTATTGATTACTTTATGATAAGTTTTGACTGGAATGCGCTATCATGTTGATCTTCTTCCTAGTTATTTTCCTAACTATTTGGGTTGGTTTCCTGTCTAACCGGATCTAGCTGAACACCAGTGTTTTACACGGAGCAACTATAAAGGTGGCCATTGACGGTCATTTTTCGCGTCAGTCTAGTCGTAAAACTGTGGCGTCACTTCAGATGGTTTAGGCCGCTAACCAACTCTGGCATGGCGATTCGACACTCACGATAAAATTTTTAACGTACGTCAGTTCAACTAACGCGCCAAAATGACCCGTCAATGGCCACTATAAGACCACAATCGATTCAATACCGTGCTAAATATATTTCTAAAAATTGTTCATCCCACGCTATACAAATATAGCGCAATGCATTTTACGCTGAATATTTTCAGATCTGTTTCTGTCACTGGCTTAGCTCAGAGACTCTTAAGCTACGATATTAAACGCTGCTTAGAAAATGATCAGCTAAGCAATATAATTGTCATCGTCGCCCAACTGTACAATTACGATGCCAAGAAAGAAAATAGAACTTAAGTACATGCTAAGACACTAACCAGTATAAAACAAAGTCGCTCTCCGATGCCTGTCTGTCCCTATGTATTATGCTTAAATTTTTAATAGATAGAGTGGTTCAAGAAGAATGTTTATATTATAATGTGATAATACATTCTTATTATAACAGCATTCTGAGAGTCATTAGTGATAAGCCGTGTTGCGCCACTTTGGCACACTGGGTGCATGTACATGTGCATGTACCCGGTGTGTCAAGCGAACGCAAAAGATATTTAAATTAATAAACCCATTGTATCTTTTACTAACATAGTTTTTTAAGGGTTGTGATTACTAACAATTATGTACCACGGTCTTAAATAAAGTATTTTTATTTTATTTTATTTATTTTAATTTTTATGTTCAAGAAAACACGAGATTTTTTTTAGAAAAGACACCTGTGCGTTCTTGGGACGAGTTACTAGTAAGGTGCTAGTTTTTTGGTAAAGTAAGTTATTTGTTTCAATTTGTTTATTTCGGTAATAGTACTAGAACACTGTCATTCTGTACGTTTAGTGTGAACGTTTATCTTATCTCTTAACCTATGGAGTACAAGCCAGTCAGCCACAAACGAGATAACAGCTTGACCACAAGTGACTTTGCGTCTCTTGTCCGATGTCTCGGCTACATTATCTCTCTTGACGGCGAGATGTCAGCAATATCGCCAGTGGTTACAACTGGGAAAATCCATTATTGATTCTATTATTCTATTAATATCCACCACCTGCATACTTACATTATGGATTTGTATTTGTATTTATTTGGATCTCCAACAAAGATTACACCTTACATGCTAAAAATAAAACATAAACAGATACAAATCCTTGTGCATCCTCAATTATAGGAGACCACAACTTGCATTAAGATATCAAACAATCAATTAAGTAGTATGTGGAATTATAGATTAAAATTTAAAAACCAAATAACAAAAATTAAAAATTACAATTATAACAAAAATGTATAAATATTGAATTAAACAGTAGGGAGGTAGGTCAAAACTTACTCAATATTGAGATTTGTGTGTAGCAGCATGGATCGCAATAAATACGTATAAATTAGAGGCAATAATAGCAGTAGAAATGTAATAGATTATCAATTATATTTTATAGTTATTATAATATTACTAGCTGCTGCCCGCGACGTTGTCTGCGTGAAGGCTTCAGCTCCGCCGCCGTAGGTGATAGCGTGATAATATGTAGCTTATAATTATGTTGACCTGACCTCTTAGTAATATTCATGCAAAATTTTAAGTAAATCCATGCAGTCCTTTTAGAGATTAGCCCAGACATACATACAGACAAACAAACAACAAAAGATATTTAACGTTCTCTCAAATTTAAACGGTTGGTTCGAAAAAAAAACATGATGGTAGTCCTTGGATTGAACCTTAAAAGAAAGCTAAGTATAACGGCTCAGATGAAATCGTTGTTAAATTGTTAATGCGATGTGTTTCGTTATGGAATCCTAGTCTGACACGCGCTTGACCAATGTTTTCTACATTCCACGATATAAAAAAATATTAACGATTGTGAACTACGTTTGTAGTTTTGCTCTCAGCAGCCTAAATATACAGAGAATCAGGACTCGTGTCGTGACGCGGGAGCAAGCGACGTACAGCTGCCCGTGTGAGAAGCAGCTCGTCCTGAAGTCGACACCCGCAGCCTTCAGCGTCTGCCCCTGCGACTTGTTGATAGTCATGGCGAACTCACTCACTCACAGGGAACTGCACGCGCTTGAATTGGAAGGGAGTTTAGGAATCCTACGGGATAATGTGTGGAGTGTTTATGGACGTATAAACTACTTCGTTTCCCTCAATTTCCGAGAGAATGCGTTCGTTGATGTCTGCAACTTGATCATTTTTGGGTGTTAAAATGGCTCGCTGTTACACCCAAGAATTCTATTGGTTTGGTATTCGACTGATGTCCCCATGCACACAACAAATGAGTTCTTCTAAGAAGGCCACCACTCTACCGAGGGACTCTGGGAGCAGCACCTGTTCACCTCTTTCCTAGAGTGGTAGAGTGCCTTCGCCGAGACTTAGAAGGACATCTGAGAATTCTTGAGCACGTGGATTGCCACCGAGCTGAGCTCGCATATTGATGGTCAAGCGCGGCCTATGAATTTGTGACCACAACGAATATCGTTTCAACGAAGCATTCGCCTCATCAGCCCTAGACCCCCGCGTCACCACAGGGAGTGTTTGCCGGAAATCGCCACTGAACAGAACTGTAACACCACCCATCAAGTTTTCATTCCTGCGGTTGTCCTGCAGAGTTCTTTCTATTCACGGCCTCCACTGCTTTCCTATTAGCCATCGTGCACTCATCCCATACGATCAGAGAGCAATCCCTGAGCACATGTCCCTTGTCACTGTTACGGGATACCCCACAACAGACATTTCGGCGCTTTCTAAATCTATGGGTATTTTGAACATGACATGCGCTGTTTTGTCACCAGAAAGCAGTGTAGCAGCGATTCCTGACGATGCTACAGCAATGGCAATTTTGCCTTGCGTCCTGACCACTGCAAGGATACCAGTGATAATGAATGTTTTCCCTGTTCCATCAAGAGCATCCAGGAAAAACATTTTACCCTGGTCGAGCCCAATGCTTTCCAGAACAGTGTCATATATTTGTTTTAGCTCTGAGGTGAACCTAGGCCCGTATTAATAGACGTCACTCAACTCCGAGACACTCTCAAGTCTCTTGCTGTCCTTGTCATTCTAAAGGGAAAAAATAAGGACAGCAATAAACTTGAGAGCGTCTCAGAATTGAGTGACGTCTATTAATACGGGCCCTAGTGACGTGGTCATTTCGGATAGTGGTCATTAAACCCGAATCGTAATTGGTTTCGGCGGTGTACTCCCGATTCCCACGGTCTTGATGTGGTAATGATCTGAGAGCTCGCAACCCGTACTCTACCAGTGGTTTACCGCCGATTGAAATGACCACATCTTGAAGTGAACTGAGACGGGTGTTCAGCATGCGTTTATCAGTTGCTTCGATTTCACCTTCAGAAACACGCCTCAAAGCTCGTAAAAAGTCCTCGAACAGAAGATGGCGGTACTTCTCCCACAAAGCTACGGGTTCGCAACTCCACAAAACACCAAAATGACGGCAAACAGATGACGCATGCGACTGGGACTGTCATCATCATCATCATCATCATAATTAGGTTTACAACGACATGAACATTTATATTACTGACAAAGCAATAATCACACAGATAAATACCGAACAAAAGTATTAACAGTCAATGTTTATTCAGTACTAAAAACATGAAATTGATGAAGAAATGATCATCATCATTGAACCGACTTTAAAAAAAGTAGGTTCTCTGTTCGACTTGTTTGTATGCATGTTTCCCCGCCTTCATCGAGTGGTACCTCCACTCGATAAAGGCTGCTCCCGGAAAATGTGTGGAAAATGAAGCTCCCAGCTTAAGTTATTTTATACATTGAAATTAGTGATAGCTTTGATTGCCACATCAGATCTATCTAACCTTCGATCTTATAAACCAGAAAATGCCTATCAGACCGAACAACTTTGCTAAGACGTCATTCTTATTTAATGTGTTATGGTGTAGTTGGGTGCTTGGAGTTCCACGTTAGGTGTTGGTTCTAGGTCTTCAATATTATGCATCAACAGAGAGTGCTCATCAGGCTGAACAACTCTTGCTAAGACGTCATTCTTATATATGTTCGGTATAGTGTACGTAGCCGGGCTCATGGAAGTCTACAACAGGTGTTCCAGATCTTCAATTTGTATACGTCAACAGAAAGTGCTCATCAAGCTGAACAACTCCTGCTAAGACGTCATACTTATATATGTTATAGTTAGCTGGGCTCATGGAGTTCCACCTCAGTTGTTCCAGATCTTCATATTTATTCTTTCAACAGAAACTGCTTATCACGTGAAGCAATTTTTGCTATGATACCATTTTTGTATCTCTTATAGTTAAGCTGGTCTGTTGCGGTCCTGCACCAGAAGTTCAAGTTTCCAGGATAAGTTATAGCCTATATGACGCCCAGACTTAATACCTATACAACAAAAAAAAAAAATCATTGAAATCCGTTGAGTAATTCCGAAGATAGCTGCTGCCCGCGACGTCGACAGCGTGAAGCCTCCAGCTCCTCCCCCGTAGGTGATAGCGTGATAATTTGTAGCCTATGTTTTGACCCGACCTCTTAGTAATATCCCTGCAAAATTTGAACTAAATCCATGCAGTACTTTTTGAGTTTATCCCGGACATACATACAGACAAACAAACAAACAAACAAACAGACAAACAGACAAACAGACAAAAATTCTTAAAACTATATTTTTGGCTTCGGTATCGATTGTAGATCACGCCTCAAGTATTCTTTTAAATAAATATTCAATGTACAGTTTTGACTTTCCTACGATTTTATTATATGTATAGATAGATATTGATGCGTTTCACTTGTGCTGAAAGAAATATTGGTACACTGATTTTCGGTAATAGTTTTGGTGATATTGGTTAATGCAATATCGAAGAAGTCTATGTCCATAACGTGCTAAGGCTGTTAGGAATTTTTAGGATAAAAACTATCCAATGTCCTTTCTCAGGCTATGGGCTATCTGTCTATAACATTTCATCGAAATCGGTTAGTAGTTTTGGCGTAAAAGCGAGAATGAAAGACAGACAGGGTTACTTTCGCATTTACAATATTAGAATGGAAGTATCGATGTATGCGTATACATACATAAACGCACATGGTATATGTAAGGTGCAAAACAAACGTTTTTGTGCGCTATGCGTAAAACACGAGGGTTTCACCAACTTCCCAAGTCCAGGCAGCTAGTGAAAAACTCCAAATAAAAACACCCAATAACTCCAAAACCAACGAAACAGTCTGGTTTAAAAATTAGAGTCTTATTGCCAAGCAATTTCCTTCTGAATGGTAAACCATTTGGGTGGTCCGTTTAATGGTTTGCCATTCAAGAAATCGTTATGGAAATAATAAAGAGGGTGTACGAAATTATAGGAAATAATTGATTTATGGAAATGTGAAGAATATCGGGATGGTAATGAAAACTGATTTATAATTATGCCTACTTGCTATTTTCTTTTCTGTAGAATCTAAGGTGTAAAAATACTAAAAACCAACAAAATGCATAGAAAATGACACTTGAAATTTTCCTCCAAGCGTAAACAAAGATTCCCACCATATTTTTCACTGTACACAATTTTATTTACTTTCCTCCAAAACTGATTACATCTCTTTAGAATCGTGTCCAAACACGAACTCCGCAATTGTTGGCAAGAAAATGCTTAAAAACGTCCCTCCCTTGACAAAAGTCGCTCCCGTTGTTATCACGCGAAACTTGCTTCTCAGTAATTATTTTCAATTCGTTTCTTTCCCTTTTTTTCTCCCCATCGCCCTTTGCAAGGGGAGAAATCGTCGAATCATTACTATGAGCGCTGTAAGTGTTAAATTCATTAATGAAATCGTATTACGTAGCGCTATTCGAAGTTATCGAACGGGCAATAACTGGTCGGTGCTGATTGCGCGCCAATATTACAAGTTTCGTACTTTTTGTATGTTGTGCGAATTTTTGTTTTTTTTTTTGTTTCGCTGAGTTAAGATTGAGTGAGTGGCTGAGTGTGTGGGTTGTTAGGGCTTGATTTATTAGAGATAATATTTTAGTTACTGTGGAATATTGATGTTAAGGTTGCTGTTCCTGGTAAAACTTACACGATGAAAACGTGCTGATTAACAGTTTTTATTTTATCTTATTTCAGGGATGGTTCTTGAAATATGAGTACAATAACTCTGCTGTTACAAGAGTTATCACACCGTAGCTTTAACGCCGAATGTAATGTCTGAGATGTTTAAAAAGAAGCGCCATTGATCAGAGCTAATGTGACGCCAAAAATATTGTTTACTTGGCATAAATTATGACGCGACACCGAGAGCATTAAAATGGGGGGCGTGTAAAGTGTTCATATGGATTGGCCGTTTTTTTTTTATAATACTTAAAATTACTTTAGTGATGTAAACGATCCATTAAAATGTGATTAAGTATTTAATCCCGTAAATAGTAATCAATTGTTTAACAAGATACAAATCCCTTTCAAATTGAGTTTTCCCGTTATCAGAATCAATGTGTCAGCTTTAACTAATCTTGGTCTGTAGCTGACGGTGTAAGCAGGTTGTGGTCAATGTAATTCGCGGCTCAAGCTTGTCAGGTCCAATGTGTTGATTGGCTAAGCTTTGGTCGGCTAGGTATACGAATGTACTTGACATTTGAACGTTATGTGCATCATGTGGTTACTTGCTTGAGCAGTGGCTTCAATTGATTTACGTGTTAATCTGTTATATAGCATGAGGAAATAAATGACCTGATTTGGTGGTATACTCGTATCAACGCACAGCTCAAACGGCTGGTCCCAGAGGCATAAGCTTGGTGGATGTGTCATTTGTGAAGAGAATGTTTCCACTAAGAAAGGATTTTTAAAAATAGTGGTATAATAGTGGTTTTTTGCAAGAAATTGCCCAGCGTAAATGGAAGTGGATTGGCCATACTTTTCGTAGGGAAGATGTGACCGCTGAAATCGCCTTTGAGTGGCAGCCGGAGGGTAGGCGAAGACGCGGACGGCCAGTACACACATGGAGGAGATCGGTGGACAAGGAGCTCGGGAAGGGAAGACTTAAATGGGAAGACGCTCGTAGAATCGCGCGGGACCGGCGGGCTTGGAAAAAACTTGTTGGGGCCCTCTGCACCAGCGGGGTGCCTAAGGACAACAACAACATAATAGTGGTTGGAAGTTCAACATCCACACTAACGTGGCGTCGGGCTAAAGATATAAACGCTAAAATCAGATATCCTTGACATGCGTGCGTAGTGATGACTTTTAAATTAGCTCATTTATATGAGAAAGAAACGCACTAAGAAGTTTTCGTAAAATAATGAGGATGAAAGTTTATATAAAAATGGGTGAGCAAAACCGCAGCATACAGCTAGTGCATTTTGTGAGTTTCTTTTTTTTTTCTTTTCTTTCTTTTGTCTTCTTACGTAGATACATCATCTCCCTAGCTTTTTTCCCAACTGTGTTGGGGTCGGCTGCCAGCCTAACCGGATTCAGCTGGATACCAGTGTTTTACGTGGAGCGACTGCCTATCTGACCTCCACAACCCAGTAACTGGGCGACACGATACCTCTTGGTTAGACTGGTCTAGTTTCTGACTAACCAGTAACGACTGTCAAAGTTCTACGAATGACAACCGGGACCCACGGCTTTACGTGCTTTCCGAGGCACGGGATGTCTAATATATATAATATGTATAATATATATACAAATTATAAATAATACTGTAGTAAAAATATACAATGTATATAAAGAAGGGGGGGGGACTCACGGCGGGCATCATAAAACTTATCCGCATCGCTGTCAACAGGACAGATGCCCAGAGGGTTGGTAGCATTGCTACCTTGTGTGACAATTTTGATTCTTTGTCTGAAGAAAAAGTCAGTTCTCTGCCAGCCGCTTGACGATGGACCCCCAGGTCCCAGTGTTTCAACCTCAAACGCTTCAAATATATAATTCCCAAGGAGGTTATTATATTTGCGCCGACTGCCAAAGTTCTACGTGCTTTCCGAGGCACGGGATGTCAGTGATGTCTAAGATAAACTTTAGAAAGTACATATGAATTGAAAAAGTCACATTGGTACTTGCCCGGATTCTAACCCACAACCTCTTACACGAGAGGCGGGCGCCATATCCACTAGGCCATCACGACATTCTCTTCTTACGTAGATACAATTATAAGAAAACCAAACAGATATCAAGAATATCTGATGTCGCCTGTAAAAACATAATTTGCAACGCTCTTATTACGATAAACCTACCTAGTTCTTTCCCAAACCACACCAATAATCCGTCCAGCTAAACAAAACACAAACATACATTAACAGCTACGCAACAGAAAACTCGAAAGCAGATCGGAAATGAAAAGGCGTAAATAACACCAACTGGCAGTTATGCGCACCGAATAAATTTAATTATACCAACGTTCAGTGATTCACGGCAATCGTACATGAATAAACAAGGGAAACTTCTATACTTGGGATTGTGGTACTGGGAATAGGTATACCCTAGACGGGGTAAGAGTAAGGGTAAGGGTCGTGTTTGAGAGACAAACTGTTTTGGCACAAGTACAGTTACAATATAAGGTGCATTGTTGAAACTGCAAAACTTTTCAGAAGTTTGTTCTAAAACTCGTAAAAACTTAATCATAATTATAAAATACGTATATGGTCAATCAACAATATTTGTTTTTTTTTTTAATTTTGACAGTTTTGCAGGGTAACTCTCATATAAAAGCTTGCTTTTTATCTATGTAATTATCGTTTGCATTTTGTTGTGTCTGTGACCGTGCGGTCATAAGGTAGCCCATAGCCCACTTACACGACTCTGCTCCCACCCGGCAAAAAGTATAATTTAAAATATGGGCTTTAAATATTACTCCTAAGATATATTTAAAATTAGCATCATAAATTAGCAGACAGCTCGCTGTCAGCGAGCTTACCACCGTCAGACTGCTCGGTAGTTGACGCCTCGCTGGCCGCACGGTAGACGAGTGGTTCAGTGCGGTGACCGCGCGCTGTCGCCGCTCAGTCCAGGGGGGGTCAGCTTCCGTAGTGCGTAGAGGTCGGCGGGTGGATAGCTGGCCATCTGCTAGCTGTCGCCGCGTGAACTGCTGGGTGGCAGCTAGCTGTCACCGCGTGGACTGCGAGCAGTCGTCTTAGTTTTTGGGCGGTGTTGGGTGGGAGCGGTGTTGGAGCAGAGTCGTTTAAGTGTGCTATGACCTTTAGGATGGTTACAGACTGACCGCGTTTTAAGAACAGTAGTTTTACACTTACCGATATGCGTAAAGAACTTTTTTTTAATATCTACCCATTTTAAGGTCGATTCGGGTTGATAATCTCTATTATAATTAATTTTGCAGATTCAAAATTGCACCTTTTTTAAAAAACCATTATAAGGTTAGTTTTTGTCAGTGATGTCGTGGATGTTTTCCAAGAGCGTAACACCAAACGAGTAACGAGTCACACCGAAATGGCAGCGGCTGGCAGCGACGCGGCGAGCACTTTCAGTGTGAAATAATTTTAAACTTTAACTACATACTTCAAAGACCAGTATCGCTTGAAATACTTAAAAAGGTCGCGAGGCCGCCCGCGGCCGCCAGCGGCTGCCAGCGGCCGCCCGCGGCGCCGCGAGTGGCCGCGCGCCTTTCGTTTCCAGCGACGCTGGCGGCCGCTGGCGGCTTGCGGCACCGCGGGCGGCCGCTGCCGGCCGCTGCCATTCCGGTGTGACTCGGGCCTAACTTTATAACAGTCTTACTGAACTATAATTGGCCATATTTTGACGGGTTTGACTGTATTGGTTAGTGACTCTGACTGCTAAGCCGAAGGTCGCAGTTCCAATTCTCACCCAGGTCAAACTTTGTGTGATGAGCATGATTGTTTGTTCTGTGTCCGTGTGTAATTTATCTTTGATATTTATAAATTCTATATTTGTTAATAAATTCAACAATTACTGAAGGCAATCAAGTTTTTAATAACAGTAAGTAATTTTAATAAAATGAATACCTTCCCGCATTTGTTTTAATATTTGATGTAAAATTCTTACTTGAATTTGGACGCACTACACAATCCGCTTTATTTACCAAAAAAATCTTACGCCAGAGCAAAAAAACTTGGAAATCTACCAACATTTCTATTCTTATCGTGCAATAACCCAAAGTCTGTGACAAAGGAGTACTTTCATACTAATTAACTACGTTATGGATCATAACCAACGCCATAATGAACGAATATTGCAAAGGGGAAATAGGGGAACGAAGTTTCTTAATGTTGTGTGTCATTGTGATTATATTAGGGGAGACAGGACCCTCTTTGTCTTCTGATAATGTCTAAACTGCCTTATAGTTGGATGAGTGCCCGAGTGAGTCAAGAACTGAATCCTTGTGAATCATACATGTAGAAATATAGAGTGAACATTTTCAGCGGGGCAATATGGGGAACCTTAACCATTGCAGCCACACTTTTGTCAAATAAATAGTTTTGAAAGTAAATTTGATCTTCTTTCACAGATTTTTTAATGTTAGTTAGAAATACTTATCTAAGTAGGTGAATAATTCAAAATACAACTGAATATTTCTTGATTACATCTTTAAAAAATATTTTTAACTAACCGATTAGGTGGTATACAATTTAATCTGAATCCTGACTTCGATATCCGATTTTAAGCTATATTTTTAATCAAATTATGCAGTCAATTTCGGTCACATTGAGGCATTACAATAATCATATAACGTAAGTGGACTATTTTTTTAAATGTATTCCTCTTCCAATTCTTTCCTTTCTCTCCAATTTATTGTTCTACAGAGCTCTTTGTGGCTGAAAGATAAAAAGAGAAGCTAGAAAAAGCAACAAAAAAGAAAAACCCACACCAAAAAGGTTCAGAAACCATTCACCAACAATATTCCGCCACATAAAAGCATCAACAACAATTAACCCTTTAAAAGAATTACATAGACAACACCAATAAAAACAACAAAATGCAAGTCGAGCGTAGTAAAAGGCGCTTTTTCGCGTAAGCTTTTATAAACGTTGCAGTGAATGCAATCTTCGTACAGAACAACAGACAAGCGCGCAATGGCATTGTAAAAAACCTTTTCGCGACCGGCGTTGCAGTCGTGTGAAAATAAAAAAATAAAACGCAAAAAGTGTGTCGCTGGGATTAAAGGTTCCGTATGTGTAAAAAAAGGTTTAATTATTTTGTTATTGGGCTTTGACTTTTCTTCCAATAAGTTTTATTTTTAACCATACTGGCTGAGGTTGTTTAAGGCCCTCTCATGACCGTATGATCGTGTTACCATTCACATCGTGTTTTGAATATCTAAGATGTCACTGACATCTCATCCCTCAGCAAGCAAATAAACCTTTAAAACCTGTTGTCATTTGTCGATCTTTAACAGTCTTTATAGCTAGGTAAAAGATAGTCTTTTTTTTTGGTGAGTGGGAAATCATCAAATGACCTCTCCCGTCCTAGGCGGGGCGGGAGGGCGTGTCAGACTTTCACTGACTAAAACCCACTCATGTCCTTCTGTTGCCCCTTATTCTCCGGTGACTATTATAACTATTCACCTACCCCGGAAGATAGTCTGACGATCTGTTTAATCAAGGGGTATTGTGTTAACTAGTAATGGGTTGTGGATGTGAGATAGGCAGATTGATCTACGTACTGCCTTAGTATTTAGCTGAATCCGGTTAGATTTTAAGCCGACCCTAACATAGGGAAAAAACCGGTCAAATGCGAGTCGGACTCGCGCAACGAGGGTTCCGTGTATTTGTTTTTTTTTTTGTGAACTTACTACAAATTTACGGTTTTTGGAGTTTTTCCTTTACTTGTGCTACATGACCTTGCTTCTTGCCAAATTTCATAATTCTTGGCCAATGGGAAGTACCCAGGTTTTGGATTCCCTTGCAAATGTCTAACTATGCAACATAAACCACCGTATCTTTGTATTGCGTTTATTTAGAAACTTGATTTTTTCCCTGCTTTGATAGATAGCAAACCTAAGTATGTGATATTAATTTCAGCTTGATATCTCGACGCGATGAGAAAAAGGATCTTGACAGACAGACGGACGCATGGACGGAAAACAAAGTGATCCTTTATAGGTTCCGTTTTTACCTTTTGAGGTACGGCTAAAAAGCAAAAGAGTTAATTGGCTGTGTAACCAACACTTTAGAAATTTGACAAATCTAGGTCATGATTACTTAAATGAAATTTAAATTGATGACTGTGGCCTGTTGTTTCAGACTCTTGATTAATTTCGAATACTTGTTTGAATTTAAATCCAAATATTTGAGTTTATGTCTGAGTTGTAGTTTTATAATTCTCAGAATCGTTTCTAATTTCAATTCTCATAATCTGAATTTAACAAGAAATATAGAATAGCGTTTGTTCTACGGCGTTTACTTACAAGCTTCGTCATAATTTTGACTCTTTTGTTATTAACGGTATGTTTTTATATCTACGCTCTTTTTATTCCGGTTACATAATCAAGGAATTAATTTTCGATTTTTCTTGTTATCCTTAAAATTCTAATTGACTTGGGATGACAGGCTTCACTCAATGTCAACTTTCTTTTCCCCAATCAACATGACACATTTTTTGTTCAATATTTTTCACGGAACCCTAAAAAAAGACGATGGAAATTAGATTACGCGCGCGGTGCATACTCTATGTTATTATAACTTTTTTTCAAAGCAAAAATGGGTGCAAAAATTTGTAAGTAAATTATAAATAATATTATTTCGTGGTTTTTTCATCAAAACTATTCGTGTTTGTAAATTTTTGCGGCGAAAGGAATATTGTTTATTACTTTAGCCAGTTTTAATTTCGCGATTATGTTCATGGCGCGCGAAGTTTTGCTTTGTTGTTAGTTTTTATTCAGCAAAGCGTATTGTAGTTACCGTTTGTTATTTTAGTCGGCACTAACTTTGCTTATACAGTATTTTAATTAACGAAAAGCGTTCGCTTTAACAGTTAATACTGTAGCATTTATGCATTCTTAAAAATTCTACTTCCTACTTATATTATAAATATGAAAGTGTGTATCTATTAATCTTTCACGCAAAACTTCTGAACGTGGCCTACCATGAACTATTCAACTACCTGCCAAGTACAGGGCAGTTTAACCTGACATGTTCAACCTGACAGGTTTTGTGTTTGTACCATGAGCATTTCCGGCTGACCTGCATCAATTAAACTTTTGTCCTGAGTCTCTGACCTGTACATTGGTAGCACAGATTATATAAGATTATTAGAAAACAAACGTTCTAAAATACTTCAGCGGTTTTACGGTTTTTATTAAAGTAACAAATATTTATATAAAAACAGTTTAAAATTAAAAGGTGATGAAAAATAAACATTTTTCTATGGCATAAAAAGAGTTTGGCACTGATTTGTAAAAGCGAAGGCCTTTACACCAGCTTGTGAAACTTAAAACGAAAAGTTACCATTTTGACACTTCATGATTATTTTCGAACGAATATTTATTTGACAAATGACAAATAGTAGTACATTAATTTACGAGGTAATTTTGAAACTCAAGTGGATTTATTATTAAAATTAAATATTTGTGGCCGTGGTTATGTGTAAGAGTGTCTTATTTGTAACGAATGGATTATTCCCGAAGAGTTTCGTATTTTATTTTATTGCTGGGATATTGCTAT
Organism: Athetis lepigone; assembly: GCA_033675125.1. NCBI lineage: Eukaryota > Metazoa > Arthropoda > Insecta > Lepidoptera > Noctuidae > Athetis > Athetis lepigone. Next base: position 4,972,694 of record CM066243.1, read on the forward strand.
GGGCTGTGATAAAAGTGCCCAATCTCGGGAAATACCTGGAAGAATGTAGACTGAGGTGGCGAAAAATCTAAATTCGGTTGTTGGTGGTGCTAACAAAGATTGGACAACTTAACCCGCTGTAAGTTTTGTTACTAAATAAATCATAAACTTAATTACCTAAATATTGAAAATCTTCTTTCTCGTGTGGTAGGAACATTGAAGAGTATAAATAATCGGTAATTAGATCCAGATTTTTATAATAAAACTTACTGTTCCTCGCGGTTTCACCCACGTAACGTTAGGTTTTTGGTTATTGCTTCGCTCCCGTGGGATATAGCGTGATATTATGTAGCCTTTATTACTCAGGGATAATGTAGCTTTCTAAAGAAAAAGGAATATTTGTAATCTGTCCAGTAGTTTTTGAGTTTATTCGTTACATACAAAAATATAAACACTTAAAATATATTTTAATATTCTAGGTTACATCCCACAAATGAGCAATGAGCTGTCTCCTAGTAAGGAGGCCCCGCTGCTGTTCTTGATTCTGGGCTCTTCTGGAAGAATGCGCCTCGGAAGTGACGTCGGTCATGTTTTGGGTACTTTGAAAAACTTCTTCCGGATTCAACACATTGGCTGAATTGCAAATGAAAATGCTTATTTCGTTTTCTCACATGCAACCCAGTATAGTGAGCTTCAATTGAATTTGGAGATGCATCAATAACTGGAGTCATCATCGACTTCTGTAATGGAAATCCAGAATCACCTACAACAATGAAAAAATATATTATTAACTGTTAGATCTAAATATATTTTTTACTTAATGTTTACCCATTTAAAACATTTTTTTTTGGGTTTACATGTTCTACTGGCCGTTTTATTGCGACATGAGTTCTAAACTCTAAACTCCAGGCATACCAAACTTGTTCAAAAATCTGAAATAAGTAAAACATAGTTGTACACTCAGAGTTGCACATTTAGAGTCAAATAAAATATTGAAATCAACTCAACTTAGTTCAAGTTAATTTGAAGCATAGGATATTGTCTATATTTACGTGATTTTTTATTGTGTATTTATGTGAGAGTTGTTAAAAATGTCGTGCTGACCCTTAATTTAAATAAATAAATGAATGAATAAATGAATAAATCCAATGAATTTCACTGTATTTGTCTTTGATAGGTTCCATTCGCTAAAAACAAGAGCGCAAGTAAAACCTGAAACCATGCATGCATAGTATCAAATATAGTATTAAGATGATTAGTCTGATGAATATAAGTATATATTAGTACTAACCTTGGTCTCAGCTAACAAATCTGTTGATTTCTTTGGGCGTGGCGTGAATTCTCTTTCCTCATTACAGTTCAAGTGAGCCCTTTAGTTGGGCTGTAAAGCTTAACAAAAGCGCTGTCTGGCATCTCGAAAGGTTTTATTTAGATTCTTGAAATTCTTTATTTCTTCTTTAAATATTATCCCTTTCTTTCACACTGGTGCTACGATTATCTTCTTCAAAAAAACTAAAAAATTTCGTCTTTATCACACATCTAAAATTAACAGGAAAGACACAGCTTACGGATAATTTTCTATATTTTACAATACTTTAAAATAACGTCCGAATTATTCTATATGCATATTATTATAATTACTTACGTTTTTGTATTTAAAATTCATTGAAACAGGTCAATTATATTTACTTTCACAAGCCTGCAAATAATGACGGCAGGGCAGTTCAACGGTCACATGCGAATTTGTCAAAAAATACTTTATGGTGAGTACAATAAACAGGGCAGCCCACTAGTAACCGGCGAGTGACCACGTGACAGCAGTGTAGTGGGTCACTACACTGCTGTCACGTGGTCACTCGCCGGTTTAGATCACGTGATCGCTGGCTCGCCTGCTGCTTAGCGCGCTCATGGTACAAACTAAACACGGCAGGTTATTTATCGTCGAAAATTGACCTGCTATAAGAGTTCATGGTAGGCCTCCTGGTTTTGTTAAAATTTTACTGCAGTTATAGCAAAACTCAGAATACCGCATAGGCTATATAACATGACGCTATGGCCCACGTGAGCGAAGCAGTAAACTAAACCAGAAGGCAGGTAAAACCGCGAAGGACAGCAAATCTCTATCTACTAATATGCCTCTCTGTCGAAATTGTTTGGTAGCTTCAAACCAAGGATAAATAATATAAGTCTGATATTACCAATCAGCCTTAGGCAAGTCTGATGAACAGTACTCGCGCCTTATCTATAAGAGCAGAAGGCCATTGCACTATAATGCGTCAATAATAAACTGGTCATAATCATTAACACTACAATTTTAAAAAAAGAATTACACCCGAACTTTCTCAGAACTCACTCCACCTCTTGTGTTTAGTACACACAGCTTATTACTCATCTCAACACATCTTGCAAATGACAATGACAGGTAATTTATTATCATAAATGTACTCATTCAAGTACTGAGTCTGCGTTTGAAATTTTCCAAAACCAATTTATATTTCAATTTCGTCGAATGTACTTGGCAACGTCGTAAACGATTTTGGGTTCAGGTGGAGGAGAGAGCTAAGCGAGAAATGAGCTAGGTGTTGGTGGTAAAGTTTTCTTAATTTACAGTATTTGTTCATGGATGTGTTCTTTTTCAGTTTTCAGCTTCGATGTTTGAATATTGTGCAGCATTTCAGCTGATGATAATAGAATTAGCGACATTTTTTTGCCGTTACATAAAAATGTATCACTACATCGGTGAATATCGTCGAGAGCGTGGCATTAAGCTTATTTTTTCCAAACAAGATAATATGCTGTTGCAAATCCTTCATAAATAAATAAATATTTCAGAACAAGTCGCACTCGGCAATCCTCAAGTTGAGCAGAGCATGAATTATGGTGACTAGACAACTAATTCTAATACTTAAGTAATAAAGATAAATTACATCCAAACACAGAAAAAATAATCACAACTTATTATTCAAGATTTCTAAATTTTTTCCATAGAATTATTTACCAAAACAACCAATCCCTAACACAGAACCCGGCACCTAATATCGATTGCAAACTATCTACCTGACGCACTAACACCAGACGGTGTCGTCACGGCAAATTGAATACATTGTGGCGCCGTACAATTATCCGAAACCTATACAATCGCCCCGGCTTTGCGTAATTATTGCCTACGTTTGATCGTAACTTCGCTAGTGTCGATGCAATTGATGTCAGACTGAGTTAGGCCGTTTGTCCACTAGCGTCGTCACTGTCACGTCAATGAGACCAAGATTTTTTCGGTTTCAGTTTTATATGAGGTTAAGTGACGTGCGTTGGATACTAGGCTATAATAAACGTATGTGTCGCTACTTTGGCGCCGCCGCCGTCATCTCGTTCTAACCAACTATCATAATCCCTAATACAGCACCTTGGCACCTAATATCGATTGTAAACTATCTACCTGAAGCACTAACATCAGACGGTGTCGTCACGGCAAATTGAATATATTGTGGCGCCATACAATTACCCGAAACCTATACAATCGCCTTGGCTTTGCGTAATTACTGCCTACGTTTGATTGTAACTTCGCTAGTGTCGAAGCAATTGATGTCACACTGAGTTAGGCCGTTTGTCTACTAGCCTCGTCACCGTCACGTCAACGAGAACGAGATTATGGCGCCGAACTGGCAATATGTACATTTACTACAGCCGCGTGTCCACCGCTCGTCACGACACCTTATACTAAACTCGGCTCGCAGTCGGTATAGTAGTTGATGTGACAGTGACAGTGGTGGTGGACAAACCGCTAAAGACTTTGCAGTGAAACTGAATACGGTATCTTACACCATCATCAATGTACTTTTTATGAGTTGACAAAACGCAATTCTCCTGCAGATTTTGTATGGTAATGACACCTTATGACGTCACTAAGTTAGCAACTCATTTGTCTAGCTATTTATTGATTTCAAAGTAACTATAACTCCAATATCACAGTGAATTGAAAATGAACCGGAGTTTAAGGTTTAAAATTAGAAAAGATTTTATAGAAATTGTATTGTATGTAAAATACCCAGTTAAAACACAAATACACAGACAGTGACACACACATAGCGTTGAAACTTATAAGCCCATTCTTTTTTCCGCAGTTGCGGAATAGTTCTAATGGTTTTAGTCAGTAAAAGTCTGACAAAAGGGGAGGGAGAAAGCACCTCTTTTTTGCGTCGGAGGTTAAAATAAAAACATTTTCAACTCCATCTTATTTTGTAACAATGGAAATCTCTATCTAACGGTGGGACCTGTCTTTAAAGTTACAAAATAAATATTGTAAGGCGTTTATTTCTTTCTGCTCAGAAACTTTGTTTTAAATTGTTCATTTTACAGTGACGATAAATTGTATCTTTGTAGAAGAAGAAAGTTGTAAATCTTTTCTTTAAATGTGACAAACGTGCTCTTTATTGATGTTAACCTTAATTCATCGTTTAGTTTTTTTTTTTTGTAAAAAAGAAACTTGATTCAGAATAACCTTCAGAGAGATTCTTGATTCGTTCTTTTCATACTTGGCTGAGCGATAGATGCGATTAAAGATTAGTGCTTTAAAAAAACAAAATACCCTGTAGCTTTAATATTTCTGAAAGTATCCGTACTAATATTATAAATGCGAAAGTAGCTCTGTCTGTCTGGCTTTTCTTCACGCCTCAACCACTGAACCGATTTGAATAAAATTTGGTACAGGTATAGTCTGGGACCCGAGAAAGGACATAGGATAGTTTTCATCTTGGAAATCCCCCGGGAACGGGAACTATTAACCACGCGGACGAAGTCGCGGGCAAAAGATAGTATCCTTTAAACAAGCATTTCTTGTATATAGCTTTGTATACATGTGATCTGAACATCGGAAACCGCTCCAGCGAAATTGTTCAAGCATATTTATTTATTTATTTACACTTTATGCACAAAATGTATGTACAGAGGCGGACTTAGTGCCTTAGGCATTCTCTACCAATCAACCATCGGTAGTGCAGAATAAAGTAAAAAAAAATGTTAATTCTTACAAAAGTTACAAATTATTAAAAATACGTAATAAAATAAATAATCAAATATTTATTATAAATAGATAATCGTACCTACATTTTTAGAAAACGCCGATTATAATATACCGAGTAACGCACGATCATTCAGGTAATAAAGTCACGATTCGTAAGTTACTTTAATATTAAATACGTGTTTGTATCAAAACCAGTTTAATGTATATCCATTCAAACAAAATTTATACATAAGAATAAATATGTAAAACTAATTGAGTTGAAATTTAAATTACAATTCAGAATGAATTGTGAAAATATTATAATTTGGGCATTTCATTACGCTATCATTCTAGTGTTGTTTTAATTGCTTTTTGTCAAATAAATGAGTAAGTACTTCAATTAGTTTGTCAAAAATTCTTCATTTGATTTACGAGTAATAACGTTGTCAGAACCCAGATTTTAAAATGATTGTTTAGAAACTCATGAATTTGTGCTAAATGCTGTAAATGCTAGAGAACATTTCCGTTTATTATCTCATGATGACGCGATTCTCAAGCATTTAGACTCAAGTAGACAGAATGCGTATGCTTAGACGTAAGCGTAGATGTGCAAGTATTTATTTATTTGATTTACACGGTTGGCTACCATTTACATAAATTAGATGACGCCCTGTCTCCTCAAGTTCCCCAAATTTTTTTTTTTACATGCTGACCCAACGTCCCCAATAACGTCCCAAATAATAAAACAAAATAAATACTTATTTAATCTAAAGAAAGTTTCAACAATTAAATCTTTTTAAACTCCCAATAATACATAACCATTAACTTGGCGAAATTAATTATTATGAAAAAGGTCGCAGTCAGGGTTGGCCTCTCCACGATCATATTAAATGCGGTGAACACGCGCGGTACGGGAGATGCAGCACGGGCCACAGTTCGACCGGACGACATGCTCAGCAGGCGATGTTTTCTACTACAAAGATAATTGCTGGGTGTGTAGAGTTGAATCAGCTGATTAAGAATGTCAGAAGTATGTCTCTTATTTAGGGTGACTGGTAATTAGTAAACGGCACTTATACACGTGACTGTGCTCATGATAACCAACAACTTTTACTATAGGAAGAAACCTCAAATCGTAAAAATCAGCTGTTCAGTACATTTATGTTTGCTTAATGTACTGAACAGCTGATAATTTTTTCGCAATGTTGGCTTTATAACAACTCAGTTTTTAATATGAATAAAATGAGGGACTACACAATTAAATAGTTTTAAATTGCTGAAAACTAAGGAAAATATTTACACAAATTATAAAATTAAACATACAAATAAAGCAGAAAACGAGAGCTGATTCTAAAAACCAACAACAATGTTTACGAGAAAAGTGAAAAGCAAACTTTCTATTACAGAAATGGAATAATATTCACAATCAAATTCAATTTTGACACAATCGAACCTTCGGACAATTGAATAGAAAGTTCTGGAACTCGCAGAATCTACTCAAGTGAGATAAAGAATATGTTTTTATGTAGAATTTATCAAATAGTTGAACAAACTGTATTAAAGTTTGCTGTGCGAGCGATGGCGTTGCGTGCAAAGGGACGAGGCGGTTAGGGTTGCCTCATAAAAGATTTGTTAAAGTTTTTTTTTCTGTATTTTGTAACCGAATTCAAAAAAGGGTTCTCGATTCATCTGTGTATTTTTTTATGTATGTTCACCGATATTACCACCAATTAAATTGATAATTTTGTTTTATCTAGTCAGATAAATTGTATGGCTATCGGTTTAGTGCTTCTTGGAAAATTCAACAAAAACAAAAAAAAGTCACGAGTTACAAAGTAAACTTAGATGAAAGAATTTTTGGAAATTCCACCTTAAAAAGGGTCAAATAGGGGATGGAAATCTCAATTATAACTTAAAAATGTAGGGTAAAACAGGAAAAGCCTGACTACTTAATATCAATCAAAACGTAACTTGTAGTTAAGTTAAGCTACTGACTGCAGCAAAGCTAACAAAGAGTGTAATGTTTTCGAAAAGCAGTTCACATACAACATCCTTCAGAGATCTTTATTAATACTTTATCTTTTCTTTGGAATAAAAAAGTTGACAGCCCTTGGAAGGTTATCTTTTTAAATGTCCGCCAGTCACACCATTACGTAATATAATTTTTATAAATATTTTGCAAAAAAAATATTGAAAAATATTTATCTTATAACACTTGCTTTAGAAGAGTGTGCAAAATTTCAATTTCCTAACCACTTATAGGCCCTGCGTTGATATGTCAGTCAGTCAGCTTCTCCTTTTATTTATATAGAACTGGCTTTTGCCCGCGACTTCGTCCGCGTGGAATAATAGTTCCCGTTCCCGGGAGATTCCCGGGATGACAACAGTCCTATGTCCTTTCTCGGGTCCCAGACTATATCTGTACCAAATTTCATTCAAATCGGTTTAGTGGTTTAGGCGTGAAGAAGAGACAGACAGACAGAGTTACTTTCGCATTTATAATATTAGTACGGATTATCATGGTATTAAAAATTAAAAATTACCACACTTCTAACCATTACACAACGGTGTAACAGCCAGCCTCGCAAGACACCCGGACCCATCCCGTAGCACTCAGAGAAAACGCTTCCAAACTTGTAAGAAGTTGTAAGTAGTCTGAAATAAAACGTGGTCAGGACGAACCTTGCTTCTTACAACTGAAAAGATCCGTGAAATCCTATTAGGAATGTTACCTACCCATTTTGACATGTTCCTGTGTTTTGCTGGGTGGTAACTGGGTATAGGAATCGTTTGTTAGCAAGCTCGTAAAGGAGAGTCGAAGAAAGTTTTTGTATGTAGTGTGTGTAGTGTATGATTCGAGAGTTTTGAGATAAATTGTCTAGAAAACAAACAGTGTTTATTTATTTATTAATACTTTATGCACAAAATTAACGTACAGGGGCGGACTTAATGCCTTAGGCATTCTCTACCAGTCAACCATCGGTAGTGCAGAGATTTTTTTTGTGCAGTGTTTGTGGTACGGAATCTATTTGAAATAAATAAAATAAATCTTTATTTTATATTCAATTTCGTTTTCACGCTGTGTTTTCGCGTAGATATGCTTTAAAAAGACAGATTAATATTATAAAATCCTTGTTTACCTTTTAATAAAGAGATCGAATTTCCTACAGTTTTATACAGTATATTATTATGTTACCTACATATAATAAGTGGATTCTGCATGCAAAATTTTCAAGGCATTTTCAGTAATTTGGGCAGGGCTGTGCTTTGACCAATAAATAAACGTAGTTTTATCTTAAGATTTCTACTGTGTCATGGGAACGTTTACAAACATTAATACACCCACAACTAGAGTAAATAAAACTGCTTAAACCACACAAATATTTGTTTAGCAGCCAACAGCCGATCATTTAGCTACAACCCTATCCGTGCCATCAAACATTCAAGTCAAGATTATCAAGTCATTCAGAAAATGCAATGAAAAATATTTCTAACAAAGTGCAAAATACTAACCGTTCAGAAATGTGCTGATCTGAATAAAAATGGGTACTACTAAAGAAGATCTCCACAGCACTAAACGTTTTGAGTATTTTTTTTTTAATTCGTTTAAACGTATTGACGTTATTGTTATATGTTTTATAAAAATAATCAATTACAAATAATTGTATTAACAACATACATGTATCTTACTTCGTTTCTTACTTATATTGAATAATGTAGTTTAATGTAACAAAATGATTAAATATGAGATTATATGTATAAAATTAGCTCAATTATTGCCAATAACATGATCAACTAGTTTAAGAATAGAAAAGAGCTCTGTGAAGGAACCACTTTGGAGTTTGCTATATTTCTATGTTTATTTTTCTCGTAAAGCATCGTTCCTGTTTTTTATTTTAAACGGTGTTGGTACCAGCGTAATTACAGGCATGTGGGACCTGTCTTTCTCTGGTAATGCGTTGGACGAGACGAACTCTTTCTCTCTGGCTTTAGTAGAAGAGAGATACCGCTGCCTGTAGACTGACTGTTTGTTTATACACAGCTCTGGCCCTGTCAAATATGACAGATGTCATTAATGTCAAGTGTCATAATACTGCCATTTGAAATAAACTCTTAGAATCACTGTCGATTTTGTTGTTTAAACCTTAGAACACACGTGATTCGAGACACCGGCTGCAGCCCGATAGCCGGCTGTCACTTGGTCGTTGAAAAGTAAATCGGTAGGGTTGTGGTTCACTCAACTGACCTGTAGTCGCCATGCCATATCTTCGCCAGATAAAAAAGCATTAGGGTTGTGGTTCACTCAACTGACCTGTGATCGACAAATTATAACCTTGTTAGATAAAAGTGCTAATACGCGGCGGTAACAACTTAACACCAGAGGGCCTAGCCAAGTGGCATTGTAGAATAGATAGCGAAAACGAATAGATTGTCAAATGTATGGGATTGAAATAAGCTTTCGCTAAACAATTTAACATCTCTATACATTTGACAATCGTTTTCGTTTCGCTATCTATTTTACAATGCCACTTGTCTAGGGGGGGCAGGTAAGCTGCCATTTTGATTGCCATAAAATGATGTTAAAAAAAGGTTGCAATAGAAATTTTACCACATCATAGAATTCTTTCCGTCAAATGTAACAAAAAGGAAGATATGACACAAAAATATGCAGACGGCATTGAAATGACAATCAGAGGGTCCATCTGAATTGCACATTCGCTCTTCCTTCCCTTACTTATCAAACCACGTTTCTGCTCATTGCTTTTTATCGTTATTTTTCTTCCCACTTCAATTTTAGACGGTCCGTGTAATAGAATATTAAATGAGGTACATTATTTAGTTTTGTTCTTTTTTAGGAGGATTTTTGTTTATATTTGTGTCGAGTCCTGTTAGAGTGAAATTTCATAGTTGCTAGAATAATGTCATTATATCATGACAGCATTTTTGACGTTTGTTATAGAAATGTAGGCCTATATTGAAGGTAGTTGGTACGTTTGCGTTAATAACATAATATGTTATTGAAACAAAATAGAAACGAGCACACCTTTCCTCGTTTCTATTTTAAACTTATCTGGATCTTGGGTTATAAATTATAAAAAATAATATGGCCCTAGAGACTTAAACTTGGTGGGTATGTTTTTTGTCAAAAGTAGTTCCATTCATTAAAAAAGGATTTTTGGGAATTTAAACCCTAACGGGGTAAATTAGGGGGTAAAAATTTTGACATCTGAGAGCGAAGCCAAGTAACCAAGCTAGTACAGTACAAATGCTTACATTTCCAATATGTAATCGTTAATCCCACACAGCAAACACGAAATAGATAAATGTCCATAAATTCCGTGCCTCTCCAACCATAATAAGAAACTCAAACATTGTGCCAGCTCAATATATGATGAAACTGTCCGTCACTGCTGCACGTAATCCGGTTATCCGGATAATCCAGTTTAAAATTTAAAATTCCTTACCAAAGCCGTTTAAATCCGTGATACGCTGTTAGCTGAGTTTAATTATATTTTACATGAAATTGATTGATGCCTCGTATAATCGAGTTTGCTTGTATTACTTTACAGCTTATAAAAGCGCTGTAATGTGGTTATAATAATAAAAAAAAACTTTACAAAATTAACTAGTAACACTTTTTTACCCCAAAAGTTAGCTTTATGTAGTTTACCAAAATTTGTTTATTTATTTATTTACACTTTGCGCACAACGGTGCACAGGCGGACTTAATGCTGCAGGCATTTTCTCCCAGTCAACCTAGGGTGGTGAAGAGATAGAGGTAGGTGCATATTTATCATAACAAGACTAAAAAGATTGAAAGAGATTAGATAATGAAAAATCACATTTGAAACCTAAATATCAGTACTTAGCGTCACTTCCTACATGCGGGCTTACGTTCCATGTGACGATTGAGCGTTTTGCTTCCAATCTTATAGTCCCATATTGTATGTACTACTACTAAATAATTGTTGATTGCTTTTATTCCATTATAATTTATTCTATCCTGGCTCAGCTCAACACAACAGCGAAGCATGTCGTAGTCAATAATTTATTCAAAACTGTAATGGAAATCCATTGAAGCAAAGAGAAATTATCAATTTAGAATAACAATAGGAGACCAATAATCCATTCTATAGTAGCTCCAGCTCAACCAAATTCTAGTAAGCAAAAGCTTAAAAATATAAGATAAAGAAGAAGATTGCGTTGGAGTATGATTAGACAAGGGTAAAAGTTCAATAGGGTAAGATCAACACCTAACATAAAAAACGAATTGGATGGTAAGACCGGCTGAACGGACTCGTATTAGTTTTTAATAATATAGAAAATATAATAGAGTGAAATAATAAACGTATTTTAATAACTGGGCTTTTTAATTAACTTTGCAATTAATGAATCAACACTGAAACAATCAACGAACCACTGTGAACACAAAACAGATTCAAAGCCTATGAATTCCTCGTATTGACTCAACACACAAGTTATCCTCGAACTTAACAAGATACTCGAAGACAAATTACTGCGTGACGGCTCTAGAATTCGATTCAAACGAATCGATTTACAGTTATATAGGCACTCTTAATTGAACCACAGGGACCGCATTCACTCCGACCACAATCCGACCACGGTGCTGTGAAGAGCTACCGTCTGCCCGCTTAATTGGTGGTTAATCGATTTGTAATTCACCAAGTTTGTGTGCTGAGCTCATGCATAGTTTGTCGCAATCGATTATGGAAATCTTTTTATGGAACTGGACTTGGAGGCGGGTTATCATCAGTTATTTGTGTATATTGATGATCTTTTTATTTCAATCCCATTTTTAGACACAAAACTAAATTAGCGATACAAAATACACAATGAAACTGATACCTCAAACTAATCCAATTATAAATAATACCTTTTACTAAACACGTTCACACTTATGTATACGCCAACACGACTCGCAATTTCAATAAGTAGTTCAATTTTCTACAAGGTCCAATATTCTGCACAAGTGCACATATCCATTCACCGTCCAAATCCCAAGTCTCTAATACCTAAACGTTATTTTCGAAGTGCAATGTCAGAGTAAAGAAGAAAATAATACATTTTTATAGCGTGTACAGAACCACATCTAGGTTCTTTTCAGAGAGAATAAACATCTCTCGAGCTCACAAACATTAAGTTTCAAGTGCAAGCGGTTGGAGGAACTACTATTTGTAGAACGACTGTAATTTCGAGTATTATCTGAATTTGCTGTTTAGGTCTAAATTGCTCAATTATTTGGATTTTGCGGTTCCTATTGAGATCCACACTGCTGGACAGGTGGCATTGAAGAATAAAGTTCGAAACGAGAGTCAAATTACTTAGAGTAAGCTTAAGTTAATCCTATACATTTCTCAATTTATTCTATACTACCATCTATAATTCTACAATAATTATACAAGATGGACAAGTGGTGTCTAGCAGTGCAGCTTATTTGTAACTTATCGCTGTGGTACGGCCATGCTGTGTCAGTAGAGATCTTGTCCAAACCGGATCGTCTGTCGTCATCGTTACTAATCGTGATTGGTTCTTTGACGAGGCTGAATAGCGATTTCAGCCGTTGACGTTTCTATGGCATGAAAGGGTCGTCTAAGCCATTGACATATAATATCGTTGGTGAATATTACATCAAGATTAACCAGTTATGCACAATTCAATCAATATTATATTATTCGTTACCTCCGATGTCAATTCAAATTAGAGTCTTTTTTCTGAATCCATTGACACAATTTCTTCAAAACAATGTTTTTGACATATTCGGCAAATGTTTTCACAACTATACAACATTTATTGTCATTATAATGCTGAGGTTACACTAAAATAATTTAAAGAGAATACCAGCTTAAAAATAGTAGCAAAAAACGTTGAATTCAAACATAAATAGTAAGGGTCGAGTTTCTTTCTATGTCGCAAAAGAAATTCCTCCCATGAATCCCGTCCACCGCACACCTGCGAATAGAGGGCGTTGAACCCCCGTTTTAGGAAGCGTTTTAAACTTGCGTCGTTTCGACGTTCTTTTATTGAGTTGAGAATACTGGACTGAAGTAGGATGTAATGGGTGGCTTTGTGGAGTACCATGTAATGTTTGGTCAAGTTTTCGAGAGACTTGTCAAGTCAATAGGAGTTAATTTCATTTTTCAAAGTATTGATGGTGCACTTCTCTTTACATAATTGTGCTTGGGAGGTGATGGAAAGATAGCTAGGTATCGCGAAAGATGGAACGACAATGACAAAGGATAGATTAACATAATAAAAATATAAGGTTTAAGGATTTTTTATTTCTCTAATGATTTAAAAAAAAATACATTAAAACCACAACAAAATGTATTTTGTTACTTCAATTATTATTTCCATAGTCAACATTGTTTACTTTCATGACTAATCTTATTCCTGAAAAACACGCAAGCCAATCTATTTACACATTTTACTGATATATTTTTCTGAGATGTAATCGTTTCTTCTCCGATTTCAAGATACGTCGATGTCAAAGAATTATTTTGACTAAAAGGTATTGCTTTTCATTACTCAAGTTAAAACACAATCTTCATCTCAATTATAATGATTGGGCTTAGAGATCATTTACAAGTGCCATTAAATTTTCTCTTTACAACCGATTTGCTTACTGAAATATTTAAATAAGCTGCTTCTAGCCCAAATAGATGAGCCTCTCAATTTGTACAGAATCAGTTTAATTGGACGAGCTCGAACAAACTGAGCGACCAAACTAAAGACAGGTTCAAAAGTTAAAGATATTTAAATGTACAAATTCAAAGTTGTTACTCAAAGCTCATTTACAAAGTATCTTTTGAGAATTGGCAAAGGAAATTTAAATCTAAGGCTTGTAGTATTGTTAGGGGCTGAATAGAAGCGCTGTGCCTGAAAAAGCAATTTAAACTGCTTCTGAGTCTATGTATGTGCAAGTGATGGGCGACGAGCGAGAATATGAATAAATAAGCTGACATACAAATCAACTAAACTTATATAAAGGTAATTTTTATAAGAATCACTCGAATCTTGTACATTTTTACGAAGGTTGCCAAAGAAGAAAATATCATAACATTATAAGCCAAGTATGTGCTCAAATACAGACGTACTCCCTCTTCCCTCATTGGATGAATTTCAACACGACCGAAAATAGATAAAGTGCAGGACCAACCGCTAATCGTGCTTTTAGATACGAGGGTGGCACGCAACTTCCAATCTCTGGGTTACTACTGTGAAATTCCGTGGGAAAAACCATGGCACTTTTCATGTCGGCCCAGAATGGGACACAGTCATGAGACTAGCGGAGCAGTGAGACCGTATTATTACTACCCATATGACTTAACTGTTCACCTCGATCTGTGACGCAACGCTGCTGATGGAATGCTATCGCTACTAAACGAATGAGGCGAGAACGAGGCGCTAGGCGGGGAAGCGGGAGAGGAGTCACATTCGAGCGAAGTGCACAGATAAGCTGGGCATTGACGGTCATTTTTCGCTTCAGTCTAGTCGTAAAACTGTGACGTCACTCCAATTGGTTTAGGCGGCCAACCAACTCAGGAGTGACGATTCGACACTTGCAATTAAATTTTGGATTGACGTCAGTTCAACTGACGCAGATAAATGACTCTCATGCCCAGCTTTATGTCGTGCGGGTAGTACGCTCGTATATACGCTCCCGCGTCCGCTAGTAACTTAAAAACAAAATTTAAGGAATACAGTGTGACAAAGAAGGTGAACTCACAAGTTTGCCTTATAAATCTAGTGAACTCGCGGGAATAAATAACTTTGGCGCGCGCTTTGATTCTGTTTGTTGGTGATTAAAGAAACTTAAATTTAAACTTTGTGTAAAAATAAAAGGTTTTGTGTTCGTTGCAGTGCTGTGTTGAAGAATTTACTTGTATTTTTTTAGCAATGTTTTATGTGCTTATTTATTTATTGGCAATGTTTCAGCATTGTTAAGGAAATTCTCAATACTTAATTGCGTACATAATTTATATAAGAAAGAAGATGTGTCCACCTTTGCTGACAATGTTTTCCCTTACCAATGTATGTATGTGATGTCCAAAGTAAATTTTAGAAAGTTCAAAACGAGTTAAAAATTCTCAGTACTAAGAATTAGATTCGAACCCAAAACCTCTTACAAGAGAATAAAACAATTCCATTGTGAATATTTAAACATAATATTCTTGTCGTTGTACCGTTCTTTGTTACTTGTATGACTTTTCGTCTCAAAAGACCGAAACAAAAGCTGTTTTTGTATTTTATTTGCACAACAAAGTTGAAAGATGTTTCAATATCTTCTTACTGAGACAGGAAGAGACAATGTAGTTGTAAACACTGTGTTTTTAATTACTTTACATTGTTTTCTGAGTAAAAAGATTTTGACAACTTTGTTTGTTTAATTTGATGGCATTTTTCTATACTGAAATGGAAGTAATTTGTGAGACAATTCATTAAAAAGAAATACAGACGGCAGGTCTTTTTATTTGAAGAGTAAATTTTAATAATACAGTTTAACATTTCGTTTCAAATAAAAGTGATTGTTTTTATTAAGACAGTAGACAGACGTCAAACTGTCGTGTCATTTGCGTATCTGATTATTGAAAATTCGACCCTTTGCTAGTCCATATTAAAAATAACTTAGTATTATTTGATTGAAGTAAAGCATACTTTCCAATACAGCTAGATGTTAATCTCAGAGCATTGGCAATGCTCGAGGGAAATTATCAAAACTGTAGCCCTGGCCTACTTCCCAAAAAATAAGCGTAGCAATTTTTCCATTTTTGTATGTGTACAATGACACCTAATATTGTATCTTTCATACATAATAAATTCCTGGAATCACAACAGATATATCTCACAAGTCGCTACCCACCGAAATATTGGTCCTTCAATCCACATCCTTCACAATAAGGCTTAGTTCACATTAGACACTGCCGATCCG
This sequence comes from Athetis lepigone, assembly GCA_033675125.1. NCBI lineage: Eukaryota > Metazoa > Arthropoda > Insecta > Lepidoptera > Noctuidae > Athetis > Athetis lepigone. Next base: position 4,988,623 of record CM066243.1, read on the forward strand.
ATGTACACTTGAAACTACGCTGATATTTTGTCCGATTTGACACAAATCGTGGCTGAGTGTCCGATAAAAGTGTCGTCTCCGATAGTTTTATAGGGTCGCCCTAATGTGACTGGCGCTATTGAAATACATATAGGAATATGAGTCCGACACGTTTGCAGTCCCGATGAAACTGTCTTCCCAACCTAATGTAAACCAGCTCTTATACGTCTACACACGAATAGTTCCTACCTATCTCACCCTTGCTTTATTACACCTGTCAGATACACATACATTTCAAAAAGTAACGAGAAACACCACAATAGATATAAGTGTCTGAAAAAATATACAATTTACACATGACTAGGGATACCGTTTACAGAACAAAAGTTGTTATTTTATTTGAGGGTTAAGTCCGGTTTCATTCAATTTTCTTTTGTCATTAATTTGTGTAAAATGGACCTATCAAAATATTTCTTTTCTGGTTGGAAATGTGACTGAATGAGAACAAAGTTGTTTAGGCAATTATTCTTCACTCAGGCAAATTTATTTTAATTTTTATAAGTACTCGTTATTTTTAGGAAAAGTTAGGTATAAAAGGATATTATAATATGAATGCCAACTAATATTACAAAGCCAAAGAGTTTGTGACTGTCGGGCTGCCGACAAATTGAAATTGAAATTGTTTAATCTGGTGAAACGCTCTAATATCTGGATGGAATTAGAAAAATATTGAATAGCTCATCTTGCTCACTTATCCGGAAATTCTGTAGGTTACATAACATTATGCTAGGACCCACGAGATCGGGGCAGTTCGAAAGGACGCGAGAACTACTATTAGGATATACAGGTAGTTAGTATTCATTACCCCATGTCAATAACCTACCAACCCTTTCTCAAGGAGACAGGCCGCTAAGCAGAGCCAGTAGTTTTATACACGTTCCCAAATTATAATAATCAGATCGAGCCTGCTCCTTTTAGCTTCCCAGCGACGTCATTAGCCGAGATCCACACCCCACAGCAAAAGCACTTGGCATAGTCGCGTGGATCATAAGTTTGGCCTCAGTTGAAGACCTAGAGTCAATCTTGGCACCCTTAAGATTATCCGGTTAGGCAGTAAACAGCCATATTGAGCCATACTGCAAGATAACCACAAATTGATTTTTTTATTCATATTAAAAAACATTTCGATGTGCGATGCCCACCTTGTCCAAGTTTGGAAATACGTATACGTCGTCTGCATGAGAAAAGGCCTACAGTGAAATTATTCCTCATTTGGCCGGCTGACTTTATCTACTTTTTGGTAGATACTTATTATAAAAATTAAAATAACTGCAAAACAATCAAATCTATTCATATCCAACTTTTTCAAAGCCAGGTCACCGATCCCGGAAAAATAACTCGAAAATAAAAAAAAAGATCAGGATAAGGTTCTTAACTAAGGGCCTTAAATAGCGGTCCTTTATCCTCAAAAAAGCGTGTCTTTTAAAAAAGCGTTCGAGCCCTTTCTTTAGCAAACAAAAAAGCTAAGAATCAGCAAACATTTGTAATCCTGGAAGCAATTTATCAGCTTGTATTGTTACACCAGTCTCCTATATTTCATCTCAGTACCTCGGTTCGTAATGATAGCCATTTGGACAAGACGGCTGATGGCGTGTGTTCCCGACTAGAAAACCTTTATATAAATGGTTGTTATTATAGTTGAAAACTGGGCTAGTTTCCTTGAAGGAATTTCTGTTCAAAGTGCTTCTGGTTTTGATGAATTCGAAGATATTTGTTTCGGTTATGAAGGGTCGTTCTGGCTCCTTAAATACGAGCCGTTGATGAACGAGCTATTTGGACACCACAGTTACAATATTTTTTGTTGAATTTTCTGAAATAGGTAGGTAACAAAGACGATATTAATAAATGGCGAAGATCTATGGTTTTTACTCACTTAGATGATAATATGATAATATGTTCTTATTTCGTAAATTTTCTGGTTACTTAGAAAAATAAGAAATTCAGTTTTCAGTTATATAAGGTACATTTTGAAACTGCAAATCTTTTCAGAAGGTCATTATAAAACTCGTAAATAATCATTTAAAAATATGATACTTTGATAACAGTTTATATACTTGTTTTTGTTTACTTTTTTAATTTTGGCAGTTTCTCTTTTGAAAACCTGCCAAATCTCATAATTAACCTCGTTTGCTTTAAATCTATGAAATGATCGTTTGCGGTTGTTTGTGTGTATCGCGAGGTAACAACGTTAGTTTCACACTTATCGATATGCGTAAATAAAAATGAAATTAAAAAAACCCACTTCTTTTATTTTTGATTGGGGTCGAAAATCACTCAAACAATATTGCCTCCAGAAAGGTTCTGCAATTTAAAAAATGCACATTGTAGGTATACAGCAAAACAATTTTTTATGGGTTTAACTTAGCCCGTACCAGCAAATCCCCTTTACTGTTGCATACACTAACAAGTACAATGTTTTGCAGGGTACATCGCGTGGGACCATAAACAGAGATATTTCATACGAAATAAAACCTGTCACTTGTTTCCACTGCCTGAAGTTATGTATGTTTAAGAAAAACAGATTTGATGTGTTTACTTAGTTTGTAATACCAAGGATACGTATTACAATACAGAAATTAAAAAGACCGAATTTTAAAATACCGATGGCCGAATTGTTGTTTAGTCTAAAGTTTAAAATCTCGAAAGTTCATTTGAACAAAAGTTTGAAAAAACGACGGAGCCCCGCGAAGTGGGGCTCCTACTTCTGGGTGGTTAAAAAAATACCACAAAGTAGGTGGCGGGGCCTATTCGCTCGCTCATTATATACACTTGCATATTAAAGTAGAGAGAAGCCGGGATTTTTTAAGATATTATGTAACACTCGTGAGGAGCTGGGGCAGGGTTCAAAACCCGTCCCGTCTGTATTTAGCATATCAATGCTCGTATGCTAATATCAAATATTTGATAATGCTAGGACCTTCTCTATATGTAAAGAAGCCTTTGCTCGGCATGGGATAGTATTACGCGGACATTATTGATGTTGAAATTATTTTATAATTGAAATTACACGGTATTAACCAGCATCATTATTGCCAATCAGATTGAGGAATGACTGGTAATATTTCGAATTTTCCTGTTTTTGCAGTTTTACAGATTTTAAATAGTATTTATACGATTCGATTAAAATTATATTAATTGTTTGCATATTTGTTTTCCTATAATATATATACTATAAGAAAACAAATAGTTATACTGTTACAAGCTGCCTCCCGTATAACAGGAATAAATAAAAATAATAGGTTTATAAGTTAAACCTAACTTAAAGCGGGTTAAGACAGGTCCCTACTCCGTATGTTATTCTGATCTATGATCTATATTACTCTAAAGCACCGAAATCCTTTTAATACTTTTTGCAAAAGGTACCTATACATAATTATTATTTTTTGTGTATTTAATTTGTCACCGTGTTATACCTGTAACCTATAAGCTCTGAGATTGAAATAAAGGTAATGTTGTTTAGAAAGAGCTTTGACTAAACAATACAACTGCCACCATCGCCCAACTGACAAACAACGATAGTGTGATAAAGACAGAAAGTATCTAAGCCACAGCACATGCAGTAAAAAGGTGTAGATAGATTACTCATACGATATTCTATCTTATGATACGACACACTTACGCACACATACAATGAGACTCCAAAGTAGGATGTCATGATTCAAGTATTACGAGTAAAAAAGAGACGAACAAAATTTTTGACAATCATATTTTGGTCAAATAGCTACATTTTAAAGTGTCACACGCTGGATGCCTATAATACATACGATAAATAACTAGTTATTAGCAACTAGATAATGTTTCGTTTTACCCATTATTTGTAATTAGTCTGGAAACCTTATTTACAAGAAATAAAATAAATAAATAAACTTACAATTAACTAAGACCACGTTCTAATCCGAGAACACGAACAAAACAAACGCCGCAGGTAAATTAGTAACACCAATACTCAATTTCCTTTAATTCCCCTCTAACTGCACTTTAAATTGTCGAACACATCCCTAGAATTGTCGGACAAGCCTGCAGAACCCAACACAGATCGATTAAGGAAAGTGCAGCACAGGAGCAATATAAACCGCTCAGAGCAAACAAACTCCCGTCTCTGTAAACACAGTGAAACACAGTGCCTCAGTGTGTCCTGTTCCATTTCTGTTTCTAGTTCAAACGGGGTCATTAAATAGCAGTAGGAAAACTTTTCTAATTAGGCACTGGGCATTAATCTTCCTGACGTCCCGCGATTCGCTGTGACTGGCACAAGTTGCCAAATTATAGAAATAATTACTACAGTGGAATTTGTATTGATTGTTGGGTATGTTTTGATAGCGTTTGTTGCTTTAATTTGAGTTTTGTTCTTGTTTTATTGTGTTTTTTTAAAGAAGAAAAACAATAAATAAGACACAAAACACTTTTCTTTTACTTATGTTCTATTTTATTTATAAATAACTAATTTACGTACGCGGCTTTGCCCGCGTGCGAATGTTGTCCTAAGGGCCCTCGCCCACGGGCGACTTTTTGTAGCGATGCAGTCGCGATGCTCTCGCGCGTAGCATCGATACAGACGCGAAGCAGTCGCTAGCTGTGTGCCCGCGCCCACGGGACCAGATTCAGTCGCGATGCAAACGCGATTCGGTCGCGATGCAAACGCGATTCGGTCGCGATGCAGTTACGATACAAAAATACCTTGGATCAGTACAGTTGCAAGATGCACTCCGTTGAGGCAACATTAGTCACGTTGTCTTTGGTGCTGCTTTTACGTAAGCAGCCGAAGCGTAGGCAACGGAAGCAGCGTCAATATTGGATGCATCCATTTAATATCCAGAGATTACTTTGTGGACATCATGTAACAACATTCAAACAACGCAAAAATTATGATCTTAAATTCAAAAGTTGTTATAGAATGTCATATTCGACGTTTTGTGAATTGCTTTCCATTGTAAAACCAGAGTTGACATGCAGAAATACAATAGTAGGGCGTTAGTAGCGCGACGCGGTCGCGCGTTTGTATCGATACAATCGCGATGCAGTAGCGCGTTGCAAATGCGACTAACACGCGTTAGAAGTGCTGCAGTCGCGCGTTTGCTAAACGCGCGACTGCATCGCTACAAAAAGTCGCCGTGGGCGAGGGCCCTAACTTCTTTCCCTTATTTTATTTCTTTAGCTGGAATTTCGAATATCATAACCAATACCATTTTAGAAATATGTAGGGTTCAAAAATATGTAGATATAGAAGATAAAGAGAAACTATACAAATTACCAATATGTCTTCATCTATGTTACATTTGCTTATGTTTAACCTACAGCAGTAAAAATATTACGTATTCCTCCGTTATATACACTGCATTTAAATAAAATCGCAGCAGCAGTTTACACATAAGTATTCAATCTGCTTGAGATACAACACATGAATAAGTATACTGTTGCGGTTGTTCCGCACCCGGTATAACAGTAAAGCGTAAAAGAATATTTTTTAACGGTAAAATAAAAAAAAAACCCTTTGTTTTTTTTTATTTTAACGTCACTTTAATTAAGGGTTGGCGATATTTAGCGCACAACACACGAATTACAACTCACAATTTCCATATCGCGAAATCAGAATTTGACGCAACATATTGGCAACAATCGTTGGGCTGTAATTGCTGGACCAGTTGACCCAATACCCATCTGTCCATGTCACGTTTCAGCATCGTATGTTTTAAAAGTAAAACCGATCATTTTTTTTAATACATGTCCTGGGACATGTGTTAAAAAAAAGTGATGGGCTCAAACTAAGCAGAGCTTGAGGTATGGTAATCAGACATCTAATAAACAAACTTATATACAAAATCAAAGTAAATTAAACACAGACTCAGAACAAACAATCATGTGCCCTGAGTGGAAATCAAACCCACGACCTCCGGCTTAGCAGTTAAGGTCACCCACCAAGAGGCCAATCAATTGTAAAATTAACACACAGATTAACAATCTAGTGTGACAAAATATACCTAGGTCTTCGACGAAATATTTAAATAATCCCTACTTTTTCAGTATTTTGCACTACAACAATTCGAATAATCTCAACTTTTACAGTATTTTGCGCTACAACACACAGATCAACAATCAAGTACCTCTGCAGTCGACCTAGATCTAATTTGAACCCTCTATTCTTAAGGCAGAGCCATCGATCTTGAACGAACTAACATTTCGCTGCTAAATGAATACAGTAGGTGGGGTATGTGTTCTCTATTCCCTGAACTCAGGTATTACGTAACGTATAGGTTAGAGATTAGATTCTATTGGATGGCTATCAAAAGTCGAAGTCAAATTGTTTTTTTTTCCATCAGACTATGAAGGCACTTCGGATCGTCAATTACATTAAAATTTAAAAATTGCTGATTCTAGTTGCCTACTTCAAAAGGTTGTTTTAAATGGAGAAGGATGGGCAAGAAACTCCATACGTAATGTGTTACAATATATTATATACATGATTACAAAATTTAAAGTGAAAAATATTCGTTAAAATACAGGTCTGAAAGAAAATACAAATGTAACAAATAATCCATACTAATATAATAAATGGGAAAGTGTGTCTGTCTGTCTGTCTGTTTGTCTTTCTTTCACGGCAAAACGGAGCGACGGATTGACGTGATTTTTTAAGTGGAGATAGTTGAAGGGATGCAGAGTAACATAGGCTACTTTTTGTCTCTTTCTAACGCGAGCGAAGCCGCGGGCAGAAGCTAGTAAATACATAAAATATCAAAGATGTTTTCGAATCATGAATAGAACATGCCTGTTGACTAGAACAATTTCTTAATCAATTTCTTAATTGAATCATTAAATAATTATTTGAAAGAATGTGGTACAACAAGCTGTCCTCCGCGGTTTCATTCGCATTATTGATAACTGCTCCGCTCCCGTAGGTCTTAGCGTGATAAATGGGCTATCCAACTAAAAAAAATATTCAACCCAAACAAAAAGTTTAGCTTAATATTGGTGTAAATAAATGTTGCAAAGTTTTTTATTTCACAAATTGGATATCAATGATAATGGTTTAGCATAATTATCCTGCCATATAGGTATACCTAAAATAAGTTAGATTTTACAATTTAATAATCTTTAAGATTGTAATGCATTAATAATATTGTTTAATACTGGCGTGTTGTTTAGTTTCTCTGAGTAATGTAAAAAAAATATAATTAATGACAGTGTGTTGAGCGATCATGGGCGGTTCAGGTTTTTTCCTGATTTTTGTTTCGTTAGCTAACCAACATAAATGTAGTAAAACCCTGTATTTTTTCATTAAAACTTCAATTATTTTAACCACTGTAATTTAATAAAACAAAATGTAACAATCAAAAATAGATAGCACAAATACATAGTTCTCCTTCATTTAAATATTTTAATAATTTTACATTCAAATACAAAATACAATATCGCAATAAATTACAATGTTCATTAAAATAATAAATTGGAAATATTTGTTTTATTGTTATTTTGTTTCAGATATGCAATATTTTATCGCGAATCATATGCATAAATATGTCTTTTTATTCGAAATCTTATCTTCCGTTCAAGAGCTACGATGCCACAAACCGAGAGACACACAAACATAGCGCCCGAACTTATAACACCCCTTTTAGCGTCAAAGGGTTAATAACCAATGGAAACAAAGACACGTAATAAGGCCAAAGCACGTTACGTTGAAAAACAACGTACGTCGCATCAGAAACAGGTACAAATAACACAAGCTGTTTGTTTACTTTGTAAAAGTAAACGTGTCGGTAATGGGATATTTTAAACGACTACCGTGTTTAGCTGTATTTGTTTTAACTGGCTGTTTACTGAAGTAATCGATGACCTAATGTAGCTACTAATAGGGTTGAAATTAAAACCACTTATTAGTTGCTTGAACTGCTGGTTCTATATTTGATCTGTTCCGATGACAATTCATACGATAAAAAAATACAGTCTTATGTAAGTCGTTGTAACGAAACCATAGCTTGCACTAAATCGCGACTACGCCATCTAGTTATAAAAAATGAACTAATATTAATTAATATGAATATTATGGTTTCATTACTTTTGTGATGGGTTTTGGTCATCAACATACCGCCCACCAAGGACATTTAGTGACGGAATGTCCTTCTTAAATTATCGATAAGACTATAATTTGCACTTTTTGTGTTAAATATAACATTTAATAAATATAATAATCAATTCTTTGAACTATTACAATATATCGTAAATCTAATTAAAATTAACAACAAAAAATAATCAACTCATTTAGCTATTATAACACTTGATAAATCTAAGAAAAATAACAACAAAAATAAGCAATTCCTATGACCTTATGACACTTTAATAGAAAATAAACAACATCAATAAACAGTCTTCAAAAACTCAAACTCTAAAATAATTGGCCTAAAACGCTCTATATACTTAACATATATTATGCTCTAGAAATAAAAATAAACAATTCATTGCACTATTGGTAAAATACATAACTTAGAAGTAGGTCTTTTAATTGTAGAAGATTGAGTCCGCAATGTGACTACATGGGTGTCGTTGTCATCACCGGGGCTATTTCTTTATACGCAGGTGTAGAGTTTTTGGCCTGTTGAACTCAAATAACTTATTCTCTAAAAAAGATGGACCGGAAAACCATAAGTCATTACTAACAAGTGAACTAAGTAGCAATCCCCTAAAGGCGCAATCGGCAGAATTATGCTTGGTAGACACACGACACTGAGTTGAACTCATAGTGCCCAATATTTCCGAGATATGGTTCGCTACAAATGTTTTCCACCTGCTGGGGTGACTACTAAGCCACGATAGCACTACGGTGGAATCCGTCCATGTAAATATCTTCATCTCTGGAATATTTAAGACCTCAGCTGTTTCTACCAACAACTTTGACAAGAGTACTGCACCGCATAGTTCCAATCGAGGAATACTGATCTGTTTGATGGGAGCTACTCTTGTTTTAGCGACCAACAAAGACACCTTAATGTTACCCGCTGAGTCTACTGTTCTTAAATAAACAACAGCTGAGTACGCTGCTTTCGAGGCGTCACTAAAACCATGTAGTTCGAGTTCATCGTTTGAACTTGTACTAAGCCAGCGAGGTACCTGGATCTTGGTAAGTAAGGTTAATTCTCCACGGTAAGTACTCCATTCGGTTTTTAATTCTGTAGTTACCTCCTCGTCCCAACCAAGACCTGCAAGCCATAACTTCTGTATTAACACCTTTGCTACAACCACACTCGGTGCTAACCATCCTAATGGGTCGAGTTATGCCTGATATTATAGATATTTTTGTTACAGGTGCGGATATTAGCGGCGGAAGGTTAACGGAGTATTGGAAGCAGTCTTCGCGGCGGTTCCAGGTAAGTCCTAGAATTTTTATTGTATTATCTAGCTTATGTTCTATGTCATTCTCTTCTATTTTAGTATCCTTTTCTATTTTATCCTTTTTGTCCTTATTATTTCTATCTTTTTCTTTTACTATCATGTCCTGTTTGTCTTCATTTGTAATCCTTTTTTGACCTCTTTGCAGAATTTCTTCAGAACTGTCCAGTAAACGTATTTTGTTTAATAACTGCTGATTATTGCTATTCCACTTTTGTAATGCAAAGCCTCTTTTTGCCAATAATTCTATACTTTGTTTACAGATTTCTGTGCCCTCTTCGATTGTGTCGCATCCAGTCATTAAATAATCCACATAAAAACAATTTAAAACTTTAGCAGCTGCAAGAGGATACTTGTCTCCTTCATCGTATGCGACTTGATGGAGTGTTCGAACTGCTTGATACGGTGCAGAGGCTGTCCCAAATGTTACTGTTACCAATTCATAATCTTCTATTAGTTTCGTGGGATCATCTCGCCAGAGTATTCGCTGGTAGACAGCATCGTCATCGGCTACTCTAACTTGCCGGTACATTTTAATAATGTCCGCCACAATACCAATAGCGTGTACTCTCCTTAGCAGAATTGTATGCCTCAAATCCGCTTGTAGTGTCGGCCCAACCATCAGAGTGTCGTTGAGCGATACTCCTTTTCTATTTTTTTCAGATGCGTTGAACACAACACGGACTTTCATAGTGACCTTATCTTCTCTGATAACCGCGTGGTGTGGTAAGTAAACCGCTTCATTCTTTTTATTATCGTCTTGTTTTACAGCTCTTAAATGTCCTAAGTTTAAATACTCATTAATTACATCTGTATACTTTTGTTTCAAATCTGTGTTCTTATGTAATCTTTTTTCTAATGATTTAAGTCTTATTTCAGCTTTGTCACGAGAACCTCCGGCCTTACATGCGGAATTATCGTCACGGAAAGGTAAGTGTACTATATATCTGCCTGTATCATCTCGTTTAGTAGTTTTAATATATAATTCTTCGCATTTTTGTTCTTCTGGACTTAAGATTTTCTTTGTACTAATTTGCTCTTCTATCTCCCAGAATTTTTTCAGAAGATGATCTTCGTTGAACTTTGCGCAATGTACACTTATATTATGTAAGTTTGAACTCTCCTTGCTTGAACCGACTACACCAGTAAGGACCCACCCTAGAGTGGTGTTCTGTGCCATAATATTACATGATGGACTCTTCAATATACCTTCCTTCATGATGTAGCAGTAAGCATCTGCTCCCAGTAAAACATCTATTTTATTGGGTGTACTAAAATAAGGATCCGCTAAACATAGATTGTTAATATTAATCCAATCTATTGAACTAGTGTTCATACTTCTTTCAGGTAAGTATGAGGTGATCTTACTCAAAACGTAGGCGTTTACTTTGAGTTGAAAGTGGAGATCGATCTTTGACTTAATTGTGAGATTGACCATGTGCTTTGCAATGGTTGGCCTATCGTCACCTAATCCAGAGACGAGACCTCTTACAGGAATTTTCTTTAGTTTAAGATGTTGGACTGCGGCTTCTGTGATAAAACAGGCCTGTGAACCTTGGTCTAATAGTGCACGAACAGTTTGAAACTCGCCCGTCTTGGACTCTGCTTTTATTAACGCTGTGGCTAATAACACCTGGTTAGGTTTGGGGATTTTGCTAGTAAACAAGCATGACACTACCTGATTGTCACTAGTTGAAGCACTAACGTTATCAATCGTGGACTTTGCTGCCGCATCTTGGCCATCGTTCTCAGCATTTGGTTCCCTATTAGGGTGTAGCAGTGAATGGTGGCGTTTTTTGCATACACGACAGAACGTTGGTTTTTTGCAGTCGTATACTGTATGGTTGCCGCCTAAACAATTAAAACAGATTCTATTTTTTGCTACAAACTCACGCCTGCTGTCTGTGGACTGTTTTGCAAATTGTTTGCAGAAGCAGAGCTTGTGAGGTTCTGAACAGTATTCGCAACGTATAGTGGATGACGTCGTGGCTAACATCGCTTTAGAACTATGAACGTGTGAACCATGATTGACCTGGTGAGCCACAACCTTCCTGGGCTCGATACATTCAAGCGCGCGAAAACGACTTTCAATAAAAGTTTTAAACTGCTCAAAGGTGGGCAATTCGTTGCTAGAGTCGTTTGAAATACTTAACTCCCACTGCTTACGAGTCTCATTATCTAATTTGAACGTTACGATATGAATAATGATAACGTCCCATGTACTCACATCGATGTTAAGATTTTTTAAAGCACTTAAACAGTCACTTGTTGTATCTAACAATTCTTTCAATGAACTAGATGATTCAACATTTAATCGTTTTTGGCCAAACAATCTTTTCATAATACAATTAGTTAGGTACTTCTTATTAGCATATCGCTTTTCTAATTGCGACCAACATTGACTGTAGTTAGCGTCTGTAATTGGTGTGCACCTAATCAACTGCTCAGCTTCACCCGTGAGGTGGCTTTTAAGATAGTGCAGTTTTTGAACATTATCTAACGACGGGTTATTATGCACTAAGGAAATAAACAAATCGTGAAAAGTTGTCCATTCACTATAGTTTCCAGAAAAAGACGGAATTGTAATTTTTGGTAACTTTACAAAAGAATTCGATAATTTTGAACTACCAGTACTATTTTGCGTTTGTGATTCACTGACGTTAATCTTATTGAGTGTCAATTTCATTAGACATTTGCAGGTAATATAAGTATCTTCAGTTAAATCATAGATTTCCGTAACCTTTTGACCTATAATATCTTCCAATTTATATTGGCCATAAAGTTGAGTCTTAGTATTTTTAAATGAAGACCAATCACTTTCAAGTAATTCAAGTCTTGTTTGAATATATTCAACAGTAAGTCTGTCTTTTGGACTCTTTTTAAAATTGGTTAACGCTTTTTGAATCACGGTCTGAAGATCTTTTAATATATTAATTTTGCCTTCCATTTTAGATAACAAACAACAACAAAAGTAAATTAACGAGTGTATAAGACAAAAATAAAATGTATTAAAATAAAACTCTAATAATTCAATTCATCGAAGTTATAAAAGGCGTAATGTTGACAAGCCCAAAATTGACAAAAAGTTGATGAAATTTTTCTAAGTCTCAAAAAATTCGGAAAATTTTACAAGTGTTTGAGAAACAAATTAACTCTGGTAGAAATCGGGCATGGATTCCCCGTTCCCCCGTTTTTTATAAAACTATTCTAAGTCCTAATATGCAACATTTAACTAAATGCTAAATCTTAAAGTTAAAATGTTCCTTGAAATAAAGCTGAAAATTGCTTGGCACAAAATATTACTTCTAAAATGTTAAAGTTAAAATCTTCCTTGCACTAAAGTTCAGATTTGCTTGACCATTAACTTTTTTTATTATTAATTAAATTGTACTCACAATTGCACTTCACTCACACATACACGTAGGTTGGTTGAACTGTACTAGGTGGCGCCTCCTGTGGCGTCACTCTGAACTTGAATTCCTGGCTGCTATCACCGGCCTCGTCCACCTTGCTGAACGAACCTGTCTCTTCAGCTCGAGGATATTCTTGAACTACGGGTAGCGCCTTCTGTGGCGTCCCGTTGAACTATACCCAGTACTTAGCCGCAGCAATCCACTGCGAGTACTTGGGGTGCGGTCCACAGCTGGCACCGCCAAACACCAAAAAGTCAGACTGTTCCGGGTCTGATATCCGGCTCGAAGGACCAAAATGTTTACTGAAGTAATCGATGACCTAATGTAGCTACTAATAGGGTTGAAATTAAAACCACTTATTAGTTGCTTGAACTGCTGGTTCTATATTTGATCTGTTCCGATGACAATTCATACGATAAAAAAATACAGTCTTATGTAAGTCGTTGTAACGAAACCATAGCTTGCACTAAATCGCGACTACGCCATCTAGTTATAAAAAATGAACTAATATTAATTAATATGAATATTATGGTTTCATTACTTTTGTGATGGGTTTTGGTCATCAACACTGGCCTTGTTTTGTACATGGTTCTGAATTTGCGAGCACGAATATAGATTGATTTTCCTTTTACTTTATTTATAATAAATAGTGAATGATTTTATAATAAGTATGCTAAAAAATATATTTTGTATAGGTACAGTATGTGTATTGCCTGGTTATTGTGGTACATGCTCTGTCTAGTTAGGTTAGGTTAAGTTAGGTTAGGTTAGCTCAAAGGGTTAAAAACCAATAAACAACGATACGTAATAAGGCCAAAGCACGTTACGTTAAAAAACAACGGACGTCGCAACAGATACAGGTACAAATAACAAACTGTTTGTTTACATTGTAAATGTAAACGTGTCCGTAATGGGATATTGGCACAAACTAACCTAAATTTAAGTTAAGTGCATCTTTCTCTTTCCATTTCATCAAGAAAAGGGCAGTAGATAAAATTTTAGTTAAGCCCTGTCAAATTAAGACACTCTATAGATAGTTTAGACGTGATTAAAAAACATGGTGACTAAAAATTCGCCAATTTTCTTCAGACGCTGTCTAAATTGACAGGACTAAACAAAAATATGTATATTCTGGCCTTTTTTTAATAAAAAAAGAAAAAGATGCCCTTAACTTAAAATAAGATTAACCTTTCAACAACCAAGCGACAGCCGGCTGTTGCGCTGCTATTGTCTTTCTATTGTGTCTCGAATCACGTGTGCTCGACGGTTTAATTTTGAACAAAAGAATCAAGACCATTATATTTTAAACGACTACCGTGTTGGGCTGTATTTATTCTAACTGGCCTTGTTTCGTACATGGTTCTGAATATGGCGAGGGCGAATATCGATTGATTTTCGCTTTGATAACAGGTGGTGATATTGATCTGTGGTTTACTGTGGTACGTGTGTTTAATTTGTTGATTTAATTATAGGTAACTAATTTATGACACTAATGCATACGTACTATAATAATATAGTGTGTAGTTTTCCGTGATACAGTCGTCATTTAATCAGATTATTGTGAATGCATTTATAAAATTTATATAAAATATATTTAATATAAATTGTATTTTGTATACGTACAGTGTATTGCTTGGTTATCGTGGTTCAGGCTCTGACTAGTTTGGGATCAGATTTTAGTGTATGATTTTTTCTGTGTATTTTTTTATTTATGTAATTATCAGTATATATAGTTATCATAAAAGTAATTAATTTTATCTGTCAATAAAAAAGATAATTTTCGTTAGAGAACTAACCTACAACTACCAAATAAAGTTTTTTGGAATGGTATTGTGATATTTAAAAAAAAAATCAAATCCCACAAAAAAAAATCCCCTCTCGTTTCCCAACTTCATTGGGGTTGGCTTAACAGTCTAACCGGATTCAGCTGGATACCAGTATTTTTCGTGAAGCGACTGCCTATCAGTCCTCCACAACCCAGTAACTGAGCGACACGATACCCCTTGGCTAGCCTGGTCAGACTTTAAAGCTAACTGCCCGTAACGACTTTCGAAATTCTGCGAATAACAATTTAATGGACATGTTATTATACAATTATTATTGGCATGCAGTGAACAAGCGAAAAGTGGTGTAGCCAGTTATAAAAGTCCCTTTGGAGAATTATTCTAATTCAGTTCTCTCCTGAATATTTCTGGGAAAAAATCATTTTGCGTTATGGATATTTCCAAGAATAGAATTTCACAACGAAGTTCTCATTGATTCTGGGTATTGCATTGTAGCTGGGTAGAGGGAAAAAAAAATCAAAGTTCAATGGGTCTTAAAAGAAGTCAGGCATGCAAAAATAAACAGTTCAGTACATAATTTAATAAAGTAGGTAGTTTACAATTTAATAGTTCATCTACATATATGTCTACACTCTCAAGGCTCAAAAACTACGGGACCGATTTTAAAAATTCTTTCACCATTCGAAAGCTATATTATCCCTGAGTAACATAGGCTATATAATATCACGCTATGTCCCACGGGAGCGAGGCAGTAACCAAAAACCTAACGTAACGCGTGTGAAACCGCAAGGAACAGCTAGTATAATATAAAAGGGTAAACTGACTGACTGTCTGATTGTTGACTGTTGAAACCACTGGTCCTTGAGACATGAAACTTTAAAGGAATGTTCCATGTGAAGTGTAGGTATATGAGAAAGGATTTTTTTGGAAATTAAAACCCTAAGCAGTAGGGGATGGAATTCATTTATACAATTCCATTAATCAGATTTTATAATTGCAAAAAGAGGTTTTATTATTAATAAGTTGTATATTTTCTGAAAGAAAGGTGAATATTTTCCTCTGTACACAAAACCTGATTGACAGAACATTTTACAATAAAGAGTGAAATTACAAACTTAAGATTGTTACCAAGAAGAAAACTTCAATTAGTGTAGGTATTTAGTAGAAACTAATTAGCGCTCCTATACAATGTTTGAAGACTTTTCTCCGATTAAAGTGTTTCTTTGAAAACTACAATTATGTTCATTACACAAGCTTCGTTTTAGGTTCTTTTTTTAGGGTTCCGTACCTCAAAAGGTAAAAACGGAACCCTTATAGGATCACTTTGTTGTCCGTCTGTCCGTCCGTCCGTCTGTCAAGACCCTTTTTCTCAGAAATGCGTAGGGATATCAAGCTGAAATTAATATCACATACTCAGGTCTGCTATCTCTCAAAGCAGTGAAAAAATCAAGTTTCTAAATCAACGCAATAAAAAGATACGGCGGTTTACATTGCATATTTAGACATTTGCAAGGGAATCAAAACCTATAGGGTACTTCCCATTGACCAAGAATCATGAAATTTGGCAAGAAGCAAGGTCATGTAGCACAAGTAAAGGGAAAACTTTGAAAACCGTAAATTTGTAGTTAGTTCACATCAGGCGACCGTCTGTCCGTCTGTCTGTCAAGAACCTTTTTCTCAGGAAAGCGTCAAGATATCAAGCTGAAATTAATATCACATACTCAAGTCTGCTATCTCCCAAAGCTGTAAAAAAATCAAGTTTCTATGTGAACGCAATAAAAAGATACGGCGGTTTGTATTGCATATTTAGACATTTTCAAGGGAATCAAAACTCAAAACCTATAGGGTACTTCCCATTGACCTATAATCGTGAAATTTGGCAGGAAGCAAGGTCATGTAGCACAAGTAAAGGAAAAACTCCGAAAACCGTAAATTTGTAGTTAGTTCACGTCAGGCGTCCGTCTGTCCGTCCGTCTGTCAAGAACCTTTTTCTCAGGAACGCGTCGAGATATCAAGCTGAAATTAATATCACATACTCAAGTCTGCTATCTCCCAAAGCAGTGAAAAAATCAAGTTTCTAAATCAACGTAATAAAAAGATACGGCGGTTTATATTGCATATTTAGACATTTTCAAGGGAATCAAAACTCAAAACCTGTAGGGTACTTTCCATTGACCAAGAATCATGAAATTTTGTAAGAAGCAAGGTCATGTAGCACAAGTAAAGGAAAAACTCTGAAAACCGTAAATTTGTAGTTAGTTCACATCCGTCCGTCCTCCCGTTCGTCCGTCTGTCAAGACCCTTTTTTCTCAGAAACGCGTCAAGATATCAAGCTGAAATTAATATCACATACTCAGGCCTGCTATCTCTTAAAGCAGTGAAAAAATCAAGTTTCTAAATCAACGTAATAAAAATATACGGCGGTTTATATTGCATATTTAGACATTTTCAAGGGAATCAAAACTCAAAACCTATAGGGTACTTCCCATTGACCTAGAATCGTGAAATTTGGCAAGAAGCAAGGTCTACATGACCTTGTTTCTTGCACAAGTAAAGGGAAATCTCCGAAAACCGTAAATTTGTAGTTATTTCACTAAAAAAAAAAACTTTTTTCAAAAAAAAAATTTCGGAAGTCGGTGGCAACACAAATTGAATGGCAGAAGAGAAACCACCGACTTCCGAAATTTTAGTTATTATTGGGTTTTTAGTTTTTGAAGGCGGTTATTTTTTTTTTTTAAGTTTTTTATTTATTACTTTTTAGTGTCGACTCCCAATGTTTGACTGTGTATAGTATCTTTCAAAGTAATTTATTTTTAAAATAAAACTACTAACAATCTTATAAAACGAAAATGTAAACTTGAAGACAAAGCACACATCGTCTATGAAAATTTCGTCAATTTTTTTTTGTTCTTGGTGAATTTTTCGAGAAGCACAGAACCGATCGCCACAAAATTTATATGGGACCACCCCTGAATCATGACTTATCAAACAAAAAAAAGAACCATCAAAATCCGTTGACAATTGACGGAGTCATCGATGAACAAACATACAAAAAAAAAAAAAACATACAAACAGCCGAACATAGTACCTCCTCCTTTTTGTGAAGTCGGTAAAAAATTAACGGAACCCTCGTTGCGCGAGTCCAACTCGCACTTGACCGGTTTTTTTTTTCTTTTGTGTTAGTTGCCCTTAGGTCTTTAAAGGTGAGTATACATTTGAACATTTGCGCAACCATTACATGCGAGCTAAACTTTTCGCTTTTATATTTTTACATTGTAACAATGTAACAATCGTGCGAATGCTCGGGTTTCTGTTCTGCGTAATGCCTACGACAAGTATATGTATACCTGAAACATTTCTTTGGCTTATTTTCCACACGGCTTTCAACCTTGTGTTCACTCTTTAGTTGAAATGTCATACCTACAGTCCTGCTCCCTCGCGCGTGCGTTTGCTCGGTAAAATGTTGCACAAACCACTCGTGGGTTTCTAAAATATAGTTGTAACAAAACAGCAAACGCTCGATATTCTGTAACATTACAAATTTTATATCGCAAATAAATTTTTAATAAATTTTAATAAAAATCGGCTTAAAGTCGACTCAAAACCGATAAAAAAGATTACTCTGCGACTTCAGCAGACGAAGACAGGGGGGCAAAAGCTCGTCAAAAAGTAAAATCGCAAGAAGTAGTTTACTGCAGACTTTACACACACACATAAATTAATATAGAAGATTAACGCCCTTTCATAGTATGTGCTTTTGCCCTTACAGGGTTCAAACACATTTGCATAAAAAAGCTCGCATCGCAGAATTTACTCATTAAATAACACCACTTGTCATTATTTTTATATTTTATAATGAAAAAATAATTAAACCTAATCTCCGCAATATTTTGGATTCTAATGAGCCAGTTAAATAAAAATAATTACGAGGGCGAAGTCCCCAACAAAAGCTGGAGTCCTATGAAAAATATTGTTGACTAGCTATCTACCGCATATTCACCGCCGTTAAATTAATTTATTAGTTAATGCTCCATGCTGTAACTACCAGCTCGCTAAAATGAGGTTGCTGTCAATTCCGTGGGAACACTACTTTTTTGGGTGCGCAGTATCCAGTATTCAGTATATATAAAAATTAACCTAACCAATAATAAGGGGCGGGGCAAGAGGACGGTCCTGCTTGCAATGCGAGTCTCCCTCTCCTCCTACAGCAATTGTAAGGGCCATCTTTCATTAGGACTCCAGCTTGCTCAACTTGGTCGCGCCACAGCGGTGTCTAGAGCTACCAAGCGAGAAACATCAAAACGAACACTAGGGTTGCCAGTTTCAAAATGGACGTCGAAGCGTTACAGAGAATAGAATAGAGTAGTTTGCTATACAAAGAGAGGGGCATCCAGCGCAACTGTGTCTATGTTTAAGTTGCGGCAATAACTTGTGTCGCTGGCAACCGTGTGTCCTAGTAAAATACCCGTCATATAACCCTATACATATTATTGTGTTGTTGGTGGCCCGACCCGAGTTGCACATGCTCAACCTGGTGGTCTATTCCTTTATCTGGCGATGGTATGGTTTGACAAACACAGTTCAGATGAGTAAACAAAAACCATACCAAAGATTATATAACAAAATCGTCATCAACTTCAACTTCAACTTTTACATTTATGGCAATCCACCGAATTTTCGGTGATTTCTGCCAATGTCCAGTTTGAAAATAATATTTTAGTTTAAATGACAATTGTTCGGTTATTAAATTATAGTATAGAGATCATACACGTGTTCTTATAACCAAGAACACAAGATGACTCCAAAATCGTCATGATCATTAGCGTCAATTTCGCGTGGCTGCATTATGACACTTGACGTTAATGACAGCTGTCACATTTGATAGGGCCAGAGCTGTTGCTAATGGGCCATAGCCCCAATAAGAATGGTTTAACTTCCGATATGAGGAGCTCTAAAATCTCTTGGCTTTTGTCTCTAGTAGAGTGCAGCTACCCCAGCGCTGAATTCGGTGACATGAAAGTGTAATGGTGCAACTTTACTTGGCGTTTTAGTGTTCGATGCAATGTAATATGAACCTTAAACTAATAAGTTTAGAGTATAGTTTTTATTACCCAAGTAACGCAACTATTTTACGCCAAGTAAAGACGCACAGTAACAAACAATCTCACGTCACCACATAGTATTAAACAAAGTCGTTTTCTGCTGTCCCTATGTATGCTTATCTTTAACACTATCTACTATACTTTTAAACTTTCGCGTTTCATTTTAACAACATAATATTATTAAATCGAAATAAAGGTTGGAATAAAGAAATATCTAAACAATTTCAATCGGGAGGACGGCTTTAAATTGTCATCGGCGTGTGCAGTGATTTGTATAACACAACCTCGCTTTTCTGCAAAGTCGATTAACTCATCTGTGGATACGGTCAGCTTAGTGTGTAGACGGCCTAATATAAAAATAAAAATATGGGGGTAGATGAAGATTCATCGCCCGAATGTAGGGAGCTGTGGCATCGCATCCTCAGTCAGCTTGCGACCACGACCTGTGCACCCAGGTCGAAACGTCAAGGTGTGCGTTGTCCCAGCGGAAAAGTGTCGATTTTCTAAATTTCAGTTTAGCAGATAATTAGTGTATGACGTCCTGTAAATGTGTATGCTAAATTCAAATTTGTGTATCCAGCCATTCGGCAGATATTCAACAAAAACTGGTTCCGCCAGGACAACGTTGTCCCAGCGGAATATTTTTTTTTCTATGGACTTACAAGAAAAAAAATATATACAATAATTAGTGTGTAACGAGAGGTAAATGTGTATGCATAAATGAAATTTGTGTGTCGTCTATTTACGAAGATATTCAATTTGCCGCTGCGACAACGTTTGGCAATTTCATGAAAATCATATATAACGCTTTAGTACAGAGTTGTAATTTCTTATGCATGTTGCTTTGTATTTGTGTATAATGTGTGTAAAAACAGAATTTGAAAAAAGCATACCGTTCACAAGATATACACGTAAACGTAAAATAAGGTTATTAGGCCCAAGCTCTTAAAATAGGAACTCTAGAGTCTAACTTTTAACTTTTATCTGAATCTTGTAGGGGTCTACGACGTCCTGCCAAGTTTCATCTATGTGTGCTTAGTAATTAATGAGCAATGCCATAATGTACTACGAATATACCACTATACTTTATGATATCCGATTTTAGGACTTCTTAATGGAAAAGCGAAATAAAACATATTCCAACCATTAGTGTACTAATGCAACTACTCATATCTGAAATTTCAGTTCATTACACTAAATAATTAAAGAAATAAAATAAAATTACCAGAACAACTACAAAACCTGGATTAACCGACCAAGTTTGAATAGACACAAAAAAGCGGCCGTGCAGTACATAGACCAAACGTTCCAAATTTCCAGTATAATATCGTTATTTTGCTGTTGTGCACGTACAGG
Source organism: Athetis lepigone (assembly GCA_033675125.1). Taxonomy (NCBI): domain Eukaryota; kingdom Metazoa; phylum Arthropoda; class Insecta; order Lepidoptera; family Noctuidae; genus Athetis; species Athetis lepigone. The sequence continues at coordinate 5,009,698 of CM066243.1, forward strand.
TGCGTGCACAATAGTTTTGCAGAAAATAAAACAACTGAATTAATTTTATATTTACAAAAGTATTTATTCACTTAATGACTAATTCAAATAAAAAATAATTATAACCATAACCATACATATAGATTGCCATACATAAACACTTAAACATTTTTTATGAGCATCAGTTGTATGAAAAATAAAAAAAAAACTGAATTCAAGGCATTTATTTATTATAATCTTTATTGTACATCACATAAACAAAATAAAGGACAAAAAAATGATAAAATGAATGTAGTGATGAGAACGGTAATCATTAATTACTTAGGTGTATTATAGTACGTTCTTCAATATAAGTGAAGAAAATAATAGTTAATACTAGTACAATAACTATTTTTGTGACATGGCGGTAATAAAAATCTGTTTTCATTATGCGCGCGCATTTTTTTTTTATGTGAAGGTTTACATTTTAGTCATTCATTCTGCCTAGTCTTACGTTTATATTTTTTTGCTTGAAAAGTTTTTACCATAATGTCTAGCGTAGTGACAATGGATTACGCATGTAACATTTTCTAATGATTTTGTAGTATTTAATTTAATATAATTAATACAGCCACTGAATTACACTCTAATAAATCAAGCCAAAAACCGCGCGCATCTTTAAATGGTGGCCAAAGACAAAAAAAATGAATGTACGATTTATTTACTAAATGTTTTATTTTTATTAAATAAATATTTTATACAAGTGAAAATGGTCAAAACTGCATGAAATAAGTAAGTTAGACACTAATTTATACCATTGAACGCAATAACTTCTGAGAAATATTTTCTTACTCAAAATTAAAAAAAAAACTACTTTTTTTTGTAAGAATAGAATAAACTAAACTTAAGTAATAAAATAAATACGGTTGCGTCTTGAATAGGATTTGACATTACTTTTACACGATTACATTACAATCATGATTTATTACATTTTTATCCGACTACTAGAAAAAGAAGGAGGTTCTCAATTCAGATGTTTGTATTTTTTTTTAATGTTTGTTCGCGCATATCTCCTTTGTTTACCAACCGATTTGAACAATTATTTTTTTGTTTGAAAGGGTAGACTTCCCAAATGGCCCCATTGGCATTAGGTCCAGGATCTGATGATAGTACCATGCCGAAATCGAGGGAACTCTTCAATTTTTATAGAAAAACGTTCATTGAGACTCTAACTAAAAAGTAAAAACTAAAAAGCTTTTTACAAAAAAATGATAACCGACTTCAAAAACTAGAAGCACAAAAATAACTATTTTGGAAGTCGGTGGCTTCTCTTCTCTGTCTATTTAATATATTGCTACGGACTTCCAAAATAGTTATTTTTGTGCTTTTAGTTTTTGAAGTCGGTTACCTTTTTTTTGGAAAAAGCTTTTTTATTACATGATTTTTTATCTTACCTTGTTTATCTTCCAGTCATTCTTACTATTGGCTCACAGTCACGCTATCTATGTCTCTATCTGAGGTATTATTATTTCATTTATACGTAAATCACCAAAAAAATTTTTATTCTGGAATTTTAGGAAAAACTAAGATAATAATTATATTTTGCTATTACGTTAGCATTTGTGTACGCATCTGTACCGAGCTATTACACTCTATTATACTGAAAATTTGGATCGTTCGGTCTATGTACTGCACGGCCGCTTTTTTGTGTCTATTCAAACTTGGTCGGTTAATCCGGGTTTTGTAGTTGTTTTGGTAATTTTATTTTATTTCTTTAATTATTTAGTGTAATGAACTGAAATTTCAGATATGAGTAGTTGCATTAGTACACTAATGGTTGGAATATGTTTTATTTCGCTTTTCCATTAAGAAGTCCTAAAATCGGATATCATAAAGTATAGTGGTATATTCGTAGTACATTATGGCATTGCTCATTAATTACTAAGCACACATAGATGAAACTTGGCAGGACGTCGTAGACCCCTACAAGATTCAGATAAAAGTTAAAAGTTAGACTCTAGAGTTCCTATTTTAAGAGCTTGGGCCTAATAACCTTATTTTACGTTTACGTGTATATCTTGTGAACGGTATGCTTTTTTCAAATTCTGTTTTTACACACATTATACACAAATACAAAGCAACATGCATAAGAAATTACAACTCTGTACTAAAGCGTTATATATGATTTTCATGAAATTGCCAAACGTTGTCGCAGCGGCAAATTGAATATCTTCGTAAATAGACGACACACAAATTTCATTTATGCATACACATTTACCTCTCGTTACACACTAATTATTGTATATATTTTTTTTCTTGTAAGTCTATAGAAAAAAAAATATTCCGCTGGGACAACGTTGTCCTGGCGGAACCAGTTTTTGTTGAATATCTGCCGAATGGCTGGATACACAAATTTGAATTTAGCATACACATTTACAGGACGTCATACACTAATTATCAGCTAAACTGAAATTTAGAAAATCGACACTTTTCCGCTGGGACAACGCACACAACGTCAAGCCTTCCAAGGTATTTAAATAAATATTATTCGCGTTAATACCCGATTTAATAATACTATCTACTATGTTTTAAATAGAGAGATTGAAGAGGAAGATTTTTATGCATAATAGTAGTAGTATAATACCTGCATGATATAGTAGGAAAAAGTCGGATTATTAAAAGATTTTTTAACACCAGTACAAGGTGGAACAGTTCACCAGTTTAAATAATGTTAGTCAGAATTCGAAAAGTGACTCTATTGAAATCCTTTCCGTAAGCTTTTACGTTCTAGCCACGGTCTATGATTCTAACCTTTATCGATAATATTCTATTCCTTTGTAAGCGTATTAATACAATGCGTTTGACAAGCCTTTGAAACCTGCCGTATGATAATAGGATAAAATTGTACAAAGAACTTAATAGAGTAGAAATGTGTTTTCCTTTTCTTTCTAGTAGGAACTAGTATAGAAATGGAATTATTTATTATGCAAGTAGGATATTAAAATCATTCTTAGACGTCTTTTTTTATTATTATTTTGGTTTTTCCTCTGATCATCGTCTCTGAAACAAATTTCGCAAGCAAATAAGTAATGTATATAAAAAATTCATCATCATTCCTAGCCTTATCCCAATTATTTTTGGAGTCAGCTTTCAGTCCTTTCGGATTTAGCTCGATACCTGAGTTTTACGTGAAACGACTGCCTTTCAGACTCCAGGTTAGACTGGTCAGACTTTCTAGCTCCTTACTACCCATTACGACTGTCAAAGTTCTACAAATGACAACCGAGAACAACGGCTTTACGAGTTTTCCGAGGCACAGGATGTCAGTGATGTCCAAAATAAACTTTAAAAAGTATACAGGGTGTCCCACGGCTATGCCACATGGAGTTTGTATTAAAAATGTTAAAATTCATGGTATTTCTTTTATTTTTGACACTATGTTACTTAGCAAAGAATAATCCTTGTGATGAAGCCTTTCGATCGGTAGGATAAAACTACAGGCTGATTAATTTTCTCGAGTAACAGGTTCGATTCCCGGTTCAACTATGTATTTATTCTTCGGTATGCCTGAGGAAAGTAATGAAAATCTGACCCACGTCTTGCTAACGATGTCACAGAAAATGAACGTACAACTCCAAGAATCAGACATTTGCGATATAGTCCGAGCTGGTCCCAAACACCAGAAGACTGACAAAAACTCGCCTCGTCCCAGACCTATAATTGTTAAACTGTCTAGGAAATCCAAGAGGGACGATTTTATCAGTGCAGCCAGGACTAGAAGAAACCTATCCTCCGAAGACATTATCACAGGTACATCATCTAAAATCTTTGTTAATGAACGTACTACAAAAGAAAAAAGACTGTTATTTCGTGAGGCGAGAGCAAGAGCCCGTCACAATGGTTTTCGCTTCTGCTGGTTGCGCAATGGTTCAATTTTCATCAAAAAAGAAGAAGGACTTGCGGCGATTCGCATCCAGTCCGCTGAAGAGCTCGATAAGCACATTAAAGCCGCCCCTAACACGTCAGGTGACTTTCAAGAAATGGTTAATTAACCTTTCGAACTACAAACTTTATGTCATATTTACCAGTCGATCTCACTGTTATTTTATGCTTGTTCGACTTACATTAATTTTATTTTATTACTCTCTTTATGTTATAACTGATATTCGATTTGTGTTAATTTTACTTTATTTACTTTCTTTTGTAACTAAACAAATCACACTATACAAACTCACCATTTTTAAAACGTAAAACACAAATAATAAATACTCAATCACAAGAACATATCTACACTTTTTCACTATGCCTGTTAAAACTGTTCACAAACACAAATTAGCCTGTATCGTTAAATATACATTTGACAATAAGCATAAATATTTAAACTTATCTTATGGAATGACATTTGCAGTAAACTATAGCTTATTAACATTTATTATTCTACCTATAATTTCCTATGGCTACACTTGACACAATAAGTTGTATTGACGCTGCTTTCCCTATAAAATGTCATTCTATAAGTACTGCTGAAGATTGCTTCGATATAATACACAAACATAGAATCAAACTCTTAACATTGAATATTCGTAGTCTTAGTTGCAATTTTAATAGTTTTCTCATAGTTCTAAAAAGAATGAATATTGACTTCGACGTAATTATACTTACAGAGTGTTGGCTCTGTGAAGGTTCGGTTTTATTTCAAATCGACGGTTTTAACGTCTTTCATACGACAAAATACATAAACAAAGTGGGTGGAGTTGTTGCGTACGTAAGAGACACTTGGTTTCCACAAGTTAGTGAACCAACTATAGAAGATGCACAATGCATCGCTATCACCATCCCAAACATTATAAATATTCTTGGTGTCTACAGGTCGCCTTCCTTTAAAAACTCAGACCGCTTTATTCAATCAATCCATGAGGTAATACAAACTACTAACAGTAAATTAAGCTCAATTTTTACTGGTGACATTAATATTAATATAATCAACACACTTACGCCTGACTCCAGTAACTATCTATGTACCATGGCGGAAGTAGGGTTTAGACCCGCCATAAACGTCCCCACCAGAAACAACACATGTATTGATCATGTCTTTTACAAAGGCCAATCAGACGTGGAAACAATCGTTTGTCAATCAGCAATAACTGATCATCATATAGTAATTACAGGTATAAATGCAAGTGACTCCATCAAAGCTAGGCTACCGATATATAAACTACGTATTGACTTCACCTCTATAGCAGAAGAATTAAATAATGTCGACTGGTCTAAACTAAATAGCATACATAACCCAAACGATCAGCTAGACACTTTTCTCAACATCATTAAGAGGGCTATTGATTCAAACTCAGTATCTGTAATGTTTAAGCGTTCCAAAACAATCTTAAAACCTTGGATGACTCAGGGACTGTTAAGGTGTTCTCGTCTCCGTGATAAACTGCACTTAGAAGCTAGAAATAGGGCAAAGGATGATATAAAATCAATAACCTATACCAGATATCGCAATTTTTATATTACCCTACTACGGAAATTAAAAAACAATTATGACTCAGAGATGCTACAGAAACACCTGAACCATCCACGCAAACTCTGGCAAACCATTAATGAAATTACAAGTAGAAGAAGAAACACCTCAAAATCATCTGATCTATTAACTGGAGATCCATGCTCACAAACTGCAATCAATTATTGTAATAAGTTCTTTGCATCAGTAGGACAACAATACGCTGGCAATATCCTACAACGTCTTGGAACAAGCCAAACTGCACTATCCAATAAAGTTGACATCTCAATGGCACCCGCTAACTCATTCTTCTTTGTCCCTACTGAATGTAGTGAAATAGAAAGTATTATCATGAATCTTCAATTGGGCAGTGCTCCTGGACTTGATGGTTTCAATAGTACTATAATCAAAACACTTAAGGACCATATAGTTGAACCCCTCACTTTAATAATAAACCAAAGTTTGTCACCAGGAATAGTTCCCAAAGCCTGGAAAACTGCAGTTGTCGTCCCAATTCACAAAGGTCGAGAAACTAATTTACCTAACAACTTTCGTCCCATATCGTTGCTTCCCATATTCGCAAAAATGTTAGAAAGAGTTGTTAATATACGACTTACAAAATATCTTGGGAGCAACAATATTCTTTCCAACAATCAATTTGGTTTCAGGCAGGGTAGATCTACTGAAGGAGCAGTAAAGCTATTAACTGAAGAAATTGTTACCCATCTTGATAATGGACACGCCTGCGTCGGAGTTTTTCTTGATATAGCAAAAGCTTTTGATACCGTGGCAATACCAATTCTATTAAAAAAGTTGGAGGGCATCGGAATCCGAGGTACTGCTTTAGAGTGGTTCCGTAGTTACTTAACTGGCAGAAGCCAACGCGTAAGGGTTGACTTGGTGCTCAGTGATCCGGAAATTATAGAATTCGGTGTACCACAGGGCAGTGTACTCGGACCGACACTTTTTCTTTTGTACCTTAACGAATTGGCATCTCTACCTTTAATGAATGCAAAAATTATTTGCTATGCAGACGACACTGCAATAATATTTCATGGTGATACATGGAGTGAATGTTTTCTACACGTAGAACGAGGTATGGCTACAGTAGCTCAGTGGCTAAGTAATAACCTTTTGACCTTAAATGCAAATAAAACAAAGTTTCTCTGCATGCATAAAACTCTTGCATCTTCTCCTAGTCTTAGTCCAAATATCAAGATACATACATGTAAACTGGATATCACTAATATAATTGTTGATTGTGGCTGTAGCGAAGTTTTAAGGGCAAAATCCATAAAATACCTTGGAGTAACCATAGACGAAAAGCTAACGTTTAATGAACATATAGCGGCTCTCTCAGGTAGAAGCAGGAAACTCATATACGTTTTGAAAGAGCTGAGAGACGTTGCCGACTTCGAACTTCTCAAAACTGTATACATTTCGCTGTGTCAGTCTATTCTGACTTATTGCATAAGCGCTTGGGGTGGCACGGCATCTTCTCATCTAATGCAATTGGAAAGAGCACAAAGATCAATACTCAAAGTTATGTTAAAAAAGCCCTTAAGGTTTCCAACAGACGAGCTCTATAAATGTGCAGGAGTACTAAGTATACGGAAACTCTACATACAAAATGCAATTCTACACACCCATAAGGTAACCTTGAACTCCCCTAACTACAATGAACTTCTAAAATGTCGAGTATTTAAGATAAATTCCATCAGAACTAGAACAATCTTTGCGAAGCGCTTCCACATGTTTTTGTTCCCTTTTTTATATAATAAGGTTGTTAATAAGTGTGATATTAAGAATAGCAATGTTAAAGAGGCTCTATATAAGGTAAGAAATTATCTCTCAAACCTTAATTATCAAGAGACTGAACAGTTACTAAGAGTCTCCGTCTGACGGATCACTCTAGGCATACCACATAGTTTATGTTATATGTAGATCACACATACACACTCTCACACCATACACACAACCACACCCACTCTCTCTTACACACACACACACATAATGTCTTACACAAGTCACACTCAATTTATTATAAATTTTAATTTCTAAGCTTTTATTTTACAAGAACAATATTGTTACAAATTATGCGATGTTATCTTTGAGTTTTTAGTCCTAGGCTCTAGTAATTATCCTTCTTGCTGATAGCCACGACACAGGCTGTGCCTAGTGTGGCTCTCATTTTAACTCTACCATGTACCTCTTGTGGAATAAATAAATATTATTATTATATTATTATTATTATTTAAAAGACTAAGAGTACAGTTTAAAATGTTTTTAAAATTCAAATAATGTCTTCTTTCGGTAAAATGTTCTATCTACAATATTTAAGGTACTTTCCCTCCATGTGGCATAGCCGTGGGACACCCTGTATATGAAATGAAAAAGTCACATCGGTAATTGAACAAGATAATTTTTTGCATAAAAAAAACCGACTTCCCTCAATTTTGGCATGATACCATCATTAGATCCTAGACCTGATGACAATGGGACCATTTGGGACGTCTACCCTTTCAAACAAAAAAAGAATTGTTCAAATCGGTTAGTAAACGACGGAGAAATGCGCGAATAAACATAAAAAAAATACAAACATCCAAATTGAGAACCTCCTCCTTTTTTTAGAAGTCGGTTAAAAAATATCTACGATCATACCCAACCGTTCTTCAATACATTTAAACAGTAAGAATTTTCAAATTTAAACAGTGTGAATTCTGAACCTATGCTTAAGTCGAATAGTTCAGGTTTAATTCAATAAGGCGTACATTAGGCGTGAAACAATTTTCATAAATAAGCATTTTCTGGCAAACTTCCCATGAGTTGAGCGCGGTATTATTCAAATATAAGCAGATTTGAGCACTTTGGTGCAGGGCCGAGGACGGACTTTGTTCTATAAAGTTTTTGTTGGAATATTTTATCAATAACCATTTTCAGTTTGGGTATAATTTATGTGAAATTCAATAATTAAAATTTGTGGTTTCTAGACCGAATTTACAGTAATTATTTTAGAGGCTCTCGCTAGGCAGCTGGATCAAGGGTCTGATACAGAAAGCGGTACTACTGGACACGGCGCGCATTGTCCGAAGGTTCCTCTCTGGAGCCCTGACCACCGGTATCTTGCACCCTATTTCCGATGTCGGTGGGCTACTATTTTTTATATTTTTAAATGTGATATATTTTTTTAATAATAATACTTAAAAATGTATTCATTATGTTTAAAAATAAATAAATGGAAAAAAATATTATTTATTATTAAGAAATATTAATGGCTCACAATTTTGTGCGTAAATACAATAGGTGCAGGATATTCCGTCTATTGGTGAAAACCGTACTCCGTTTAGTACTTAATTATTTCGTTCAGCAGTTTTGATCTCATCACTTTGGACAAATAGACAGACGAGTGGGGGTTTAAACAGTACGTAGTGATTCTTGAATTATGAATGTACTAATAATGCCTGCGGCTTCCCACTCATGTTCCTTCGTTGCCCTTTATGTTCCGGGGTCTCTGTAACTATTACTAGGTGTATTTTTGGTCTTGCACAACCCGCTAAGGGATGTTTCTAGTCATAAAAACAAACTTTTGTTAGAAACAGCTGATATTTTTTTCGAGATTTCAGAGTTGGTTCCATAATAAAAGCTGGTTGTTTTCATGGGTAGACTAATCATCTCCTAGCGGGTTGTGCAAGACCAAAAATACACTAACCTAGACGTATAACCATTCCGCAACCCCGGTTATAACCATTCCGCAACCCCGGTTATAACCATTCCGTAACCCCGGTTATAACCATTCCGCAACCCCTGTTATAACCATTCCGCAACCCCGGTTATAACCATTCCGCTACCCCGGTTATAACCATTCCGCAACCCCGGTTATAGCCATTCCGCAACCCCGGTTATAATCATTTCGCAACCTCGGTTATAACCATTCCGCAACCCCGGTTATAACCATTCCGCAACCCCGGTTATAACCATTCCGCAACTCCGGTTATAACCATTCCGCAACCCCGGTTATAACCATTGCGCAACTCCGGATGGCTGCGGCTTTGCCCGCTCGAATTTCGATACGTAGTCGATTCCGTATTTTTTCCCTTTAGGGTAGGAATTTTCAAAAAATCTTCCTTGTTAGTTACTTACTCTTTACAAAAACTCTTTAGGATAACCGGTTTGGGCTGTGCATTGATACATCAACAGTCAGTGAATCAGTCAGTTTACCATTTTAAATACAGATGACAAAATGGACTGTCATGTTTTCAGGGTTCCAACGCCTGCCTGGGTTGCGGAATGTTTATAATAGTTACCGTAACCCCGTAACGGAACATAAGTGGGTTTTAGTCAGTAAAAGTCTGTCACGCCCTCCCGCCACACCCAGGGCAGGAGCAGTAATTGGATGACTCCCCACTCACCAAAAAAAAAAAAGTTTTCAGGGTTCATGTAAGTTCGTGTGAGTTTCTTTATTCAACCATAGCTTCTAAATGCCTGTCTTTAGATGTATGAGGTATCGTTTCAATTTCTGCATCATCCCAAGTAATACCGGCTGGCAATTAATGATGGTTAATGGTAAAGATGGTTAATGGTTATTAATTTTCATTCAGCTATGACATCCGTATTTTATTACTAGCTTTATGTTTTACACTTTTAACCTATGGAAACGAAACCTAAATCGCCAGAATAAAAAAAGACTTACTAGCGTAAGCCCACTTGTCCACCACTGCCGTCACCGTCACCGTCACGGAACGAGATGACGGCGCCGAAGTGGCAATACATACATCCGTACTAATATTATAAATGCGAAAGTAACTCTGTCTGTCTGTCTCTTCTTCACGCCTAAACTACTGAACCAATTTGAAGGAAATTTGGTACAGGTATAGTCTGGAACCCGAGAAAGGACATAGGATAGTTTTCACCCCGGAAATCCCCCGGGAACGGGAACTATTATTCCACGCGGACGAAGTCGCGGGCAAAAGCTAGTTTACTATAACCGCGTGACCACCGCACGTCACTTCATACTAAACTCGTATCGCTGTCATCTCGTTCTAGTGACGGTGACGGCGGCGGTGGACAAAAGCGTATAAGCCGGTTCATTAAAGATCTTAAATGGCGGCATGTACTTGCGTTGACAGATAGTACAGTCTGCATATAAAATTTAAAGTTGTTGTTTTTTAGGGTTCCGTACCTCAAAAGGTAAAAACGGAACCCTTATAGGATCACTTTGTTGTCCGTCTGTCCGTCCGTCCGTCTGTCAAGACCCTTTTTCTCAGAAACGCGTCGAGATATCAAGCTGAAATTAATATCACATACTTAAGTCTGCTATCTCTCGAAGCAGTGAAAAAATCAAGTTTCTAAATCAACGCAATAAAAAGATACGGTGGTTTATATTGCATATTTGGACATTTACAAGGAAATCAAAACCTATAGGGTACTTACAATTGACCTAGAATCATGAAATTTGGCAAGGAGCAAGGTCATGTAGCAGAAGTAAAGGGAAAACTCCGAAAACCGTAAATTTGTAGTTAGTTCACATCAGGCGTCCGTTTGTCCGTCCGTCTGTCAAGAACCTTTTTCTTAGGAACGCGTCGAGATATCATACTGAAATTAATAGCACATACTCAAGTCTGCTATCTCTCAAAGCAGTAAAAAAAACAAGTTTCTAAATCAACGCAATTAAAAGATACGGCGGTTTATATTGCATATTTAGACATTTTCAAGGGAATCAAAACTCAAAACCTATAGGGTACTTCCCATTGCCCTAGAATCATGAAATTTGGCAAGAAGCAAGGTCATGTAGCACAAGTAAAGGGAAAACTCCGAAAACCGTAAATTTGTAGTTAGTTCACATCAGGCGTCCGTCTGTCCGTCCGTCTGTCAAGAACCTTTTTCTTAGGAACGCGTCGAGATATCATACTGAAATTAATATCACATACTCAGGTCTGCTATCTCTTAAAGCAGTAAAAAAATCATCAAGTTTCTAAATCAACGCAATAAAAAGATACGGCGGTTTATATTGCATATTTAGACATTTTCAAGGGAATCAAAACCCATAGGGTACTTTCCATTCACCTAAAATCGTGAAATTTGGCAAGAAGCAAGGTCATGTAGCTCAAGTAAAGGGAAAACTCCGAAATCCCGTAAATTTGTAGTTATTTCACTAAAAAACAAATTAGCGGAACCCTCGTTGCGCGAGTCCAACTCGCACTTGGCCAGTTTTTTTTTTAATCGAAAATATTACTAAGAATTTTTATTGTTTTCATCGGAAACAGTGCCTACTTTTACAACAATAACAAGCAGGTAACAACTAAAAAATAACACAAAACTATAAGAAGATATTCGTAAAAAGGAGCACTGAGCGCGTCAAGGCCGCGTGGAAGCAAATCAAGACAATTTTTTTTATGTTGATGGTACGCGCGCGATTGAGTATAGACGGCACTAGTGTGCGAGCGAGAGAACATGATAAGCGCCGCCATTTTAGATTCCTTTCTTTAATGAACCAGGTTATAACTCCTACAAACCTAAACTCGCAGAATAGAACTCGCTCATTGTTCATACAAAATTCGTAGTAACAATTTGTTTCTCGAAAAACATTTTATCCTGAAAACAGTCCGTAGTTTTGCAGAATATATTTAGAATCACTGCCTGCAGTGAAGTGCTTACATTTAAATAAACGCGATCCGTTGATAACGTGAATTGCAATTAAATTCAGGCTTATATTTGTAACTTTATGTTCCTGTTTAAAATTGCTTTCATTTATTATATGCCGTGGATTTGTTGTTAATGTGTTTACGGGATGTAATTTAGTAATATACATTTTTTGTGGTAATTCTCATTATCATTTGCCTTGCCTTTTACCTACTTTGTTGGGTTCAGGTTCCAGCCCAACCGGATTCAGCTGGATACCAGTGTTTTACGTGAAGCGAGCTGAATTGAGCGAACGATAATCCTTTGAGTTAGTTTCGGCATTTCTTCTCAGAGGTAGTCAGCTAGGAAATGCCGACTCCATCTAGTTTATAAAAAATAACATGTAAAAGTGATGTAATATCCTACTTGCATAATAAACAATTTTAATTTCTGCCTATCAGACCTTCACAAGTTACTTTACGCCACGACACCCTTGGTTAGACTGGTCTTTTCTGGCTGACTCTTTTAACTGGCTTTGACACCAGCTACGGGTAGTTAGAAGACTACCTGTTGCGAATATCAAAGTTCTACGAATAACAACCGGGAGCAATGGGAAGTCTGTGATTTCCAAGATGAACCTTAGAAAGTTCATAATAATATATTTATTGAAAAAGTCACATTAGTATATGCCCAGATTCGAACCCACAACCACTCATACTAGAGATGGGTTATTCGAGACGCAGTTTTAGCAAAAGTATGATCATATAACATTTAACAATTTAACAACAAATATTTTTGTTGTGTATTCTCCCCATGCTAACTTATCAAACACGAACGTTTTTCACTCACACCTTAAAGTCTAAACTCAAGTTTTGTCAACGTGCTGTATAATGGTCCAAAATAAACGGATTGTCTATTAAATCATGTTTTTGTTTCGCTTCACTTCTGATCAAAGGTCTTCAATCTTTTGTAAGTCCCATAACAATTTTGATATCGTCTTATTATAGAAAACGACAGTAAACTGTTCAATAAGGAATTATAACATTCTCTAACAAACATTAATTAAGTCATGAGCAAACAAGTTGGCAACAAAAAACTGACCAAGTGCGAGTCGGACTCGCTGACGGAGGGTTCTGTACCATTATTGGTAAAAAAATACGTTTGTTGTATGGGAGCCGCCTTACGTATTTAGATTTTGACTATTTTTTGTTAAGAGGCAACAGAAATGCATCATCTGTGAAAATACTAACTCTAATTATCACGGTTCATGAGATACAGCCTGGTGATAGACAGAAAAACTGACGGCTAGTCACCATTACGTCACTGAGAACAAGATTATTTCTGGCTGTGTTTTAAATGGCGATGGTGATTTTAAACATTGGGCTACGTCTTAAGTTGAGCTAAATGATTGCCGACAAATGCTTGCACTGTATGGACAGGTCAACTCAAATCTGTGTGCTTTTCTCATCAAGAAAGCACATCAGTCATTAACCTTCATGATCCTCGCATAATTTGGCCAGTACAATTGTATGGACTTTAAAAGAGACTTTGACCTCTGAGTTTGTTTCGGATGTTTCTTTTCAGAGTAGTCAGTTACGAAACACCGGCTCCATCGTTCGATTAAAATTAAAAACAAAATATTGACGTGTAAAAGTGTTATACATATAACCTATTTACAAAATAATGATCATTTTAATCATTTTTTAATCATTTTTAATCATTTCGATGTGACGTGCGGTGGACATGCGGCTATAGTAAATATATCTATTGCAACTTTTTTTTTTCAGGAGGGTGAAATCATCAAATGACTGCTCCCGTCCTGGGTGCGGCGGGAGGGCGTGTCAGACTTTTATTGACTAAAACCCACTCATGTTCCTTCGTTGCCCTTTATGTTCCGGGATCACGGTAACTATCATAATATATATCGGTAGTCATCTCATTTTCGGTGACGCGACTGTGACGGCGGTGTTGAATAAGTAGCCTTAGTAATAGGGTTTTACCCTTAGTACACGGAACACCAAAACAAAATTTTTCGTCCACTCCCAGATTAACATAAAACTTGTTTCGTTTATTATAAATGAAATACTAACAAAATAACTTTGTAGATGGTCGTTATAACCACTTTGCCGTTTTCAGCAAGAAACTGAGAACACACTTGCCGAATATAAACGCTCGGTACGAAGTTGAAGTGTGGAAATATACGGGAGGTGGGTTTCTGAGCGGGTGCGTTTGGTACCGCATATTTTACTTGAGTTATTAAAAATATTTTTTTGTTATTTGAAAAGTACTGGTGGATGCATTAGAGTCCAATAACATTGTATTCACATTTCTCAGTAATTTCTTTAATTTTAACCCGTGGTGCTAGCCAATCCTGGCTTCTTCCCTAATCTTAATCGCCCCTTTGTGCTTATTGGCCTAGTTCTGTTCTGTCTCCTGCTTTATATGGAAAAAAGTAGAAGTCATATTTTTCTTGTTCCTGCTGACCTTTTATGAAAAATTTGTTTCAGGATCCAAGATAGTTGAATCGTTTCTCCGGGACTCCTTGAACTTCATTGCTTCTGATGGACTCCACTGTTGATTTTGACTTTCAAGAGTAGTAGTAGTTGGAAATAGTGTGGCAAGAATGACATTAATCAATTTATAACAAAACTTCTAAGTTTATCTGGGTTATTACTACAACCCGTTATAGGTAGCCAGGAAAAAGACAAAAATAGAAAGAAAGACTGACAATCAATCTAACCAATAGGTATCGTGTTATTTAATAGCTGGGTTGTGGAGGCCCGAAAAATGTCGGTTCTCGGAAAAAAATTGTATTCAACAATGTCTCGTTAGACTGGAAACCCATACTAGCACTATTAAGAAAAGGGTTGAGAAAATTTCATTTAAATATTGCTCAAAAAGCTTACAATCTAAGATTAATATAAGTAATTTAATTTTACTTAAAAAAAAAACAATACTAAAAGTATCATAGTAAAAAACATAAGAATAATTATTTTTAATACGATGGCCAAGAAACTTTTTTAATAGCAATTTCATAGTGTCAATAATATTATTTTAGTATTATAGACCTATTAGATTCAGTTGTGATTATTTTAGGGCTTAATTTGTGTAAATATAGTGATTGACTTGGTGATTATATCAACGCACAGTATACATATACCGCTGATCCTAAAGACAAGATACTTGGATGGATCGTTCTTTGTAAAGGCTGTATATACTAAGAAAGGATTTTTGGAAAAACCCATAAAGGGTTGAATGGTAGATGGAAGTTCGCCAACCATGCTGGCGAATTCACCGAATAAAGCTAATCCCGCCACACTATTCCCAACCACTGCAACGCCTGAAAGCCAGAATCAACAGTGGAGTCCGCCAGAAAAGCGCTGAAGAAATGAAGCTCGACGAGTCCCGGAGAAACGATTCAACTGTCTTGGATCCCGCATCGAAATTAATCAGAAAGAACTGCGGAGGAGTAAGAAAAATAATTATTTCCACTTCCCTCCATAACAAGCAGGAGACAGAACAGAACTAGGCCAATAGGTACAAAGGGGCAATCACAACTGGGAGAAGCCCAGATTGTCTAGCACCACGGAATACAGTTTGAAATAGCTAATAAAGCTAGTCAAATATATTCCAAGGTCATAAAACTTGGATCAACACTGCTAGATTTTACGTAAACCATAATAATAATAACACTTTTTAACAAACCGCCGCTTTCCCGTTCCTCTTTCCCTCCCATATATCCCTCGCTAAGAGGTCTGCACTGAACTACTCCTCCACATTTGTATAATGCGGACATTCGTTTATACAGTACGTGGATCATTTACAATCGTCTCGTATACAGGGTGGCGAAATATTGTACTCTTCAACAGTACTTATTTTTCTTGAGTTAAAAAGATTTTTTAATTTTTTTTAATGAGACGAGTGTGATGTGTGATGCAGGGTTTGTTTTGGTAATATTTTTTAATTTTCTTAAGATTCTTTTTAGATGTGCATGCATTTAAATTGAGCTGTCATCCATTGAGCCATTGATGTCATAAATTGAGCTTACTTCGCTTATGTCAAAAACGACCTACGATTTGCTGATGCGTTGCTCAATACGGTAGTTAAAATAGCAATTTATTTATTTCTTCCAGTTGATAACACTTAAAAGTAAGTAATTATTAGCAAAGATATGGTACAAAAGACATAATGGTATGGTATGGTGTGGTATGAAGATGGAGATAAGACAGAGTTTCTTGCCCATATAAAACTACCTAAGTATTGAAATGGGCGACTAAAATCAACAATTTTTTTTATGTGATTGACGTTCCAAAGTGCCTCCATGGTCTAATGAAAATAAAAAAATATACTTTTTAAGACGCACAATCACTTGAAACTTTTTGATTTGATGAATATTCTAATTATATTTTTTTAACAACAACGATCGTATCACAATTTGATCGTATCGTGATGCACTTTCCAGTTAGTTACTGGGTCCCGGATGTTTGTTAGGCAACCAGATCTCGTACGCTTGAGGCAGTTACATAGTTAGGAAAATAGCTAGGAAACAAAAAAAATGTAGTGTGTTTGTTTTATGAATAATTAGAACTGAAAACAACCACAAACATAACACAAAAAGTTTCTATCACATCAACCGCAAAATTTAATTTCAAACTACCCGCAATTTAACAAGTTCTAATAATGACTGCAATAACAAAACAAAAATCCGATATCCCGTAAATACCATAAAAAGTTACAGTAACAGGATTCACATTTGATTTGTAATCTAATAATATTAAGTTATTTACGGGCCGCGGGGCAATAAGTTCTTGTTTCCGATGAAATGTTGCCCAAGGACCGGGGTTGTGCGTGGTGCAAACGAATTACTTTTGCTGGAAAAATAATTTTGGGGTGCCATTTTTTTTAATCGTGGTGATGGTCCAATGGATTTGAGGAAAAGGTCTCTTGGTGAAGAGTCGGAGAAGTACTACTGCCCTAACTGTTTTTAAGTAGCCGTCATAAGAGTAGAGGCACATTTCTCATTTTAAGATTCAGAATCACTTGTATATCTATCTGTCTATTCGATCCTTTAATCGTTATCTTCGAAAGTTAGGAGTCTAAAATTATATAAACAATACCTAATATATAGTTTTTTACAGAAAACCCTAGTAAATAAAGAAAACCCAGCAAGAATATAAAGGGTTCTATACTGATATCTATAGATAGAAAAAAATGTTTTATTGCTTTTTTTAAATCATTCTGTTATCATCTTATAGCAAAGAAAAAAGATTTTGCAGTTTTCAATTACGGTAATTAATGTTCAGCTTGTTTGCAAAACCAAAACTTCTAAAAAAACTTAAGGCGAGATGAATACACGTTACTTAACACGAACTTTGGCTAAGCACTATACCCGTTGTTTACGCCGTTTATACTCGGGTTTATAAGGGAGCCATCTGGTGGCAAACCTACGAACTTCTAAGTCTCTCGCTCTTGCCTCGGCCGTTTCACCCCCGCCCTCCGCTCGGGGAACGCCACCCGCGTCGCGCGCGCCTGTGAGAAAACAGGACGAAAATCAGTGTTGCATATCCCGTGGTCCTGTTCGCATTCATTTGTGACGCTCGCTCGCTCCCGCCGTCTTGGTTGATGCGCTGTCACCAGACAATCCGCTACTGCTCCATTCTTTCGGACAGTTAATTTGAGTGTAACCGCCGCTAAGTGCTTTTCAATTGAACTGCTTCGCATGCATTGGTGCTGTGTTCGTGCTGTTCCTGTGCCTACCTACTATTTCTAGAAGTCAAAACGGCTGCTGTGCACGTGAGGCTGTGGATGAGTCGTCGGCTTATTGGTAAGTGGGTGCGCCTCCTGGCTTCCTTTATTATACTTGGGTGTGAACACAGTGAACTCCAACCGCTCCTATCTTTATTCCCGCTTATTCTCAATCTCATCAATCGCTGGGCCAAAGTATTTTGTCCCAGGTAAATCGCATCCCCATAATTTCTGGCCTCTCGAACCGGATAAAACCAGTGTTAGTTAATAACTTAATATTTGCGTTTGTAGCTGTGCTGTTTGTTAAATTACGAAATTACCTAGTGATCTACGTCCCAGGGCTTGAAAACGTTACCAATTCACGTTAAAAATAACGTTAAGTAACGTTATTTCCATAGAGATACTTGCATATCGGTATGATTTGGTAGCGTTATTTAGTAACATAACATTAAAAGAACGTTAAAAATAGCGTTAAAAATTACCGGTATTTTTAATGTTATTGTGAAAATAGCGGTAACAAGTTAACGGTATATTTTGGTTATTTTATGCGACGTTGCCCTTTTTCCAAGGCCGCGCGGGCGCGGCTCGGCGGGTAGTGGCGGCGCCGCGCCGCGCCGGTAACAAAACTGACTCATACCGATAAAAGTAACGTTATCGTACATTATAACGTTACGTATGTTTAACGGTAAAATGTGCCAGATATAACGTTAAATTTGGTAACGTTATTTAATAGATAACGATATCTGCATCAAAGGGCTGTAACGATACCGTATTTTTAACGGTATTTCAAGCCCTGCTACGTCCACACGTAAACCGCGTGGTCCGCGTTCCGCGTACGTACATACCTACTATTCTAGATCATTTCGATCGATTTACTTACGCTTATTTTACAGTATTAACATTAAATTAATACATAGTAACGCAGTTTATTGAATATACTTGTTCAATAATACTTTATTTTTGCATTAAATTATAACTAGCTTGTAGGTACGCAGGATCTAGGTAGCATTACAAAATGGCGTCCGAAACCAAGTTAAAAATTATTATCGCGAAAAAGGAATCGATATTCGCGCTCATTAATGAGTTATATAATTCCACAAAGAAAATAGTTATTTCTACTATTGATACTAGAAGTAAACAAGAATTTCTCGCCGCTTCTTCGAATATCGATAAACTATATAATACTTTTAACGATCTTTGTGATCAATATAACGCTTTGTTGTTAGAAAAGGACCCTGATTGTAGACTTAATTATAGTGACTGGAGCTCATTTGAGTCGTTATTTTCTGCGGTTCAATATACACGTACCGTTTTGTTAGAATCTCGTCGCGCGAGCTCCGAGAATCCCGATACCTCTAATAATAATAATAATAGTTGTCGTCTGCCTCCGCTTGAGTTAGTAGGTTTTTCTGGGCAACCAGAGACCTGGCCCCTATTCTATCAGAGTTTTAAGACTAATGTCCACGATAACAAAAGGTTAACAGATGGTCAACGTGTACAATATTTAGTAGGTAAATTAAGTGGAAGCGCTCTCAATGTGTTCGCAGGAATTATTCCTAACGAGTCTAATTATTCTACTATTTGGAATGCTTTAGTTACTAAGTACCAAGATAAAAGATTACTTGGGTCTATGTATTTAAATAACATACTGGATGCAAACCTTCTAATGATTCACATACGCAATTAAATAGCTATATCGAACGAGTGCATTCATCTTGGTCAGCATTAAAGCAATTAGAAATTAAAGATTTATCAGATTTCATATTCACTCATCTTGCTCTCAAAAAATTAGACTCGCAATTAATTAAAGATTTCGAATTATCTGTCCGCGATAAAGATATACCTACTAGTGACCAATTAGTGAATTTTATACGTCATCATATAAAAGTTCTCGAACGAACAAATGCTGTTCGTCAGAATACTTCATCGCATCATAATAATCAGGGATCCAATAATCAAACTCGCTCGCGTTCTTCCGCACCGAAAGTTTCGCATAGTTTTGCTATTACAGAAGATAACGTTAATAATAAATCCGCTTGTATGTTTTGTAAAAAAACGCAACATATTCATTTATATGAATGTGTGGACTTTAAAAAATTATCGGTCGAGGAACGTTTTAATTATGTAAAAAATAATAAATTATGTATAAACTGTTTTAGTGGTAAACATACTTCTTTCAACTGTCGTTCTCAGTACACATGTAAACAATGTCATAAAAAACATCATTCGTTACTCCACTTTGAGAACAATCCACTTCGTTCGCAACATAAAGTCGGTGTTGACAACAGTCGCCCTGCGCCCACTTCGTCTAGCGCGGCCGCGCTAGCTGACGCGACCGTTGCGCCCATTGTTAATAATGAGTTGAAGGAATGTACTAATTCCACGAATTCGTTCGCTTTACATTCATGCAATAAAGAAGTTTTATCTTGTAGTCAGTTACATAGGTCAACTGTTTTGCCTACCGCGCAAGTATATGTTCCAATTAATGGAAATCGCTTTGTTATAAGATGTTTAGTGGATAGTGCTTCTCAAAACAATCTTATTACCCTCGCTTGTTGTAAAAAATTAAAATTAAATATTAAACCGCTTGTTAATTCTTCGTTAAGGTCTGTAGGGTCGATCTCGGCACCTATAAGAGGTTACGTATCACTTACTATCCAATCTCGTGTTTCTGACGCTCAATACAATTTAACGTTGTTAGTAATTGATCGTATCACTGATCAGTTACCCGCTCATAAAATCGGTACATCTGTGATAGATTATTTTAAAGATTTACCGCTAGCAGATGAATGTTGGTCCTCGCCCGGGGATATAGATGCGATTCTTGGCGCTCAAGTATTCGCGTTTATTATTCTAGGAAGTAAAGTGATACCACCGCCGCTCGCGCAATCAGCTGATTTTTCGAATACCGCTCGTTCCGTACCTCACGCTCTCGAGACCACGCTTGGCTATATTATCATGGGTGAGATACCTACTCTCAATCGTGAAGGTGTAGTCTGGTCCTTCGGTCCTTTAGTAGATACTTTAAATAATAATATTTTAAAATTTTGGGAACTCGAGGAGGTACCTTCTATAAATACTTTAACTCCGGAAAATCAGGACTGTGAACAATTTTATAAATCTTCAGTTAAAAGAAGTCCGTTGGGTCGGTATATTGTTTCGCTGCCGTTTAAAGGCGATCATAAATTATTAGGTAACTCGTTCACGCACGCTCAGCGTAGACTGACGGCGCTAGAACGTAAGTTTAATACTCTTCCCGCACTACGGCAAGCTTATAATGACGTCATTACCGACTATATTAATAATGGTTACCTGGCAGAGATACCTTATTCTTCATCTGCTATAACTGAAGGCTATTTCATACCACATCACGCTGTTGTTCGACCTGATAAGTCGACAACAAAAACGCGCATCGTTTTAGACGCAAGTGCTAAAACTGATAGCGGTACATCGCTCAACGACTTATTACATATAGGGCCTAATTTACAGGCAGATTTATTTTCGCTTCTTTTAAGTTTTAGATATTTTAAAATCGCTTTAACTGCCGATGTACGTCAAATGTATCTGAGAATTTTAGTATCCGAGAATGATCGTAAATTTCAAAAAATATTATACCGTTTCAATGACACCGAAACTATTCGCATTTTCCAATTTAATTCCGTAGCATTCGGCCTTCGTTCCAGTCCTTTCTTGGCTATGCGTACTGTCCGCCAGTTAGCTGAGGACTATCGCGATAGGTTTCCGCTCGCGGCAGAAGTTGCAACTAAAGAACTGTATATGGACGACTTAGCCACTTCTGTCCATTCCGTTGATGATGGAATTCGTTTGGCGGACGAGTTACTCGCTTTATTTAAAGCTGGTGGATTTGATCTCGTCAAATGGTCTAGCAATTCTGCTGATTTTCTCGCTCATTTACCCGAGTCATATCGTACAGCTATCGAATTTACTGACGATAGTGACTCACTGAAGGTCTTAGGTCCACTCACTCTTCGCCACACCGGTGGCAAATATTCGTGGCCAACCGCGTCACTAAGATACAGGAGGCTTTAAGTCCTGACCGCTTCTTTCACATAAATGGGACAGAAAATCCCAGTGATTGCTTATCGCGAGGTTTGTTACCCTCACAAATTATTAATCACCCGCTTTGGTGGCAAGGTCCAACTTGGCTACGTTGTCCTGTCACTGAATGGCCTATAATGCCATTTAATTCTTCCCTCGCTGAAGGTACCATACCTGAAATAAAAAACACTGTTACTCTTACCGCTATCCTTAATATGGATTCACCGCCTCTTCTTGAGCTCGCTTCACGGGTATCTACCTGGAAAAAGGTATTACGTATTCTTGTGTACTTTTTACGTTTCATTAGGAAATTACCTCGCTCACCTGTAATTCAAGTTTCAGACATTGAAGTCGCTGAAATAGTTATTCTTCGCGAATTACAGCTCAAATACTTCGCTGATGAAATTAAAAATATAAATAAAGGTAATTTACCTTCGCCTTCTTTGAGGAAACTCGACCTGTTCATTGATGACAACGGATTGCTCCGCGTTGGTGGTCGATTGACAAATGCTAACATACCTTATGAAAATCGCCACCCGATATTGCTTCCCCGCCGCCATCATCTGGTAGATCTGATAATAGATGATTGGCATCGCTCCCACTGTCATACTGGTTCGCATCTTCTCATGTCTTTACTAAGACAACGCTATTGGATTATATCTGCTCGAAATGTTATTCGACAACGCATCCGTCAATGTAATTTTTGTTTTAAGATTGCGCCCTCTCATACTACACACATGATGGCTAGTCTACCCCCTGCTCGCGTGCAAGAAGCGAAGGCGTTCACACATACTGGTGTTGACTACGCCGGGCCCATCAATATCACCATGACTCGTAGACGTGGCGTCAAGAGTCAAAAGGCTTACATATGCCTTTTCGTATGCTTAACGACTAAAGCCATACATATCGAAATCGCATCAGACTTAAGTTCTGAAACGTTTCTAGACGCCTTCAAACGCTTCCTATCTAGGCGAGGGCCTGTTTCCGTTATGTATTCGGATAACGGCACAAACTTCATTGGTGCAAAACGACAGTTGGATGAGCTATACACCTTTTTGTCTGCTAAAGATACATCTTCCGCTTTTCAAAATGAATTTAATAATCGTAAAATTACTTGGCGTAATATACCCGCTCGCGCTCCCCATTGGGGAGGAATTTGGGAAAGCAATATTAAAAGCGTAAAAACACATTTATATCGTTGCATTGGGCAACAACTACTGTGCTATGAAGAATTGCTGACGGTACTTACCCAAATTGAATGTCTCTTAAACTCGCGTCCACTGTGTTTGCTGTCAGATCAGCCGCACACTATCCTAACACCTGCGCATTTCCTTAATACTTTACCGTTGCAGTCGTTACCTACGTATGAAATTGAAGAGACTGTTAGCCTCCATAATAGAAAAAAATTGTTAGATAGCTTAGTTCAAAGTTATTGGAAGAAGTGGCATATAGATTATTTACACACCCTCCAATTGAGACAAAAATGGAATACTCCGGACGTACCTATAGAACCAGGTACACTTGTTCTAATACATCAGGATGATTGTCCGCCGCTTCGCTGGCCTACCGGTATTATTGAACAGGTATATCCTGGAAAGGACGGAGTCGCCCGCGTCGCGTTAGTGCGAACTACAACTGGCACTTTCAAACGTCCAGTTGTAAAGTTATGTCCATTACCGTCACAATAATCTAATGATAGCACAGCTGCACACTCATATATATATTTATTATTTAATTTATTTCGCATAATAACCTACTCTTAGATTTACCGCATTTAATTTCTCGCACTGGTAATTTCCAATGACCTAATGTAACTTTTCCGCATGAACCTTGAATCCTTCCCGTATTTATTTTCCTTTATTCCTTTCGAAAATCCTACGAATTTCCAAGCCGGGGAGGATGTTTACGCCGTTTATACTCGGGTTTATAAGGGAGCCATCTGGTGGCAAACCTACGAACTTCTAAGTCTCTCGCTCTTGCCTCGGCCGTTTCACCCCCGCCCTCCGCTCGGGGAACGCCACCCGCGTCGCGCGCGCCTGTGAGAAAACAGGACGAAAATCAGTGTTGCATATCCCGTGGTCCTGTTCGCATTCATTTGTGACGCTCGCTCGCTCCCGCCGTCTTGGTTGATGCGCTGTCACCAGACAATCCGCTACTGCTCCATTCTTTCGGACAGTTAATTTGAGTGTAACCGCCGCTAAGTGCTTTTCAATTGAACTGCTTCGCATGCATTGGTGCTGTGTTCGTGCTGTTCCTGTGCCTACCTACTATTTCTAGAAGTCAAAACGGCTGCTGTGCACGTGAGGCTGTGGATGAGTCGTCGGCTTATTGGTAAGTGGGTGCGCCTCCTGGCTTCCTTTATTATACTTGGGTGTGAACACAGTGAACTCCAACCGCTCCTATCTTTATTCCCGCTTATTCTCAATCTCATCAATCGCTGGGCCAAAGTATTTTGTCCCAGGTAAATCGCATCCCCACCCGTCACTGTTACACAACAGTTATACACCAAGTGCACGATAGAAACGAAGCATAGCTAAGCCAAAGAGACGTCTATTTATCTCATTACTAGCTTCTGCCCGCGGCTTCGCTCGCGTTAGAAAGAGACAAAAAGTAGCCTATGTTACTCTCCATCCCTTCAACTATCTCCACTTAAAAAATCACGTCAATCCGTCGCTCCGTTTTGCCGTGAAAGAAAGACAAACAGACAGACAGACAGACAGACAGACAGACAGACACAATTTCCCATTTATAATATTAGTATGGATTAGCCTGTGGTCTGGCGAAATGTCTATCTGACAGCTGTCATTATTGTCGTATTACTGCCACGCGGAATTCACCCTTATGATCACTGTCATTTTGTTGTTCTATCTGTTGGTTGGTTGTGGTTCACTCAACTAACCTGGCCAACAAGCCATACCAATCACCAGATGAAGGGTTAGAATATCTCAATTCAGTAACTACAAATTCACTGTAAAACAAATAAAGCCTTCATCTCCTGACTTAAACCTCAATGTTGCACAGGGGAAAATTTATTCATGGAATTCAATTTACTTCAGGTGTGGCTTGACCCTTAACAGGGAATAAACGGGCCTTATTATGAGTGACTTTCGCTTTTGTTTCTGTTTTTTTCGTTCCCCAGAATTCCAAGGACTTTTTTGGACTGGTGTACTCGTGGTAAATTGCGCGTATAGATTTCAATTTGGTGAATTTAGATTTGTATAATTTGTTCGGTTATTTCGTCTGTTTTTCAAGTTGTTTTTTTTTCTTGGGTTTTTGTTGTTGTTTTTGCAAATTGTTTTACGATTAGGATATTCTTGCAGCTTGTGATAAACAGAGGGTCTAAAGGGCATTAATTATCATTAATTATTATTGAGCATATTAGCAGATACAATTCAAAAGTCAACATCTTTCATTTGAGGCTCTCATGTTTATATAAAAAAATGGTCTAAATTAATGAAGATTTAAAATTGAAATTTGAATTGAATATTCAATAATAGGTATACGTTTATTTGGTTTGAATCGCAATTTGAATGAAACAAAAGTAAAAGCAAATGTTTTTATACAACTTATGTTATTAATCGGAATCAGCTGTTATAAATTCCAGTTAATAAAGTTCACAGATAAGTTAATCCCGTAAATAAAAGCACTTTCTGTTTCCCCGAATCTGCAAAATTTCCCGGTTATTTTGTGCGTAAAAACCTCACCAGTGCAAAAAGCGAATATGTTTAATTTTAATTTATATAGAGTGACTGATAATTTTCTTATAATCAGAAACCGATATCAGCCATTACGTCGAATAATATCGCTTACATAACGAAATTATTTGACAACAATAATCTAAATTATTAGATTCCTTTCAATCCCATCAAAGGCTTTTGGCGTCGTGTCTGTATCTACAACTTTTAGGACATGTAAAGGCTCCGTTATCATGGGGAACCTTATGGTCACTGGCAAAATGGAAGGCAAAAAGCCTCGTGGACGTAGCCACAGGTCAGTGTACTTAGAGTGACTGCCTATCAGACTTCCACAGCCCTGCTATTAGGTAACACGATACGCCTTGAAGAGACTCCTTATCAGACTTACTGACTACGGAATACCCGTGCAAATTATCTCTATCAAAGATTTACGAATGACATCTGAAACCAACATTTTACTTACCCAAATAATGCTAAATTAATTCTCGGAATAAACTCATAAAATCAACACCGTTTGCCATCTAAAAGTCAAATAGTAAAACCAACTAAATCATCCCGTTTTTCCTGCATTTAACTCAGCTTGCCAACTAAACGATTTCCTCAGTGAAACTCCAAGAGTTCGCTCATATATTTGTGTTTTTGTCAACACTGTCTGCATTATGCTAATCTAACTGGAATTACTAATTGCCACGAAAACTTTGAGCTGCTCGCGATGACAGCAAAAACCGGAACCGGTTTTGTGTCTTTATTACTTGCATGTTTAAAACGGTAATATATTACCAAAATTTCTAGCGTTTAACATGAAATTTTGCCGATGGACAGACTTTATACCCGCTTTACCGTATAATTTGGTGACATTGACAGGCCTGTTGGATAAGTGGTTAGTCCTGCCGGGGTTGCGCAATAGTTATAATAGTTACCGTGGCACCGGAGCATAAAGGGCAACCGAAGGAACATGAGTGGGTTTTAGTCAGTAAAAATCTAACACGCCCGCCCAAGACGGAAAAAGTCATTTGATGATTTCCCACTGACCATAAAAATGGTAAGTGACTCGGTTCAACCTTTTGATGAAGATAATCGTTTATCTATAAATTCTGAATGTATTTAGAAGTTATGTTAGTATGTTTATCAGTTGTCTGGTTACCATAGTACAAGTTCTGCTTAGTTTGGGTTCAGATAAGCTATGTGTGAGTTGTCATAGTAAATTTATAAATTTGTCAATATTGGTATCTGCGAAGCCTCGAATGCTTATTTGATTAACAAGCCTTTTAGTCAAATTGAGGCTTAGATAAGCCTTATCATTGTTCCAACATTATATTTACAAAAAAATAAGCATGTTAATGCCAAAAAATACGTCAATATCTGAAGCACTATCTGAAATCGGGATTCTCTTCGCCGACAAACATGTAATAAATTTGTGTATCCCGCGACAGATGCGCGTACGAATTCAAATAACAGAGCTTCACGTCAAAATAATATGTATTTTCCCAATAATATTCGGATTTTTCTAGACAACTGTTGTGTATTTAAGTTGGCGTGACGTGTTTGAAAAGGCTACATGGCTGTGGTTTTCTGACGTCCGATGCAGACACGGCAGAATGCTTTACTTATTTTATCTTTGTTTTTCTTTTTTTAACAATAAATAAAATCGAGAAATATGTATGATGCAGCGTGATGCGTGGCAGTGTGATAATCGCCTGATCTGTCTATCTATTTACTTGTTATATCATAGAAAATCATCAGTAGTATTGTCAATGATTAGTAAATGAATTTAAACTTAGGAACAGAATTATGATTCGAGACACAATAGAAAGACAATAGTAGCGCGACAGCCGGCTGTCGCTTGATCGTCGAAAGGTAAATGATAATTCATAGATATACTCGTATAATATGGTAAATTAACTGACTCACCGGGTGATTTAACGACGCACAGTTCAAACCAGCCCTAGAGACATGAAAATTAGAGGGAATGTCATTAAGAAAGAATTCTTGGAAATTTCACCCCTGAAGTGATAAAATATAGTATGGAAGTTTCGACATTCACATGTACTAATCGAGGCTGAAATCTAGTTATTTATAAGTGAAGTGCAGCAAATTTTGGGCACAATATTGACGTGGGACATCAAGAAGTACACACACTATACACGAGAATACTGGTGAATAGTGTGTACTATGCAATCTTTCTAATATCAGTCTCACTACCTTTAAAAATCCAAATACTGTTCATGTTAAGAAAACAGTGCCTGTTTCAAATATTCCATCAATGGGCTTAAATGGCTTTATGATTCCAGAACCTTCATGATTATGGCTTCTGATACATACTTAGCTTTAAATATGAAGTACTTATCATTAATAATATGAAAACATTTTTCGATAATACACCTGGCTTGGAACGTCAATTTTTCCATTCATTTAATGGAAAAATTCACGCTCTCTTGATTATTTTTAAGTATACACTACGTGACATTCAAATTCTTCGAATAAATTATATTTTTCATACACCCACAGCTGGTATGATTGGTTTCTTGTGGGTCTCTCCATGATAAAAGTACGTTAATGAATAACATAACACCATTAAGTGTTTTTATTATCATACTTTCATAATAAACAATTTTATTTCATTTAGAACGAATTCATACTATGTGTTCTTTGGGAAAAATAAGTATCAATTAACCTATCGACGACCAAGCGACAGCCGGCTGTCGGGCTGCTTTTTTGTCTTTCTGTTGTGTCTCGAATCATGTGTGTTCGAAGGTTTAAGAAAGGACTTTTTGGAAATACGGATCGTATTTTAACTTGCTAAATGAGTAAAATAGTGGATAGAAGTTTGACATTCATGCAGGCGAAGCCGCGGGCAAAAGCCCGTCTTAATAAATTAAGCAATCAAGAATATTTTTTATTAAACACTAGCTTTTGCCCGCGGCTTCGCTCGCGTTAAAAAGAGACATAAAGTAGCCTATGTTACTCTCCATCCCTTCAACTATCTCCACTTAAAAAATTACTCAATTCGTCGCTCCGTTTTGCCGTAAAAGAAAGACAAACATACAGACAGACAGACACACTTTCCCGTTTAAAATATAAATAAAAAAAAAATCTCTCTAGATTTGAAATAGTATATAATAATATTTTATCATTGTTCCAACATTATATTTACAAAAAAATAAGCATGTTAATGCCAAAAAATACGTCAATAAGCACTATCTGAAATCGGGATTCTCTTCCGCGACAAACATGTAATAAATTTGTGTATCCCGCGACAGATGCGCGTACGAATTCAAATAACAGAGCTTCACGTCAAAATAATATGTATTTTCTCAATAACATTCGGATTTTTCTAGAAAACTGTTGTGTATTTAAGTTGGCGTGACGTGTTTCAAAAGGCTACATGGCTGTGGTTTTCTGACGTCCGATGCAGACTCGGCAGAATGTTTTACTTATTTTATCTTTTGTTTGGTTATAACGATTTAATAAAATCGAGAAATAGGTATGATGCAGCGTGATGCGTGGAAGTGTGAGAATTGCCTAACGATACATGTCTATTTACTTTTCATCTCATTGACAGTAGTACTGTAGATGATTATTGAATTAATTTAATGATAATCTGTTTGCATACACAAGATGCATTTTTAAACTGCAAAACCACACTTACAATATCTAATTGAAATTTGGGGCAATACAGCTAAGACCAGATTAAGTGAATTACAAATTATGCAAAATAAACTAGTAAAATTGATATTTAATTATCCACGCCTCTCCCCAACTCACAAAGTTTACGAGGAAACCAAAATTATGAACTTAAAACAATTATTTACGTACAAAACATGCATTAATATTCGAAAAATTCTAAACAAACAAGTACAATCTAGTTTAGCATTCATCAAAGTTAAACATACAACCCAACGTAGTACTCGCCGAGCTAGTTTCTTGGTTCTACCTAAAGTTAGAACTAATTGTGGCAAAAAATGCTGACATTTGAAGGGGCACAACTGTATATTAACTACCTTCGCACATCAAAAAGGCACTCTCATTTAATGTATTCAAAACTCGATTAGCTCAATATATACTCGACTCAGATAACTTGTCCTCGGGCAAATGAATACATTAGATGAGTACCTACCAATAGTTATATATAATATATAAAATGAGTAAAATGATGAACTTGTAGTAAGTGACTTTTGTTTTTATTTAGAATAAAGAATCTTTAAACCTAAAACCTATGAGAAAGTTGTTATAAACTAGAAAATAATCATGTAATAATCTGGTACCTGGTCAAAAATCAGTAATACTTTTTTTTATATTAGCTGTTTTTCAGAATAACTCTCATAATAAACTTCGTATGCTTTGGATCTATGAAATTATCGTTTTCATTTGTTTGTGCATGCCATCCATGTTATCCATTTTATTGCTGATTCGGATCGAGACTCACTTATGTTAGTGATTAGCCTCCTGAAAGGTTTTCAAATTTAAAAATACTCCTTGTATTTTATGTCATTAAATGGTAAAGTGACTGACTGATTGGGTTGTAAATCAACGCACAGTTTAAACCAGTCTTTAAGACATGAAACTTAGAGGTTATATTATTTGTAAAGAATAAGTATTGACCAAGAACGGATTCTTGAAAACCACCCTAAAAGGGTAAAATATAGGATAGGAGTTTCGAGATCCACACGGGCGAAGCCGAGGGCGAAAGCTAGATTTTTATAAGTGAAGTGCAGTGAATCATGGGTATAATGTTGACGTGGGACATTTTTTTTTGGTGAGTGGGTAATCATCCAATGACTGCTCCCGTCCTGGGTGCGACGGGATGTCAGACTCTTACTGACTAAAACCCACTCATGTTCCTTCGATTGCCCTTTATGTTCCAGGGTCACGGTAACTATTATAAACATTCCGCAACCCCAGCAGGCGTTGGCCCTGTTGGGCCCCTTCCTTTGACGTGGGACATCAAGAAGTACATTTTTTATTTACGAAGATACTGGTGGGTTCGTAACCTTTCTAATATCAGTCTCACTAGCTTTAAAAATCCAAATATTGTTCGTGTGAAGAAAAAGTGCTTGTTTCAAATATTCCATCAATGGGCTTAAATGGCTTTATGATTCCAGAACCTTCATGATTATAGCTTCTAATATATACTTAGCTTAAAATATGAAGTACTTATCATTCATAAATATGAAAACATTTTTCGATAATACACCTGGCTTGGAACGTCATATTTTCCATTCATTTAATGGAAAAATTCACGCTCACTTGATTATTTTTAAGTATACACTACGTGACATTTAAATTTTTAATATTATGTAATTATATTTTTCATACACCCACAGCCGGTATGATTGGTTTCTTGTGGGTCTCTCCATGATAAAAGTTCGTCAATAAATAGCATGAGACCATTAAGTGTTTTTAATATCATACTTGCATAATAAACAATTTTATTTCATTTAGAACGAATTCGTACTACCTTAGCTTTAATAACTTGGGGTTTCTTCTTCCAAAAGAAGCAGAAAACTTTCGGAAGAAGTTGCTTCTTCCAAAAGTTTTTGTAAGGAGAATATTCTTAAAATTCATACTCAAATCTTTTAACCCTAATTTCAATAAATAAAGTGGTTAACTGATTGACTATATATATATATTATTTTTTTTGGCAAGTGGGAAATCATCAAATACCTACGTCCTGGGTGCGGCGGGAAGGCATGTCAGACTTTTACTGACTAAAGCCCACTCATGTTCCTTCGGTTGCCCTTTATGTTCCGGGGTCACGGTAACTATTATAATATAAACATTCCGCAACACTGCGTGATATATCAACGCGCTGCCTATAACGCTGGATTAGAGAAAAAAGACTTTGTGGTTGTGTTCTTTGGGAAGAATAAGTATCAATTAACCTATCGACGACCAAGCGACAGCCGGCTGTCGGGCTGCTTTTGTCTTTCTGTTGTGTCTCGAATCACGTGTGTTCAAAGGTTTAAGAAATTATTTTTTAAAATACGGATCGTATTTCTAACTTCCTAAATGAGTAAAATTGTGGATAGAAGTTTGACATTCATGCAGGCGAAGCCACGGGCAAAATCACGTCTTAGGCCCGAGTCACACCGGAATGGCAGCGGCCGGCAGCGGCGCGGCGAGCATTTTCAGTGTGAAATAATTTTAAGCTTTAACTACATACTTAAAAGACTAGTATCGCTTGAAAAGCTTGAAAAGGTCGCGAGGCCGCCAGCGGCTGCCAGCGGCCGCCCGTTTTCCGCCTTTCGTTTCTAGTGACGCTGGCGGCCGCTGCCATTCCGGTGTGACTCGGGCCTTAATAAATTGAGCAAGCAAGAATATTTTTAATTAAACATATGATACTAATCTCTCTAGAGTTGAAATAGTATACCTACTGTTATCTAAAATTGTTGGCGACTCGATCCCAACACGAGCTATTCTAATTGTGATACGTTAATTACAAACCGCAATTAGAGTGTTTAGGATTTCAGGCAATGGATCTCACATGTCTGTCTGAAGGATTCCCTAGACAGGTAGGTAGCAGAATAATTACCTATCTATACATATGTAATTCTATGACTTCGTTTATTTTGGGTGCCGGTTCTAAATCCAGCGAATACTAATGTAGCTTTTTCGATTTGATTTATTGTTCAAGGTATAGTGATTTAGGAAGAATGTAAGAGTTAAGTTTGTGAGGTTGTAAGGGGTAACCTCTGGAACTACTGAATCGATTATGAAAAATCTTTACCAATGGAAAGCTACTGAGCAGTGCCTGTGTCATAATGTCATTTTATGTAGTCTATGTGTCATTGAGATTTATCTTTATATAAAAAATGGTACAATGACTGAATGACTGTTGATATTTCAACAAACAGTCCAAACCGCTCCCAGATACATGTACAGTCAGCAAAGCAGATAAGTATGTAGGGCCGTCAGATACAGTTTAAGTTTTCTCAAAAACGCAAGAATATTTTTTAATAAAAACGTAAACTATAGTAAAAAATAACTAGTTCTTCAATTAGGTTAAATTTCATTTGAATACAGTTATTGGTATTCAAGAAAACCTCAATTGTAGATGACGGCCCTGCATACCTAACTACTTTGCTGACCGTACCTACACTTTATAAAGAACAGACCCTTCTTTGTAAAGTGAAGGTAACCACTAAAATAGGATTTTGGAAATTCCAAACTAAGGGGTATTAATTCCTAAGGGGTAAGGAGATGTAATTATCGATATCCACGCGTGCGAATCCGCGGGCGAAAACTAGTAAGGTTGCGGAATGTTTATAATAGTTACCGTGACCCCGGAACATAAAGGGCAACCGAAGGAACATGAGTGGGTTTTAGTCAGTAAAAGTCTGACACGCCCTCCCGTCGCACCCAGGACGGGAGAAGTCATTTGATGATTTTCCACTCACCGAAAAAAGGGTCTGTTTTTTGTAAAGTGTAGGTAACCACTAAATAGGATTTTGGAAATTCTAACCCAAAAACCCTGGACACATCTGTCGCATGTCGGACGAGCGATGGGCTAAACGCACGACCCAATGGGTGCCTTCACATGGAAAGCGACATCGCGGTAGGCCGAGGCGGAGATGGCGGGAAGAACTAGACTCCTTCGATAAAAACTGGTTCCAAATAGCTTTGCAGATGCAGAGAGAGGTGAAAGGTGGGTAGGGAGGCCTTTGCCCTGCAGTGGAAAAGTTTAGGCTTATAATAATAATAATAACCCTGAAAGGGGTAAACTAGGAGATGTAATTATCGATATCTAGTACTATATTACTCCAAACTATGTTTAGAGGTTATTATGTGTCAGAGTAACAAAGATCCGCCTATTCTCACAAATTGTCACATTATTATTAGTAACACATCGATTCGAAACGTTTACAAACAATGGTTTTTGTTGAATTTTTCAAGAAGCTCTGAACAGATCGCCATACAATTCATATGGCGATATTACCTATATTATTCAATTTATTTACCTCAGAAAAAAAGAATAATCCGAATCCGTCCATAATTGCGAGAAATATCGGTGGGCATACAAAAAAATAAAACATATTGAGAACCTCCTCCTTTTTGAAGTTTCAAAATTCAAAGCATTTTTTTCACTTAGACCATTTACAGGGGTTATTGTACATTCGTCATAAAGTAAATTCGTCACATTTTTTAAACTCCATACATTCAAAGTTTATTCGTCACATGCATAAAAAATATGTGTAAATTCGTCACAGTACCTATTTTTTGCAAAAAGTACAATTAGAAAACAAAGTTACAGAGAGAGAGATCAGGAGTCACAGGATCAAAAATCGACAGGGTGCAAAATAACCGATAGTGTGCGACTTTTTATTTAACAGGAAGGCACTCATTTTATGCATTTCATTAATATTGTATTAAATGTTGAAATTCATAGTCTAGGCACTTATGAATTGTCAAAGCGTCAGTCGGTTCGTCAGAAAGAAAGTTGAAGCTAGTTGCTTGTTCCAAAACGTAAAAAAGTCGGTTAAAGAGTCCAAATGATGTACAACCCATTCGGCAAGCATTGTTCTGAAATTCTCCCCAACAAGACGTAAAACGCAGGTGCGGTATTTCTAGTAAAATATTATGGGAAACCAGGTTTATGCAGAAAATAAAATATCACAGATAAATTGTGAAATGCACGAATGTCCTAGAATGTTCTAGACTAAAAAGTGTTGTAGTCTTATTTGTTTGGTTTTGCCGTTTGTATTGTGATTTATGTTTATGTAGGTTTTCGTTATTCGTTTTAGCTTAAGAATCGTTGAATCTGATAATAGATAGATTTTGTAAAATATTTTAACGTACCTGTGATGGTTTTTATTCACATTGCAGATTTTTGTAAACGATATTTTTAATTAAAACTTTAATTAGATTACAGAAAACTAATGATTTTATAAAGTTTACAAATAGCAGTAAAAGTCTGACACGCCCTCCCGCCGCACCCAGGACGGCAGCAGTCATTTGATGATTTCCCACTCACCAAAAAAGTTAATAGTTTACAAATCATAAAATAACATAAAATATAAAAAAAATGTTGGATTCTTCTTCTTAATATGAGTATAAATTGTTTTATTACCTACCTATCACTCATAAGTAAGCACCATAATTATATTAAGATTTATCACAGAACAATGTAAAATAATAATTGCAAAAAATCTATAGGAAAAATACGACAAAATATTAACAAAAGAGAGCCGTTTCCACGCTTGCATAGAAATACGAATCACCATTTTTAAACGGTACAATTTAAACTTGTAATAAAAATTGACTACAGTTCCAAACTATAAAATGGTATGAATAAAACAGCCAGTTACCAAACACTTGGAACGAATCGAAACAGCTTTTTAAATACGACAAAGTAACAAAGTGATTCCAACTGCATTTTTTCTTAAAGAAACTTTTCCTTTTAACTTTGTAAGTGTCTATCAGTGGGATTTGGATGAAAAATAAAATTGCTTGATAATGTCTCATTGTTAAGATTTTTTTTAATTATATTTAATTTAAATGTGAGCAAAATCTGGAGTTGTAGTAATTATAAGTCTGAAATCGCCAATTAGCCTTGACCAAGCATGGTGATCAAAGCCCGTGCCTTATCTGTATGAGTAGAGGCCTTTGCCCTACAGTGAGACAGTAATAGGCTGGTAGCATTTATTTTATTATCGTTGTGTGGCAAAAGAGCTGATGACCCACCTGATGTTTAGATGTCAAGGCCATCTCTACATTATGATGGATGCATTACCAATGTTTTTTTTATGTGAGTCGGAAATCATCAAATGTCTTCTCCCGCCCTGGGCGGTGCAGGAGGGCATGTCAGAGTTTACTGACTAAACTACTGGTGCTCTTTATGTTCCGGGGCCATGGTAACTATGAGAACTATTCCGCAACCCCTGTAGGCGCATTACCAATGTCTCACGTATCTATTTTTACAACGGCATCATCATTATCCAAAAGACGTCTACTGCTGAACAAGGGCTTTCTCCAAAGACTACCACATACATCATTATATTGGTCTTACCCATCTAACGAGATCTGGCACCCGTACCTTCCCTTAAATCCATAACAATTTTCCAAACCCAGTATTTTTTCTTTTGATGGAACAATCCCTCTACACTAGTTAGTTTTAGTTTCGCTGGGCTTGTCCGCACTTAGACTCATAATTGGGCCATTGTGCGTAAAATCCCTCTACACTATTCCTAACCACTGCAACCTAAAAGCCAAAAGGAACAGTGTAGTCCCCAAGACAGGCGCCGAGCAACGAAGCTTGACGAGTCCCGGAGAAACGATTCAACTTTCTAGGATCCCGTATCGAAATTAATAAAAAAAAAGAACAGCGGAGGAGTAAGAAAAATATGTTTTCTACGTTCCTTTATAACAAGCACAATATTCGAACCTCACGCTTAGCAGTCGCGAGTTTCAACATGAAACCAACAGAGTAACTGAAACACAATATACTCCACGCCTCAATGCCCCCCATTCAACAAAAACAAAAGCGAATCTGCGAGCCCAAACTAGGAATAACATAATTCGAATCCCGGACAATATTTACCAAAAGTTCTCTCCGACCGTAATCGCCGCTTGCTATACATCCGCGATCTACCAAATTGAAAAATAACTGAGCGTCCTTACAATAAATTTTAGTCGGAAAACTTTCCCGTTTTAATCGTTAAAACGGAATTTTGGTCATTTAAAGTACTGTTATTAAAGTAGGAGACGTAAATAAGTCGGCTGACTTAAAGGAGTCGACCATACTACTATATCTCCGAATGAGATTAAAATGGGTGGAATTTTCTTTTGTTTTTGCCTAAGAATTTCGAGTTAAAGTGCTTAGAATTTTGGATCCTGAAAGTTTGTGAGACTTGAATTTGTTACGCTAAATTCGTGAGGCGAAAACGTTGGAGTGTGAAATGTGTACTTGCTAATTCGTAAATTGACGACCATTCATTATTTTGGCTTAAGTTCTGCTACACGTATCGTGATGGCTCTGGGTTTCTTATATGGTTGCGGGTCCGGGCTACTACCAAAGTGACTAATTCAATTCATATGTTCTTTCTAAGTTTATCTAGGGCATCATTGTGATCTAATGCCTCGGAAAGCAGTTAAAGTCGTTGGTTCCGGTTGTCATTCGTGACTCTGACATACCTGATCGCCGTTACGCGTAAATAGGCAGAAAATCTGACAATCAGTTTAATCAATGGATACCGTGATACCCAATAAATGGGTAATGGAGGTCTGATAGGCAGTCGCTACAAAAGTATTTAGCAAAATCTGGGTAGACTCGAAGCTGACCCTAACATTATTGGAAAAGGGCTTCGGAGATGATGAATTTCTGCCAAATCAATAAATTCAGTCACTCTGGCTCAAGTTAATTATATCCAGTTTTCCCCATCTGATAATATAATCAGCTCTAGTATGGATGAAGTCGTGAGAAATGCTAATAAGTTGCATAATTTTCTCAATAAAATTATGATGCATCGTGAAAATTCAGTACGGATTGCAGCCAAACTGAAACTATTTAATATTAAATTACATTATTATCAGATGGGCACATTAATTCAGATTAGTATTGTCATTCTAATATATGATGACACGCATAGATGAATTAATAGTGTAAAATTGGGTATCTCGTTGAATTATTCTACGCAACCATTTAATAGTAAGCGGTGTTTATTGAATACGTAATATTAATATCCTAAATGAGAAAGTAAATTGGGCTGTCTGTTTGTCAAATATTAATGACTAGTGTCGTGTCACAACACCAACTTTAAGACGTTCCATAAAGTATCTTCTTCACTTCGCCTTGAAAGAAGTCTTTTTGGCGACTAACTGCCTACTTACTGCCTTTATGAAAATTGTATAACAATTTATTTGTTAAATAATTAGATACCGGGGAGTGTATTATAAACTTCGCTTGTTCCTTATAAGCCTCCATACTTGAATTATCGCCTTTCACTCGCTCAGTATATTGTGCGACTGAAACAGCAACATAATATTCTCTGTTTGGTCATCATTTTACTTAATAATTCCCTTAATAATTGGCCTTAATAAATACACAAGTATTCTTACACCGAATATTAAAAGCTTTCAGAACGTAATGAGATAAAATTTCACCGATACCTACCTTCGACAAAATAATTTCATATTATTGATACATCTCGTAGTAACGTTGAAACGTAATCCTCCCTTGACAATTGAAAATAACATTTTCATTACGCTGAGTGGTACAAAACTCGGTTCAGTAAGAGGATATCTGTTCTTCGATGAATAATTCCTGCTGGGAATTGTCATGAAATATTGACAGTATGTTTTGACAAGCCGCTTTTAATATCGGCCTTGGTGAATGTGATGACGTAACTTTTTGATTGAGTGTACTTTGGTCAAGATTTTGATTGTGTGTTTTATTGGTTTTATATTGTTTTTGGCGATAGGAAATTGTTTGAGTTTATTCCTTTTACTTCTCAGGCTTCAGGCTTCTTTTATTATTTTTCAGTTTGGTCTTTGAAGGCGAAATTGTCACTTTGTAACAATACGATTAATTATTTAGTGTTTGGTTCTTAACACCTGTGTCAATTAGGATGCATCAACACAAAATGCTTTAACCTGCAAATGACATGGCCAATTTCTGTATAGGCGTCGGCATAGTTATCGAATTCAATGTACACCAATGATTTTTGGTGTTTTATTTTTGTTAATATTGGTATGTTAAATTGCAATAAATAAAACACACAATGAACTTGTCATTACAACAGACTAAAGGTAAACAGTTTCAATAAACCTTTAGTCGGATTGCTGGCAATAAGTGCATAGAATATGGATTTGCTAATAAAAACTAATAGGCGCTTTAATGAAATATATATTATATTAAAATCTGACAATAATAATAATTATGATTATGCAACCAGCCAGTGGTGGCATACAGCTCTGAAACTTGGTTTTTGTCTCCTGACCTTGGTCTTTTAGAGAGACTAAGAGTCACTGAGCGAGCAATGGAAAGAGCTATGCTCGGAGTATAGAGTCACCGACATAGTTTGTAAGATTTGCAAGTTGAAGTGGCAATGGGCAGGCCACATCGCTCGTAGAACTGAAAAGCGTTGGGGAAGAAAAGTTCTCGAGTAGTAACCATGGACCGGAAGGCACTACGTAGTCTCCCAGTAGGTGGACCGACGACAACATGCAAGTGGCGAATTATCGTTCTGCGTTGCGGTTTAAGTAGGCCTAAGTTCAGCGGTGGATGTCTTCCGGCTGATGATGATGATGATGACAATAATAAAACAAAAATATTAGAATTTAATATTTATCTTTATTATGGGTTGTCCAAATATACTTAAAAGAATTATTGATCAAAACTGTTTTTTGACCAATTATAAGGAAAACACGAAATAAGGCAAAAGAGCGTAGGTAAATAATTATTTATTTTTTACAGTAAATAAATAAAAATATTTTATTACATATGTATTATATATATATTACCTAACCTAGATAACTAAATATACATTACAGCGTTGAGTTAGTGTTAAACGAGTCATAGGTTCACCAAAATCGTTTTATTTGATAAAACAACACAACGTACACTATAGCAGTTTAATTTTTAAGTTCACCAACGTCTTGTTTAATCTGTCTGTGTCTTGTTTAATGTGTCTTGCAGCCTTTGTATGGTTATTTCACAGTTGATGTACCTCATAGTAATCCACAACACAAATCCAAAACGCAAACCAAATCAGAGTCCAGTATTATTAGCAAGGTAATCGTGTGGTAGAAGGTCCGTCAAAATACGCGGGGTTTAAAAATATCTGAAAATAATCGCAAAACACAAACACAATAGGTCGTTGCATCTGCAATCACAGATTGTCGGCAATATTGACGATTTGACATATATATTGACATGTGACAGAAAAAAAACACAGTGTGTCAAACCAGTACTTGAACTCATTCCGTTTTAAAGCTTTGTTTGGGTGAATTAGATAAAAACTCATTAAAATATATTATTATAATAGGAGCATTTTATAAAATGCAACAAATACCAATGAATACAATTTCGTATAAATAAATTATTGCTATATATTTATCGACCATATTACACATTTTCTACAAGTAGTGCACGTGGTTTAAAAACGAAACGTTCTTTACTATATTTATCTTTCTCTATGGTCCATTATGGCGTAACTTGACAAACGATATTTTGAATTCGTCTTGAATTACTTAATATTTTGAAATAAAAACAGACAGGTTCAGAGAGGCTAAAAACTACGTAGTAATTCATTTTTCTATTTTTATATAACAGTGTATTTACTAAGTATGTGTACATGGAATGTACTTTTTTGTCCATGTCATTTAAAAAAATCCATATCCATACTAATACCGACCCGAGAAAGGACATAGGATAGTTTTCATCCCGGAAATCCCGCGGGAACGGGAACTATTATTCCACGCGGACGAAGTCGCGGGCAATAGCTAGTATAATATATATTTCATCGTCTTCCCGAAACCTCATCATTAAATAGCAGCGACAGGCCAATTGGTCTAGTAGTACGTTGACTCCCTGACTGCGAAAAAGGTCGTAAATTCGATTTCCACCTAGGACAAACCTGTGATTAATTGTATTTTCAGTAAATCAATCAGTACATTCGTTAAAAAAATAATAACCGCCTTCAAAAACTAAAAACCCAAAAATAACTAAAATTTCGGAAGTCGGTGGCTTCTGTTCTGCCAGTCAATTTGTGTTGCCACCGACTTCCGAAATTTTAGTTATTTTTGGGTTTTTAGTTTTTGAAGGCGGTTATTATTTTTTTGAAAAAAGTTTTTATTTATTACTTTTTAGTGTCGACTCCCAATGTTTGTAAGTAGTTAATACACAGTTGTATTAACTACTTACAATCTTATAAAACGACAATAGAAACTTGAAGAAAAAGCGCACATCGTTTATGAATATTTCGTCAATTTTTTTTGTTCTTGGTGAATTTTTCGAGAAGCACTGAACCGATCGCCACAAAATTTATATGGGACCACCTCTGAATCATGACTTATCAAACAAAAAAAGAACCATCAAAATCCGTTTACAATTGACGGAGATATCGCGTAACAAACATACAAAAAAAACAAAAAAAAAAAAAAAAAACCTCCTCCTTTTTTGAAGTCGGTTAAAAACACGATAAAATACTTAGAATGCATAACAAAAATACAAACATAAAAAAATTAAATGAAAATCTATCTATCCACAAGCAAATCCTACTACCAATAAAAACACTTTTTACACAAAACCAACAAGTATCATCTTATAAAGTAAATAGAGCAACTTTGATAGCGACAGGATATTAAAGCATTAAAAATCTCGAGTTTTAAGCGCGGGGTACAAAACTTATTTCATTATGTGCGACTTATGCTCTACTTGAGAACACGAATGCCAACGTGAAGGAATTATGGCCGGAGATTAAGATGCACTAGTTAAGTGCCGCGACGTCTCTCGGGCGGCATTTGTTTTATATTTATTAGCCGACTTTCTTGGTAGAGCGTTTCGTGTAGTAAGTGTGGTGATGTTTATGTTTGTCCATATATTAAAACTTGATGTGATGCCCCGTGCTGAGAAAAGCACATAAATTGTTGACTCTAGTATCTGTTTTTAGGATATCTTCACAGTCGTTATCCATCATTATCAGATTCAGATTCATTTAATCACATTTAAATAGAGTAAAATACATTCGATGTTTAAATAATGTTACATTGTCGTCTTAAATTCTATTTAGCCTATGGTAGGGCATGTGATATTTAGCAAAATACAATTAGTTCTAGTGAATGTACATATTATTATTAAAGTCAATGACATTATTGTCGTAATTTTATCGTCATAATTTTAGCTGAAAGAAATCCACAACTAAAAATAAGCCTCCCAAAGTTTGCCACAACCGATATGGTAATTTCCTATATCTATTGTCTTTGTTTTTCCTACTGCTATTATATTGTCCCTTACCCATCAACCACAAAATAATGTACATATAAATGGGGATCAAAACTACACGAAAAATTGTGAATGGTCTTCTACGACCATTTTAGTGTAGCTAAAAAGGTTATGGTAGTTTTTCTTACTGCCCCGGTGAAAGTCTTCACTGTGAATTTTATGAAACAGGCTTTTTGTTAATGAAAAACAAAACTAATGAATAATGAAAATAATAATAATAAATAATGCGCAATAACGCATAAGCGTCAAATAAGGACCGAATTTCGGAAGCAACGATGTAAAATCGGTAGTGAAAGTTTGTATTCTAAAAGGACGGGCAAAGCAGCAGAAAATACCTAGTAAAATATTTCTAAATAAAACTTAAATGACGGCAAAAGTTGCATAAAACAACTTATCTTGTTTGCAATAAAATGCAAAACCCTGCATTAAAGAAAGGGACAAGTCTTTTGCTACCTGGATTATCTTGGCGGGAGAAAAATTTAAATATTATATAGTTTTGCATTCGTGGAAGATATTCAAAGATACAAAGAGATTTCAGATGAATATATCGAATTGAAGATCTAACAATACTGTCTTTTACTATTTTTATTTAAATTGTATTTGTTTGTTTGTGCTTTCAAAACTAAACTTTGGAATGAAGGTGTGTTTACCAGCGTCAGGAGTATGCTGAGCTTATACCTGACATATGCTGACCTGGACACCTATTTGGTGCAAACCAGAGACATGCACTGCTTGGTCACTTTAATTTTTTTTTTTGTAATATTGTTTTATTCTTGTTTGTTTCATGCTTTGCACCGAATAAATATGTTTATCTATCTATCTATCTAACTATCTACCTACCTAAAGAATTAATTTCGAATATTAATGTAAGTGTGAATGTGTAGAAATGATTTTAAGTGCTACTTGCATTATAGACCATTGATTTTATTCAATGCCACGGTACTTTTTTTTTTATCGTTTATTATTTAACACAATTTACAACATACATAGATTAATAATACATAAACATACCAACACAAACCATCGCGGGTTTAACTGTGGTATGGCCAGACAAGGCAACTCGGTGCTTATGACATCAAAATAATACTTAAATTATGTTTGTTCCAAAAAATATTTTTTTAACACTTTTGAACAGTTTTTTACATTTATTGCATTACGAATTCCAATAGTCTATGGGTATCTCGTCATATATAGGTACACTACGTTACACTAGCTTTTGCTTGCGGTTTCGCCCGCGTAGGTGTTTTTTTTTCTTTTTTAGGTGTCAAATTACCCACGTCTTTGTTCCGTAAGTCATCACTGGCAACACACACTGGTCAAAGACTTTCGTCTTGAGACATTGTGGTATTTTTGTCAGTCAGTTTACCATTAAAAATATATATAATTATAGTGAACGTATACTATGGCTTTTATTGGCAATCAAGTTCCAATAACTTTCCCCACTTCTCATAAATCAAACATATCACTAACGCCATCAAAATACTTATTTAAACATGTCCAAGTATACAGTTTAAATTTTACCGACCGTAAAAGTTTTACACCTCTTCACAACGAGGGGCCGTAGGTCCCGGTTGTAAAATTTGTAATTTATTGCTGTGTATGAGACAGATATATGGCCATCGTGCGATAGACCAGAAGGATTTGCATACAATAATTTTATGTGTAATGTACAATTTGAAGTGTATGAAACAGTAGTGAGCCGTGATGATAAATCGTTGCCCCATTTTGTGGGCAATAAAGCGCTTTCAATGTTGAGTGTTTTTTAAGGGAGTGTATAAAGTTGAGTAGGTAATTGTAGGATTACATTAGTAACCTATGTTTTGTGTCCTATATTGTAACTATGAAAGCAGCAATACGGCCTAGGACCACCCCCAGTCAGATGAAAGGATAATGGAAATTGTGGAAAACTGACTGGGTCAATTTTAGCTGTGAGAAGTATTATATTGTAATATGAGAAGTGGTTCTAAAATATTGTACTGTTATTATATTGATAACAAGTCGTGAACATAAAAGAAATCTAGAATAGAAAAGATACGTAATCGTTAAAATAACTTAAGAGGAATTTGAAAC
Organism: Athetis lepigone; assembly: GCA_033675125.1. Classification (NCBI taxonomy): domain Eukaryota; kingdom Metazoa; phylum Arthropoda; class Insecta; order Lepidoptera; family Noctuidae; genus Athetis; species Athetis lepigone. The sequence continues at coordinate 5,053,286 of CM066243.1, forward strand.
AGCCCAGACAGCTAGAAGATTATCAGTCCCAAACAACAAACTTCCCTTTTCAATAATAATCACTTTTTTATTGTACTGTTATTAAGTTAGTGAGACAGGACACAGCAGACAGCCGTTGGTCTCGTTTGTTATTCATAGATCTTTAATAATAATCTTAATCTTTAATTTGAGAGTGCAGCTGCTGGAGTCGCGCCGCAACGTTTATTTTAAGGCGTTTGTGGTGCGCGTACCAACATTTTTACTGCCATCAGTGTTAGATTAAAGCTTTTGGCCACAGAACGTGGTGTTCCGCCGCTTCCGCGGACAAGTGCCACCGGAATGCACAAAGACTTAAGTGCAACGTAGGGAAGTGTTACTAACATAGATTTAAGTTTTATTTTTACTAACAAATTAATTATAATTGTATGTATGTTAGATTAAGGTATTTTTATATGGGCATATGCAGCCTGAAATAAATTTAATTTGATTTGGTTTTGATTTGATTTTTAATGGCGAGATAAATAGACGTTACTAAGCACTGAAGTTGGCTGAGCCATGTTCCCGTCTCTATCGTGCCCTTGAAATTTGACAGTTGTGTAACAACAGGTATAGTTCTAAACCAAAGTCAGTGCTTAGTAACGTCTATTTATTCGCTATATGAGTAACTAGCTGTTTCTCGCGGTTTCACCCACGTAACATTAGGTTTTGGTTACTGTTTCGCTCCCGTGGGACATAGCGTGATATTATATAGCCTATGTTACCCGTGGACAGTGTAGCTTTCGAAGGGTGAAAGAATTTTTAAAATCGGTCCAGTAGTTTTTGGGCCTATTCATTGCAATCAAACAAACAAAGTTTACCTCTTTATAATATTAGTATAGATAACAAGAATGAATCAGAAGCTCTAAATTGTGACAGTCTAACCAAAGGTGTCGTTTTACCCACTGGCTGGATTATGGAGGTCTGATTCCTATTTGTATAGAGTATTCTTTATAAAAGATAACCATAATAAATTGTACAGCTAGCTAGAATTACTGGGGTTTCAGCATTAGAAAATTGGTTTGGTACCAATGTAATGACACAATTATAACATTTTTTCGTGGAATAAATTTGCAAATTTTGTGGGCGCACCTACGTTTTTTTCTTCTAGTGTTCTATAAATAGATATTAATTCCACAAAATAAGATATTTCCAATTATAGAAATCATGGAAACCACATACCCGTTTTAAGTTGTTACATGTTATTTCGAATTAAGCCTGCAGACAAAATTTTGTTTGATGGTTGCTCTTTGTGTAGTCAAAAACAGATTATTAATAACTTTATATATGGCACGCGTTGCCGAAGGTGGGTTGAAAACACGTTGAAAATACCCAGAAACAGATTTCGAACAAATGTTATAAAAACTGTTACCTATGAGGTGTTTACTGGAAATTCTTGACTACAGGTCTTTGGCATAGTCCTGACGGGCCTGTTGGTATAGTGGTTAGTGATCCTGACTGCTAAGCTGGAGGTCGGGTGGGTTCGATTCTCACCCAGTGTTTAATTAAAAACCAAACAATAGTTATAAAATCAGCCTACTATTGTCCTACTGCAACTTACGCAAAAGGCACGAGCATCGGTCATCACGCTTGCTCAAGGATCGGATTGACGATTTTGGACTAATATTTTTTTTTAAATTTTCTTTAACGATGTTAGTGAGAGTATATTAAACTTTATATATAATATAAACTTTATATATTATAGCAGCATACTTGGTGTTAAACTAAGCGACCGCGTCCGAAACACTACCCTGCGCTCCAAAACACGAATCATTGACGTGGCTCAAAAGGCTGCCCAACTAAAATGGGACTGGGCTGGACACGTCTGCCGCATGCCTAACGATAAATGGGCCCGCAGAGCCCAAGAATGGTGCCCCGAAATGGCGAGACGGAGACGCGGCAGACCAAGAAAGAGATGGCGGGACGACTTGGTCGGCTTCCTTGAGAAATGGCAAGACGTAGCGCAAAGTCGCGACAGATGGAAGGAATGGAGGGAGGCCTTTGCCCAGCAGTGAGACAGTACGGGCTAGTTATAATAATATAATAGAAAGCCGGGTACTTTCGCGCTGCTATTGTCTTTCTATTGTGTCTCGAATCTCGTGTTTTCAAAGGTTTAAAGGGGATCTATAATGTCTTGTATGACTATGTTAGTTCAGAAGCTATAGGTTCTTTTGCTTGTTTGTCGCAAGCTGTACAGTGTACATCTCGACGAGTTTTATTTATTGCACTAAAAATATTTGTTACGTTTGATTTTAGAGTTTTGGCAAAGGACAGAGACATAGAAAGTTATCTCTAGTAATATATCTTCCTTTTCGTAGTATATCTGCCTGTACTTACATAGACCAGTGAACCATATTTTGATTAACTTTGAAGAAAGATTAAGTAAAACTCTAACAGATTCGGGCTTCTAGGGGTATCAGGTTGTTACGCGCTTCTAGTGTTAAACTACTGTAGTTCCACACTAGAAGCGCGGAACAAAGACCAAAGACAGGCAGGTGGAAAATTAGGACACACACATATCAGTAAAACTAAAAAACATGTCTTTTTTGCGTCTGATTTTAAGAACTCAGACTGCCACAGAAATTTTCGTAAGATTAGTTTCATAGTACAATATTAACTTTTCGACTACCAAGCGACAGCCGGCTGTCGAACTGCTATTGTCTTTCGATTGTGTCTCGAATCACGTGTGTTCAAAGATTTAAATAGTAAAGTAGGCTGCATAAGGACATACTGGCATTTTAATGTGACATTAATTCAGCACTTATATGTCAACCAAATATCGTAACTGAAAAGCCAAAATCAATGATATTATAAGTAAAAAGGTGTAGATAGGTTACTCAAAGGAGATTCTATTTTCAAAAACGGCACACTAACGCACACATACATTACACATAAAAGTAGGATGGCATGATTGTAGTAGTGCGAGTGAAAAAGAGATAAACGTCAAATGTCAACGCGATGCTCAGTATCATGTTGGTGAAATAGCAAACTTTTAAAGTGCCTGCATATAACCTATCTACACTTTTTTACTTATAATATCATTGGCCCAAATTCTGTCATAACAAAATCTAACCCCAAGAATAAAAACATGCCACAACATCGTATAAAGGAATAAATATAAATTCATGAATATTTACCAAAAAGACCGCTATTTCAGAACATGGCGGATTTCCATGTTTAGATTTATGCACATTTCTAATATTCCGGTGCCATTTTAATTCTTATGCCTCATTTATTGGCGGTATACAAACATAATACAACTGATGTTCTTAAATTTTATATTGGTCGGTAAATGATAGTATTGTAATTGTCAATAATGTACCAAATAGCAAAGCCAACTCGGATAGATTTAAATTAAACGATAGTCGTTTCAGTTTTTTTTTATTATTATTTTTTATTTTATTTTTCACACTACATTGTCTTTGTCCTTAATCCTTACTAATATTATAAATGCGAAAGTTACTTTGTCTGTCTCTTCTTCACGCCTAAACCACTATACCGATTTAAATGAAATTTGGTACAGATATAGTCTGGGACCCGAGAATGGACATAGGATAGTTTTCATCCCGGATATCCCCCGGGAACGGGAACTATACTAAGCTAGTTCTTTATAATTTTAAAATCACTTTACATTTAACATACTGTCAAACTTTGGTGTCACTCACGTCTCTAATTAAATACCGCAATGATATTCTGGATTTTCATTTCGCAAAACCACTTCCGAATGCGTGGTGAGATTACCGGTGAAATGAAAGCTTCGTAGTCTTAAAATGAATGATTTTTAATCCTTTTTTTTGGGAGTGGGAAATCATCAAATGACTTCTCCCGTCCTGGGCGCGGTAGGAGGGCGTGTCAGACTTTTACTGACTAAAACCAACTCACTCATGTTCCTTCGGTTGTCCTTTATGTTCCGGGGTCACGGTAACTATTATAAACATTTCTCAACCCCGGCAGGCGTTGGCCCTGTTGGGAACTTTCTGTGCTGACTTCTCTTTGAGGCATGAGTTTGATACTTACGCTTCCAAAATGTAGCGTTAACCTGGGTTGTAGAGGCCCAGGGCAACAACCACACGGGTAGGTTCGTCTAGGAAACCAGAACCTTAGGAAACTGGAGTCCCAGACGAACAGACCCGTGTGGTTGTTGCCCTGGGCCTCTACAACCCAGGGTAACGCTACATTTTGGCGCCCAAATGATATTGGAAGTGGGTTTTTTGACGTTTTTAAAGTCTTTAACATGCTCGAAATTCACCTTACTACGCTTAGCATTAATTTTATCTTGAGATTACCAAAACAATTACCAGCGTGATAGGAAACGAAGTGGGTCAGTGTGTTTGTGTGTCTGTTTAGAAAATCACCGCAGCTTTGTTCCCGTAGGCATACCGCCTATAGTTTTTTTAATTATGTATTACATAATAATAATATTATTTGAACACCTCGATACACTAAAAAGGGCTTGATTTTTGCTTAACTGGATTAGCAAGGTATTTTCATAATAAATAATGCAATGTGACGGACCAAACATTCCTTTGAACAAACAATTAGATTACTTGCGCTTTAATATATTGGTATAAATTCATCGTAATATGCCTAGAAGATAAGAAAAACAAGAGATCTAATATACATCAGTCTGAATGTATGTTGCACAAAAATACTAAATTAAAAACTCACTTGAATGTATCAAAAGACCAATACTCGAATCATGGTTTTTTGTCCATGATGAAATTGAAAGCAAACGTCAAATTGAAATGGATTATCCGGAAAATATTATAACGAACATGTTCAATGTTTGTTTTAAACTGAATAACACGAAATATGAAACCCTAAAAAATTACAATATTTTTTGATGACTTCATTTGTTTTAATGTTTGTAATATTTTTTCTACAATGCTGATAATTTTGATCTCCGAAGCATTGATGGAAGCTTTGAAGAAAATGGCTAATGCATTTTTGACATCACGTGCAAAAGAAACAAAATCAATTAAAAATAAAATCAGATAATAATAGTTAATAAAAACCAAATAACATTTAAAATTAAAGAGCAATAAAAACAGCTCAATACGATTCAATTCCATTAAATACAATTACAACACAAACAATATTTTCCGTTAAACCAGTAAAAATTTCAGAAAATATTCAATTTAATTCATCGCATATTTTCAATATCTTTCTGTACAAGCTACATACAAAGATTCCACACACCTTAATAATATGGCAGCCATACCTACAAATAAAAGGTACGAACCAACAGATATACAGGGTGTCCCACGGCAATGCCACATGGAGGGTAAGTACCTTAAATATTGTAGATAGAGCATTTTACTGAAAGAAGACATTATTTGAATTTTGAAAACATTTTAAACTGCATTCATAGATATTTAAATAATTACATAGTTAAACCGGGAATCGAACCTGTTACTCGAGAAAATTAATCAGCCTGTAGAATTAATAAAATTAATCCTACAGATCGAAAGGCTTCAACTCAAGGATTATTTTTTGCTAAATAACATAGTGTCAAAAATAAAAGAAAAACCATGAATTTTAACATTTTTAATACAAAATTAGTCAATTTTCCAAATGCTCAAAACTAGTCCCTTCTTCTTGAATACAAAGTGATAACTTTTGATTATTTTGTTCCCTGACAATTTTTTGATCTTGTTGTGGTGGATATTTATTTATTTAAATGATGCGTACTACTCAAGTGGGTAGATTAATTAGTAATAAGTAGTTATGATTGTCAATTGTATGTCCTTACGGCAATGTAAGCTTTTAACTTTTCAGAACAAAATTTTACATCAAATGTTAAATTCACGGTCTTCCTTTTATTTGTGACACTATGTTATTTAGCAAAAAATAATCCTTATGATGAAACCTTTCGATCAATATGATAAAACTACAGGATGATTATTTTTTCTCGAGGAACAAGTTCGATTCCCGGCCCAACCATTTCATTACTTAAAAATCTATGAATGCAATTTAAATTGTTTTTAAAATTCAAATAATGTCTTCTTTCAGTAAAATGTTCTATCTACAAAATTTAAGGTACTTTCCCTCCATGTGGCATAGCCGTGGGACACCCTGTATATGAGAGTCACGAATTCGGAAATGGGATGTCGCGACAAATCCCAGAATGATTGAAGACAGCACTAAATTGGCGGCCATTCGTACTTTCATAACTTACCTATCTATGTTTAGGTAGAAAATACGGTATAAGTAGAAGATTTTATACGACATTGGTCGAAAATTTGACGCGAACGTCACGAATTTTCGGTTGAATTTGAATATAGAATGTAAGTTTTGGTGCAGTCCTTTGATTCTAGTTCCAAAAGCAAAAAAATTCGTTCAAAAATTCGTCGCCTCTCCTGTTTATGACGAAATAAAATGGTTGATGTAAAAATTGGTTGAGGAATAGCAAGTATACTGAACTAGTTTTATCTCTCGACTTCATCTAAGTGTAACAATATAGGACTTAGGAATAATGTAGCTAATCATTGGTATAGTTTATTGGTATAAATGATTAGTTCCCAAAATTTATTTTAACTAACTAAATATTAATAAATGTAACTCGGATTAAAATCTTTCATTATGTTAGCGTATGACCTAAATTAATTTTATGTTAATGTTTGTTAAACATATTACCACTTTTCACACATCAATATGTAAGCTTAAACTGGATTAAACTTCACGCGGGCATTACGAAACACACGATTAACAAGCTATTACCTAGTTTCATTATAAATATCACTAATGATTTATGTTCAAATGCTACACAATTAATTAAACAATATCACACATCAAAAATACCTAATAAAATTACCTCAAAGACCAAAGGCCAACAACTCAATATTGGTCCTTTGGCCCTCAGTAGAGAGGGATCCTTACCTTTTTTTCCAGAAAGTTCAATAACGCCACCTAATGGCTCATGAATCATCCAAATTACGTGAATATTACAATACTTTTTGCGCCATGCCGTGTAGATAGATTTAAAATACGTGTACCTAGTTATTTTTCAATGTTGGGCGTTATTTATAACTGTATTAATTTGATTTATACGTAGAAAAAAGTTTGAGGAAAAAAGGACCAATAACTTGGGTAAACCAGATTACTCTTGGATAATGTTATTATGGTGTAAATGAGGTAAAAACAACGAGATGTTCTGTAAAAATCTTTCTGTGTGGAATAGATGAAATGATCTTGAGCTGTAAAGTCCTCAAGTGAAATGACTGCTCATTTGGAGACTACTTCACTTAAATTCACCGAGCGATATAATTAAAGAATAGAAGGATCTTAATGATCTTATTTGTAGACTGTTGATAATTCTATTCTAGAATGCCTTATACTTCGATATTGCTTATGATATTAAAGGTTAATTGACATCCAATAAAATTAGAAAACATAGTTTCACGCCTACTCAATCTTAAACATACCACCATTTCTACCAGCTCAGTTCAACGTTAGCTTATTCTGCTGCTGACACTGTTAAACTAACGAACTGAATCATCTAACGAAGACAACCTAAAATCTTCAAAACATGAACGCTTTTGTGCTTTCAACTTTTTAAACCAACTTAGTAAATGATGTTGCGGATCAAAGGACCAATTCATAAATATTGCTCCACAAGAGCTCGAAGATAAATAACGCAACGATAAACACTGCAAGCTTGTTAGTCCGACACAACAAATTACTCAATTCTCCTCATTACCCTTTCATATTCAATGCGCATGTAAATTGTATATTCCTCCACTTTTGTATGAAAACTCTTCGCAAGCAACGCGCTCCTAATCAAACCGTCCATGTTAAATAAATAGAAACCAAAGCTTGTTATTTACGTATTGTTTACATTACGGATAATATAATAACTAAAATATACCCTGAAACTCAAATAATGGTTGGAAAGTTGAACAGAACGAAATTAAATTAAATTAAATTGCAAATGTTAGAAGGTAAGGAGCAAAAGGTATTAAATCCCTTAGCTAATTATGAAGTAGGTAGATTGGCATTCATAATTATGGACCCTTTTATTTAATGTTGCCAGGACAAGTTATTAGCTTTGTTACATGTTACTTTTTAGGGATTTTTGTGTAGGCAAAGGGTGTGTTTGTTTGAAATTTTAATTATGAAGTATTTGAGTACTCGGTCGAAGGTTGCTACTTAGAGTTAATGAAGCCTTCGGGGAAAAGTTGCTTGGTTTTGGGATAGGCGCCTTAGTATTTTAAAAGTTTGGACATTTATTTACCATGTTTTTTATATAAAAGGTAATTAGTTGCCGAAATATTATGTATAATATGATTGTGCTTATAATTACTAAATTAACAAATAAACTTTTTATAATAATTAGTTTAACGCATCTACTAAAGTTTTTTTGCTGCTTCAAGGGATTGCAGATCAGACAATTTTATATAAATGTTAGTTTTTAGACTTTTTTCTTAGAATCTCGTTTTACCTTGAAGTATTTTCAAAAAAAGTGTATTCACAGATTAATAGGTAGACCAGATAGCCAAACAGATATACACAGAGAGGTAATACAACTATTTTTTTGGTTTGGGTATTTTAAAAATACGCTGTATTGTTTTATCCAATTCTTTAAGCCTGAAACTCCTGTTAATAAGGTTCGACCCCTGTTCTTAGAATTTTCCGCTTTAATGGCTTTAACGACTAGTAGGTAGATAACTTGCAGATTAGTCTAGACTTAAAGCCAACAGATTCTATACCCAAACTTACATCATTGCAAACTGCAAGATTAATATCCCGAACAACAACATAAACTAGTAGTTTATATTTACAATGACCAAGTAGAGTATATATATCTGGTAGGTATTAGAAAAAGGTCAGACAATTATCTCCAAACAATAAAAAGAAGCAATTAAAAGAAGCACTTGTGTTTATAAAGTTATGACAGCACCTGCCACGCCAAAAGTGAACTATTTATCCTACATAACCTTATCTACATTAGGCCTTTAGTGTGGGACGCTACGTGTGTCGATACTCTTGCGCCATCCCACCTTCCTAGTACGGCGTGCTGTGCCGGTGCTGCCGCCTCGGCTGCGGAAAACCTCAAGCGGCGGAAGTATAGTAACCTTACTGGTAACTATATTTTGAGCCGTTTGGGGTTGAAACCCTCGGTCCGTGGGGTCCGAGTGCCCACCTTTTATTTAAAGAACTATCAAAAAGACTGGTTGACTCTTCCCGTGACCCAAAGGCTGGCTATTATTTTGACCAGAGACTTAGCATTGCCATCCAACGTGGCAATGGTGCCAGCCTTTTGGGCACTTTACCGGTTGACAGCGATGCGGAGGAGTTTTTTGATGCTATCATATTTTAATTGTAGTGTTTTTCCTTTTTTTTTTAAGTATAGTAATTTAGTTTTTAAATATTGTATATATTTTGTGTTACTTATATTAATAATTTAATTAAATAAAAACATATCTACATTTGATTTGTAAGCATAGACACAAAAACCTATGTTTGTACTCACGATAGCAAAGAATCCCTATATCCCAGTTTCGATGTTTTCACATCGTTAAAAAAATAACATAACTTTCCAGCTTTCGCTCTCAACTTCGGCCTGGTCGATGTCGAATTTCTATTCACTATTATACGTATTTGATGGTCGAACTTCCTAAAATCCTGTGGCTGAACCATTCGCAGAGGAAGAAGAAAAAGAACATAGTCTCAAAAGTTGATAACTCTATGACCGACGATTTGGGTTGTTCGTTGATACATCATCAGTCAGTCAGTCTATATTCAGTTAGTTGTAAATAATTGTATTACTCTAAGAATATGATCATTCACGTCTCTAAGCGGCAATAGTATGTCCTGCTAGTAAATAAAACTGGCCTTCTGTCACTGTTTATTCTTTGGTCCTTCCGTACGTTGACCAAGTTGGGTCGCCGTCGCCATGTTTTCTTTACTTTATGAACCGGGCTGTTGCGCTTACGATATTTTTATTGAGCATCTACGATATTAAAGTCGGATTGGATGATGTGGAGATATTCAGTGGCATGTCGTACGTTTTTATTGCTTAAAGGCTGAATAGATTTTTCTTTGGTATTGTAGTTTTTTAGTCACTGTTTTCAATTAATGTTTGCTCTTGTTTTTTTTCTGTTTTGACTACAGTTCCATTGTAATTTGAAAATTTTCGGATTAATTTAATTACTGCCTGAAAATGTAAGTACAATAAAAAGTATCGCAATTTTAAATTATTTATTTCGGAAATAATTTTCGCATGTATAGTGAAATTAATTTCATAATAAATAAATAAACAATCGAAAAATGTTTACTTTAAACCAATTGCAATTCCGCTGATATTAATATTGTTATGCTAATTAATAAAAATACGAGTTTCACCATTACATTAAAGATATATTTTGATGTAATATGATCTAGTGGTTAGTAACCCTGACTGCGAAGCCGGAGGGTTCGATTCCAATCAATGAAAAACTTTGTGCGTGAGAAGCATAATTGTTTATTCTGTTTCTGGGTGTAATTCAGCAATAATATATATTTATTTATAAATTATGTATGTTCATCTGTTGTCTGGTTACCATAGCAGAAGCTCTGTTTAGTTTAAGATCAGATGGTCTTGTATAAGTTGTCCCATGATATACATTTATTTATTATTATTTATAAATTTATAAATAACAGTAATAAATAACAGTAAAAACATGAAACACGGGTTTCCAGTTGAACCACCATATTTAGCAGAATGATTGTCACTCTCTCACGCAAGGATATTAAAATAATAAAATTTTACAGTATTGTTGCTTATACATAAGAATAACACATGTGTCGTGATGGCCCAGTGGATACGGCACCCGCCTCGTGTGTAAGAGGTTGTGGGTTCGAATCCGGGCAAGTACCAATGTGACTTTTTCAATTCATAATGTACTTACTTTCTAAAAGTTATCTTGGACATCACTGACATCCCGTGCCTCGGAAAGCACGTAAAGCCGTTGGTCCTGGTTGTCATTCGTAGAAGTTTGACAGTCGTTACTGGTTAGCCAGAAACTGACCAGTCTAACCAAGAGGTATCGGGTCGCCCAGTTACTGGGTTGTGGAGGTCGGATAGGCAGTCGCTCCACGTAAAACATTGGTATCCAGCTGAATCTGGTTAGACTGGCAGCCGACCCCAACACGGTTGGGAAAAGGCTAGGGAGATGTTGACATAAGAATAACACATAGGCTACATAACATTACGCTATGACCGACGAAAGCGCAGCAGTAAGCAAAGGCCAAACATAACGTGGGCGAAGCTAACAACAGTTTATAATATTAATATTAGTTCTATTGTATCACATGCCCACCTATATCAAGATTTTAGTAGAGCCTGAATGCAAACACTTAAATAGGGACAAGGGCCCTAAATGTTATATTTAGATTTTCGCCTAAAACTTATCAGATTTCAATTGTTCAACACGACGACGCCTTAGAGTTAAAACCTCGTAAGTGTAAAAGATACAACGTATCAGGAGAAACAAAAATATTGGTGCTGTAAATTTTTTGTAAAGCGTTTTTCATGTATTTTTAATAATTAATATGGAATGTTAATCCACTTTTATATCCAGAACTGTAAGATATTAAAATAAAAAAAAAAACTCTTATTTAACTTTACGAGCTTTACACGCCTATCTAATCGATGCGAGTATTTACGAGGTTCTCATTTACTGTCATAAATGCCTTAAGGAGTATCGAATGAACAAATCAGTCAGATCAGAATGTGCGTTACCATATTTTTTCCTAAAAACGCAATAAAAAACTTTTCAGCAAAAAATTCAAAAAATTCAAAGCATTTATTTCACTTAGACCATTTACAGGTACTTATGAATTGTCAAAGAGTCGGTCGGTCAGTCAGAAAAGAAAAGTGACGCTAATTGCCTGTTCCAAAACGTAGATCTCTATGGAGAAGCTAGAGAGAGATCTAATCTCTATGGAGAGCGTAGATCTCAGCGAAAATGCATTCCCGAGGTTTTCACTCTAAGGCGACGCAACCTGTTCATGTATAATATTAGATCCTACATTGTTATCTCGTAGATACGTGATACAAATGGTATACAATAAAGGTTATTTTTGGTGTTGCCCGATGTTTGAGGCGGGATATCCCGTTTTTCATCCCACTAAGGAGGGCTACTCATGCGGACCGTCTCAATTAAACAATTATTAACTTTATTACTATTGCTTTTAAGTTTAGTGTCATTTAATAAACAATGTTTGACTTAGCTGAATTTCAAGATTAAGGTAAGTCGAATATTTTCTATTAAATGATTGATATTGAACTAAGAGTTTATTTATCAGTCTACTGAAACTTATTTGACATTGTTAGGAAATACTTAATACTTTGTTTCAATCACGTTCTTATTAATGTTTTTTTTTTTCGTTTGATTTACTGCAATCTGAAATTGTGTATCGTTCTCATGAAGTGTAATGTAACCATTTCAACCGTTTATTTTTATTATGCTATGAAATTTTAACTAATTGATTTCATTTCCTCGTTTCAATATATCGAACTTACAATTTAATGTTTTTGCTTTAATATTTATGCTATAATTGTATACAAAGTTTTATTTGAATTGAATAATTATCAACTTTTAATGAGATTGCTGTATGTAAGTGTATTTACAATAAATGTATTCACGAAGAATTCAATTATAGCGCTAATATCATATTGTTATTATAAATATGTCGCTAAGGTCCCTTCTTTAACCTTTCAACGACCAAGCGACAGCCGGCTGTTGGGCTGCTATTGTCTTCCTATTGTGTCTCGAATCACGTGCATTTCACGTGGTTTAAATAAATAGCAAAATGCAAATGAATCAGGCTATATTATATACCGGTCGGAAATTTCAGATTATCGCTATGTATTTCTCTTATACACTAAACATTTAATATAACCTACCCACATCTTTACGTTCATGACCTCACCAACCAATTTCCAATTTACCAAGAACAATATAAAAACAAGTTCTAGGCAGGAAATAGTTTCTCATCTCCCTAGAAAGGTTTGTATCGCACAATACATAAATTTATTCATCCATAAACATCCTTCATCCCATATTCCAGGAGGTATAGGATATCGTAAAGTGTAGCTACCACAATTGTGTTTCCCCTGTTATACTAGAATGTAGATATTCTGAAGAAATTCAATATGGCGTCGCCGTATCCGAATTTGTCTCCGTCGAAAATTTTGTTACCAATCTTCTATAGACGAACTACAGTTCGGTTGTAAAACGGAATTGTTTGACATTAAATTGTGGAGGTGTTATATTTTTATGTGACATGATATGAGGGTGTGAATCAGAAATGCAATATAATTTTTTACTGCCCCATATGTTAGTTTTGCCGACGAGATCGCGTGCAGAAGTTGTGTGTAGTTTCACCATCACATATGAAGGTAGAACGGTAGTTTTTGAATGGAAAAACTTCATTTGTTTTAAAAAAATACCCAATTCATGATTAATTATCCTATAAAATTTTAAGACCTACTTCTTTACTTACTTCTACCCTTTGTGGGTCTTGGCTTCTTCCACGATTGACTGCCATGCGCGAAGATCCCTAGCTGTCCTTCTCCAGTTAGTGAATCTTTTTAGAGGCTTGAGATCTTCCTCGGACTTCCTCTTGGCCTTTTTTGTTGCGGTTTCCAGTCAGTATAAAAAACTCTTCAAATTTTGTTAATTTATTAACATTCGCAAAAAAAAATTTGAAGAGTTCCACTGATTTCTCCAAGATTTTATCATCAGAACCTGGCTTTCTTACAACTCTAAGGATATAACTTTTGCAACAAAAATAGAATTATCAAAATCGGTTACTAAACGACGAAGTAATCCGCGGTAATGTGTCTATAAAAAATATATGGTAAAATTAAGAGTTCTTGGGTACTTGCCCTAACCCACCACCTCACATAACCATGAAACATAGAAGATCCGCCATCAACCGACAAACCTCGCACACTGTCTAACAATTCTCGATAGTAATAGTTCACCATTGATCACAGTCGTTACCAAAGTTTATTAGCAGAACGTGAGATCTCGTCCTATCTCACAACCCTTGATAAATTGTTGTTGTGTATAATTAACGGGTGTAACATTAATTATTTCTCTTGTTATCTCCAAGTTGTGTTATGATTTTGTTTGTTCAGTTTGAGCAGATTTGTTTCAACTATTATCTGTGTTTGGGGTTTGGGAGATAAGGAAAAATTGGGGTTTAGAGGTTAGGGTTAGAAAGGATTATTTAAAGAGATTTTAGTTGTATATCAGATTTTTGGTCAAAATTGCAAAATACTTACAGTTATATCGTTTTAGTAGCCAGTACCAGTTATTGGCTTACCTCTGTTTTGTTGCATTACTAGTATTAAAAGCAAAACAAACAAAAACGAGAAATAGGCATTCATCCACCTGAAGGTAAACCTCTATATTTCACCTGGGCCTTACAAGTCCGTCACTATAGTATGCTGTAATCGTGAAGGCAACCACACTCATCTCTTTGCCAATCATCATCTCCCTAGCCTTTTCCAAACCGTATTGGGGTCGGCTGCCAGCCTAACCGGATTTAGCTGGATACCGGTGTTTTACGTGGAGCGACTGCCTATCTGACCTCCACAACCCAGTAACTGGGCGACACGATACCTCTTGGTTAGACTGGTCAGAGTTTCTGGCTAACCAGTAACGACTGTCAAAGTTCTACCGAATGACAACCGGGACCAACGGCTTTACGTGCTTTCCGAGGCACGGGATGTCAGTGATGTCTAAGATAAACTTTAGAAAGTACTTATGAATTGAAAAAGTCACATTGGTACTTGCCCGGATTCGAACCCACAACCTCTTACACACGAGGCGGGCGCCTTATCCACTGAGCCATCACGACACTTCCCTCACACTCACCTCTTTGCCAATATAAGAATAAATACATAATACTATTTTTTCTTCGACAAAAATAAGATGAATTTGTCTAGTCTTCTCATAACCATCAGGCACCTAGAACCTCTCAGAAAAAGTCATAAAGATAAATAAGCTCCAACAATCCACAAAAAGACCAAGGACATATACTTAGGTAAAGGTGGCTCAAGTATCAAGAATATATAGCCTCGTATGTGCCACATAGGTGAGGACTAGCAATATGCGTCTCCAAATAAAACCTAGTGTTCGTCGTATTTCCGACATTTTCGTGCCATTTTGGGTGTCGCAAGTTAAAAGATTGCAGAGGACCGTGTTTAATTTTGTTAATGATGTTTGTAATTCAATTGTTGTAACTATGTAGTGCCCAAGGCAATTGTAGTTTCCAGAATTATTGTGGAAAAAATACATTTTTTTATATTCATCGTCGAAGAATTCCAAAAAATCTGTTTTATTTTTACAAGACAGTATCAAGTAAGATGATATTTATTTAATTATGGACAACCAGTAGCTGTTACATTATTTCTTACATATAAACATTAAATACATGAAAACAAAGTTAAATGTACAGCACTTTAAGGTGTCACAACATGCACGAATATAATTGTAGTGACACAAGAAAAGACAGAACATAATTGAAAATATTAGAGAAAAAATAATAAAATAAAAATAACATGAACATAAACATTGAAGAAATTACAATTTTAAATCAAAATAAAATAAGTAGTTAAAGATATCACAGACAAAATTGCATATCTTGTCTGTGACATCCACAACCCAACCAAAGATTATGAATATTCCGTTCTCTTAAAAACCTCTAACACATTTTTTTTGAATACAGGCAATGTATCTTTGAAGATATCCACCTCCTCACTAATACTATTATATGTTTTTGCGAGTCGAGATATGGCAGAAAATTGTTTGAGGTTTGTTCTGGCAGATGGCTGGTGCAGCAATCCCAATCCAAGCTGAGCACGTCTAGGTACGCGGCGTGGAACACGAAAACCGATTGAATTCAGTAGCGAAGGACTATCAAGTCCATTTCTTAATATTTTGTAAAGAAATGTCATGTCCTGTAATCGTCGGCGAGTAGATAAACTGACCATGGTAAAGTGGTTTAGTTTTTCATTATTCGAGCGAAGTTGTTTGTGCAGTCTACAAGAATAAGCAAGGTGCCACAAGAATCGTTTCTGAATGCGTTCTATTCTGAGCTGATGTACGTTATATTGTGGTGACCAAACCACGCTACAATACTCCAAATTAAGAATATTATTAATGCACATAAGCATTGTAGATCGATATTTTTGTGGCTGGGCTGCGGAATAATTTACCATTTCTAATGACGAAGCCTAACATTTTGGAGG
The DNA here is from genome assembly GCA_033675125.1 of Athetis lepigone. Taxonomy (NCBI): domain Eukaryota; kingdom Metazoa; phylum Arthropoda; class Insecta; order Lepidoptera; family Noctuidae; genus Athetis; species Athetis lepigone. Next base: position 5,069,547 of record CM066243.1, read on the forward strand.
ACTTTTTAATTATGCTATCTAAATGTGGTAAGAATGTTAATTTTGAATCGAAAATAACACCCAAATCCCTTAATTCTGCTTTTTCCTTAAGTAGTATTCCATCGATGTAATATTGAGTCTCAATTATATTGTGGTTTCGCGTGAACGTGACAGAGAAGCATTTGTTGGCGTTTAAGGACATTCTGTTGATGGCGCACCAGTTACTAATTGAGTCAAGGTCTTTCTGAAGTAATTCACAATCCAAAGTACCTGTTACTGTTTTACATAGTTTTAAATCGTCAGCAAAGAGGTAAGCGCTGCTATGTTTGATGCAGGAGACAACATCGTTAATAAATAGGTTGAAAAGCCAGGGCCCCAAATGGGAACCCTGGGGCACTCCTGATAACGCTGTAAACGTCTCAGATTTAAAGCCCTTGACTACTACGTATAGTTTTCTATCGGATAAGTAAGACTGAAACCATTTCAAAAGTGTACCGCTTACGCCATACAAATCTAACTTCTTTAGTAATACCCTGTGACATACTGTGTCGAACGCTTTCGCAAAGTCCATATAGACAGCACTAACTTGAGTTCCTGCATCGACTGCGTTCACTAGTTCATTGTGGTATGTAACTAAGTTGGTATTTGTTGAACGTGATCCTATAAATACATGTTGCTCGTCAACAAGGATTTGGTTCGTGTGGTTTTTCAAAAAAGGATATAATAAGGCTTCAAAGGATTTAGCAAAAACAGTCAAGATTGAAATTGGTCTATAATTTGACACGTTAGCTTTATCACCGCTTTTATAAATAGGAACCACTTTAGCCGTTTTCCACGAGCTTGGAAAAATACCGGTCGATAAAGATTTGTTCACAATCAGGAAGAGCGGTAAACTTAAACCAGAGGCACATCTTGAAACGAAATATGGTGACACGTCGTCCGAGCCTGCCCCTTTGTGAATATCAGTTCTTTTTAAATGTTTCAATATGCTACTCTGTGTAATCTGTATTTCTCCAATGTAGTTTGTGTTTGACTTGATATCAATTGTTGGTGTAGCGTGATTGGAGGTGTCAATGAACGTTGAAGAAAAGTATGATGCAAACAAGTCACATATACCTGGTCCGTCAGACAAACTTGTGTTATTTAGAGTCATAGTTTGAGGTATTTGGACTGCAGCACTACGTTTGTCTTTTAAGTAAGTATAAAAATGTTTGGGGTTTTTCCTGATGTTATCCTCAGTCTTGTGAATATAATTATTGTAGCAAATGGTAGCCAGCTTTTTACATCTTTTGTTTAAGATTTGTAGTGATAACCGATCTAGTGGGTTATTGTAAACTCTGTATCTATGAAGCAGCTTCAGTTTTTCCTTTGTTGACATAATTAATTGATTGTTGAACCACGGTGGATACTTTCTACTTTTAGTTATTTTAGTTTTAGGTACATATTTATCTATTAATTTATTTATATTAGAATAAAACACTAAAGTCATTTCATTTACAAAATCACACTGATCGAAATCGCTAGTCCAATTAATTTCTTTTAGTTCGGAATTGATTTTATCGTAATCAGCTTTGTAGAAATTATACCTCAAAATGTCATTGGATTTCAGTGATACATTATTTGCGAACTCTATAGTTATTTCTAGCGGAGGATGATATGGGTCAATATTAATTAAGGCATTTTCGGATGATCTAACAACTATACTTGCCATGTTGCTCAGTACCAAATCTAAAACTTTATTTGAATTGTTATGTACGCAGTTATACTGTGTGAGATTATTAAGAGTAACGAATTCCACAAACAGTTGACACAAAGAAGAACCCTGGCTTACAATTGGTATTAATTTATTGTCAGAAGACATTGATCACGTAATACAGGGCATATTAAAGTCTCCCACTAGGCAAATATTTTCTATGTTTTCATTTACACGATTAAAATTATCAAAAAAATGCTCGAGAACAATTTTATTCGATGGAGGGGGAAGATACACAGCGCATATACAAATATATTTATGCGGACTTATTTCTACATTTACATAAACATCTTCACATTGACTCTCTAGTTCGTTATAGCGAGTAGAGTAATATCTATTAGAAACTGCGACTAGCACTCCCCCACCATCTCTATTGCTATGAAAACCTGTACTCTCGCGGTCTCTTCTGTAAATTGTGTAACGACTGTCAAATAATTCGGAATCATAAATTTTGTCGTTAAGCCATGTTTCCGACAATATAATTATGTCGTAATCAGAGCACAATATACTACACAAAAAGTCGTGAGTTTTGGTCCGTAGAACTCTAACATTTTGATAATAAATGTTTAATAAGTTGAATGTTAAGAAAATTAACGCAAAGATGTAACATTGTAATAATCAATTAATATGAGAAGAAAACAATTATCATAATGGTTATTGTAGTTTATCTAGAGTCTCTTCGTTTCTAATATAGATAGATTCATCCCCTTCTTTTTTTCGCATAAAGACACGGCCCTGTCTGATCCATACAAATTTATAACATTTTTCTTTAGCTATCTGCCTTGCAGCTGCGTGTAACTTCTTATTCAGGGGCGATAGATGCTCAAGAACATAGATCGGTGTTTTATTTCCTGCAATCCCAATGTGGCTTGTATTGATCTTATCGTTCGCGTTCTCTTTGTTGAAAATTATAATATTAGATAAAAACGTATCTCGAAGCCGTGGAGTAGCCAATTTGACAATAACTGAGCGTGGTCTCCTGTCATCTTTATTGGTTTTTGCCACACGAGTGCAGTGGTGGATATCAGTTTCCTTCAAGTTACAGGACACCACTTTGGCAAGTTGCATTACGGTTGAAATCAAGTTTTCTTGTCTATGTTCGGGAATGCATTGTATTTCAATATTGTTAGACCGATTATGCTGCTCCATAATCTGTAATCTAATTTGAAGATCTTTCAGTGTATTGTTCAGGTAAGCATTTTCCTTTTGGAGTTTTCCTACTGTTTCCTTGTATGTTGTTATTTCAGTTTTAGTGCTCTCATAATTTTCGTCCAAGAACTTAACACTGCTCTCCAAAGTAAAAATCTCATTTTTCATTGATTGGATTTCAGTTTTAATGTAATGATATAAAGTACTAAATAAAAAAAATGTGTTCATGAACATAATCTACAAAAATATTTCACTGTTCACGAAAAGTCAATTATAACAATAGTTATGTTGAAACACAAATCCAAAACCCACTCCATTTCTTAAACGCCGGCTCGAAGGACCAGCAAAACTAAACTATCTTTCCCTCAATCCCGGCTCGAAGGACCAAAAAAACACATCTTTCCCTTAACTTTGGCCCAAACCCCAAAAACTTGGCGTGAATTGTTAGTTCAGAAATCGTAGCTAACTCGAAGCAATAAGTCTGCGACCCGGCGTGACGGCCGCTCCTTTAAACACACGCCACTTGACTCCTTAATGTATGGATTGTTTTGGCGCAGTTTGGTGTTCAGCAAATCGGACCCTTGTACCTTCAGTGGCTTGTACCTTTTGCGGCTTGGGGATAGTTTAGGTATACTGTTACACGGTGATTTTGTGTTTATAGAGTTTTTCGTTGATGGAGTATAAATAAAGTTTTTTTTTGGATATAATTTATATTCGCAATACGTACTGGACATGTTTTTTGACATTATTTCTTTATGGAACTATACTTAAGTATTATAAAGTAAAGGATTGATAGTTTAGAAAATTGCTGCGTGAAATAAATGTATTTTCTTTCTTTTCTAGAACAACAATAGATCGAAGATAAATATAAATAGCATAATGTTGGCTACTAAGGAGTCTGACTATAACTCAGATACCAACACTAATATAAACAGTACCTTCATACAAATAAAGAACACACAATCTCAACAAAATTTTACCACAATATGATAATAGGAACTGAAAATATACAATTTGATAAAATGTACCAACTCGTTTCCAAGTCGTATTTTTATTTATTATTTGTACCGTAAAAGTCTTGGACTGTGTAGTTCACTTGAATTTATAATGTAAGTAAAAGCGATTACGTAGTCGCTACGACGTAGACGTCGTGCTACGGCGCCACGCTTTCGTAGCGGTCAATCGACCCATTACTCTTTGAGTCGTTTGCTATGAATTTTGTATTGTGAGCTGTGTTTGTATCAACCACAAGTAATCAGGTAGTACCACTTTGTTTAATTCTGTTTATATCAGAAGCTTGAGAATACATGTTATGTTACTCTTTTTCAATATATATCTTTTTTAGAGAGATAAACTTTGTCCTTTTTTCCATACTTTGTTGATAACACCTTCGTGGCTTTATAAGGGATAACATCTAAATCAAAAGGTCTAATTCTGAATAATTATTTATTGGTTTGGTTTTAACCTATATTGTCCCAATGCTGGGTAAAGGTCTCCTCATATCCTTGCACTGTCCTCAATGCAGTGCCTTCTCCCACCAGGCTTTCCATAAAGAACTGCCAGTCGTCCCTCAAATTCTAATCCATACTAATATTATAAATGGGAAAGTGTGTCTGTCTGTCTGTCTGTCTGTTTGTCTTTCTTTCACGGCAAAACGGAGCGACGGATTGACGTAATTTTTTAAGTGGAGATAGTTGAAGGGATGGAGAGTAACATAGGCTACTTTTTGTCTCTTTCTAACGCGAGCGAAGCCGCGGGCAGAAGCTAGTAAAAAAATAAAAATATTTTTGCGGATATTTCAGCCATATTATTCCTGAGTGGCGACGATGTCGCAAATTAAAGCAAAATTGTTAATAATTAAAAATATGTGCTAACTTTTTTCACGGCTTTTGTGCTCGTCAAACTTAATTAATTATCCCACAGGAACATAAAACCGGGATATAAAATATGAATACCCCAATTTAATTTTCACCTCATTTTGATAGACTATCACGTTCATAAGAGTAAAAAATATGTACTAAATCAAAATCCATCACATCCGTTTTAGTTTCACATTTGCCATATAACGGGTAATTCCCAATCATCCAAAACAAGGATGTTATGAAGCTCCGTAACCGAAACTTTCGGATCCGAATTAACGGAAAATTTAAGATAGGGGTTTTTTTGGTGAGTGGAAAATCATCAAATGACTGCTCCCGTCCTGGGTACGGCGGGAGGGCGTGTCAGACTTTTACTGACTAAAACCCACTCATGTTCCTTCGATTGCCCTTTATGTTCCAGGGTAACGGTAACTATTATAAATATTCCGCAACCCCGGCAGGCGTGGCCCTATTGGGCCCTTCCAGTGCTGACTTCTTCTCTTTGAGGCGCGCGTGGAACACTAACGCGCCGTCGACGCGGTCCTGGTCCTAGCCGGGCGGCGAGCTACCCATCGCTCGCCATCCGCAGAACCGTGCCTACGGTGGCCAGTAGTCGTCTTGCGACTCTCGACGTCTTCGCCTGGGTCTTAGTCCGGGACGAGAGGCTCGTCGTTGCCTCTCGCGCGCCGCCACGTCGACGGCATCCCATTCCGTCTCGCCCCGAAGTATGGCTTGAACCAGCGCCGGGCGCGAGAGGTCACCGCCGCCGATCACCTCTACGAGGATACGTCGATGGTGCGCCCATGCGCGGCAATTTAAGATAGGGGTGGAGTCTGTTGATACAATTTGTTATGGCATTTTTCTTATTGGCTTGCGTCTTGCTTTGTTTATTATTATATCATTGTCGCATGGTCTTTACCGATATTGTAATAATATGACTTTAAAAATGTCATATCCGTTACTATCCGAAACTATCCGAAACTGACTAATAATCCTAAAAATAATACCTAAGGCGTAAGGTCCACCGTTGTACAATGTTTTTTATTTGTGCATAATTATAGTTTTAATAAATGTCGTGATGGCCTAGTCGTAAAGGCGCCCGCCTCTCATGCAAGAGGTTGTGGGTTCGAATCCGGGCAAATACCACTGTGACTTTTTCAATTCATATGTACTTTCTAAAGATTATCTTAGACATCACAGACATCGGTGAAGGAAAACATCGCGAGGAAACCTGAACTTGTAGTCCGAAATCGCCAATCCGCTTTGAGAAGTGAGGTGATCAATGCTCGTGCCTTCTCTGTATGAGAAGAGGCCTTTGCCCTGCAGTGGGACAGTAATAGGCTGGTATTATTATTATTATATAGTTTTAATAAATATGTCGTAAAAGAGTTGTTGTACTGACTAACCGTGACGCCAGCGCCGCCTGGTGGCGCTCGACAAAGTCGTGTTCGACCGGTAGCGGTGAAGGAGTAAATACCTTGAAAAACTGTCGCGAGACTTGAATAGTCGTGCTGTGTTTAATGTGTGAGTTGTATTGGGTTAAGAATTAAATTATAATTTGATATGAATCTGAAAACCGGTTTTAAATTGAGATTCAACCAAAATTTTCCTAGTGCGCCTACTGTAGGCGCACTCTAGGAAAATGAATGTTATGTGGAAATGGAAATTATTAAATACAGGGAACTCTATACGTCCTCCGTTAAATAAATAATCTGCAATAATGTTGACTCCTTAACCATATCCAAAATCGATATAATATTCTTCCTTTATCCGAATCCAGATCCGAATTTTCATTTATTTATTGCATCCCTGATCCAAAACAGTTATTCAATTAACAACCGGACTAAAATATCATCATCCATTTCATGCTGCAACCATTATTTCGTTAGCCATCTCATTGGCTAGCCTTTACCTATCAACGGGGTTTAATAGCCTATTAGCACTGAAATTAGGCTTCATATAAACCGTGAGTTAGGACAATTTGAACTGTTATTATCTTACGGGAAATGGTGTTTTGCAGAATTGCATTAGCCTGTGATGGTTTTGATTCTATTTGTGTGGCAATACAGTATAAATACATACTTTTACTATAATCAACTCTTTCTTACACTTTCATGTGCTTTAAAACAACTTAAATGATTTTGATAAAATTTGACACAGAATAACTTTATCGAAACCGCGGCTTTGTCTTTGGTTTTTTTCTTTTTTTTCTTTGCCTGCACACTTATTATTTTTATAAAAATGTTGTCCTTTGGTATAAAAATGTTTTAATTTAAATAGACCACGTTTGTTTGAATTTTGGAATTACCCGTACCAGTTGATTTGAAAAAAAAAACTGGGTAATAAAAGTAAAATAATTTGGCTTTATAATAGGTATTTGTTTATTCACAACACGAGAATGGTTATCAAACACGCAGATTAAACCGCGAGGGACAGTTAGTACTTTAGTATATAAACTGAATACAACTAAATATGTGATTAAATATTGTTTCCTGTTTGTAGAACTATGAAGATAGCTTCTAAGAAACATAATCTTTGAACGGATATTTTTTTTTACAATAGCACTTTTTCTGAAACATAGGGAGATTTCAATTCAACATCAATTTTGATAATATTACAATACCTTAGTTCTATCAAAATAGAATTGTGAAACTGTGATGTTCAAATTGACTTATAACTGTTTATAAAGATTTTTTATGATTTTAGGAGGAATTCTCTGTAAGTAAATATTATTTATTCTTTATGCCCAAATGTACAGTGGCGGACTTAATGCCTGAAGCATTGTCTCCCAGTCAAGCAAGGGTGTTGTAGAAAAAAAATAGATCTGATAACACAGTAATCAAGGCGCGTGGCTCTCAAGTCGTTGATTCCGGTTCTTATTCATAAATTTTTGACAGTCGTAACGGGTAGGCTTACTATCCAGCAACTGTATTGTGGAGGTCCTATAGATGAACAAAATAAAATACTGGTATTATTCTAGATCTGGTCAGACTGAAAGCTGACTCTCACATAGTACGACTACCGGCCACCGTAGGCGCGGTTCTGTGGACGGCGAGCGATGGGTAGCTCGCCGCCCGGCTAGGACCAGGCCGAAGGGGCCCAACAGGGCCAACGCCTGCCGGGGTTGCGAAAAGTTTATAATAGTCACCGTGACCCTGAAACATAAAGGGCAAGCGAAGGAACATGAGTGGGTTTTAGTTAGTAAAAGTCTGACACGCCCGCCCGCCGCACCCAGGACGGGAGCAGTCATTTAATGATTTCCCACTCCACAAAAAAAAAACTCTCACATAGTTGAGAAAAGGCTTGCTATAATTTCAGTTTCATAGGAAATTATGCATACGATATACTAGATAAACTTCCAAGTAGACGAAGTCGAGCGAAAAAGCTAGTAAACACGAAAACGCTAATAAACGCGAAAAGCGTTAATCTAAAATGAAAAGAAAATTGATTCTCTGAATTTCACCTATCATCTATTTCAATCAAACGTTCACCAATCAACGCGAATATAATTTCACATAATTGTACGATTGAATTTGAAGATAGACCAATCAACAATAATAACAGACTATAAATTTTGATAGCGCCAAATTTTGATGATACGAAAGGATAATGAGTAAATGTTTCATCATTTTATTATTGGATTTGTGTGAGTTTTGTTCCAAAAAAGCTTTTGACAGAAGGTAATCTACATCAGTGTTTATTGCCAGTGATGTGGTGGTTAAATTAATCAATTGGTATGGTTGTTTATGACTTACAGATATTGTGTTTTAAGTCCATTGTTTTTGTGAGCCAATTTTTTTGCGTCCGTGGTAGATCGCGTAAATGATTTAACAAAAAATGAAAAATATTTTAACGTAAATTCTCTTTAAGACTTGGTTGAATTGCATTTTTTAAAGTATACACTGGTCTAAACAGTGTATTTACTTATATTTTTTTTAATGCAATTTAATTAGAATTTTCAATTTGTTTAGTGATTGTATTGGAAATCTTCTGAACTGATAATACCATTTAATATTTATTTAAATTATAAGCCTAATTTTTGTAACAGAAAAACCAGTGCTTACCAAACCTACAAGTACTATCTTAAATAATAATATGTCGCTACAATAAACTTAGCTTTCCGGGTCTTACCCATTCTCCTTTAGTCCGAAAAGGCGAGAAGACTGTAATTATTAACAGTATACCCATAGGACCAGTGGTCTCTTTAAGACTTGGTTAAGCTATTATAACTTGGGCTCCCTGTTCAAAGCGATAACAACTTTTGATAAAGATTGAGGGTGTCACTCAACTTAGGTTTGTGGTTCGCTTCGTTTGATATTTCGAGAATCAAATGTAGGTGTTTTTGATTGGCATTTTTTCTGTTCTTTTGTTTTATTATTTTGTTCACGAGATACTGGTTTGGACTGAGATCTGGGAGTCAGTAGACGTATGCTAATTTAGTGCCACGCGGAAAGGAGACTGAAACGATTACATACAATCTTGGGTCCAGGTGTAAGAAGATGAAAGTAGTGTCAATGATTTGCTTATATGTTATAAGCCTTTCACTGAAAATTCTGCTGATTTTGTCATTCTGAGAACAGAGATATAAGAGATTAAATTAAAGTGAGGTTATGTTACAATTTTTAACTAACAGCTTATTCCTGAAGTGTTAAATGTGTGCTTTTGCACTAAAAAATATTATATGTACTAGAAAATGTTTGAAAAATCATATGAATGAACGTCAACGACTTCAAGCGATACGTAGGTAACGGTTAAGGAGATAGGGAAAGGATGTCTAAAATAAAATAAAAAATCATGTAATATAGTATTGGAGTGACCAGTGTATTGCAGTGACCAGTGGATATCCCACAATTTACATAGCGATCCATAGTTTGCGCACAAGCGGCGGTAAAATCCAAAACAACAATTCCAAGTCAAACGTATGAGCGATCTTCGGTGTCCAAGGTGAAAGCTAGGGTCGTACAAGGTAGGCAGGGTCAGAATTCGTAAAATACAAAGCGGTGGTCGTGAAAAATGACGAATAATCGGAAAACACTCAAGATGCATCAAAAAACACGAAACGAGTGAGCAAACAAGATCAGTCAGCAACTGTCTAATGTCAATGTGAACTGTATGTATTATCTGTATAGTTATACTTGTATTATATTGTGTGAACGCGCGTAATTTGTGTACCTACGCGCGACGCGCGTACGCAGCGCCGCGCTGCGTGGTGCGTGGACATTCAGTATTAAACTAGCTAGCGAGCAAGACGGTTGTTTTATTCCTACCGATACACCACAATGTCAGTCAGTTGTCATGTCAGTGCCATAGACTAAAAATATAAGAGAGGTTTGAATCGATATGACATCAATAATCATTAATATTGGTTTTTCAGTAATTAATTGATATTTTTTACTTATTAATGTTACTGTAATTATATGCACTATATTGCATATAAGTATATATAGTGCATTTAATTACTTTGAGCTAATTGTTTAGTTCATAAGTTTTATTTTCGTAACTGCGTAATCTATTACTGAACCGATAATCTTACGAAAACTATCTTTTTCATATTTCTCCGCTCCCAGAAAGAGAATTGAAGAGATTTTTCATATTCTTAGATAAAAAAATATGACTATTTTTTTAGATCATATCTCAACTTATTAAATTTGGACCCACCGTTTTCCATCTCCTTTAAATTCAATAGAAATTTCTGACAATTTCAAATTATGGATTTTAACAATATTCCGCAAAACTTAAATAAAAATTAGTAGTTAGTATTTAGCTTATTTATATACCTAATAATAAATCAGCATTGACTTGGTCGCATACATTAATGTCTCAAAATCAAACCATGTTAAAAATAACACATAACTGATCTTTGAATATTACGAAATTTAAAAGACTATAATAGTAAATAATGTTTTATACGCCCTCAAATGTCAAGTTATTCAAGGTTACATTTTTATTTTATTCAAGGTTGGTTAGAACAGACTGGACGCGAGAAATCATCTCAAAATATTTTATTTTATTAATATTCTTAAAACACATTTTCTTTCTACCGCTGGTACCATCTATGATGAGTATACAAAAGACTTTATGGGCGTCGTGCTAAAATGACTCTTACACCATAAACTTTAATTGCCATTTCACGCTGTGACAAGCAGTGATCATAAAAATTTTAACACTACCGCTGCATCCGGTGCAGTTTTCTACGTTTTTATTACGGTTAGAATATTTCGTATAGTGTTTTTTTTTTCAAAAAGGAGGAGTTTCTTCTATCTATTTTCATACTACCTATTTGATATGTTATTATAACCCACGAAACCAAAACGTCATCTTTAGCCTACTCTATGATGTTTTTCAATAGTAAATCATTGCAATAATGATAATGTTAAAAAGGAGCAGGTTTTCAAATCGTCTGTACACAATCAGACATTGGGACTCGACACTAAAAAGTAAAAAATAAACAACTTTAAAAAAAAAATACTAACCGCCTTCAAAAACTAAAAACATAAAAATAATTAAAATTTCGGAAGTCGGTGGCTTCTCTTCTGCCAGTCAATTTGTGTTGCCACCGACTTCCGAAATTTTGTTTTTAGTTTTTGAAGGCGGTTAATATTTTTTTGGAAAAAGTTCATAATTTTTTACTTTTTAGAGGCGAGTCCCAATGTGTGTATTTTTTTATGTTTAGATATTGGTAACGTCATAATCATCTACCTAGCCCTTTCCCAACTATGTGAGGTTAGCTTGCAGTCTAATCGGTTACAGCTGATACCAGTGTTTTAGGTGTCTGTCAGACCTCCACAACCAAGTCACAAGGTAACATGATAACTCTTGGTTTCGAATGACTGATTTTTTCAGTATTTGCAGGTTATATGTAACAAACTAGGCCAATGAATTTAGGTGCTTTATGACGCACAAGATGTCGTAGATGAACTTGAGAAATGCATAATTATGAATTGAAAAAAATAACACTTGGTCGGTTTGAACTTTCGGCGAGCGCGTGACTACCACCATTACGCCATCAACATGTGGACGCCTTACAAAAACAAAAAACAATTAAAAGTCAAGGAGTTCATATTTCATTGTTCTTTCATCAAGTTATACCCACATTACAACGTACAATACCGGTACACCACAAAATATGGCGCTCACGGCAAATTACACGGAACACGTGAATCGTCACAGCCAGTATCACATGAGGCAGAGTTGTGTGACGAATGACGTCATATCTCACACATACACTTACCCGTGAAGTGGATTAAGTGGTGCTTTCAACCGCTTGATGTATGGACGCGGATCTTGCTTGATTCATAAGGACCATTTTCGCGTAACGCGGCTGGTACTATATAGAAGCAGTGTGTCATTTTGTTTTCGCTCCCATCTGCCGTCAGCGCCTATTGTTCCAGTGGTTCTTTATAGAGAATGATGCTTAATTCATAAGGACCAAATCCGCGCAGCGAGATATGCGAGGTTACCTGGAAATGATGCTCATAGCACTTTATAAGGATTATTCTGTGCGGCACTTTTGGTTTTATTTTCGTTCTGTAGGCTTAGGTATTTTTTTGTTGAAAATAATATTGTAAGAAAAGGCTTGATGTTATAAGCGGAAAGTATTTTTTTCTAGCTAGCTATCGTTATGTTTAAATCATCTCAGTGACAATCAATGTCAATGACATGTGGATGTCTGGTTATATTGGGGTGAGTCCCGCAACCATTAGAAACTAGTAATAGTGTGTTGAATAAAAATTTATGTATATTTGTTTAAGGTTTTCCTTATAAAACCTTCTTTGGTGAAATTTACCCTAAAAGGTATTTTTCTCAGATTGATACTGAGATTAGAATGCAAACACGCCTAAAAGAATTCTAAATATCAAAATCATAAAAAAAAGGTGTAAGGTAAGGTGGTAGGTGTTCAATGAATATTCTTGGGCCCAAAATAACTATAACATAAATCAACCCACGGCAAGAATTGGTAAAATTAAAATATAGTACTTTTCTGAACCATAAAAAAACATTGCAGACCAACCTATTCATTCAGTATTTCTTACTTTGACGTTTGTTACGAAAATAAAACAAAGATTTTTTACACATTATTATCAATGTTTTTGTTATAGTTGAAATATTTCATCAAATTTGCTATTACGAGTCAAAAGGAGGTGTTTCTTTTTCCCTACAACTTTGGCCCAGGCGTGTACCTCAACAAAAAAAATATCAAATTACGTGAAAAAAATCGTAGAATCTGAAAAAAAATATATTGGATTTATTTGCGCATTTGTACCACCTGCAATATTGTCGATCGAAGATGTTAAAAACTTGCAACCCAAGAATTTCAGTCTGGCAATGTCATGATTTACTCCTTCGATAATGCGTTTCGTTGCTTCATTGCATTAACCTAAAAATGTATTATTAAGGATTTTTCTGTGTTGCAGATAGTATTTTTTCTAGTTACATTTGTCGTGAATTATTACAGAAAAAAGTATTTCCAAAAATGCTTTTATTTCACAATTCATATCATTTTTTTTTGCGTTTGGTTATCTACCGGACAATAAGACAGGGCACCAAATCAAGGCCGATAGTTTTATTCTGCTGTCAATTGTCATTCAAACAAACAAAAAACAACAGATTAACAGCTGTCAACGCTCTCATGAACGTTTCTTTTTACGCAGTAACGACGTGAGGCAGGTTTTTTTCATATTCTTTTATTTCTAAATCTATGTGATATTAAAGGATTTTAAATACTGCTAAAAACACAAATTATTGGGAGAAATTTTATTAGTAATTTGTACCTCGGTACAAGTTTGGGCCAGAAAACGAACACCTCCTTTAAAGACCAACGAGTATTTTTCGTTTATGTAGACTTGTAGAATTCGTGTTAGTACAAAACTTTTTTCTTAATTAAGATACGGATTAAGAACATAACGGAGATTGTATGGAATAACTGAAAGTCTTACTATCTCACTTGTAACTATTATTATAAGTGTGAAATCTTATTAATATCACATATGTAAAAGTGTTTATATATGTTGCTTGGATGTGTGTATGTGTGAATGTGTCAAAAATCCCGCTAAATGAAATCTGAAAAAACTTTACAGTAATAACGCTTATGCATCTGATTAACATATTTATTTATTTATTTATTGTTAAACATACTTACAGCTATCATTACAGATTATTCCAATGCGATAGTGTAGTCAACATATTAATTACAATAATACATAATTTCATAAATCAAATTCATAATCAATTCAATAAGAAAATGTCGTCACATAGGCTACATCACGCGAATTTTGTTAATTTTGACTTCATTCTTGCTTTGTCGATCTTTCGTCAAAAGTCATACTTTTACAACAAATGAAGAAATGTATTACTTACAATCACAAACAATTTATATTGAAAAGTAAAATAGTTTAATCCAGTCGCTAATTCCAAACATCCCACAAGGAGTTGAAAATTCAAATGAGTTACATAATTACCCAGTACTCACTAATCACATTGGCGAGAACAAAGCGAGTACACAAACCAGCGGTAACTCCCCTTGCAATTTTATGTGGCAACTTATCATCTTTGGCGGAGATATTTTTCGAATGTTTTACCTCGTTTAGCTGATGTCTGGTTCCTTTGATGACATCCAGTCTATTAGGGGTAGCTATCAACCTTTGTATTCAACATTTTTTCCTTTGTTCATACGTAAAACTGAAAATATTTTTCAGGCACGTGAATATTTGCATGAATCACTTCGTGTTTTTTCCTTTGCCACAGAAATATGTTTGTAATGATGTGGATGTCTGCGGGATTATTATTTACTTCCTTGATATGTGAAGTCTAAAATTTCAGCGCCTTTCTTAGTTTTTAAACTCGAGGATTTTGCTGCAGTTTGGAAAACGAAAAGCTATGTCGGAATTTTACCGAATAAAACCTCAAGAGTGTCTCTGGTATAATGCGTTGGGATGCAGAGGCATGCGCCTTAACCACTTAGACATAAAGACTCATTTTGACGTTTCAATTAGATTAAAAAAATGCTGCTCCTTGAGACTCAGCGTCACAGCACAACAGTCACCATCGCTTTGCGGTACAACGCCGCTCTTATGAACCAGCTAAAGAAACTTCATCCGCAAGACAAACCAAAATCTTCAAAACCCGCTTTTAAACTAGTATTTTACTCCAACTTTTAACGAGCAGTAGTTCGTTCCATTTCACGGGTAGTCCGTCACGGCCACCGACTTTGTTTTAGCACGCCACATAAATCTTAGGCTGCACGACTAGCGAGCTTTTAGTCTAACATTACTTTTGAGGTTAGAGTCTTTCTGTGGAAAGTATTGGAGTTCAAAGAGTTGGTCTGTACTCTCGAAGATACGATAGTGTATTTTGTTCAAGATTCATGATAGTTCGAGAGTATGTTAAGGCGTCTGCACTGGTTCGTTCGGTCTAGTTTTAGCGTGTAATTTTTTCGAATGAAAACTCTAACTAAAACAGCGAACAAGTCTGTGGTTAATTTTTCTCTTTTGTTGTATGCAAAAATTATGTACATATTATGCAAAACATCAGTCTTTATCATGTGACTGGCCCAATAGGAGGTAACCTCTCAGAATTCATATGGATTGGATCTAGCTTTAATTCAATACTCAATATATTATATTTATTGCTTTACAATTAGTATATCTATATGGTAACCACGGAGGTGCTATCAATATAAATGAGATCAATATGAACATAGTATGGCACCGCAAATAGCTGTTTAACTGGCCGACTCCCTGACAATCTAAACACCTGAAATGAGTTATTTTTTAAATTTGGAGGAATATAAATTCTAATCGATTGCTTATGAATCCATTACAAAAGTACATTTACCTAACACCTGACGGACAGTTAGCTCTGTCAAAAGTACAACTTGGAAAAACTAATCTGAACAACGAACCATTTCAAAAGCTCCATTCACTCACAGTGAATGAACTAAGAAGTTGTCGGTTTAACGGAGGGTAGAAGAAACAGATTGTGTTAAAACTAAGTTCCATGGAAGAGTTTCAACGGGAAATATGTTAATGGTACTTTAAACTTGTTCGAATTAGTTTTCTTTTTGAATAGCATCGTATTTGCTTTTAAACGGCATCGATTTGGAATTTAGTTTTGTGGATTAATCTGTTAGTGATACTGTAGTTTTGCTGTGATACGGTCTTTTCGGAAGTCGGTTTTCGTTTTATAATATGAAAATATTACCCTATTCTGTGGTTTAAGTTTAAAAGAGACGTTGTTCGTTGTAAATTTTTAAATTATTTCCAGTGACATTTTGTCAACGACATTTTGCTAAAGTAACGTTCTGCGTAAAGACCATTCGAATTAGTTTTTACCTAATACCTACCTATAAGAACCACCGTACAGAAAGATGATAATCCAAAATACAAGGGCCAAAACGACTATAGGTATATAACCTACAGTGACACTTGAAAATAGAAATGAAAGTGTATGTAAGAGATAAAAGAAGTTGTCTTCAACGCGAACGCGGGGTAGTTGGTGCCGATTTAGCCTTAGCGACCGCCGCACGCCCTTGCGCTCTCAGAGGGCCTAGACAAGTGGCATTATAGAATAGATGGCGGAATAGAATATATTGTCAAATGTATGGACATAAGCTTTCGCTGAGTAATTTGACATCTACATACATTTGACAATCTATTCTATTTCACCATCTATTCTACAATGCCACTTGTCTAGGGGGGCTAATTTATAATTGTACGCAATTATGTTTTGTAAAATATGATGTCGAATGCAATACGGAGTTCTCACAACCATCTCCCGGCACACTGTACAAGCTGGTCCTTCGGGCCGGATCTAAGTGAATGTACCGGACTCCATCGCACACGATGGAGAATAGAAGAAGTACCGTAATGAATCTTAAAAAGTCTATGTAATAACGATATTAGATGGACGCTTTATCCTATTCCTGATTTAAAAATACCTTCTTTAGTTTCTGCAGTTTCATTTATGTTATGTTACAAAAAGCATGCATGGGTGTTTTGCGTGTGCAACAGTTTGCACATCTGACGTTTAATTTAGTTGACCTTTTGCGTATTTGACCTTTTACATATCTGACCTTTTGAAAATTTGAACTGCGAGTAACTCTCCCAAACGTCATAGTTTAGGGAAAATTCATAGATTAATAAATATAATTTGTATCGACAAACTAAATTACTGTTAACATTCTTTTTCGATACAAACCGTCAAATGGCTGTTGAAATACTTTTTTGCTTTTTTCAAGGCTAAAAGTGTTATAGTTTTTCCTATTATCGTGTTCTATGACAATAAACTGGCAACGATGTCATGACTGGAAGAGACACTATGGGAATGCCGTACCTCTTTTTAAATCACCCTTATACTTTCCCACTGCAGTGCAAAGGCCTAATTGTCATGCTTGCTCTTATAGATCAGTGGTAAACATTTTGTAAATTTTGGACCTATGTTTATTTATTTATTTATACCATGGTCACATCTCACAGCTGACTTGTAATATAACTTAAAATAATATAGTCCAAAATAATTTCGTCAATGAATAAAATAGCTTTTTATTTCTATCTTTTTGTACAGATTCCTAATGTCAGTCTGCGTATTGCAGTAACATCGTCCATATATGTTTGCAGTTTATTTTTTATTCTAAATAGCCATAAAACTTATACGAATATCAAAACAAAAACATACAGTTAAATTAAAAGTCGGTTGAAAAATCACATTGATACTCGTCTAAATTCAAACCCATAACAAGGCTTTTGAGAAGCGGTTGCTTTATATACTAGGCCAAAAGGACGTCATTTGCTTTTGCGTTTAAAATAACATCGATTTTGGAGTTCACTTTTGTAGAGCGATTAATCTGTTAGTGACATTGTTGTTTTGTTGAGGACAATTTTATTTTGAAACTGCGCTTTTTGTTCGATGTTCGGGCTTCAGGCTTCGTTTCGTTATCGGTTTGACAGATTTTGTTGTGTGTTTGTTTCACTAGGCTTAGTTTTTACTGCTACTATTAAACAACTGTTGTACATTCCTGTGGTACCGTAATATAGTTTATTCTTGAACGGAGAATAGAATAATAACACTATACGTACAGTCATTATACGCGAGATGACAAAAAAAAAACGAATTAGTCCGTCAGTGAGATTATCAAAACGTAGTTTTTTTTCTCGTAAACGAAAAATGACGACGATACAGTGCGTTGAATTTTCGCGTGACGTCACGCCTAGTTTTTTTTTTACTAAACAGTAACGTCACAAGTCTCTACTTATATTATACTACTAATAGTTCGATTTCTGTCTGAAATATAACGCCGTGGTTGCATTTCTTTTATTGTATCTATGACTTTATTTATGTCAGAAATATTTTCTTGTTTAAGTCTTAATTTTATTTGTATGGTCGTAATGTATTTTTTAAAAGAACATGAAATAAAAATCCAAGCTATTAGTAAAGCTACTCAATCAAGTTCAAAATATCTTCGGTCGTAGAGCGGAGAGTCCGCGCTTACAAGTCGGACTGACAAGCTGCAATATCCGGCGTCTGAACACACTCACACTCGTGTAGTGTATAACCTGATAACTGGTCATCAATAATGAATTTTATTTGTATTTACAGGTTTAAAAAAACATGTTCTTTCTAAAACGAAAGTTACAAATTTTAAGAAATCATAATATAAATTTAAAATATATTTCTGATAGAAACCAAGCTTTTTTTAAATAATAGACTCTTTTCGGCAGTCGCGTATAAACAGCATTATTTCTGAATGCTGTTAAAAGTCCCAAGCAAGCACCTGGAACAAGCTTATTATTAAACCTTTGATTAAAAAGTGGAATGCAATAATATAATAATAGACCTGCAATTATTATATTATTCATTTGTTCCCTAACTTAATCCGTTGACGTACTCCCATAATACTATTAAACTAATAATACCTACAAAAGAACCGTTCATAAATATTGAAATTCAATAAACTAATAACTATAATTACTATTCATAGTTCAGCAATTTACATCCCGTATCGAAATATTAGTTTTTGGTAAAATTATAACTAGCAAAATTCTAATTAGTTACGTAAATTCGCGAAATTGTTCGATGCTGGTACGGTTAGCAACAAAAGCTGTTTAGCACTTCGGATTTTGATTGTAATTATCAAGTACTAGCGACCCGCCCCAGCTTCGCTCGGGTATTACAAGTCTTTGAAAATCACGGCTTTTCTCTACTATGCACATTTTATACATAACTAGCTGTCCCCTGCGGTTTCACCCGTATTTTTCGTTACTGCTCCGCTCCCGTGGGTCATAGCGTGATGGTATATAGCCTATAGCATTGCTCGATAAATGGGCTATCTAACCCTTAAAGAATTTTTCAAATCGGACCAGTAGTTCCAGAGATTACCCCCTACATACAAACCTACAAACTTACAAATTTTACCTCTTTATAATATAAGTATAGAAGTATAGATTAAAAACTCTCCTCTTCTTGATACGATTAAAAAAAAAAACAAAAATCGTTGCGTAGTTTAACCCTTCGACGGCCAAGCGACAGCCGGCGGTCTCGCTGCTATTGTTTTTCTATTGTGTCTTAAATCACTTGTGTTCGAAAGTTTAAAAAATCTCTGTTTTATACTATGTATTGACTTTGTTAGAGAACGTAGGAAATTGATGTTTAAGCACAATAGACTAAAGTCTAAGAAATAGGTCAAACTTTATTTTTATTACCTGAAATGAAAAAAAAAATATGCTTCTTATTTTATAGTAAACATAAAAGTAGTAATTTTTTGTTGCTGACTGTACTTATATCAGGAAATCAAAATACCCGTTGGTTTTACTACTAATAGTAAATTAACGGGTAATTTACCAAGTTTAATGCACACAATATTATTTTCTATCTAAATAATCTCTTCGCACAGTTTCCCGTAAAAACATAATTATAAAGCATGTTCATTATTTTCTTTATATATTTATCATCATAATTTCTTTAGCGTTAGGTATTAAGATTTTGTGTCCCGAGTTTATGTTCTGAATGCTAAAAAGAGTCATATAAGAGTAATATTTTCGAGCTTAAATGACTACTTTAGATGGCGGAACTTAGTTGACATCTTTATCTACTAATAAAAAAATATAGTTCTGCTTGTAATTTGAGACTTGACTTTTCCTCGATTTGACTTTTTTACTTTTTTGAGGCTTCGGTCTCGTGTCTCCCCTGATGTCTCCCCGAGGGGAGCCATCAGGATTTTTAAAATCTTATTGTCTCCCCTAGGCGAGGGAGACATCAGAACTTGCTAATAAATTATAATTACAGTACTCGTGTATCCCCTGCCAAGCATTCCATAATAACGTAAGTAGGTACCCATATTCGTAAAAGCTCATGTCATCAAATAATCTTTTACGCAGCTTTTCCAAAAAATGTCGAACACTGATTTCTTCGTGAATTAATAATAATAATTTATTTCTCTCAAAAGGTACACACTATGGTGCATGTCATTTTATGTCAAATCAGATTTGTAACCTTTGTGAGAGCTGGAGTCTATAGTGGGTTCGGGACCTGTATGACAGATCTCCAGGCTCTCACCCTCTTAAACAATACTAAATGATACTAATTTGAACACAACACAATGCCTTCACGTACAGAGAGGAATATTTAAAAACTAAAATAGAAAAAAGTTTAAACTAAAAAACAAAGAAATATGCGTGTGTGTGAATGGTGTCTGTGAGAGGGTGTGTGTTTGTGTGTGTGTGTGTGTGTGCCAGTGTGGTCTGCACATGACTGCTTAGGAAACGGAAGGAGTGTTGGGCCAGTGCCATATTTGTACGGATAGAAGGACAGACTGAATGCTTACGTCGTTGGGAGATCAAGGTAGGATCGTAAGGAGTATTGCCGTGTGTTGTCATTAAAAGATTTAATATATATAATTTACGAACAGACAGAACCTTACAAGTTTTGTAAAGGTCTGTGGTAGGAAAACGATAGGGTAACTGCCAGCCGACTTTCAACAGCGCCCTTTGGGCGCGTTCTACTTTCAACATGTGGGACCTTCCTGAACCACCCCAAGTAACTATACAATATTGTATGAGGGATTGGCAGAGAGCCAGATACACCTGTTTAATCACTTTGGTGTCAGCAACATAACGGAGGTTCTTAAAGACATAAATTAACCTGCGCAATCGTGTAGTAAGTGTATCAATGTGAGTACCAAATGTCAGACAGTCATCTATCTGCACTCCTAGATACTTAATGCAACTTACCCGATATAAGTGTGGGCAACCGCAGTCTATATTGTGAGTGGAAATGCAGGAGTGAGCTATTAAAGCTAGAGAAGAGGAGGGAGGCTTTCCAGCGGCTGAAAGCGAGAAGGTGAGGTAATTCGTTTTATCAACGTTCAGAGTGAGCAGGTTCTTGGCCAACCAGCTGGTGACAGAGGCAAGTCCAGACTGTGCATATTGAAACGCCAAATCCCAATTAATTGTAATTGTGCGTTTAATATAAACGTGTCTCTTTCGATCTGAACTTTCCTTCTTTTACTGGAATGTACCTACTGCTAAAAAAGCTATCTCACTTGGGTAGCTTCGTTTGAGGAGACAAAAGTGAATAGGTAGAGATAGTAGTAGGTACATCATGCTTGACGGGTTTTTTCTTTTATGGTTTTTATGTAATGCTTGACAGGGGATATACGAGTACTCAAAATATAATTTATTTGCAAGTTCTGATGTCTCCCCCGCCTAGGGGAGACAATAGGATTTTAAAAACCCTGATGTCTCCCCGAGGGGAGCCGTCAGGGGAGACACGAGACCGTAACCTTTTTTGAAATGTTTACCCGTTTATAGCAAAAACAATTTAAACATTTTTTTTGTCTAGTAGTCCATTTGTTCCGTGTAATATATGAAACGGGTGTCCTCGTAGAGGCGATCGGCGGCGGTGACCTCTCGCGCCCAGCGCTGGTTCAGGCCATGCTGCGGGGCGAGACGGAATGGGATGCCGTCGCCTCCTTCTGCGAAGCAGTTATGCTAGTGAAGGAAGCGGCGGCGCGCGAGAGGCAACGACGAGCCTCTCGCCCCGGACAAAGACCCAGGCGAAGACGTCGAGAGTCGCAAGACGACTACCGGCCACCGTAGGCGCGGTTCTGCGGATGGCGAGCGATGGGTAGCTCGCCGCCCGGCTAGGACCAGGACCGCGTCGACGGCGCGTTAGTGTTCCACGCGCGCCTCAAAGAGAAGGAGTCAGCACAGGAAGGGGCCTAACAGGGCCAACGCCTGCCGGGGTTGCGGAATGTGTATAGTAGTCACCGTGACCCTGGAACGTAAAGGGCAATCGAAGGAACATGAGTGGGTTTTAGTCAGTAAGAGTCTGACACGCCCTCCCGCCGCACCCAGGACGGGAGCAGTCATTGGATGATTTCCCACTCACCAAAAAAAAAAATATATATGAAACGGGTAGATTATTTATCTACAAAATAGAGTAGCTCAGACTATTTAAATTTAATAAAAAGCGTGAGAGTTGCACAAAAAAAGACACAAAACTTTTTAACCGACTTCTAAAAAAAGGAGGAGGTTCTCAATTCGGATGTTTGTATTTTTTTTATGTTTGTTCGCGCATATCTCCATCGTTTACCAACCGATTTGAACAATTCTTTTTTTGTTTGAAAGGGTAGACTTTCCAAATGGTCCCATTTTCATCAGGTCCAGGATCTGATGATGGTATCATGCCGAAATCGAGGGAACTCCTCAATTATTATAAAAAACGTACATTTTTATTTTGAAAGTTACTCTAAAACGTAGTCAGACATTGAGACTCTAACTAAAAAGTAAAAAATAAAAAGCTTTTTCCAAAAAAAAGATAACCGACTTCAAAAACATTAAGTCCACCTGTACACTACGTACAAAGTTTAAATAAATAAATAAAAACTAAAAGCACAAAAATAACTTTTTGGAAGTCAGTGGCTTCGCTTCTGCCGGTTTATTTGATGTGTTGTAGTTATTTTTCTTTTTTTTGGAAAAAGCTTTTTATTTTGAGCAGAAAATAAGTTAACACGGGTGAAGTAGCGGGAAATAGCTAGTTTATTTATTAAATTATTGGCCATTACATTTTTCATTTCGTGTTAGAAACGCTTAGTACTAATAATGAATTTATATGGCAACGTTGACACACGCAATCATAGATAAAATAGGCGCATTTTACTGCAAGATGTCACGCACGCATCTACCTGAAACTTGTATTCATATCTATTTGGACATTACGTTTATGGTATATCTACTAATTAAATTAAAACTTCAGGGAAGTTTTACCTACTTTTTTTTGGTGGGTGGGAAATCATCAAATGACTTCTTCCGCCCTGGCGGGGACTATTAGAACTATTTCGCAGCACCAGCAGGCATCCGCAAGCCCGGCAGAAATCCGCAAAACCGGCAGGCATAAGTTTTACCTACTTCAAAATCTTTTTATATAAGCTTACACCCCCATTAGGGGTCGAATCTCCATAAACCCTTTCTTAGTGGCTACCTACTCTTTGCAAAGAATACACCCAAGTTTCATATCTCTAGGACCAGCGAATTCAGCTGTGCGTTGATATATCAACAATCACCCAGTTAGTTTACTATTTCATAGGAGAGACCGGCTTTTTAAAAAATCCACCCCTAGACGTTCAGGGTTGCGGAGCTACCGTGGCCCCGGAACATAAAAGGCAGCCGAAGGAACATGGGTGGGAAAGTCAGTAAAATTCTGACTTCGTGTCAGAATTCAAGGTGGGAGAAGTCATTTGATTGATAATTTCCCATCCACCAAAAAAAAACCTGCAAAATGGGTTGTATGAAACTTTTCATTCTTTTTGTAGTAACGTTGTCAAACTATTAAAAAGAGACTGGAATATCGCGTTAAAACGTGTAGCAAAAACATTATCGTGTAGCAAGTTTACTCATAAATAAATTTTCTTACACCGTAATATTTCGCTGTCACGTACCGCGTTATGATGTTGACCAGTACAAACTAATAATGTGTGGAGCTAGCTATGCCCGAAGTTTCTTTGTCCGGCTCCTTTAAATACACTATATCTATATAAAGACAGTTTTCAAACTTTTTGCAAGTTTGTCAATATAATATGTGGAAAGTAGATTGTTGGTCGCTATTTTCCGGAATGCGAAGTTGTGTGGTTGACTATAGTCGCTCGAGTCTGCTATTGCAATCGTGTTTCGATGATCAGTCATTGACCGAATATTTGACAACTTTGAGGGTTTTTGTATAGAAAACTAGCTGCCCATCCAGTTTCACCCGCGTTATGTTATGATTTTTATAATTGTTTTATTTTTGTAATTGTAATCTTATAGGTCACAGCGTGTTGTTATTTAGCCTATATCTTTTTCTGATGTACTTATATGCTATATTAAGTTTCACTAACATCCGATAGGTTTTGTAACAGTAGTTTTTGCGTAAAAGAGTAATAAACATACAAACACGCTCACACACACACACAAACTTTCACATTTATAATTTTATATAATTAGAATAGTAGGATGTGTCAAAAATTTGACGTTACATGTCAAAAATTGATCATTGAACCACTATTGCAATAATAGCCTTGAGTCTCCGTAAGTATGTAGGTACAAGCTGATACCCGCGATGTCGTCCGCGCAGTTTTCATTCATCTACATAATAGATGATATAAATAAAATATGTATGCTGTTACGGTTAGGTAAATAAATAAGAGTTAATTGTGAATCGTACAAAGGTGATAGCGAAAAATATATAACCCATGTGTTGACTCGAACACTTAGTTCATGCAATTTCATCAGATGGCCGTGCGTGAGTTGTCCCAGGATATTAATATTGAATAAATTTTCACGCGAACGAAGCCACGGACAAATAGTAGTGACACAATATAATTACTCATCCTGATTATAAGTCATTGTTATTTTCATATTCAAAAGTCACCGGTTCCTAATATGTGCCATTCCAACACAATATCAGGCTCAACATAGAGGTGTGTTCTAAGACTTACAGTTCTGTACCTATAGTCTGCACTGTGACGTCATTTAAGGAAAGTCACAAACTTACGAAACTTGAGACTCGTCATGAACAGAATAGAAGGTCCAAAGCTGTCCAAAGTTATGCCTTTTATCGATACAAATCAAGATGATGAAAAAGATTATTATTTATTTAAGTTAAACGTGAAGTTATAATAAAGAATAAGAATTAAGAATAAATAAATAATAATCTTTTACACAAAAAAAAAAACGATGTAAAGGCTGATTGTATAAATGCGTAAGGCATTCTCTACCAGTCAGCCCATGGCTGAAGTTTATTTTCCAACCTATAGTTGCACTATTTACAATTTCTTTAAAAGATATTCATATTAGTATTACAAACTTTTGTGGGGTTTTCCTCGTGGTTAGAACTCGGAGAAAACGGAAGGTTATGTCGGAATCTTACCGACGGTTCCCGCTGCTACCAGGGTAGTAGAGTAGGGAATTTGTTTATCGTATGATGTTATGATCTGGCATTTGTCCGCTACTAATTGTCTGAACTCTTAAGATACAACGCGGGGACAGTGCGCGTTGCTATGACAGGCCTAAGGATTTTGTCAGTATATTTACCTATTTTCTGAAGCGTTCAATCTAAACCGATTTGACAAAACAGCTTTACAATCTACAGGCAAAAGTTTACTTACATACCGTTTAGTCTCGCGACTAAACGCAACTGTGCGCTATCCTTAAGCAACTATTGTACGCATATCCACACTTACCATGCAGCCTTCAGTACGTCATGTTTAAGACAGCCTCACACGGTACTACCGAAGGGATTATGTCTGTACACAATGTATCGTGTTTCACGTGAATTTGCCTCCCAATTATACAATTCCTTGAAGACGGAGAATGAAAGGTCGTCTGTATTATTGCTTGATATTTTATGATTAGCTTTCGCTCGCGGGTTCACCCGCCTTCCTTCTCCTTTTTGAGTTAAAATATCCAAAAATATTTTAAGTCGTTACCTCTTTTTTACTAAAAACCCACCCTGCAAGTTTCATGTCTCTAGGACCAGCGGATTGGGCTGTGTGTTGATATATCAACAGTCAGTCAGGTTACTATTTTTTTAAGTGAGATTTTATTAAAAGATCTTTATAGGTAGTAGGACTAGGATTTAAATGTCCGAGGCTACCCACTGTTTAAGGCTTTTTGATCTTTCCCTCTATGGCATAATCTTGCCTTTATTGCTTGAGATGTACATTCGAGATTGCGGACACACATACAACGAAAACCCGCAGGCGAAATCTAGTAAGTATTTCAATAATTAATATTAAATTACCATTAATTTCATGTATTTCATAGAATTACGAATATTGGTATATCTGTGGTCTGTAGAGCCAAAGGCAAGTCCGCCATTTTACCTTTGTGCAAATGTTAAAATAAATAAATAATTATTTCGTAGGTATTCCTGTATTCAGAGAATATAAAGCGAAAACAATATCAATTAGAATCAGGCTGGACCGAATTATTGTAGGCAGCCAAAAACTGGAACTCATTTTGTTCCGTGATCGATAATGCTCTAAATATACACGTATCGTTAAAAGTTATGTGCAAGATGTGATAATAATATTGTGTATGACATTAAATTCTGTATATTAATTTTGCGTAATTTTGAATCTAAACAATCAATCTGTGCTGAGTTTTCACGTTCTGTAAATGACAATTGACATTGAATGAATAAAATACTTTTGGAAAAACCTTAAAAAGGTTTTTCCTAACTTTGCCCGAACCGGGAACCCATCCTATTGCGGTTTCGATCATAAAACAAGAGAAATCAGTCAAAACTGTGAAATTAAAACAAAGCATTACTAAAAATAATTAATTACGTAAAAGTTAATTGAACAAAATTCGTAGCACTATTATTTTATTTATAAAAAGACTCTCAAATGAGATACGGCACAACTTTCCATAATTGCTTTAATTCGTGTTCAGTTTTTGTGCACTTCACTGTACAGTGGTGTAACGCCGACTTGGGGTGCATGGACAGAAAACCTCCTCGTGTGCCCGAGGGCTGGAGTTCGCTTATGGATCCGTCCGGGGCGAAGGCCAGTCCGAGGGACGGTGCACCCCGGGAGGTGTGCAACGACTCGCCACGGTACGCTGTGCCTGTGGGGTCTCGTTGCACACTTTCGAATCTTCTGTCGCGGAGGACTCCACCACCTGTCCCTCTGAGTAGCAGAGGGCAGTGTGTGTTGGAGTCGGGGAACGGGCTCTGCGTGCACTCACCCTGCCGCAGAGCAGGCAGCTGGGGGTCGTCATCCCTAGCTGCCCCCGTTGATCTCGTAGCCCCGAAGACTGTTAAGGTCATGTCTCTGACTTTCGACGGGGGTCGAGGGCCTTGGCTTAACCGCCCGGGCCGCGAGGAAGACAACCTCTATAAAAAATTACCTCTAATACCAAGTTCTGGTGCGTGGCGAAGGTACGAATGGCTGAGGAGTAGTGTCGTCTATTTGTGGACGGCGCATCAGTCTCTAGCGCACCCCCAGCCAGGGAACCGGTGGACTCTCTGGTTGGGTTATAAATGTACACTTGCCCAGGTACAGGGGGTTATCCTGGGTGTACTTCTTAAATCCCCCATACTCGTGGGACTTACTATGACAGACCTTACAAAATTTTTTAAAAAGAACGGTAGGAAGGGAGAACCGCGGTCGGAGACCGACGCGGCGTTGGGGTCGAGCCCTGGTGGCTCGGACTCGGAGGGATCGAGCTTTGGCAGCTCGATCCGTGGTAGGAGGGACCGCAGCCGGAAGCGGGCGGTGTCGGAGGGCGCCTCGTCGTCCTCCGACAGCGAAGCGGCGGCACCGGCCCCTAAAATCCCCACCAGTAGGCGGGGTGCGGGCCGTGTAGGAGGAGGGGGGCGCAAGCTCCCCGCGCAGGAGGCAGCTCGGCGAGCTGAAAGGCTCGCCGCGGAGGGGCGTCACCCCGGAGCGGCTTCCGCGCAGGCTCAGGGCGCATCCACCGCCGCGGGGAGCTCCAGGCCGGAAGGATTGGCGGAGGTGGTGACATCGGCGTTGGTGTCCGTGGCCCTGAAGAAGAAGAAGGGCTCCAAGGACAGGGCCATCGCCGATGCCACCGCCGACATTTTGGCAGCGGCGAATGCGGAGGCGTCGGCGTCGTCGGGACAGGAGATGGCTGCTATGCGGGCCGCTATCGAGGCTCTCCAGGAGGAGAACCGAAAGCTGCACGCGGAACTGGCCAGGCTCCGGGGAGACGTACCTCCCACAGGTCAGGCCACCAACCCTGACCGGGAACTGCTCCAGAGCCTGGTGCAGAGCATGGCGGACTTCCAGCGCCGGTTTTCGGTGCTGGAAGGGAGAGTTCTCCGGCCCCCACTCGCGGCCAGTCGCCTGGTCCCGGCGGCGACAACAACAGCACGGCCAGCGGCATCTTTTGCCGCTGTGGCCGCGACTCCTGCGGCGGGTACGTCGAGGCGTGCCGCCGCGCCAGTGCAGGCGAAGAGTAAGGCCGCAACGCCCAGTAGGGGCAAGGCGGCGAAGCCCAAAGCGGTGGGGACACCTGCAGCGAGTGCAGCTGCACAACGCGCCCCACCGCCGCCCCCTCCCTCTTCGGCTGCCGAGCCTCCGGCCGACGCCGGCCGCTGGCAAGTGGCCGGGGAGAAGATGAAGGCGGCCAAGGCGGCCAGGGCGACGAGGAAGCGGCAACGGCAGAGGGAGCGCCGCAAGGCGAATACTGCCGTCCGATTACTAAAAGGCCGTTAAGTGACATTTAGTCAAATTTGAGTTATATATACCACGTGATAGAGAAAAATTTTCTCTATCTTTCAGTCTGGGTCATATTTTTCTATCTCCATTTAGGTCAGAGATATGGAGATCACCCCCACGGCTAACTGCACTATTTTCGCGATCGGTCAACACTTAAACACGGCTATGTCACTTTATAACACTATAATACGGCTACACGCTCGTAACCGTTTATTTAAAACTTATATAAATACAAATTGCAATCTTAGAAAACGGTTAAATGAAAGTACAACAGTAGTAAACCGTTAAATTACTTTAAAGGTTTTTTAATGATTTATTGTCATACAAGGCGCATTGACATTTCCATCATCTAAAAGACAGTTTTCTTCAATTACTAGTCTACAAA
Organism: Athetis lepigone; assembly: GCA_033675125.1. Classification (NCBI taxonomy): domain Eukaryota; kingdom Metazoa; phylum Arthropoda; class Insecta; order Lepidoptera; family Noctuidae; genus Athetis; species Athetis lepigone. The sequence goes on from CM066243.1 coordinate 5,098,385, forward strand.
ACCGTTACTCACACTTAACTGGGTAGGCGTTGGTAAGCCAAAGTGATTCTGGAGATTATACAATTCTAAAAGACAGTGACCGTTTTTTAGTTGTGATTGTTTCAAATAATATGACAACAAATACAATACAAAATACGGCTAAGTGACGTTCCAACGCTAAAAGACGTCTATCTACCTTCGCGAACGGATACCCCCGCACCTCGCGCACTCCAGTTGTTCGGAACTCAGCGGACGGGTAAGACGTGTCTGTGAGCGATTGTGCACATTCCCGCCAAAAATGACCACGAACGGGAGGTAAGGATTCTGTTTAAATGCACTTCTCATCAAAAAAATCGAAACACCTTCGTTTTAATTTGTTAAAACATTGAAACACCTAATTGAATACTAAAAGAGTTTTCATTCCATGAAAAAAAATACGTTATTGTATAGCTGGCAATCTGGCCATTACAATGGTGGGCGAAAATTTAAAATTCGAAATTAGGAGTTCATTTGTTTATCCTCTAAATGAAATGAATCACTATTTTAAGACAAATGTGCGTCTACAGTTGGAGAACATTTCACGTTCAAAAACTAAAACAAATGCGTTTATCTTTAACGTTTTTGTTTTTAATTTGTTTAATGTGACTTTAAGACGTCTGAAAAAAGTTTTAATTTTTTAAAACATATGGATACTTCGCCCACAGAAGCCACCTAAGTGGTGGCATTGCTGGATTCAGAGTCAGCGTGTTGTGGCTCGAACATGGCATCTAAGCCTGTCATCTGTTCATAGAGTGTACAACCGCTATCGAGAGACTGGTTTGTTCAAGCGCCGTTCTGGATCTGGCAGGAATCGGGTCACTTCTGAGAGAGATGATCGATTTATTGTAACAACTTCTTTGCGAAACCGGCGCCTTAATGCATTTCAACTGCAGCAGCAGCTTAAGTTGTACAAAGGGTCGCTGTAAGTGACTCTACAATTAGAAGAAGGTTGAAGGAACGTGGACTGCACACAAGCCAGCAAATGGACCGAAATTAACTGCAGACCATCGAAGAGCGCGCCTTGATTTTGCACGCGAGCACCTAAATTGGTCATACCTCCAATGGAGCAGTTCTCTTCTCTGATGAATGTAAAATCATGTTCTATGGTAATGACGGAAGGAACAAGGTCTACAGAACAGATGGAAAACGCTTTGCACAAAGCTGCATTGAAGAAAGGGTCAGTTATGGTGGTGGTTCGTGGACGGTGCGCAGAGCTTGCCTTCCTGGGCCAAGTCTACCTGCTTTGAACTGTCATCAGCCTCACGTGATGACCTATTCACACTTTATCGGCAACGGGTTCACATTTATGCACGACAACGCCACACCACAAGCGTCTAAAGGTATTGACAAGGCGAGAAAAGCATCAATAATAAACGTTTTAAAAGATATTAGCGCACCTCACAAAATAAAATTCTGGCACGATATGCCCGAATGTGTGGAATGCAACAGCACGGCTAAAGAAAACCAATCCAATTTCTAATGTTGGATTTTTATATTAATTATTTTTATAATGTCGATTTAATTTCTAAGCGTAGCTTAATAAATAATATTACGTACATTGTTTACAAGCTGGTATACATAATGTTATAAACACATTATTGATCTCATTAGAGAATAAGTTAATCCAATTCTTACAAGAATATAAAATAAGTACAAAATACCTTATTATGTAACAAACTTTGTGACATTTTGAATGCGATTTTAATTGGTTTACATTGGTTTGTGATTGACGCCTTCAACTTAAAACTCTAATACTTTAACCCCTTTACATGTTATTTCTTTTATAAGCTATATACAATGCCGCTAGTCCTAATTTTATAATTATGTTGGTTGCTCTTTTAGGGTTAATTTCTGTTTTTATCCCCCACAAATGTTTGTGAGCTCTTTTAATATTTAATAATTGTTTTAATTTCTTTATTTGATCAAACGTACTTTAAGTAGAAATATGTATGTTTTGTTTTAATTATCTAACTGTTACACTTTACACGCACACACATTTAAAAGCACAAATAACTAGCCCAAATTTTAACACATAGTCGTCTATTTGTCTTTAGAGCAATATCAATTTGCTAGTAATTCCAAAACTAAAAGGCAGTTATTGTGCACGTATTATTCAGAAACTGTATTTTAGATCAGAAATATGTATAATATTAGCATCTCTAAACAATAACATAGACAGTTAAAGTCTAATAACGATTTTTCTCAAGTACAGCTAATTGAGTTTCAATCAATTTACTATTCTAAAAAACGGTTAAGTGATTTAACTGTTATTTAGCTTTGAAAATGCATTAAACTGTGACTCAAAAGTAAATGAATGGCGGTTACAATTGCGTTACAACGCTATAAGACGGCTGTACTTCAGCCAGCCGTTTTTTAGTATTGTAAGAGGCCCCATCATACAATAGATAAACAACACTAAAACACAAAACCTTTAATTAAAACAATATAATTTAACTTAGCACTCATTAAAACCCATAGAAAGAAAGCTTATCAGATATCAAATATTTTGGTGTAACAAACATGGCTGTATGTCCGACCAATGTCTAGAAACATTAATTCCCACGTTTTAGTCAATATCTCAAAATGAGGTTTATTCACTTAACGGCCTTTTAGTAATCGGACGGCAGAATAGCCTTGCGGCCAGGCTCCGCGCCCCTAAGTCTGCAGCGGTGGTAGTCACCCTGCAGCCGGACGCGGAGAAAAACGGTGTAACCTACGGGGCGGTACTGACCAAAGCGAAAGCGGCGGTCAACTTGGCCGAGCTCGGCGTGACGGAGGGACTGCGACTGCGGGTGACGGCTACCGGAGCCCGCATGCTGGAAGTCCCTGGGGCTGCTAGCGGCCCCGTCGCCGATGCTCTGGCCGAAAAGTTGAGGGCGTCGCTTTCTGCCGAGGAGGTACGAGTCTCCAGGCCTACCATGCGCATTGACATGCGCATCACAGGCCTGGACGACTCTGTCACGGGGGAGGAGTTGGTGGCCGCCGTCGCCAAAGCGGGGGGCTGTCCCGCTGGCGACGTGCGCGTAGGCACCATCCGCCCTGACCGCTCCGGGACTGGAGCGGTCACCGTGAGCTGCCCCGTTCCGGCGGCTAAAGCCATTGCGGGGGAGGGCCGCAGCAGCAGTAGGTTACTGGTGGGAGGCTGGGCTTCGGCGCAGGTGAAGCTGCTGGAGCCCAGGCCTCTGAGGTGTTACAGATGCCAAGTCGGACACCATGTCGGTGTCCGCTGCACCTCGGAGGTGGACCGCAGCGCCGATTGCTTCCGCTGCGGTCAGCCCGGTCACAAGGCCGGCTCGTGTACCGCCGCGCCGCACTGTTCCATATGTGCGGCGGCTGGCAAGCCGGCCGATCACCGGGCTGGGGGCAAGGCTTGCGCCCCACCCGCCAGGACCAGGGGCAAGGGCAGGAAGCCCCCTGCCGCTGCTCCCGCTGCTGCCCCCGCTGCTGCCGCCGCTCCCGCGGCCGCCGCTGCTCCCGCCGTCCCCGCCGCTGCCGCGTCTGTCGCTGCAGCCGCGACTACTGAGGCCGCAATGGAGTGCCAATAATGGCCCCATTGCGCCTCGTACAGGCGAACATCAACCACTGCGCCGCCGCTCAGGATCTGTTGCTCCAGAGCATGGCGCAGTGGTCGATCAACATCGCCGTGGTCTCCGAGCCGTACTTTGTCCCGCCCAGGGATTCTTGGGTGGAGGACCTGAGCGGCTCGGTGACCATCATCTCGTCGGCCGCCGCCGGTACCCCAGCCCTCGAAGGCGTCAAGAGGGCGCAGGGGTGCGTTGCGGCACGGTTCGGGGAGATCGCCGTTGTAGGCGTCTATCTCTCCCCGAGCCGATCCCTCGTCGAACTCCACAACTCCCTTATGGAGCTGAGCGTCGTCGTCGCCGGGTTCCGAACCCTCCCCGTGCTCGTTCTCGGGGACTTCAATGCCAAGAACTTGGCTTGGGGCTCCCGATACACTGATGCACGGGGCAGAATGGTGGAAAACTGGGCCCTAGAGGCGGGCCTAGTCGTGCTGAACCAGGGTTCCGTCCCCACGTGTGTGCGGATGCGGGGTGAGTCGGTGGTGGACATTTCGTTCGCCAGCCCCGCTCTGTCACCGCGTGTCGTTGACTGGCGCGTAATGGAGGAGGTGGAGACGTTCTCCGACCACCGGTACATCCGGTTTGACGTCTCCGCCCAGACCTCCGCTGCGCCGGTCCGACGGACCCCAAGCGGTCCGCGTTGGGCGCTGAAGCAGCTGGACCGGGAGCTTCTCCTGGAAGCCTCGATAGTGCAGGCCTGGGTGTCATCACCGGACAGGCCTGCCGACATCAATGCCGAGGCTGGGTGGTTCCAGGAGGCCATGTCCGAGATATGTGACATGGCAATGCCCCGGGTTCAGCCTGGAAGGGGTCAGCGCCAGGTGTACTGGTGGTCGCCGCAAATCACGTCACTACGTGAGGCGTGCGTGGCTGCGCGACGCCCGTACACTAGACACCGCAGGCTCCGTATCCGCCCTGTGGATGCGGATGCCATTGAGGCGGAGCTGTACGAGGGGTACAGAGCGGCGAAGGAAGCCCTCCGACTGGAGATTATGCGGGCCAAAGCTTCGGCCCGCCAAGAGACGCTGGGGACTCTGGACAGAGATCCGTGGGGGCGCCCCTACTTGGCGGTACGGGGCAAGCTCCGTGCCGCGGGCCCCCCGCTGACGCAGAGTCTCCGGCCCCAGGTCGTAGAGGGCGTTGTGAACGCTCTGTTCCCTTCGCGGGGGGAGTTTTCTCCCCCGCTCATGGCTCCGCCACCGGCGGTGTCCGATGCGGACCGCGACGGCGACGACGACGACGTTCCAGAGGTGACCGAGGTAGAACTGGGAGTGGCGGTGCTAAGGCTTAGGGCCAAGAACACCGCCCCAGGACCCGACGGCCTACCAGGGAAGGCCTGGGTCCTGGCCTTAGGGGCTCTCGGGCCTCGACTAAGGGGGCTCTTTAGCGCATGCTTGGAGGAGGGCCAGTTCCCACTTCGTTGGAAGACCGGGAAGCTGGTCCTCATACCGAAGCCGGGGCGTCCTGCGGACTCTCCGTCCGCGTACCGGCCCATCGTTTTGCTCGACGAGGCGGCAAAGCTCTTGGAGAGAGTGATTGCGAGCCGCCTCGTCGAGCGGCTGATGCGGGTGGGCCGGATCTGGCGGACGGTCAGTTCGGCTTCCGCAGGGGACGCTCCACGGTGGACGCCATCATGCGCGTACGGGCCCTCACGACAGGGGATGCGGTAGCACAGGGCAGGGTCGTCTTGGCGGTGTCTCTCGACATCGCCAACGCCTTCAATACCCTGCCTTGGGGGTGCATAGGGGCGGCACTCCGGTATCACCGGATGCCTGCCTACCTCTGTCGTGTGGTCGAGGCCTATCTGACGGACAGGGCCGTCATCTACCCCGGTCACGAGGGAGTGTGGAGTCGACGAGGGATGTCGTGCGGTGTTCCACAGGGATCGGTCTTGGGGCCGCTTCTGTGGGACATCGGGTACGACTGGGTGCTGCGCGCCGACCTTCCCGAAGGCGTCAGCGTAGTGTGCTACGCTGACGACACGCTAGTCCTAGCGCAGGGAGGGTCGTTCCAGGCGGCGGCCGACTTGATGTCAAATGGAGTTGCGACAGTCGTGGACAGGATCCGGCAGCTGGGACTCGAGGTGGCCCTGCACAAGTCCGAGGCCATGTGTTTTCATGGCCCTCGGCACCGGCCACCTCCGGGGTCTCAGATAACGGTGGGAGGGGTTCACATCGGTGTCGAGTCGACGATAAAGTACCTGGGACTTGTCCTCGACAACCGATGGAACTTTACGGAGCACTTCCGACGTTTGGGCCCCAAACTGGCGAAGGCCGGAGCTGCCCTCAAGCGGCTCCTGCCCAATCTCGGTGGCCCAAACGCCTCCTGCCGGAGGCTCTACACGGGGATCGTGCGGTCCATGGCCCTCTACGGGGCTCCGGTGTGGGCGCCCAATCTAGCCGCGGCTCCGGCCCGACTTCTGAGGGCGTCCCAGAGGGTCATGGCCATTCGCATGGTGCGGGGATACCGCACGGTCTCCTGTGAGGCGGCATGCCTCCTTGCCGGCGTCCCGCCGTGGGATCTGGAGGCAACAGTCCTTGCACACACGTACGAGTGGCGCGTGGCAGTGCAACGCCGGGGTGAAGTCCCGATGCCGCGGGTTATCGCGGCACGGCTCACGGAGCTCCGGCGAGATCTCATGGCGGAATGGAGACAACGACTGTCGCAACCTAGTGCTGGGCACGCCGTTATAGCGGCGGTAAGACCCCTCTTTGAGGAGTGGCTGGAGAGGCGTCATGGCACTCTCACGTTTCGCTTGACACAGGTCCTCACCGGACATGGTCAGTTCGGGAGGTTCCTGTGTCGGATTCGGGCGGAAGCGACGCCTGGGTGTCACCACTGCAGTAAGGTCGCCTGGAGGACACGGTCGAGCACACAGTTGAGGTGTGCCGCGCATGGGCGGAGCATCGACGTGTCCTCGTAGAGGCGATCGGCGGCGGTGACCTCTCGCGCCCGGCGCTGGTTCAGGCCATGCTTCGGGGCGAGACGGAATGGGATGCCGTCGCCTCCTTCTGCGAAGCAGTTATGCTTGTGAAGGAAGCGGCGGCGCGCGAGAGGCAACGACGAGCCTCTCGCCCCGGACTAAGACCCAGGCGAAGACGTCGAGAGTCGCAAGACGACTACCGGCCACCGTAGGCGCGGTTCTGCGGATGGCGAGCGATGGGTAGCTCGCCGCCCGGCTAGGACCAGGACCGCGTAGACGGCGCGTTTTGTTCCACGCGCGCCTCAAAGAGAAGGAGTCAGCACAGGAAGGGGCCCAACAGGGCCAACGCCTGCCGGGGTTGCGGAATGTTTATAGTGGTTACCGTGACCCTGGAACATAAAGGGCAATCGAAGGAACATGAGTGGGTTTTAGCCAGTAAGAGTCTGACACGCCCTCCCGTCGCACCCAGGACGGGAGCAGTCATTGGATGATTTCCCACTCACCAAAAAAAAAAAAAAAAAAAACGCCGTTTTTTTTTACATTTACAAACACGTAGTTCATTTACAGTGTATTCAAAATGACCCAGTTCTATTCGGTTTTTTAAGGTAGCCTAACTTTTCGACGGGCAGTATTTTTTAATATTTCTTTCGTTAGCCATTTACACCTGCTAGCAAAGCTTTCAGAGTGTTTGCTAAAATGTTTTTGATTCTGAATGGATAATTTGCTCATTAATTTTGTAAGCTTTTTTGGGATTCGTGTTGAAAAGTGGCAAATAGAAGTTTATTACTGCGTTTGCTCTCTTCATGCCAGTTTGTGTGTCAGTCTCGCTGTCACCGGGTTTTATCGTATTCGTAAGAACCGTAATAAAGTTTATATTTTCACGGAGTTCATACTTCTATTGCCTTGATATTATGTTGTGTTAAGTTAAAAATTTAAGGAAACATAGAAAAAACGTAATTTTTGTGGTTTGTTTAAAAGTCGTGTCGTCGGTGGCTATGAAAAACGACAAACGGAACTATTCTGTGCCTCGGGAAGCAAGTAAAACTGTTGGTCTTCTTAAACGGAGAAGGCAAAAGCATTGATGAAGCGACCGACTTTGGTATAATTCAAATTTGCGATTTTAGACTATTGGCAGCAGAGATTGGAGTAGATAGGTTGAACCTTCGAACACACGTGATTCGAGACACAATAGAAAAACATAGCTGCGCGACTGCGGGCTGTCGCTTGGTCGTTGAAAGGTTAAATAAAGTCATCAAGTCAGTTGAGCTCCTTACGTGTTTTTTAGTTGAGCTTAACGACTTATGACAAATGCTTGCACTGTTTGGACAGGTCCACTCAAATCTGTGTGCTTCTCTCATCAAGAGATCCCTTCAGTTCACCTTCATGGTCCTCGCATATTTTGACCAATACAATATTGTATGGACTTTAAAAGAGACTTTGACCTCTGAGTTTGTTTCGGATGTTTCTTGTCAGAGCAGTCCAGCTAGGAAACACCGGCCCCATCGTTCGATTAAAAAAAAAAGGAAAAAAAGAATGACGTGTAAAAGTGTAATTTATTACCTATTTACAAAAATAAATCATTTATTTATTCATTGGAATCCAACTTATGTATATTTTAAAACATAATAAGGTACCTTACAAATGTAAATTAAAAACTTAAAATATCTCGCCATGGAAGTTATTAAAATCCGGCTGAACTGGCTTTGATCAAACATGATTGTCTAAGAACCATCGCTTAAAAATCTTCTTTTCATTTAAAGAACCGCAACCAAATCGTTTTTTTTTTTGGTGAGTGGGAAATATTTTTTTTTTTGGGAGTGGGAAATCATCCAATGACTGCTCCCGTCCTGGGTGCGGCGGGAGGGCGTGTCAGACTTTTACTGACTAAGTAAAACCCACTCATGTTCCTTCGATTGCCCTTTATGTTCCAGGGTCACGGTAACTATTATAAGCATTCCTCACCCATCCAAATCGGTTCACCGCACCGCTTTAAAAGTTACGGTGTCAGAGGTGGACCAAAAGATACACACACACAATTAAACTTATAACACCTCTCTTTATGGATGAGGGGTTAAAAACAGTGGTTGCGAAATGTTTATAATAGTGACCGTGACCCCGGAACATAAAGGGCAACCGAAGAAACATGAGTGAATTTTAGTCAGTAAAAGACACGCCCTCCCGCCGCACCCAGGACGGGAGCAGTCATTTGATGATTTCCTACTTCCCAAAAAAGGGGGTTAAAAAACAGTTGTTAATATTACTACTTATTCTCGGTACACACGATAACGATATACGATATTACTGCACAGTTTGTTTGTCCAGCCCCCCTAGACAAGTGGCATTGTGGAATAGATAGCGAAAACGAATAGATTGTCAAATGTATGGAGATGTCAAACGTTTCTTTCTTTCTTTCTTATTGAACAAACCAACTGCGCAGTCAGATCGTAACGATAAATCGTTGTCGTGTGTGCCGAGCTTAACCAAATAAAACTCAATAAAAAGTCCAGTTAAAGCTGTTCTTTTGTTTTTAATTCAATTTGCAGTCAATAAGTGTTTTCCATTAGAGTATAATGTAATGAGATAGTGGGCCACTTAATATTTGTTTAGGATAAGTAGGAGTCCTGCCGGGGTTGCGGAATGTTTATAATAGTTACCGTCTGGAACATAAAGGGCAATCGAAGGAACATGAGTGGGTTTTAGTCAGTAAGAGTCTGACACGCCCTCCCGCCGCACCCAAGCAGTCATTGGATGATTTCCCCACTCTCACCAAAAAAAAAAGGTTAAGTAGGAGTTTTTCTATTTAACAGGTTACAAAACTCAAAATTAAGTCATTCGTAGAACTTTCACAGGCGTTACGGGTAGTCAGAAGCCAGAAAGTCTGACCAGTCTAACCAAGGGGTATGGAGTCGCCCAGTAACTGGGTTTTGGAGGTTTGATAGACAGCCTCTTCACGTAAAACACTTGTAGCCAGCTGACTCTGGCTAGGTAGGAAGCTGACTCCAACCTACTTATAACAAGGCTAGGGAAATGAGAAATTAAACCATAATAAAGTATCTAATTAAAATTAGAAAATAGTTGTAAATCACACTACTAACCAAATAAAACTCAATAAATAGTCCAGTTAAAGCTGTTCTTTTGTTTTTAATTCAATTTGCAGTCAATAAGTGTTTTCCATTAGAGTGAAATGTAATGAGATAGTGAGCCACTTTATATTGTTCTGTTCTACTAACTGAGGCCAGTGTGCACCGGGAGTGAGGAACTGGTTTTAGTAAAATGTGATTTAGAAGATTTTGTATGCAGTTTTGATGGGGTTAAACAAAAGTGTTTAACTGTTTAATATGTGTATTTGCGTAGTTCTAGAGTTTAGCATTAATTACCTTAACATCTACAGACTTGAGTTGTGATAATATTTTAGATGTTTCCTACAGCTTTACTCGACGATTTTACTAGGCGTTGAATTTCCATAATTGGCTTCCGAATCTACTTTCATTCCCAATTTTATGTCATAAAAACAGTTAAACCTAGAACTGAAACTTGGAACTTAACATGCTTAGAAAAATAATATTTCGGCTGTGCGGGATTTCGTGATTACTACCAAAAATATAATACCTTTAATTATATTAAACTAGCTTTTTCCCGCGACTTCGTCCGCGTTCCCGGGAGATTTCCTGGATGAAAAATAACCTATGTCCTTTCTCGGGTCCCAGACTATATCTGTACCAAATTTCATTCTAATCGGTTCAGTGGTTTAGGCGAAAAGAGAAGACAGACAGACAGACAGAGTTACTTTCGCATTTAAAATATTAGTATGGATAGTAAATATTACAACCAAAAATATAATACTTATCATTATATTAAATAATAATTATATAAGTATTTTATTTTTGGTAGTAATCACGAAATCCCGCACAGCCGAAATCTTATTTTTCTAGGCAAGTTAAGTTTTAAGTTTCAGCTCTTTCAGCTGTGCGGGATTTCGTGATTACTACCAAAAATAGAATACTTTAATTTTAAAAATAAAACAATACGGGAAAAATAGCTAGCTTAAAACCACATTTCAAAATATTTAATTAATGCTCAGAGAAGAGGCGTTGTAAAAAAATACACGTGCCGTATTAATTACACAGGTATCATCGGCTAATCATTAAAAAAACTTTCCAAATATCGTACAGAATTAATTAGCAAAGTATAATTATATTTTAAAGCGAACGACCATCGTTTAGCTTCGAAATAAAAAGTTTTATATTAGAAGCTTTTTGATTGAAAATCTAATTATCTATTAATAAATAAATTGTTCTGGACGAAGCCTCGATTTTTAATATAATTAGTTATGTTTTTAAACCGTTATTAAAATCTAGACTTAGTTTGGTTTGAGACCTGTTTGTGATTATGTAAAAGTATTTTTAAAGTTTTCATTATAATATTTCAAAAGATTTTAATTGCTATTTTAGTATTAACTTTTAAAATATTATTTTAATTAATGCAAAAGTTAGTTGTGAGTTTTTGAACTTGCTGTTGAAATTTTGTTTTTTGGTAGAAACTCAATTATTTTTTAAGCAGTGACTTAGTCTGAACTCATAAGAAACTTTTCGTGTCTTTGCCCACGTGGTATTTTGCTTAAAAATACCTATAATTTAGCTTGAACTTATAAGAAATTCTTAATGATTTTGCCCACGTGGTATTTTTTTTAAAGTGACTTATGTGATATTCAAATATGAAACTAGTATAAAATTTCATAATAATTCAACAAGTAACAACATTTTTTTTTACTTTCGTTTTTTATGTCATATTTATGATAAAACACTGAACTGTGACGTAACGCTGACCCGCTGAAGAGAACCGCAAGAAAACTTGAGGTGCATAGATAAGTCGTACGGGTTGTATCCTAAAAGTAATATTGATGTTTGAAAATCATACCAGCAAGGATCGCATTATAAAACTGCATCACAATTAATTTTTAGCTACAGGGTTAAAATATAAATATAAATAGCGTATTTTTGTACAGCTTACCTCCCGCTCTATAACTAATGGAGTTAAGTTGCATGTTACGCTGTTTTACCTGCAACGTTGCCGTGCCCGTAACCTACAACAAACCCCACCTATCATGTTCTGTTTTACCTATGTAGACGAGAGAGCGTCTAAATATTTACTTCATTTCTACGTAAACATACTATAATTTCAACAAAGCATAATCAGCTTTAAATGGTCTTTTACGAGATAATGAAATCAAGTAAAAAAAAATTATAATCTTTATTACGGTTACAGCTTAGGCCGTATACAGAAAGAAAACTGGAAACTTATAAGCGCTTACCGGCGCTTTCCAGCGCTGGTCCGTTCTACACAATGGAAGCAGGTTGAAGCAGACTAATCAAAATGTCGGAATGATTTGCTTGCAGTTGTTATGGCAACGCCCAGCGCTGACCAGCGCGTGTTGAAGCTTGTCGATGTTCATATATTTTCCTGCGCGGATTACCCGCGTTGACAAGCGCCGGCAAGCGCTTATAAGTTTCCAGCTTTCTTTCTGTATACCGCCTTACACCATACCTTTCTTAAAATCCGTAGAAATTGACTGGTAATTATTCGTGCCAGACACTTTATAACATAATTACTTAAAACGCATAAAGTTTTTAGTTTCTTTTATTTTACGTAGACATGCTATTGGAGATTTAAAGGAAACATACTAGCTGTCACTATTAATACTAGGGTTTTCCCGCGACTTTGCTTGCGAAGATGTATTGTTTCAAAAAAGGAAGTCTGTTTAATATGTACCCGGTGTCCTTTATAAGGGTTCAAGCTTAGTTCATATCAGGAAGGAATGTTTATAATAGTTACCGTGACCCTGGAACATAAAGGGCAATCGAAGGAACATGAGTAGGTTTTAGTCAGTAAGAGTCTGACACGCCCTCCCGCCGCACCCAGGACGGGAGCAGTCATTGGATGATTTTCCACTCACCAAAAAAAAAGCTTAGTTCATATCAAACTTCGTAGTTCAGCTGTGCGATTGTAATAGAGGGACATTTTTTTTCTTTATTTTTTTGCGTAGTTGTTTGAGCAGAGGTCGATACCAATGTGTGCTGTAGGTTGCAGGCGGCTATCATCAAAAGGCAGCACATATAGTTGTTTATTTTTGGCAAAAGCTTTAGAGCCGATAATTTACACAAAGACAACTTTACTCCTTAGAAAACTTGTTCAAAAAATTTATCAGTAGATAGTAAACAGTGGTGCTGACTCCCTTGTTCATTAACTTAACCAATTTTAAGCTCAATGCATCTTTTTCTTTCCATTTCATTAATAAAAGGTCAGAAGATAGAATTTTAGTTTAGACCTGTCAAATTAAGATAATTTAGATGCGATTAAAAACATGGCCACTTAAATACGTTGATTTACTTCGGGTACTTGATAAACACAGATGCCAAACCTCGACATAATCCGGGGTTGCGGAATGTTTATAATAGTTACCGTGACCCCGGAACATAAAGGGCAACCGAAGGAACATGAGTGGGTTTTAGTCAGTAAGAGTCTGACACGCCCTCCCACCGCACCCAGGACGGGAGCAGTCATTTGATGATTTACCACTCCCCAAAAAAAAACCTCGATGTAATGCGAAAATACGAAACTGGCATAATGCGTAATAGTTATGACATTGTAACGCAAAATGTTTTTTGTGTATTAGTTTGTTAATTAGGTTACGTTATCTGATCGTACACTGTCACAAAATATAACTAATTTCAACCAGATTTGAATGCAATTTGATATTTGTTACCCAGATGATCCTATATCAATTTCAATAGCCAACGGTATTGTGAATAAAAAATATGAACATAAAATTGTTCGCAAAATGGTCCAATTTATTTAATTAATCGGTTGTAATCTGCGTTGATTGGTGGTTGACATGATCATTACAAATAACATTTGCATGAAATTTTGATTTAATTTCGTACTACCGTCTCCCGTGGTTTCACCCGCGTAAGTTGCAAATGTGCGTAAATGCATATTTATTAACGTTAGTTTATTTAACTATATTTACTATATTTTGTTACTACTCTATCGCTTTGGTAATTTAAACTGTTATGATAGATGTAAAGATGTTGAAAAATAAAAAAAACTTCGTTTTTGAAATATGTTTCGCTCCCGTAGGGGGAAGTGTTATGTTATAAAGCTTATGTTACTCGCTGATAACGTAGCTTTATTTTGAAAGAATGTTTATAATCGGATTCAATAGTTTTAGTGTTCACCTACTTAAAACAAACAAAACATATTTATAATATAAGTTTAGACACTACTCTATCTCTGTTTCTGGTTAGACTGGAAGACGACCTCAATATGTTTGGAAAAAGACTAGGGATATGAAGATGATATTACTCTCAAGTTTTTTCAAAATCGGTTGTATTGTTGGAATGAAAGACTAACAAACTTTTGTACAATATTACCGAGAATTGTTATTAATCCTTCAAGCATACGTGATTTGGGACACAATAGAAAAACAATAGCAGCCCGACAGCCGGCTGTTGGTTTGTCGTCAAGAGGTTAAGAAACAAAAACAATTTGTCGTCAAACCTTGCGTAGCAAACCGAATTTGCTGAGTTTTGAATCTTAAATCTACCGACTTCAAAAAGGAGGAGGTACTCAATTCGACTATCTTGAATTTCATTATTGATTTGATGTTGCGAATGTAGTTAATGGATTTGATAGGTAAATAAATCTATATATACAAAAAAGTCGTGTTAGTTATTTTGTAACTCATGAACGGCAGAACCGATTTGACTGAAAATTGGTGGGAGGTAGCTTAGGACCAGGGGACGGACATAGAATACTTTTTATCTTCTTTTTTTTTCGTAACCAAAAATCTGTTGTAACGCGGGTAAAATCGCGGGGGATAGCTAGTAGATAATTTATAATTATCTTTAGTAGTATCCAGTATGCGATGCTGTGATTACAGATACCTACTATATTTTCAGCTGTACTAACAATCTTCCGTAGGTCAAATTCTCGATTAAGGTAATCCCATACATATATGGGCACTATTTCCTCTAAGAGAGAGCTAGAGGGAAGTTATTATTTAAGCCAGCGCTTGGCGCTGACGGGTTTAGTGAAGATTCAAGCTATAAGCGTAAGAGGTTTTGTATGTGGAGATTTTTTTTTGACGAGGTCAACTCGCAGGCTAGGTACCTAAAGGCACTGTATTTTTTTGTTAAAAAAAGCAGTAGAAATCGCAAAAACCTCTTACAGCAATTTCAATAAATATAGGTCGATCTGAATGGGGTTCCCTACTTGAAATCGAATGACGTGAGATCGAATAACACTTGCTCGAAAACGTTTGGTCGATAGTTCTTGAAATCGATAAATTATGAGCTCGAAAGTTCACTTCCTCGATGCATCAAAATCTCTAAGAAAATAATAATAAGTCTAAGAATTTTTTTTAGTCCTCGGTGCTAGAGTCTAGAAGTGTGAAAGCTTGTATATGTGAGCATGCGTGTGGTCGTTTGTTATTCTTTCACGCTAAAACTACGAAACAGATTTTGATGAAATTTTACAGTAATATAGCTCATACATTAGAATAACTTATAGGCTATAAACATCACGCTATCTCCATCTACGGGAAAATTTAACTACGATATTTTTACGATTTTATATTGTTTTAATGTTATTGTGTCCCTAAATAAGTCCCTCGAGTTACTAACCTAACCTAACACGGTGTATTTATATAATCACATTTATTCTCAACCAGCTTCAAACTTCAACTTGGGCCACACAGCTAAACTAGACGACAAATCCGTTCAAAAAGCTACAGTATGATAAAATGCACTTTCCGTGCAATATGGCGGCGTTCGAAATTACGGAATGTAAGGCTAATGTTTGACATTTTCGTTACAATCTGTCAAAACGCTTTTATCTTCTAGTGTTAGAAATAGACTTCTTTAACACTATCAGTACTAAAATTATAAATGCGAAAGTAACTCTGTCTGTCTGTCGGTCTGTCAAACAACAAATAATAACAAATATAAATCTTGGTATGTACAAGTCACACTCCGTTATTATAACCATCTGATCCTAAACTAAGCAAAACTTATACTGTGATGACCAGACAACTAATATACTTACTTTTATAATTCATACATATTATGTTAAGTAAATTAATAACTTATAGTCACAGAACAAACAATCATGCTCATCACACAAAGTTTTGTCCTCGGTGGGAATTGAAACCACAACCTCCAGCTCAGCAGTCAAGGTCACTAACCACTAGACAAGTCTAAGATAATAAAACTATTATATCTATTCTTGACCTTGACATCTTTTCTTGCAGTGAAAAGGCCTCTCTTTATACAGTAAAAGAACGATTATTGATCACCACGCTTGCTCAAGGTGGATTGGCGATTTCAGATTTGTCTAATGTCTTTAAATAAGCAGTTCTTGTATATTGTAATTCGGGGGGCTGTCACGAAACTGATCTAAGTAGGATTCATTTTTAGATAAAAATACAAGCAAAGTTTTTTTCTTCTTTCTGCCTTTATCTTAAAGCTCGGTCATCCTGGTGCTGATAATTAAACTTTTCGAAAGAAAACATTTGTGTTATAAATAAGTCATTTTAGGTACTTACCTGGCTATCTGCAACAATGTATCATCTCAAAATTGTTACAAAATAAAAATCGCTTGCAGAGGTCCAACAGGGGTCGGGCTTGGTAGGCGAATCGGCCGCTGATTTTTGTCCGGTCCGGTCAAAACAGAAATTTAGTTGTTATTAATGTTATTAACCTTTCGACAACCAAGCGACCACCGGCTGTTGCGCTGCAATTGTCTTTCAATTTTGTTCGAATCAGTTGTGTTCGATGAATTAAGGGGGGTTTTGGACGATATTTTTTAAGGTAGTTTTCTACGATCAGTTCCCATTTCGACCGGAGCATACGAAAATTAGCGGCCAATTTTGCTACTTAGTTGGATGTCGCTTTATGTGCAAAAAAACACTGATATTTAGGTTATACTATAATCCGACCACAGGTCAGACTTGAAGAAACCCAAGAAGTACTGCGTATTGCGGTACGTGTAATTCATGTGGTCTACCTCAACTAAATCATACCTAAATTGTAAAGACAACAATACAAAATTTCATATTTTCATTCATGCCGACAGAAATTCAATCTCTTTTGAAATATTCTATTCGAATAATAATTCTTGGAAAACACAATGTTTATCGCTTATTTCACGTATTCAAATCGACGTGACACGCGCGACGCCTGTGTTAAGGTTGGCACAAACAGAGCCGCGAATTTTAAGCGCGTGTACAGATAAGTCTGTACACGCCTTTTTTTCGTAAGCGAAACGCAATGAAAGAATTTGCCGTCCTGTTTGCGCGCACAAGCCGCCATACACGTTTTTAGTTATTGATAAACCAAATTTTAATGTTTTCTGCGGCTTCGCTAGTTAATTTTTATGCAAACTGTTATTATTATGTAACCCCATTAGAGATTACATTTCTACTCAACTTCTTTGCAAATTACATGTTTTTGACTTGCAGCTGTGCCTTGATTCATCATCAAATCATCTTATATGTATAAAGGTAATGCCGATGTAATTACAGGCACTCTAAGATATAATTATCTTTGGCCTCTGGGATGGCAACGCATTTGTGATGTTGTTGGTGTAGAAGATATGCGATAGTATAGGAAATAACTCCTATAGCCGGCGTTAGCCATCTAAAACAAGCTTGTTTGCCATCCAATGATATAAAAAAAATAGACAAAAAACTGTTATGCCAGCGAATTAACGATTGAGTCCACTCTCGTCCCCTCGACCCCCAAGAATTAAAGTGTCCACTCGACCCCTAACTACAGGTTTTTCTCGACCCCTGGGGGTCGAAAGTGGAGTTCATAACCGAGGATTGAGTCCACTCTCGTCCCCTCGACCCCCAAGAATTAAAGTGTCCACTCGACCCCTAACTACAGGTTTTTCTCGACCCCTGGGGGTCGAAAGTGGAGTTCATAACCGAGGATTGAGTCCACTCTCGTCCCCTCGACCCCCAAGAATTAAAGTGTCCACTCGACCCCTAACTACAGGTTTCGAGTGGACACTCAGCACTTTTAGACTAGTGGCATTGTAAAAAAGATAGTAAAATACAGTTTGATACGAAATGTCAAATTACGAGCACGAGCTTTTGTCAATCCCGTACCTTTAACAATCTATTCTGTTCTACCATCTATTTTTCAATGCCACTTGTCTAGAAGTTCTGTTAGTCTCTGCACATAGCTACTCTCTCTGTGCCAACCTTAAAGCTGTGGACACATTCCTTCGTAACGCTGTGGCAGACGAACTGTCAGTTATGTTGTGTTCAATACACAATGCGCAAATAACGATGAATGCGAGACACAGACAGTTTGCGATGAAAATGTTCAATAGCTGTTTTCTGTGGTCTTGTTCACACGCAGTGATGCAAAGGTCGCAGAATATGGCTGGAAAGAAAACCTAAATTGTATTTTACGACTTTACGCGCATTCTGAAGCACGGAAAATCATCGACGACCTAGATAAACCTAGTTTTTCAATTCTTATCTACTTAACATCATCATCAGCTCCCCAGCCTTCTCCCAATAACGTTGGGGTCGGCTCCTAGATTAACCGGATTCAGCTGTTTCAGCTGTGTCGACCGCTCCACGTGAAACATCCAGTGTTTTACGTGAAGCGACTGCCGACTGCCCGTCGTCATGATACCCCTTAGACTGGTCAGACTTTCTGGCTTCTGACTGCCCGAAACGACTGTCAAAGTTCTACGAATGATAGTTATGTTGTGTCGATGAATGCGATAGATAGACAGATTGCGATGAAAAATGCTGCGGTTTTTGTTCGGGTTTATGTAATGTTGATGCTACTGTCCGTGAATGTGTCTGGAGAGAGTTTTGTCCGAAGAAATTTATTTATTTGCCGGATCGTACGCGCGAAGTACCATATATTTTATAAAGTAAATAAGGCGTTAGGAATTAAATTATAAAAAACGAAAATCGTTTCTCAAGATATTACTGCAAATATAATATATTTCTAGTTAATTTGCTGTAAAGATAGATAGATAAACACACAGATAGATAAACACATTTATTCAGTGCAAAACATGAAATAAACAAGGAAAAAACAATATAACAAAAAAAAAGTGACCAAGCAGTGTGCGCGTCTCTGGTTTGCACCAATTGGGTGTCCAGCTCAGCATATGTCAGGTATAGGCTCAGCATATACCTGACGCTGGTATTCTGCTGGAACCAGGTGACTCAAGGACGCCAAGAAGACGAGCGTTAAGCGTTTTAACATTATTTTGATCACAACTAAAATACTTTTAGCCAGATTGCAATTTTAAAAGTGTTGAAAGCTTGTGTAATTTATACGTAAAATGAACACATATACAATTGAAAATTGGCTAATAGAGCTAAAGAAATTGAATCCCGTTGATTTGTAAAAAAAAAACCTTTATTTGAATAAACGAATTCATTTATTGAATAGAAAGGCTGTTTATTACTTGAATTCGTGATTGGAATTGGTAAAAAATATATACGTGAGTGGATTCGCTAATTTTAAACCATTTGTTTTGATTATAATCTGCAAAATATAATTATCTGTCTGTACGTAAAGGGAATAAACAAGGAGGAAAACATACTGATTATTATTGTTTGGCCAAAACCGTTATACTAGTGACGGTACTGCTATCACGAAATAATGTACGCCTCATCTCTAGATATTTTATCTACCCTATGTGGCTAGACGTCGTGATGGCCCAGTGGATAAGGCGCCCGCCTCTCGTGTGGTTGGTTGTGGTTGTGGGTTCGAATCCGGGCAAGTACCAATGTGACTTTTTCAATTCATATGTACTTTCTAAAGTTTATCTTAGACATCACTGACATCCCGTGCCTCGGAAAGCACGTAAAGCCGTTGGTCCCGGTTGTCATTCGTTGAACTTTGACAGTCGTTACTGGTTAGCCAGAAACTATGACCAGTCTAACCAAGAGGTATCGTGTCGCCCAGTTACTGGGTTGTGGAGGTCAGGTAGGCAGTCGCTCCACGTAATACACCGGTATCCAGCTGAATCCGGTTAGGCTGGCAGCCGACCCCAACACGATTGGGAAAAGGCTAGGGAGATGATATGTGGCTAGACAAGTAGCATAGAATGGATGGTAGAATATAATAGATTGTTAAATGTATCGGAACCTATGCTAAGAAAGACATCTCATATAAAACTCTATTCTGCCGTTTATTCTAGAATGAAGTGGCATTGTAGAATAGAGAGTCTAGCCACACAATACTGAAATTGTTACCTTATGACTTACTTTTTATCATTATATGCTGAATTCATGTAAACAAGATGGCTGTCCATCCCACACCAAACCCCCTTCATCAGCACCCAAACAAAAGACGCATAAACCATTTTTTTTTCGCAAAAACTCGACCATTATTCGCGAATTTTTTCCTGTCTTTGTTAGTAGAGACGCGAATTTCTAACTGTCATGATATTATTATAAATCTTGCAGATAAGTGGCTGTCGCAGCGGCTCCTTGGTTTACACTAGTCATTTTTGTGTTAAAAAAAAATAACGAAAGATAAAGGATAGTGGAAGTTTCGTGAAAGAGTTTTTGAAAGTTTTTCTCGAGTTCTTTAAGTGTTTATTTTGCAGAGTTTGCAGTTTTGTTGGTTATTGAAAAAGTATTTTTCACTTCGACAGTTATTTTGTTGGACTTGTGATATCAAGCGGTACTGTCGGAACGTGGAGTAAGATTTCAGATGAATCATTGTTATTGTTGTAAGCACCAAGCCCGTCACACTATTCTCAACCATGCATCTCCTTATAGATATCCTCTTTCTTATGTTTAGTTGTCCCTCAAATGAATAAAAAAATATAATAATCTAATTTAAATGTCATCTGCAATTCTTGTCGTATAAGCAATATTTCAGGCAAGCGTTTAACGAGCTTTAATAACACACGTGATTCGAGACACAATAGAAAGACAATAGCAGCCCGACAGCCAGCTATCGGTTGGTTGTTGAAAGGTTGGAAACTCTGACAATCGGTCTTACTGAGTCTGGCACATTACTTAGTAACTAGTTAATAGACTTTTGATAGGCAGTCTATGAAGAACACTGGTATTCAGCTATATCCTTATAAACTAGAAGCCGTCCCCAACATAGTTTAGAAAAGGCTAGAGAGGTACTTTTTTTTTTTTGGTGAGTGGGAAATCATCCAATGACTGCTCCCGTCCTGGGTGCGGCGGGAGGGCTCTTACTGACTAAAACCCACTCATGTTCCTTCGATTGCCCTTTATGTTCCACGGTCACGGTAACTGTTATAAACATAACATTCCGCAACCCCGGCAGGTAGAGAGGTACTTAGATAGCGTCTATTTTAGCCTATGAATTAAATTCGCTCACCAAAATAACATTATCATAATTCTTCTCTTTCATAAACGACATTATAACCAGCAAATCCATGAACCATGTAACCAAAAGTAATTGACATCGCACCCTATAATGATATCTAACGCCTTGGATGCCATCTGTCATGGCCGACGGGAGATTGATGAAGACGCTTGGAGCAAACATGTACGGGTATGTTCCGAACAATTAACGCTACAGAGATTAGTGAATGTAGCGAAATGAATGTATGAAGAAATTGAGTGATCGTGTTGTTTTGTGTAATATATTATGGGTGAATTTGTTGCGTATCTCTTAGAGCTTGCTTCACAATCTTATAATAAGATCTGGTTAAAAAAACTGGTTGACAACATACTAATATTATAAATGAGAAAGTGTGTCTGTCTGTCTGTCTGTTTGTCTTTCTTTCACGGCAAAACGGAGCGACGGATTGACGTGATTTTTTAAGTGGAGACAGTTGTAAGTAACATAGGCTACTTTTTGTCTCTTTCTAACGCGAGCGAAGCCGCGGGCAGAAGCTAGTTTTACATAAATTCAGTTCATTTTTTTATATATTTGGTAAATAGTGTCTATTGAAAGGTCGTAAGACAGGCCCTTTGTTTTTATTTTTCATTCTTGCTTTTTTAAGCGGTGGTTTTATCCGTTTCATCGGCTCGTTCCCAAAATCGGCTTATTTCTAAAAACCACCCTACGGATACCTCATTGTATGTACCCCGTAGCTACTATAACCTCATTAAACACTATACTATTGAATGTTGTACGACTCCGATAGTAGTCTTATAGCTTTTTATGTGTACTGTCTTTTTAGGTGGTTTGATTTTCGATAATTCAACACCTTTGTTATCGTGGGCAAATCCTCATGGACTATCTCCCGTCTGGGCAAAACGAAAGAGTGTGCTGGACTCTTAATGGAGAGGAGAAACCAAAATTTCGATTCCCTTTTCTGGCATACCGCTTCTAGATTTTCATCCGAAGGACCTCTGTCGCTAAGCATTCATTCTCTGTCTGCCTGTCTGACTTACAACGCCCTGTGTCTCGGAAATCTTTATAAGTAAAGTTAAAATTCTCACAGACTTGTATTTCTGAAAATAACTTGAACCTTTCGACGATCAAGCGACAGTTGGCTGTCTCGCTACTATTGTCTTCTATTGTGTCTCGAATCACGTGTGTTCGAAGGTTTAATAATAAATAAAACCGGTCAAGTGCGAGTTGGACTCGCGCAACGAGGGTTCCGTTATTTTTTTTTAAATAACTACCAATTTACAGTTTTCGGAGTTTTTCTTTTACTTGTGATACATGACCTTGCTTCTTGGTCAATGGAAAGTACCCTATAGGTTTTGATTCCCTTGAAAATGTCTAAATATGCAAAATAAACCGCCGTATCTTTTTATTGCGTGGATTTAGAAACTTGATTTTTTCACTGCTTTGAGAGATAGCAGACCTGAGTATGTGATATTAATTTCAGCATGATATCTCGACGCGTTCCTGAGAAAAAGGTTCTTGACAGACGGACGGACAGACGGACGCCTGATGTGAACTAACTACAAATTTACGGTTTTCGGAGTTTTCCCTTTACTTCTGCTACATGAACTTGCTCCTTGCCAAATTTCATAATTCTAGGTCAATGGGAAGTACCCTATAGGTTTTGATTTCCTTGTAAATGTCCAAATATGCAATATAAACCACCGTATCTTTTTATTGCGTTGATTTAGAAACTTGATTTTTTCACTGCTTCGAGAGATAGCAGACTTGAGTTTGTGATATTAATTTCAGCTTGATATCTCGACGCGTTTCTGAGAAAAAGGGTCTTGACAGCCGGACGGACGGACAGACGGACAACAAAGTGATCCTATAAGGGTTCCGTTTTTACCTTTTGAGGTACGGAACCCTAAAAAAGCCTGTCTGGATGTTCCTACACAGCTTTTCTTTTCTGATTAACGTGATGGTGACTCAGATAGTTTATTCGTTTCTCCAGGACGTCACAGCACCACTTGCTTAACTCAAATTAATGGTTTTAGACTTATATTAATTAAGTTTCAAGCTTCTCTACTGTGTTTTTCTCCACTGATGTCAATGAGGTTTTGAGTAAACTTAAGTTAGAAAGAATGCTACAAAGCTAAACTTAAAAACAAAAGCGTAGTACAAAGATTCTCCTAGTCATGTGGGTAAACAATATTTCCATTAAACATCTCCTAAACTTACTTTGGTGATATCATTATTTCGTGTATAAAGTAGATCAAAGTTAGTGGCGTGCCTCAAATGTAATCCGAAAAACCAGAGCTGTACTAATACGATATCTGAGCCTAACAATTTGTAAATAAATATAGTATTTAATTAAACATCAAATAAACCTGTGGAGGTGTAAGTATTTAAGGGAGTTTTTGATTTGTGCTTATCTAAACAAACTAAACTAAGTTTACCAGACAAACGATAAACATACTAATATATATTTTTAATACAAACATAAAATAGATAAATTACACCCAGACATTGTTTGTTCTATGTCTCACACAAAGTTTGTACCGTGTGGAATCAAACCCACCAGCTCCGGCTTAGCATTCAGGGTTCAACCACTTAGACCAACAAGTATATCCCCGCCCATTTATAAACCTTAAATCTTTGAAAGTCTGCCTATAAACAAAAGGTCGTTTACACGCATGTAATCAATGATGTTATAAGTAAAAAAGTGTAGATAGGTTAACCCTAGATAGATAACCATATTTCACTGTACACTAAAGATAACCATACGTCGATTCGACGTGCGAATGTTTGAGTGAGCATATTTTGGATTATGTATATACTAGGTTTATGAATGTCATATTATGTCTTAATATCTTTAATTATATTGTGATTAAATGAAAAACATTAGAATTTATTTATATTTTTATTAGAAAAAAAAATAAAGTACAAAACAAGGTAATTCTTACTTTACGAAACTTAAACATTTAGGAATCTTTCCATCAGTCTTATAATTTACTATATAAACTTTTAAAAATCTACTTTTTTCAATCTTTAGAATATAACAAATTAAAGTAAATCACAATTTTTATTCACATTGGTATCAAAGGCACTTAGGGCAGGCGCTAGACTTGTGCTCTCCACAAATGGGATTTTTGCAGCTGTCGCACATTGTTTTTGTCATCTTTCTAAATTTTGAAGGACAAAAGGCACAATATTTCCTTTTTTTTGGCTCAGGTACACCTTCATGTTGTGTGGGAGGTTCGGCTGGTCTTTTTGGCAGTATACTACTATTTTTTTCTTTGATATTTGTCGGCAAAGTGACCATTTGACGCCTTGGCGTCAAATGGTCACTGGAGACAAGTCTCATCAGGCTACCGCTGTCCGTATAATATTAGCAGCAGATACTCTGCCACTTGTTCTGCCTTTAGTCGCCGTCCAACAATGATCGTTTTTGCCTCTAAGAATTGGACGCTGTGGCATGACAATACAACTCAGGCATGACAATAGTTGGCGAAGCACTTTCAGTAATTTCAGGGTTATTTTCAGACACGTCTTCAGCATCAGTGTTTACCTCCACCGGTGCACTGTCTTCAAAGTCTTCGGCATCACTCTGTTCTTCATCTTCTAATAAACAGTCTTCAGTTTCACTGCCCGACCCCTCAATCTCTTCATCGCTTGTTTCAAGCAAAAACCGACAGATTGCTGCATCTTCTGCACAGTTTCGTGACGTCATAATGTTATTTTTATCGTGGCCTATAACAAGTAAAAAAACTAATAAAAACATGTACATTTATTCTCAAAAAAAAAAACAATAACACATTTTCCCAAAAATCTAAAAACTAACACTAAAGATAACCATACGTCACTTCGACGTAAGGTAGTCAAATATTGACGAAAGTATTGTACTTACCGGAGCGATACGGATGTGTCCTACAAGCTCCGACGGCCGACTGAGTTGACAGGAACGGGCAGGATAGTGACGCGAAAAACAAACGAGTTATATCGATTTTTCAAAATCGATTACGTCGTTTCGACGTAGGTTATCTATCTAGGGTTAAATGCAGTGAAAAAGTGGCACACTAAAAGTTTGCCAATTGACAAACATGATACTGAGTATCGCGTTGAGATTTGACGTTTATCTCTTTTTCACTCGCACTACTTCAATCACGTCATCCTACTTTGACGTGTAATGTATGTGTGCGTTAGTGTGCCGTTTTTGAAGATAGAATTGCGTTTGGGTAACCTATCTACACCTTTTTACTTATAACATCATTGCATGTAATATTAAAATTACTACCCCTATGCAGTAAGCATAGATTAATCACAGTAACATCAGTGCCGGTAATGCGGTAGTAATGCTGCGGTAATATTTCATTCAATGCTCATGGGAATGCCTCGTGAATCGACGTATTGTCAACCTGATTTACGTTAACGATGCCGCATTTGATACCGTGTTATTTAATTTATTGTTTAGGCTGATTTAATGTCAGTTGATTGATGCTTGAATGGTTTAAATGTCAATTTGGTTATGTTGTGGTGTGTTAGTTCGCGGATTTCTGGTGAGGTTCAAATGGGCAAATATGTAGTAGGGCTATTATTTCTGAAAATGTATTAATCTGTCAAATTTTTTTAACAGATTTTCAACATCATTGCTTATGCATTAGGTAAAAATGACAGTTTCGGGTAGCTTGATGTGCTGGAATTTGCACAAAAGTAAAATTGTTGCTCAAAACGTATCAATCTTATTAAGTAGAAGTATCTTTAAACGATGAATAATTCTTGTTTATAATAATTATGTTGTGTACTGTAAACAAATCTAAAAAATGTCTTCAACGATTGTCATAAAATTTAGTATGCTAAGGGTTTTGGGGCGATAAAATTTAGCTAAGTTTATTTTCTAGAAAACTTTAAAAATATATCTCTGTTATCCAGGTACTTATTTTTACAACATGCAGTAACAAACGATATACAACCACATTTGTTTTAATGTATATTGATTAAAAGTCATAATCGAAAATTAAACTTATCAATTACACCGAAATGTAAACGTAAATTTTACCTTTCTTCGACCCATTTCCAAAGCTCCAGCAACCTAGTAATAAATGATTAATCCATTCATAAAACATTATCAATGGCTAACTGAAAGGACAAAACATTTATTTACTGCCCTCTTGAATATTACATGAACAGTACATGTCCACGTCAGTGACACGCTAACAAATTAAACACACCTTTTCCTTTGGTGTGGCTTTTAAAGGCTTGTAAGGGGCGTTTGTGTGCCTTGGCGGTGATCGAAAACATTGTAGGAATAACCTAGTATAATAACCTCGTAATAATCGTTTCTACGGCACACATGGCAATACTTTTCCCCAAGTGTTGCCATGTTCGGCATGTTTTTTTAAACCTTGCCCCCGGCAAAGAATTTTTTCCTGTATCGTGGGTGGGTTTACAAATATAATAACTCACATAATTACTTAAATAAAAATCCCTGTAGGCCATACAAATATTTGTTCTGTGCGGGAATGCGTCCTGCTGAGTAAATATTTTTTCTTATTAAAGTAGTTAGTTTTTTTTAATGCAACAAAAGAATGAAACATTCAGAGATGTTTTTACAATAGTTATCGAGAACAATTTATGAATTGCAGGACTGATATAAAATTAAAATAAATAATCTCTTAGTTATTATCTGAAATGCTAAAAAACAATGCACCATACTGTTTCATAAGTAAAAGTAAGTGTTAGTCGACTTTAATATCTAGCTGTAACTTCTTCAGCTTAAACTTAACATCCTCACAAAACATAAATTAAATTCCATTTTTATGGCATCTAAAGCGAAAACAGCAACGGAACTAAACCTGTCTCAGCTGCATAGTTTTACAACGTTGGAGCTTGAAACAAAACTGTGCAACTGAATATTTTACAAAATAAATTGCGTTTTCTTCGTTTTGCATCGCCACCGTCGCTGCCGCGACCACACTGTGAAATTGTTATTTTTGTATGTTATTTTTTTGGAAAAAATTAACATCGGACATACATGAATGTGCTATTTTTTCTACTAGTTGTTACAATTTAAGTTATCTCGAAAAACTCATGGACGTTTTCTAATAAAAATTTAAACTATAGTAGAAAATAACTAGTTCTTCAATTAAGTTAAATTTCATTTAAATACATACATTGGTATTCAAGAAAACCTCAAATGTAGATCACGGCCCTGCATACCTATCTACTTTGCTGACCGTACATTATACAAAAAAAAAAACTAAATAAAACGATTTCGTTAACTTTTAATGGTGTAATAGAAATAAACAATTAGATTTCAAAATATTTTTGACTTTCACGACGACAAAGTCGCGGGTATAAAATAGTTTATTATAAAAGCAAGAACTCATTTAAAAAAAAAACAATCCCTCTGACATAATAAGGAAGTTCTAAATATAAAATATTTTTTCACCTACAGCTGTCGGCAAAAATGCTAAAACAAAAGGGAAATCTTGACGTTTCTTGAAAGCGGTCACGTTCAGAAATTGTAAAGTATGCGAATGTTTCGTGCGAAAATATAATAATGTGTGTTCCTCGCGTTTGGCATTTTTATGTATTTTAACGATGATGCTTTAGTATTATTTTCTTTTTTATTCGATATTTCTTGGTGAGAATGCATTGGAAGATAGATAAAAGTGAATGTTTTTTGTCAAATTAACTAGAAGCATTTTGAACCTTATTCAGTTTTTCAACGAAATGTGACTAGAAAACAAACGTAAGTATATATTTTTTAGACATTTAATTTGAGTCTACGTTAACAGCTTCATTAGTTTAAATAATGAAATGAAAGAACAAAATGTGGCGAATAAAAAGTATAAGTGACCACTTACTGGCGAACGCCTAATGCAAGTGTATTAACCGAAATCTCAGCACCAATGTTTTTATATCTTTTTTATATGTTTAAGTAAAATGCTAAAATTATATTTACATTTTTGTTTTGCCATTTTTAAATTATATATGTGACGTGATCTTGTCAAAATATTTGTTTTTAGTTAACAAGCAGAGCGCTTAACAGATAAGTTAACTCTAAAAGTATAACCAAGTTAAAAATCCTCATATCAATAACTAAACGAATCCAAATTACTCACAATGTTAGCATATTCTATCAACAGCGTTTGGCCAAAGTATTGATATCGTGTTAGACTCAATCGAGTTAGTGTCCAAGCAAATAAACGATTAAACTGTTTGCTTTAACAACCAAAATGAATATGTGTGCTAAACCTGGTTTTTGAGTTAGACCAGGCATGTATCAGCGTAAATGGGAGAAGAAACATCGGGTGGTTTGCTAATAGGTTACTGATGAATGTCTACAGAGGGCTGTCGATGCAACCTCTTCGAAGATGCATGCTGTGGCAACCTACAATATAGTCTTCACTAAGATATACTAGCTTTCGCCCGCGGCTTCGCTCGCAAGAATGTTGAAACTTCCTTCCTCTATTTTACCCTTTTAGGTTAAAGTTTTTTTTTGAAATTGCAAAATTTCAAAAAAAAACTTTTTTATTTATGTAGATACTTACTTATCACAAAGAATTTCCTCCAAGTTTCATCTAGGACCAGAGGTTTGGATTGTAGTTAATTCAAATCAACAATCAGTCTGTTTACTCTTATATTCATATAGGTAAAATCCTAAAGAGACTGTTGTAAGATTTGTTGGTAATCCTAATTAAATAAATCTAAATCAAGTAGAGTAGCATACTTTAGATCCGTGCCTCACTCTTGAAATAGTAGCAGAAAAACATTTATTTAATTTAACATAGATTTTATTATGCATATTACTTTGACTGGACTGATAAACTCCATTTCACTTAGTTCCTCCGGTAATTTGAGGTTTTTCGCAACCTTAAACTTGCCCATTTGGCTCAAGGTTATGCTGCATAACGTTTTTTGGAGAACCTTTTTCCTTCATTGGCCGTCTCGGTTAACTCAGCTATGTGATGTGGCTTAACCACAGCCACTTCAGATTACCTGAAACTACCACAGCCACTTCAGATTACCTAAAGTGGATGTGATCAGATCCAGTGAGCTAAGAATAAAACTCTCGGAAAACCAGATTTTCCAAATGTGATTTCGAGGAGAATGTATTTCTCTTGAAAGTATATTCTTAAAGAAAAATAGGTGTTTTTATAAAAAAAAACCAAATATTACCTTTTTAATTTCTTTTTATTTGTTGTAAACAGTCTTATAATCGAGCGATGAGTTTACATTTTATTTTTATAAGTAAACAATATTTCAATTTGGCTGGTTTTTCTAAGCGAATACACGATCTAATCTCACAATTATTTCATCGTTGTCATTACATTACATTTAAAGGAGTCTGCCCACTTCATCGTAACATTCCATGACACGGCTATAATAGTAGACACAAGTATCAGACATCAAAAGAAACATGGCACGGACTATCTATGCTTTCTAGAATATGTCAACTTCACATTACAAGCAAAATACTATAATTCAATAAGTATGTATTTTACTTTCTAAGTTAATTTTCACGTCGCTGATATCAATGAAGGACAACGTAATACGCCTTGAGCAAGTGCGGCGATCTATGTTCGTGCCTTCTCTGTATGAAAAGAGGCTTGCCCAGCAGTTTAACAGTAATAGACGATATTAATTTTTGACGCCCCATGTTCGTAACCCAACGGTATTAGTCAGTGACGGGACGGTCCAGTGCACATAGACTCATCCTTCTGAACATTTATGCCTGTTTCGTTACTAGCACATTCATAATACGATACGCTTTAGTTAGCAGACTCCTTTAAGTTACACCTTAAGACAATATTTACAAGAATTGAAACAATGTAATTGAATTACGTTCCCTCGTTTTAAATTTAAGCGTGAGACGTTTGGGTGTGACGTAGGGCTTAAGAATTAAGGAGTTTATACTAAGAGAAAATTTATAAATACATACAAACAGAACAAACAATTATGTTCAGAAATTTTATTTATGAGACAAGGCTTCAACACTGTCAAAGTATCCAGTTACTGCAACAGACTCCTGTAAGGCAATTAACTTTACGTGGTTAAAAGCAAGACAAAGACAAGGGAATGAGTCCCATTGAAATGATTTGGCTGTCTTGGATCCCGCAAACCGTTAACCAGAACAATAAAAACAGCAAAGGATCAGGAAAAACATAATTTCAATTTCCCTCTATATACAGCAGGAGACAGAAGAGAACAAACAGAACCAAAGAGACAATTACACCTGGGAGAAGCCCCGTTGCCAGCGTATATTTAAATTTACATTCAATTCTAAAAATGTGTTACAATAACATCGCAACGCCTTTCTGTGTTATAAACATTGAATAAATATCTGTGGTTGTTGTCTTGTTATTACCAAAAATATTTCTATAAATAAACAAACACCCCTAAACCACACCCACCACGTCCTAACAGTATGTACAGAGTTACAATAACTACGTAAATAAGTATAGCAAGGTAACATAACACAACACCATAGTAAATGCCGTCCTCTTTCCATGAACACGTTGGCAGGCACCCTTAGCCGCCTCCGTCAGACCTGCAATAATGAAAAATTCATTTAGAGCCTTATTCCTAAAAATTCACTCTAAAATCCTCCCTAAGGCCGATTGTCCTCTGCCACCGTCACCGTCACGTTAACCACATCAAGTTTTTTTTTTTGGAGAGTGGGAAATCATCAAATGACTGCTCCCGTCCTGGGTGGGGCGGGAGAGCGTGTCAGACTTTTACTGACTAAAACCCACTCATGTTCCTTCGGTTGCCCTTTATGTTCCGGGGTCACGGTAATTATAAACATTCCGCAACCCCAACGAGATCGAGATGACGGCGCCGAAGTGGCGGCACATAAATTTACAATGCATTTACTATAGTTTTTTTTTAGTACGTAGTGTACAGGCGGACTTAATGCCGTAGGCATTCTCTGCCAGTCCAGCTGCCAGTAGCTTCGTGTCCACCGCGCGTCACGTCAACTCATACAAACCTAAGCTCGCCGTCATCTCTTTCTCGTTCGTGACGGTGACGTCGGCAGTGGACAAATGGCCTAAGGGGGAAATGACAATTAAAAAATAATGTCTCAAAATCTCTCTCCTTTAGGAGAGAGAGCGTGGATTTTTAAATCCACGCTTCCGATTTAGTTATAACACAAACTTGGCCAACATTGTTACATGTTTCTGGGTACAAGGTTGCTGGTTACATGGTTTGTTACGGTGTTGCTTGCAACTTGAATATTATTGTAGACAAGAAAATAACATAAGAGATATATTTACTTTTCTTCAATGACTTATATTAATTCAAGTTTTTTAAATGTCATGTCCGCAAAATCTTACACTTTAAGTAAAAAAACTATGACTTTTATTCAACAATTTTTTTATTCTTTGAAACAAATTAAAACTTCAGAAGGTCACTGGTTTGCTATCAACATAAAACTATTCAGTCGTTACTAGCAACTGTGCTATTAAAGTCTACTTTAATCTCTAAAATAGTAAAACAAATTATAAAATATACCCAAACACTGACGTATTTTATTAAACGAAAACAATTAAAAACCATTTAAAACAAACATTATTTATTTACCAACCAAAGCATAGATAATCTAGCAACACAACAAGTCTAGGAACTTTAAAAAAGCTTTAGAGGGCGCCGTGTTCCTTCAAGCGTGTATAAGATGAAAATTAGGCAGACTTCAGAGTCGCATTTAACATCGAATAGTCTCTGAAAATATATAAACTCTATTCATTTCTCTGAATAGCCGCGTTTTCCAATATCGAAACAGTTTGAATGAAACATTTTATAAGAGGTATCAATGGGAATATTTACAAAATGGAAGTCGTACTATATTGTGATGTTGTGTAAACATCTTTATTGCACTAGTTTTAGGTGCTAAAATGCTTTAATTTTTATTTATGATTGAAAAAACTTTTGCTATTCGGACATTTAGCTTGCCAAAAAATCAATGTATGTAATAAGTTTAAAAAATAAAATATGGTAATATACTTACCACCAGCAACGCTGATCTGATTGCCAAAATCTTCTGAGTATGAGTTCAGTTTTATTTCTGTGAACAAAGAAGTCATTTTAAATTTCGTTTTTACTATTTATTTTTTATCCTCCAAAGAATTAAAGTTTTGTTTCCGTATTCATTGCATAAACTGAATAAAATCATAATTTTATCTACGCAAGATTTAATGATATCTGTTTAGTGATTTGTGGTGCAAATCATCTTAAGTATGGATTATTAATTACCAGTTATTAACCTGGTATAGAGGGACTGAAAAAGCGAGGACTGCTATATTATAAGACTCACCATATAGACGGAGCGTCCCCTCACTCTTGCCGAGTGAGTTAGTACTCACACAGTTGTAAGTACCGATGTCACTCCTGGAGAACTGTCTGATAGTCAGCCACATCGTCACTTGATAGGACTGCTTCTCTTCTGTTATTGTGTACTTTGGTCTATAACAAATATGGTTCTTTTATTCTATTCTACTCAACATTATAAAATGATTTTTCGGCAGAATAATTGAGAGTGAGAAATCTTTTTGGCTGCAAAACCTTCCTTTAACTGCTCGGACAGAAAATCAGTGTCGGAAAACAGAAAATCGCGGCGTCGGCAGCGGCAGCGACGCGGCGAGCGGCGACTAATAATGCATAGAATTATACTCAATACATTATTAGTCGCCGCTCGCTAAATAAATGGAGCGATGTGCGTTCAAGAAACCAGCCTTACTCTCACTTTGAAGATTTTTTGACTATGAAATCAAATTTGATATAATAAGTTAAAAATAGAATTATGTTCGTGTACGTACTACACATATGTATTTTTTGGTTGAAAAAATATTAGGTTGTATTGTATAAGACAATTGCAATAATGGTATGTGCATACTTATTATCAAAAGGCTGTATCTAATTGCTTTTGATAACTTTGGACTACGATTAATCAACAGACAGTTAAAAAGATAGGTTAATTACACATTTATAAAATAAAGCATAAACTAACAAAATGACAAAACATTCTTCCATACATTTTCAATTTAAACTTTTAATTTAACGTTATATGCTAGCCCGCTAATTGACCAAGTTTTATTAAAACTTCACCAGTCTGTAAAGGATATTCTAGTAATAATTTTCTAGAAAGAATTTCTAATTATGCAGCTCTGATAGCTCGCACGATAATTAGTTTTATAACTATACTCTATTATTAACATTGCAGTATATTTAAAACAAAAAAAATCTAGATAGATATTTAGACCTAAGTAGTTCTTACTAGCCTAGTCTAGTTCCAATTTTACATCCATACTAATATTATAAATGCGAAAGTAACTCTGCCTGTCTGTCTGTCCGTCTGTCTCTTCTTCACGCCTAAACAACTGAACCGATTTGAATGAAATTTGGTACAGATATAGTCTGGGACCCGAGAAAGGACACGGGAACGGGAACTATTAATCTACGCAGACAAAGTCGCAGGCAAAAGCTAGTTTCTAATATTCCTTTTCTTGTGCTCTAAGATCGAAGTTTGCCGAATTTAACGGTTTTGTTTTTCTTTTACGGTGAAAAATATTGTTTTGATATCTTTTCTTATATATTTTGGAATTCTGTGGGAATTGAACCCAGTATTTCAGGTTGCGTTAGTGACCGTAACAAACATAAAAGTAATCTCAAAAGAAACACACAAAACATTTTAATTTATTGGATAATCACTAATAATAGAAATAAAACTAAATTATATAAATTAAATATATCTGATATTTAATACCATTGTTTTGATTGCGTTGTCTTAGCAATTTTTTTTTAAAGCTTCAAGGGATTGCATATTGTATGCGTTAATTTGAAAACTGCACGCGTTTTGAAGTACCACCTTTGGGGCAAAATTAAAAATAACTGAAACGAAATCTATAAATAAAAACCCACAACATCACATGCCGTATTTTCTTTACTTTCAGCCAACATATAAAACTCGCTTCTTTATAAATATTTATACATGATAAGTAATGTAAAACACCAAAATGACTGAATGTCGATAAATATAACGTTGGTATGAGTAAGTCGTGTAAACAGACCCCTGGGTGTATTTATATAACAAAAACGAAAACTGAAATAAATGTATTTTTCTTCAAACACGGAAGATTTACATTTTAGTTGTTTTATTTTTAGGTAATTCGAATATTATTTATGCAGAGCTATTCAAGTTATTTGATTGAAGTGAAAATACAGGGGTTTCGGTAAAATATTATTAACTAGCTCTTTCTGGCGGTTTAACCCGCGTTACGTTAGGTTTTTGGTTACTGCTTCGCTCCCGTGGGGCATAGCGTGATATTATATAGCCTACGTTACGCGTTGACAATGTAACTTTCGAATGGTGAAAGAATTTTTAAAATCGGTCCAGTACTTTTCAAGCCTATTCATTACAATCATAGAAACAAACTTACAAACATACAAACAAAGTTTTCCTTTTTATAATATAAGTGTAGATGTTGCAGGAATGAAATCCTGCCAGGGTATCGCAATTTTTTCGTCAAAGGGCAAGAAAAGATCCCATCCGTGTTGATGGGATTTTAGTCAGTCATCGGTGCCGATTCTCTTGTGCACACACTAACGTAAATTTAAGTTAAGTGCATCTTTCTCTTTCCATTTCTTAAAGAAAAGGACAGAAGATATATTTTAGTTTAATCCTGTCAAATTAGACAGCGCCTGATGAAAATTCACGTATATTTAGACGCCATGTTTTTAAATTGCGTCTAAATTATCTATGGAGTGTCTAAATTTGACAGGACTTAACTAATATTTGATCTTTTGTCCTTTTCTTAATTAAACGGAAAGAGAAAGGTGCACTTAACTTAAATTTACATTAGTTTGTGCACAAGAGAATCGGCACCATCATCTACCTAGCCTTTTCCCAACTATTTTGGGTCGCCTTTCAGCCTAACCGGATGCAGCTGGATATCAGTATTTTATGTGAAGCGAGGCAGTCGCTTCTGTATAAGAATACAATACAATTTATAAATGACTTAATGAACAAAATATATTTTCCAAAGTTAACCATTTTAAAACAAACGAAAATGTTAAATCGAATTAAATTCTCAACCAATTAAGCAATTTTTGAATGTGGTTTAAAAGTTACTGATACCCAATGTTTACATCTACAGTACTCTGTAGGCCTGGCACAAGCGCGCAATCAGGTCAAAGTCAATTTTTATGTCAAAATATGTCTGATATTTAATACCATTTATTTATCATTAAATAGTATAAAACTAACTCGCATTTCTCTGTCTGTACCTATGTATGCTAAGATCTTTAAAACTACGCAACGGATTTTAATGCCTTTTTTTTTGAGAGTGATTTTAAAAAAAAGTGGAAAAATGCAGGTATTTTCAATGATTTGTAACACCCTTGTGAAGCAAAGGCGGGTCACTTGTATACAAATAAAGCTAAGACTAAGACTTAATGTTACTTTGGCTTAGCTGTGTTCTGTTTTAGTCCTACCTTTGAAGTATGATAGTTGTGCGACAATGACCGTAATACTGCTCATCCGAAACTAGTGCTAAGTAAGACCCGAACCACTAAAGCGGAGCAGAGAAAAGATATCCTGTTATTTACCAAAAGGATATTGTATATGCTTAGGCTAAGCACTAAGCTGTCAAAATGACACAAGCTGATTGGTTGTACGACACATTATTACGATTGGTTGTACGATATCAGGCCTAACCATAGATATATTAAAGAAGGGCCTAACGAACTTTTATCTCGGCTTTGCTGCGCTTAAGACCACAAGAGTAGTTTGAAGAGGATAGAAATAGGAAGTAGAAAGAGATAGAGAATGACGGAAATGCAGTCATTTCTAGTATTCAATTTTGGTTAACGTTCCATTAATTTCCTTCGCGCGCTCAAACTAAGCCCTCTGAACGCAAACGCAGTTTCGCATGGTTTACGTTTGACGTAATCTATCGGTACGGTTCACGTTACCAACTGAACCAAGTAATTGAATCAGTTTGTGATTCCTACGTATTGACTAAAGGCAAACGCGTATGTAGGAATAAATAAATAATTTTCGTGAAATAGGGTCAATTGAATCGTCATTCAAATCGATGCATTTATTCTCTGGGACATAAAATTATGCTTTTTGACATAAAAAGCCTACATATTTTCTTTGAGTATTTTCTGATAACGTTTTTTTGTAAAATTCAAAGTCACAAAGGTCAGACATGTAAAACGTAACGTATATGCCAACGCAATCAAAATCAGTATTTAATTTATACTTCGCATTTATACTCGCAAGGGAATTAAAATCTACAGTGTACAATGTGTAATCAACAGTGTATGAAAACTGCATGATGTCCTTTATAGGGTTTTATACGTTTTTTGTAGATTTTAGACTGAAATAAAATAAACTGATACAGAGCACCTACTTATGCTTTCAAGCGGAAACTCAAGTCTTATGTACTGCTCAGTTAGACAGAGTACTCTCATAATCATCTTTCTTTTATAAAAAATATATTTGTATATATTTATCCATACTAATATTATAAATGGGAAAGTGTGTCTGTCTGTCTGTCTGTCTGTCTGTTTGTCTTTCTTTCATGGCAAAAAGGAGCGCCGGATTGACGTGATTTTTTAAGTGGAGATAGTTGAAGGGATGGAGAGTAACATAAGCTACTTTTTGTCTCTTTCTAACGCGAGCGAAGCCGGGGGCAGAAGCTAGTATGTCATATATATTTCAGGTATACATTTATTTACATTATATATATTTTATTACGTATACGTATATTTTGATTGATTTTTAATTTCTTATCTTGTAAACATGATATTATATGACACATTTTATATTCTTTAATTTTCACCATTATAATCTCTGTTCTACCAATGGTTGACTAGTAGAGAATGCCTAAGGCATTAAGTCCGCCAATGTACAATCGACAAAATGGAATCATGATCCATGCTTATTTTCCTACAGACATTCAAATACAATTAGGTCGACAATCGCGTAAACATGTATTAAAAATGTCACACGTCTAGTCATTATTATTTTGACAGCTTCAAACGATTTGTCGTCGAAATGGGTCATGATTCAATTTTGTCGATAATACGTTTGTGCATAAAATGGAAATTAATAAATAAATAAATGAATACCATTTATACAAATAGTAATAAGAATATCCTTACCCATCAAGCAACATCTCCCCTCTGTTCTTAATCCAGTAGTTGATGGTGTTCGGATGCGCTTCGACGTAGCACTTTAGCTTCACGTCAGTGCCCAGTGGAGCACCCAGCAACTGATTTGGCACTTTTACTGTAGGTGCAACTGTGGAAAAATATAATTTAATGACTTAAGGATTTGTCACACTGGATGCGTTCTGCATCATGTATGAACAACGCTGTCGGTCGCCGCCCCTCGGCCCAACATGCGTTCTTTGGTTGTGCTCGCACGGTCAGATCGCATTCTATACAAAATATGTTGATACTGACAATATTGTTCATGCATGATGTGGGCTGCGTTCACTTTGACCTGACCGCAGGCCGCAGAACGCATCCAGTGTGACAAATCCTTTAAGTTTTAGACATATTTTTTTTTTATTTTTTTACATAAACAACGTGTTTAAACCTTCCAGGTTCGAACACACGTGATTCAAGACACATTAGAAAGACAATAGCAGCGCGACCGCCGCCTGTCGCTTGGTCGTCGAAAGGTTAATAAGGTTGTCGCTCATTTTTCTCGATACCTCTATATGCACTCAGTTATAACAGAATGTTGGTAGTGAGTGGTTTCTAAACACGATTAGTACAGAAAAAATGAAAATAAAGGATTAATAATCACTTTTTCCAGAGCTCACAAATTTAAAAATAACTGCAAAACCAACATTATATTTATATATTTTTTGTAACTTCATTTCATATGTGTTGTGGTGTTAAAAAAATAACCAGTAACTGCGCTCATACCAAATTCAGCCTAATATGCACAGTACAAAAAACATACAATTCATTTCTGCGTCGGAACTACATAGAGCAGAAAATCAGATATTTCTTATGAACGTACAACGAGGACTTTATTGAGGCGACAGCTGTTGGAATCAAGACATTCGCTCCTAAGGACTCCTATCAAGGTTGGGGACGATTTGCTAGATACTTATGATTTCCTGGTACCTGTGTACGAAGTGAAAGTGGATATTTCAATATTAAGACATTTTTGTAGCTAAACTTCCGCTCTTCTCTCCGTCAATGCAATGATGAAATGTAATAAAATTTATTTATTATGCATGTAGGATATTAAAATTACTTTTACATGTCATATTTTTTTAAATAGCTGGAATCAGCATTTCATTAGAAACGCCGAAACAAACTTCTGGATCAGTCTCTTATAAAGTCCAGACAAAATTCAAAACGATCATTTTTTTTTGTGTTACAAACCATGTAGAATAGCAATTTTTTTTTGGTGAAAGGGAAATCATCCAATGACTGCTCCCGTCCTGGGTGCGGCGGGAGGGCGTGTCAGACTCTTACTGACTAAAACCCACTCATGTTCCTTCGATTGCCCTTTATGTTCCAGGGTCACGGTAACTATTATAAACATTCCGCAACATTTTGAATACATATTAATATATTATATTCAAGGGTGTAAAGGTTAATGGCTTTCCCAGGTACTGTTCCGGTTGTTATTTATTGTGATTTTTGACCGTCGCGTCGTTACGGGTAGTCAGAAGCGCCTGATGTCTTACCAAGGGGTATCTTGTCGAAACTGGGTTCTGGAAGACTGCTATACAGTCTTTCTATGTAAAACATCTAAATCTGCTTAGACTCGAAGACAATAACAATGCTATTCTGAACGTTCATTTCGAGAATATAACGCTAGATCACAGTTAAAAATAAAGTCTTGAATGAATGAGTTGAGAGAGAAGTACGGTGGGCAAAGCAGATAAGTATCCAGGGCCGTCAGATACAGTTTAAGTTTTCTCAAAAACCCACGGATATTTTGTAATTAAAATTAAAACTGTAGTAGAAAATGACTAGTTCTTCAATTAGGTTAAATTTCATTTGAATACATTCATTGGTATTCAAGAAAACCTCAATTGTATATGACGGCCCTAGATACTTATCTGCTTTGCCCACTGATTCGAGATTTTGATGCATCGAGGGTGTGAACTTTCGAGTTCATAATTTATCGATTTCAAGAACTATCGAGTAAACGTTTTCGAGCAAATGTTATTCGATCTCACGTCTTTCGATTTCAAGTAGGGAACCCATATTGTACACTATTGCCACCGAGTGATGACCGAAGTGAAAAAAACTCTCTTACTTACTCCAAACGCGTATTTTGGCATTTTTCAAACCATTAGTATTTTCAAAACTCACTTGTTTTCGTTCGACTCTGATTTATCTTGAAAATACCAAAAAGATTGTTTTGCAAGCGTGAAGAGAAACGAAATGAGGGTGACTTGCAAAGTCATTTAAGAGATGACTTTGAAGCAGAGGTATCTGTTTAGAATAGCAATGCTGATCCTAACATATTTAGTAGTAAATACTAAAAAGATGATGATGATAATTAGAAATATATTTTACTGTATTAATTTAAATTATACCATTTGTGTTTGAGTTACATACTAAAGTAAACATTTGATTAGTACATTTTAGACAATAACGCATTTCGATAGGTACTGTCAGCAAAGTATATAAGTATACAGGGCCGTCATCTACAATTGAGGTTTTCTTTAAAACCAATGAATGTATTCAAGTGAAATTTAACCCAATTGAAGAACTAGTCAATTTCTACTATAGTTTAAATTTTTATTAGAAAATATCCGTGGGTTTTTGAGAAAACTTAAACTCTATCTGACGGCCCTGTATACTTATATACTTTGCTGACGGTACCTACCAGAAATTTATCTAGAGATTTTAATCATAAGATCGCCCCAAACACAATATTATCAACAGGACTATGATAACGTCGAAGGAAGAATAAGACTACAAATTGTTCTGCGAACTGAAATTTATCGCTTTAGCGATAAAAGCGCTGGAGCATGCTTTAAAAAGTAAACTAAAAAAGAAAACACCGCTTGACATTTTTCTATTTTACGTTCCATCTACCTAATATTATATAAAGAGGTTGTTTATTTTGTTTTTGTTTGTAATAAGTAATTCCGAAAGTCTAGGACAATTAAAAAAAAAAATGTGTTAAATAGCCCATTTTTAAGGGAACTACCTACGGGATCGGAGTAGTAAACAAGAATGCGGCTAAAACCGCGGTAGATAGCTAATCCATACTAATATATTATTAATGTGAAAGTAACTCTGTCTGTCTGTCTGTCTGTCAGTCTCTTCTTCACGCCTAAACCACTGAACCAATTTAAATGAAATTTGGTACAAATATAGTCTGGGACCCGAGAAAGGACAAAGTATAGTTTTCAACCCGGAAATCCCCTGGGAACGGGAGTTATTCCACGCGGATGAAGTCGCGGGCAAAAGCTAGTTATCTATAAAGTTTAAATAAAAACTTCAAAAGTCTGAAACCAAAAGATGATTCCCGGAGCTTCTCTTTTTATTAAAGTTATTAAAATCTCTAGTTTTATACTTGTTTGCATACAACTCCACTAAGCTATTGTTGACTGCAGTTTATCTTATGCTGTCAAAAGTTTTCTCAGTTTATAGTTTTTTTTTTAAGATTATTATTAAGTTTTTCTTTTTCTTGTGGGGTTGATTGTTTAGAACAGCTACCCAACTTCTTTAAACTTCTTGTTAATTTTTAACAGACTATATTAACAATTTCTAGAATAAGAAATTATTTCAGAGCTATACCTTTATAGAAGTAAAAAGTTAATTAAATACTTAAAACACCTGCCAAGCATATGGTTTAGATTTTATATTTAGCCTTGGCGATATTTTGGCCCCTGCTTTGTTCCGATGGTGTCGAAAGACGGCTAATGGAAACGAGAGTTTGCCTTAGGTATAGTCCCTCAATGAGTGAGCAATAGTACGCAGTATACTAGATATTTTCGAAATACTACATTTACTGCGCTCCAAAACAGAGATAGCTGATGTGGCCCAAAGGACAGGACATGTCGGCCGCATGTTGGACTAACTGTGGCTCAAGTGGCACATAACTGGAGTCCCGAGACTAGGCGACGGAGTTGCAGCAGACCACGAAGAAGAAAATGGAACCAACTGGATGGATTTTTGCCCGATAAGAGGCAAAACATCGCAAACGATGGAAGGAATGAAGGGAGGTGGAGGGAGGGAGTGGGACAGTACAGGCAAAAAAAAACAGTCACTCATATAGAAATTCAGATTACAAGCCTTTTGTGTAAAAATAATTACCCTTAACCCTGCTTCCGCCGAACTTTTACTTCCGTACGAACGTGACAAGCAAAGGTGAC
Source organism: Athetis lepigone (assembly GCA_033675125.1). Lineage (NCBI taxonomy): Eukaryota > Metazoa > Arthropoda > Insecta > Lepidoptera > Noctuidae > Athetis > Athetis lepigone. Next base: position 5,139,645 of record CM066243.1, read on the forward strand.
AAGTTGCACTCAAATACGCAAAAATTGACGAACGTAATGTTAGAATATTTTGCATTTAAACGACAGATATTAGAAAAGAAAAGATAAATCCTGCTACTCAGTAGAAACCATTCGTTGCAGTCACGTATCCTGGTTTCTGTACACAGTAGAACTTGTATCATTTTGGATGGCATCCAAATTCGTGACGGGCCCAACACTGAACGGATTATATTATTCAAAGTGACAAACAAACGGATGGGGGCATTTTATATTGGTTTTCGGGGGGGAGGGGGCGTTGATAGTTTTGCTTGTTTGGTTAAAGGATAGGTTAGCGATACGAGCTATTTGGTATGCAAACTATATTGGGTATGAATATTTTTATTGGGGTATAACTTTTTTTAAAGTGAGTGTCAGTGAGCCTTTGAAATTGAGTCTTATTGCACCAGGTCTAAATACATTATTTATTGTATTCGTATTACCACCATATACTATAACTATTACAACCGGGCAGCTCTCAAGTTTTGAGGAATGAGTTAAGAAATTCACGCGTCTTTATTCACAAATCCCCTCGTATGACAAATATTAAAGGAGAATGGGCACTTTATATTATGAGTGTAGTTCTAGGTGTGCGTATCACTTCATGATCTGTACAATTTTAAAAGTTAGTATAATAGCTTTATATTATTATATGACACCAAAGTCAGAGACATGCAAGGAAAGAACTGATTCATATGATGATGATGGTATACTTTCGAAGATTTTTTGTTACAGAAGTGCTGACACTTCATGACCTTTATCATTTTAATGGTGTAATAATACCTTTATTTTACTGCTTTATTGTATTTCCATGTTTCTTTATGATATTTTTTATGCGCAGAAACTGCTCGTGTAGCTCTCCACTACATAATGCTTTAATATAAATACTCACAGTTAACATTAAGTATGATTCTCTTGCTGACGGCGGGCGGCACGTCGTTGGCCGCGATGCACAGGAACGCGCCCATCTGCCGCCGGTCCACGCGCCACAGCGGGAGAGAACTGCCCGTATAGCTCTCCACTGCACAAGAAAAAACAAAAAATATTTTATTAACCAAGACCAACACTTCTTACACTGTCTTAGCAAAAAAAGCAAATTCATGATCGAACATACACATCTTATCACTAAATAATATTTTAAGGTTTGAGTTGCGAATATAAACAAATGGAAAAGGAAATTGGACAGACAGACAAACAAATTAATACTATAAGGATTTCGATTCCACCTTAAATAAATAACCACTAATAAGTTTTCTATAAAAGATGGTAGTAAAATAGCTCTGGAGTCTGTCTATCCGAATTTGTTATTTCACTACGCTAAAACCATTAATCAGATTTTAATGAAACTTGACGGATGAGAGATGGCTTTCAATAACAATTTATACAATTTTAATCTCCACTTCGTCTATCTTCGCGGCACCCGACATTCTTAGCAAGAAGTAGTAGATAATTTTATTGTGCCCATATATAACTACAAAGGTTTTTAGTATAATATGTGACAGATAGAATGGCGATAATTTGGACATAGTGGTAGTCACCGTTAAGATTGAAAGAAAAGGTCGTGGAATTTCGATACGTTGGACTGACCAGATCTGCACGACCCTCAACATCAAAGTGCACAATGCTTTACATTTGCCAGCAGATTTGCACAGATTGGGTTGTCCACTAGAAGTTTCTGGGAAATGGTCACGACTCTCAGCACTGAGACTGATGCAAAGAGGGAGTACATGTGACTCTAATCAGTCTAACCTTGATTGCCAAATACGTATAAACAATTGCAATCAAATTGTTGGTCAGTCTGGCAACAATGCCTATTATCGACTTGATGATTTAATTGATGTGATAGCGAAATGGTAGTAGTAATAGAGTTTTAGATTCATCATGAAATGTTGTTCCGAGTTCGAATCTGGGCAAGTACCTTTGTGACTTTTTTAATTCACATGTTCTAATTTCTAAGTTTATCTAGATCATGACTGGCAGCACGTGCCTCGGAAAGCACATAAAGCACGGGATTGTGTTTTCCAGGTACGAGTAGTCAGAGAGGCTAACAATCGGTTTAATAAAGAGGCATCGCGTTACCGAGTATTGGATTGCGGTCTGATTAGCAGATGCTCTACGTAAAACACTGGTATTTAGCTGGATTTTCTTAGACTAAAGGCCGCCCCATACTTAGACCCATTGTCGCTCATCATTGTCACTATCTTGCTCGTTCTTCTCCACATAAAACTACTATTTGGAACGAGCATCTTCAATTTTCTGTCTGACTGACGCCTTGACAATTCAAATGTACTTGTAAATGGTCTATTTTGAAGGAAATGAAATTTGACTGTGACTTTGCCCATAGAGGCGTAGCTGCTTAGACGCGTATTACACGTTCAATATACGCTAGGTGTACGCTTGCCTGCAGCTTACATACAAAACGTGGAAGCGGCTGCGTCGAGCTTGCGCCTACGTACACCACGGGTATAATGACGAATTCGCTTCTATGCAGCTAAGCCTCTGTGGAGAGTGGGCTTTAGTTGGAAATAAGCTAGGGAAGACATCACGGAGGCGAAATTGTGGCTAGATGTTAAACATTTTTAGTAACAAGAAATAATAATAACCTATAAATTCTAACACAGCATTTAACACTACACACCATAAGCTTCTAGATTACATCCTAACGTCTACAGAGCAGTTAATCATAATAGTCTACAGGAAAGACCTATATTCTGTAATGGAGGTTTACCGTTTATAACCGCACGGAAGTCGTAACCGTTAACTGGGGGAAATAACTGTGGTTATGAAAGCTTTAGTAATTCTCTCACTGTCATGCGACAAGTTTATTGTTGTGGTTTTACAACTAGTTTATTTTTTTAGTTGAAGACAGGTGCTTGGGGTTTTTAATTTGATTGCGGCTTTGAGGACCGAGTAAAGTTTTTAGAGTTGTGTGTTAGAAGCTGTGTGGGTTGGAGAAATGTTATTCGTTATCTTTAAGCTGAATAGGTTGACAGTATGTGTGTCACGCTGTTTGTTGAAATGTGCTCGAAACTGCTTACTGCTTCAGAACGTTATTTAAGAACAGAAAAGAATATATTTTTGTTTTATCCATACTAATATTATAATTGGGAAAGTGTGTCTGTCTGTCTGTCTGTCTGTCTGTTTGTCTTTCTTTCACGGCAAAACGGAGCGACGGATTGACGTGATTTTTTAAGTGGAGATAGTTGAAGGGATGGAGAGTAACATAGGCTACTTTTTGTCTCTTTCTAACGCGAGCGAAGCCGCGGGCAGAAGCTAGTTTTTAAATAAATATTTAGGCGTAAAATGAATTTTAACTTTGGAGCACTAAATTGAGCACTGTGAATTTAAAAATGGAATAAAATATTATGTAATTGAAACTGGGTAGAGGGAGGAAGAGTATCCTATCGTGACACAGTTTGATTAGTTTAAAGGACTGTGAGAGTCGAATGTTAACCTAAATAATATTTTAGTGTAAGTATGTCCCAGGCCGTTATGACACCATTAAAATAAATAATGAAGCCTAAATATTAGATTCAATTTTCAAAATCCATTCTAAATCTGGTCCTTTGGCGTTTTTACAGCTTCTATCCACAACTTTTCCTCCTATTTCCTTTCTCACACATAATGTGCATATTAAATAGAGTTATTCAACATTAAAAGCCTTCCTTGATGATCAATATTACAGCAATTATCACCACGATAGCGTTAGTTTAACTAATAACTTAAGTAGGTTACACGCGAGCGTAGAACCTCGGCATTACCAAGCTCATGAATGCATAGGAATACACTGAAATAATAAAAATATAGGGAAATTTATTTTTGCTTTACGGCGTTAGAAGTAAAGTTACTGCTGACAGAAATGTCGCGATTGTATTTCGTGATTCTGGTTTAATTGTGAGAAAAGGTTATTTATTATTTTATGTGGTAATGTGATTAAGGAGAGGTCTTATAACTGTTAATTCAAATCCTACTGACCTGATATTAATTTTTGAAAAATATTGAGATTGGTTTTAAAAAGTCACAAGTTTGCAAATCCATCACACCACATCACACAAGTTGCTGGGCGTATGAGCGGGTTCAACACAAACTTTTATAAACGACAGCCAGTGCCGTTCCATCCATTCATATTAATTTGACACCTTTGAGGCGATAAAAGACTGTAAAGGTGGCCATGGACTGTCATTTTGGCGCGTCAGTCGAACTGATGTACGTACAAAATTTAGCCGAATCGCCATGCCAGAGTTGGTTGGCCGCCTAAACCATTTAGAGTGAGGCTACAGTTTTACGATTAGACTAACTAGCTTCTGTCAAACAATCGCTAGAGCGAACGTTCTTCAAGCAATCCTTTTTTCTAGAAAATGTTCTTCGAGAAACCGTCCTTTCGGTCAAATGACCATCAAGCGATATACGTCGAACGTCAACGTTCGGCCATCTACGTCATCGTGATTCACTCTATTTCAAGTACCTACCTGTGATTAGCAATTTTTTACCGACTTCACAAAAAGGAGGAGGTACTATGTTCGGCTGTTTGTATGTTTTTTTTTTGTATGTTTGTTCATCGATTACTCCGTCAATTGTCACGGGATTTTCAAAATTCTTTTTTTGTTCGAAAGCAGATAGTTCTGAGGTGGTCCCATTGTCACCAAGTTAGGATCTGATGATGGGATCTTAGAGAAATCGAAGGCAACCCTCAAATTTTATAGGCTCACTTATTGTTTTTCGCATATTTTATGAAGTATCTTGTGTATTTGCGTATGGTTGTCACCATCTCAGTTAGCTGAGCTGATGATGGAAGGTACAACTCCTTAACAGTAAGAAGTTACTCGAACAGGCAAGGACTGTTTTAGTAAATTGTTTTGATGTTTGATAGGGCATTTGCCACATTTGGGCTCATGATCATCAAGTCAAGACCTGATGCTGCAGTCAGGATAGTCTGCAGAGTACCTAACTCAGCGACAAATAACAGCAGATATATCGTGTTTAGGCTCATTGAAAAGGGCTCGATGTGTGGATAAACGTACTGTTAATGAGGAACACCGAAGTACATAGAGACCTGATGCTGAAGCCAGGAGCATCAGAAAAAGTACAAACCTTGAAATTACAGCACAGTAGTCGTGTTTGGGCTCATTTTAAACAGGACTAACATTAACTCGACACTCAAAAGTAAAAAATAAAAAACTTTTTACAAAAAAAAAAATAACCGACTTCAAAAAGTAAAAACTTAAAATTTCGGAAGTCGGTGGCAACACAAATTGACTGGCAGAAGAAAAGACACCGACTTCCGAAATTTAAGTTATTTTTAAGTTTTTACTTTTTGAAGTCGGTTATTTTTTTTTTGTAAAAAGTTTTTTATTTGACACGCATGTTGACTTCCCCCATTCATACGAACCACCCACAGGAACCAATTATTTACCTAACCTACTCATGACACTCCTACGCGTAAATGTAAAATAAACATTTTAGTATCCCAAATAGACTTCTCATAAACATGACGTTATTTTAGGCTGAGGCCATACTAAGCAGAGACTGGAGGCAAGAAGAGCGAAAGGAGATAAACTTTATATGGCTGCATTAATAGCGAAAATCGGATGTATATTTTACTCCAATTTCGCTGATACATTGATATAACCGATGCGGTGATTACAGTAACGTTTTTCCTGTCATAGAGAGAAATCAAAGATTGCTCGTATGGCTACACCGTACATCAAATGTACGGTGTAGCCAACATGATTGTGTATGCCAACATTGAAACAAACAAATGAATACTCACGTATGGCTACACCGTACATTTGATGTACGGTGTAGCCATACGTGAGTATTCATTTGTTTGTTGCAATCGCTCTTACGAGTATGTCCTGCACAGACGACGGACAACGGCAGATAAAAAAGTCTGCGATGCGCATTTATAAGTACTACAATAAGGTTGCAATTGGTCCGTGCAATACCGCACTTCGCCTGGCGGACTGCAAACGGACAAAGGCAACCTAATGACAGAAATAATAAGAGCGCACCGCGGACATTTTTTCCGCCATTGTCCTTCGTCTGCACAGGCCCTTAGCCAAAGTAAACTCAAGGAAATGACTTAATGTGTTGTTAGGTTTCTCGCGTGACTGTTACACATATTTCCCCAAAATATTCCAGCAGCGTATCGAAATATAACCATTAGTTCAAGTTTGAATATTAAATGAATACCTATACTTAGGTAAAGAAGTGAAAAGTGGGCTGTCAAAATGAGTTATTGGGTTCACGGCCTCTGCGAGCTATCTTGGTGTGTCTATCAAAAGTGGTTTGTTTTAGCAAACAGGTTGTGAAAGGACCCGATTTCCTTATGTCTAGCTTTTGACCGCGGCATCGCCCGCCCGATTTTAAATTTTTGTGTAATCAACGCCCACTTCCATCCCCTATGTTACCACGTGGGAGTTTATTTAACAAAAATCTTCTCTGTGTGGATATTTACTCATCGTAAAGATCAAAACCTTCAAGTTTCTTATATCTAGGACCAGCGGTTTGGACAGCACGTTGATATATCACCGAGTCAGTCAATCACTTTACCATTTCATATTTTATAGATTCAAACTTGTTCAACATAAACGTATAGCAGATAACAACGATGTTATAAGTAAAAAAGTGTAGATAGGTTATATGCAGTCAAAAAGTGGCACATTAAAAGTTTGCCCATTGGCAAACATGATACTAAGTATCGCGTTGACATTTGACGTTTATCTCTTTTTCACTCGCACTACTTCAATCATGCCATCCTACTTTGACGTGTAATATATGTGTGCGTTAGTGTGCCGTTTGAGCAGATAAAATTTCGTTTGGGTAACCTATCTACACTTTTTTACTTATAACATCATTGGCAGATAATATGTATATTAAATAAATAATAATATTACCTGTAGTAAAGAGTTTGCGGTTGTCATTTGTAGTATTAAAGGACAAGCTCAAACTTTTAACGTTAGACTTTTGATCTCTAAACCCCTGAACGCTCCTTTATTGCCTTCACAATCGCCCCTAAGGACCAATAAATAGTACCTAAGTTCAACCCTTAGAAGTACTTTTCTTAAACTTCTTGTCATAATTCGATTAGAAGTTTCGTATTTGTGTACAAAATGTCAGTTTTATTTTGTATACTAAGATTTCCACAAATACAAATCTTTTTATTCGTCAATGTAGGTGTAAGTGTGCAATATAAAAGGTGTTATAGTTACAAAAAGTTCGTTCGCTACATTGGGCCTGTGGGCATACGAAAATTATATTAAAAGAGAATTACTTATATTATATTACCTATTATTATGTATATAATACACAATCATCGGTCCTGCGCCACCCACATCCGTCTTGCGGGAGGCCTGCCCACGCTGCGTTTTTAGGTACGCGATCGCCACAGAACCTTGTCGAGAATGTCGTCAGCGTAGCTAATATTATTAACACTAACACCACCCACCCGGCTAACACGCGACCCACGTTGAGTCCCACTAAATGTCATTTATATACAGGCTGAAGAACTTTGTAGACAAACGTTTAAATCTTTATTTCTCAGTTGTTTTTTCTTTTGCTCTTTATCTACATTGTTTTACAAATAGAAGAGCAAAAATTATGTGAGTAATCAAATTTTTGTGAAACTTAATTTTAAAGAGTGTCCGCGAAGTATCTTGCTTGTCGTTCTCCATTGTGATCTGCCTACGTTTTGGATCATGTAACAAGCGTCACCTTTCTGACTAAACGTCCTACTTTAACAGTTCATAAATGCCTGTAAATGGTCTAAGCGAAGTGAATTTTAATTTTTGGTCGTAACACCCACAACGCAATCCAGTTCGTACATTTTCGAAAGAGAGCCTGAACATTCTATTATTTTTTTTGGTTTGTTCTTTTTCTCTATCTGTTATATTTTTATCTCTATCCATATTTTATATTTTGTATGTATGTATCTATGTATTAATATAAGATTTTTTCTTATAAAACTTAATATCTATGTACCTACTGGCAGAAAATGTCTAAGGCATAAAGCCCGCCGATGTGCGATGTTTTTATTTGTGCATAAAGTTTTAATAAATAAAAAATAAATTTACCACAGATCGTCTGGTTTTAGAACCGTGGTTCAAAACAATGTTACTGTTATAGTTCATCGAATATTTCGTTCCAATAACAGTGTAATCACGAATTACCTGTACTGGTTTGTACCTCATTAACAACCTGTTAACAAGCTCCAACATTGAAAGTTAGGCGTTCAGTTATTGACTGACTAATATAGTTGATAGCGTAATTTACATTAGTAGTGTAGCGAAGTTTACGTTAACGAATTTATGTAAATTGTTTCAAGATACTTGGTATTATAGTACAGTTTACATGTTAAGCGTAAACAATAATGTTTACTTAAAAAGTGAGGGTAGAGCCTTGGCTTGATGTATTGCTGTTCCGCAGCAGGGTGTAGACATTTCATTACACAGAGAAGACACGAAGAGCCATCACCACGCTTGCTCAAGGCGGATTGGCGATTTCTGACTCATGTTAACTACAACTCCAGGTTTCTTCACGATGTTTTACTTTATAGATGTGTGTGATGTCCAAGGTACGTTTTTGAAGACACATTGGTACTTGCCCGGATTTGAACCCACGACCTCTTGTATGAGAGGCGCCTTTACTACTAGGCCATTATGACATTTGTATGAAGAGCGGCCTTTGCCCTGCAGTGGGACAGTAATAGGCTGGTATTATTATTATTTATTATGTAATACCCGTGCGACGCTGGGGCGGGTCGCTCGCTAGTTGTACAATAAAGTTCTTACGCATAAAAATACGACGCAATTGCATATTTTTCTAAACTAGGTTTAAACCCCAGGCTAGAAAATGCTTAGTCTTAAGTTAAAGTTAAACTAAAACACAATTGCAAAAGGTACATTGATTATATTATATCTTATTTGAAATGCGTGAAAATGATATATTCCCTTTATCTCGAGTCCCGTTACGTCGATCCTGGAAGTCTATTGTTCTTCAAAGTATTGATATTTTACGCTTTCTATTACCTTTATGTCGAGTTTGGTGAACAGGTACAGTCAGGGATATTAATTAAAAGCCAAGGTTTGTTCCCGTTGAGTTATACCAGTTTGTGTCACACTGAAATTGCCGATTAGTAACACTGTAACTCAATGCGAGGTTTTTTTTGCCATTGATTTACACTGAAACCTAATAGTATGTAATAAGGTAATCATATCGGTAACAAAGTGTCTCACAGAGTTACAGGATGTTATTTTTTAATTATTGATTGAAAACTTAAGAGAACAAAAGTACTAGGCGCGCAGTAACGTGAAGTAGTTATGTGCGAAAATTTAAAATTCACAGTATTTTTTAATTTTCTTACAAGATCACCTTAATCAATCCAAAGTACTAGGCGCGCAGTAACGTGAAGAGGTAAATAGAAAACGTAATCTAAAAAAAAAACCGATTGGTAACATTGTTACACAATGCGACGTTTAGGTTAAAAAAATTGGACATACATATGAAAATAAGTAATAGAAAATAATTTTTCATGCCATTGGCTTTTATAGGCTGACTGTACCTGATCACCAAACTCGACATAAAGGTAATAAAAGCGTGGTAAATACACTCGACATAAAGGGAATAGAAACGGGACAGAAACCTAAGCTCGACATAGGGGTAATAGAAGCGAGACAAGGTTTTCGGCTCGACATAACGGGACTCGACATAAAGGGAATAAATCGTGAAAATGGCACCATAATCACACAACATTTCTTGCTATATGTTAAAGTACGTTTCCTTTTAAGAGTATGAAAAGGAAAATTTAATAAGCTTATCTAAATTATTACATAAAATAAGCACCTCTGCTTCTTCAACAATATTATCAAACCAAACGAGCCAAAACCACGGCAAGAAGCCAAGCTTATTAAGGAAACGTTCGTACATATGTAAGGAAACATTATAAATATGTCTGGTTGAGCCTCTACCTCCAAGCATTTCCCACTTTGAATTAAGAACAAGGACAGGGCATAGACCTAGGAATAGTATAAAGTTGACAACAAATAAAGAAACTTTTAAACTAAGCTGTTTTTTTTTATTTAAATATATCATCGGATATTTTAAAAAATGTCATTCCCAACAAAATTGCAGCAGCTACAACTTCAAAAGGTGTGATGTGAATAATTTGGTCGAAATTAATATTTGGCACAAGCTGACGTTACAGATACATAATTATCTTTATAAACACAAATGTTGCTACTCACGTAAGTATTTGGGCTTAGCTATATTTTTGTCTCTTTCTTGCACTTGCATTGACATTTGTGTGACAGTGAAAGGAATAATGTCTAGCTAGAGTACGTGAGAAGTATCGTTAATCTCAGCCGTGATGTAGGAATTTCTAGTAACATACATCATACATTATGCCTAGGGATGTATGCTAATGCAACATGGCCGAAACGAGTTCTGGCTGAAAAGGTTTGTGTACAAATACACAGGTAGATTCTAGAAGTGGTTCAAATTTTGAATAAGGGGCGCGTTTTGGCTACGTCGTAAGAAATTCAATCTGAGTTCAACCAGAGTCAGTCAGTATATCAATTTGTGCAGTTTGGACGTTAACCAGTTGAGTGACCAAGTCAGGTTCTGAAGGATAAAAAGACCAGCATAACCATTATTTGTTTTGAATGGCACTAAAAAACATCAACACATTAACATTGTTAAGAAATATTAACATGCAAAACACTAACAATAAAAACTGAAATGTTTTGCCAAAGTCAAATTTTATTGAAATTTATTCCATTCAAAAAAACTCAGCAACATAAAAAAACAGAACACAGCCGTTAACTTCAATCTCCAAATATAAAAAACACGAAAAACTTATTTAAAAAATCCTTTTCCAGCATCAAACTGGCAACACCGCAAAAAATCCAAAAACTTAACATAAACGAACCGGCTCGAAGGACCAGATTTTGCTGCGTGCACCTATCTAGTATTTTAGATAGTCAACGGTCCGGGTAATGGGAGCAACATGTTTCTCTTACCTACCAATTTGTTCCGGCACCTGTGCCCAGTTATCCCATACATGTCGAGCTTAATCTTAAGATTAAACTTTAAGATGTAAACAAAGTTATGTTTACACAAATGTTCTGTTTTGAACTGTTCCGCTTTGTGGCGAGATTTAGCATCTGGTTTTGAGTGTTGTGTCAAAGGGAATTATTGCGCGTAGAATGGTTTGTTAACGTTTGTGAGTGAGAAAGTTTTAATTGCTGTTCCAATTAGAATTAATGGGAATAAGTGTTTAAAGGTAGGCTGTTAACTGATGGAAAACACTAAAATAACTATTATGATTTCGTGTTAAGCGTAAATCTAATGATTGAGAAAACAGTTTGTCAAGTCTTGGTAAACCAAAATTACAACTTAGATCCTGCGTTTTTAAATGTTTAAAACAGATACACTATTCCCTACCAATAGAACTCCTGAACATCAGAATCAACAGTGGAGTCCTCAAGAAAATTGCCGATCAATGAAGCTTGACTCGACTGTCTTCCAACTCAAACCAAAACTAATCAGAAAAGAACGGCGAAGGAGCGAGAAAAATATGTTTTCTACCAACCATAAGTCTGCACAAGAGCACATAATAAAATCCATACTAATATTATAATTGCAAAAGTTACTCTGTTTGTTTGTCTGTCTGTCTGTCTCTTCTTTACGCCTAAACAACTGAACCGATTTCAATGAAATTTGGTATAGATATGTCCGGGACCCGAAAAAGGACAAAGGATAGTTTTCATCCCGGAAATTTCTCGAGAATGGAAATGAAGTGGCGGGCAAATGCTTGTTTTACTGTCTACTAATAATTTGTAAATGTCAATAATAAAACCTTTTTTTACCTTTATCAAACTCCCTAGACTGTGGCTTCTTGAGCAGCACTGGTTCATGGTCTTCTCTTCTCCAAGTTATCTTCGGAGGCGGGTGACCTGTCGCCTTGCAGGTTAACGTGGCGTTCTCCAGCTCCTGAACTGACACGTCGCCTGATGTCTCGTCACTCATGATGTCTGGAGGCACTGTGGCAATCAAATGATTGAGGTTATTGACTTGGTTTTTAGGGTTCCGTACCTCAAAAGGTAAAAACGGAACCCTTATAGGATCACTTTGTTGTCCGTCTGTCCGTCCGTCCGGCTGTCAAGACCCTTTTTCTCAGAAACGCGTCGAGATATCAAGCTGAAATTAATATCACATACTCGGGTCTGCTATCTCTTAAAGCAGTGAAAAAATCAAGTTTTTAAATCAACGCAATAAAAAGATACGGCGGTTTATATTGCAAATTTGGACATTTGCAAGGAAATCAAAACCTATAGGGTACTTCCCATTGACCTAGAATCATGAAATTTGGCAAAAAGCAAGGTCATGTAGCACAAGTAAAGGGAAAACTCCGAAAACCGTAAATTTGTAGTTAGTTCACACCAGGCGTCCGTCTGTCCGTCTGTCTGTCAATAACCTTTTTCTCATAAACTCGTCGAGACATCAAGCTGAAATTAATATCACATACTTAGGTCTGCTATCTCTCACAGCAGTGAAAAAAACAAGTTTCTAAATCAATGCAATAAAAAAATACGGCGGTTTATATTGCATATTTAGATATTTTCAAGAGAATCAAAACTCAAAACCTATAGGGTACTTCCCATTGACCTAGAATTGTGAAATTTGGCAAGAAGCAAGGTCATGTAGCACAAGTAAAGGGAAAACTCTGAAAACCGTAAATTTGTAGTTATTTCACATCAGGCGTCCGTCTGTCCGTCTGTCTGTCAAGAACCTTTTTCTCAGAAACGCGTCGAGATATCAAGCTGAAATTAATATCACATACTCAAGTCTGCTATCTCCCAAAGCAGTGAAAAAATCAAGTTTCTAAATCAACGCAATAAAAAGATACGGCGGTTTATATTGCATATTTAGACATTTTCAAGGGAATCAAAACTCAAAACCTATAGGGTACTTCCCATTGACCTAGAATAGTGAAATTTGGCAAGAAGCAAGGTCATGTAGCACAAGTAAAGAGAAAACTCCGAAAACCGTAAATTTGAAGTTATTTCACTAAAAAACAAATTAACGGAACCCTCGTTGCGCGAGTAGAACTCGCACTTGACCGGTTTTTTTAATATCGGTCAGTTGTGAATGGGAATCGCATAATGAAGAATTTTGAGCTACTGTCGCCGCAAAAACCTTTAAAAGAATTTAAAAGAATCTCGAGGTAAGTCTTGAAAGATGCTGATTTGAGTAAACTAAACTAATCGGATATTGAAGAAATAATTCAGTCAAGCTATAAGTAAAATTGTATAATGCGTTCCTGTCAATTGATTTCTTAGTTTTTTGTGAAGTTATAAGTGATCTAGTGAGTTATCACCTTATCACAGTATTCAACCCCAAATTTATAAAAAAAATGGTTCTAGATAACTTTCTAAAAACATTATCGAATTTACAAACGCCTAGCTCAACTTTAATAACAACCTACTCAAGACAACAAAATTAAAACTAAGCTATTAAAGAGGCAGACATCGCATTATCATTTTAAGGCTCTTGAGGGTCTCCCTAACATACAACCTGAAATCCCAAAGCTAACATGAAAACTAAGTTAAGTAAGTATTTATATAAACAGTATCACAACATCTTCCAGCGTTAAGGATGATTTCCACCGAACGGATCGGATTGGAACAGATTTAGCAATCGCAAAGCGATATTAAACCGTCTACGCAATAATTATTTTACCACCGTAGGTCCGTAGTGCATGGCTTAGTAGTAGTAGGCAAGATTGTGAAGTGCTACTAACATAGATTTAAGTTTTATTTACAATTTTTTATGAACATACATATATTATATCATTATGAATATTAAGTTAAGTTATTTCTGTAAGTAGTAGTATTACGATTCTTCTAAGACCCGCGATTGTAGCCAACAATACGCTGTGACTCTGTATGCTGGCCGTATCCGATCGCTGCCTTTTGGCTGTTGTGGCGAACGCTTAACTCTATTCGTTAGGAACGAAAGTGACCAGACGAAGGAACGAATACCTTCCCAAGCAACAGTAAGGAGCTGATCGTATGCGTCGATATTTCGCTATCGCGGACGCCACCGATCGTATCCTTTCCGATCCGATAGGATGCAAGCCGTTTAGTGGATATCGTCCTTTAGACATAAAAAATGTAGGTTATAACCTAAAACAAAAACTGTAACACAAAGCGTAAGTACGATTCACCGCAAGGGGCTAGCAATTTTTAACGCGAAAACTTTTTTGTACCACTGCCGGGGGTGAGACGACGGCGAAGAGGACGGAGGGAGGGGTGAGAAAGGGAAAAGAGGGGCGGAAAAAAGGTGAATTTTCACAATATTGTTCTGATTTATTGTACCGCGCACGTTGTAGAAAACTTTTTGGTACTTTAACCGTTTTCGTTCGACGCCACCGATTTGCATTCAACCGAGACTTGAATTTTGTTAAGTTTTGCTTTATTTATGATTCGGAGTCTTTGTTAAATGTCGTAAATTCGTTTGTTAACGTTTGTTCTGGAATTGAATAAGTTGTTGTGGGTGCTGTGATTGTTTGAACTTTGTTTACGAGGTGGCAGTTTTCTGTTACCTACTAAATCTAACTTAGGAAGTGTTGAGAAATAATTTAATTTACACAAAATGATGTCTCTTACAATCCGGGGTTGCGGAATGTTTATAATAGTTACCGTGACCCTGGAACATAAAGGGCACTCGAAGGAACATGAGTGGGATTTAGTCAGTAAGAGTCTGACACGCCTTCCCGCCGCACCCAGGACGGGAGCAGTCATTGAATGATTTTCCACTCACCAAAAAAAAAAATGTCTCTTACAATTTCAACTTATAAAAGGTTAAGTTGCATGCTTTGTAGAAAATTACTCCACGTCCGACAGCAATGAAAAATATCCCAAAAGATAAATAAACACGACTATTAATAAATTGCATACCTCCGATTGTCATCCTTACTGACATTCATAATTAAAAAATTTTAGCTTTTTATTGAGATACGATCTCTATCTCGATGTTGTTGCAATCGGATATAGAGCTTTTTTGCAACTTTTTCTTTACATAGGAGTTATAACTCATAGGTTCTCATAAACTTTTTTCTTATTTTTCACGCTTTCACAGTTGCAATTTTAAATAAAGTTTATTAGTGCGGACATTCAACTTTCATTCATTTTGCTTTGTAAAGTATCTAACATCTTATAAAACTACTTAATTACTTATTTTTCTTCCTCGACAACCTGTTAACAACTTTTCATAGAACAAAGTTGACAAACTTTTTATGAATTTATCATACAAAACCTGTCATTTTTTAAATTTCTGATTTTCACCCTAATTTATAAGTAACCGACATAAATACCTTAAACGTGCATAATCTGTACTTAATATTAAAGCGCTAATTTTAGGAACAACTTTATCGATTTGAAAAATTGTGATAGATAGATAGATAGATAGATAGATAGATAGATAGATAAAACGTTTATTTAGCACAACACAAGACACAATACAGGCAATGGACAAAAACATAATAAAAAAGGAGAAATAGAAAAAAAAAAGCATACAAAACGATACAAGCCAGAACCACACTATTCAAAATAATTCGACGCCACCGGACGTGACAACACAAAATTTTATTACTTAGCGTGTCGGCGATGTGGTTCTGGCTTAAAAAAAAAAAAAGAAATTGACCATAGACAGCTTAACATTTATGTCGGTCGATTACTACTGGGCGGTGTGTGTCTCGGGTGCCCTCTATCTGGCAGAAACTTGTTTCTCCGAAACCTATTTGGCATAACTCACTTGGCAGAAACTTTTTTAAACGAACATTGTTAAGGTATAAAAAATATTTAACATAATTGTTTTTTGGCCTAATGTTTTTATGTCCGAATTTTAAATGGGATACTTTTAAGATGTCAGAATTGTATTGGGAATAAATACCTTCGTCAGAGTTACAATTTTGCATAATTTCGTTTAGCATAACGTTTATTTAGAGTGCCGATTATTTGGCATAATTTGACTTAGCATACTGCGAAGATCACAGAATTTCAATAGAAATAATTATTAGTCATATTGAAAAAAATATATATATTGTTTTATTAAAATCACTATGGTGTGCTACAAAAGTGAGTAACAGAAATGAATCGCTGCAAAACCGACTTCTCGTAGTCTTGTCTGCCCTACCCCTAGAGTGTAATTTAAACCCGCGAAGGCGCGGAGGGGCGAGGCGGCCCGCGAGCTGAGGAGCAGGTGGTTTTAACGCACACAGCCGCGGCTGAGGCTGGCCGGCAAAGCCGGCCAGCAAGCCGAAGCTGCGGTGGTGGACGTAAAACCATCTGCGACGATTAGCTCGCGTGGGGCCGCCGGAGCCCCGCAGCGCCGGAGCCGTGACATAAGCCATGCCTGCTGCATGTTGCATGCTTGCTGCATGTTTCATGCCTGCTGCATGTTGCATGCTTGCATGCTGCATGCCTGCTGCATGATGCATGCTTGTTGCATGCTTGCATGCTTGCTGTATGCTTGCTGCATGCCAAAATAAGACATGAAATGCATGCCAAAAGATGATTCTGGCTGTGAATTTTCTGCGATATGATGGTTCTACTTTTGATTATTATGGATATAAAATATATGCCAAAGGATGATTCTGGTTTTGAACTTTCTACGATGTGATGGTTATACTTAATGATTATTATGGATATGAAATTTATGCCTAAAGATGATTCTGACTTACAAAATTATGGGTTTCGGTGTATGGTAAATGAGTGTATGCCAAAAGATTTTCTGCGAAAAGAGGTTTATGCTATCCGTTGCTATGCAAAATAAAGTTATGACGTAAAAAGTTCTGCTATAACAGGTGGACCCGTGTGTCTCATGATTGCGCCAAATGGGAGTCCAGCTCAGCATATGCCAGGTATAATACCTGACGCTGGTATTCTGCTGCATCCCGTTAGTGACATGCGGATGTCGAGAAGACACATTTATGAATTTCAACAGACAGATACATGGTGCGGCGCGTATACGAGTATATCATAGGAGTGGTAAGTACCCACATTTTAACGTACTTGCGTAAGGTGCGTAACGGATAGAACAAAAGATTTTAGAATTTAAATCTTACTTGATATTTTTGTAAGTCTATTAATTAGTTTAGTGCACGAATTTACATGTTGGTATAAAATAATATAATTTTAGGTAATTATGTATAAAAAGTAGTATGTATGTGTAATGTTAGGTAAGTATGTATTTTTTTATTATAATAATAATGGAAAAGACTAGCGTACCGGTATATTTTGTATTGTAAATATAATTATGTATGTGTAATGTATAGTTATTTAATGTCTGTGTGCGTGTTGTAGTATATGAGTATTCGCTTCTTTTTTAACATTTGCCTCTATCTTTGCTTACAGGACTACGTGCAGACAAAACTTGACGTTTGGAACAGATGAGGGTGCTAACAGCTATATTATGGACGTGTTCGCGACGGTCAAGCCCAGTTTTTTTTGAGAGTCGATCAGATACTGCCGCAATTGACTTCTAAAGGTACCTAATGTTTTTAGATTCCTTATCGGCGGGGGAATGTTGTTCCAGCACTTGGATGCGGCATACCTGAAACTGCCTCTGAAGGCGGCCGTCTTGTGCACTTCTGTAGAAAGTTGCTGGGAGCACTGTCTGATTGCGCATTGTCGTCTACTAGCGATCCAGCTCAGTTTATTGTATAGATAAGCTGGCTCTTTATACTTAATGACCCCAAACAGTAGACACGCTAAGTGTGATAGGGTTGAATATCACACACCACCACCATAGCTTTTGCCTGCAGTTTTGCTAGCGTTAGAAAGAGACAAAAAGCCTATGTCACTCTCCATCTCTTCAAAATAGACAGACAAACAGACTTCGAAAGACGGACAAACAGACAGACGGACAAACAGACAGACACACACACACACTTTCCCATTTATAATATTAGTATTACGCCACGACCTATGGGGGCAAGGTAGTAATAACGATGCGGGTGAAACCGCGTGGTACAAGTAGTATCATGATCCAGGGTTGCGGAATGTTTATAATAGTTACCGTGACCCTGGAACATAAAGGGCAACCGAATGAACATGAGTGGGTTTTAGTCAGTAAAACTCTGACACGCCCTCCCGCCGCACCCAGGACGGGAGCAGTCATTTGATGATTTCCCACTCCCCAAGAAAAAAAAAAGTAGTATCATGATATAGTCACGGTATCCCAAATTGGGTCAGATTGATGAATGAAAAATATATTGCAAGAAATTTCTTTTCCACTTTTTTCATAATTAAAAATTAGAAGCGGTTTTTGAGGAACTAATTAACGGAGGCTATGAATTATTCGTGTTATCTTTGGCTTGAATTAATAAAATTAATCGTTCGGGTTTGTAATTAGGCAGGTTGCGAGGGCCACTTCAGCTGTGAAATGCTGCTTGGGAAAGATTACAACCTTGAAGGCTTATCTTTTACATTCATCTCTCTAACCTTTTATCTATGTAAATGTCTGGTCCCAGCCCAACATAGCTAGACTTTTTGGCTTCTGGCTATCCGATACGACTTTCTTGTATGAGACAATCCCGCCACACTATTCCCAATCACTGCAACTCCTGAAAGCCAGATTCAACAGTCGAGTCCCCCAGCAAAGCGTCGAACAATGAAGATCGACGAGTCCTTGAGAAACGATTAGACAAGAGGATTGGATCCCGCAACGAAATTAATAAGACAAGAAAGGAGGAGTAAAAAATGTGACGGCTGTCCAAGATCTAAAACCCTGGAATAAAGAATAAGCTGATTGCTTTATGTGCTTTCAAATAAAACCAAAACCACAAAACGAAATTATAGGTTCTTATCAACAAATCAGAAACATTCTCAGACTAAACTTTTCACGATAAAATCTAGTAGATCTATTTAAAGGAAAAAAACCATCGATTACCTTCACCTATTCATTAACTGTCGCGCCGTCGGCAAATGAATGTGTGGGTTCGATTCGATACGTAAATGTATGCGGCTCTATTTTTAAACCCTTTGCATCAATATTGTAAGGGATTCGACCGGTCGAAGCGACTCGTAGTAACAAAATACCGTGTTGGTGTCATTTATTGAACTTGTCATTTGAGCTACAGACTTACTAGTACCTGAATTATTAAAATGCCACGTCTATTATTAAGTGCCGGTGACTACGAGTCTGGGTGTGGTAAAAGGTTTTTTGTATTGAGAATATCGTAGTGCTTTCTTTCGTGTAGAGGTTACAAGTCATAACCTGGCAAGTACCGATGTAACTTCTTTAATGCATTTGTACTTTCAACGGCTATCTAGGACATCACTGACATTCCGTGCCTCGAAAAGAAACAGAAACTCATGAATCTGACAATCAACCTAACCAAGGGCTATCGTGTTAACCGCTCATAAAAATTTGGAGGTTTAATAGGTAGTCGATCTTTATACAAGATAATTTTTTGCAAAAAAAAACCGACTTCCCTCGATTTCGGCATGATACCATCATCAGATCCTGGACTTGATGACAATGGGACCATTTGGAAAGTCTACCCTTTCAAGCAAAAAAAGAATTGTTCAAATCGGTTGGTAAACGACGGAGGTATGCGCGAACAAACATAAAAAAAATACAAATATCTGAATTGAGAACCTCCTCCTTTTTTAGAAGTCGGTTAAAAACACTGGTATTCATCGGGATCCAGTTAGACTAGAAGTGAAACCTTTCATAGTTGGAAAACCATTGTGTCTTGTGCTTCAGTTGATTCTTAGGTCTTGGCTGAGGTTAAAACCCAATAATTAACAATCTGTCTGTAAATATTCCCCAAAGTGGACTACGCACACATATTCAACTCCATTCGCGTGTTGTTGAACGATTTTGGTCAAACTTTCAGTTTTACTTCTATCAACCGCGCTCAGCATCATGAAAAAATGGTTAAAGTCATTAAAAATTAAAAAATCATTAAAATCATATTTATTTTGTAAATAGGTTATAAACATAACACTTTTACACGTCAATATTGTTTTTTTTTAAATTAAGCGAACGATGGGGACAGGCCGGTGTTTCGTAGCGTAGCTGGACTGCTCTGAGAAGAAACATCCGAAACAAACTCAGAGGTCAAAGTCTCTTTTAAAGTCCATACAATCGTATTGGTCAAAAATGTGCGAGAACCATGAAGGTTTGTCTGAGGTACTCTCTAGATGAGAGAAGCACACAGATTTGAGTAGACCTGACCAGACAGTGCAAGCATTATTTTGTCAGTAATCGTTTAGCTCAACTAAAAACTTTAAGGAGCTCAACTAAAAACTTTAGAGTCAAAGGATAATAACGAAAATTTGAAAAAAAAAACAATGTTTAACCTATATTTTTTTTGTGATTAACGTTAAGATGATCTTGTCATTTCTATTTGAAAATCAGTGACTTAATAGACTTAGTATATTGGTCCAGATAGAAAAAAAACTTTTCGACTATCGGAACTTTACTTTTCGATATCCCATAAGACACGTATAAGATTACAGTACGACCCACGTAAAAACATAGACGTACCGCAGGCAAAACCGTGGAGTATAACAAAAGCTGAAAAATAAATAAAATATATAATAAATAATAATTATTGGCTATTTGCGTTTTCAAATTACAGCCCCTCGAATTTCATGAAGAAGCTATTAACAGTCTGTGTAGAACAATCTTCGAGATTGTTTGAAGTATTCAAACGTCTATTATTTATTTGGGAGGCACTGTATTTGACTTAGGTATCTAATTAATTCTAGATTGTTGGTTCAGTTATTGTTGAAAATTAATTACGGAATATCAATCTATACATATAATAAAATCGTAGGAAAGTCAAAACTGTACATTGAATATTTTTTTTAAAGAATACTTGAGGCGTGATCTACAATCGATACCGAAGCCAAAAATATAGTTTTTAGAATTTTTGTCTGTTTGTCTGTTTGTTTGTTTGTTTGTTTGTCTGTATGTATGTCCGGGATAAACTCAAAAAGTACTGCATGGATTTAGTTCAAATTTTGCAGGGATATTACTAAGAGGTCGGGTCAAAACAAAGGCTACAAATTATCACGCTATCACCTACGGGGGAGGAGCTGGAGCCTTCACGCTGACGACGTCGCGGGCATCAGCTATCTTCGGAATTACTCAACGGATTTCAATGATTTTTTTTTTGATGTATAGGTATTAAGTCTGGGCGTCATATAGGCTATAACTTATCCTGGAAACTTGAACTTCTGGTGCAGGACCGCAACAGACCAGCTAAACTATAAGAGATACAAAAATTTTATTTTAGCAAAAATTGCTTCACGTGATAAGCAGTTTCTGTTGAAAGAATAAATATGAAGATCTGGAACAACTGAGGTGGAACTCCATGAGCCCAGCTAAACTATAACATATATAAGTATGACGTCTTAGCAGGAGTTGTTCAGCTTGATAAGCACTTTCTGTTGACGTATACAAATTGAAGATCTGGAACACCTGTTGTAGACTTCCATGAGCCCAGCTACGTACACTATACCGAACATATATAAGAATGACGTCTTAGCAAGAGTTGTTCAGCCTGATGAGCACTCTCTGTTGATGCATAATATTGAAGACCTAGAACCAACACCTAATGTGGAACTCCAAGCACCCAACTACACCATAACACATTAAATAAGAATGACGTCTTAGCAAAGTTGTTCTGTCTGACAGGCATTTTCTGGTTTATAAGATCGAAGGTTAGAAAGATCTGATGTGGCAATCAAAGATATCACTGATTACAATGCATAAAATAACTTAAGCTGGGAGCTTCATTTTCCACACATTTTCCGGGAGCAGCCTTTATCGAGTGGAGGTACCACTCGATGAAGGCGGAGAAACGTGCATACAAACAGGTCGAACAGAGAACCTACTTTTTTTTAAGTCGGTTAAATCCATTAGTGTTATATTTCCCAGAGTGTAACGAACACTTTACTAAAAATCGCATCAAAATCGGCTCAGCCAAACACCCATACAAACAGGTCGAACAGAGAATCTACTTTTTTTAAAGTCGGTTCAATGATGATGATCATTTCTTCATCAATTTCAGGTTTTTAGTACTGAATAAACATTGACGTTAATACTTTTGTTCGGTATTTATCTGTGTGATTATTGCTTTGTAAGTAATATAAATGTTGGGGTTGCGGAATGTTTATAATAGTTACCGTGACCCTGGAACATAAAGGGCAATCGAAAAAACATGAGTGGGTTTTAGTCAGTAAAAGTCTGACACGCCCTCCCACCGCACCCAGGACGGGAGCAGTCATTTGATGATTTCCCACTCACCAAAAAAAAAAGTAATATAAATGTTCATGTCGTTGTACACCTAATTATGATGATGATGATGATGATGACAGTCCCAGTCGCATGCGTCATCTGTTTGCCGTCATTTTGGTGTTTTGTGGAGTTGCGAACCCGGTAGCTTTGTGGGAGAAGTACCGCCATCTTCTGTTCGAGGACTTTTTACGAGCTTTGAGGCGTGCTTCTGAAGGTGAAATCGAAGCAACTGATAAACGCATGCTGAACACCTGTCTCAGTTCACTTCAAGATGTGGTCATTTCAATCGGCGGTAAACCACTGGGAGAGTACGGGTTGCGAGCTCTCAGATCATTACCACATCAAGACCGTGGAAATCGGGAGTACACCGCCGAAACCAATTACGATTCGGGTTTAATGACCACTATCCGAAATGACCACGTCACTAGGTTCACCTCAGAGCTAAAACAAATATATGACACTGTTCTGGAAAGCATTGGGCTCGACCAGGGTAAAATTTTTTTCCTGGATGCTCCTGATGGAACAGGGAAAACATTCATTATCACTGGTATCCTTGCAGAGGTCAGGACGCAAGGCAAAATTGCCATTGTTGTAGCATCGTCAGGAATCACTGCTACGCTGCTTTCTGGTGGCAAAACAGCGCATGCCATGTTTAGAAGATTTAGAAAGCGCCGAAATGCCTGTTGTGGGGTATCCCGTAACAGTGACAGGGACATGTGCTCAGGGATTGCTCTCTGATCGTATGGGATGAGTGCACGATGGCTAATAGGAAAGCAGTGGAGGCCGTGAACAGAAAGAACTCTGCAGGACAACCGCAGGAATGAACACTTGATGGGTGGTGTTACAGTTCTGTTCAGTGGCGATTTCCGGCAAACACTCCCTGTGGTGACGCGGGGGTCTAGGGCTGACGAGGAAAATGCTTCGTTGAAACGATCTTCGTTGTGGTCACAAATTCATAGGCTGCGCTTGACCATCAATATGCGAGCTCAGCTCGGTGGCAATCTACGTGCTCAAATATTCTCAAAGAGGTGAACGGTGGTGCTCCCAGAGTCCCTCGGTAGAGTGGTGGCCTCCTTAGAAGAACTCATTTGTTGTGTGCATGGGGACATCAGTCGAATACCAAACCAACAGAATTCTTGGGTGTGAGAGCGAGCCATTATAACACCCAAAAATGATCAAGCTGCAGCCATCAACGAACGCATTCTCTCGGAAATTGAGGGAAACGAAGTACTTTATACGTCCATAAACACTTCACACATTATCCCGTAGAATTCCTAAACTCCCTTCCAATTCAAGCGCGTGCAGTTCCCTGTGAGTGAGTGAGTTCGCCATGACTATCAACAAGTCGCAGGGCCAGACGCTGCAGGCTGCGGGTGTCGACCTCAGGACGAGCTGCTTCTCACACGGGCAGCTGTATGTTGCTTACTCCCGCGTCACGAGCCCTGATTTTCTGTATATTTTGGCTGCTGAGAGCAAAACTACAAACGTAGTTTACAGAGAAGTTTTGTAACAATTCACAATCGTTAATATTTTTTTATATCGTGGAATGTAGAAAAAGTTGGTCAAGCGCGTGTCAGGTCACGGATAGACTAGGATTACATAACGAAACACATCGCATTAACAATTTAACAACGATTTCATCTGAGCCGTTATACTTAGCTTTCTTTTAAGGTTCAATCCAAGGACTACCATCATGTTTTTTTTTCGAACCAACCGTTTAAATTTGAGAGAGGGAGGGAGACTATTTGACAAAAAAAAAACGCTTGAACGTTAAATATCTTTTGTTGTTTGTTTGTCTGTATGTATGTCCGGGCTAATCTCTTAAAGGACTGCATGGATTTACTTAAAATTTTGCATGAATATTACTAAGAGGTCAGGTCAACATAATTATAAACTACATATTATCACGCTATCACATACGGCGGCGGAGCTGAAGCCTTCACGCAGACAACGTCGCGGGCAGCAGCTAGTATCTTATATTTCAACAATTTGCCCGAAATTTACAATTTTCGTTTCAAAAACGTTTTACAAATGGATGGATAAAAAAACGTGTATTTCTAAAACCGTTAAAAGAAGGTATAGAAACCCAGGTTGTAAACAAAGTTTTAGCTAATGTTTTAACTAATAATACATTATAATAACATCACGTAAATATTCCCTAAAGATGTAAACCAAATATGCATACTGCAACCATATTTGCAATTCAAATGAGGATAGGTCTAGCCAACTAACCCATCAAACATTGAGCTGTCACAAAAAATTGGTTAAACCATGTTCAAAATATTTTAACGCTGTAAAGGAATAGACTCATATGCATTTGCGACCGCCAATCAAATCCGACAGCGACGATCAACGTTTGATCAATGAATCGTGGTTTGAAATTTTATTTTGTCACATGTGAGGTGACAATGTTTTGTGGTGTAACCGTGGGACATCTTTGATATTACTATTTTTAGTAGGACCTGATCAGAATTGTACTAAATTGCTATGGTTTGAAATGTTTAGACACCTTTTAAGGTTACTGTTGAGAATATTATGTTAATAGCAGGATTTATAAAGATAATTGAAATTGATTCCGCCAAAACGTGCGAACCAACAAAATCAATATAATAACACAATTCAATTTATTCCCAGAAGTTTTGTTAGCGTTTAATATTGAAAATTACTGATGATTGTCTAAACGCTGTTGAATTTTAAAAGAAAACCCGTACAATAGTTGATTTTTACAAAAGTCAAACTCAAAATTATAAAAAAAAACAATAATAACGATTCATAAAAAGTCTAAATTTTGAGTTAAAACCACACAAAAAAATAATACCATAATTCTGATATACATAGCAATAATTACTATAGCTTTCTTTCTGCTTTCATTTCTACCTTTATAGCCCCATATTTAGTACCAATCCCAAATTACCAAACCATAGTAACCCTACTATCGCTTTCCCAAAACGTTGTATCCGTGAGTGCAAAAACGGGTCGATCAATCATTACGGATTTAACTCTATAGACTACGGAATTAAAACTTCATTCATTGACATCCGTTAGGACGATACAACCTTTTACCTTTAATTTATTTTTAAATGTTCGGCTATAGTTTGGATTCATTACTTCATATGACTGTAATGATGCTATTCTGGTTGTGACAGTGTGGGTTCTAGGTTTAATTTAGTAAGGAAGTTTAGTAAGGGAGCTTTTAGCAAATTCATTTTTTTTTTAGAGACACGAACCGTATAGTATAATATTTATATATTATAATTTGGTTAGTGTCATTTAGTAGCGCTACATTGCTGTAATGATTTATTTTTTGTAATTATCTGTGGAAGCTTGTAATTAGCAATTAAGTTATATATTACAATGTTATTAGTCTGTAAGCTTTCCTAAAATGTAAAAAATAAAACAAAATAATTAAGTACATACCAATTCGAGTAAAGTATTATAGGGATTTAGGAAGTTGTGAGATCACCGCGTATATTGATACCAGTTTCTGGTTTCTGGTTTCCTAACTTTCGCTAGCGGCTTTGCCAGCGTAGATGTCGAACGTTCTTTTCCTATTAACCCCTGTAGGGTAAGAATTTCTAAAAATCCGTTCTTAGTGCATACTTACACTTCACCTAGAACACTCTCCAAGTTTCATGTCTCCAGGACCACCGGTTTGGGATGTGCGTTGACATATATCACCCAGTTAGTCGGTCAGTTTGTCAGTTTACTTTTCTATAAATATGGCGTGGCGCCTCTCCAGCCACTCCTCAAAGAGGGGTCTTACCGCCGCTATTACGGCGTGCCCAATCCGTGCCTACCTCAAAAAAAACATCTAAAACATAAAGTATCTAGTAAGTACCGAGTAAGTATCCTGAATCCAGTAAGCCGTTGGTTCTCCTGATCTGATCTTAATTCGTATTGGATAGCCACCGATACCGACGATATTTCTAGGTATTTATTTCAAGTACGTTCAAACTGATCTTGACGAGTTGATCAAGAGGACAAAGTATTTAAGGCCGAGGTTGAGTTGTATAAAATCAAAAGTAAATAATACTATATAATTCAGGAGCGAATTTCAGTGATCGGTTGTTGTGTTTTCAATGTTTATATGCTATTATTAAGTGGGACAGAGTTAAAAGTTTATTTTGTAGTTCAAATAAATAGAGTAAATGTTTCTTTATAGTACCTATTTAAAAGATCGGTTGAAATAAAATAGTTAAAGAAAGGCTTACATTTCATAATTAAGACAAATATTTTTTTGTTGGCCAAAAGACCATGTAACCAGTTATACTTTTATTTAATACCTACAAAAAAAAAACATTAACAAATAAAACGCCTTCCCATTATATAAAATATTTATCATCAAAAAGTAACTATCGATAAAATAACCGGCTCGAAGGACCAAAACAACGAACCAAACTGTGACAGCTACAAAACTAAGGACATTATACAAATAATAAAAAAACCCTTGAAATACTGATCGAACGGACCGAAGTGGCTTCAATACGGACCAAGTTGGAATTGGAAATACTGGCTTCCTTTCTGAGTTATGCAAAACGGAGGTGAGAATAAAAGTAAATTGGTAAACTTTAAGCGTGCCGGGCAGTGCGAGTAGTGTTGGGAATTGAGGCATTTTGAGTAGCGCTGGGAATTGAGGCAGTTCGAGTAGTGATGGGAATTCAGGCAGTTCGGCTTGCTTGGACGACAGTTTTTGAATTGTAATATTTTGTTTTCGATTTTTGAAGAAGATAGCTGGCGTAATATTGGAAGTTGATGTTACAAATAAAAATGTCTAAACCTAGTTTTAATATATTTTTTCTAAAAGTTGCCAATGTGTGTAAATTAGAGAAACGGAAAAGACAAACGTTACTTAGGAAGTACTTTGGCTAAAAACTACAAACATAAAAACCCATATACATAAATAAGCAACCAATCAATAATTGGGCCTACGTAAATGTGAAACATAAGTTGAATTTCATAATTGTGAATTAGTCGTTGGTGTGCCTTTTAATAAATAAATAATAAACAAACCAGAATCGAGACCATTTTTTTTTTTGTAAATCATATAAATATTGTTTCCATGTGGGAATCGATCTTGCAATACGCAGAACAGCATTCAAGCGCACAACCAATTCGCAAATCATGCCATTAAGTTCAAAAAATTACATAGGACGCTATTAAAAGGTTGATAAAAATTACAATATTCACCGAAGAAGTTTTTAATAGGATAGACAGGTTGATAGTAAATCCCTATAACTTTTCATTACGTAATGCCTTCCGAAAAGAGTGGAAAAGTAAAGTGCAAAATTTTAAGTATAGTACCGCCATTACATATTATTAGTGCTGGGAAACAAAACAGGTGACTTGGCTATACTGAATCGATCGATTTAATTTCATACGGTCTTTATTCGTTGTTATAAGAAAATATATATTTTGATATGTAACTTTATCTGCTTAAAATTACAGTTTGGTGCTTATTGTGGTTACCGTCGGAAATCTATATTGTAGGTACAAATTTTTAATAGCCTGTGTAATTTTTTCAGAAATCCATCGAGTCTGTCCTGCCAGACCAGACGTCTTTGTTTTGATGGAAGTAGTGCCTATAGTGTTTTTAAATCGATTTGTTAATTTAACATAATATTATACCTCTCTTCACAACTTATTGGCAAACCTTGAGTTTGAATTTGTTAGCTGCTGTCAAAGGCAAGTCTGTGTGCTATTGTTTGAACATAATAACAGTTATCCTGCATTTCACTTTTAAAAAGTTCCTAATGAACCAATATCTTACCAGATTCTATCAATGTATCGTGTGACTTCATTGCTTTTTTACACCTGGAAAGAAACTACCTACTTGGTCCAAGTAAAATTATTTTCTGAACGCGTTGCATAGCCTACGTTTTTACGTTTATTCTTCTTAGTGTCGTGTCAGACAAATCTTTGGACTTAGTATTCATCTTCTGTTCAACCACAATACTTAAATCAGTGTGCATTCGAACTCAATCGCTAATGAAAAAAGACAAACTAAATAATAGTCTCACGTGTATGAACGTAGCAAAATAATACAGTAATTTAATTTATAGAAACTA
Source organism: Athetis lepigone (assembly GCA_033675125.1). NCBI lineage: Eukaryota > Metazoa > Arthropoda > Insecta > Lepidoptera > Noctuidae > Athetis > Athetis lepigone. Next base: position 5,168,039 of record CM066243.1, read on the forward strand.
GTTACGTCATTACACATCGTTATGTTTAAAGAAGCTAAAACTGCTAACGTCCTTTTCAGCCAGTGTCAGTTCACAAAAACACAGTTCAAAAATAAAACAAAGTATCATGCAAATACCTAATCCTGTCTTCACGACAACTTTAGCGACAACTTGTCCGGCAGTCGAGTCGCTCGGCTGTAACAAATTGATGTCCCATCACTACATCAAAGAAAATTTCCTTTGTCTAACCGTGTTACCGTAGCTATGTTCTTTTACATGTAACGTTGGAGTTGTTTTATTAGGAAAATAAAGATTTTGAAAGCAACGGACATTAAATCCATGTTTGCTTTACAGTTTTTATTTGATATTATAATAATTAATAATGTTTTTCTAAGAATTTGTAGTAGGATAAATACTCGTATAATCATAATTTATTACTCGCAGGTTCTATGCGGTTTCAAATTGTTCTTTTAATTAGAGAAGATGTCCATATATTTTCTAGTAAGTATTTGTTAGTAATCGTTTAGCACAACTAAAAATGTAAATTACCCCGGAACATAAAGAGCGAACGAAGGAACATGGGTGGGTTTTAGTCTGACCCGAAGGACAGGAGAAGTAATTTGATGATATCCCATCCCAAAAAAAAAAAAGAAATGAAAATAAAATCCACGCTCAATAAGCAGGATGCTGGTTTAGAAAAGTACGAGAATAGAGATACCATTCTTTTTAAATGATCATTTTAAGTTCTTTATATATTTCAAAAACAATAAGATAAATAGAGCATATCTACAAACACGAAAGAAGCTTGAAAACCTTACCGCTCTATACAAAAAAGGTTACCGTCAATCCGTACCTAATGAAGTGCCAACAAATTGGGTGCAAAATTTAGTCCTTCCCATCTGAACAAAACTAAACAACGGTAAACCAAGCTTTACAGAACTCTTCTTTATTTAACACCAACGAAGTTTACCTTCTATCACGAAGAAAACATTCGATTTCAGATAGAAAGCAATCTTAAAGTTTCCACACTGTTATGTTTCTTTATATATCAGAGTTACGGCAATGTCGCCACTTGAGACCTCACAGATGGAGTTCACTACAAACTTTATTTATGCTCAAGTTCCTCGAGAAATGTTTAATGTAGAATTTTTATTCCTTCCTCTTTGAGCGCGTTTTACTTAAGAATTTTTCATTTTAAAATGCAATATGTGCTTGTTTCGTGTGCCGTTTAGGGTGTTTGCTACGTGTGTTTGGTGGTGAGGTAATTTTCTTTTAGTATCTGGGTGTACATGGAAAGATTGAAGGGTGTTAACACCGTTAACACCCTTGCTGAGACAAAGCTGTCTGTCCGTTCGAAGGTCAGGCTGAATCTCATGAAGGATCAAGGGATGTCAACGAGATTCTATTACTAAGACACATGCACGCTGTTCGTTCATACAAATGTTATTTAAATGTTTTAAACAAAAAATAAATTACGTAATTAAATCCCACCAAAAAGCGATTTTTAGAAATTTAATATCAAAAGGGAAAAAAATACAAAAGTACAACTTCACTTAACATTAAGACGCTCTCAAATCTGTTGCTGTCTTTGTCACTTTTAAGGGATAAAGTAAGGACAGCATGAGAGATATGAGACCATCTGAAAGTTAAGTGACGTTTGGGTTATCGGGCATATGACAATCAGAGGTTGAGCCACGTGGTTGAGCGCAAGACACAAAAATCCATTTTTTCTGTCTTTCAAAGCAAAAAAAAAACTGGCTGTGGCATTCGGATGGACAGGTAAACAGACATGACGAGTTTATGGGGGTTCGAAGGGCCCTCTAAAGCCAATGCCTGCCGGGGTTGCGGAATAGTTGTAATACATAGTTATCGCGATCCCGGAACATACAGAGAAACCGAAGGAACATGGGTGGTTTTAGTCAGTAAAAGTCTGACACTCCCTCCCGTCCCGCCCGGGGCGGGAGAAGTCATTTGGGGTTACCAATCCATAAAAAAAAACGGGTTCCGTTTTTTTGCCATGTGGCAACAGAACCCTAAAAAGCGTACTAAAATAATAATTGTATATTTTTACCCTGTAAACGAATATCAAGTCAATATCCCCCAGTAAAATAATATCCGGCTGCCATATTGACTTCTGATGTTTTCTTTGACTCCAAGATCAGCAATGCGACATTTTAAGTTCCAAGATTGTGTTCGTGCTGTAAGTTTTAACAAGTTTCCAACTTAACCACTGCTTTCAATAAATTCATTGAACGTAACAGTAACGTGCTTTTGGTTTGTTTTCGTTGTGGTATGAAAATGTGTTTGTTGCAAACTATTTTGAAGCTACTTTAAAAAGATAGAGGTTAATATAAACGGCAACCGGAGGAACATGAGTGGGTTTTAGTCATTAAAAGTCTAAGACGCCTTCCCGACGCACCCAGGACGGGAGCAGACGTTTGACGATTTCCCACCCAAAAAAAAAAATCTGACGTCTTATTTTTTTTCCAATGTGAAATGATTTCTACGTTTTTTTGAAAGACTACTTATTTACCATCTTATGATCCGATATATTTAAAAACGCTTAAAGTCCAGCCTATCTTCATACTAAAATTCACGAAAATAATTTCGACTGTTTAGACGCAATAACAAACCAACATATTTTCTTGTCTGGCTTAATATCATACAAAATTAATGAAATTGTAAATTGCAATTAGCGATATGGAAATAGTTATAATAGTTACCGTGACCCCGACGTGTACGCGGACGTGGCAACTGAAAGAACAAAAGTGGGTTTTTGTCAGTAAGAGTCTGACACGCCCTCCCTCCCCGCCCAGGACGGGAGAAGTCATTTGATGATTTCCCACTCTCCAATAAAGGCAAGGCTAAAATTGAAAACAGCAAAAAATACATACAATCTTTGTCAGTGAGAAGAAAATTACTTTTAATCAACACATCCCATTAAAATTAACAATTTATACTTTGACAACAGCAAACATCACTGAAGACGGATTAAGTCTGTATAAACTCAGACTAATTGTCAATTTCAAAACTAATCAAAGTCGTGCCGACAAATAATATGTTTTCTTTGATCTAGTAATCAACGCCTAGAACGTAGCGAAAACTATGTCTTATTAACTACAAGGCAGTAATTTTTAATACTAGGTAAACTAAAACTTGATTATTCTGTTTTAACAAACACAGTACTCGTAATTATCTCAAACAATTAACTGTTGGACGCCTACTAATCACTGTTTTGAAAACTCCTAATTAGAATCAATAAAAACTTATACCTTCACCGAATAACAATCATTTATAGACCTAGCAAATATTATTTTGACGGGCCTGTTGGTCTAGTGGTCAGTGACCCTGACTGCTAAGCCAGAGGTCGTGGGTTCGATTCCCATCCAGGACAAACTTTGTGTGATGAGCATAATTGTTTGTTCTGTGTCTGGGTGTTATTTACCTATAATATGTAGGTATTTAAAAAATATATAAGTATGTATATCAGTTGTCTGTTACCGTAACACAAGCTCTGCTTAGCTTGGGATCAGATGGCCGTGTGTAAGATGTCCCAGGACATATATTAATATTTATTTATAAATATTTTAAACGATGTCATGTATACATCTTGCAACAACAATTTGTTTAACTAATAATCAGTATATATGAACCTAATTTTTTTTTACTTACCTTAATAATAATTATATTTTTACACCCAGCTATCACTTATACACTTAGTTACCACTTATTATACATCTAACGATGACTATTTATACATAGAGCAATAGCTTTTTGTACATCGGGTAAACACAATTTACCCATACAACTAGGAGTCATTATTTATGCATCTAGTAGTTTCTTTTGTTTTTTATTATATTATTCTGTAATTAACTTAACACGATTTTATCTGAAAATGCTAAATGAAAAAAGGCGCATAAATGTATGCACCTAGTAATCACTATTTTTGCATTTTTTGTAGGGATACTCTCCATCAGGGAAAGACGTAGGGTTATGTCGGGCTCCATCCGACTAAAACCCCCACGATTCGCCCTACTACTGAGATTCGGAAGCCCAGTACACTCGACGCAGGATTCAACTAGAGTAGTATAGGCAGTAAGCCTCTTCGCTATGTGTGGCCGCTATTATACACATAGCAAACGCTATTTATACCACTGAGCAAATACTACACACATCAAAAGTGTCTAGGGATATTTCAATTAAACCTAAATTACTAAAATTCTATTAACTTTTTGTTAAAACATGTACACATTAAAATAAACCTTGTTTAATAGACTATTTATCCTGATAATAAACTTGTAGATAAAGTTAAATTTAAAAAAAACTTAGAAGAAGAGGAAAAACTCAAACAAAATTTCAATCTTAACTTTATTTTTGAAACATCAAAACTTAAACAAAACAACAATTTTTTTTATAAAAGTTCTTGAAAACTTAAAATTAATATTCCGTGGATCCACCTAAGACTCTCCTGACACATCTGCAGCGGTTCTGCATACTCAAAACAAGGGTGTCAATATCCTGTTGTGGAATACTGTCCCATAATTGCCGTTTCTGAAGCCATGAAGACCAGTCAGAGCGTTATATCCAGGCTTTGGTCATGTTATCGTGTCACGGAGGAAGTGGTGGAACGGCACCGAGGACATCAACGCATTACAACACATGTACAGGACCGATTCATAGTAAATGCTGCACGAAGTCAACTAAATGCAGCGGCGATGCAATTGGTTCAAAGGCTACAGAGAGAGTATGGTTTGCTGGTAAGCGGTCAAACTTTGAGAAGGCGACTGCATGAAGTCAATCTACGTGCTCGTAGGCCATTTTGGGTATCAGCACTAAGGAGAGGTAATCGAGGAAGAAGATTACAATGGGCTATTGCACACGAAAACTGGAACCATTCTCAATGGTTACTTGTGCTTTTCACTGATGAATCTAGGTTTGGATTTCATCCTGATTCGCAAAGAGTACGCGTTTGGAGAAAACCTGGACGTTGGAATCGACTGCAGCACCCACAACAAGTTCATGCATATTAAGGTGGCACGATTATGGTTTGGGCAGGAATTCGTCTCGGCGGTAGAACGGACCTCGTTTGGATACAAGGAAATATGACTGCTCGAAAATACCGAGATGAGGTGCTAGAGCCTGTAATCTTGCCCCACAAACAGCAAATGGGACAAAATTTCCAGCTAATGCACGACAATGCCCGTCCACATACGGCGCGTATCGTTACAAGTTGGTTACAACAGCATGTTATCCAAGCTTTAGACCGGCCTGCACAATCCCCTGACTTAAATCCTATTGAGCATGCCTGGAATATGCTTCAGAGAAGAGCTCGTAGGAATTTCCCTGTTGATATTGTGCATCAAAACCAGCTTTTCTTGCATCTTAGCAGGATTTGGGACAGTACTCCACAACAGGATATTGACACCCTTGTTTTGAGTATGCAGAACCGCTCCAGATGTGTCAGGAGAGTCTTAGGTGGATCCACGAATTATTAATTTTAAGTTTTCAACAATTTTTATAAAAAAAAATTGTTTTGTTGTTTAGGTTTTGAAATTTCAAAAATAAAGTTAAATTGAAATTTTGTTGAGTTTTTCCTCTTCTTCTAAGTTTTTTTTTTAATTTAACTTTATCTAAAAGTTTATTATCAGATTAGATAGGCAATTAAACAAGGTTTATTTTAAAGCGTAGGTGTCTTAACAAAAAGTTAATAGAATTTTAGTAATTTAGGTTTAATTAAAATATCCCTAGACACTTTTGATGTGTGTATTTATACACCTAGAAATCACAATTTCTGGACCCAATTAGAGTCAGTCACTTGTAAAAGAAACACATATACAAGTAAATACTATACTTAGAAAGCCTGAATAAGAGTCTCCAGTGTCTCAAAGACAGTAAAAAACGATTTGCAAAGTATCTAGGGTTGTCAAAACTAAGAAAGCTAGTTTAAGAATAAGGACTGAATTAACTTTTAGAAAATAGGTGGTTTTTCTCAGTATTGATTCAGTCTTTTTGCTTAAACTTATTATAACTTATTATCTTATTTTAAGGGTTAATAGATAGATTATATCTTTATTTATCATTATCTACCTGAGTCAGTACAGTACTAAGTACTGTAAGATATCTATTCTATATATATATATAAAACAAAGATGGGTTTGTTACAACACTTATAACTCGAGATCGGCTAGACCAATTTTCATGGTTTTTGGTTCGTTCGATTTGTCCCCGCCCCGAATAGCAGAATACATCTTAAAAATAATGAAAACTCGACGAGAACATAATTATAAAAGATGAATCATTTTCCCTTAATGTTACTTTGTTTCGTACCTGTCAAACATTTGTTGTCCATCCTGTCAAATGCTATAAGTAACGGTTGACATGCGTTCAGAAATAATGACAAAATGCATTCTTTCCCACCAACTATCCAATTGAATTTTTAAACTCCTTAGATGTGCTTGGCTTACCACCGCACAATTTACGACTAAAGATTGGTTCCGTAGTAATCATGCTTCGAAACTTAAACCAACCAAAACTGTGACTGACTAAAACCCACACATGTTCCTTCGGTTGCCCTTACAGGTCATAGCTCATTACAGCCACCTGGCAGCCACTCCGCACCGACTCGCCACCTGCGGCTAGTATTCTTTACATGGACTTCGGGTTCCAGACTATTATCTGTACCAAATTTCATTCAAATCTGTTCAGTGGTTTAGGCGTTAAGAGACATACAGACAGACAGATAGACAGAAAGACAGACAGAGTTACTTTCGACACGCCGCCCACCCAGGACGGGAGACGTCATTTGATAAAAAAAGGGACACTGAAAAGCAAAAAAAATAAATAGCAAATAAAGTATCACTGAATTATTAGCCTGTTTTTTTTAAATTATCCTAATTTAAAAAGTAAAAAAAGTGATCACTTTTTTTACTTTTCGCCCAATAGGCAACAAATTTTGTTGCCTATAGGGCGAAACAAAGTTCGCGGGGTCAGCTAGTTTATAATAAATATCTTTTACATTACGACTCTATTCACACGAATGCCGATTATGCTGTCTGTCTGTCTCTTCTTCACGACTAAACCTCTGAACCAATTTGAATGAAAGGTATAGGTAGTCTGGGACCCGAGAAAGGACATAGGATAGTTTTCATCCCAAAAATCCCCCGGAAACGGGAACTATTTAATTAATCCACGTGGACGAAGTCGCGGGCAAAAGCTAGTAGGTTTTAAAGAAGCCTAGGAAAAATTTTTCACCAATCTGTCTTTGGAGTCTATTTTATTTATTTCTTAAAAAATGTTTAGTAGAGATTTCATTCGTGGCAACATAATAATCGGACTAAGTGTCACTGTCCACATATTCGTAGCTGTAACGACAGGTATTCCTCATTTTTCACTTGGGGTACGCCTGCTTGTAGTTTACATGTGAAACTATGGCCACGGATCGTAAATGCCGCGGTACGTCTACGCCTACGTTTTGTCGACAGAGTTTTATAGTTTTGTATAAGCTGCAAGCAGCCGTACCCCAAGCGTAAAATGACGAATACGTGTCTATACAGACAGCTACGTCTCATTGGACACTTGGACTGTGGGCCTCACTTTTTATTTGTAAAGTTAGTACGGCAATACTGCCAACCTTAGCGCCTGATATTAAATTCTAACTAGTAGCAGTGCGCTCTAACAAGGTATCGTTTTAAACGGTAAACTAGAGTTAGTGTCGCGGCACACTGAAAATTCTTGTGATTAAAATGTCCTGAAAAAACTTTTTAGTTACGTTCGTTTAATTGGAGCAGTAATACAAGTGAATTAATTAAGCTTTAGCCCACGGCATTGCACACGTGAATATCGATACTTCCGTACGCTGTTTTACCTTTTTAAAGTTGGAATTTCCTGAAATCCTTTCTAATTGGTTGCTTACTCTTAAACAGAACATAGCCTGCAAGTTTCATGTCTCTAGGACCAGCGGATTGGGCTGTGTGTTGATATATCAACAGTTAGATAGTTTCCGGGGTGGAAACTATTCTATGTCCTTTCTCGGGTTCCAGACTATCTGTACCAAATTTCATTCAAATCTGTTCAGTGGTTTAGGCGTTAAGAGACAGACAGATAGACAGAAAGACACACAGAGTTACTTTTGCATTTTTAATATTAGTACAGATAATTATGGTTCAGTATTACTTATACTTAGTTCAATTATATGCATATATCAATTTGACCTACTCCACTTAAAAAAAGCCTACCAACAAAAATAACCTACTAAAACATAAAACCAAAATTAAATCTCCTACGTAAAGAACCAAACGTTTACCATTCGTTACCGCCTTGTCGGCCCAAGTGACACCGCCGCCCAATAAAGTCACGAACAACTTTGAAATTGAAAAAGAAATCCCGGGGCCGGGACCAAGCATGCAAATATCGGGAACACAAAATTGCTCGACTCTCTACGGTCAACTTTGGAAATTTTGCCATAAATTAGACAAGAACTTGTGTAATGAAATATGATTTCAATAAGGTGTTTTTTTTTTAGTTTTATTTATTGTGTTGAGACGATAGTGTATTGACTGCCTTTTTGAAAGTGAGACTGTTGAATATGCGATCTCAGGTTTGATTCTTGGTTCGATCGAAATGTTATTGGGGTTTTCTTATATTAATTTTGGCTCAGAACGTAGTGATGAGAAAGCTATTCACAAGACGTTAATTAAAAGGTAATTGCAGAAGGGGGATGAAGATATTTTGCAATGAAAGGGCTAGAAAAAACTTCAAAACAAATTCTTTCATTTTGGCAAACAGCAGCATGGGTAGGCATTTTTTGTAGGTTTTTGGTTTGTATATAACCTTATGGAGAAAAGGAATAGCTTATACATCGGAAAGCACATAGGGTACAACACATAAAGCTATGACCCACGGGTGTGAAGCAGTAATCAAGGACTAAAAAACGAAAACCACAGGGGACAGCTAGTCTATACTATAATCTATATCTATACTAATATTATAAAGAGGTAAAATTTGTAAGTTTGTATGTAGTGGGTAATCTCTGGAACTACTGGTCCGATTCGAAAAATTCTTTCAGTGTTAGATAGCCCATTTATCGAGGAATGCTATAGGCTATATACCATCACGCTACGACCCACGGGAGCGGAGCAGTAGCCGACAGCTAGTGTTAAATATTTTAACTTCCTGGTATTTTCGACAACATATAACACCAAGCGACCGCCAGCTGTCGTGCTGCTATTTTCTTTCTATTGTGCCTCAAAACACACGTATTCGAAGGTTAAACATTTCAAGACTAAGCGACAGCCAGCTGTCGTGCTGCTATTGTTTTTCTATTGAGTCTCAAATCACGTGTGTCCGAAGATTTAACTGCTCCCCCCCTAGACAAGTGGCATTGTAGAATAGATAGCGAAAACGAATAGATTGTCAAATGTATGGAGATGTAAATATGTTGAGCGAAAGCTTGTATCAATTCCATACATTTGACAATCTATTCGTTTTCGCTATCTATTCTACAATGCCACTTGTCAATTGGGGCTTGCCTAGGCCCTCAGTTCATAAAGTCAACCTACATACAAGTCGTCACACCCATTTTATTCTATTCAAGCTTCTACCTACATGTAGCTGATCGATCGCCGAGGGCCGGGCCACACGGGCGGATTCTGATTTCCTGGCTCTATTATAATTTTAATGTGGCCTCACTATAATGTGTTGACCTTCTGTCATGTCTTGAAAAAGGTCGAATGGCCGGATGTAATATTTTTTGGTTTTGAATGGATCTTGAAAATTGGACGTTGGATAAAGTTGGGTTTGTTGTGATTTTTGTGAGGATTCCTATTTTATGTTAAAGCATTTGAGTAGTTTCTGAAAATATGTCTGCAACAGACAAATAGACGGACGCATAAATAATGTTCTTATCTACCTATGTATTATTGAACTTGACGCATAAGAGGGGTGCTATAAATTTGGCCACCTATGTGTGTGTGTTTATTTGTTTGTCAAACGATGCTTTTTGGCAATATTTCATCAAATATGGTTTAGCCGTTTCTAAACTTTCAACAATTTTATTAGATGAAGTCGTGACCTTAATAACTTCGGAAGCGCTTTTTAAATTATAAATTTAATCAAAACTGATATAATCCGCGTCCATCCATACTAATATTATAAATGGGAAAGTGTGTCTGTCTGTTTGTCTTTCTTTCACGGCAAAACGGAGCGACAGATTGACGTGATTTTTTAAGTGGAGATAGTTGAAGGGATGGAGAGTAACATAGGCTACTTTTTGTCTCTTTCTAACGCGAGCGAAGCCGCGCGCAGAAGCTAGTTAATTCATAAATTAACATGGAGTTTAGGAAACTTGCGTTTTAATGGACGTGGAGTAATTATTATGTAGAAAGTGGATATTAGAGAAATAATTATTAATATGTACAGTACAATGTACAATGAAGAGGAAAATGATGTATAGTAATATTGGTATACGATTCCTCATGAAACATGCTATGACATACTTATAGTATTATTCCAAACCGGCAATTTCCATTTAAACAAACAAAAGAAAACTTCTCAATTTTATTATATTTAGTAAATCCAAAGCACAAAAAACTAAATGCAATCTAGAACATAATACAACAAGTCTAACCGAGAACTTTCTTTTTCGAAGTTAAAAAGTACCACTCATTATTCCTTTACACACTTCCAGTAAAGTGAAGCGAAAATTGCTGAGTAAAACACACAGAAAACTTAGAACAACATTTTGAATCCACATATCAGATACACAAGGCCCTCACAAGTAATTTAAACCCCTGGTAACCCTAATCCGACCAAAACCGAGTACGGAACTGCATCGCACGCGATTGAAGAAGCCACACCTATCACTTTGCTGAGTGACCCATATCTTGAAGACGTTTCTAATCTATTCCTAGTCGGATTAACTGAACTTAGGCACGGTCGCCGCCTATTCACTGTATACTGGATAAGCCGCCTATCCGTCACTTGAGACAGATAAAAAGACGTTTAAGTTGTAAACCTTGACGTAATTGGTTGATCTATGGCGGAATTAGGAACTAGGTTTTTAGGGTTCTGTACCTCGAAAGGAGAAAACGGAAAACTTGTAGGATTTCTCTGTCTATCACTCTGCCTGTCAAGGCTTCTTATGTCAGGAATGCGTGGAGGTATTGAGTTGAAATTAAAACTATATATTTTGGTCTGCGGTTTCTTGTAGAGGTGAAAAAATTAAACTTCTATGTTATGTGATGTCACTGCAAAAAGTACTCTCTTAAGGATATATAGGGTATTTGCCGTTGACCTAGAACTATGAAAATTGGCATGAAACAGTATCATATTTTTTCTGTAACGATAATAATCTGAAAACCGTGAATGTGTAGTTAGTCTCAAAAAACAAAATTACTGTAACAAGATTTCGATACCTATAAGTTTGTACGGAACCCACGATGCACGAGTCCCACTCGCACTTGACGGTTTGAGACAGTGGATAAATGTCTAACAAGCGTCCTTCGAAATTCTTGCTAAACAAGTTTTATTGTGGCGTTTTATCAATGTTTGTAATCGTTTTCTAAGGGCCTCGTAGATCAAATGGGTTTTTGTGTAGAACGATTAATCTTTGGTTGTGTTCTTTTTATATCTAAATACTGCAAAATAATTGTTTCGTAAACAAAGGAACATGTGTTTTTTTTTCCTGTGTGCCCTGCTTATCGAATTGGTAGGGGCTACTGGCATGACCTTGTGACAAAATTTAACATTAACCTCTCAACGACCTAGCTACAGCCGGCTGTCGGGCTGCTATTGTCTTTCTATTGTGTCTCAAATCACGTGTGTTTGAAGGTTTAACTAGCACTGAAAAGTTTAAAACAATGAAATTATATAATATCATTGTTTTACTTATAATATAATTGGCTAAAAAGATGAAAACAAATTAAAATGACAGCTGTTGCGGGTTTCCAAAAGACTGACATTTTGTGCTGTCATCGGTATAATCTTCTCTCCATTCTCCCACCAGCCTTGTATACACTATGGGATGCAATAAAGTTATTGAGTATTGAGTATCTCTGCAATATTTAAATTAAAGAGCTAAACAACCTTTATGATCTGCCAAGCCATTTTACAATTAGGTTAGGATAAGTTTAGTCTAATTGGATGCAGCCAAATGCAATAAGCAACTGCTCGACCCTAACAACCCACTTACTGGCTAAAATAATAAATATCCTTTAATAAATCTGGATGTCAAACTATCAAGCTTTTGTCTACCCATACCGCCTCAAAAGGCCAATTGACAGCTGAGATCACCGCTAAGCCTTTTCGCCTTATACATCAACCAACAGCAACTTAGAAAAAGTTCTCCAAAAACGAACATACCCTTTTAAGTATCAGTATTGATGGCAGCAAATAAAGCGGTTAACAGAAAAACTTCACTACATTCACGATAAAAAGAAAAGGGAAAACAAAATCAAGTTTGTAGTGTTTTCAAGTCACAGAAGCGAACGGCTAAACGTTGACAAGTGATGGATGGGTTGTCAGGTCCCGTTCAGCTGGGTGGTCAACCAACGGTAGAACGGAAATTTATCTTGGTGTACAGACAACGAGAATGCTAGTTTTTACGTCTTAAATTTTGTTTTGTTTTGGAATAAAATATATTGGTCAAGCTTTTGCCTGCGTTTTCGCTTGCGAGGATGTTAAAATTTCAACCATTATGTTACCGCTTTAGAGTTGAAATTTCCAAAGAAAAAAACATAGTTGATGCCTACTCTTCACTAAGAACATACTCTTCAAATTGCGTTGATGTATTACTCAGTCAATTTACCATTTTAAATTAAAACTAGCTGTCCCCGCGGTTTCACCTGCATCTTTGGATACTATAACCTATATTCCTCAATAAATGGGCTATCCATCAAAATTATTCATTTCGCTACAGTACTTTCTGAGATTAGCGCGTTAAAGAAAACCAACTCTTCAGCTTTTTAGTATCCATACTTAATACTATAAATGGGAAAGTGTGTCTGTCTGTCTGTCTGTATGTTTGTCTTTCTTTAACGGCAAAACGGAGCGACAAATTGACGTGATTTTTTAGGTGGAGATAGTTGAAGGGATGGAGAGTAACATAGGCTACTTTTTGTATCTTTCTAACGCGAGCGAAGCTGCGGGCAAAAGCTAGTAAACTATAAATAGATAGATTAATCTGCAAACAAGTTTTACTAAGCCTAGGTTTTAGTTGGATATCTAAATTAAGAATTCTAATAATGTTGTGTTCTGTCTTTAGATTTCGCAAAGCTTTTTTAAGAAAATTAGTTTTTCTTGAGAATCGGCAAATTATAAAATAACATCAAATCTTTTCCTTGTATATTTGGAAGAAAATCGTGTTTTACGGTGATTAAATATTTTTATTTGCTTATGTTTCAAGTCAATTAATCGTCAACAAATAAAATTTATGTCAGAAGAATAAATATGGAGGATTAATTTATCTATCTACTATATTAAAATAAGTCGGGTTTTCCTTCCTGACGCTATAAATCCAGAACGCACGAACCGATTTCCACGGTTTTGCGTTCGTTGAAAAGGTCTCGGGCTCCGTGAGGTTTATAGCAAAGAAAATTCAGGTAAAATCCACGTGGACTAAGTCGCGGGCAGAAGCTAGTTTTCTATACAATACTGAGATTATTACTTAATCTATATGTAAAAAACTAGTTAATAAAATCGAGAACAGCGAGACCAATTTGGCTATATTATTTTTTCCTAAAATATATGTATGTTGGTCTTAGAGAGAGGTCATATAGGAAACGTAAAAATTGAATGTCAAATTTTCTAACGGTATTGTACATATAATATACTTATTGTGTGCAATCAACGCTTTACTTTTTGTTGAGGTCTCATGGTATTCATAATAAATTGTCCATAATCACCATTAGATAACAAGTCTCTATACTTATTATATTACATGTTTTTTTTTAACAAATAACAATTTGTGTAGCTATTAACTCTTCTGAGGTTAGGGGTGCCTTAAGTTAAAGGTTAACAGAACCAAAAGGCCTGATCCTCAGCTGCCAGGAGGAGCAATTAGAAGTGTCCAGGATGATGGAGTATCGAAGACTATGGACTTATCGGTCGCGAAAAGAGAGCCTAGGATGACTTGGAAGAGACCTTTTTGCAGAAGTAGGACAGTAAAGAACACTTACCGTATACATCGATGCATCCGATCTGCCACTTCATGCTGGGCTGTGTGTTGATCTGACACATATAGCAGCCACGGTCCTCTGCCCGAAGAGGCCTGATCCTCAGCTGCCAAGTCCTGGGGGCGTCCATGTGGACGGAATACCTCGCACTCAGGACCGCTCGATCGTGCATCGTGAGGACTGTTTGGTCTTCTGCTCTTAGCCAGCCTACCTGTGAAGGAAAGAAGATTTTAAAATGACGTGAAATAAGTTGTTACCTAAGTTTGAATTAGTGAATGAATCATTTATTTTAGACCGACGTCCATAGATAAAACACAATAATTATAATATACTAGCTGTCCCCTGCGGTTTCACTCGCATTTTTCGTTACTGCTCCGGTCCTGTGGGTCGTAGCGTGATGGTATATCGCTAAATGGGCTATCTAACACTGAAAGAATTTTTCAAATCGGACCAGTAGTTCCAGAGATTACCCCCTACATACAAACTTACAAACCTACAAACTTACAAATTTTACCTCTTTATTAACCGACTTCAAAAAAGGAGGAGGTTCTCAATTCGTCTGTATGTTCTTTTTTTTTTTTTTTGTATGTTTGTTACGCGATATCTCCGTCGATTGTTAACGGATTTTGATGGTTCTTCTTTTGTTTGATAGGTCATGATCCAGGAGTGGTCCCATATAAATTTTGTGGCGATCGGTTCAGTGCTTCTCGAAAAATTCACTAATAACCAAAAAACTTGAGAAATGCACACATCGTCTTTGTATATTACATAGACGAAGTGTGCGTTTCTTCAAGTACTGTAATACACAGTCAGACATAGGGAGTCGACACTAAAAAGTAAAAAATAAAAAACTTTTTGCAAAAAAAAGAACCGCCTTCAAAAACTAAAAACCCAAAAATAACTAAAATTTCGGAAGTCGGTGGCTTCTCTTCTAACAGTTAATTTGTGTTGCCACCGACTTCCGAAATTTTAGTTATTTTTGGGTTTTTAGTTTTTGAAGGCGGTTCTTTTTTTTGGAAAAAATTTTTTCAATATTAGTATAGGCAAGACCATAAACTAACTAGTTGTCCCCTGCGGATTTACCCGCATATTTCCCGTTAGCGTGGGATTAAAAAAATCGATTCTATCCTTTTTCCAAGCTATGGACTATGTCTGTACCAATTTTATTTAAATCAGTTAAGTAGTTTTGCCGTGAAAGACGGATAATTATAACAGACACACTTTTACATGTTGCGGAATGTTTATAATAGTTACCGTGACCCTGGAACATAAAGGCCAATCGAAGGAACATGAGTGGGTTTTAGTCAGTAAGAGTCTGACACGCCCTCCCGCCGCACCCAGGACGGGAGTACTCATTGGATATTTCCCACTCACCAAAAAAAAAAAAACTTTTACCTTTATATTATTATTTATTAAGTGAAAGAAACCTGAACTAAATTATTGTGTCGGCAACATTTTTCGCTGCGTTGTCCCTGCGATATGTAGGCAACGTTGTTCCAGGTCTGACGGCTGTGTCCACCTACATACATAACAACATACAAACTGCACTAAATAAATAACAACCTACCCACATAAATAACAACATACAAATACAACCTGCGTAACTAAAAACCTTTATACCTAGGAAATCCTGGATCATTGACGGACCCTTATACAGGTCTAAAAATTAGATTTGAACATACAAATGATCTTCTATTAAATTCTAATTGTCTTTCTGTTAAAACATTTTGAAACGATGACGTCACAAGGCGGTTCCATTTCCACGTGTCCTTTACCTTAACTCCAATAAACACTCAAAAATAAGTTTCAGTTATCAGAGAGTTAGTTCACTCTTGTTTACGTTTCAACATTTCTGTGGTTTCGTTTGAAAATAACTTTAAATAGAATCATTTTACTACTAAGGTTAGTTGTAAACTTTTTGGGCCCAAAGGTTCAGGTATGAAATTAAATTGGGACAAACTCTTGAATGTGCGTGGATATCTCTGTTTGATAACATAATACATTTAATTCTACGTAAAACGGACCTAAAGGTTTTCATGGTTGTTTTTTTAGGGTCCTGTGCGCGTAGGGTGTCAATGAGAATGTTTTTATTACCTTACGGTGTGTTGGTGTTTCTCTTTATGATAAAAGTGTTGAAAAGTTTTCAATTGTAATAAAATAAGTCTTTGGAGTTAGTGTTTAAGCCAGTATGTATCTACGCACAGTCAAAACTACTGAAAGTAGACACATGAAATTTGTACAGTAGTTTTTTTTATCACGCAGAGGTGCACTTAATAGGTAGCGATTCTTGGAAAATCAACGTATAACGGTTATGTAAGTTTGTATAAAAATGTCAAAGTAAAAACGTCGGAAACAGCTGATATACCAAAATACAAACATCGTAGAACATAATGATGGACCCTGCATTAAACCTGCTATTACTAACTCAATCAAATCGAGATCAAATAATAAATATGCCAATAATAACTATCATATAATTCCAAAAGTAACTCTTATAATCAACTATTACCACTAACAGTTTCAGATTCAATGTAAGGCACTTTTAATTCCGAAATCACACACTCTTTTAGCAAAGATTTTCAGCGAATCCCCTTATAAAAGGTTAAGTAAGCCATTGTCTGCAGTCTTTTAATGTCCGTGTGCTTATCACGGCGCTGCAGGTGGTCCCACTTTTATCGAACAAAGTGTTACCACGTAGGTAATGGTGGCGTCATTGTGGTTTGTTCTAGATTGTTCTTTTGATGGTGTGTAAAAGTGGATTTTGTAGCGGGAATTGATCGTTAAAAGGTTAATGTCGTGATAGATAATATGCTAACCATTGATAGATGTGTTAACAATTTATCCTTTTGTTAGTATCTTAATCATAATTATCAAGATCAAAGATTAAACAATCCCAAAAATCATGTTATCCGAAAAAGCTACTGTTAATGTGTAATAGTGTTTTTTCTTGTGGATGGCGTGAAGAAGGTAAAACCTTTTTAACCGACTTCAAAAAAGGAGAAGGTTCTCAATTCGTCTGTATGTTTTTTTTTTTTGTTTTTTTTTGTATGTTTGTTACGCGATATCTCCGTCAATTGTAAACGGATTTTGATGGTTCTTTTTTTGTTTGATAAGTCATGATTCAGAGGTGGTCCCATATACATTTTGTGGCGATCGGTTTAGTGATTCTCGAAAAATTCACCAAGAACAAAAAAAAATGACGAAATATTCATAGACGATGTGTGCTTTTTCTTCAAGTTTCTATTTTCGTATTATAAGATTGTAAGTAGTTAATACACAGTCAAACATTGGGAGTCGACACTAAAAAGTAATAAATAAATACTTTTTTCAAAAAAATAATAACCGCCTTCAAAAACTAGAAACCCAAAAATAACTAAAATTTCGGAAGTCGGTGGCAACACATATTGACTGGCACCGACTTCCGAAATTTTAGTTATTTTTGGGTTTCTAGTTTTTGAAGGCGGTTATTATTTTTTTGAAAAAAGTATTTTAAGTAATACATACATGTATAAAATCATAAAATTAAAATATCAAGTCGTATTTTTATATAAAACATGATGACCAATAAGAGGGTTTTGTACATCCATACTAATATTATAAATGGGAAAGTGTGTCTGTCTGTCTTTCTATACAGGAATACAGACAGACACACTTTCCCATACGTTGAGAAAGACAAACATACGTTTGTAAGAAAGACAAACATACGTTTGTCTTTCTTTCACGGCAAAACGGAGCGACGAATTGACGTTAATTTTTAAGTGGAAATAGTTGAAGGGATGGAGAGTCACATAGGCTACTTTTTGTCTCTTTTTAACGCGAGCGAAGCCGCGGGCAAAAGCTAATAATTTCTAAACTCTAATAGATTAATGACAAATGCTTGCACAGCCTCAACCACTTTCGTCAGGCCTTTGTCATCAACCTAAGGTCTTCGCATGATTTTACCAATACAAATCTGTGTGCTTTAAAAGAGGCTTTGACCTCGAAATGTGTTGAACGTTTTTACAAAGTAGTCAGCTAGGAAACACCCGCCCCATCGTTGGATTTGAAATAAGCAAAACATGAAATCTATATTATACTAGTTGCCTCCCGCGGTTTCACCCGCGTTAAAGATGTTATCACTTAGGGGTATGAAAAATAGATAGTAGCCGATTCTCAGACCTACTAAATATGCACATAAAATTAGGTAAAAATCGTTAAAGCCGTTTCGGAGGAGTAAGGGCCGAGTCACACCGAAAAAGCAGCGGCCGTCAGCGGCCGCCAGCGGCTGCCGGCGTCGGAAGAAGCGCGAGGCGCGCGGCTGCTCGAGGCGCCGCGGGCGGCCGCTGACGGCCGCTGCCGGCCGCTGCTGGCGGCCTCGCGACCTTTTCAAGCGATACTAGTCTTTTAAGTATGTAGTTAAAGTTTAAAATTATTTCACACTGAAGGTGCTCGCCGCGCCGCTGCCGGCCGCTGCCATTCCGGTGTGGCTCGGGCCTAAGGTAACTAACATTGTGACACGAGAATTTTATTTAAAAGATAAAACGAAATGAACTGACTATATGATAGACTGACTGTTGGTATACCGTTGGTCCTAGAGACATGAAAAACTTGCTTACACTAAAAAAGGATGTATAGAAATTCCAACCCTAATGGGGTAAAACAGGGGAAGTTTAATTTCCAAGTGAAAAGCTTATACTTATACTAGCTTTTGCCCGCGACTTCGTCCGCGTGGTTAATAGTTCCCGTTCCCGGGGGATTTCCGGGATGAAAACTATCCTATGTCCTTTCTCGGATCCCAGACAAAATTTCATTCGAATTAGTTCAGTGGTTTAGGTGTGAAGAAGAGACAGACAGACAGACAGACATAGTTACTTTCGCATTTATAATATTAGTACGGATTATTTTTTAAGACTTCAAACATACATGTATGTTTATAAGTTTGTACTGTATTGCATTTAACCTGCCATTTTACTTCTAACAACTTGTGAACGAACATTTGCGCCCTAGATTATGACTGTAAAGAGCTATTTATAGAACCTAAGGCTTTGATATCGAGTATTTCTGTTGAACGTATTATTCACAAATGAAAGTGTAATTTCGCTAAATTCATCACAGAATTTATAACAAGAAACTGTACAAAACAAGTAATCAAAAGTAAAATATTAAGAGCAACAATTTGCTGTGACTTACAAAATTTTGTTTTATTGAAAACAAAGCCACATTTTACAGAATATGTAAAAAAGTATCTTTACATAATTATTGGGGCAGCACCTAGAAAATGTTAAAACTATTATAATAATTTAAAAATATATTTAACTTTATGCGATAAACATGATGGTTTATTCTGTCTGGGTGTAATTTATCTCTATTAGGTAAGTATTTATAAATTACTTAAAAGTAAATATTGTGTTTAGTTAGTTAATGTGTTAGTATATTGTGTATTTAAAATTGATTGTCAATTAGCATTTACTTTTAATTGTGATTTTATGTGTTGTCTGTTTTACTGCAATAAATTAATGGTTTATCTATTTATGTACTGTAAATCAATTAATCGGTTACCACAGCACAAGCTCTGCCTAGCTTGGATGAAATGGCCGTGTGTGAGTTCTCCTAAGATTTTTAATTATTAAATAATAATACGTTACTGATTTGTATTAATTAAACTATACTATTTAGAAACTACGTTTGTTATGACGCCCGAGATAATTGACATGATTATTCGCCCAGATTCAAATCCGCAACGATCATTACTACAATCTCCACTAGAATTGTTAGAAATTTAATGAATTTGGATAAAATTAGGTTAGCCTGTAAGGACAATTTTAACATGTATTTAAATAAATAAATAAATAAAATCTCTCTCGATAAAATCCAATATAATTTGCGTGATGATTCAACATACATTGTTTTGTTACAGTTTTATTCCATGTATAGGTCAGACATGTTATTTAAACTTCACATGTAAATAATGTCGACAAATGAAATTAATGGAATACTGTAATAAAATTTGATAGCGACATGTAATGAGGTAAAAATATATGTATTTATTTTTAATTTCGTAGAACGTACATCATTAATATATTATTATGTACAGCGGAGTGTCAAAATATAAAGACTACTTATGACTATTATTAATTTGATTTGATAGTAGTAATGACAGGTTGAAATTATACATTGAAATTGGAAATAATTATAAGAGAGTTGTAAAGCAAGAATTAATTTTAATAATCAAATATGAGTTGACTTGCGCATAATTATTAAAGTTTGTGATATACGACTTACTTTTTGTAGTTTTTTTTTGTAATTTAGTTAATTAAACATAATAACTGACAATTCGTTATAAAATTTGTCTACTTACTCCTACTTAAACTATAATTATGTTGCTACAAGATCGTTCCAGTGACTTCGTTCATTGCTTGATTCTTGAATATTGCTTGTACTATCATACACAGGTAATGTCCCATATTAAAAATTAGCCGTTGATGTCGTTGTCATAAATATTATTATTTTATCACAAGCCACCAAAAATGATTCAGCTGTTTATGCGTGAAAACTGAACAGATTGCATTTTTATTAGAATAAAAGGCTAGGCAGACTAGACTAATATAACCAATATTGAATCATGGATAAGGTAGTCAATCCTTAGAAAAACTTAAAACAAAGTAAGAAAAATATAACAGCCATGACTTTTTTTTATTATATTTTTTTTAAACATTTATTGTTTTTTTCTTATTTACTTACATTGTTTTCACATATAGAAGCACCAAAATGAATGTAACCAAGTTTTTTGTAAACATGATTTTTTTAAAAAGAGTGTCCGTGGAGTTTCTTGCCTGTTCTTCTCCATAGAGATCTACGTTTTGGAACAGGCAATTAGCGTCACTTTTCTGACTGACCGACCGACTCTTTGACAATTCATAAGTGCCTATAAATGGTCTAAGTGAAATAAATGCCTTGAATTTTTTTTTAATTTTGAATAATTATATTGAATTTTAAGTTTGAATGAGTTTCTGATCTATAAAATTCGAAGCAGTAGTTCTAGAGATTAGCGCGTTCAAACAAACATACTCTTCAGCTTTATTATATTATAGATTTATAACGCACGCCACCGAAGTAACCTTAACTTATTCACCTCCACAATGGTTCAACCACACACTTCAACCAAAAAATTGTACTAAAAACGTACCCACTTTTCAAAACAAAAGCATCACAAGTCAGAAATCAGTTGAAACATTCGATATCATGATGAAGATTTCTTTCTAGGTCAGGGACCCAGTTAAGTCTTCGACCCTTCGCATCCCTTTGTGTTTAGCCCTTATCTTTCTCTGATACTTTTCTAGCCTGTCAAATTTCTTCCGGGAGATCAGTGGGGACGTTTAGTGTCGTAAATATTGTTCTGATGTTTCGTGATTTAGTGGTGAAGTGAAAATATGTTAGAGGGACATTGATTTGGAGATGGGGAGGTTTTTTTTTGGTTTTGTTGTGCCCTTTTTTAGTAAATTCTATTAAATGGTGATATAAGACGGTGTGTGTGTCATGTTTGTTTTTAATAGTATAATTTAGAATCATTATAATTAGCTTTAACTGTCACCTTTGTATAATAGGGATGACGACAGCATAAAAAATGGCATTCTGTTTAGTCCGTCTTGTAGATCGGCCAAAAATACGGGACACGTATTTTTTGCTTCATCAAAATAATAAAAAATAAAAAGATAAAGAGCAACAAAGTTCCGGAGTGGGGGCTTTTGACGTCACCGTGCTGCAAAAATTGTATCTGATCGTGACGTCACGCGCAACTTCAACGCACTGTATCGTTGCCATTTTTCGTTTACGAGAAAAAGAAAAAATACGTGTACAAAATTTTTTAATAATATCGCTGACTAATTACTTTTTTTCACATTTACATTTATATATACTTTCTAAAGTTTATCTTAGACATCACAGACATCGGTGAAGGAAAACATCGTGAGGAAACCTGGACTTGTAGTTAATATAAGTCCGAAATCGCCAACCCGTCTTGAGCAAGCGTGGTGATCAATGCTCGTGCCTTCTCTGTATGAGAAGAGGCCTTTGCCCTGCAGTGAGACACTTATAGGCTGGTATTATTATTATATATTATTAATTACTTTTTTTCGTCGTCTCGCCTATTATACAGGGTGGAAAGTTTTAATGGGCCCTGGAAGAAAACTACCTTAAATCGTTGAGATAGATTATTTTACTTAAAGGACACATTCCTTTATTTTTGAAAAGAAACAAAACTGCTTTCAAAGTTTTTCGAAAATTCGCTTACCACTTCCGGGAATCGAACCGACTTAATAAAAAAAAGTAACACTTTCTATTTTTATGGTGTCAAACGTTAGGGCCATTCATAAGGACAAAATCTCTTTAACAAACATGGTTATTCAAATTAAAGGAAAACCATAAATCTTAAGACTTTTATTTTAATTGAACGAAAATTTTGACTGTTAATTTGATTTGAAAAGTTAAAATTTTATGGGTTTCATCTACTTTAATTTACCATGTTTGTTAGAAAGATATCGATTACCGTCATAAAAGTACAGGATGTTGTTTTTTCCATTTTAACCCAGTTCGATTCCCGAGTGTGACAATCGAATTTTCGAAAAACTTTGAATGCAGTTTTATTTCTTTTAAAAAATAAGAGTTTGCTCCCTTTAAGTAAAATAATCTATCGTAACGTTTTAAAGTAATTTTTATCCAGGGCCCATAAAAACTTGTCACTTCGAAAATGTGTCACTCCCGAGAATCGAACTGGCTGAACCGAAAAAAACCAGTAACTTATTTATGACGTCAATTAATAGGGTCATTCATAAGGATTAAATGCTTTCAACAAATATGATTAATTAAATTAGAGGAAAACCATGAAAATTCACTTTTACAAATCAAAGGGTGTATTAATTAGCCGTCGAAATTTTTGTTCAATTAAAATAAAATTCTTAAGATTCGTGGTTTTTCTTTAATTTAATTACCCATATTTGTTAGAGAGATTTAGTCCTTATAAGTAACCCTAACGTTTAATGTCTTAAAAATTAAAGTGTTACTTTTTTGGATTATAGCCGGTTCGATTTCCGGGAGTGGTACGCGAATTTTTGAAAATCTTTAAAAGCAGTTTTATTTCTTTTTAAAAATAAAGGAATGTCTCCTTAAAGTAAAATAATCTATCTTAATGATTCCAGGTAGTTTTCTTCCAGGGCCCATTGAAACCTTCCATCCTGTACAGCACTCGGAAATTAAATAGCCTTTGGTCGTAGCATTTTTGTAAAAATACTTTTATATAGAAAGTATTTTATTCAAAAAGTATTTTTGTGAAACAATCATTTGCAATTGGACTAGACTTTCCTCAAAAATTACCTTCAACAGTTAAAATAACAAAACAATAAAACAATCATTTTACCATTTATGATTTAATTCCAACAAAACCATCACAAAAACCTAAATAAAATTCTAAATGCCAAAAACCAAACGGACATTTCATAAAACTACCCTCTATTTTCCACTACAACCCCATATTTCAAGACCATGATTTTGAAAATACTTTTTACCTACTAAATTATTCACCAAATTTAGTACCAACAGAATAATACCACAACAAACAATAAGATGAAATCTCAGCCAAAAAAAAACAACAGAAATAGGCAAAGGCAACAAAGAGTAGTACGTATTCAGCCACCGTGTCTACCAGTATTAAAATTCACAACGTGAAAAGGTGCAGAACTATTCTGTGCATTGTTATTCTAGGCATCAAGCCAGCCAGTGTAACCACTCTTAATGAAGGATAATCGGTAAATTTTCGTGGCTCTAATTGTACAGACAAAGGCAGGAAGATTTCGTTTCCAGTGTCGCGTTTTTCGTGAAAGACGGCGCCATTTTGACTTTGATTCTTTGTCGCGGGAATTTTTCCGTGTTCTTAAGGTTTAACGTGGAGATTATTAGGAGATTGTTTGGGTTTAACATGATATTGTTGTTCTGTTTATGATATTAGGATTTGGCAAAAACGTGTTAATGTACACAGTATTTTGGAGAATTCTTTTAAAGTATAAACAGCTTTTAAAGATTTACTTTTTTCCGCAAACTTTTCCGCATGGAGTGTACCACAAAACATAGCCTGTGGCATCCAGTTTGTCAGAGAAATATTTTGTAGATAATCAAACCAATATTTCCAGAGAAATCATCATTGCTTAAATTATGTGACTGTCATTTCATTACGTGTAGGAGAATATTTAAAAAAAAATATAGACACCTAGACGAAGCGCAATGCAGCAATGCGCTAACTAAACAGTCTCGCAAGGTTCAACAACCTGAATTTTGTCTGTTTTTGCACTATCCATTCATTACTGCAACCAACATTTCTTAAACGTACAAAAACTTCTACATCGCTACAATTTCAACTATGCAAGAATTTTCTTAAGGATTTCTCACTTCATCGCGATATAACGCTCTAATTGTTTGAAAAACTTTTACACAAAATTTACGCCGCGCCAAAGCTTACAAAAAGTTTCTTATAAAAACACGGGAATTTAGTAAAAAATATACATTCGAATATTAACACCTTAATACAGATTGATGTTAATTTTATAGGTGGAAGAAGTTGGCCCATGTACGTTGGTTATTGGCGATATATCAAGGTAAGTGTGAAAGTTTGGAACATGTTAGCAACTGGCTTACAAGTGGCTTAAGTGTTGGCTATAGTTGGTAGCCATGTTGGGCTTGTTATGGGCTATGTTGGCCAAACTTGCGTGTAACTAAAGAGTGACTAAACAGGCTAAATTATCTAGAGAATGTGCTTAAAGTTGCTGCAGTTAATGCAGTGTCAGCTGCGCCCTTTTAGACGCTGTCTAATGCAATTTGCTAACATGGCTTAATTTTATGTGAACACGAGATTAAAGTGCTGTCGATGTGTAGTACTTTGATATACATCCATAGCTTAATAATCTAAATCTATTACTCAAATAACTAACATCAACACGTGCCAAGCTTAATTAAACCTTGATCACGGCACCGACCGAGATATAGACAAAGAACAGTATCAAGGTGAGTCTCGGTAGACATCGAGAGTCTTTTGTTTGTAACTCAGATACTGACATGCCTATCTATCATGGAGTATTTGAATCCGGTATTTGACACCATCATCAATTGACGTACTTTTTATGAACTGTGAAAACGTTATTCATCTGCTTAGTTTAGGATCAGATGGCCGTGTGTGAGATGTCCTAGGATATTTATTCACAATTAAGATCTTTGATAATCGATGTATTTATATGTGTTATTATTAGTAGCCAAAGAACTAAAACCTCATGTTCCTTCGGTTGCCCTTTATGTTCCGGGGCCGCGGTAAGGTTCCCTATCCATTTGCATAAAATTTTAAGACCTAATACAACTTAGCATAATGTTGTTTGGCATAATTACATTTTCTCATAATATAATTACGCATAATAGCTCATGCATAATTTTTTTAAGCATAATGTCTCAATCCATTAAATTATTAGGCATAATATTATAAAGCATAAACTTATTATGCATAAAGTTCTAAAGCATAACTTTTTTAAGCATAAAGTTCGAAAGCATAACTTTTTTAAGCATAATATCCTAAAGCATAAATTTTTAGCATAAATTACGCATAAAAATATTAAAACATATTTTTATAGGTATAACAATGAAAAAAAATATCAACTCCTAGATTATTAGACACTTACACGCATGCAAGCAAGAATACAGCATGCAAGCAAGCGTAGGGACGAGGCGGCTGTGAGCGAGTATATTAGGACAAAGAACATTATGCGAAAAAAAGGGATCCCACGCGGTAACTGTTATAACTATTCCGCAACTCCGGCAGGCATTGGTCCTAGTAACCCTCTACACCTTGGCAGGGTCAAGGTACCAGAACGTTCACCCCATGTTCTTCTATACAGACAAAGAAACATGTATCTATCCCATCAAAAACACGCACGAAGGCCATGATAATCATTTTAAAATGAAAATCCATTAACCATGAAACTGATTACAGTTGGTTTGTTTAATGGGAGATATCGTGATGTACTTACATTAACCTAACGTTGTTCGCATTGGAAACCATCTAACTTTAATCATTAAGGTATATGGTTATGGTACTTGGGGTTTCAATTTTGAGAGGGCTAAGCACGTGATTCAACGTATGTGGTTAGTATCTCTTCTTGCCTTATGTCACGAATGACTGCCTTAAGAGTACTAGCTTTTTTCAGTTTTCCATTTTAAAACCCCCCTTAGGAGGGTATAATAATAATAATACCAGCCTATAACTGTCCCACTGCTGGGCAAAGGCCTCTTCTCATACAGAGAAGGCACGAGCATTGATCACCACGCTTGCTCAAGACGGGTTGGCGATTTCAGACTTATACTAACTACAAGTCCAGGTTTTCTCACGATGTTTTCCGTCACCGATGTCTGTGATGTCTAAGATAAACTTTAGAAAGTACATATGAATTGAAAAAGTCACATTGGTACTTGCCTTAGGAGGGTGTAATTGAGAAAAAAAGTCTACATATCCCCCCTAAAAAACTACCAAAATGGGGAAAAGTGGAATCGAAAATTAAAGTTCAGAAATTCTCCTTAGGGAAAAGGATCATCTACTACTTCAATTGGAGGCTACAGAATTCTATATTTCCGTCTCCTCGAATGTCCTAGGTGGACCTAGGATTTTTATAATTCCAGCCGTATAGTATTTTCAGTTTAAAGCCAATGTTTAGCCAAGATATTTCCTTAGTCTCCACATAACACCTTAGCATAACCTCCATCAAAATCAATCTTTGAAAAGAAGGAAGATATTAACTCGTCGGGTATGTATGACATACTTTACAGATGGTCCCATAGTCATCAGGATCTGATAGTGGGATCCTATAGAGATTGAGGGAAAATCCTCTAAAATAAGTTTGTATGGACGATGTTGTAATATTTAGTTTAACAACAAGTCAGAATTTACGACTAGTTGTCTACTTTAATAATTATCAAAGAGTAAACCTCTTTGATAATTTTTAATTGCTTATACTTTGATGATTAGATTTGTCTTAAATTAATCGTCGTGCCCCAAATTAGACAAAAAGGCTATAAAAACCCAAAAATCTAATTGGAACTTACTTTATGTTTGCCAAGATTCGTGACAGCACAGCCCAGTACAGCTTCTCTTCCCAAGAAGAACGTGTGGTTACCAATAGGACGCTCAAACTCTGGCTCTTCTGAAAACTTCTTTGTGGTCATCTGAGAATCTGGAACAATACAAAAATAACATGAATTAATTGTAAGACAACTAAATCATTTTTCAATGTAATATCAATTACTCCAGTCTGCAATGCCTTAAAAAATTAAACTTTAAAGTAGCCGTGATAAAAATTTACGAAAGAAGAAGAAGAAAAATATTTCTTATTTTTCTTTTTCTTCTTTCGTATATTTTTACCGGACCGGTTATGACCGGTTATTTCGCATACATATTTCGAAATTCAAAACTGTATAATGCTTCTTACAATCATAAAATTTGGTAAGAAGTGATATCTTGCAGCATAAATAAAAGAAAAAATCAGAAAACCGATAAATAAACTAAAACAATATTTTTATATCTACTTTGTATGTAAACAAGTACATATAAAATAATCTTCACGTGTGAATCTGACTTGCATTTCACCAGTTTTTTTACTTTAAAGTTCATAGCTTGTTATTCTGCAACTTATTATTCGGCTTTATTCTTCAAGGAAATAGAAATGAGGTTGACTTAAAGGTCAATGAACTATGCCATGTCAGGTGCTCACAGATAGGTGCATTTATACGACGAACCAAAAAGTTTTGCCCATTTACGCCAAAAAGCTCCGAGTAAGTTGTTAGGACGAAGTTAAATTCCAAATGTCATGCATAATGTTAGCAACATCGTAGCTTATTACAGATAAAAACCTTGGATTTATAGTAAACTGCTGTTTTTTTGTTTGGTTCTTGTTTTCGCCCGCAGCTTTGCCCGTGTGGGTGTTGAACTTTCATCCACTATTTAACCCCTTCAGAAGTCGACCTTCCAAAAATGCTTCCTTGGCTTTACAAAGAACAAACCTTCCAAGTTTCGTGTCTCTAGGGCCCGTATTAATAGACGTCACTCAATTCTGAGACGTTCTCAAGTCTCTTGCTGTCTTTGTCATTCTAAAGGGTAAAAATAAGGACAGCAATAGACTTGAGAGCGTCTCAGAATTGAGTGACGTCTAATACGGGCCTAGGACCAGCGGTTTGAGTTGTGCTTTGATATATCAACTTCAACTTCAACTTTATATTATTTATGGCAATTCATCGAGATTTCGATGATTACTGCCAAAGTCCAGGTTGGATATAACACTTTTCAGTTCAAAGGACGGATATATCAACAATCATCTCGAGATAAATAGACGTTACTAAGCACTGACTTTGACTTAGCACTATACCTGTCACTGTTGCACAACTGCCAAACGTCAAGTACACGATAGAGACGGCAACATGGCTAAGCCAAAGTCGGTGCTTTGTGACGTCAATTTGTCTTGCCATCAGTGTCCTGACAGAATAGAAAGCGTGATTAGAAAACCCACCAAAAAGGTTTTATGGTCAAAAAAAAAAGTGAGCAGTCACGGGACGCCTGGCAGATGTGAAACATCGATATTACATCATCGCCACACAGTACACAAGACTGTGACTGTATATATACACCATCATATAGCGTGCCACGCCAGAAATTTGTTTTACGTGCGGCTATAGATGTTTCACATCAAAAAATGTTAATAAAAACACTGCTGTATGGAAATAGCTTGCTTACTAACGAAATAAAAAAAAAACCTGAATTGAAAATGTTCAAGAAAACTTCTCGCATAGTAAATAAATCTGAGGGTATAGTAAATATCAGATTATCTCACACGGGTCTAACTTTACCTTTTTCCTATTGGAAGCAACAGGCCATTAAACACTGAAGTAATAAAGTTGCCAACGGAAAAAAAAACTGGTTAACACTTCAAAACTCGCTATCAGGTCTCCGAGACCCAATCAACGTGCTTTTTTTATTCCATTTTCAAGTTTCAGCATAGCTCTGACGTCATTCGATAGAAGAGGTATAAATTGCACCAAAGGATGGTTGCTTTTATTTAGAGTAGTGAGATTACGGAGACTTTTGGGTGATTCTTGAAGAATATTTGGGTATTTACTGCATTTTTCCTGGAAATTCAAGAATTGGTTTAACAAGATTGAACGGTTCATCTGGATAAAAATTGGATTTCATGATTGTACAATCATAGAAGCTAACTTTTTTCAACTTCGTTAAAGTCGACTTCTAGTCTAACCAGAGCAGAATACCAGTGTTTTCTATCAGACTTCCACAGCCCATTTACAGGGTATTACGATTTCATCACTATACGAGCTTCAGTCGTCCCGGAAAGGCTATCATAGGAACAAAACAAAAAAACAAGGGCTTCTGTTTTGTACCAAAAACCACCAAAGTCCAAATTCCGGTTTACTGAGCGACTGCTAATGGAAAAACCCAATAACACTTCCCAGAGCAGAGACCCCAAACCGCAAGACCGAACCAGTTCCGAAGTTTCAGTTATGAATGAATCATCAAGAACGTTACAACTCCACCACTTTCAGCCTCATTATAATTCTCCAAATACAGCCGGTTAGCTGTTCTGTGTTTTGACAGGCTCTCTGAGCATTTCTCATTTGCATAGATCACTCCAAACTTTGATACTATACCTACATACTGTTGGACGCAGTTCATCTTCAGTAGCGCTTAGTATAATATCTGCTGCTTTGTATTTGGTGGAATATGTGATATCTATTTGGGATATTAAATGTAGAATTTGGCTTCATGTCTTGTTTGTTTAAGGATTTGTCTTGTGGTGATAAAAACTTGTGTTATTTCCGGAATATTACTTTTGTTCTAACTACGGTGAAGTTATAAGTAATGATAATCATGGCCCAGTGATTAAACTCATCTCTGAAACATGAAGTGATAAGTACAAAACCGGCAAGTACCAATGTGGCTTTCGATGCTTATGTTATGACTTTTTACGGTTAACTCTGACATCACTGATATCGGTGACAGAAGACTACTGAAAAAACATGTACGCATATACCTAATTCATGTTATCTGTAATCGCCAATCAAAGCTCGTTGTTTAAATGAAAAGATGCTTTTGCCCTACACTTGGACAAACCAACAAAAGTGGGATAAGCCCGACTACATGAAGTAAAAGTTACAAATAAAATTTACTGTAAAACAAACTTTTTATAATCAGTGTACATAAATAATGTACACGAGAAGTACAATGGAAATTACTTTCCTAGTCCAACCAAAAAAAAAGAACATCAAAGTAATCAATTCCATTAAATAATTAAGTCAACACCACCTTTGTAAGCAATATTGAGTCTTAGCCCTATCAACATAAGGTGTAACTCACCTTTAAGGTACCATATCATTGATGAACCGACTTAATACGACCGTCCTTTTGTTATTACTAACCTAGTTTCAAAGTTCGGTATTTCAGGTACCTAGTTAGCAAATGAACCCCTGGTTTTGCTCGATTTTTTGTATAAATTAACTACTGAAGTTTGGAACATTTATCTTTAGTTTGTGACAGTCTATGTTCTGAGTATTTCTTGTTGTTCAACTTAGTATGGTTGACCAAGTTTCTGTAGGTAGATATTGTATAAACCGATATACAATTCCGGGTCATTTTAAGCTAATTACTGTTAAATTCTCTTCGGTTATGGTAATAAAGAACAAAAACTTACCAAATCTATACTAATATTACAAAGCAGAAAAGTTTATTATTGTTTGAACGCGCTAATTTCGGAAACAACTGGTTAACATTACAAGTTACTTAGTCAATAAATTTTTATGTCGTTTTTTATATATTTTCGGGTTCTGTACCTAAAATAAATAAACGAAATCTTCATAGAAACACTTTGTTGTCGCTTTGCGCAAACACACAGACAGACACACATAAAGCTGTGTGTGCAAGTCCGCTCTTGGCCGGATTTTTTCTTTCGATACTACCATTCTCTAAACTCTAGCCTGCTACTAAGAAATATTTAAGAGAAAAGCTAGGACCTCATTTTGTCTTGAGATCTACGTTAAGTTCCAAGAAGCTTCACCACTCAAATTCACCATTTTAAAAATTCCTTCAATGAGAATCACTTTCACATTTCACTCAGAGTCCTTTGCAAAAACATTGCCATACGAAAACATCTGAAATTCGTAAGGTTAAATAAATAATAAGAGGTCTTCCTGTACTTTATTATTCTCTTGGGTCCGTCCGTTCTGTTGAATGAGGTCCCTTGGTCAACCCTTTATGCGAGATTAGGGAGCTTAACTTTAAAACGGTGATAATACTGCTTTTTCTGCGACAAACAAAAAGGTTCAACGCTAAGGGCCTTATCATACTAGCGGGTTGCAAGCGTTTTTAAAGTGGAGCGGTCACGGAAGCGCAACAAACCCGCAGCAGATACGTGGCAAATTAGTTGCGGACGCGCATCGAGATTTCTGTGAACAGTAGTGCAATTTATTTGTTAATTTGATACAAACACGCGTCAAAAACTTTGAATGTCGTGATGACCCAGTGGATAAGTGTAGGTATAAGGTGTTTTTCGATACATGAGAACTTTCTAAAGCTTATCTTGGATATCACTGACATTCCGTGCCTCGGAAAGCACGTAAAGCCGTTGGGCCTGGTTTTCATACGTGGAACATTGACAGTCGTTACGGGTAGTCTGACGCCAGAAAGTCTGACCAGTCTAACCAAGGGGTATCGTGTCGCCCAGTGACTGGGTTGTGAAAGTCGGATAGGCAGTTGTTGCACGTAAAACACAGGTATCCAGCTGAATGGTTAGGCTGGAAGCCGACCCCAACAAAGTTGGGAAAAGGATATTTTGGGGAGTGGGAAATCATCAAATGACTTCTCCCGCCTTGGGGCGGGAAGGCGTGTCAGACTTTTACTGACTAAAACCTACTCATGTTTCTTCGGTTGCTTTATGTTCCGGGGTCACGGTAACTATTATAAACATTCCGCAACAAGGGTAGAGAGATGATGATGACGCGTCAAAAACATTGCGAAATCGCCACGCGTTCGCGACGTCTTCACTGTGCAGCCGCAGAATGTTCGCGATGCATCCGTTCCACAACCGCTTGCAAACCGCTAGTGTGATAAGGCCCTTAAGATTATGAGTTTTTGCAACGGGTAATTATTATGGTGAATAATTATGAGAATAATTGCGGTCTAAATAAAATAACTGGGTGCTGAAACAGTAAGTTTAGCACGCCAACGTGGTAGTATTTTTAACGATTATGTTATTAGTTACGTGATGTATGAGGTGACAGGTAACAGGTACCTATGTAGTAAATATTGAATGTCAACAGATTGCTTTTGTATTATTTATCAACTGTAACTTTTTTGACTTTTATGTTAGGTACTAAGTTCGATTTTTGTTCTTATTTTGTCCTCGACCCCTTGATGGTGCCGGTTATAATAAATAAAAAATGATTATTATTAAAAATATTGTAAGTAACTGTCTACTAATTAAATATTAGTAAACAGCTATTTACAATATTTTTTCAAATTTGGCGACCCAGTAGTTTCGGAGATAAAGACATAGAAACAAAATGCTGTAAATATTTTTTTATTATTTTGTTGAACTAGGTCAGCCAGTTCAAAAAGGATTATATCAATTGAAAAAGCACAATCCAATCATCCACCAATTGACGATACTCAAAACTCACTTCCAGAAACGTGAACGATGAAGGAAAAAACTGTAAAACAACAATAAAATAAGTTACATAAAATGGCCAAGGACGTGGTGTGACGGCGCCGCGGCAGTTCGCACCTGTCACCAAATGCTAATGCATGGGCTTCACACAAAAACGCCTTGGTACATGTTAGGCTGCGGACACGAAGACAGCGGGCGCGGCGCGAACAGCCTAGGCGGTTAAACTCTTATCCGCTCCCCACTCTCTCTTTTCTATCACAAAGTTTTACACAATTTCGTTACATTATTCGTGTCACTCGAGCGCCGAATTATATGTTACGTAAATAATAAAAAATAAGGTAAAGGACAATGTAAAAGTTTTACTAAAAATAAAACATAATGACGTGGCAGTTAAGAGATGTACCAGTACCAGTCTCAAATGATTACGCTCGTTCACGAACGTGACGTGTATCTGCATCTTTTGCCTCGACCAATTTGACTAGCGAGATATTTAAGCGAGCATGAGTTCCATATAAATCTATGCATTGAAAGGCGTCAACGCGCGCTACGCCGCTGCCGCTTCCGCTTCTGCTTATTTCATGTCCGCAGCCTTAGGGAGCACGTATTTTTGAAGTAGGCCGCCGTGATTCGAGACACGGAAGTAAGAAAATAATTTATTTATACCTAGCTTATGTGCCTTCAACTTCGATTGCGCGATGTGGTGGACTCAGGTAGAGTAGCCGATTGAAAACCCACCAGACTGTGTCTTCCTCTAACATCAGTGAGACAAAATAGTCTACACATAAATTACCCATATTTACATTCGCATTTTTAAAGTTTTCATTCTAGTTACAGTCACAATTTGCCTAAAATTAACTTAGCCTTACCTTTTTTTGGGGAATGGGAAATCATCAAATGACTTCTCCCGTCCTGGGCGCGGCGGGAGGGTGTGTCAGACTTTTACTGACTAAAACCCACTCATGTTCCTTTAGTTGCCCTTTATGTTCAGGGGTCACGGTAACTATTTATAAACATTTCGCAACAACTTAGCATTACCTTCAATTGGTAGTTAATAAAGGACGAAATACAGTGAAAAAAATATATATAGGAGCTTGGTGTATTGCTGTTTGTAACAATTTGAATTAAAATAATCCCGGTGAAAATTTAAGTATTCAGACCCGGTGAAAATTTAAACAGTGTTGTCTAGTGTGCTTCCAAGGACACCCCAAAATGTAGCTTTTTTGAATTCCTGGACCAAATATGGTCCGTGTCTGTAGAAACGAATGATTGTGGTTAAAACGAGTCGTGTTACCTGCCTGGAGCGCAGCCGATGATGATGAGGGTCGGAGTGGAGACCAGATTTTTAATTATGATTAAAGCAGAGTTTCGAGAGTAGCAGACTTTTGAAAGAAGAGCGGCAGTCGACGCTCTCTGAGCCGAGCCGGTCTGTGTGAACGAACCCTAAAGTTAGGATAAAATAACCTGAACCAAAGCATCACACTTCATTCTTAAGCACCTGCACACAACAATAGTTTGCAATACAATAAAACGATTAAGGAAATCACGTGCAATCTTTATAACAGGTCTGAACGTATGTATTGCTCTCAGTGAAGTAATAAGTATATTCTGTCACTAGCAATATGAAATATCGAGAGGACGTGATACACAGCGGATGGCAAGATATAACTGGAAGAAAAACGTTACGGAAAATACAAGTGTCTGGTGAATGAGTATTGTTTTGTTACAGCTTAACTTTTTTAATATTAATGCAGTAATGGTAATGCACCCACAAAACCCCTGCGTGATAGAATCAGTAATGAGGAAATCCGCAGGAGAACCAAAACCACCGACATAGCTCGTCGAATTGCCAAACTAAAGTGGCAGTGGGCGGGGCACATAGCTCGTAGAACTGACGGCCGTTGGGGCAGAAAGGATCTCGTGTGGCGGCCGCGTACCGGTAAAGGCAGCGTGGGCAGGTCTGTCGCAAGAGGGACCGATGATATCATCAAGATCGCCGGGTAAGGATGCGGGTGGCGCAGGATCGATGCATGTGGAAATCTTTGGGGAAGGCCTTTGTCCAGCAGTAGACGTCTATCGGCTGATGATGATGGCCCATAATACAGGTGCGTGACTAATGCGGTGCATTTTTTTTTTAATAAAAACATATTTTAAAGCAAATTTGATAGAATCGAACAAAATAGCTAAGTCACTGGTTCAGCTGTAAAAGCGTAAAAGACCGACATACATACAGGATTAACTAACTTATAATATCAGCTAAAATGTCTAGGTGTGAGGCAAAGTTTTTGTTTAATATATTCGGGGGAAGCCTTCCTCATTACTAATGTTTATATTTAGGAAAATCGAAAATTTTATTAGTCTAGGGTTGGCTAGAAACAGTCACATGTGGATACGTATGTAAATGCAACAGAAAGTTTTGGAACAAAGAATCATCTGCTAATTACTACTACTTACTAATACTTACTAATGACGATGATGTTCATTTATAGTTATTCTATTTTATCTCAAGAGCCACACTCAGAAATAAAAATCACCTTTTTAGATCTTAGATAGAAAGTATAATCTTGTATAACAGAGTGAATGCCTATTTCTGTCTTCATATCGAACTAAGCTGATATTGAGAAATAGGCAGTTTATTTTTAGATCACCTAATTCCTTCCCTCATTTTTAGGGTTCCGTACCTCAAACAAGATTATTTTGTTGTCCGTCCGCCTATCCGTCTGTCCGTCCGTCTGTCTTTCAAGACCCATTGTTTTGGGAGCGTGTTAAGGTATCAAATTGAAATTAAAAGCTGTAAAAAAACTAATATGTTAGGCAAAAAGAAACTACGGTCGATTTCGTCTAAAAGCACATTTTCGAAGATTTTTAAGAGAATTAAAATTCAAAGGGTTCTTGCCGTTGAATTGAATGAATAAAATGATAAATCTAATTAATGATTAGATTGTTTACGGTATACGATTCTTTTTATAGAAAAATTCATTAATCAACAAAATTGCTTTACCTATTGACGAAATAAACTCTTGAAAATAACTAGAAATTAATATATTTTCAGGCCAACAAAATGCAAAATATTAAAAATTCTCTTTAAATTATTCGTCATAAACCTATCTATATTTTTCTCGGCCAGTCTCAACGTTCTCCAACACAACAATAACATTTACATTGGTTCGTCCGATTTATTTTCGTGTTGTATTTGTTCGTTCGGTTGTCACGCGTTTTACCGCCTAACTGAGAATTGGACTATTACTGTGGCTGTTGCTTTTACGTTTACTGAGTAAACAGAAAGTGAAGTGTCGAGTTATTTTACTACTGTGAATGAAAATGGATATAATTATTTGAAAAACCTTGGTGTTATCTTCTTGCCACCGTAGGAAAAAGGCTAATTTTTCCTAACCATGTTAGGGTCGTCTTCCTGTCTAACCGGTTCCAGCTGAATACCAACAGCACTACGACTACCCATTAAGGGTTGTGGGACTGACCACAACCCAGATCTTTATTGTATCTAAACAACTATTGTGGACCTATAAGTATTTAAAGTTCTCTTCTTATCTCTTGCTCAGACTGAAGTCAAGCTTTTTTGGTCTCTGACTACCCATAACGACTGTCAAAGATCTGCAGATGACAATAAATATATAACAGCACTCTGCTTGTGACCAGGGCAGGTGTAACCCTGCCGGAACGTCAATCAAAAAACCGGCCAAGAGCGTGTCGGGCCACGCTCAATGTAGGATTCCGTAGTTTCCCTTCCGTCACAATAAGTGTTCCCACTTATAAGTTAAAAAAAAGGCTATTTGTTACGTTGCCATACTAAGTATGCAGAAATTATTTTGTACAACCTTTTTGTCTTTTTTGTACAAAAACTGATCTTTCGATCAAGTTCAAAATAATTTTCCTAGAAAGTACTTATTAAGTTTTACTTTCCAGATTAAATTTTTCCTTTTGGAGCGATTATTTCCGATATTATTGACATTATCAAAAACTGATTTTGTTAACCCCTTTTCATTTTTAAATGCTTATCCAACAATATATCACACGTCAGGGTTGAAATTAAAAAAAATCACTTCCCTCTTTACATATAGGGGATGGACTTTGTCGGCGTGGTTGATATACATATTGGTACCCAGGTTTCTAGTGCTAACGGTCACAGAGATTAAGCGAGGACGGACGGACAGACAGACAGACATGGCGAAACTATAAGGGTTCCTAGTTGACTACGGAACCCTAAAAACAAATAAAAAGGTACGTGCGCGTTAAATCCCGAATAACAGTGAAGTATAAAAATATAACTGTCTTCGATAAACTTAAAAAGTACACCATGATCATCATCATCAGGCAAAAGATGTCCACTGCTGCACAAAGGCCTCCCCTAAATATCTCCACATACATCGGTCCTGCGCCACCCGCATTTAACGCGACCCGGCGATCTCGCCCTCGCTGCATTAAGAAAGTACCCATGATATTATGAACATTGGTACTTGCCCGACTTAGCCCTTAACAACACGAGGTTTTGAAAAATTTGTGTATTTTTTAACAATTTATTGCGGTTATTGGTCGCAGGTGTTGATACCGCAGTACTAATTTATTTTCAATCATTAAAAATGTAACAACCGTAGGATTTGTTACATTGAATTCAGATATTTTCTTATGTTCGCAGTTATTTTTGTACTGTCAATGTACAAACGTGTTATTTCGCTATTTTTGGTACTAAAAGAACTTGTGGTGAATATTTGATAACATAAAAGCGTACTTATTGGCCTAAATTTACCATGTTCCCACGCTATCGTGAGAAAATGTTCCTCGTAAAGTAGGTACGTTATTTTTGGATAGGTTTTAAGGCTGAAGTTAGTTTTTATTACGTACTAGCTTAGTCAAATACTACATCCATACTAATACTAATATTATAAATGGGAAAGTGTGTCTGTCTGTCTGTGTGTTTGTCTTTCTTTCACGGCAAAACGGAGCGACGAATTGACGTGATTTTTTAAGTGGAGATAGTTGAAGGGATGGAGAGTAACATAGGCTACTTTTTGTCTCTTTCTAACGCGAGCGAAGCCGCGGGCAAAAGCTAGTAGTGTATAAAACAAAGTGCTTTCCGCTGTCTGTATGTCCCTATTTATGCTTAGATTGTTAAAACTAAAGAACGGATTTTGATGTGGTTTTTTCATAAATAGAAAATTCAAGAGAAAGGTTTATTTATATAAATATAATACATGCATTTCATAGTAGAGCAAACCCGGGATATTCAAAAATTTCGTACAAGTCTATACTGTTGTGAACAAGGCATATCATCATCATCTTACAAAGTCTGGTAAAATGCGATCGATACGTAATCACACAATATATTCATGATAATCAACCACATAATCATAGAAAAAATCTTTGGGTTCTCTGTGTGAGGAAGTTATCGCCGCGAGTACCAACTATGGGTAGCGGTTATTACAAATAAAAAAAACAACTAAGTTAGAATCGGCGTCCAGAAACTGAATCCAGCTAAATACCATTATTTTACATGAAGCGACTACCTATTCGACCTCTACAGCCCAGTAACTGGGTACCAGGATACCCCTTAGTAAGATTATTTGCAAGATTTTCTTGCTTTGAACTACTCTTAATACTGTCAAATAAGCAAATGACAACTGGAACCAACGGTTGCACGTGTTTAAAAATATATTAAAAGTAATAAAAATTCCATAAAACACTTTAACCCGTCCAAAAAATTATTAAGCACAATAATCGTAACAATTTCACCAAAATCAAATAATGAAATCTAAAAATTATGAAGCATTAAAGCGGTTTATCTGCCAACTAAGCTTTACTAAGTTATAAGTAAGTTGATAAGTGGTGCTAAGCTAAGTTAATAAGATATGAATTTTAACTGCCTGCCCAAAAGCCTGGCGTTAATGAATAAGTTTCGTTTAGACAAAGAACAAATGAATCAGAAGGCCCACTACGTTCAACAATTAAAACAATTGACAATCGACATTGTGCATTGAGTCATGCTGTTGATCCGGCGGGGTTATTACCTATGAAACAGCAATGAGCAATATTTGCGCAGTGACCGCGCGATCACCGCGCGATCGTCAAAAAAAATCGTATTATGTATGAACCGATTGCTAATCGCTCGCTGATTGTTCTAATGCACTTATTGCTACGATGACGATAAAGTAGCAATCGCTGGAACTAATTAAATATCACCTTTAACAAAAAAAACTTAACTTTGCTCTTAAAAACCATACTAAATGCATATTTTAGTTTACTGATTGCTCCACAGAGGCAGCACTATCGCTAGTTTGCTATTTGACGTGACGTATTTTGAATTGACGTTTGGGCAGCAAAATTTTGCTAAATTATCGCGATCGCTCGGCTATTGCAAGATACGTAATCCCAGTGCGGGGTTGCGGAATGTTTATAATAGTTACCGTGACCCCGGAACATAAAGGGCAACCGAAGGAACATGAGTGGGTTTTAGTCAGTGAAAGTCTAACACGCCCTCCCGCCGCACCCAGAACGAGAGCAGTCATTTGATGATTTCCCACTCCCTAAAAAAAAAGTTATGCTGTTGATCTTGCTATACCTAACGTCACAAGCAGGTATAAATAAATTTTATAAGCACTCGTTTAGTTCCGTAACCTTTAGATTAAATAAAGACCATTAGAAAATCAAATCACATTGATAGACTCAACGTGATCTGTTTCAAATTGGCTGCCAATACCAAAATAATAGACGACAGCGCTTTTTATCGCTAAAATAAAACCTAAACTATGAAATTGCTCGTTATTTTCGTATTACACATATATGTTAGTTTGAATTGATAGAATTATTTGCTTAATAACTTGGCAGAAGTTCTTTATTTATAAAATATATAGGTTCTCGTGGTAGGGACTATAGAAGTCAAATAGTGCGAGCACATCGTGGCTAACGGCTTTAGCTGAGTCCAGACGTGATCAATTTGTCTTTCTTTAAGTAACCTGTAATTAAATACGAATTCTGAGTTGAGACAGTACAAAGAGCGCCGCATTACAATAATATTAGTACATTAGCTGTATCCCGCGGTTTCACACGCATCTCTGGTCACTATTTCAGTCTCATATCCTTCCTCATTTTATAAATGGGCTATCTAATCGGACTAGAACATCACAGTACAGGTATGCTCATGTTTTTTATTATTATTTTTTTGCTCTAAAAAATCGAAGCAGTTATTAATAAACAAACTCTTTATATTGAATCGATATTTCGGTAGCAAGTCGGCTCCAGATGAATTGGTATCGGATTGGCGGGTTATACGTGAATACAAAGGAACATAGAGTACTTGATTACAGTTGAGTTAGCGTTCTGTCATGCGTTACACGATACATTTGATTACACTTTGAAGAAGTCTAGACTCTCCTTAGTGTACAGTAAGCTCAGCCAAATGCCAGTTTACTTGCACTTAATGGACGTGTAATCTTTTTGAGCGTAAGTAAATAAATAAGTTAAATAAATGTTTCGGGATATCTCAGAAACGACCCTCTGTTCACAAACTAGGCAGAGCCTATGTAATTTTTAAGTATATATATAATAATAGACAAAAACCGTCCAGACACCGAAAAAAAAAATTATGCTCATTACACAAAGTTTATCTTGGGAATCGAACCCCCGTCCCTCGACTTATCAGGGTCACTAACCACTAGACCAAGAAGCTCTACATTTTCTCAGAGGGATAAATTACACTCGATGATTTTTTAAAGGGGGATTTTTAGACCATTGTATAATGAAAGTCTGCTTTTCCCGCTTAGTAGCGATTTTTTCGGTGAATTAAGCGAAAATTTTTAACTGTTGAACGTAGTGGACCTTCTGAGTTACGCTTTGGTCTTAATTCAAACTGTCCCGGCTTTTGATGTGGTTTTGCTTAAATATAGGGTGGATTACTAGGGTAGGTGTTACTTTTTGAAATGGTAAAGGGGGTGACATTATAATATTTTAAGTAAATGTTACCTGAATTTTGGTACTTAGCTAACTATGTAATGTGTTGTGTGTGAGCTCACTCAAACTAATGGAACTGAATTTTGTTTTCATAGAGACAGTCAAATAATCTAATATTTGTGTATTATAAATAAAGAATATAGGCCTTAAAAAAATTATGTGCTTATATTTAAAATATTTCATTGTTTATAAAATCAACTTATAATTTTTTTTTGTGTTATTTGCCCCTTAATGAATGAATGAAATGATTTTGGAAATAAGCCAAATTTACAACCTCCGACAGAGGGGTTCGATTAAATTAACAAGTGAAGATAAAGTATTTGAAACTGATATTAGTACTACAATACTAAAAAAAGAATATATTACAAATTTTATACAAGGGATCAAATAAATACAAGCCTAACAGATTTTTACGAGCCTAAAAAATCCCAGCAAGTCGCTGGAACATTTTTTATATTTGTTTACTCACAGATTCATGTATTATGATCTTAAATGAGGAAAGCCGGATTTTTGGCTTGTTAGACAGGCACACCACTTCTACCATACTTCAAGAATAATTCCGCTTATCAAACTTCATTTAAAAATAGATTATATCTATCAATATAATTATATGAAATGGTGAGCTGACTGACTGACGGTTGATATATCAACGCACAACCAAAACTACCGGTCCTCGAGACATGAAACTTGTAAAGTATATTCTTTGTGAAGAGTAAGTGCTTTTTTTTTGGTGAGTGGGAAATCATCAAATGACTACTTCCGTCCTGGGTGCGGCAGGAGGGCGTGTTTTACTGACTAAAACCCACTCATGTTCCTTCGATTGCCCTTTATGTTCCAGGGTCACGGTAACTATTATAAACATTCCGCAACCCCGGCAGGCAAGAGTAAGTGCTTACGCTTTCCACTAAGAAAGGATTTTTGTAAAGGTGTTAAATAGTGGTTGGTAGTAGCTAAAGTTGCAAAGCTTGTTTAAAATAAATATTCTCCTTGAATAGGACTGCCTTCCTATAGAGATAAGAGCTACATAAGCTGTGAAGTTAAGCTTTGAAGCTATTTTTTCCTGAATTTAACCGAGTTGTTAAGTATACCTTTTAGAAAAAAAAATTAAACTTTTTCTACCTGTGCTAAACTTTTCTAAGGGCTGATTTTTCAATCATCAGTTAAGTTCTATCTGAGAAATAAATATGTCGGTTTGACATATTTTCTATACAAAAGCTGTCAAAACGTCAAACTTACTCTTCAGATAAAAGTTATCTGGCGATTGAAAAATCGGCCCTAAGAAAATCAAACTATCTGTAAAATCTAATCAATTTAACTTCTAACAACTTGTTTATACATAACTATCAGTCCCCCGCTGTTTCACCAGCCTTATGTTAGGTTTTTAATTACTATAATACACTCCCGTGGCTCATAGCGTAATGTTATGTAGTCTATGTGTTGTTCAGATGTTTATAGGGTGACTTATAATTAGTATACGATACTTAAACACGTTTCACGCAAAAACTACTGAACGAATTTTGATAAAACCTTATATTCATTTTGGGCCTGTTGGTGTAGTGGTTAGTGGCCCTGACTGCTAAGCCTGAGGTCGTGGGTTCGATTCCCACCCAGGACAAACTTTGTGTGATGAGCATGACTGTTTGTTCTGTGTCTGGGTGTAATTTATCTATATTATTCTATATTATGTATGTATTTATAAATTATATAAGTATGTTTATCAGTTGTCTGGTTACCATAGTACAAGCTCTGCTTAGTTTGGGATCAGATAACCGTGTGTGAGTTGTCCTAGGATACTTATTTATTTATTCATCTATAATTATCGTGACTGGCAATTAGAGTACGATACTTAAACACGTGATTGTGCTCATGATAACTAACAAATTTGCTATGGAAACAAACCTGAAATCGCGAAAATTAATCAGCTGTTCAGTACATTTATGTTTGCCTAATGTACTGAACTGCTGATATTTTTATCGCGATTTCGGCTTCGCTCCCATAATAAAAATTGTTTGTTATCATGAGCACAATCACGTGTTTAAGTATCGTACACTAGTTGCCAGTCACCATATATATAGATTAATGTAAGGTTTTATCAAAATTCGTTCA
This sequence comes from Athetis lepigone, assembly GCA_033675125.1. Classification (NCBI taxonomy): domain Eukaryota; kingdom Metazoa; phylum Arthropoda; class Insecta; order Lepidoptera; family Noctuidae; genus Athetis; species Athetis lepigone. The sequence goes on from CM066243.1 coordinate 5,210,976, forward strand.
GTAGTTTTTGCGTAAAAGAGAAACAAACATTCATACATACAATCTTTAAATTCATCAGTGGACAAAAATTGTATAACATTTTGTATGAAATTCCTGCTATAAAATAAAATATTTCACACAGTTTACTACTTAGCTTACACTAGTTATTAAAAAAAATTTATTGCTGTCTGTGAAAACTTTTCATACAGTTTTTATATACAATAAATGTCAAATAACATTTTTATTCGAGGATAAAATACATCCATACTACATACTAATATTATAAATGGGAAAGTGTGTCTGTCTGCCTGTATGTTTGTCTTTCTTTCGCGGTAAAATGGAGCGACGAATTGACGTGTTTTTTTAAGTGGAGATAGTTGAAGGGATGAAGAGTAACATAGGCTACTTTTTGTCTCTTTCTAACGCGGGCGAAGCCGCGGGCAAAAGCTAGTATTCTATATTTGAGCCAAATCTAATGAAAATGTTTAATAACAAACAGCTGTCAAATTGAGCAATATTGTTGGTATAAACCGATTGTGAAATATTTTCATTCTGTTTTTTAGGCATATGATAATGCTAGTATTTACAAAATCTAAATATAAATAAAATAGTGAACTGACTGACTGTTTGTTGATATATCAAAGCTCAGCCCAATATTCTAGTCCTAGATACATGAAACTTGGAGGGAGTGTTCTTTGTAAAGAGTATAATATATAACCACTAAGAAAGGTTTTTTTTTTAATCCGTCCCCTAAAGACGACGACGACGAGAAGATGTTTTGACGGGCCTGTTGGTCTAGTGTTCAGTGACCCTGACTGCTAAGCCAGAGGTCGTGGGTTCGATTCCCACCCAGGACAAACTTTGTGTGATGAGCTTAATTGTTTGTTCTGTGTCTGGGTGTTATTTATCTATAATATGTAAGTATTTAAAAATTATATAAGTATGTATATCAGTTGTCTGATTACCATAACACAAGCTCTGCTTAGCTTGGGACCAGATGGCCGTGTGTAAGATGTCCTAGGATATTTATTTATTTTTATTTAAAGGAGTAAAATAGTGCATGCATTCGACATTCACGCGGGCAAAGCCGCGTGGGAAAGCGATTCGGATTATAAATGTCAGCGTAATTGGTATACAAATATAAAAACAAATACTAACCGAATTGAGGACCTTCTTTATAAAGTTGATTTAAAACAAAAAAAACCGGCCAAGAGCGAGTCGTACTCGCGCACGAAGGGTTCCGTACTATCATCTCAAAAATATACGAAAAAAAAGGTGTTTATTGTATGGGGACCCTCCTTAATATTTTATTTTTATTAATTTTTAGTATTTGTTGTTATAGCGGCAACAAAAATACATCATTTGTAAAATTTCAGCTTTCTAGCTATAACGGTTTATGAGATACAGCCTGGAGACAGACAGACAGACAGCGGAGGCTTAGTAATATGGTCCTGTTTTACCCTTCGGGTACGGAACCCTAAAAATGAACTGCAGGTCTAAATGTTATTGGTTAAATCCTCCCTAACAGAATGTTAGTACAACTAAAATAATAATTTATTCAACGCTTACCTTTCAAAGCCATAGTAGGTAACAAAGCTAAGGCCTGTAGCATCGACCAGAAGTATGTCTTCCCGTTCTTCATTCCGTTTTCATAAACTATTCACCCGACGTTACCCAAAACAGTACATTTTACACTTAAAGTCACTCTGTGTCCTTTCATTTAAATGTTCATTTATTTCGGTCACGATTCATTTAATCTATTCACCCGTTCATTTTTTTTACGCTGCCAACGCGTGTTTGCTTACGTGTCGACTTTTATGTTTTTTAATGGGAGCGTGGGCTACTGGTGCTTTTTTAGTTAAAATTTATTTAAACTCTGTAATTAGGTGTCCAGATGTTTAAATGTTTTTTTTTGCAGGTTCTGTACCGTGAAGTGAATGTTTTGATACAATAAAGCAGAGATATAATGTTTATTAGTATGTATTAAGTTTTCGTTCAAATAACGTGTTTATACATAAACAAAGACGAAACAACTAGGAAGGTATTTTCTATTTAAATTTCAATAAATAATAATTAATTTCATTCATCTGCAGTGATGGCTTTCTTATGAAAATCAAAATAATTCTATAACATTTGTAAATAAACGATACTTACAAAGGAAAATTAATTGACTTTGGAATATTAATTTGGTCATGTCCAATTAACAGAGCTTTATAACAAAGCCTTTGTTAAATCAAACGCAATAGATTTATACTATTCAAATATTTATTTTACAAAATCTGTCTAGCGTTATCAGAACTCCACGAACTCTAGACCAAGTGATGAACTTCGAACAATGAAACTCTGAGTACCCCAAAAAGTTAAATTGCGTCTACCCACAAGTTAATTTATCAGAAAAGAGGACCTAGGACATAGTTCCTAACTCTCGCTGGGACAAAGCGGTTTCTCTATTTCACAGAAACAAAAGAGTGTTTTCTTAATATGGGTAACGAAGAAATATCGCCTAAGATGTTCACTTAGTTTTATGAAAAAACGCACCAAATCCAACACTCACACTAGAAAAAAAATCTAAACAAAACCCAAAACACTTCACTATTCACACAACGAAAGAATTCTTTCATTTAAAAAACGCAATCGACACAAGTTATTTGTCCGCGAACATCGCATCGTAGCGTTACTCAAATGAACTACGAAACGTCCACCCCGCTCAGAGTCTCGTAGCAAACTGGAGCGTAGCGCGTAGCACACAGCTACGCCGTAGACTCTACGTCATGAAAAGGTTATCGTTCAAACCCTTATACATTGCGCCTTTTGCTTGAATAGGAATGTGTCATTTTTGCCTATTCCGTTTTCTGTCACAAAGTATGTTTGGATTTCTTGCGTGAAGCTGAATGCTGTGCAGTAAAAGTGTCTGTGTACAAAGGAATGACTTTCAAATAAGGCTGTGCAAGTATTTCTTCGTTTTATGATCGTCGTGGAAATTACAAGGGACTTTGTAAATGGCGTTTGTAATTGTATGTGTAAAATACGTTGTTTGGAAAGACTTATGGTGCTGGGAGCGTAACGAGTGTTTGAAACATGTTTAGGCAATAGTTATTATCAATCATATATATCTTTATAACCAAAAAATAGAATACGGTGTTCTGAGAAGAGTATTAGATTTATTAGCATAGCATTTATCGCCTGCAACTTCGCCAGTATGAAAAAAGTCCTATACTCATTTGTGTGATGAGAATGATAGTTTGTTCTGTGTTTAGGTGTAATTTGGCTAAAATATGAATGTTTTTATAAATTATATCAGTCGACTGGTACAAGCTCCGCTTAGTTTGGGAGTAGATGGAAGTATGGTAATTGTCCAAGGACATTTATTTATGCCAAAATTCCACAAATCCTTCCTTATTGCTGATCTCTAAAAGAAACCTTAAAGCTTCTTCACGATCCTCGCCCTTCCAGCTTCCCGAACACCTAAAAAGTCCAAAAAAAACTATAAACTGGTTCAAAGTATTTTATATTAATAATTAAATATATCTACTTACCTTGACATTTTCAATCAATGGGAATTAAGTTACGACTTTAATAATAATAATTTAAACTTTCATTTATTATTGTTTTGTCTAAAGATGTTATAAGTTTAACCGGTATGTGTGTGTGTCTGTCTCACCGTACCTCTTAAGCGGGTATTGCGGTTTTTAAATTTGAAAGAAGGTTATCTAGCAATGGTTTTTACACGTGTTTCGCCAGTATCAGTTCAGCCGTTTTGTAGTTATCAACTTTTTTGTTAGCAGCAGTCGCTATTTCAAGGAATTCGGGGGCAGGCCTCGTTCAATTTTTAATTTACTATTTTTTTTTGTTAAAACTTTTTGCGCATGTAAAAAAACAATGTTCAACGGCGGACTTAAATAATAACAATAATAATCATTTTATTTCAGACATCAGAGGCCCATAGAATAAAAAAACCATAGAATAATCTTAAACAGTAATAAACTAATACATATTTTAAAAACAAAAACTTAAACTATAATAAAATCATACACGTAACATTGGCGTCGTGTTGCGCTGCGTGGTGCCGCAAAACCGTCCCCGGAATCGTCGAAACACGACACCTTTCGGTCAAAATTACTCTTTCAAAAAAACTTTTTCCAAAAAAAAGATAACCGACTTCAAAAACGAAAAGCTCAAAAATAACTATTTCGGAAGTCGGTGGCTTTTCTTCTGCCGGTCGAATTGTGTTGCCTTGCCACCGACTTCCGAAATAGTTATTTTTGAGCTTTTCGTTTTTGAAGTCGGTTATCTTTTTTTTGGAAAAAGTTTTTTATTTTTTACTTTTTAGTTACAGTTCCAACTACGTTTTAGAGTAACTTTCAAAAAAAATGTACGTTTTTCTATAAAAAATTGAGGAGTTCCCTCGATTTCGGCATGATACCATCATCAGATCCTGGACCTGATGACAATGGGACCATTTGGGAAGTCTACCCTTTCAAACAAAAAAAGAATTGTTCAAATCGGTTGGCAAACGACGGAGATATGCGCGAACAAACATAAAAAAAAAAAAAAAAAAAAAAACATACAAACATTCGAATTGAGAACCTCCTCCTTTTTTTAGAAGTCGGTTAAAAAGGTCAGGTGGGTTACCATGACGTTTAAAGTAAGACTGTTTTATTCCTGTTCCAGAGAGTGCAAGTGACAGCGTTAGACACGTTGTCTAGCGCCCCCTTACCACTGAAAGTAATATTGAAGTAATACTGCTATAAGGGCTTGTGGTAGGCCCCCAGCATGCTTTTAAAGGTTAAAGCTTCAGATCACAGAGGCAAGTCCTCTTTAGACCACAGTATTAGTATGGCTGATCTAGTATTAATTCCAACATATTCTGTTTTCTTTTGTTGTCTCTCATAAAGTCACAACAGGAAAAAGGTCGCATCCATTACACCTCTAATTGAGTTACCCTGCAAGGAGACTTGTGACGTCATCCTTGTTGAGTTGTAGATTTACCGTTCATAACACATAATATTATATTAGAGCACGGCGCAAGGTAAAAACTATTAACTCATTTTTCATGACTGTCTGTTTATTCATTTATTTAGAGCATGGAAAACCTACTGCTAAATACATCTTGAATAACAATCAAATAGTAACTGGTAATCCAATAACAGGTTAGGCTTATAGTAAAGTTTTGTAAATAACAGTGTATATTGCAATCTTTTTCACGTCTAGTAAATTTTTTACTTTAGAAGATCATTGTACTGTCTTTGTGAGGACACAAATTATAATAAAGAGGCAATTTTTTTCTTATTTTTTTTTCTTAATTTATGGATGAATGGATGATGGATTGCAGATCTAAGTGTACAGTTTAAATTTCATCTCGCTAACTTTACGAGTTCTTAAGATAAAGGGCCTTGATAGACACACATACACATAGACAAAGACATAGTAATTTTATACGGGTTCCTTTTTTCCCTCTTGATGTACGAACCCTAAAAATACTACTGGGAAGCTTCAGTGCTTTTGAATGCTAAAGGCTATAAAATAACGCGCTGACAAAAACGTAGAAAATTGCAAGTTACACTTTTGTTACACATATTAATATTTACCTACTAGTCAAGTAACTCGACATTTCAACACAATGAAAACTAAACCAGCAGTAATTATCTATGAACATGTTCCAGTAACCAACTGACATTTTGATAATAGACTAAGAATATTTCAGTACAATATGACATTAAAATAGGCCTTAAATTTTTCCCGACAACGAAATTTCAACTTTGTTTCCTTGAATTAAGACGGAATATAGAGTGGCGCGAAGTTTCGATTAGCCCAGACAGTACGTATATTTTATCGCCCGTGAAAAGCACTTGTTGTGCGTTTGGCTATGAATGTTTGATAAGGAGACGAACACACCCTGTATTTTCTTAAGGGTCAAAGGTTATAAAGGTCTAAAGTTAAATAATGACTAAGACTCATATGACTAAAGTCTCGGCCACACTGAATCAGTTAAAAATCTTTTGTGGTCTCATGGTCATCATCATCTCCCTAGCCTTTTCCCAATCGTGTTGGGGTCGGCTGCTAGCCTAACTGGATTCAGCTGGATACCGGTGTTTTACGTGGAGCGACTGCCTACCTGACCTCCACAACCCAGTAACTGCTCGACACGATACCTCTTGGTTAGACTGGTCATAGTTTCTGGCTAACCAGTAACGACTGTCAAAGTTCTACGAATGACAACCGGGACCAACGGCAACGGCGGCTTTTGTGGTCTCATGGTGTTGGTTGAAAACTATATCTTACAACTTTTGTTTTAATGCTCTTAGTAACTTGCTGGATTTGACAGTTGATCAAACTGAAGGCTTACGTCGCTTTGATTTAATCATTAATTAGCTTGTATGGCCCACCTAATGGTAAGTATTCACATTATGTTCCCATTAAATGCCAGAAGCTATAACGGGAGGAAGTGGGAAACTTATTTTTTCTAATTAATTTCGTTGCTGGATCCAAGACAGTTAAACCGCTTTGTCGAGCTTTTCTATATCATCGCATTTTCTAGTGGACATCACTGTTGATTCTGGATTTCCGGAGTTGTAATGGTTCGGAGTTGTTAGGCAAAATTGTTTCTTTCAGTGGACAGGCAGCCTAAGGATAATAATACGCAGTGCGTGTTAACCTAGCAATTATTTACAGTTTTACTTTAAGTTAAAATGCCAGCTCGAAGGTCAATGTATTGAGGTTTCCAATAATTTCTAGTAAAAAACGAAGTCTGATGACCTGAACGGAATGTATTGAAGATACGATTACAGTGTATAGTCAGCAAAGTGGTTAGGTCACCAGGGCCTTTAGATATATTATCATTATTTCTCCTTCTTCCTCAAAAACCGATGGATATTTTTCTAAAGATATGTTTAAAACGGTAAACTGTAAATGGTTGCTTTTCCGAAAAATAATTCACGCATGTATACAAAGAAGTAGACTCAAAGTTACTACTTGTAGGTTATAGACACTGTGCCTGGTCAGACGTGGGACGTATTGAAGGAGGCTAACTATTTAGTATTCGATTCTCGTTCCAAATATGTCAAAAACAATACTTTTATAATTGACTAATCAAAATAAATAAATTGTTGACACGCGCGCTACCCGATGCAACGGCAATGTGTCTCGTGCAATGTGTCGAGTGCCTTACTGCGATAATTTCGTTTTGATTTTCTTTACAATTTAAATTGATTTGTTATTATTTACATTTCATTATCCCGTATTTTGTTAACTAATAAAATTCGAAACACGCAACGAGCAGCTTATCGCTCCACTTTTGCTTGTGCCGTTTATTCATGAGTAGACTAAGATTATTTCTAACCGTGTCGTTAGAAAAGTCTACATCCATTCATTGTATTTGTAATTTATTTACTGATATTTGTAATATTAAATACTAGCTTCTAGTTTCGCTCCCGTAGGTTGTAGCATATTGTTATATGTTTAACCCATTCCTATTCATCATAAGTCTGGTTATCATACATAAAAATAATTATTCAAGTACGATTGGCAGTTTCAGAGATAAAAAAATTGAATTCAAATACTAAAAACAAAAAAAAAATCGAAAGTCGGTGGCAATGCAAAATAACAAATAGATCAGGAGCCAGAATCTTTCGAATAAAAAAAATGTATTTGTTTAAATTTTTTGAGGCCAGTTATTTTTTTCATATAAATGTTTATAATTTAATGTAAAACATTTTTCCACATAATATTCATTCCTTTCCATAAAGATCTGGAAAGCCACTAAACACATAGTACTCTTATAATACCCAAACCAAATTGACGAGTAAAATTGTTACATAAAACTTTATAAAATAAATACACAATTTTATATAAAGCACACAGAACACAGATAAACCTTGACATCATTATACACAGTTATGTCAATAAAATTCCTCGTAAGATGCGAGAGCAATACAATGATGGATGAAAATGTTTTCTACCATGGAAAATATTTATTTTGTACGATATTACCTGTATGTTGACGTAATAGTTTACTCCCTTGTATAGATTACTTTGTCAATATTTTTTTGTGTGTGTGTACCTACTTGTATTACGTATTTCTGTGCGTTCATGTTTTCCTGGTTTGGTAAGGGTTTAGAAGCGTGTAGCAGGGATATGTTTTTAGGATAATTATATACTAGCTGCGTCCGCAGTTCCACTTGCCTCTATAAAAGTTAAGTGTGTGATTTTCTTTAATTTTCTTAATATTTCGCAAGTAAAAACATTATAAAAAGGGTTGGAAAACTTAAATTATCCAGTTTTGTCTGTCTGTTTTGCTGTATGTTCGACCGAGATAAACTCAAAAAGTACTGCATAGGTTTCATTTCTATGAATATTGCTAAGAAGTTGAGTCAACACTTATGCTATATAATATCACGCTATCGCCTTTGTGGGATGAACAATTAACTCCTATATCTGTTTAGCAATATCATAATCATATTGTTGGGATGAATGAAACTTACGCGAACGACGTCGCGGGCTGTACCTAGTATGTATTAAATCACAATATAGACATTTGATACATGACAAAAGCAGAGCACACACGAACCGTAAGCCGTCACTTAATAGGACGAGGACACATTAGTGGGTTGAGGGAACTAATGAGCAGGATTTACTACAGTTGCGGTGTGTTTGAGTTATAGCAAGACGCCAGTGTGGATCAACCTTAAGATCGCTAATGAATCTAATTTCATGGAATTTGAGGCGTTTGCAGTTGGCTTTAGATGCGTTTTTGTTTACTTGTATTTTGGTGTTCGATTTTGATGATTGGCTGTTGGTTATAATCGTATGATGCAATTACTGACTGCACCGGGGAAAAATTATCTAAATATTACTGTAATATTACCTCGGTGGCTTAATAGTTGATAGTCTGACTTTGTTAATGTTTTTCGTGGATGGAAGTAGTAGGTATAAGTAAATTGTTTAGACCTGAATATTTAAAAAAAGAATACTTGACATATGACAGACCTGTCGGTCTGTTGAAACCTGACTGCCAAACCGGAGGTTGTGTGTTCGATTCCGACTCAGAACAAACAATGTGTGATGAGCATGATTGTTTGTTCTGTGTCTAATTTATTTATGATGTGTATGTATTTATAACTTATATGAGTGGGTACAGTTGTCTGGTTACCATAGTACAAGTTTTGCTTAGTTTGACATCAGATAACCGTGTGTGAGCTGTCCTAGGATATTTATTTACGTTCTATAACCGATGCCGAAGTCAAAAATATAATTAAAAAAAAAATTGAAACTTAATTTTTATAACCAATTAAGCTACAAGGCAACATCATGGCAACATGCCACACCTACCATGTTCAAAATCTTTTCATTCATAATATTATGCTAAACTTATCATAATAATCGCGGTCATGGCCTTTAGCATAAAAATAGTTTTTCCCGGTAATAAAGTTGACGGATACTGAAGAAAACTGTGCGTGTTTAGCGTCCATTTTATATCGCGCTAAGTAATGTTTATTATTGCTCTCAATTAATATAAATTGCTAGCGGAAATAGGCATAATGTGTTGTTTGTTTGTTTACGGAGATTTTTGCTTTGTGGGGATTAAATTCGTACTTTTTAAATAAGTCTAAAACTTAAAAAGGACCACATTCAAAAACTAAAAACTGGAAAATAATTTAGATTTTGAAATTCGGTGCCTTCCGTTCTATTACTTGTATAACATTGCCACCTTTTTTTATGTATATTTAGATTTATTTCAAATAAGCGTTTCTTCATTGTATTTGGATTAAAATAATTAACACCGACTTCTGAAATATTTTCCTGTTTTTAGTTTTTGAAGATCGTTCTTTTTTTTTTTGTTTTGTTGAAATGTTTGTTTGTTTGAAATATTTCGTGTAATTAGTTAAGAACTCAGGAAAAAATTGCACTAAAAAGTAAAAAAAAAATGCTATTTTTTTAAATAAAAGGTAATCCTAGTCAACCAATTTTGGTAAACACAAAAATGGTATAAGCTACTTTACAAACAGTTCTTGTTCTAAGACCGAAAGGAAAATGGTAAAAAGACCTACTTCTTTCTACATTTCAAGTATGTCTCTTTTTACGATACGTTTTTCACTTAGCCTTTCACTACCAGTCCTCGACAAGTACTACTAAAAAGTATACAACCTATACTATAGTCAACATCGATGAAGAATTTACAACAACAATGTAGGTACGTTATCACTTGTTGCAGGAATTATAACAGTAATATTATTTAGAACTACTATTTACCTTTTATGATTAATATACCTAGAATCATATGTAGTTTATTTTCTTAAAACATTATGTAGGCAATAAAAAATATAATAATATAATAATAATTTTTATTGAAAGAAACTTAGACATTTGTTACAAAAATTTTCAGCAGGCTAATTGATCCAGATTAAGTGGTGTAGTCATCTGTATCCGAACTAGGCGGAGCCTGTATTTCGGATATCAGCGCCAAACCCCTCGAATATTTGACATATGTATATAGTAGCCATTATCATGATTTCATGTACGTTCAATGTAACAACTTATAATGTATTACATTCAGGTCTTAGAAAAAAGGTTATATAAAAAAAAAAGGTAAAATACATGTAAAGTGGGGTGTGATGTGGTGTGGTGTGGTGTGTGATGTGGTGTGGTGTGTGATGTGGTGTGGTGATGTGGGGGGTGTGTTTGTTTGCAGGACCTCTAATTTGTGTGATATGGCGATGTACGTGTCTGATGTTTATGGGGATGTGTGTGGTATTGTGTAGTGTGTTGTGGTGTGTGTGCGCGCTTTTTGGGTGTATTATATGAGAAAGATAATATGTTATATTGCATAACAGAGTTTTTTTATTTATTAAGATGCTATTTCCAAAAGAAGTTCTGTCTGTTCATAGGTGAGACTTTTCAGGTACTCAGTAAGTTTCATCTTGCATTGTATTTTTGTTAAAGGATATATTATATTAAGAATTCTGTTTAGCCTATTGTACACTAGTGGACCAATGAAGTGGGCAAACCGTTGACTAAATTTAGTTTTAGACATCTTACTTCTTTCGCACACAATATCTTTTCTTCGTTTTTGGAGGAGTAGTGGGTTGTAACTTAGTTCACTGTGTTTTAGGAGGACAACACTTAGTATATATAATTGTCTCACGGTCATGACTTCCCATTTTTCGTATAGAGTTGTTGTAGAGAATCGAATGTTCTTGAACGACGCAACTTTCAGTATTGCACGTTGGGCGACCTCGATAGACTTCAAGGTTGTTTTTGATGTTCCTCCCCAAGACGATAGACAATATGTTAGAAGCGATTGACATAGTGCATAGTATACTTGCTTAAGCAACTTAAAGTCAGCAATGTGCCTCAGGTTTTTGAAAACATAAATGAGCTTTCGTATTCTACAGCATAGCAGCCTGACATGTTCCTTAAAATTAAGTTTGCTATCTAAATTAACTCCTAAATATTTCACTGAATGCACGCGTTCCAGTGAAGGACAATTACATTTTTTTTCTGAGCGGCACTCATGCGATATGATATTTCGCGCGACGTCATCACCAATTTCATTTTTTATACTAAAGCAGATGTACTTGGTTTTATCTACGTTTAATGTAAAGATATTATTCTGAAGCCACTTTCCAACGATATATACACACACTCCATCATCATCGCCTTAGTTTTATTACTATGTAAAGATCAGCTTCTAGTCTTTTACATGAATTAATTGCCTATCGGATTATTACTAGATTAGATATATTTTCCGACTATCGTGCATCTGATATCGGGCATAATGATCGATTGTCAAAATTCTACGAATAAGACCAATTGCTTTACGAGATACGACACTGGATGTCAGTTATGTCCAAGATAAACTTTAGAAAGAGTACCTATGAATTGAAAAAGTCACATTGGTACTCACCCGAATCTGAACCCACAACCGAGGTTGCGGAATGGTTATAAAAGTTACCGTGACCCTGGAACATAAATGGCAATCGAAGGAACATAAGTGGGTTTTAATCAGTAAAAGTCTGACACGTAGAAAGGAGTAGTCATTTGATGATTTTTAACTCCCCAAAAAAAACCCACAACCGAGGAGCGCGTACCTAAAATAATAGTTCGCCACGACCACACACTACTTCGTGATAAGAATAAAAGCATCAATATAATTTTATTCTTCATTTTATTTAGCTAAAGCATAGTGACCACTGGGTAAGCGGTTTTGGACGTAACTATGTAGGTATGTTTAGTGGCAAAAGTTGTAAAATTCAAACGAGTGAGTTTAACTCGTTAACAATGAAGCAACTACTTTATGAGCCTTTAAAGTTGTCACGTTATTGTTCAGTGTGTACTTTACGTCATTTTATCGTACGGCTCAGTAAGTCCAATAGACTCAGTTTATTTAAAGTTTTCGGTAAAGAGGCTTTGTTTGGGAGTATTTCTGGCACTGCAGTAGATTATATAGAAATATTTTTTTGAAGTTATGAAGTCAAAGTAAGAATAAAACATTTGTTTGTTTAATTAAATAAGAGTTCTCATAAATAGACGATGCGGCTAAAAAACGATGCGTTAACTAAGTATATAAAAAAAATGTAGTAAATGTTTATAATTAAAGAAAACAAAAATATTGCAGGTTCTTCCATTACACTCACAAGTTACAAAACACTAATTAAATAAAATGTCACCAAGGAAATGAATAAATAAATCAATAAGTAATATTGTAAATTAGGTGAAAAAAAAATACATCCACTATCCAGCTATCATCACTGACAAAATTCAAAGCATTTATTTCACTTAGACCATTTACAGGTACTTATGAATATTGTCAAACAGTCGGTCGGTTACTCAGAAAAGTGACGCTAATTGCCTGTTCCAAAACGTAGATCTCTATGGAGAAGAACAGGCAAGAAACTCAACGGAGCCGGCCACCCTGCACAATATACAGGGTGTCCCACGGCTATGCCACATGGAGGGAAAGTACCTTAAATCTTGTAGATAGAACATTTTACGGAAAGAAGACATTATTTGAATTTTTAAAATAATTTAAATTGCATTCATAGATTTTTAAATAATTAAATGGTTGGGCCGGGAATCGAACTTGTTCCACGAGAAAAAATAATCACCCTATAGTTTAATCATACCGATCGAAAGGTTTCATCATAAGGATTATTTTTTGCTTAATAACATAGTGTCACAAATAAAAGGAAGACCGTGAATTTTAACATTTAATGTAAAATTTTGCACTGAAAAGTTAAAAGCTTACATTGCCGTAAGGACGTACAATTGACAATCATAACTACTTATTACTAAATAATCTACCCACTTGAGTAGTACGCTTCATTTAAATAAATAAATATCCTCCATAACAAGACCAAAAAATCGTCAGGGAACGAAATAATCAAAAGTTATCACTTTGTGTTCAAGAAAAAGGGACTAGTTTTGAGCATTTGAAAAATTGACTAATTTTGTATTAAAAATGTTAAAATTCATGGTCTTTATTTTATTTTTGACACTATGTTATTTAGCAAAAAATAATCCTTGTGATGAAGCCTTTCGATCTGTAGGATAAAACTACAAGCTGATTAATTTTCTCGAGTAACAGGTTCGATTCCCGGTTCAACTATGTAATTATTTAAATATCTATGAATGCAGTTTAAAATGTTTTCAAAATTCAAATAATGTCTTCTTTTAGTAAAATGCTCTATCTACAATATTTAAGGTACTTTCCCTCCATGTGGCATTGCCGTGGGACACCCTGTATAAGGTTTCCGCAACAAAACACAGCCACACGACCACAGATAAAACAAACGCGATAACACACAAATCGGTTGCAAACAACATTATAAGCCCCAAAAGCCAATTTGATACTAATGACATTTTATCCGGCACCATTAAGCTACAATGTTCCTATAACATTATATATGGTAATTTTGTATATATTAAGTTGGCAGCGCTGAAAACTTTGGTCATTAGAACAAGGCCAGTATGTAAGTGCTCTGAGACTTGTATCTACACACGGTGGGCAGGTGGGACCGCAGGGTGTGGTGCAAGGTGTAAGCGATGGGTGGTAGTTTTTGCTATATCCACTTATTAGTACAAAGAAACATAAGTCTCCATATGCATATGCATATGGAAACTTATTGCTACTTCTACTGGTGTTAATATTACCACTAGCTTTGTCATTTATTTATATGTATTTTGTACTAGTCAATTGAGAAAACATGGCAAGTGCATTCAAAAAGAAAAAACTAATGCAAATAATTATAAAAATCCAAACATAAATATATGATTAATATAATAGATTCGTATATGTATTTGGCTTCGTGGGTGGCTTACAATATTTCTTGAACACGTCTTCCAACCAAGAATTATTAATTGATCAATCCCATGCCTACCAGCAACTACAAAGTAGATTTTCTTTTTCATTTTTCTTTAGATCTGTGTCACGACAGCCAACACGATCTGTGTGAGTGGTCAGATAAGTTTTCTAAACGTCATACAGATTTTTAATTAAGATTGCTATTTTACGTATCTTACCTATGTAGTGCCAATTTCTTCCCTAGCCACTGCTGGTCGTCTCCCAAATTCTTACTCCATATCCATTCTTTACACAGTCACCCAAACATGATTTCAAATCGCTTAAGCTCATGACTTATAACTCATAACCGTCTAGGCGCGCTAACTACCAAACTTTCAGCTATTATATGTCAAAACAAGTTTCATTGGAGCCTTTTGTACCATGTATGGTGTCTTTGTCAACTATGTAGCAATGTGTAATATTGTCGTATTTCTGTGTTGGTTTGTCGTTAACTAAGATGCCATCTCATTAGTCTTGTTAGAGTTTAGGTTGTATATCATAATTATAACTATATATTTCTATATAAATAGCTGGTGGATTTACCCGCCTTTTTGATCACTTCTGTAGGACGTAGCGTGATGTCAATAAATGGGATATCCGACACAAAAATATTTTTTTCAAATCGGACCATTAGCTCCTGAGATTAGTGTGTTCAACGAAACAACAGAAAAAAAAAAACAAAAAAAAAAACAGAAAAAAATTTGAAGACCTTAAGGCTTATTTTGAATACTGATTCAAAATTAGCCTTAAGGTCTTCAAATTTTTCCTCCTTCTTCCTTCTCCTTCCTTTAGAAAAACAGTTTTTTTCTAAAGGATTTTATGTAGAATCAAGATTCAGTGCCGGTCGAGGTTTTTCAAGTTTCTAGTAGAGGTTTTACTCCTGTCCAGTGATCTGAGGTTTCATAGAATAAAGCGGACTTGTCACACTGTAACCATAAAAATGTTAGAACTGCTTTAGTAAAAATATCTATATTAAGACTTAAAACGGAAAATGTGTTCTTTTTGGGTCTCAATTTATGAACGCTCTAACGTACAGAGACAAGCTTTTATTTATAATATAATATTTACCATTGTCAGCAACCTATTTTTAAATTTCACGGAAACCCAGCAAAAAATAACCATTTCACAGAATTCGACACATTTCGCGGAACGAATTACGGGGCAGCCATTTTGAATTATTATAAATGCAAGCGATCAATATCAACGGATCCAAATTCCGGATCCTCTGTCAATCAGGAACCAACAAAACCTTCCAACCGGCTTCAAAATTTACCCGCTGATTGACAATAACCTTATTCACACCGAAATTGTGATACAAAGCGAAGAATTTTCAAAGGGCTCACCAAAAAATATCCACCACATTTTTTATTTGATCAATTTTTGTAGCAAGCAATTGATGGCTCGGGGGAAGAGGAATTTGGGAGGGAAACGATCTCATTTGTACGCGTTCTTTGATGAGATGACTGAGTCAGTATCGGCGTATAAGAGGCTGGTGGCCTTATTCTGTAAAGAAATTGTGGCTAGACTTATTGGGTGGGCTAAAATATTTTTTGTGCGACCTCGCTTGAGAACGCTTTCTATTTTATTGAATTAGTATTTTTTTTTTTGGTCGTGTTATGTTATTTGTGAGGATGATACAAAAAAATGTAATTCACATTTTTTAGTACCTAGGTAATCAAAATGAAAACAAGGTAAGAAAAATCATTTGTGGTCTTTATCACAAGCAACTTTATTTTGTATCCAATCAAACCTCCTATAAACAAAACTACATAAACTTTGATTTCGTTATGGGTTTCGTGTAAATTGCACTAAAGTAAAATATAGGCAAATGAGTATTTCACTATAATTTTAACAAAACTGCATCAAATATGTCTACTATAGAGTTGCTAAAGTGGCTTTTTAAATGATTGAGATGTGAGTGATGATGATGAGAGTCATAATTGTATTAAATATACCAGATATAATATAGGTAAATAAAAAAAGTCTTATATTAATACAATAATCTAGATACCTAAGTAGATACAAAAAGGAACACAGATATACGTAAGTCTGTTCAAAATCCTCTCTCTCTCAGAGGGATTATGCAAGTTATTGGAATAATTTCTCCGTTACTTTTTGAGTATTACATTAAAGCAGCGGACGAAGAAAATAACATTTTAAAATACTAGGTACTGCTACCTGACGCAAAAATGTATGAAGTAATATAAAATATAATTTTCTTTTTGTCGCAATTTTACTAATATCTTTAATTTATAAAGACGACAACGGCATGTTATAAAAGTCATTCAAAATTATTGTATTTTTTTCGTATGTGTAATATGTACAAACTTAATAAAGTACTAATTAAACTAGCTGTCCACCGCGATTTTACCCGCGTAATTCCTGTTGACGTAAGATTTTTGGAATAAAAACTACCCTTTGTCCTTTCTCTGGCTATGAACTATTTCTGTACCCATTTAAAACTGTTAATTGATTTGTTTTGAAAGCGAGACAGACAAAATTCGCATAAACATAAAATTTACTATTTTGAGCGAATAAGAATTATTTATATCTACATTGATTTATTATTCCCATTTCTTATATTCAGAATACGGCTGCCATTTTCTAGCATAACACCAATGGAATCTTTCATTAGGCCGCTGTAAAACTTACTTATATAAAAAGGAAGCTTATCTTTATAGATTCATGAGAATATCTGAAGGAAGAAAATGTATCAAATATGATTATAGATAATAGAGCATTTGTGGTCTTATTCATGGACTAGCTTTTGCCCGCGACTTCGTCCGCGTGAAATAGTAGTAACCGTTCCCGGGGGATTTCCGGGATGAAAACTATCCTATGTGCTTTCTCGGGTCCCCGACTGTATCTGTACCAAATTTGATTCAAATCGATTCAGAAGCTTAGGCGTGAAGAAGAGACAGACAAACATAGTCACTTTCGCATTTATAATATCAGTATGGATTGTGCATTGTCTAAAAAAGGATGGTTTTAAAATGTCGTGACATTCCGTGCCATGGAAAGCATATAGAGCTGCTGTTCCCGGTTGTCATTAGTAGAACTTGAACCGCCGCTACCGTGTCAGTGTTGTGGAGGTCTAATAAAAAAATGATATTCAGTTAAACCCGGTTAGGCTGGAAACCGACGGCGTCTGTTGTTTACCGCCCATCTCCCTAGCCTTTTCTCAAATCATGTTGGGGTCGGCTTCCAGCCTAACCGGATTCAGCGGGATAGCAGTGTTTTACTCGTAGTGAATGAATATCAGACCTCCGCAACTCAGTTACTTACTGGGCAACACGATACCTACATGTTTAGTATGGTCCGACTTTCTGGCTTTTGACCACCACTAACGGATGCCAAAGTTGTACGAATGACATCCGGAACCAACAGCTTTACGTGCGTTTCGAGGCATTGCATGTCAGTGATGTCCTAGATAAACTTTAGGAACTACATATAAATTGAACTGGTCACATTGGTTCCAATCCACAACCTCTAACATAAGAGGCGGCCTTAACCATTGGGCCGTCACGACAATCTTATTTATAATTCATTAATTTTAAAGTCTTCTTTAATGCGGTGTGGCCTTTATAGCAAAAATAAATATAAGTACAGACTTATCTTTAAAGATAACACTTGTACTCATTTATCGATATAAACATAAATTATAATATCTAATCTTAATTCCTTATCGTCTTGACGAATAAATTATAATATATTGTATACTAGCTGACCCGACAGACGTTGTCCTGTCAACTATGAATATAGAATTCGAATTGACATACTACCTATCTACTACCTACCTACTACCTACCTACTACCTACCTACTACCTACCTACTACCTACCTACTACCTACCTACTACCTACCTACTACCTACCTACTACCTACCTACTACTACCTACTACGTACATACTACCTAGCTACTACCTACCTACTACCTACCTACTACCTACCTACTACCTACCTACTACCTACCTACTACCTACCTACTACCTACCTACTACCTACCTACTACCTACCTACTACCTACCTACTACCTACCTACTACCTACCTACTACCTACCTACTACCTACCTACTACCTACCTACTACCTACCTACTACCTACCTACTACCTACCTACTACCTACCTACTACCTACCTACTACCTACCTACTACCTACCTACTACCTACCTACTACCTACCTACTACCTACCTACTACCTACCTACTACCTACCTACTACCTACCTACTACCTACCTACTACCTACCTACTACCTACCTACTACCTACCTACTACCTACCTACTACCTACCTACTACCTACCTACTACCTACCTACTACCTACCTACTACCTACCTACTACCTACCTACTACCTACCTACTACCTACCTACTACCTACCTACTACCTACCTACTACCTACCTACTACCTACCTACTACCTACCTACTACCTACCTACTACCTACCTACTACCTACCTACTACCTACCTACTACCTACCTACTACCTACCTACTACCTACCTACTACCTACCTACTACCTACCTATCGTATACAGTCGGGTTTGTTACAACATCGACACTTATAACTCGAGATCGGCTAGACCAATTTTCATGGTTTTTGGTTCGTTGGATTTGTGCTAGTTTCAAATAAGATTAAGTTTAATAAAATGCCTCTAGGCTCTAGGCATTAAGCCAGTTTTCAAAATAATTAATCGATTCGTCGATCGATCGTTTTCTATTTACCACTTCACGTTACTGCGCGCCTAGTACTTTGGATTGATTAAGGTGATCTTGTGAGAAAATTAAGAATACAGTGAATTTTAAATTTTCGTACATGACTACTTCACGTTACTGCGCGCCTAGTACTTTTGTTATCTTAAGTTTTCATTCATTAATACCCGTTTTTTTTTAAAATGATTCATCTTTTCTAATTATGTTCTCGTCGATTTTTTATTATTTTTAAGATGTATTCTGCTATTCGGGGCGGGGACAAATCCAACGAACCAAAAACCATGAAAATTGGTCTAGCCGATCTCGAGTTATAAGTGTTGATACAAACCCGACTTTGTTTTATATATATAGATTTGCATTATTTTAAAAGAGTAAGTATGGAGTTTCTTGCCCGTTCTTCTCCATACGAATCAACTTTTTGGAATGGGCAACTAGATTCATTTTTCTTTGTTTTTGACGTTCTAAAGTGCCTTTTAAATGGTCTATTAGAAATAAATGATTTGAATTTGAGTTTGAGTTTATAAAATACTAGTACTGTATTTTCTTAGGTTTTATTACGAATGCAGTAGAAGTTCAATACAGCAAATTAGCTCTGTAATTTCTCACTTAGGAAAACCATCACTTGCATAGTTATTTTTGAGGTGAAATTTGTTATTTATTTTATTATGTACCATTTATAAATGCAGGCTGGGCTTATAGTGGTAACTACTGCCTGTAATAGACAATACAATACAAGACGAAGAAGCTACACAGATGTAATGCCTATTATTACTCCGGCGCCCGCGTAACGTAAGCGTATCAGCAGCGCCTGTACGTCTACTCGGCCACGACTAGGCGTCACCGCGCTTATGGCTAGCAGCCCGCTTGCTGGCTTGGTAGTCACCAGCTTGGTTACGGAGAGACGTAAGCGCACGGTCGACGAGCCGTAAGCGCGGAATTGCAAGTTCGGAGCCTGTTCCGAGGCGAGGTGATTTTGCAGTGTGCGTTGCAGTTGGGAGTTTAATAGAAATCATTCTGAACGCTCGAGCCATTCAGAATGATTTCTCAATACGGTCAAGATCCCTTTCCGATCCCATATGCATGCTGAGACCTTTAGATCCTCCTTATATTCTTCTGTCCTTTTCTTGATGAAATAAAAAGAAAAAGATGCACTCAACTTAAAAGTTTGTGAACAAGGGTATCAACGCACCTATATCACACATCAGATTTTCCATATAAGTCGCAAACAAAGTCAGGTCCCACCAACCAGAAACAACCCGGAAAAATATATTTACCAGAACATTCCACATGGATTTAAAGCCATACTCCCAAAGGAAATATAAATACTGAATTGAAATATCGTATAATGTGTATCGGAATCTCTTCTCTTGGTGAAGAGTAGACAACCAAAACATCGAGAGCTACCCATCCCGTCTTTGTCGAACAGTTTTTGGGATTACAGGGCAGTGGTGAATGCGTGGTGGAGGATCAAGTAAAGCTGGCTAAATTGTAAACGTTCGATAGGTCGGGAGCTACTTATGACTATGAATATTTATAACGTATTAGCCGAACGTCGTTTGTGTTGCTACCGGTGAATATTAAGGGTGGGTTGCTAGAGTAAAAAAATGTATTTATTAAAAAAAATATTTGCGATTGTAAAATGTCTGGAAAATGTAAGAGAAATGTGATACTTTTCTGAGTAATTTAGTTAGACGAATGTGGTTGTTTCTAACGGTATTACCATAATATAATATTATTTTATTTTACAATATCAGTCCATCAACGAAAAGTCGAGAATTTTCTTCTACCCAAAATGTACCTAAATGATTATGATCATTAAAAAATCTCGGTTACCATTAGACTTCAGCGCCATTTTTTTTCAAAATGACGATCTGCTGCGCCATTTGCAAAAAGTGAAGTTTTTTATTTAAATGCAAAACAAAATGTATGGCAACTATTAAGAATTCTAATATAATCTTATTGCAGGAGAAAAAGAATTATAACTTATTTTATTGGAATTTTTGCGCTATTTTGTCAACCAAGATCCTAGAAAATATTTTTGGAAAAATTTACTATTGTTCCAATGAGCATCATCTCCTCTTTTCTGAACTATTTCAGGGTCAGCTTCCAGTCTGACCGAATTCAACTAAATGCCAGTCTTTTACATAAAGGGACTATCAGATATGCTGATTGTAATAAAATATTTATTAGCCATATATAACTTATCAAAGATATGGATGAGTAACAGCTGTTATTGACAGTCGACAAAATTATTTGACATCGAGGGACGGTATTATTCCATCAAACGCTATTAGGAGTTTTGTAACAACAATGTTATACTTAGTCCTTCTTCCGAATAACCCGCAGGCGCAGCTATTGCGGACCCCTGCAATGTCCCTGACATCTCTTTGAGGCGCTAGGAAGAAGAAACCAGAGAATCACCATGTACGTAAAGTTTTACCGAGTGAAAGAGTTGTGGAGGTGTGATGGGCAGACGATCCAGGTATAACACTAGTATCCAGCTGTATCTGGTCTGACTAGAAGTTGTTACTTACGAAGTTAGAAATATGCCTAAAATTACAAATAGTTTGATGAAATTGCATCTAACTTACCGCAGCCTCGGAGCATAAAGGGTAACTGAAGGACCAATGGTGGGTTTTAGTCAAAGTCTTACACTCCTACCCCGCCCTGGGTAGAAAAAGCCATTTGATGATTTCCCTTCCGTAAAAAGTATTATCTCCTTTGGTAAGTATTGCACATAGGCCATTTGGGACCACAGAAAGACGAAACAAGTGAAGGTACAAGTTTTGGGTATCAAGTTGCATTTTATTTACTGCTACTTCAGCATGTGAATCATAATGCGGGCAGGAAGGCGGTGCAGCATCCGCATTCAAGGCTTATGGTTTTAGGAGAACTCAATGAAAATCGTTTATCGAATCAATGAAGATGTCCTTCTCACCGATCTGGCTTTCTTAAATCTTATTTTCTTGTTCAGGCGGTTTTTCTTTGGAATGCGCTTCCTCAGAATATCAGAACAGTGACCAGTCGATTCACATTTAAGATAAAAGCTCGTGAACATTTAATAAAGGAGTTGGCAGACTCGATTAATAGTTAATTTGCAGTTCTTCACCATCTTTATAATTTTATCTCTCAATGACTTTGTTATGTACATAAAATTTGTATGTCTAAATCTATTTTTTATTATTGTACCTATATATGTATAATATAATATGTACATTTATATTTATATTCTATTGCTGATTATAAAATTTTGTTTATATCTTTGCACCTGCCATGTTTTGTCTCCGCATCACCCTAAGGTAGACTGGTAGATAATGCCCAAGGCATTAAGTCCGCCGTTGTGCATTGTTTTTTTACATGTGCATAAAGTTTTTTAAATAAAAAGGCACTTTAGATTGTCATTGAAATAAACAAAAAATAATTTTTGCATAACAAATATTTTCCAAGTACCGTTCAAGTTACATTATCCAAACAAACCATTTCACATTCAGCTAATAAGCGTGATCACATCTTAAAAGCGTCCCCTTAAATGCAAATTATAAATGTTTATTTAAAGAGTTCAATTTATATTCTAATTCGATGGCTACCCGCTAGAGGGCGAGGTGTTGCCGATGACAACACTTTTCAAACTAAATTAAACTGTTATGACAAAGCTGTGGCTTAAATACACGATAAAAGATTGTATCCTAGCCTCAGTTAAGATCTTTAGTGAGATACTAAAGCTTTTTTGAATATTGTTAGTATATTTAAATTCTGGTTTAATAATGAAGTAGGTAATAAAAAGAAGAATGCTTTTGTCTTGAACATCACCTAGTTTTTTTTAAGGTTGTTCTCGGAAATACTACCGTAGGCATTAACTCTCAAAAAAATGGAATGTTAGCTATTTTGTTTAACTGACTTTTCAATACGAACAAATATTCAATATATTTTGACAAATATATTGACGTTGCTTAGGTAATAAAAACTATATTCTAAATTTATTAGAATAAAGTTGAAATTGCTTTGCATCGAATACGCAAATATTTTTTAAATACACTATGTGAAATCGCACCGTGACCTACATATTACATAAATATTTGGCCTATATACTTGCTGTATATAGGCCAAATATTTATGTAATATCGAACAGAAATTCAAGACATATTTTCATTTTATCTCAAACATAGTTTAATGTTTCGATTTTATAAAACTTACAATGCACGATGAAGATTTGCAACGACATCTTTACAGCTTGTCCTGTCATAAATCGAAATAAAACAACGATTACATTTTCTATTAAAACCTCTTCTTTCTATAATCAACTTATCCAAAATAAAAAATGGTTCCATATATTTTTATATTAATTAACTCTCAAAATAAAAGTCATTTTTTATTTTGATTTTTATTTTGATTTGATTTTTATTTTGTTAAACGGTTTTAAAATAATATAAAAACTTACTCTAAAAATTTATCGCCCGTTACCTAGGTTATAAAAATTCATTAAAATTACTCATCTTACTTTCTACTAAGATTATAAGCGCCTTACTAATAAACGCTGCATAAAGTTATGACAGGCTTATACGTCAAAAAATGTATGGTTACACAGGCTTTAGTCATTGCATAACTTTACACAGTGATTATTAGTCAGGGCATAAATGTGGAAAGTATGAGTTAATTATTACTCTTTCATGCAAAAACTACGGATTTTGATGAAACTTAACAATAATATAGCTTATACATCAGAATAACAAACAGACTACGTAATATAACGCAATGACCTACGGCTAGTATATTATAAAATCGGGCAAGTGCATTCAAGGCCATGTGCATATTAAAAGGGCTTGTAGCCCCAGGAAAGAATATCATACATAGGTTATTTTTTAAAACACGACAAAACTTCATCCATATCTTGAAGAGTGCCACGTTATCAATAATGTGTCATATCAAAGCTTTAAAAGAGCACAAATAAAAAAAACTATAGCAAAAGAAAATAAATCAAGAATATCTTCTATAGAATAGAATAGAATAGAATAGAATATTCTTTATTGTACACCAATAGGACAAAAACAGTAAAGGACAACACAAACAAATATGCAAGAGTACAATAGGCGGCCTTATCGCTGAAAAGCAATTTCTTCCAGGCAACCTTTGGATGGAATCAAATTATATAAAAATGGGTAAAGGGTAGTCTATGGCGTACATTAATATATATAGATATAAATATAAATATTAATATATACAGAAAGATATATATATATCTTGTATATGAATACGTGGTGAGATGAGAGATCAAGTGAAGATGGATAAGAAACAAGAAATCACTAATACGTAAACATTGGTAGAATATAATGAAGAAAAAAATGGACCCTAAAGCAATTACGGGCATGGAACTAAATCAAGAACATAATGACGACCATCCCCTCTCCCAGATTAATCTAATCATTAAAGACAGAAACACAGCATTGAGTAAAAGAGATGATGCTCTACAAAATAAAACTTAATCTAAAATGTAGTTTTACATTTACAGCCAGCTCAAGATTAACAAATTGAAATATTGATATAAATTACAAAACGCATATCTAAAAGATTTCAAAATGTATAGAGTAAAAACAATATGGCGGGTATACGTACGTTAATTTAATTCAACACTTTCCACTTGACAGATTATGAAAAAAATATATTTTGTTAAAATCTTGTTCTTCACTTTGTAGCTCACAAAAATCAATTTTAACAGACATCATTATCTGTTAAAATTGATTGCCCCTTGTATTAATATAGTTTTGGGTTATTTATTTACGAACAGGTTTCTCTGAGTTTCGTCAGGTTTTGGTGTTAGATCCTCATCAGCTTCAGGTGATGAAGTAGGCGTTGTGGTAGCAGGCGCTTCAGTTGGCGGCGCTTCAGTTGGAGGCGCCTCAGTTGGCGGCGCTTCAGTTGGCGGCGCTTCAGTTGGAGGCGCTTCAGTTGGCGGCGCTTCAGTTGGAGGCGCTTCAGTTGGCGGCGCTTCAGTTGGAGGCGCTTCAGTTGGCGGCGCTTCAGTTGGTTTCAAACTGGTCTCACAGTCATCCAGATAACCACGCAATCTGGTTCTTTGGCCAGCCAATGTTAATGTAGACACGAATAGGGAGAATGACAGAAGGGACAATAGAACTATGATCTTGTTGTTCAACATCCATCCCAACGTCCTCTCTGAATAATATTTGCAAGAGTTACTCATCTTCTATTTTGTTTTATTTTGCCTTGTTTCACACGAGTTTCACTTTCCAACCTGTTGCTTCTAATACTTCATTTTCGTTACCAATTTTATTGATATTATTTATATCTTTTTTATCTACTGATAAAACATTATTGTCTCCATCGGTTTACTATATCGAAATTAAACTTTATTGCTTTACCTTTATGGTTGTATTTATGTTGCCAGGTTTCATTTTATTGGAATTTATCAGGATTAGATACTGGAGTCTGCTTTAATTTTGTTGGGCTAAAATTATTCGCATTAAATTGATGTGTTCGATGACTCTTACCTAAATTGCGTCATGATTAATTTTTATGTATCAACATATTTATTTTTGTCATATTTAAGAAGAAATTTAATGATTGTGTAACAACATGTAATAAAAAAAACCGGCCAAGAGCGTGTCGGGCCACGCTCAATATAGGGTTCCGTAGTTTACCGTCCGTCACAATAAGTGTTCCCACTTATAAGTAAAAAAAAGGCTATTTGTTACGTTGACATACTAAGTACGCAAAAAATATTTTGTACAACCTTTTTATCTTTTTTGTAAAAAAACTGTTCTTTCTTTCAAGTTCAAAATATTTTTCCTAGAAAGTCCTTATAAAGTTCTACTTTCCAGATTTTTTTCATATTTTTTAAACCTACAGGTCAAAAGTTAGAGGGGGGGACACTTTGATTTTTTCCTTTTGAAGCGATTATTTCCGAAATTATTGACATTATCAAAAAATGATTTTTGTAAACCCCTATTCATTTTTAAGTACCTATCCAACAATATATCACACGTCAGGGTTGAAAGGAAAAAAAAATGACTTCCCTCTTTTACATATAGGGGGGCTACCCTAATAAAACATTTTTTTCCAATTTTTATTTTATCACTTTGTCGGCGTGATTAATATACATATTGGTACCAAATTTCAGCTTTCTAGTGCTAACGGTCACAGAGATTAAGCGAGGACGGACGGACAGACAGACAGATATGGCGAAACTATAAGGGTTCCTAGTTGACTAGGGAACCCTTAAAAGGAAGTGCGCAAATGGGTTAGTCACGCAAGATACAAATATGCAGAGGTAATTAATATTATTTATATGCTGTCAGTACATTCCTTAAGATGATATAAAATAAGCAAAATTTTAAAAATTAATAAACACTAAATACAATATATTAAAATTAAAATATCCTAGGCACACAACTCACACACGGCTATCTGATCCCAAGTTTGACAGTGAAAAGTGCGTTTTGGAATGAAAAAAAAAAACATTAAATCATAATATTTATTTTGTAAATTGGTTATATGTATAACACATTTTACACGTCAATATTTTGGTTTAGTTATTTTAAGCGCACGGTGGAGCCGATGTTTCCTTTCGGGACTGCTCTGAAAAGAAACATCCGAAACAAACTCAGAGGTCAAAGTTACTTAAGTCCATACATTAGTATTGGTCGAAAACGTGCGAGAACCATATTATATGGTCTAAAAACAATTAATAAATATAGTTATGTATAAATAGTATTAATTGTGTGATTGGGAGAACTAAAAAAAAAAGTTTATTGCTTCTACATAAATAAACTTATTCTAGTTACAATGGGGAGAATCCTTTAAAGCAAGTAGTTTGCTTGTATTAGGATTAGAACTAACAATCATGCTCATCACACAAAGTTTCTCCTGGGTGGGAATCGAAATCCCGACCTCTGGCTTAAGCCGGAGGACGTGATTATGTCGTGATGACTTCCTGATGGTTTTTTTTTTTGGTGAGTGGGAAATCATCAAATGACTGCTCCCATCCTGGTTGCGGTGGGAAGGCGTGTCAGACTTTTACTGACTAAAACCCACTCATGTTCCTTCGGTTGCCCATTATGTTCCAGGGTCACGGTAACTATCATAAACATTCCGCAACCCCGGCAGGCGTGGCCCTGTTGGCCCCTTCCAGTGCTGACTTCTTCTCTTTGAGGCGCGCGTGGAACACTAACGCGCCGTCCGTCGATGCGGTCCTGGTTCCAGCCGGGCGGCCAGCTACCCATCGGTCGCCATCCGCAGAACCGCGCTTAACCCGCGAGCACTCGCGCTATGAGCATTTCCCTCACGGTAAATTTCAAATTCCTGCCATTTATTGATTTGTTTATTTGTGGTCGTCGTTTGCCCTCTAGCTGAGTTTTATACTGTCCCCGTCCTGCTCATAACAGTTTTTTCGTGTTAGTTTGCATCAATCGCTCAGTGGAGGTGGTTTGTTGAGCCGAGTCACGTCGCGCGGGGATTTGCTCATCGCGCGAGTGACCACGTAAGTACCATTTTTTAGTTGTCCTTTTATTTTGAAATAGTATAATACCTCATTTAAAGACTTTATTGTTGAATACTGGTTAACAATAAGTTTATTATGCAGTATATTTATAAATATAACCATATATTTACAGATGAATAGACAAGAACAACAAATTTAGGCGTGGATACAAGAAGATGATTCCGAAGATATCGAAGAAGAGGTAGGTAGGTTTAGAGCTGATAATATTGAAAGTGATGGAGAAAGTGAGCACAGCGATCATCACACTGATACTGAGCAGTCATCAACGGAAGATGATGACGGTGAGAGCTCTCCTATTCAACGTGGAATATTTATCGGCTATTATAACAAATCTAAAGGAGGAGTGGACGTGGTTGATAGACTAAAAGAAGAGTATTCAGTGGCTAGAGTAGGGTGCAAATGGCCGCTAAGATTATTTTTTTGTATCCTGAATATTACACAGCCAATAAATTATAAAGGAAATACAAATACTATCTTTTCTCAGAGACAGTACCTAAAACAATTAGCTTTGCATTTAACACAACCACAATACCACATATGCAACAAAGATCTACCATGCAGAACCTTTCTTACCCTCGTCTGTAAATTATCAAATGTTTTACAATTAAAGCCAGCACTTCAGAGGCTGTGAAACCTGATGGAATGTGCGCAATCAGTCCGAAGCGTGAAAATCGCAAGAAAAAAAAGACTTGTTTTACGTGTAAAAAAAAATTATGCACAGAACATGCTTTTACTTTGTGTGACATATGTAAAGCTCGTACATATGATAAAGATTAATGTTTTATTGTTCACTCCCAACTTTTTTTTTATTGAAGTAATTTTTTTTAGTTTATACCAAAATTGCACTTAAGAAATGCTAATATAGTTCCTGAATTTGTTTTTTAAATATTATAGTATAACGACTGTTATATATTAAAAATAAATATTTAATATGATTTTACAAGATTGTTTTATTATATATTAGCAGTAATATAAATAATTATACTATAATTTATGTCCTTTTTGGTTGTTTGTAAAACGTGAGCAAAATGCTCTATACGCGAGTGCTCGTGTAAGTTTTAAAGGCGCGAGTGCTCCCGGGAGAATCAGGGTCACTAACCCCCAGAATTAAACCAGCAGGCGCGTTATACCAGCAGAAAAAGAAATGTACCCTATGGCGGTGTATCACACCACCCTTATATATTAAACTTACAGAAGAACTGTCAACTGTCAACACGCGCTAAAGTGCTGTTGGAGATTTAAGTGTTTTTAATTGCAAATCTATCTTTCTGTGTGTGGAATGACGATAAAATCGTTATTCTATCAGTGATAATTAAGTGACATTGTTTGCGGCACAAAGTGACCCGTGATTAAAGCAGAAAACAGTGACTAAACATTTGTAGTGACTTGTCATCTTTTCAAATTTTCTGTATCCACCCTCATATTTTTTATTTTTTTATTTTTCTTATTGTCTTTGCTATGACAACATGTCATCTGACACTGACATTTTAAACAGTGTTGCCATAAAAATATTTGAAATTATACCATGAGCTGTGATAACAGTAGAAACTTAGCTGGAGTGGGGAACCAGACTCCAAGTCAAACAAACACAACTTATGATCTCCATAACAAATCTTCACCTAAGAAACATGTGCGTGAGAATCCTTCCGCTAACAACAAAAAGATCTTGACCCAGCAAGTGTTGCCCTTCACTCTTCAACAGACAGAGAACCAACTCATCTTCTGAGCCCAATGCCCAAGGAACCAATACAGCAACTGTTCCTATCATGCTTAACCCGAGCACCATGTCAAATCAGACTGTAGTAGCAGCCCTTGATTCACAGTCGTCTAGCACTGACGAACAGCCCCCACCTTGGCAACGCGTGCCTTCGTCGAAAAAACGTAAGGCATCCGAACTATCTCCTTCGCCAGCTGCAAGTCACTCAGGAAATAGATATGCTAGTCTACCTGTCGACCAGAAGGAAGATGAGAATTCTCAGGCTATACCAGCCAATAAACCACCACCAATCGTACTCTATGGGATTGAAGATGTTAATGAACTGACTAAATTGATTGAGTCAGTTGTAAACCCTTCAGAATTTAGATTCAAGATCGTCAATAAAAATCTTCTACGTCTTATGGTGAACTCAGCAGACCAATATAAAAAAGTCGGCGAGTTAATTAGACAAAAAGGAATAATAGGACACACTTTTACCAGGAAAGAAACAAAACCCATATAAAGTTGTCATCAAAAATTTGCATCACACAACACCCCATGAAGCAATAACGGAAGAAATAGAAAAGACAGGGAACAAAGTCCGTGGCGAGATCATAAACGCGCGGGTTGGAGTAGACAAAAAACCCTCAAGTATATTCTTCGTCAACTTGGAGCCAAATGTTAACAATAAAGCCATCAAAGACATTCAATACATCTTTCATCAACGAGTGAAAATAGAGGACCCTCGAAAATCTAATTCTATAGTCCAATGCCAGCGTTGCCAGCAATACGGTCACTCTAAAAATAATTGCATGAGACCGTTTCGTTGCGTTTAATGTGGAGATGGGCATCGCACCTCAGACTGCCCCAAAAAAGACAGAAACACCCCAGCGAGATGTGCTCTGTGTGATAGCGACCACCCTGCCAACTATAAAGGCTGCCAGGTCTACAAAGAGATACTCGCCAGAAAAACTAAGCGTGGTGGTCCTAATCAACCATATCGCACATCCAACACCTATATGGACAGCCATGATGTACCACCAACCATAATCTCAACAAATACAGCAGGTAATCAAACTTATGCTGGAATAACTAGAGGCGCTAATCCAACTAAAGGTGGAAACCAAATTGAGCCACAGAAGTTGCGTGACAATAATAATCACAGCCAAACAAATACACCCAGTGAAAACAATCACAGCCAACAAACTACCACAGTTGAACAGATTATGCTCAAGCAATCAGAAAAGATAGACCTACTCCTACAACAGATTAGCACACTACTTAATCTTCTTACCACCATCATCCCGAAGCTTACGAAATAGAAATGGCGTCACTGAGGGTTGCAACGTGGAACATAAATGGACTAGCGTCTAGTATTCAAGAACTCGAAGTCCTAATTATCTCCAACAAATTGGATGTAATCCTCATCTCTGAGTCGCATGCCACCAGTAGGAGCAGTTTTCGTCTAAAAGATTTTCAAATCTACTATACCTCACATCCTGATGGAGGCGCACATGCTGGGTCTGCTCTGGCTATCAAATCAGGTCTAAAACATCATCTTCTTGAACCCTACTCAACCAACCATCTGCAGGCTACCAGTGTACGACTGGAAGATCGCGCAGGACCTATCACCCTCTCTGCGGTATACTGCCCACCAAGATATAACATAACAGATAGTATGTTCTCTGATTACTTCAAAACTCTTGGCAATAGATTTATATCCGGTGGAGACTGGAATGCTAAACATACCTTCTGGGGCTCCAGACTAACTGTCACAAGGGGTAGACAACTGAAGAATTGCATCGTTCGTCATCAATATCATCCTTTGTCAACTGGATCACCTACATACTGGCCTTCAGACCCAAGGAAAACACCCGACTTGCTGGATTTCTTTGTGTCCAAAGGCATAAGCACTCTCTACATTGACATTGAATCTAGTCTTGATGGATCGTCAGACCACACTCCAGTAATTCTCACAGTGTCCACAAGCGTAATAGAACGTGAAGAACCTACTTCGTTAACCAATAGGAAAACTGACTGGGAAGGTTTTCGCTCATATCTCGCTAACCACACCAACCTCAAAATCTCACTAAAAACAAATGAGGATGTCGAAGAAGCCTGCAAACACATCACTAACACTATCCAGGTCGCAGCATGGGTTAATACCCCATCGGTAAATAAAATCATAGGTCCCATAGTCACCCAGCCTCTAGAAATAAGAAACAAAATAGCCGAGAAACGGCGTCTTAGACGAATCTGGCAGTTATCGCATCATCGCTCGGACAAATACCTACTGAATAAAGCAATAAAAGAGTTGAAATTAACTATCGAGGAACATAACAATAACAGCCTCAGAAAAACTCTGGAAACGCTGTCACCAAAAGCACGCGGGGAATACTCGTTATGGAAGGCCTCCAAATGCTTCGGTAGGCCCCAGCAAACACACTATCCTGTAAGATGGCAGTCGTTCTGGGCACGTACCGATAACGATAAAGCGGAGGCTTTTGCCGCTCACCTAAGCCAGGTATTTAAACCAAAGGAGGGAAACGACGATGAAGACCTGGATGCCATACTCATGCAAGATACCCAGTTGTGTCTACCTATTAAGCCAACGTCGCCAAGAGAAGTCGCGAGGGAAATTATCCTACTAAATTCTAATAAGGCTCCGGGATTTGACCTAATAACTCCAAAAATCCTTAAAGAGCTTCCAAAGAAATGTATCACCTTCTTGACCTGTCTGTTTAACGCCACCTTCAGGCTCTCCTATTTCCCTAATATATGGAAGGTCTCGGAAATAGTTATGATCCAGAAAGAAGGTAAACCGCCACAAGAGTGCTCTTCATACCGGCCCATAAGTCTTACACCAGTCCTATCAAAGCTATGGGAAAGGATTTTTCTCAAAAGACTCAGTGAATTAATGAACGAACATGAAATAATACCCAGGCACCAATTTGGCTTTCGCAAAGCACACTGTACCGTCGAACAGGTACATCGTGTGTACCATTGTGTCAGGCAATGCTTCGAAAACAAACAATACTGCTCCGCCGCATTTTTTGATGTACAGCAGGCCTTTGATCGAGTCTGGCACAAAGGTCTGCTCTGTAAAATCAAGGAAAAATTACCACACTCTGTATTCCACATCCTTAAATCCTATCTTTCTGATAGGTTATTCCAGGTCAAGCAAGGAGATGCCAGATCCTCTCTGATACCAATTGAAGCTGGTGTGCCCCAAGGGTCGGTGCTCGGACCAGTCTTGTACAACATCTTTACATCAGATCTACCAGTTTCCGATGACGCTACCGTTGCCACCTATGCCGACGACATTGCTTTTCTGGTCGTGGACCCTGCAAAAGCTAGTGAAAAGCTCCAAAATCTCCTAGATGACACTTCAGATTGGCTCCAAAAATGGCGCATCCAAGCTAGCGCGCAGAAATCCACCCATATAACCTTCACTCTAAGAAAGGGAAACTGTCCACCGGTTCGCTTAAGAAACAATACCTTACCTCAAATTGATTGTGTAAAGTACCTCGGATTTCACCTGGACAGACGCCTAACGTGGAAAGACCATATAAAAGCCAAAAGAGACCAAGTGAACCACAAATTTCGAAGTCTATATTGGATGCTAGGCAGAAACTCAGTGCTCTCCCTGGACAACAAACTCTTGATCTACAACTGCATCTTGAAACCCATATGGACATACGGTATTCAAATCTGGGCAGTAGCCAGCAAGAGTAATGTTGCATGCTTGCAAAGGGTGCAAAACAACATTTTAAGGACTATAGCAAAAGCGCCATGGTTTACCAGGAACGACGAAATACATGAGTACCTAAATATATCAACAGTGACCTCAGAAATAGAGCGCTATAGAAAATATCATGTTGAACGCCTCACAAATCACTCCAATCCACTCGCCTCTGGATTACTAGATAACGCCAATGCGGTTAGGAGATTAAAAAGAAACCACATTCTCTGAAATGGGAGCATGGCATTGGCCTGCATCTCATTAAAGTTTCTACTCATACAACACAGCTGATAAAAGTCTGGCGACTGATTGCAGTTTCATACAATACAAAAAAAAAATATTAAACTTGGTTTTACTTAAGCATTGTAAATGACGTTTCAAAGTGACTTTTTTGGACTAATGAAAATAAATGATTTGACTATTAACTTCGTATTACTTACCACATAGCTGTACTATTATCATCATCTCTTCAGCCTTTTCCCAACTAAGTTGAGGTCGGCTTCCAGCCAAAACCAGATTCAGCTGGTATCCAGTGTTTAACTTAGAGCGACTGCCTATCAGATCTTCACAACCAGTTATTGGGCGACACGATACCCCTAGACGGTTCAGACTTTCTGACTTCTGACTACCAGTAACGACGGTCAGAGTTGTAAAGACTACCAGGACCAAAGGCCTGCGAAAGGCGTGCTTTCTGAGTGACGGGATGTCAGTGATGTCCCAGATAAAGGTCATAACTCATTACAGCCACTCGACAGCCACTCCGCACCGACTCGCCTCCTGCGGCTAGTATTCTTTATATGGACTTGTATGGGCATGCGCTCACTATATCAACTCCGTACCGTCACCGGATCGCCTCGGTTATAAGGCGAGTCGGTGCGGAGTGGCTGCCGGGTGGCTGTAATGAGCTATGACCTTAATCTTTAAAAAGTACATATGAATTGAAAAAGTCACAATGGTACTTCCCGGATTCGAACCTACAACCTCTTACACAAGAGGTGAGTGCCTTATCCTCTGGGCCATCACGACATTAATTGCATAGCTATACTAATCATTTACAAAATTGCATGTTGGCCGTAAAATTACAACATTATTCTAGTATTTCTTTCAATGTCTGATAAATAGATAATTTCCTCCTCTCGTTCTGTATCTGTAAGTATAGAAAATTTGCTCCCCTCGTGTTTAAGGTTAATGACGTCATCCGTGTAACAAATTGTACGACATTATATAAAACCCTACGAACCTCCGCCCTATGTCTTCAAATGAAGTAATTCCTAAGAATAATCTGACGGTTTGTGAAGGGATAGAGGGGTACAGCGATATTTCTGTATCTTATATTTTAAAAGTCGAAGTAGATAAGGTTTTCGATGGAATCACATATTTATGGCGCAGTAACTCATATTCAAAGCTACAATAGGCTAGCTGATTAAAAAAAAACTATTTAGTCCGTCAGTTATAGTAGTAGTCAGAATTAGTAGTAGTCAAAATTTTTTATAAAATAAAAATAATAAAAAAAAATTAAAAATATAAAAAATTATGGCAGGTAACGAAAAATGTCGACGATACAGTGCGTTGAAGTTTCGCGTGACTGTCCGGAACTTTAATGCTCTTTACCTATGTGTGTTTATTAATTTGATCGAGCAAAAAATATATGTTCAGTATTTTAGGATCAACGAACGGACTAAACAGAATGTCATTTTTATGTTGTCATCATTCTTATTATTCCTTTATTTCCTATTGTTCAGAAACACCGTTGATGAGAATGTTCGACGTCTTAAGGCGTTAAATGCAAAAAAAAAAATATACCTTAGCGGCAAAAGGCTGATATGATGAACATTGAATGGTTAATAAATCGATGACTGAAGAAAACATTTGAATAGCCTAGAAATGTAAGAATCAAAGAATGCATTGACGTTGAATTAATAGACGTTAAATTATTATAAGTTAAATTTTATTTTGTAGTTTTACACTCTCTTCAAAGTGAACAGTTAGTTTAACAATATTGTATTTAACTGAACTTATTTTCTTTCGCGATCTGTTCTATATATTACTTGAGTCTACTTTGCCAGTGTGTGGCGCCCCATTCTCTTATCTAACGGGGCTCATTCCTTACATCGAATGAACGACAGGCGGGCATTTGTCTACTGAACCCTTTGTATTAGCACCGATGTGTAGAGTTCCTTCAACTTCTATTAGCTGGTTTGTTTTCGGTTTTTGGGGGGAATTCAATGAAAGCAGTGCAGTGATTTCAGCTGTGATTTCATTTCTCTGTGGCCTAAATTGCGTTGCACTGTCTATAATTTTCTAATTCTTATTTTCAGGCTGTGATAAAAAAACAATCACGTTTGAATTGCGACAGTCTGCAATTTATAAAACCCACTAATTGTTGAAATATCAACTTACCGCCCAAACCGCAGGTCTTACAGACATGAAAATTGGAGGGTGAGTTCTTTGTGAAGAGTCCACTACGAAATGCTGTTTGGAAATTCAGTAAAATAATGGTTGGAAGATCGACATTGACACGAAGCAGTGAAAGCTACTAATCCATACTAATATCCTGTGAGGCGGCATGCCTCCTTGCCGGCGTCCCGCCATGGGATCTGGAGGCAACAGTCCTTGCACACACGTACGAGTGGCGCGTGGAAGTGCAACGCCGGGGTGAAGTCCCGATGCCGCGGGTTATCGCGGCACGGCTCACGGAGCTCCGGCGAGATCTCATGGCGGAATGGAGACAACGACTGTCGCAACCTAGTGCTGGGCACGCCGTTATAGCGGCGGTAAGACCCCTCTTTGAGGAGTGGCTGGAGAGGCGTCATGGCACTCTCACGTTTCGCTTGACGCAGGTCCTCACCGGACATGGTCAGTTCGGGAGGTTCCTGTGTCGGATTCGGGCGGAAGCGACGCCTGGGTGTCACCACTGCAGTAACGGTCGCCTGGAGGACACGGTCGAGCACACAGTAGAGGTGTGCCGCGCATGGGCGGAGCATCGACGTGTCCTCGTAGAGGCGATCGGCGGCGGTGACCTCTCGCGCCCGGCGCTGGTTCAGGCCATGCTCCGGGGCGAGACGGAATGGGATGCCGTCGCCTCCTTCTGCGAAGCAGTTATGCTAGTGAAGGAAGCGGCGGCGCGCGAGAGGCAACGACGAGCCTCTCGCCCCGGACTAAGACCCAGGCGAAGACGTCGAGAGTCGCAAGACGACTACCGGCCACCGTAGGCGCGGTTCTGCGGATGGCGAGCTATGGGTAGCTCGCCGCCCGGCTAGGACCAGGACCGCGTAGACGGCGCGTTTTGTTCCACGCGCGCCTCAAAGAGAAGGAGTCAGCACAGGAAGGGGCCCAACAGGGCCAACGCCTGCCGGGGTTGCGGAATGTTTATAATAGTTACCGTGACCCTGGAACATAAAGGGCAATCGAAGGAACATGAGTGGGTTTTAGTCAGTAAGAGTCTGACACGCCCTCCCGTCGCACCCAGGACGGGAGCAGTCATTGGATGATTTCCCACTCACCAAAAAAAAAAAAAATCAATACTAATATTATAAATGGGAAAGTGTGTCTGTCTGTCTGTCTGTTTGTCTTTCTTTCACAGTAAAACGGAGCGACGAATTGACGTGATTTTTTAAGTGGAGATAGTTGAAAGGATGGAGAGTAACATAGGCTACTTTTTGTCTCTTTCTAACGAGAGCGAAGCCGCGGGCAGAAGCTAGTATAATTATATTCTTGAAATAGTATCAGAAAGTTTTCACGTCATTATTAACCAGAATTATATCCTCTTGACAAATAACGTTTGAATTTCCGAATGCAAAACACTTTTAAACACGAACTCAAAAGGCAACAGAAAAAAAGTCAAAAATAAATCTCTCTATGTCCTAAATCAGAACCGAACATATACATAAAATTGAAATCAAATTTTCTATCGGTGGCCCCGTTCTCCAGGGAAATCACAACGTCACATGTCAGACGACCGATTTCGAGCTTCGCTTTAAAATAAATATTTTATTGATGACTCCCACTTTGATCCGCGTAAAGTTTTTAATGCTGATTACTTCGGCGAAAAAAGTTACCCTGTAACATATAGCAGGATAGACTAAAAACCCAACTGCAATGTCGCAAGTTAGTGGCTTTTTTGCTGTTTCATGTAATTGCTACAAATTGGAGTGATAAGGCGCCCACCTCTCGTATAAGAGGTTGTGGGTTCGAATCTGGGCAAGTACCAGTGTGACTTTTTCAATTCATATTTGTACTTTCTAAAGTTTATCTTGGACATCACTGACATCCCGTGCCTCGAAAAGCAAGTAAAGCCGTTGGTCCCGGTTGCCATTCGTAGAACTTTGACAGTCGTTACTGGTTATCCAGAAACTCTGACCAATCTAACCAAGTGTCGCCCAGTTACTGGGTTGTGGAGGTCTGATAGGCAGTCGCTCCACGTAAAACACTGGTATCCAGCTGAATCCGGTTAGACTGGAAGCCGACCCCAACACAGTTGGGAAAAGGCTAGGGAGATGGTGATGATGTAATTGCCACAAACTACCGAAATTGCAGTTGGCTTTTAGGTATTCTTTTAATTTTAATTTCAAATTTTTTATTTATTATACTCTATGTCACTTCCACAACTGAGACAAAATCAATGACACCTTATATGTCGGAATCAGTTATATGGTTAAGGCTGTAGAGCAGAGGTGGCCAACGGGTCGATCGCGATCGACCGGTCGATCACGACTGCTAATCCAGTCGATCGTAGCCAGGCAAAAATATAAATATTATCAACTACAGCAGCATCATCTTGTACCATTTTTAAATCAATTTTAAATCTAAAAGGCAAGAATAAAACATTAACAGAAATGATGAGTTCTATTGCAGTATTTCGAAATCAAACAGAATATATGATAGTTGACATGGAGTAGAAAAAATTTGAACAATTTGTAAACATTTTTTTTTTGGTGAGTGGGAAATCATCAAATGACTGCTCCCGCCCTGGATGCGCCTGGGTGCATCCAGACTTTTACTGACTAAAATCCACTCATGTTCCTTCGATTGTCGATCGATGTTCCAGGGTCACGGTAACTATTATAAACATTCCGCAACGCGGTTCTGGCCCTAGCCGGGTGGCGAGCTACCCATCGCTCGCCATCCGTAGTACCGCGCCTACGGTGGCCGGTAGTCGTCTTGCGACTCTCGACGTCTTCGCCTGGGTCTTAGTCAGGGGCGAGAGGCTCGTCGTTGCCTCTCGCGCGCCGTTGCTTCCTTCACTAGCATAACTGCTTCGCAGAAGGAGGCGACGGCATCCCATTCCGTCTCGCCCCGAAGCATGGCCTGAACCAGCGCCGGGCGCGAGAGGTCACCGCCTCCGATCGCCTCTACGAGGACACGTCGATGGTCCGCCCATGCGCGGCACACCTCCACCGTGTGCTCGACCGTGTCCTCCAGGCGACCGTTGCTGCAGTGGTAACACCCAGGCGTCGCTTCCGCCCGTATCCGACACAGGAACCTCCCGAACTGACCATGTCCGGTGAGGACCTGTGTCAAGCGAAACGTGAGAGAGCCGTGGCGCCTCTCCAGCCACTCCTCAAAGAAGGGTCTTACCGCCGCTATTACGGCGTGTCCAGCACTAGGTCGCGACAGTCGCTGTCTCCACTCTGCCATGAGATCTCGCCGGAGCTCCGTGAGCCGCGCCGCGATAACCCGCGGCAGCGGGACTTCGGCCCGGCGTTGCACTTCCACGCGCCACTGGTACGTGTGTGCAAGGACTGTTGCCTCCAGTTCCCACGGCGGGACGCCGGCAAGGAGGCACTCCGCCTCGCAGGAGACCGTGCGGTATCCCCGCACCATGCGAATCGCCATGACCCTTTGGGACGCCCTCAGAAACCGACCCGAAGCCGTGGCTAGGTTGGGCGCCCACACTGAAGCCCCGTAGAGGGCCATGGACCGCACGATTCCCGCGTAGAGCTTCCGGCAGGAGGCGTTTGGACCACTGAGACAATTTGTAAACATCAAGGATGATTTACGGAAAAACATCCTTGCTACAATTTCATTTCTGAGAAGTACACGACAGAAATTAGGGCAGTGATAGCAGATTCGAAATTCGCTTTAGTGATTTCAGAAAAAAATAACAGTTAATTGAATTCATAAGTTATCCGTTTAATGATGCCATTGATCATAGTGATATCTAAGAATTGGCTACAAAATTTGCAGATCCATTTCAAATGGAGCACATAATGTTACAAAACGAAATTATTACTCTGCGCTGCGACATATTTATAAAAGCAAGGGCTTCCGCAAGTCAAGATTTCTGGGCATTGTTTTCCAATAAAAAATATACAAACTTGAAAAAATGTGTTCTACAGCTTCATTCGTGTTTTGGTTCAACATATTTATGTGAGTCAGCATTTTCCTACATAAAACAAATAAAAAAAATAAACACCGTTCTTTCTCGCTTGACAGACGCTCATACATTGGAGTTGGCAATTTCCAACTACAAACCTGATTATGATAAACTTGTGAAAAATGCTCAGGCGCAATACACACATAATAATATAGGACCGATATAATGTCAATTAAATTTAAGAAAACGATCACATATGTGATGTACAGAACCTGCTAAGACTACGCTGTTTCATTTATGATTTCAAGAAGTAGGTATGTGTTTAGTAGATCGCACAGGGTTTCCTTAGTAAATAGTAGATCTTAGGTCTACTCAAGTTGGCCACCCCTGCTGTAGAGCGTGCCATAGACTAAGACATAAGAAAGAATTAAACATTCGATACATAAAACACTTTATTTTGAATTCCAATCCAAAGTTCTTTTTTACATAAATCAAACTCTAAACAAAAAATCGTGTTCAAGCCATTCTCGAATTGATGCAAACTTTAAATCACTAGAATAAAGAAATTATAATTATAAACACATACAATCTACATACACATCATCATCTATCTAACATCACATACTAAAAAAACTTAACCTTTCGGCAGATGTAAGAGTAAAAAGTAAAATAAATCTATAGGTATAAACTTGGAATGTTTTATTTACTACTAGCTGTCCCTTGCGGTTTCACCCGCATTTTTCGTTACTGCTCCGCTCCCGTTAGTCGTAGCGTGATGGTGTATAGCCTATAGCATTCCTCGATAAATGGGCTATCTAACACTGAAAGAATTTTTCAAATCAAACCAGTAGTTCTAGTGATTACCCCTACATACAAACTTGCAAACCTACAAACTTACAAATTTTACCTCTTGATAATATTAGTATAGATGCATTTTTACTATAGCCGCGTGTCTACGTCTTGTTATCGTTGACATGACGGAGACGGAGGCGGTGGACAATCTGCCTTAGTCTGGAATCGCCAATCGGCTATGAGCAAGTATGGTTCAATGTCCCTACCTTATCTGAGTATGAAGAAGCCTTTGCTCTGCAGTGAAATAAGAACAATAGTAAGCCGGTTTTATAATTATTTTTTCCAAAAATATTGAGTTGTTTGAACGATACAAGTAAAAATATTATTATAAATACAATGTTACTGTTGACAGGGATGGTCACAAGCAGACCATCTTCTTGTGACCATGGCAGGTGTAACTCTGCCGAAACGTCAAGCTAAAAACAAACAAAAGGTACGTGCGCGTTAAATCTCTGTGAACAGTACCATTTTAAATATGCAACGCGAAAGTTTGAAGCATAATAATATTATAATTACATTTGTAATAAAGAAAGAAAAATGTAAATGGTAAAAATTATAGCTTACGATTTTTTTTTCAGATAATATTTTGAAGTTCGTATGTCAGTAACGCACTCAGCAAGAATTAATTTTTGCATTCGTTGATACGTGAGAGAATGAGATAACGTTTTCATGCTATAACCTGAAAAATATATGAAATGACGTCATGTTAAAAAAATAATGAAACAATTTTTTATTCGTTAACCACTGTAACTAGTCTGATTGGAAAAATATTTTTTTATGTAAAATCCAGATTTAAGAGGAGTATTAAATTATTATTTTTATTTTGTTATTTAACATACATTGTTTTTACATAGAAGCACTAAAAATAATATAACCATGTTTTTGTAAAGCATGCAGTTTTGAAAAAAGTGTCCGTGGAGTTTCTTGCTTGTTTTTCTCGAAAGAGATCAACAAACTCGTACATTTTGGAACAGGCGACTAGCGACTAGTTCTGACTAACTGGCCGACTCTTTGACAATCGATAAGTGGCTGTAAATGGTCTAAGTAAAATAAATTTTGCCTTTGATTTTAACTTGGACTTAAACACGCTATGACCACCATCATGAGCGGAACAGTTATCAAAGTCTTAACAAGAGTAAAACCACGGGCTTCACAACGTAGTATAAAAGCTACTCGCTTTCCTTAGAACCTACTGTTTTGGAACCGTCAAACAGCTTCAACTTCATGTCAGATTTTGCTCCGGGGTTGCGTAATGTTTATAATAGTTACCGTGACCCTGGAACATAAAGGGCAATCGAAGGAACATGAGTGGGTTTTAGTCAGTAAGAGTCTGACACCCCCTTCCGCCGCATCCAGGACGGAAGCAGTCATTGGATGATTTCCCACTTAATAAAAAAAAAATGTCAGATTTTGCTGTTTTTTTAGCTGTTTCTCTCTAGATATATAATATAATACTCCTCAACGAATTATAATGTGTTTTTTAATAAAATGATTCTAGGGTAAAGCTAGGGTGGGTCGTCAGTAAAACAAAATAGGCATATAAAGTTATTATATTTTTTTTCCTTTACTCTCAGATCTACGAGAGCAGAGTCACGGGTATGGCTAGTGATTCTAAGTACCTACTTCATACACAATCCTTTGATCTGTTGGTTCAGCCATTTTGTGAATCCATAATTCAGATTATATGGTACCAAATGGTATCTTAATTTCACAGTGAGGATCATTCGGCATTGAATCAACTTTGAATATTATTATGAAAGGGTTTTAAATGAATGTTGTTTAACTATAATACTTATTCATTTATTAAATTATACTGAAGGATTTCGTTGATGGATATATTTTATAATAATTTCTCTTCGTAAAAGCTCCATATTTAGATTGTTTCTTTCATTATATTTCATGGTGGAACACTGGTCGACCCGGTTTATAAAACTCAAACACACAATTTATTATTTATAGGTTTCAAGTCTAATTTCATCCTGTGTTTTACATAGAGTGACTGCCTATCGGACCTCCACAACTCAGTAAAACGAGACCCCTTTGGTTAAACTTTCAGACTTCTGAGAACTCGTGAAATTTTCCTGCCCATTCTTCTTGAAACAACATTTTGGAATGGACAACTAAATTAATTATTGTTTTGTAAATGAGGTGCCTTTTTTGGTGTAATGGAAATAAATGATTTGAAATTGACTTCAAACTTTTATGATTGCCAACTGAGGCTAAGGGCTTTACGTTTTTAATTTAATCGCGGGTGTTAGCTAAATGACAATAAACTTCATCGAAAAATGGACTAACCAAGCCTCGCGGCCTCTGAATTTTGCCCGCTTCGGTCAAAAAAGAATTTCATTTTGAGAGGTGTTCCGGACGATACTTTTTTAACCAAGTCTTCATACGGTCAGGAAGAAAAACATTTTCAGTCTAACCGTACAATATAAAGTAAAACGACTTCATTTTGTGCATTTAAATTGAAAAGCTTTATTTTACCTACATACGTACATATCGCA
The DNA here is from genome assembly GCA_033675125.1 of Athetis lepigone. NCBI lineage: Eukaryota > Metazoa > Arthropoda > Insecta > Lepidoptera > Noctuidae > Athetis > Athetis lepigone. The sequence goes on from CM066243.1 coordinate 5,253,625, forward strand.
TACTAAACCATAAATTTAACTAATAGAATGTCCGCCAAGACCATCTTCTAAATCAAAACCCGTACTACGATACCATTTATATAATCCGATTTTAACAAGTTACTGCTATATTGTCCGCCTTAAACACATAGTTCCGGTCTGGGTTAGGGTTGCCACTTATGCGAAATACGGAAACATTAAAATTGATATCCTACCTAGCGTCCAATAGTTATGGTTTCAATTCATATGCACTTTTGAAAGTTTATCTTAGACATCGCAGATCGGTGAAGGAAAACATCGTAAGAAAATCCGGTCCTGTTAAGTCTATACTTACCTACCTATGCACCTATGTCCTAAATCGCCGATCCACCTTGAGCAAGCGTGGTGAACTGGTGATCAATGCTCTGCTGTCTTTTCAGTATTTAAGTCGCAGATGAAGTCTGCAATTAAATGGTTTAGGTTAAAATGTTGTTTGGGTCTATTCGTATGTTTGCTTTGGTTCAATACGCCAATCTTTTTCTTTGTCATTCTTCTTGTAAGTTTATTCATAATAGTTCAACGTACTGGGAGAATATGGTTTTCAACACAGCGTCGGAAGTTAGGATTTTACGCGCTAAATGCTCTAGACCCAATTACACTTTAAAAATTGTTACTTTCTTGATGAGAGAAGCACATAGGTTCCAGGAAGTGCACGCATTTTCAAAAATCGTTAACCTCTACTATTATAAATGTAAGGATCCTAGAAGAAAGAAGTAAATGCATTTGAGTAGCCCGCATTGTGCTCAAACCGTCAATCATTATAAAACATCCCTATAATAAATATAATTAAATATAAATCGTGCCAACCCTACCTCATTGAGTGTAAAGCTTCAACCGCTTGCCTTTTCACTTGAGGAGTTAAGCCAGTGCGCTATCAGGGCTGGCAGACCACTCGATTGTTGGCTCAAACGCTTAATTACATTCGGCTCGATTGAGCACTACAGCTCAATTGAGCGAGCTGGGTTTTTAGTTTCATACTTTTATTGTCATATGTGGGTAATTTAGTTTTATAGGGAGAAATGGATTTTATTTTGACCTTTCAACGACCAAAACACAGCCGGCTGTCGCGCTATTGTGTCTCAAATCACGTGTGTTCGAAAATTATTTTTTTCATGATATTTTTTTGTGTCATGAGCATGATTGTTCTAGGTCTGTGTATATTTATTGATAAAGTAAATAAAATATTTATAATACGATTAATTCAGTGCCACACATAATGCAGAACATAGTGGGTTATAAGGTTGAGTTAACAGACAATTCAAATTACCGACATTAATAAAACAAATAAAACCTGTATTGAACTTTTGACATATATATACATATATTTTTAACGTTGGAATGTTCTAGAAAACCTTGAGAGGTTCATATAAGTTTTTACAACAAAACATCTAAATATCTGTTAACAAAGTAACTGAAAAAGTCTCAATTCCTGTAACTCCTTAGTACTAAACTAGTACCCTCTAAACCTGCCCTTTAAAACTAATAAGGTACAACTTAAACTTGTCCAATTAATCTCGACCTAAACCTTTTTATATTAAGCCACTATTTCCCTCCAGCAAAAAAGCAACTATCCAAAAAAACAACCGAAACAAATCCAATTACATCAATTTATACGTAGGAAAACAAAAACGCTAGCAGTATAAATCTTTGTTTCTAGGTAGCAAAAGGTACGGACCCATAAAAAGCTTTGAAGGAGTTGTGACAAATGTCGCTTCGCGGTTGCACTGACGTGAAAAATGATCCTTTTAGATAAGGGGACCAACCAATTGTTATGTATAACGTGGCCAGAAACACTTGAACTGCCGCCCCTCTTGAAATGTATCACTCTGAAACTGCCTCTAAGGGGATTGGTAAAGGTCTTAGAGGTCAACGCGAGTGGTCGTCGAGACCCCAAGGGATGTCCCTTTAGATCGAAGCGTTCCTTAACTTTGGACTGTTTGAAATAATTTCGGAGCTATGATGCTTGTGTTAAAGGTTTTTTGGTAGTTTTATGAGCGTACTTTGTTCGGAAGACTTGGTTTGGAATGTTTTTATGTTCTTAAGTTTATTTTAGGTGTTTTGTGGCCATTACTACTGTTCTGAGTGTTTTTAAACATTTATTGCAACAATCTAATAATTGCTATGTTAATTATTAGATTCTATCCCAATAATGCCCATATTTCTATATAGTTTTGGTCAATCTGCTGTGCGCTTGATTTCAGTAAAAAATATTATGTATACATAATATCACCATAATCCTTCAAGTGAACGTATTAGATCTAATGATGTGTAGATAGTTTTTTTCTTTGTTTATTGTCTGTTAACACTCAGCCTGGATTTTTGCCTGGTTGATCAAAAATATAAGTTAGAAGGGCAAAGTTGATATGAATTTAAAACATCTGTTTCCCTAGAAAATATTATGAGGTGTCGTTAAAATTCACAAAGATAAAATACTGCTGGTCTCAGAGGCATGAAACTTGAATAGTGTGCTTTCTGTAAAGAGTAGGTCGTAGTAAAATAGTGGTTAGAAGTTCCTTATCTATGTGTGCAGAAACTATCAAATATAAGACCAGAAATTAGATATTCGCAAGCGTGGTGAACCAAAACCAACAATACTAGTGCCTTCTCTATATTTGAGAACTGGGGCCCTAGTCTGCTATTACAATCGTGTCTCAATGATCGATTTTTGACGTGTAACGTCAAACTTTTGACACATTTCCCATACAAAACTGTCAAAGTTGTCAAATATCTGGCCGACGACTGGTCATTGAGACACGATTGTAAAAGCAGACTAGGGCCCCAGGTCGTTGTTCAGCAGTGACGTAGAAAAAGGCTGGTATCTTATGAAATGCAAGTACACCCTGAGTTCAACTACAACTCATACCCTGAGTTGTGATAAGATTAAAAAAAAACCGGTCAAGTGCGAGTTCTACTCGCGCAACGAGGGTTCCGTTAATTTGTTTTTTAGTGAAATAATAACTACAAATTTACGGTTTTCAGAGTTTTCCTTTTACTTGTGCTACATGACCTTGCTTCTTGCCAAATTTTACAATTCTAGGTCAATGGGAAGTACCCTATAGGTTTTGAGTTTTGATTCCCTTGAAAATGTCTAAATATGCAATATAAACCGCCGTATCTTTTTATTGCGTTGATTTAGAAACTTGATTTTTTCACTGCTTTGAGAGATAGCAGACCTGAGTATGTGATATTAATATCAGCTTGATATCTCGACGCGTTTCTGAGAAAAAGGTTCTTGACAGACAGACGGACAGACGGACGCCTGATGTCAACTACTACTCAATTGTGTCTTCAACGTTTCCCAACATCTGGAAAGTTGCCATTGTCCGACCAATTCCAAAAATAAGCAACCCTACTGAACTAAAAGACCTTAGACCAGTAAGTCTTCTACCTTGCCTGTCAAAAATTTGCGAAAAGGCAGTATATCAGCAGGTGTCTCAATATTTGGAAAATAATAACATTTTACCGGAACTTCAATCAGGATTCCGTAAGCAACGTGGCACTTGTACAGCTCTGTTAGATGTGACAGATAACATTCTTGCTGCACAGGACAAAGGCCTATGCACGCTTCTAGTTTTACTCGATTTTTCGCGGGCTTTTGACTGCATAAACGTTGATTTGTTCCTAGCCAAGCTGCAGTATTATGGATTTGATCGCAGAACAGTTGAGTGGTTTCACAGCTATCTCAAAGACCGCGAACAAAGGGTAGAAATTCGTCTGAGCGATGGCACAACCCTTGTATCGTCACCAGTTTCTGTAAATAGGGGTGTCCCACAAGGCTCCATACTGGGGCCCTTAATTTTTATTTTATATTGCGCTGACATAATAAAAACAATACAGCGTTGCAGATACCACATATATGCTGATGATATACAAGTTTATATCTCGTTCAAGCCTGACGAACATGAGAAAGCTTTAAAAGACCTAAACGAGGACCTGGATAGGATAGCATGCTGGGCAGAAAATAACTGTTTAGTACTTAATCCCATCAAAACCAAATACATGATATTTGGAACCAAGCACCAAATAAATACTGTGCCTTTAGAGCTCAAAGTCACTTTACTGGGTGAGCTGGTCAGTCGAGTCAGTGAGGCACGAAATCTGGGTCTGTACATGGACGCTGAGCTAAGGTACGAGGGTCACGTGGCGAAGTCAGTGCGCAGCTGCTTTTATAGGCTCAAAGTCCTGTACAAGATAAGACCGTATCTGTCGGAGGAGCTGCGTTTTCGACTCGTTGAGTCCCTAGTACTCTCCAATTTAAATTATGCTGATATCGTTATCGGTCCTAGATTGCTGGCAAGAACTGAGCGACTGGTTCAGAGAGTACAGAACGCCTGTGCACGATTTTGCTACTCAATTCCTCCTAGAAGCCATATAACACCTTTCTTAAATAAACACTCTATACTTAAAATGCAATCACGCCGCAAGTTACACTTAGCGTGTCTTCTGTTTGGGATTATTAAATATAAAGAGCCAGCTTATCTATACAATAAACTGAGCTGGATCGCTAGTAGACGAGAATGCGCAATCAGACAGTGCTCCCAGCAACTTTCTACAGAAGTGCACAAGACGGCCGCCTTCAGAGGCAGTTTCAGGTATGCCGCATCCAAGTGCTGGAACAACATTCCCCCGCCGATAAGGAATCTAAAAACATTAGGTACCTTCAGAAGTCAATTACGGCAGTATCTGGTAGACTATCAAAAAAAACTGGGCTTGACCGTCGCAAACACGTCCATATTATAGCTGTTCTGTTCCAAACGACAAGTTTTTTCCACACGTAGTCCTGTAGACAAAGATAGAGGCAAATGTTAAAAACGAAGCGAGTACTCATATATACTACAACACACACACACATACATTAAATAGGTATACCATTAGACATACATAATTATATTTACAATACAAAATATACAAGTACCTACGCTAGTCTTGTCCATTATTATTATTATAAAATACATACTTACCTAACATTACACATGTATAGTACTTTTTATACATACTTACCTAAACTATATTATTATACACCAACATGTAAATTCGTACACTAATATAATAGACTCACATAAATATTTAATAAGTTTTAAATTCTAAAATCATTTCTGCGTCCGTTACGCAAGTAAGTCAAAATGTGGGTACTTACCACTCTTATGATATACGCGCCGCACCCGCACCATGTATCTGGTCTGTTGGAATTTCATTATGTGTGTGTCCTCTCGACACCCGCATGTCACTAACGGGATGCAGCAGAATACCAGCGTCAGGCATTATACATGGCATATGCTGAGCTGGACTCCCATTTGGTGCAACCATGAGACACACACCGCCCAGTAGTATTGATAAAAGAATCAAATTATAGTCTATGGTCAATTTTTTTTTTAAAGCCAGAACCACATCACCTCCACGCGAACCAAGGAAAACTCGTGTTGTCGAGTCTTAAGTCAGTCTCGAGTCGAATTTTAATAGTGTGGTTCTAGCTTGTATCGTTTATGTTTTTTTTTTTCTCTTTCCTTTCTATTATGTTTTTGTTTATTGCCTGTATGTATTGTGTCTTGTATTGCGCCAAATAAACGCCTTATCTATCTATCTATCTAACTAACTACAAATTTACGGTTTTCGGAGTTTTCCCTTTACTTGTGCTACATGACCTTGCCTTTTGCCAAATTTCATGATTCTAGGTCAATGGGAAGTACCCTATAGGTTTTGAGTTTTGATTCTCTTGAAAATATCTGAATATGCAATATAAACCGCCGTATCTTTTTATTGCGTTGATTTAGAAACTATATTTTTCCCCTGCTTTGAGAGATAGCAAACCTGAGTATGTGATATTAATTTCAGCTTGATATCTCGACGCGTTTCTGAGAAAAAGGTTCTTGACAGACAGACGGACAGACGGACGCCTGATGTCAACTAACTACAAATTTACGGTTTTCGGAGTTTTCCCTTTACTTGTGCTACATGACCTTGCCTTTTGCCAAATTTCATGATTCTAGGTCAATGGGAAGTACCCTATAGGTTTTGAGTTTCGATTCTCTTGAAAATATCTAAATATGCAATATAAACCGCCGTATTTTTTTATTGCATTGATTTAGAAACTTGATTTTTTCACTGCTGTGAGAGATAGCAGACCTAAGTATGTGGTATTAATTTCAGCTTGATATCTCGACGCGTTTATGAGAAAAAGGTTCTTGACAGACAGACGGACAGACGGACGCCTGGTGTGAACTAACTACAAATTTACGGTTTTCGGAGTTTTCCCTTTACTTGTGCTACATGACCTTGCTTTTTGCCAAATTTCATGGTTCTAGGTCAATGGGAAGTACCCTATAGGTTTTGATTTCCTTGCAAATGTCCAAATTTGCAATATAAACCGCCGTATCTTTTTATTGCATTGATTTAAAAACTTGATTTTTTCACTGCTTTAAGAGATAGCAGACCCGAGTATGTGATATTAATTTCAGCTTGATATCTCGACGCGTTTCTGAGAAAAAGGGTCTTGACAGCCGGACGGACGGACAGACGGACAACAAAGTGATCCTATAAGGGTTCCGTTTTTACCTTTTGAGGTACGGAACCCTAAAAAACTCTATTAACCTTTCGACGACCAAGCAACAGCCAGCTGTCGGACTTACAATTGTGTCTCGAACCGAAAGTTTAATATTGATTGCAGATATTTAAAAAAAATGATTCATAAAAGCGATATCCCACTTGCATAATAAACATTCCCATTTCATTTTTTATCATTATGTCTTATATTATTTCATTTCAATCGCGATTAGCCGAACCGTGACCGAAATACGATCGGGAAAATATATTAATAATGGTTTTCTAATGACAACCTATTTCCTTTCCTTATAATCTTTCATCCTTAACACAAGTACAGCAAAAGCCTTTTAATAAATTACCATAAACATAATAAAATATATAACTAGGTACGCAGTGCAACACGGAAAAACGCGCGATTCCCCAGATGGCAAATGACGTCACATTACCGGGTTGTGACGTAGCGGGGTTGTAAACATTTTTTTTTGTTCGTTTAGTATTGAGTTTTCTTTTTTCTGTGTTTTTTCGAGGTGATGAGAATCTGAGTCGTTGTTAAAGGTAAGGTGGTTCTTTTGTTAATTGTTGTAATGAATAGATGCTTTTTATGTTGGAAGCTTAGATTGATTTTGGGAATATTTGCTCTTAACGTAAAGAGCGAGCGGTTTAATGAGCATCCGTTGTTTTTTTTAAATCTAGTCCACGTGAGCAAAACGGGAAACCACAAAAATCTTTAAAAAAATCTGCTTTAAGTTAATGAAAGATTATAAAAATCAGTTCAGCCGTTCTCGAGTTTTAAATGGTTTTCACTTCTTTAAACATTCTTTTACTCTACTTTGTTCTACTCTCAAATTACTCAAATGTCGTTAATTACTCAAGATTGCCTATTTATTTATATTTACCATTCGTAGCACGTAATACATAATCTAATCAAAACCTGGTCTTATATGCAAAATAAGACAAGATTCAGACAAGATGCGACTCAATTTTTATTGAAACTCCTCTTAGCAAACATTTTCTTGTTCAGTAAAGCTTACATAAATATTTACAATAACACAAATAAACTCGATTTAAATGTTATGAACATATGTATGACTTTTACAATTTAGACACTAGTTGTCATGCCGTGACTTGGTAAGCCGTTCTTCTTTCGAAATCTTTGGCAGTCGTTACTTGTAGTCAGAGACCAGAGAGTGTGATAATCGGTCTAATTAAGAGGCACCGCGTCGTTAAATTACTGGATGGTGAAGGTGTAATAGACCCGGGGTTGTGGAGTGTTTATAATAGTTACCGTGAACCCGGAACATAAAGGACAACCGAAGGAACATGAGTGGGCTTTAGTCAGTAAAAGTCTGGCACGCCCTCCCGCCGCGCCCAGGACGGGAGAAGTCATTTTAAGATGGTGGGCAACTCCTCCGGTACAAAGATGTCCAAAAGCGACATATGAAGAGATGCAACATAGAGCCTTCACAGTGGGAGAATTTGGCAGCACAGCGGACACAATGGCGCAGAGTGGTTAACAACCATGTACGCGATTTCGAGGATTAACGTAAAGTTGACCTTGACGCCAAACGCGATCGGGTAAAGGCCCGTCCACCTGCTGCTATCCTCTACCATTTTCAAGACGGCAAACTCACCTGCCCACAATGTGCTCGGTCTTTCTTAGCAAAGATAGGGTACATTAGCCATCTTCGGGCGCATGAGCGTCAAAATAATGAATAGGAGCTGAAGCGGTCGCCATGGCCGAAATCGGTCGGATAAGATGACTCCCCAAAAAAAAAAAGGTCTGGTAGACAGTCGTTCCACATTGAGTTGAATCTAATTTCATCTAGCTATTTATTATATCTATCTAAGCATTAGCTAGAAATAGTTTAAGAAGGTGATCAGCAGGCATAATAATACACATTTAGTGATCTTATCTTAATGGTCCTTCGTCTAACGGAGGGTAGTTTTAGTAAGTAGCCTCATTTAACATCCTTTGGGGTATGTTCATTGTCATCAAAACTAAAATAACTTGTAAAATGTCAACGGCATAGCATCAAAGAAACTGCTTCTAATTCAACTTTTGTCAATTCAAGTCACTAATAAACAAAACTTACGAATTAAATATAAGATTGGTGTAAAAAATATTTCATTAATTAAGCTAACAACTGCACCATAAAATTCTCTTTAAAAAAACGTGACTCACTAATTGATCATCATGATCGAACTTCATTGTCATGTATAACAATATCTTTCCCATACTTGGCTGGTCCCTCTACCATGCATCCTGATATTGATATCAAACAGATGAAAAACGAGGTCGGTGCACATCTGGGCCATATTAAACTTAGAAACGCAAACAGCCCATGTTTGTCTAATATGAAGGCAAATATGGAGGCAAAAATATTTGCGTATACATGTAAATTAAGGGATCGAACGGAAAAGCAGGTTTAATTAAGGTAAATGCATTTATTTACAACAGCCCGTGAATGTGTTGAACACATGGTGCTAGAAAAATATGTCACAGGGTACTATTATCTCTGTAAGGATTTAAAATTTAATTAGTCATAGTTCACAATCCATACTCATATCAATCCATATTATAGTTCACTATCCATTCTAATATTATAAATAGGAAAGTGTGTCTGTCTGTCTGTATGTTTGTCTTTCTTTCACGGCAAAACGAAGCGACGAATTGACGTGATTTTTTATGTGGAGATAGTTGAAGGGATGGAGAGTAACATAGGCTACTTTTTGTCTCTTTCTAACGCGAGCGAAGCCGCGGGCAAAAGCTAGTAATATTATAAATGCGAAAGTAACTATGTCTGTCTGTCTCGATTTCACGCCAAAACTACTGAACCGATTTAAATTTGGCACAGTGATAGTCCATAGCCTGAGAAAGGATATCGGATAGTTTTCGTCCCAAAAATCCCTCTGAAACGGGAACAACCCCTAACGACAGCAAGTTACTTAATTAAGCTTCATCCCAATCTAATCTATTTATTTATTAAATAAAAGAAAACTGTTTTTCCTTCCTACGTAATCATCATCGCACTCCGTGTAAAATAAAATTAATTATAATCTTAAAAGCAGAGGAGTTGTTTTAAGGAGAGTCGTTTTAAAGAATTTTTATTTTTGTTCTATTTTTTTTAAGTTCATAGTTCAGTATTACCAGCTGTCAATGGTGATGTTTTTGGCCTTTCTTCGATCTGAAAATGTAGTCATTTTAAACATCAAAAAAAAAGAAAGAAAGAAATACAGTTTATTCGTGCCTAGTAACTACAAAATATTAAAATTAACTAGAACTATAAAAGCTAAGTAGCGTCACTACCGCGCGAAACGGCTAGCGCTCTGCATAATGCCGTGGCATGACGCTGGTTTTCAGCGCAAGCAAAATACACGAGGTTCAAACCTAGAAATGATCTAGAAAACATTCAATTAAGCTTATTAAAACCCCACGAAGGTTCCATTCAGTGAGCATTGAGGATGCTCTCCCTCAATGTACTCGAATTATCCAGCGTTGCAACTTGCATTTAATGCGAGTTGCTAAAACAATTAATGTAGAAATACTTTGGATGTGGTATGCGTTGAAGTTATTGTGCAAACTGCTGTGCTGAGTGCAACGAAAATTCGTGTGACCTATAGGAGTATTTTCTTAATTTAATTGTTTATACATACGTTTAAGAAAAACTCCAGTGATACACGAAAAGTTCTTTATAAATGGTTACATTTTGTTTAAATAGTATGTCTTTGTATTTTATTTTCAAAAATTATAATTTTAAATAATAATCTTTATTTACGTAGATAAAAACAAGTGTTGTTTTGAAATTTCGATAAGGTAACGTGTGACGCAAGCAAATGACCTGCTTTGACATCCAGAAACACACGTATCACGATAAGTCTTATCAGACAATCGGTCTGCTATCTATACGGTAAGCTAGAAAACTAGGTATCATGGCCATCACTGACAGCGATGCGTAAACTCATAGCAGCGATACATAGCACTATAGTAATCAGATCGGGCATATCGATATTTATTTTTTTTCTCTGACAAAAATAAAATGATGGCTGAAGGCATAACTATGTCAAACTGATCTGGCGTAATAATTATGTCAAATAGTTTACAATGCTTGATCGACGGATTATAATCAACTAGCTTTCTTCCGCTCGCTTGCGGTAGTCGAACTTTCATCCACAATTTTACTACTTTAGGTGTCGAATTAAAAAAAAACTTTCTTGGCGGACCTTCTCTTCACAAACCTCAACACACCCTCCTAGTTTCATGTATCTAGGACTAGCGGTTAAGTCTATGCGTTGATATATCAAATATCAGTCAGTCAGCTTTTTCCTGCGACTGCGCCTGCGTGGAATAATAGTTCCCGTTCCCGGAGGATTTCCGGGATGAAAACTATCCTATGTCTTTTCTCGGGTCCCAGCCTATATCTGTACCAAATTTCATATAAAATGGGTTAAGTAGTTTAGGCGTGAAGAACAGACAGACAGACAGACAGACAGACAGAAAGACAGACAGAGTTACTTTCGCATTTATAATATTAGTATGGAGTATGGATAGACAAATAATATATCAGGAATATTCGAGTATTTTCGTACATCTCCGTAACCAAGCTATGTTATGAAAGCATAAATCGCTGCGGCTTATTAACTTGGCAATGCTGTTTGCCCACTTTATTAAAATTGCGCGTTGAAAACTCACTCTAAAGTGTTTGGATTGGTCGGTTTGAATTAATGTTCTTTTCTTGCTTATTGTTTTCTTTTTTTGTTATTTAGTACGGTCTGGTAAATTGTGTTGACGGCAGGAACTTCTATGTGCTTATTCTTGTGGCTTTTTTAATGCTTTAATTCGTCAAATACTTACAAGGATTGCTTATCCATACTAATGCCCTTACTAATAATCACTGTGTAAAGTTATGCAATGAATAAATCCTGTGTTACCATACATTTTTTGACGTATAAACCTGTCATAACTTTATGCAGCGTTTATTAGTAAGGCGCTTATATTATAAATGGGAAAGTGTGTCTGTCTGTCTGTCTGTCTGTCTGTCTGTATGTTTGCCTTTCTTCCACGGTAAAACGGAGCGATGGATTGACGTGTTTTTTTAAGCGGAGATAGTTGAAGGGATGGAGAGTAACATAGGCTACTTTTTCTCTTTCTAACGCGAGCGAAGCCGCGGGCAGAAGCTAGTACCAAATAAAATATACCTTTTATGATCATTCACTGACTGTTAGTTTGTTAAACTGTCTGCCTTTTTTTCAGGAAGGCAATAAGTTATCACATTAGAATGATTGTGATGTGATTAATTTTAACTGGAAACCTGCAATCCTTTTATCATATACTACCCAACAAACAAAAACGTCATATAAGTCTTGACTTATACGACATAAAGTTGGATAGCAGTCTTATAATGATAGTGAGATGACTACGAGGTCCTTTAGACGTCTTTAATTTAACTTTTTAGTCGTGCGACAAATATGTTATAATAAGCTGGTCTTAGCAACGTTAGTAAGACTAAACTATACGACGTTGTATTACAGTCTTAGCTAGAACGTTTGTACGACAACGCTATAGTCGTACTAACGTTATAGTCCATTAAGCGTTTTGAACTAACCAAATTAGGTCTTTGAAAAACCTTTATATGACATCTATGTAATGTAGCAGTTGTATAGACGTTTTCACAGTGACGTTTATATAACGATCACTATCCTGTTTTACAGCGGTCAATTGGAGACTCTTAAATGACTTAGTGGTTTATTCGATACTTAAATATAACCTATATATTTGATGATGTCTGTTTATTGTCATGCCCTGACTTTAATCAAACTTGTAGTCGCATTTAAGTCAAGTTTTGACTTTAAAACGTCCAGGCCGCCATATTTACGGAACGTTTGATTAAATTTGCTACGAAAAATGGAAGGTAAAAATTCTTGGAGAAGACTTACACCTAGTGGAACTTTCAAAAGGAGAGTAAAAAAAAAATGTTTAAATATTTGAAATCTGCACTTTACTTTTACTGTGAACAATATGAAAAGGGTTTTAAATTTATGAGGAATCCTAATAGCTAGCTGCTGTCATGGCGTATTGCATGGTCTTGAAATAACCTTAATACGACTTTATGTCTTTACAACGTCGTAAAGAGATAAGTGTGTGACAAAAGCAACATGTCCTACATTTTTAGAAATAAATATATTTTTATTAATAAAAACATAATCGTTTAAACACAAAATTGAGAGGGGGCATGAAAATTTCAAATAAATTCACATAGGTATATTATCATAAAACTTTAATACCCACTCGAACTAAACGGCATAAGAGACAGATACAGTTATTAGCGAGATATATTATAAGTTAAATAAACCTTTTATTTCCTTGTAATTATTTCTTTTGCACTCAAATCTCGAATCAAATCCAAACACGTATGCCACTAACAAGAAAAATAGAAAAGTCTTACAGGAGTTGTTCCTTGACTCAAATAAAACGTTTTAGTCATTCAAAAACACCTGTATGACGACAATACAACAAACGAGCCGTTGTAAAGTTATGATGCGACTTCTGCGCGACGAAAGTGGTAATTCCATCACGTTCATACGACTTTTGAATGACGTAACGAAGTCATCTTGCGACTTTTGTATGTCCATTAAACGATAATGTTGGTCGTATAACTGGGGCCATTTTCGCGTTTAGTAAACGTTATTATAACGTTAGTGCGACTTAGGTATTACGATCAATGGAATTAAGATAACGTTTACTAAACTTTTGAACGACGTTAAATTGTAAGTTGGGTAGCTGCCCCCGCGGTTTCCCTCGCGTTTTTGGTACTGTTCCGCTCCCGTAAAAAAATACTTAGCGTGATGGTACGACAACCTGCTGGCAGCCTACGCAACACAAAAATATTTTTTAAAATCGGACCATTTTTTTATTCATTATTTTTTCCTGAAATTAGCGCTTTTAACCATACAAGTTCAGTTTTTCATTATTAGTATAGATTACCATATCGTTATAAAAAGCCGTTAATTTTCCCTTAAGGCGCTGTCCATAGCGAACACCTTGTAAAAGTCTAGATTTTCGTCGCAAAATTAGCCGTATCTATACATACCACAAGCCAGAAAAAAATACAGTGTATAGTCTAATATATGAAGAAAAGACTTACACAAAAACAATTTATAAATGTGGTCTAGTACTACGAAAAAAAAAATGTTCAAAAAGACCACGAAAAAAAGTTTTCGTCTCGAAATTCTTAATTTTTTCAGCGACAACCATCATTTTTTTTTATATCTATAACAAAGAAAATGATATAAACTAAAGACATATCTAAAAATTTTAAAACACAGAACTGTATTTTTTTAAATATTCAATTATTATTATTTTTGCGGATTTGCCAAAATATTTTCGACTTTATTTCTATTAATTCGATGCACCACCGCGAATAGCTACTTACCGCGCCTTAAAGAGCGCCAGCCATTCTGTTGGGCATCCGTCATCCATCCGTTATCAATCCATTATTTACCGTTTCTAGAATATTCTAAGTTTTTTATATCACTGACAACGTTGTTTACTTTTACTTTTAAAAAGACCTACTGATTGAGGGCACTATTGCATTAATAAATGATAACCAAACTATGACTAACGCATTTAAATTATGGCAATGTTATTTATTTATTTAGTCTTTGTACCGTATTTCTAATTATGATAACGCACAGTCATATCTGTATTACAATAAATGTATTGCCATGTACTATTTCAGGAAGTACATTGTGATAGTAAAATTGTAAATAATTATGTAGATGGCAAATAAAACATTCTTTGTCTTTTTTTTTTTTGGTGAGTGGGATATCATCCAATGACTGCTCCCGTCCTCAGTGCAGCGGGACGGCGTGTCAGACTCTTACTGACTAAAACCCACTCATGTTCCTTCGATTGCCCTTTATGTTCCAGGGTCACGGTAACTATTATAAACATTCCGCAACCCCGGCAGGCGTTGGCCCTGTTGGGCCCCTTCCTGTGCTGACTCCTTCTCTTTGAGGCGCGCGTGGAACACTAACGCGCCGTCGACGCGGTCCTGGTCCTAGCCGGGCGGCCAGCTACCCATCGCTCGCCATCCGCAGAACCGCGCCTACGGTGGCCGGTAGTTGTCTTGCGACTCTCGACGTGGGGGCGAAAGGCTCGTCGTTGCCTCTCGCGCGCCGCCGCTTTCTTCACCAGCATAACTGCTTCGCAGAAGGAGACGACGACATCCCATTCTGTCTCGCCCCGCAGCATGGCCTGAACCAGCGCTAGGCGCGTGAGGTCACCGCCGCCGATCGCCTCTACGAGGAGACGTCGATGGTCCGCCCATGCGCGGCACACCTCGACCGTGTCCTCCAGGCGAACATTCTTTGTCTTTATGGCCTATCTTGCATTTATAGTAAAACAAAAATATTATGTTAGGATACATATAATTTTTTGTTTCACTCGGATATTTAATCACAAGCTAGGCAGAGTCTGTATTATGTTAACCAGACAACTAGACAAGCCAACATACCACAGTTCTGCGACTGTTACAGAAATATAGTTTAAAAAAGAACTTACTATGTAGCTTAAGTAACTTCATCATTATCTCCCTGCCCTTTCCCCAATTATGTTGTCGACTTCCAGTCTTACCGGATTCAGCTAGACACCAGTGTTAAACGTGAAGTGACTGCTCACAGATCTCCACAACCCAGTAACTAGGCGATAACCCCTATAAGGCTGATGTAACTTAAATAGTATACAGTATTTATCCAATTTTCCGTGTGGCCATACAATCAACCAGACTTAGATAAATTGGTCGTCTATTTATATTAATTAATTACATTTTTGTTACCATAGCTTTGCCTATTAAGTATCAGATTATTATGTGTAAGTTTTTTTAAAGATATTTATTTATTTTATTGCATTTATTTAAACCAAGACATTTACTGCAAAAATGACTAACAGTAGGCAGGCAATGCATGATTAGATAAAGCATAATCTTTAGACATTTGTGATTCATTTTCATATCTCGACAGTGATCTGATGCATTACATTTTGTGTGACAAAATAATCTGTGAGCTGGGAGGATACACGATTTTGTGTACCATGGGGAACTCCTATGAAAGAATTAAGGCTCCGCCATACAGAGAAATTAACGCGATGTAATTAGATTTGTAATACTTTATTCACTATTTGCTATCCCTCGCGCTTTCAACCGCGTTAGGACAGGTCTTTGGTTACTGCCCTTGAGATATATTGTGATGTTATATAGCCTTTGTTACTTCCTAAAAACGTAGGTTTATATTAGTGATAGAACTTACGGTTTAAAATTCTTTATTTCTCAAAGATTACAAATCACTTACAAGAAGAAATAAAACAAAACAAAACTTAAGTTATTTACAGTACAGATGCGCGTAGACGGTATTCTTACAATTACAATTTCTATATATATACTTTTAGAATCCATTTAGTATTCTCAGAGTGTATCCATTACATATAACGAAACAAATTTTCATCTTTAAAATTATTCTTATTAGTGTCAATAATTTATCAATTACAGATTCCGTCACCGAATGCATTGTGAATTTCTGCGTTTCCATTGACCTACCACGCAGAGGAAATCACTAGTCGCCCACTTACACAACCTCACTCATTACACAACCTCACTCATTACACATAAAAAAACACAAAATATCCCCAAAATCATAAAGTATAACACTACAGAATATCTAATTCAGAACTCTTCTCGTTTCCGTATCCGAAAAACTCGATAACACCAGTTGATACCAGTTTAATCTAGTAACGGGTAAATTACGCTCCGTAATCCCTGTTCGGAGGAAAGCAATCAGTATTAAGTAGGAACAGGTACGGCGTGCGTAATACGTAGGCGTACCAGCAAAAAGTACTTGTACCTTAAGACATGGAATTAAAATGTGGAGTGGAGTTGCGGTTCGAAAAACTTTGTATGATGGTTTTTTTGTGGATGGAAAATCATCTAATGACTTTTCCTGCCCTGGGCGGGGAGTTTCAGACTTTTACTGACTAAAACCCACCCTTATTCCTTCGGTTGCCCTTTGTTTTCTGGGTAGCGATAACTATTAGAACTATTCCGCAACCCCGACAGGCATTGGTCCTAGAGGACCTCGTCACGTGCTGACTGCTCTTTGAGGCTTTGTATGATGTTTGAAGATAGGCATTTATTTGGGAATATTGGTGGTATTGAGCATTAACCTAACTGTTGTGTGTTTAAGTTTTGAATAGCGGCCTTTTATCTCTAATAGGAAATCGGAAACTGCTCTCGTTTTGTGAAAAATGTTAGGACTTGCGTTATTAGCACGACTAATAATGTTGTCGCTTAGCTCAACTGAATATCATGTTCTGTTCTTTATTTATTAACACTACAATTATGTACAAAAATTCTGACAACGGGAAAAAATATCTGTCGACAATTTTAGGCTTATATTAATCACAAGTTCAGGGTTTCCTCATTAATGTCTTTACATACGAACTGACAAAGTCACATTGGTAACTGGTCAGGTTCAAACAGACAAGCTCATACATGACAAATATGCACCTTAACCGGACCATCAATACAATTCTTGACTACAACTATTAGTCATCATTAACACAAACACATCTAGTACAAAATTAATAAATCTGTGTACCTCGAGTATGTTCGCCATTGATTTCCCCGGAGTTCTACCACCTATACGCATACAAAATATCATTACTTCACTCCCGGGCGCCGCTTTTCATTTCCGAAGCCACTTCCTCAAATCATGGGTCTTGAAGAGCTGATCAATCAAATTGAAGGTGATTATCTTGAACTTTGAGTGTATTCTGAAGTGTGGAACCGCGGTTTTGTTTGTTTTATAAAGATTGAGCAGTTAGTTTAATTGGGAGAAATTAAGTATTTAATTCAAAGATAACAGAATCGCGAACCCTACTGGTTAGATTCTCTTTTCCAACTATGTTAGGATTTGCATTCATTAGAATGCAATTGAATTACAGTTAGAATTTAACATGTAGCGGCTGCCTAATAATACAAGTTGCTTGGTAATAAGATATAATTCTATGTCAGACTGATTATTTGATATTCTGGCTTCTGATTACCCGTTGCGACTGTTAAAGATCTACAATGATGATGATAATGAATAAAAAAGATCTATGACCGTTTTTACCAACACAAGATTGTCGTACTTACACTGTGAACTTACAAACACGGCTGTTGCCGAGGAATCCCAAATAGAAAACCAATAAAACGAATCCTAAAGAACCTAGGACCTTACACAATACTATCGCGCAAAACATTTTAATTTTCAGTAGTGTATGTGGATATTTCTGTACTGTATGTATGACGCTAGGACATTTATCGGTAGGAGTATACATAACGCATATGTTCCATGTAACGTATGCAAAAAGTAGATACCAAAATTAGCACTTTTGGCCAGTTTATAAAGCAAAGTTTCCAAAGCAAAAGTTACGAGAATCACACCTTTGACGTTAACTATTCACCTTTAAAACACGCCAAAACAAAAAACCTCAGCCTTCAGTAACACGGTAATCAAAAACTCAAAGTACGCAAGGGTTTACATTTCCAGCGAAAATTTCACTTAAACTCGCTAACACCTCAAACAAGGCCAAACAATTAGTTACATCACAAAGCTTTGAATATGCAGAAATAATGCTTTTCATTATAAAAATCTAACTTTCTAATTAGCCCTTTACGTAGAAAGAGCGTAAAAAATGTGACCACAGCGCTGGTTGGGCAAAGTGCTCTTTTTCTGGTGCTGAAAGTGTGGACTTTGGTAATTTTTTTTATGACAACCAAATTTTTTTTTAATATAAAGAGATCTGAAAAATTTGTCTTGCGAAGACAAGGTGCTTTGGAAATACCGACTTCTAATACAAGCATCTTGTCTTACTTATTTACCAAGATATTTCAAGATATGGAACTTTAACACTCTTCCGCTATAAAATTACGTTCAGTATTTTGTATCATATTATCTACTGATTCGGAAGTCGAGTATTTCGCCTTCTATAAATAGCAAACCACTGCTTTTTCCTCCGAGGCTGAATTTAAAAAGTATATACCAGTGCTCATTTCCAGTCTATAAAGCTATACAAACAAACGCTGTTTATACATCATTTTCTATTCTAACCTTAATGGTGTAGATATTGATAAGTATACTTATTTATTTATTTAAGAACTTATAAAACAAAGTAAAAACACAATACAAACTAATATTACAAAAGAAAAAGTAAATGTTTATCTATCTGTTACGTTTAACGACTAAACCACTGAACTGACCTTCATGTTCGCCATAAAAGACCAATTTTATTTATCCTATCCACCATTTTCTTCGACGACTCATACTAATTCCAGCAGACAATATCCAAGTTATTTTTGTTGCAAAACGTAATATATGTACCACTACATTTTCGTCTCGAAAAAACGCAATATGCTCCGCCGAAACACATAAAGGCATGAGGCAAAAGGCGTAAGCCCGTTTTCACATGTCATTAAGTCCACATACTAAGTGGTCGCAGCATTTACTAAGCATACATTCTCTCTGCTCTCATTAAACGAAGTCGGGAAAAAAGTTTTTGCCAGTTTGTGACCATAAAAATGGCTGGAAAACATAGGGCTTAGAGTTTCTTTTTTAAGCTGCCCTTCCAAAACCGTACGACAGTGAGGATTTGTTTGGTCTAATTATTGTTTTTGTTTCGACTGGAGAAATAATTATTGTTCTGTGAATGTCTTTATTAAACATAATACCAGGTTATTACTGTCTCATTGCAGGGTAAAGGCCTCATCACATACAGAGAAGGCACAAGCATTGATCGCCACGCTTGCTCAAAATAGATTGGCAAATTCGGACATTTATTTAACACTATCTTTTGCCCGCAACTTTTGTAAGCGTGGAATAATAGTTCCGTTCTCAGGGGATTTCCGGGATGAAAACTATCCTATGTCCTTTTTCGGGTCTCAGACTATATCTGTGCCAAATTTCATTAAAATCGGTTCTGTGGTTTAGGCGTGAAGAAGAGACAGAGTTACTTTCGCATTTATAATATTAGTATGGAAGTATGGATATCCACGAACAAGCGAGAGGCGAGTGTCGGGCTGCTATTGTCTTTCTATTCTGTCTTGAATCACGTGTCTTCGAAGGATTAATTACTTAAATGTACAAGATTCCCCAATTGTGGGGAATTGGGGGGTGTTTTCTGACATTAGTGAAGGAAAACCAATGTTTTCCTGTGAGGTCCAAGATAAACTTTATAAAGTACGTGTAAATTGAAAAAGCTAGTTAGTGTTTGCCGGAAATGAAACCTACAAACGCATGGACATGAGAAGCTTCATACTAATTGAAAATTTTGCTTTTGCCGTTTTGAGCACTCAACTATCTCTCGCGCCAAATATAGGAAAATTAAACAGGATTTCAACACAGCTATAACACGACTAAGTACGTGCATTTTATATTTTCATTTCAACGTTTAATACAACAGAAAAGTAGGGGCGACGGCCTGTAAAATTAGAGGTTTTTAAATTCCAATTTTAATATGTTAATGTGGGATGTGGCGTTGTGTTTTTGTTATTTTTGTACTAATTATTAACGTTGTTTTGATGCGAATGATTTGCGTGAACAGCCCCCCTAGACAAGTAGCATTGTGGAATAGATAGCGAAACGAAAACGATTGTCAAATGTATGGAGATGTCAAATTGTTTAGCGAAAGCTTATGTCAATTCCATACATTTGACAATCTATTCGTTTTCGTTTTCTATTCTACAATGCCACTTGGTTAGGCCCTCAGTTTACTGGTTTTTTTATTTTAATTGTTCTCTGTACGGTAATGTTTTAACCAGAAGCCGTTGGTAAAAGTAAAAATTTACCATGTGCCTACATGGTAAATTTTTACTTTAAGATAATGACAGAGTTCAAAATTGTCTATTTGTTTGTCTGACGTAATATTTTAGTAATACAAATCATTTCAGAGATATCAAAATCATGTAGGAAAACAAACATTTCATGATTTCTTTACTTGTTTTTGTAACCCAATTTTTCGGAAACGATTTTTGGACTTTTCAGTGAGTTTAGTTCACGTCACACAAGAGGTAGAGTCCACTACCGGCCTCTCAGATGCGTTGCTTTTCTAGAGTTTTTTATTTATTTATTTATTTAAAGTTGATATTGATATGTCTCAGTTGCCAATATTTTTCAACATTAGCACGAGAACACAGCATCGTTGTTTTACGACAGAAATAGGTAAGTTGAGAGCATGCCATGTGAGCTGCCTATAGTTATCCTCTTCAACTAATCTATTTATCTCGACTATCTTACATCTTGGTGATGTGCATAAACCGGTTTTAACAGAACAGATCCACTTTCAATATCTACCATCAAAATTGACGTAGAAAACAAAGGTTGATAACCGACTAGATTTACTCTATCGATTTAAAATATTTTTTGTGTGATTCAGAAAAAGTACCGAGCCTAATTATGTGTGTGTTTTTCCTTGATAAGAATTTTCATTGTCTGTCTCCAGAGTTGTCAATAGTCCTTTGTAAAATTAATATGGGATGGGAATTCTGGAATTAATAACGTTTGAATAAATGAAATAAAATAATCTTTATTATAGATGTCGTGATGGCCTAGTGGTTCAGGCGCCCGCCTCTCATGCAAGAGGTTGTGGGTTTGAATCCGGGCAAATACAAATGTGACTTTTTGAGTTCATATGTATACTTTCTAAAGTTTATCTTGGAAAACTGACTTATAGTGAATATTTAAGTCCGAAATCGCCAATTCGCCTTGAGCAGGCGTTGTGATTAATGCTCTCACCTTCTCTGCATGAGAAGAGGCCTTTGCCCTGCAGTGGGACAGTGCAGTGCAGTGCAGTAAAGTTATAGGCTGGTAATGTTATTTATCTTTATCATCACACTCCTAAAAAATCGGTAGCAAGTTCTTTCTAGGCAGTTTTTGTATAAGAATAGAATAAGATCTAGGCGTTACTGCCACATAAACACAAAGCCAGAACTATAAATAAAGAAAAACTCCCTATTTCAAGAAAAAATCTAAGCAATTCCTCTAAAGTAAATAAAAAACAAATAATTTTATTACTTTTAAATCTCACGAACGCTACAGCCAGCAAAACTAATTAAAATGGAGCCGAAACAAAAACTTTGTGAAGCTTAAACAGGAAACATAAATTACGAAGTGTCTCTAAAAATCTTTTTTTGCCATTATTGCAAGTGTTTGTTGTTATACGTCTTTTGAACTTAGAATATTTGTTTTAATATATAACCTGCTAGCTTTTGCCCGCGACTTTGTCTGCGTGGAATAATAGTTCCCGTTCCCGGGGAATTTCCGGGATATAAACTATCCTATGCTTTCTCGGGTCCCAGACTATATCTGCTGTACCAAATTACATTCAAATCGGTTCAGTGGTTTAGGCGTAAAGAATAGACAGACAGAAAGACAGAGTTACTTTCGCATTTATAATATTAGTACGGATTTACAAAAAATAAAGTTCATTCATCATCATTCATTCATTTATGAGTTTTTATCCGCGGTATCGCATGTATGGATATAGAACTTCCAATGACTATTTTATTTCTTTACAAATTCAATTTTCGAAAATTCTTTCTTAGTAGGTACTACTTACTTATTTACTCTTCACAAAGAACATTCCCTACAAGTTTCATGTCTCTAGTACCAGCGGTTTGAGCTGTGCATTGATATATCACACTGTTAGTCAGTCGATCAGTGTACCATTTTATATGTAACTAGCTGTCCCCTGCGGTTTTACCCGCATTTTTCGTTACTGCTCCTCTTCCGTGGGTCGTAGCGTGATGGTATACACAGCCTATAGCATTCCTCGATAAATGGGCTATGCAACACTGAAAGAATTTTCCAAATCAGACCAGTAGTTCCAGAGATTACCCCCTACATACAAACTTACAAACCTACAAACTTACAAATTTTACCTCTTTATAATATTAGTATAGATAATAAACCTTCCTTAAGAATCACTCTATCTATTAAAAAAACCGCATCAAAATCCGTTGCGTAGTTTTAAAAATCAAAGCATACAAAGGGACAGACGGCGGACAGCGACTTTGTTTTATACTATGTAGTGATGTTCAAAAGATGTTCTAGAAAGATGACTACAAGAGCCATAGAACTGGCTGGAAGAGTAACATATTTTAGCTGTAAGATCTTGGCTTCTATTATACCTCTGCTTTTATATTCATAGCATCTATCATTGGATGATGTGCTTTAGTAGATGTTGAGTTAGCATATCTTGTGCTGCATCGTTGTATATACTTATATTATACTTCAGGCTTCGTCCTCGGGATCAGTCTCACACTATAGTTGAGGGTAGAAAATAAAATTAAAAAATAAATTCACGTCAACAAGACAGTTGACCGACCCGCTTGCTTCATTCGCTTTTTAGTGCTCGCCACGATCACACGCTCGCGTCTCAAAAGTGCTAATTGTTTATTCCAAGTGCTTATCCAACATGCCTAAACGGAAACGAGGAAGATTACGACATCTGCTGCGGTAGTTCAAGAAATTAAAAAAGAAAGTGTTGCGAAGATGCCGTAAGTACGCTGAGTCGTTCCAACTCGCTTGATACTCGTTCCCGCTCGGAGTCTCCAGGTCAGTCATTGTGTATTTATTGTTTGTTAGTTTTATTGCTGCCGTACAAAGCCCGTTTAATAACGAGCTGGCGATAAATAAGTCGCCATAATGCATGTCCATTAGGCAACGATTTTACTTGCCTTATTTACTTTTACATACATATCA
The DNA here is from genome assembly GCA_033675125.1 of Athetis lepigone. Taxonomy (NCBI): domain Eukaryota; kingdom Metazoa; phylum Arthropoda; class Insecta; order Lepidoptera; family Noctuidae; genus Athetis; species Athetis lepigone. The sequence continues at coordinate 5,276,974 of CM066243.1, forward strand.
AGTGTATCAAAACCTTTTTGTCACGGTTTTATGTTTACTAAGAAGTAACTTGTAGATACTTACTTATACAGTGTGTAACTGAATTAATGCACTTTGAGAAAATAGTTTGTTCAGAATCGTTTTCTGAATCGATTTTTGTTATTTTTAATATGGGTAATATTTTATCCCAAAAATAATTAAAACTACGTACATTGCTGTCACACTTCCGCTGTACAGTCAAACCAAACTAAAATGGATGAAATACCTACTACGCTAGACCCTTATGCAAGTGCGACGGTGTGCATGCGTAAATTTGTAATGTGACTATAATTTTCTCCCAAAATCTGTACAACAAATTAATAAAAAAAAAAAAAAAAAAACACTGTTTTAAACATAATAATAAAAAATCAGTGTATGTATTATGATTATAACATAATATTCTAATTTGGGTGTCTGGTGGTGTGCGTTTATTCCGGGACATATTGTATACAAATTTTTTACAATACATTTAATCAATCTTAAGAAAAGTGTTGACTAAATTAGCTAAATAGGTTACATTTCATACCTATTGGGTTTAACTACCATTCGTAGAAACTCCTACGATATTTTAAGAAATGTTATCTTTGCAAGTTTACCTACTCAATATCAAAATAGAATAATAGTTATGCGAACAGTATTTTAGAACTGTTTCTTAACTAATTGTCAATAAATTAGTGTGACTCAATCGTGATATTTTACATAAATTTTATAATAAAACATAATTTTTATAATAAAACATTACTTACACCCACCCGTGATAGTAATAGTTACCTAGCCGGGTTTGCGTACTTCTCTGGAGTTGTACTACCCAATAAAAGCTTTGCGGACAGTATTCTAGGACTGTTTCTTAACTAATTGTCAATAATTAGTGTGACTTACTTGTAACATGGTACTTACACAACTAAAGATTATTATAACTTGGAGCTGTACTACCCGACAAATTAGTCTTGCGAACAGTACTTTGGTCTGTTTCTTGACTAGTGTAGGTCAGTAATGATGACGTAGATGGGTTTGCGTACTTCTCTTTGAAGCTGTACTACCCGATAAATTAGTCTTGCGAACAGTACTTTGGCCTGTTTCTTGACTAGTGTAGGTCAGTAATGATGACGTAGATGGGTTTGCGTACTTCTCTTTGGAGCTGTACTACCCGATAAATTAGTCTTGCGAACAGTACTTTGGTCTGTTTCTTGACTAGTGTAGGTCAGTAATGATTACCTAGATGGGTTTGCGTACTTCTCTTTGGAGTTGTACTACCCGATAAATTCGTCTTGCGAACAGTACTTTGGTCTGTTTCTTGACTAGTGTAGGTCAGTAGTGATTACCTAGATGGGTTTGCGTACTTCTCTTTGGAGCTGTACTACCCGATAAATTTGTCTGGCGAACAGTAATTTGGTCTGTTTTATGACTAGTATAGGTATCGGTGGTTTTCAGATCAAGAACGTAATAACAACGTTCCAAACCTACTTGACGGTATTGTTGATTCTGAGCCATGTGCGGAGACGCTCGTCGACCCCGTCCCGGAACCCAACAAAGAGTGCCCCCGCCTCCTGCCGCCACCCGCCGCCGCTAGCGCCGTGGAGCCGGTGACAAATACTGAGGAGCCTGAGTCAGCTGATACGCTAAACAGTACAATACTCGAAATACTGGGCGAAGATCCTACTATTTCGAATATTTTCGGCCCCGAAATTCATAAGGACTATTGCGGAGTAATTGAAAACTAGTTAATGCTCCTGTATTAAATGCCGAAATTAACGCGGCTATTTCCGACGTTAATGCCAAACGCGACAAAAATGTTAAAATTAGACAGAGACAAGTTTCTACTAATAACAAAAATGTCAACCTACCGATGGTTAATTTTTATCTGGTATATTTCTAGTGTCTAAAACAAATGGCAAATATATTATCATCCTAAATTTTAAAAGAACTTAAAAAAATTTATTACAGCTGATCATTTTAAAAAATGAAGGTCTACGCACAGTATTAAAATTAATAACAAAAATAGATTTAAAAGATGCTTACTATTTTATAAGTATTCATTATAATTCAAGAAAATATTTAAGATTTAAAGTTCAACAACTGTACGAATTTAACGTTCTACTATTTTGCTTAAGCACTGCCCCATATACATTCACTACAATAATGAAACCTACTGTCCGGTTACTACGTTTGGCAGGCCTAATATCTATTAATTACTTAGATGAGTCATACGACAAATGTTTGTACAATACTGTACAATCTAAGAAATTAATTACATCTCTCGGATTTTTAATTAATGAGGATAAAAGTTTAATGATACCCAGTCAAGTATGTACATTTCTAGGTTTTGTTTTAGACTCTGAAAACTTCCAGATCACGTTACCCTCGGGAAAAATAGTTCGTGTCAAATCAGAAATTAAAAATATGCAAGATACGTGAATTTGAACAAATGGTCGGATTACCAGTTTCATTTTTTCCGGCTGTAGAATACAGCTTGCTATGTACTAAACTATTTGAACGCGTAAAACATTTAAACTTAAAACCTGATGATAACTATGATAAATTTATGAATATATCTAGTGTGTTACTACCTGATCTAAGATGGTGGTATAATGCAATACATATACCGTTATGTAGCACGATACGCATGATCTGAAAATTTTCTCAGATGCCTCAACTACGGGGTGGGGGGCTGCCTGTGGCAAAGAGAGGGCTAGCGGGTTGTGGAGTAATCAAGAGAAGACACAACATATATAACTACTACTTGCGGCCTTCCTTGGTTTAAAAGTATTTGCTAAAGATTTAAATAACTGTCAAATTTTACTCCTCATCAACAACACTACAGCCGTCTCTTACATTAATAGGATGGAAGGTATTTCGTTACCTCACTGACATCACTCGTCAGCTATGGCAGTGGTGTGAATGTCGCAAATTGTACGTCATAGCTCATTATATTAGCTCATTAGACAATAACACGGCAGATGCCGAGTCAAGGCGGACTGGGCATACCAGAAAATTGTCTCAACGTATGGGGTACCTCAAATAGACTTATTTGCCAGTCGAATAAATACTAAATACTCTGCCTAGATCTCCTGGCAGGGAGACCCCAATGCAATAGCAGTTAATGCATTTTCAATTTCCTGGGCCGATATTTATTTCTATGCTTTCCCACCTTTCTCTGTCGTTTTAAAGATACTGAGAAAGATAATTACAGATAAGGCTAGGGGCGTACTAGTCGTACCACATTGGCCCACAGCTACTCAATTTTTAAAAAAAACCTTTTATTGTCTGATCCAGTTGTGTTTAAGGCAAATGCAAATCCAATTTTATGTTTCAGTTCTAGCGATCGCGACATATACACCAAACTTAATTAAACCCCGGTGGCAGGGAACTTATGCGGACGGCGTGGGTAAGAACAAGCGTATCTCCGTCAGCAGTTAATGTGATGTTGCCGTCTATTTCTGAAAACCCCTATAAACAATATGATGTTTACTTACGGCGCTGGTATGGTGATTTGTATAACGCTTCGATTCCACAAATAATTAATTTCCTAAACATTCTCTATGAAGAGGGATATCAATACGGGACGCTTAATTCTTGTAGATCCGCGCTTGCCCTACTCATGGAAAATAATTTAGGAGAAGATGATAGGATCAAAAGGTATTTTAAAGGTATATTTCGGATACGTCCTCCTTTACCCAAGTATGAAATAACATGGGATACTACAATAGTAATAAATTATCTCAGCCAGTTTTATCCCAACGCAACGTTATCCCTTGAAAACCTTTCGAAAAACTTATCACTCTCATTGCCCTTTTGACTGGGCACAGAGTACAGACCTTGTCAAAGATTAATTTTAAAAACATAGAATTGTCCCCTTCTAAAGTAACTATCAAAATACCTGACCTCTTAAAAACAACACGCTAAGGATGTTTGCAGCCATTGTTAGTGTTACCGTTTTTTGAGGAACGACCCGAAATAATATGTCCTGTCTTGACTTTACTTACCTAACTCGAAAAATCAAGCCCGTTGCGAAAGAATATTGACTCCCTCTTCATAAGCTTTAGAAAGCCTTACAATGCTGACGGTTCTCAAACCTTGAGTAGGTGGATAAAAGACACCCTGCGCAATAGCGGTATCGATGTGAACATGTCCACCGCGCACAGCACAAAGCACGCCGCTACATCCGCGGCTCTTCAGCTGGGCGTCAGCCTAGATCGAATAAGAAAAACCGCTGGATGGAGCGGCTCGTCAAGCACATTTTGGTTCTATAATAGAACCATAGGTAATGTCAATAACAATGGAAATGATTTTTTTGCCAGAACAATTGTAAACAATAACTCAAATGAAGGTTAAGATAAGCTGATTTATAATTATTTTCTTATATCTGTTTGTAAAATTGAGGAATAAACAAAATATTTCACACTACTATCTCTAAAAGTCTACATGTGTTATTTGCTAATCCCGAGGACGAAGCCTGAAGTATAATTAATGATTAAACGAACTTACCTGTACGTGAAGTTCTATCATAATTATACGAAGGCTTCGTCCGAAGGGATTAGCAACCCTCCCTCCCATTAGTTACCCCATTTATTGTGTGTGAAATATTCAAGATGCGGCTACTCTCTAAACTAAATGAAGCAAGCGGGTCGGTCAACTGTCTTGTTGACGTGAATTTATTTTTTAATTTTATTTTCTACCCTCAACTATAGTGTGAGACTGGCGAACCACTAGGCGGTACTACATGTGTTATTTGCTAATCCCTTCGGACGAAGCCTTCGTATAATTATGATAGAACTTCACGTACAGGTAAGTTCGTTTAATCATTAATTATGTTGGCTCTTGTCTAATATAAATTTATATGTTTGTTTCATTTAAAACAAATTACATTGCAAAGATTAAAAACGGCCATTCACTAAAAACAAAATATCCCAATTTCTCCCTCTGACCCCGTACAAAAAAAAAACAAAACAAAAACGCAAGATACCCCAAACCGGAACAAAAGTACAAGCCACAAGCTTCAAGAACATACAACACATCCTCTATTATACATTTTGAACATCACTCGGTCTGTTTGTCCGTCGTTTGCCACAAAAGAGGCTGAAATTATCGCGTCCGCCGGAACTTGGGGTACGGAACAACCCCTTTACGCGAAGACGGTTAAAAGCCGCTTCGTTTCGCCGTAATTGAGATGTGTATGTTGTCTTATAGGCCGTCACTTGTGACGTCATTATATATGCTGCGTTTAAATACGTGTACGTTACTAGTAATACTAGTAAACTTTATTTGTTTTGGTGGATATAGCTATTCGATCTGATTCTTTTAATCGTCTTTTATCAAAGTTGAAAAAATATTACAAAAACAAAAAAAAAATATTCGAGGTAAATAAAGTTTTTTTTTTGTTTTGTAATATATTTTCGCGAAGTGACGAACGACAGGTTAATTTTCTTAAAATGTGGAGATAGAACTTTTTAAATCTCTCAGGACTACGGCAATGAATAAGGGATTGAAATATGTCCCTATTTTCTCTAAACGTTGTTGTTTTTAAGCGATGCAGTAGATACTACATAGGAATTATTATTTTTCTATAGAGAAACTTTTAAATATCCTTCGTCTTTCTTTTACTCTAATCATCATATCCACCTACTTCCACTCAATTCATTAAAAATATCCCTCTGTCAATTCATGTAAAATGAAGTTATAACTTCTTTTCCCAAAAAATATCGCATTTACCTAGAAAATACAGAATAGCGCTGCCGGCCAATATGTGACAGAAAAACTCCGTAGTATCGACGTATTCTCGGTACATAAGACAAACAAAACTGTTATTGGACGCTGGAATGTGGACAGGCTTTATTGGGGAACTTCTAAAAAAGTCCCTCCGTTTTGTATAGCTTCTACTGAAGTATGTATGTTTATGTGGTTATATTATACGGAGAAGGGGACAACGATACGTTTACATGGTCGTCATTTTCGTCGCTCTAAAGACCTTTGTCTTTTGTTTTTACCGAATGCATGATAACAGGTTGCGAATAGTATTTTAATTAGATGTTTTACATACGTTTCATTCGTCCAAAGAGTTTTGTACAACATAAGGCTGTTTTTGTCGATGCTGTTTTATTAAAAACCGTAAACAGAATCAGGAGCCACGCATAGCGGGGCTCCGTCGTGCCTCTCCAAGACATATTATATGGCGTTTTACATATGATCTAATTAAAAGACTACAGATAAATGCATCGCGTTTAGACCATTCTACGTGTCAGTGTCTCTGTCCACAGAGTGTAACTGCATAAACGCCTACATCATTACACGCTTGGTATACAGTTTAACTATAAAATTGAGCGTACGCTTAATCGACAGAGACCCAGCGTATTATGGTCATTGGCACTTAACCCGCCGGTACTCGCGTCTTGTTTTAAGTCATGAAAAGTCGCGCGCGGGTCGAAAAGACCCAGATATTTAATGCATTGTTTTTAATAACTTAATTATCTTTTGGAATTATTTTTAAATTAATTGGAAAGAGAATAACAAAACAAACTTAAAAATAATGAATATTTCTTACAAAGTGAAAAATAGTAGTATAAATCACAAAAATCAAGAGATCACTGCTAAATCTTACTTTTTATGATTTAGGAACTAAAAAATAACTTTAATCTTCTTTATTTAATCAAGAAAAATAAAAAAAATATTTCTATTATCAATAATATCAACAATCTTCGTAATAGTGGAATAATATTGAACTTAACACGTAGCATATTTTCATAGTCAGTCTCCAAATTACATGTAAAAATCTACTATATTTTTTTTGTTTCTTTTTTCCTAAAACAGTCTTGTCTTAATTTTGGCTTATTTTTTTATCACAATTGGTACATATAACGGTGGTATGATCTCTACAAATATGTATAAGTATTACAAAATTGGCATTGCATTTTGGTATTTCTGTCCTTTTTGGGAGGGCAGATCGAACATTACTGGACCCTGGCAAGGCCGGTCTGTTTGTATTTTCTTCTCTAACTTCGTATCAATATATGCATCAACAACATCCACTTCTAACAAACTGCCAGGGAAAAATAATATACCAGCAACCGGAAGGCGTCAGTGTACCTTTTGCTTCATTGATTGGCCCTGGTACTTGGCTTATGATATTGTAACTACAGGTGCGAACGTTTCTTGGGGGTTCTTTTATGTTACAACGAGTGCCATTCCTACCCAGGTAGTATGTCCTTGACGGACATATTTCAGGGTATATCATTCAAGTCAGATCTTCGAAGCAAACTAGAACGTAATTTTTTAGTTCATTGTCCTCAAGGAGTTCATCTTCACCACTCTGACAGAAATCTGAATTGTAACTGTCAATCCTGAAGACCTAACTTCAATTTCTGACGAACTTTCACTTTCAATGACTTCCTCTTCTAACATATTAAATATTCTGTGGTCATAGAAACGATTTGACGATAAATCTACAAATAAATAAATTAAAAATAATATTTTTGGACTAAAAATACACTAACACATTACGTCGCACAAGGGTCGAAACGACCCATACTCACTTTAAACGTCCCTACTGTCCTTATGCCGCACGGAAACTGGCTGAGCTGGGGTGTGCAGGGTGCCAGTGAAGCTACTTGAAGGTACTCAGTGTGACGACACGAGTGAACTAATACAAAAACAGTTATGGCACAATAACTGGAGTACTGGGTCTTTTCGACCCAGGCGCGTCCGCGGGTTAAGCTCAGTTATTACGATAAACAATACGTCAATCAGCTATTAAACCCAAAGAGCTTGCAAGCACAGTTAGCAGTTTCCCTCAACACAGTTAATTTTATAACCCTTCTGCGACTGATCAAAGTTAAAACGGTTCTAAGTACGTTTTATTCAATAGTCATGAAAGTTATTATTACAAATGTAACATATAACGAAACAACTCGATCAAACCAACTACCTAAAGACTCAACTACACTTCAATCTTCAAATGCCATTGGTAAATACGTGGGCTGCCTAGACGAGCACAGAACGGTTCAGGGGTTACATAAAGTGCTGACGAGGCCTCTGTATGATCCGCCCGAACATTTAGCGACACGAGCGGATTGTCCTGATTCACGTGAGATTGAGGGACGCACGCATTGATGGATGACCCACCAAAACTGTGGAATACAGGCCTTTTTTGGGGGTATTTAAAATTTGGCCATCACAAGTAAGGATGGTATAAGTGTTCTGATATTAATTGGGATTAAATTAAGTGCTGAAAGGGCTCTGTATGATCCGCCCGAGCATTTAGCGACACGAGCGGATTGTCCTGATTCACGTGAGATTGAGGGACGCACGCATTGATGGTTAACCTACTAAAGCTGTGAACTTCAGGACATTTTTGAGTGTATTTAAAGTTTGACCAGCACAAGTAAGGATGGTATAAGTGTTCTGATATTGTTTGGGGTTAAATAAAGTGCTCTGTATGATCCACCCAAACATTTAGTGACACGAGCGGATTGTCCCGATTCACGTGAGATTGAGGGACGCACGCATTGACGGATGACCCACCGAGTCTGTGAAGTTCAGCACATTTTTGGGTTTACTTCAAATTTTACCACAAGAAGTATGGATGGCGTTAGAGTTCTTTTGTTGTTTAAGATTACATAAAGTGCTGAAGGGGGCCTCTATATAATCCGTCCGAACATTTAGCGACACGAGCGGATTGTCCTGATTTAAGTAAAAATGAGAGATGCACGCATTGATGGATGAGACTGTGAAGTTTAGTACATTCAACCTAGTGCTGGGCACGCCGTTATAGCGGCGGTAAGACCCCTCTTTGAGGAGTGGCTGGAGAGGCGTCATGGCACTCTCACGTTTCGCTTGACACAGGTCCTCACCGGACATGGTCAGTTCGGGAGGTTCCTGTGTCGGATTCGGGCGGAAGCGACGCCTGGGTGTCACCACTGCAGTAACGGTCGCCTGGAGGACACGGTCGAGCACACGGTGGAGGTGTGCCGCGCATGGGCGGAGCATCGACGTGAAAAAAAAAAAAAGTTTAGTACATTTTTTGGTTTAAAGTTTGACCAACACGAGTAGGGATGGTATTCGTGTAGTTGTTTGTTTCGCAATTACTAATTAACTAGGAGTATATTTTAATAAGATGTGCACTTAGCTTAACTAGATTGCCTAGGGATATAAATATCGACAGTACTGTACTAACATGGCGACTGTAAAACGGTTTTTAAAATATACAATCCAAAGTCAAATCAAAGACTTCTGTGACTCGTCTCACAATTAATTTGTTGTATTTCTCCTTGTATTTATTTGTATCTATCTCCACTTTGTATATATTTATATAATATTTATTTAAGTATTGTATTATTAAGTATATTTTAGTCCTGTAACTTTTCTGTATTTTTGCACCTACTATGTTTTTGTCTCTGCATCACCCTAAAGTAGACTGGTAGAAAATGCCTCAGGCATTAAGTCCGCCTCTGTACGGTGTTCGTACATAAAGTTTTATAAAAACATAAAAACCACTCTTAGTTATAATGGTCCAATAACAATTTTGTTACTTTCAATAGCAAAAAAAACGATAGCTCTATCACACACAATGGATTTAGTGTGGATAAATATGCGCTCTTGCATGACAACCATGTAAAGTATGATTGATTAAAGAAAGGGATTTATAGAATCCGAGAGAGATCAACTCTCAGATTTATCTTCGATCCCTTTCTTTGTGATATATAAGTATTTGGAGATACAGGGAATCGTTAAACATTAATTCCAGTGACATGAAGCAATTGTTAAGGACTTTTGGCTAGAAAAATAAATCAATGGCATTTTGTCAAACGAAAATAAGGTGCTTCAAAGGCATGACTTGCAGATGCGCCGAGGTGTCGTCGTATATGTGGTGTCACCCCAATTTTCTCTCTCAAAGGAGGCATAGCAGAGTTTTTTTTTAATTTGGGAGTAGGAAATCATCAAATTACTTCTCCCGTCCTGGGCGTCAGACTTTTACTGACTAAAACCCACTCATGTTCCTTCGGTTGCCCTTTACGTTTCGGGGTCACGGTAACTATTTTAAACATTCCGCAACAAGTATAGCAGAGTTGGGGTGCTTGGACAGAAAACCTCCTCGTGTGCCCGAGGGCTGGAGTTCGCTTATGGATTCTTCCGGGGCGAAGACCAGTCCGAGGGACGGTGCACCCTGGGAGGTGGGCAACGACTCGTCATTGGGTACGTTGTGCCTGTGGGGTCTCGTTGCCCACTTGCCAATATTCTGTCGCGGAGGACTCCACCACCTGTCCCTCTGAGTAGCAGAGGGCAGTGTGTGTTGGAGTCGGGAAACGGGCTCTGCGTGCACTCACCCTGCCGCAGAGCAGGCAGCTGGGGGTCGTCATCCCTAGCTGCCCCCGTTGATCTCGTAGCCCCGAAGACTGTTACGGTCATGTCTCTGACTTTCGACGGGGGTCGAGGGCCTTGGCTTAACCGCCCGGGCCGCGAGGAAGACAACCTCTATAAAAAATTACCTCTAATACCAAGTTCTGGTGCGAGGCGAAGGTACGAATGGCTGAGGAGTAGTGTCATCTATTATCGATGGCGCATCAGTCTTTAGCGCACCCCCAGCCAGGGAACCGGTGGACCCTCTGGTTGGGTTATAAATGTACAATTGCCCAGGGACAGGGGGTTACCCTCGTGGGATCAAGTATGGACACCAAACCGAAGAAAAATAAAAAAGAGAGGAAGGAGAGGAAGAAGTAAGCGCGGCCGGCGAAGAAGTGCTCGAGCTCAGAGAGCCCGAGGCGTGGGCGGAGAGACCGCAGCAGGAAGCGGACAATGTCGGAGGGTGCGTCGACGTCCTCCGACAGTGAGGTGATGGCTCCGGCTCCCAAAATCCCCACCAGCAGGCGGGGTGCGGGCCGGATTGGAGGAGGGGGGCGTAAGCTCCCCGTGCAGGAGGCTGCGCGGCGAGCCGAAAGGCTCGCCCTGGAGGGGCGTCACCCCGGAGCGGCTTCTGCGCCAGCTACGCGGGATGAGCCAGCCGCCGCAAGGAGCTCCAGGGGGGAACAAGCGGTCGACCTGGCGAAATTGGTGGGTGAGGCATTGACGACGGTGGCCTTGAAGAAGAGTAAAATCTCCAAGGACAAGGCCATGGCCGAGGCCTACGCTGTGATTATGGCAGCGGCGAAGGAGGCCAGCAGGCCCCAGGAGCCCACACAGGCCGAAAAGGAGCTGGCCGCAATGCGGGCGGAGGCCAACAGTCCCCAGGAGCCCACACAGGCCGAAAGGGAGCTGGCCGCAATGCGGGCGGACATGAAGGCGCTCCGAGAGGAGAACGACGAGTTACGCGCGGACCTGGCCAGGCTCCAGGGGGACGCACCTCTCTCGGCTGAGCCCAAGGAGACGGAGCTCAGGGACGTGCTCCAAGCCTTGGAGCAGGGCATGGCGGACCTCCAGCGCCGGTTCTCGGTGCTGGAAGGCATTGCCCTCCGGCCCCCGCTCGCGGCTAGTCGGGCGGCCCCGGCGGCGTTGGCGGCAGGGCCAACGGCAACCTTTGCCGCGGTGGCTGCGGCTCCAGTGGCGGGGACGACAAAGCGTGCCGCTGCGCCGGAGCCGGCGAAGGAGAAGGCCTCGCCGACCAAAAAGGGCAAGGCGGCAAAGCCCAAAGTGGTGGGGGCACCCGCAACGAGTGCGGCTGCACAGTGTCCCACGTCGCCTCCTCCTCCTCCCCCGATTGCCGAAGCTCCGGCTGAGCCCGGTTGGCAAGTCGCTGGGGAAGGGAAAAAGGCGGCTAAGGTGGCCAGGGCCGCCAAACAGCGGCAGCGGCGGCAAGAGCGCTCCGACCTAAGCCCTAAGTCTGCAGCGGTGGTATTAACCCTGCAGCCGGACGCGGAGAAAAAGGGCGTCACATACGCGGCAGTCCTTTTGAAGGCTAAGGCAGCGGTCAACCTTACTGAGGTCGGCGTGACCGAAGGTCTGCGACTGGAGGTCCCGGGGGCGACCAGCGGCCCCGTCGCTGATGCCTTGGCCGAAAGGCTGCGGGAGTCTCTCCAGGCGGAAGAGGTACGAGTGTCCAGGCCCACCATGCGCATTGACATGCGCGTCACCGGCCTGGACGACTCCGTCACGGAGGAGGAACTGGTGGCCGCCGTCGCCAAAGCGGGGGGCTGTCCCGCTAGCGATATGCGGGTGGGCGCCATCCGCTTTGACCGCTCCGGGCTGGGAGCGGTCATCGTGAGTAGCCCCGTACCGGCGGCAAAGGCGATTGCGGGGAAGGGCCACCGACTACTGGTCGGAGACTGGACTTCGGCGCAGGTCAAGCTGCTGGAGCCCAGGCCTCTGAGGTGCTTCAGGTGCCAGGTGGGACACCATGTCGGTGTCCGTTGCACCTCGGAGGTAGACCGCAGCGGCGACTGCTTCCGCTGCGGTCAGCCCGGTCACAAGGCCGGCTCGTGCACCGCCGCGCCGCACTGCTTCGTATGTGCGGCAGCCGGCAAGCCAGCCGATCACCGGGCTGGGAGCAAGGCTTGCGCCCCACCCACCAGGACCAGAGGAAAGGGCAGGAAGCCCTCTGCCGCCGCCACCGCCGCTCCCGCTGCTGCCGCCGCTCGTTCCGCCGATCCCGCTGCCGCCACGGCTCCCGACGTCCCCGCTGCTGCCGCGTCCGCCGCTGCCGCCGCGACTACCGAGGCCGCAATGGAATGCCAGTAATGGCCCCATTGCGGCGGCGCGTTAGTGTTCACGCGCCTCTGGGGGAGTCAGCGTAAGAAGGGGCCCAACAGGGCCAATGCCTGCCGGGGTTGCAGAATGTTTATAATAGTTACCGTGACCCCGGAACGTAGAGGGCAACCGAAGGAACATGAGTGGGTTTTAGTCAGTAAAAGTCTGACACGCCCTCCCGCCGTGGGGCGGGAGGGCGTGTCAGACAGAAGTCATTTGATGATTTCCCACTCCCAAAAAAAAAAAAAAAAAGTATAGCAGAGTTAAAAGCTTCGTATGAGAGATTTTTTTTGGTATTGGAAAGAGCAATGTAGTTAATGTATTTTAGCAAAACCTATTTGAGAAAACAGAAGATTTTGTCTGTGTAATTTGTAAAGATTTTCCAAAACCACGTTGAGATAATGAAAATAGATTGTGACAAACAGCTATGTATTTATATAAGACTACAGCTGTCTCCCGCGGTTTTACCCTTGTAGTTCCCGTTACCGTGGAATTTTGGGGATAAAAGCTATCCTATTTTCTTTCTTAGGCTATGGACTATTTCTGTATCAAATTTCATTTAAATCGGTTCAGTATTTTTGGCTTGAAGGTGAGACAGATAGACAGACAGAGTTACTTTCTCATTTATAATATTAGTAAAAATAGTATGGATTTGGCGGTAGACACTCTTAATTTTTTTGTCCCAAGGTTACAGTCTACAGTATCACACGGAACGTCTATCGGTTTAAGGCAAATTGTATTGAAATCTGTGCCAGCCCAGTTTCTAGTTTCGAGAACTCTCACCTAGCGTGTACAAACAACACACCTAACATTACTGTGTTATCACAGGTGTTCTAACAATAATATTCAACCTTGATTAAACATGGTTGTTATTGATTGTTGGTCCTGGTAACCGTTTAAGGCTTATTCTACTTATACATATACTGCATGTTCTGCAAGTGCATATTATAATGCAACTTGCAAACAAGGTTTGATTAAAATTCTGGAGGAATTATAACAACATTAAAACATCTTTCTTGATAAACTTTTGGATGAAATGAACAGTAATTAAATTAAGTAATTATAACTGCTAGGCAGCAAACTCATCTCCCTATCTTTTTTCCCCAAGTTTGTTGGGGTAGGCTTTCAGTCTAATCAGATTCTTCTGGACACCAGTGTTTTACGTGATGCGACTGCCTTTTAGACATCCACAACCAGAACAAACTCTAAGCTAAGAAGCAAACTCGTTGTGCCCAAAGTCATAGATTTTTTAATATCACTAAATAATCAAAAAACCTAACTGCAATATCGGAAGTCGGTGGCTTTGTTCCTGTTTCATGTAATTGCCAGCAACTTCCAAAGCAGTTCTGTTGCAGTTGGGTTTTTTGGTTATTGAATTCTTTTTTTGGGTTTTTAATTATTTGTTCTTTTCTTTTATTCTTAATACCCTATGTCACTCCCAGAACAAAGACGAATTGAATGATACCTCATTTGTCGAAATCTGCTAAGCGGTTTAGGCTGTAGAGCGTGTCATAGAATGAGACATACATATGCTTGAAAAACATAAGTCTTTCAGCAGTCAGGTAAAAATAGAATGTTAAGACCTAATATAACATCTACCAATCGTAACAGGTAACGAGGTCCCAAACTGCCAATCGACTGATTGAAATATAAAGGCGCATACACAATATCACTAAACACAGAGGTCCCGGGGGAAATCACGGGACGACGACAAATCTTTCCCGCGATCGCATAAAAATACCGTAGTACTGATAATAAATTCAGTTTATTGCGACCACAGGCTCGCTCCTGGATGTACCTACGCATTTTTTGGGGTTCCGTATAGTCTATTAACAAGCTTTTGTTGGGCGACCGCCGGCTAGCGGCTGTCCGTTTGTCTACCAGCACTCAATAAGTCATGAACTATTAAGATATTTTAATTTTTTTATTGAGTGTGATTTCTACTGCCATTATAACATAATAATTATACCAGTCTATTATTGTCTCACTGCACAGCAAAGATCTCTACTAAACCTTTGAACACACGTGATTCGAGACACAATAGAAAGACACTAGCAGTGCGGCAGCCGGCTGTCGCTTGGTCGTTGAATGGTTAATACAAAAAAGGCTCTTTGGATAAGTGATTTTAGTCTTTATATAAGTCCAAGTCACTTCACGACTTTCGTATACAAAGAAAAAGTAGGACATTAGAGTTATTCGTAAACAAATGAAGGAGTATTTTTTGGAGATTTTGTTCGATCTGCATATTATACGGAACTCGTGGTACGGGACTCGCCCTTGTCCGGTTTTTTTACAAATAATGTGCCCCCAGCTTTAGAATACAGATGGGAATGGATTAATTGTCTTGTCTGTTGCTTTGTTTTACTTTCGTATCGTTATTTATAACCGTTTTTGTTGAATTTTAAACTGTGTTTATTTTATTTGAATTGTTTTTTTAATCATTAATGTTGTCGGTGTTTTGTTTGATAATCTGTGTTCACAATTTAAACTTAAATCTTTTCTCTCTTTCTGACTACATGTAACGTCTGATAAAGATCTATAAAATACTTATAAAATACTGGTATTCTGTCGGATCGATCTCGACTGAAAGCTGACCTTAACATAGCTGGGATACATTATAATTTATGCTTCTTTCTGTGCAAAACAAACATTAAAGATCATGGCAGTCAGGAGATCACCTATCTCAACCGTTCACGAACAAGACATCAGCACAATTTAGTAGTTTAGATTTTGCAAGTTAAGAGTATTCGAAACTTTCTCTCTCTCTCTCTTTGGACGAATCACTGATTATGAAAACACGTGACGTAAAACACACAATAAATTGTGTTTACAAATGCATGAAACTGGATGGTGGGCGTAGTTCAAGATAGACTTGCCTTGTTAAAAATATATATAAAAATGTTGAATCTTTGACCTTAACCATTTGAACGCTAGTGCATAAGTTCATCGTAAACACAATACAATTAAAAAAACCGGCCAAGAGCGTGTCGGGCCACGCTCAATGTAGGGTTCCGTAGTTTCCCGTCCGTCACAATAAGTGTTCCCACTTATAAGTTAAAAAAAAGGCTATTTGTTACGTTGACATACTAAGTACGCAGAAATTATTTTGTACAAACTTTTGTCTTTTTTGTACAAAACTGTGCTTTCTATCAAGTTCAAAATAATTTTCCTAGAAAGTACTTATAAAGTTCAACTTTCCAGGTTTTTTTCATATTTTTAAAACCTACGGGTCAAAAATTAGAGGGGGGGGGGGACGCTTTAATTTTTCCTTTTGGAGCGATTATTTCCGATATTATTGACATTATCAAAAACTGATTTTAGTAAACCCCTTTTCATTTTTAAATACCTATCCAATAATATATCACACGTCAGGGTTGAAATTAAAAAAAAAATCACTTCCCTCTTTACATATAGGGGGGCTACCCTAATAAAACATTTTTTTCCAATTTTTATTTTACCACTTTGTCGGTGTGGTTAATATACATATTGGTACCAAATTTTAGATTTCTAGTGCTAACGGTCACAGAGATTAAGCGAGGACGGACGGACAGACAGACAGACATGGCGAAACTATAAGGGTTCCTAGTTGACTACGGAACCCTAAAAAGAGACACCATATTCGTCGAGACACGATTACATAATTTTCAATCACAACGGAAGTAATGAATTTATTGTTAGTTTCTACTATAGGGTACTTGTCGCAATTTGTTCTATGTAGTTGGCATATAGGGTGTGCACGCGCATTTCACGTACATGTGACAATAACGTCAAGGCTAAATATGTCGGAAACCAGAAGGTTTCAATATACGGTCCTAAAATAATAGTTCCTAAAATAGAAGTGTGTTCAAAAATACAGTAGAACTCCTAACCTCCGCCTACGCTAATGGTCAAAACAACCATTAGCGCTTTTAAAAAATATTATTGTTACAAAAAATATTCCGTTACCGAAAGAGAATTTTATTAAAAACAATATTTCGATGATCTAATTTTGAAGGGTAAAATAACAAGTTCGCTAATGAACATCATCATAATTAAAAATGAAGGCATCTTCATTTTGTTTATTCCCCAATTTTAATATTATTATAAATTATAAAAGCTGTAAATTGCTCTTTATTAGGAGTTATCCTTATTACGAACATAAGCATCGCTTAGCAACAATAAAGATTTATCAAGTTTATTTTATAAGTTACGATTATTGGGACGGTACTTAGCTGGTCTTTGTTGCTCTCTTGTGAGTAGGAAAATAAAGTATTCTGCGCATTATTTTTCTTTTTAAATGAAATATTTGGTACGAGCTGACTTTAAATTCATTGGTATAATATTAAAGTGAGTATAGACGGGCTCTTACAGAAAAGTTCTTGGGCTGCATATCATCGCATGTATTTATAGAGCCAGTAAAGGCTACAATAACTCATTCAGTATAAGAAAAAAGTCTAAAAGAGCGTAAAAATAGCAAATGTTTATTATTATTACCTACAATAACATTAAAAAGATAAAACTTGTATGCTTCTTCTCGTAATATGTTTATAGTTCGTTTTGACGCGTTAATCTTTAAAATATCAAGTAGTATTCTGAAAAATCTTTTTGTTTGTATATTATCTTGTTTTTTTGAGAAAAAGTGTAAACCTGTGAAAGAGGAGTTTAGATTCAATTTATTATAGGTGACATCGCGAAATTATCGCTAGAATTTACTTAAATAAAAAGAAACTTACTGCTTATTTCTCTTACTATACAAATCTTAGTACCTTTTCTAGGCGTTTTGGGTCTCACTTTAACGAATGAATATTTATAGGGAAGTTAAATACGTTTCGCTTTTTAGGTTCAATTAACTAATTAAATTAGGATTTCAAGCTTTTAGGCACAAATACTAAAGGCAAACGGTTACGAATCAATCATTTGGGAATGAAAATTTTGGAACATTTAAATTAAATTGTTGAATAATAAAAACGATGCTGAGGACATAAGATTTTCGGCAAAACATAAGTAAAGGTTTCACGCCAATTGTAAAACAGTGCAATGGCACATTTGCCAGAATTAGCTTAAAGCATATGTCTCAAGCTAAAACTGTTAGTTTAAAGAAGAAAATTAAATAGTTCATTTTTTGGCAGCTTTTGTGATATCGACGTTTAAATCGGTTACCTATAACACCCGCAAATATTGCAGATGAAAAAGGCCAGGAGCGAGTTATACTCTTACACATACGGTTCCGTAGAACTACTACTATTTTGCGTTAAGATCGAGCAATAGCGAGCAATTAAATAAAATACGTACCTAGCAATTAAATTATAACTTGAGAGTACTCACACACGGCCATTTGATCCCAAACTAAGCAAAACTTGTGCTTGCGTAATCAAAAACTGATGCAATTATTTACATACTTATACATTTGACATATACTATAAACAAAAATATATCCAGCCACAGAACAAACAATGCTTATCATCCAAACATTTGTCTTAGATGGGAATCGAACGCACGACCTCCAGTTTAGTAGCCGTCACCACTAGATTAACAGGGCAGTCATCATCATCTCCCTAGCCTTTGGTATAACTGGATTCAGCTAGATACTAGTGTTTTACGTGAAGCGAATGCCTATAGGTCTCCACAACCCTCTTGGTTAGACTGGTCAGACTAGAGTCTATTCTGACCAGTCTAACCAAGTAATACTTTTACTGCCCTGTTGGTTTAGTCACTAGACCAACAGGGCAGTAAAAGTATTCATTAAGGTCAATCGATGTTATTACGTTAAACCACACTTTATATTTTAATTCTCGCTCGCAGGGCAATAAATAATTCACATGATATTGCTTACAATAGCTGTGACCACTACGCCCAAATTTTGGTTTATCAAAAATGTTGTGTGCACGAAATGTGTGCATAAGTAGTGTACCATTACGTTAATTTTAATCCTCTTAAACGGAATAATGGACACGATATAAAACTGTGCAGATTTGCTGGAATACGCTGGCTTTGTGGTAGAATTTATTGTTATAAGGTTATTGTAGTGTGGTTGTAACAGCTGTGTTGATAGGTTGTTTTGTCACATGTTATTTTTGAAAGTATGTTGATAATAACAAAGAGAACAGAGAGTAATTTGACAAAGAACCAGCGAAGGATCTGAATACAGACAGGTTAATAATAAAATTACCAGTCTGCTACTGCTTGCTGCCGAGCCCGAGCATTGATCGCAATGCTTATGCAAAGGTGTATCGTGCCTAAAAATAGTTATCGTAGTAGCCACAAAAATCAGACATGATAAGATAAAATTCGACAAATAGGTACCAACCTAATAAAGCTAAAGGTTAAAAATACTTAAACCAATGTCAAACAAAACCCAAAAAAATGGAACAAAAATATAAAAAATACCCATAAAATTCTCCTCACAAACCACGGCAGGAACATTACACTCGGCACACAAACAGACATAATGGCGCAAAATTGTACGTATACACAGTATGAGATACGCGTTACGTTGCACGCTATCTGTATAAATCAACGTTGTGTAAATTGACGGTCCACCAAGCGAAATACGCAGCTGCCTCCGTTGGTTTACGGAGATGGGCGAAGAATGGATGCGGTTGTTCAATTTGTTTTGTTTTACTTGAATACTGTGTTTTTCTCGCAACAAGAGACAATCTCTGTCTAACGACAGAGATTGTCTCTTGTCTTAGTTTCGTTAATCTAACTTAAATTTTTTGAATGACTGACGCCTTGACAGTTTAAATTAAAAGTACTTGTAAATATGGTCTATGCGGATAAAATGAGTAGTGTTTGCATGATCTTGTCGTCACAATTGTGTGGGCTTCAAAAAGAATCACCCTAAGTTTGTTTCGGATTTTTCTTCTTAAAGTAGTGCGCAAATTAATATCCATTTCCTTCTCTTTCTCAAAGGAAAGGCAGATATGTCTTTCCGAGCATAGAAAAAAATATTTTTATTAAGTAATTCAATAATTATGGCTTGAACTCCAGATTTTTTTATCGTGTGCTCGTTTTTTTTTTTTGGTGTCTTGATAGCTTGTCGAAAACAACTGTACGTAACACATAAAATTTAAATTCAACAATCGTCATTATAATTCATTCATAATCATTTAACTTAAACAAAAATGTAATAAATATTCATGTACAATTCAATCACTTCTCAGCAAGGAAACTTCTCCGATTATTCAGCCTTCTTCGTAACTCCGAACACTGTATACTTGTATGTGTTGGTAACAAAATAGCATACGATGTTCGTTGGCACTACATTATTCAAGCAGTAAATTTGATTGTCCAACTCTAAATAGAAATTCACATCATTTAGTTACGTTTCTACAAACGGTGCGTCGGTAAGTGTTCAAGACATAAATTTTGTTTTTAGTGCTTTAAAATTTAATAAGAAAATGTTAAGAGATTTACGTTTGTTATTGGTTTTACTGAATTTAACCTATCGACGACCAAGCGACAGCCGGCTGTCGAGCTGCCGTTGTAAATAAAATAAATAAAATAAATATCCTCGGACAACTCACACACGGTCATCTGATCCCAAACTAAGCAGAGCTTGTACTATGGTAACCAGACAACTGATAAACATACTTATATATTTTTAAATACATACATAATGTAAATAAATCACACCCAGACACAGAACAAACATTCGTGCTCATCACACAAAGTTTGTCCTGGGTGGGAATCGAACCCACGACCTGCGGCTTAGCAGTCAGGGTCACTAACCACTAGACCAACAAGCCCGTCAAATTGTTGTTGTCTTTCTATGGTGTCTCGAATATTGTCTGTTTGAAGGTTTAAACAAAAACGCGGATGAAACCGGGAATTCAAGAAAAAGTATAAATTACTGGTACTCCGTCAGTTTTGAAGCTTATAATCCTAACTAGTATTATTAGCACGTAAGTTTGAATTGGTTTTGATAAAACCGTACAGTCATATATAATATAGCCTTTACATCAGAATAACAAATAGGCTAAGGTAAATGCACCTTATTCCGAGGGGTTCTAAAAATGGCATCATATTCCGATGTATTTAGAAAAACAGTTTTTTAAAGCAATTTACTAGTTATTTATGGTCTGCATGATAAAATAATGAATTAATAATTATCTGTTCATATTTATTTATACAAAGGAGAGTTTAGTATGGTCACACTGTAAAATAATCGGTCATTTTGCCGCGGGGAGCGGCGTCGAAAGCACACTTCATACATTTGGGACCTTATGCACGTGAGTATTACGATTTGCCAAATAGTGTTATACGTAATAATTTTATACAACGCGAGTTTTCGTTTAGGTTGAAATATTGAAAGGATAATATTTTTTATCGAAAACACTTAAGATTTGAGTATTTTATTTGCAAATTAGCAAGAAAATAAGTGTTTAAAATACCGCGGCATTAGGTGCAAAATATTTTAGTGTGTTCCTAAAAGCCGATGTATACCACGGAAAAACAAAGGACATTGACCATCCATGTATGGGAGTTGGGCCAAGTGTTGCCCAGAATGAACACATAGTGCATTATGTACCTTAGGCTAATACTACTCTGTAAACGAAAGCTCATCAAAATCTATTCGAGGAGATTTGAGAAAAAATAATTTTTTTTTCAAGATTTTTTATTGGTGTAGAATGACATCCAATGGTACGTACCGCAGTAATTATTTTAAATAATTGCTCACTTTATAATAACAATCAAGTATTTCATGATTTTTGACATTCAGAATTGATTTACATTAATAATACTCACAGTTATCCACTTCACATTTAACAATGAAGTTCTAACATTGATAATATTATTCGTTTACATCGTACGGACAGCCCCCCTAGACAAGCATGAGCATTGTAGAATAGATAGCGAAAACGAATTGATTGTCAAATGTATGAAGATGTTAAATTGTTTAGTGAAAGCTTATGTCAATTCCCCTAATCAGCAAGTCAATTAACTTAATACCGCCTTGGTGCCTAGCTCATCCTAAAAACAAACTAAGCACATAAAGTGGGCACAACTGCCAAACCGACCTGTGAAACATGTTCATCATTTTCATTTTGATATTATTTCTCTGTGGCATTTGGGTTTTTGTACGTAGTTTGTTAATTGTTTTTTATTCATTGTTTCTTTTTTTAGTGTTGTGTATGTATTGTTAGAATGTACCAAATAAATGTATTATTTATCTAAGCAGCAATACTTTCTTATGCACTCTATTCCACGATTGTCCTGATGTAGAAGTGGTACATTTTCGACAAAACATGTCTACTCTTTATGTGTGCTCGTATGAGTTGGACATTACTGGAAGGCATAGTAAATGCTGACAAATCGTTAAGATCTTCGTTATATTGTTGGATAAGAAATGATCCACTGCTGCGTACATGTTCAACATGGCGCAAGTTTTTTTGGTAGGTGCCTACAGCGAAAAGGTTCAATTCTTCAGCAGTCAATATCGGAAATAATTATATTAAAATAATAGTTTTAACTAAAATCGTCCCGAAAATCTTAAAAACAAAACGAAAAAAAAACCCTGGGACCGATTTTTTTTAAAGTAATTTTTAAAATTATATATAAATGCAAGTAATCATTTGGAAGTACTCCCATGTCTGGGCAGCATATGGCCCAGAACCGGTCAATGTCCTTTAAAGACATTTAGTTTTTTTAAATTTCGGTGTCTGTTTTATGATTATAAACTTTAATGTGTTAGTTCTGACTTAATGAATAACTCATACATTTAATAATCTATTTCCGAGGTACACCGTGGCGTCGCATTTACTAATTATAGCAGGTCAAAAATTGTTTGTACAGGTACTTTATTAATACGTTGTATAGAAGATTTTAGTGAAGACATTAGGTTTTATAAGTGTTCTGTTATTATATGTATGTACTTTATATTTGTTTTCCTTTCATATTGTAACTATACATTATTTTATTTGCATAATATTAAAAAATCTTTTACTTTTTAGTACTCGGAATTAGAAACTTTGATATAGCATCATAAAACGCTATTCCGATGTATTTACGTCGGAATAAGGTTACATGAGTACCTAATTCCGATGTATTTACGTCGGAATAAGATTACATGAGAACCTAATTCCGAAGTTAGTTAAGACCCTGTTTAAATACAGAGTGTTCATTATTTTATGTGCTTAGTAGATACGCGTTGACTTTTAAACATCATGTATAATTCTCCCTACATAGTTCCCTTTCTATTTTTATACTCGGAATTAGGAACCAAATGCATCGGAATTACGATTTTTAAATCGGAATAAGGTACCTCGGACTTTTTTATATTTTTATTTATTTTATCAGCTTCAATAACCTTCTACTGTAAACTGCAAATATTTTTCAAAAATTTGATAGCTAACACTTCTGATAAAAATATAAAATTGTACACAAAGGTCCGATAAATACTTAATTTATAATGTTCTTTCGTGTTATGTTAAAAACAGCGCGGAATTAGGTGCCTTTACCTTAACATAAAATCACGCTACGCTTACTAGCGGAGCAATAATCAAAAACATTTAAAAATAACGCGGATGAAGCCGCGAGGAACAGCTACTTGGACAATATACATAATAACTAGTTAATAAATAAAAAAACTCAAAGTAAACACGACTAAACAGCAAAAGTAATCATCGTTTGAGCAACACTTTTAAACTTTACTCTAGCAGCACGAAGGTAAAAATTGTTCAACACATTTCAAGATTTCAATTTCATTTTATGCCATCGCTAGTTTCAGTGATTTCCCTCAGTTTTGTGAGGAGGTACACGGAGGAGTGATGACTCGCAACTTCAGATTTGGCCCACAAATTCAGCTATCGTTGCATGCATTATTTGACCTCAAGAACGTGCGAACCCGTGCTTGTCTCAAATTGGGGATAACGAAATGGATTTCGAGTAATGCGGGGTGTTTTCTGCATATATACTTTATACTTACATGCTATAAAACCAAACCGTCTGTATCTGTCTATCTGTGTAAAATAAACTCAGAACTTTGTAACGGTTTTAAATAATGCGCGGTAATAAAGTGATTAATGAAGAAACTTTATGTGTGTAATAAATGCATCTACAGAAAACAATTAGAAACACTCGTACAATATACTTTAACGAGCCACCACGATTTTGGCTTGTTAGAGTAATAATATTCAATACGTAAATACCAGCCTATAATGGTCGCATTGTTAGGCAAAGAACTCTTCCAATACAGAGAAGGTATACACTTGCTCAAGGTGAATTGGCAATTTAAGACTAATGGTACATAATTACAGTTTTCTTTATGATATTTTTCCTCATCTATTCCAATATTAGTAAATAAATCACCCATTGAATCAAACAAAAATCATGCAATAATAACTTTTATATGTATACATGCAATAAAGATTGAAAAAATAAAATGCAGCTTGTCCCCCAAAATTCATAAAGTGTACGAGTATATTATTAGTACTCAGTAGTTATTTCAACCCTTCAAAGAACATCATAATTTGTCTGATATACATATTTACTTAATAACCAATTAACCCAAACATGATCTAAAACAAACATTCCTCCAATTTGCATCAGCAAACGAACTAAAATAAAAAAAACCAGAACGTAAGTACGACTGCCGAAAACTAGCAAGCGTCAACTAAGTAAAGCCTATTTCTAAAACCAAACTTTCCCCCAATAATCCAGATATCCAGCTCAATACCTAACCCTGAATTCCAGAATGTTTCGTTCACAACTTCACGTAAGCTTCTTACGTCGTTTTTGTGTAAGACTGTTCTCCCAACACGCTGGAAATTTTGAACTAGGGAGTTAATCTTTGGCTCCTAATGGTGTAGAGAAGTTTTTAAAGTCTGATTTAGATAGATGTAACTGTCTAGTTATTTTTTCGTGTTTTTTAGGGTTCCGTAGCCAAATGGCAAAAACGGAACCCTTATAGATTCGTCATGTCTGTCTGTATGTCTGTCTGTGCGTCCGTATGCCACAGCCATTTTTTTCCGAAACTATAAGAGCTATACTGTTGAAACTTGCTGAGTGGATGTATTCTGTGAACCGCATTAAGATTCTGACACAAAAATAGAAAATAAATAAAAAAATTTGGGTGTTTTTGAGTTTAAGTTCTATGTATGGGGATACATAGAACTTAAACTCAAATTTTTTTTTTCATCATACCCATATGTATCCAATGGGGTATCTATGAATAGGTCTTCAAAAATGATATTGAGGTTTCTAATATAATTTTTCTCTAAACTGAATAGTTTGCGCGAGAGACACTTTCGAGTGGTAAAATGTTGGTCCCCCCCCCCCCCCTGTAACTTCCAAAATAAGAGTATGATAAAAAAAAAATGTGATGTACATTACCATGTAAACTTCCACCGAAAATTGGTTTGAACGAGATCTAGTAAATAGTTTTTTTTTTTAATACGTCATAAACCGTATATCGTAATTTACCTTTCATTCAATCAACTCAAATATAACAAGAACTTTATATTATGTTACTTGCTGCTACGGAACCCTTCATCAGCGAGTCCGACTTGCACTTGGCCGGTTTTTTTTTGTAAGATTATTCGTATCTGTCCAATATTCCTTTTTACGAAACTACCGAGTCTAAATAATATACGTACTGTACGTCACAAAACATAACCCAAAGCAACAGACTATTGCGTTCTAACTACGAAATCATCGGACCAGTAACTTCAGAACATTACCACAACATATATCGCTACATAATGTAGCACAGATAAAATACCAAACGGTAACATCCACTGCATTGGTATCGATCAAACATACAATATTCATCAGTCACCATCACCAATAAAGCTATTGAACTGGACAGACCATTAAAGATTCCGGCTCAATACGTACCAAGACGAACCAACAACGATATAGGTTAATTCCAGTGATAATAATTGGCGAAGATAAACAGGCAGACAGCCCGATTCCACGGTTGATGGACAACGGCTAATTGGAGCTATAATCACATACTGTTGGAGCACCCGAAATGAGTAATTCAAAGCTAGTTGACGTGTGAAAGGAGATCAGCGAGATTAGGCGAAGCTGAATGGAAATGTTTTCAGGTGGATTCCATTTTTGAAAGGGGTTGGCAGTTTTGAAGGAACTCCATTTTGTGTAACCTTTTTTTTCGTTCTTTTTACTTTTTAACGAGAGGAATTACAGGAATAGTTTTTATGAGGATCTGGTACACTTGCGCGAAAGACATTTGCGCGAAAGACACTTGCGCGCGGCCGTTTGGGCGAATGGACACATGCGCAAATGGACGTTTGCGCCCATAGACATTTCCGCGAATGGACACTTGCGCGACTAGACGTTTCCGCGCCAAACCACTTGCGCGAAGCCCTTTGCGCGACGGACACTTGCGCGCCAGACAGTTCCGCGACAGACGTTTGCGCCCATACACTTCAGCGACTAGACACTTGCGCGAACTTTTTATTCAAAGGACATTGGGCAAATTTAAAAATATTATGTAAGGGGTACCAATATTTTTTTATTTACTTTTGGTTTACATGGCGTCCACATATCTACCGAGGGTGGTAAGTCGTTTTTAAAAGCAAGATGGCGGCCATAATATTTTTCACAAAATACGTCATGGGTGTCGATTTCATGGTTTTTTGGGGTGCCAAGGTCAATAATGAGGTCGCTTTGAGAATCCAAGATGGCGGTCGTGACCTTTCTCACAATATGCGTCATGGGTCTCGTTTTCATGGTTTTTTGGGGTGCTAAGGTAAAAAATGAGGTCAATTTGAGAATCCAAGATGGCGGTCGTGACCTTGCTCATAATATGCGTCATGGGTGTCGTTTTCATGGTTTTTTGGGGTGCTAAGGTCAAAAATGAGGTCGATTTGAGAATCCAAGATGGCGGTGGTGACCTTTCTCACAATATGCGTCATGGGTGTCGATTTCATGGTTTTTTGGGGTGCCAAGGTCAATAATGAGGTCGATTTGAGAATCCAAGATGGCGGCGTGACCTTTCTCATAATATGCGTCATGGGTGTCGTTTTCATGGTTTTTTGGGGTGTTAAGGTCAATAATGGGGTCAATTTGATAATCCAAGATGGCGGCCATGACCTTTATTATCATATGCGTCATGAGTGTCGTTTTCATGGTTTTTTGGGGTGCTAACGTAAAAAATAAGGTCAATTTGAGAAGCCAAGGTGGCGGTCGTAACCTTTCTCATAATATGCGTCATGGGTGTCGTTTTCATGGTTTTTTGGGGTGCTAAGGTAAATAATGAGGTCGATTTGAAAATCCAAGATGGCGGCAGTGGCTTTATCATAAAATGCGTCATGGGTGTCATTTTCATGTTTTTTTGGCGTGCTAAGGTCAATAATGAAGTCGATTTGAGAATCCCAGATGGTGGCCGTGACCTTTCTCATAATATGCGTCATGGGTGTCGTTTTCATGGTTTTTTGGGGTGTTAAGGTCAATAATGGGGTCAATTTGATAATCCAAGATGGCGGCCGTGACCTTTCTCATAATATGCGTCATGGGTGTCGTTTTCATGGTTTTTTGGGGAGCTAAGGTAAAAAATGGGGTCAATTTGACAATCTAAGATGGCGGTCGTGACCTTTCTCACAATATGCGTCATGGGTGTCGTTTTCATGGTTTTTTGGGGTGCTAAGGTCAATAATGAGGTCGATTTGACAATCCAAGATGACAACAAGACACTTCTCCAAACAAGCTGGTTATAATGTTTTAGAAAGTAACGTAAGTCCGATAGATGCAAAAGCAATATAACGATGAAACTAAACTATTAAATGTATAAAATAAAAATAATACCAGCCTATAACTGTCCCACTGCTGGGCACGAGCATTGATCACCACGCTTGTTCAAGACGGGTTGGCGATTTCGGACTTATATTAAGTACAAGTCCAGGTTTCCTCACGATGTTTTCCTTCACCGATGTCTGTGATGTCTAAGATAAACTTTAGAAAGTACATATGAATTGAAAAAGTTACGTTGGTACTTGCCCGGATTCGAACCCGCAACCTCTTGCATTAAATGTATACGATTCTTAATTTTTGAGGGTAGACTATACATTTTTCCAAAGCCAAATATGACGAAGTCTTGCTAATAATTGTATTTGTGTGCGTGGACATCAGGTTATTGTCAAGCAAACACTAACAAATAGGCAATGTAAATACACGAGTTGATTTTACTCACACATACATTATGTATGTAGTGACTGTAAACTTAAATAAGTTGCTTTGTGTACAGAAGAATTATAGATAATTTATTTTTGCTGCATTTTACGTCGCACAATCCACAGTCGATTTAACTGGAAAAACGCAAGCAAATCGAGCTTGATATATTTTATGGCTTTCCCATCATCCCCTTAAAGAAAAGAATCGTTCAAATAAATGTTCGTTTAAGGAAAAGGCAGGCAAAAAGGCAGGGCACAATAATTGTTGCCATAAACCAAAGGCCATAACTTGGAGACTATCAATCCGCTATAAAATTAACTATAGGCTATAGGATATGTAGTGCGGAATCCTTTGGCGTTGTTGTGTTTGTGTTTGTAACAAACGGCAGCCCTTATTTATTTTGGAGTTCGTCGACATTTCTAGCAAATTTGCTCGAAGAGCGCTTTGGGGCAGGGGTGGCACAGTGACACAAATTGGGTGCAGTCTTGCAAATTGGTAGTTGTTGATGGATAATTTTGATTTTGAGATTCGTTTGTGAGATTCTATTTACAGGTATTTGAATTATTATTGTTGCAGTGTTAAAGATGCAGTTTATGTTTAAATCTCTACAAGTATTTCGTGTGGAGAACGATGGGTAAGAAACAATAAATTAAGTACTAAGTCATGCTCTCTAACAAAACATATTAAACAAATCTTTTAAAACAAGAGTGTTTTAAACAATTTTTATTACCCTTGGTCCCGGCATTCCAAACTTATATTAACTAAGTACCTCTCGTTTTCATGTTCTCTACTTTGTAAAAGGACACCACAAATAAAAAATATATATAAATTTCAGAAAACTTAAAGTCTGTTTTAATTTTTGAGACGCGGGTGAACCTCGGGCGCCTGTTAGTCATCAATTAAAATCTTACGATCAATTCAAGGTCACCAATCGCTTATATCGCAGAACGCGTCTCATTTATAAAAAACCAACACAAAATACTGAACATTCCCAGTTACAACTTTATCAGATCAGCAATCAATAACATGAATAGAGAAAACCATAAATAACATAAAATAGATTCCAATCACTATCCACAATTTACAAACATCACATATAACCATAAACATTTACTATCGAAATACTCGAATAAAATTTCATGACGTCATAATTCGACTCGGTATCTTAGAATCCAAGATGGCGGCCCTAGGCACGAGAAATACAGACTGTTTGCTGTGTAAGGAGGTAGAGTAAGTTGCTAAGCACTATTATAGTTTGTGTTGCACTTTTTTGCAGTTGATGGGGTAAAAACTCTATGAAAGGTAGGTAGTACTTTTAAAACTTGTATTCTTCTTCTTCTTCTTCATGGACCTTCCTCTGGGAGGTTTGGTTTTCGCACTTAGTCCTCTTGATGATAGAACCACTGTACGTGAGCTGGTCGCTACTCCAGCCAGTTCACCTTCCTCCAGAATCAGATCACCTTCCGTAAACTTCTCAGGGCATCCGGAGGTGAACTTGGGGAACCAAGAATCTCTTTCCGGATTTCGGTTACGCCTGTACATAAAAAAAAAACATGTGTTATAAAAATGACGAAATAAAAGCATCGACTAATATTTTTCTGCTATATTTTTTGTAGGTTTTATTTATTTATTTTATTTTTATTTTCTTTGGGGAGCTTACGACTATATTTACACATTAGTTCAACAACATAATACTAGCATAATATTCCAATTACAAGCTTCTGCAGATGGTTGATGGTTGATGGATTATGGTTTTATGACACGTGATGACCTGGTTTAATTTTGGCAAAACAAGCTAAGGAAACAAACACATATGGTAAATTGGTTACATATGTGAACATAATTATATTCGAAATTTCCGTTTAAAAGTATAAAGCTAGTTAAGTGGCCGTCCTGGAGGGCCTAGACAAGTGGCATTGTAGAATAGAAAACGAAAACGAATAGATTGTCAAATATATGGAATTGACATAAGCTTTCGCTAAACAATTTGACATCTCCATACATTTGACAATCTATTCGTTTTTGCTATCTATTCTACAATGCCACTTGTCTAGGAATATAACGAAAAGATTTGCGTTCTACAGAAGAAAAAAACTGAATATAAGAGAAAGAATTAACAAAATCTAAAGTAAGTATAATTATGAATTTTGCGATCCGACTGGTCGTTCCAGAAATAGTGAGTTTAATCAAACTTTAATAATCTATTCTAGACAATAAATAGTAAATGTTAGTTGCGTTTTGAAATCCCCACTTTAATGATTTTTTTTTTTGTATAAAAACTTTGATATCCGAATTCTTCCGATCGCAATATAATCAATTCGACTTTATTGTGTTTATAAAATAGTGTGTGCTATAATAATAATGATTTAACAAAAATAAAGGCTCCTTAGCCTTTTTCACAATACACTAGGGATTAAAGCTAGTGAGATTATAATACTGTTTTAAAAAAAATCTCTTACTATGCGCCTGAAATAAAGTACCTAATACCATCTTAATACCTGGATATCGTTGCAACATATGGCCAATGCCCATAGGGGTACTTCACGTAGCAACTAGCGCCATCTGTCATAGTGAACATGAGCTATCGGCACAACGTGTGCGATTTGTACTCGGAATGCATTCCCTGCTTTTAACGTAAGTGGGTCCATGCTGCCTGAGACTACAGAACATTTCTCAATGGAAAATTGAAAAACGTAATAGAATTTTTAATAAGAGAAATGTGTGAGAATGATTAATTTTTTACAATTTTGACTTCTAATGGTTCAGTCACAGAGAAGAAAAACTAATTCAATAATAATTTGTGATGCACAGGTATAAAGAAGAAGAAAGAAGACTAAGAACTAGAAGTCTAAAATACTAGTATTTTTTTTTGGTGTGTGGGAAATCATCAAATGACTGCTCCCGTCCTGGGTGCTGCGGGAGGGCGTGTCAGACTTTTACTGACTAAAACCCACTCATGTTCCTTTAAATGTACATTCTAAGATCAGCCAGAAAGGCATACAAAATTAAGCTTAGTTTTTTTTATTTAATTATAAATAAGCCAAACTTTACTAAATTAAATCATTAAGAAACTAAAAACTAAGAAAAAAATCTGAATAAATAAAACCAAAAATTCAGATAATGATGAAAATTTAACATTTGTTTAAAAGTAAGGGTTTATTACTGCAGTCTTTAATAATTTTCTGAATTTGGTGTAAAGTCGAGGTGATATTAAATTTAATTAACCTTATGACGAATAACCGACAGCCGGCTGTCGTGCTGCTATTGTCTTCTTAATGTGTCTAGAATCACATGTGTTTGAAGGTTTAATGTTATTTGTATTTATCTACAATATCTATGTGTGTCGGAGCATTTATCTGGCTATTGTCTGACTACAGATGGTATATTTTAGAGAGTGTGTGGCTTGCTCCTGCACTTTGAGTAAAAGATATAAGAGTCAATTACGTCATGAAACAAATATTTGAATGACCCACAGACTTTTCTCGAAACTAGATATTTGTTTGTGTTGAGTCAAACATACTTTTATCGATGCATTCATGATATTGGGGAAATTTCTAGTGTGGTGCAAATTATTTTAGGGTTTCGTATCCAAAGGTGAAAACGGGAACGGGACGGGGTTACTAAGACTTCGCTGTCCGTCTGTCTGTCTCATGAAACGTGATAGTTATAGAGAGTTGATATTTTCCTCGATGATGTGTTTCTGTTGTAACAACAAATACTAAAAATGAAATATATACTACAAACGTGTTTTTTTGCCGATTTTCGTTCCGTTCCGTTTTTATGTTATTTCTTATAGATTGGGTTTATAATCAGCGAAACCTGTACCCGGTGTTCTTAATAACATCATCAGATGATGATGTTATTAAGAACACCGGGTACAGGTTTAACATAGTTGCGAAAAGGCTAGGGAGATCCCTAGCCTTTTCGCAACTATGTTTTGGTCGGCTTCCACTCGAACCAGATTCAGCTGGATACCAGTGTTTTACGAGAAACGATTGCCTATTAGACCTCCACAACCCAGTAACTGGACGACACGATACCTCTTGGTTAGACTGGTCAGACTTTCTTGCTGACCCGTAACGACTGTCAAAGTTCTGCGAATGACAACCGGGACCAACGGCTTTACGTTCTTTCCGAGGCACGGGATATCAGTGATGTCCAAGATGAACTTTAGATAATACAGTATGAATATGCAGTGTTCTACTAAGACATGGCTCTTAAATTCAAAATGTAGAAACGAGAAGTCAGCCACTATTTATAATTGATATTAATGGTCGTTCAGTGGTCAAAAATACTACGAGTCTAACATTTTTTTTTCGATTTAGTTAATTTACATCAAGTCTTTCAGACACTTCTCTAGGCTAATTGCTATTTAATTTGTTAAATATTGCCAGTAATTTTTTAAATATTACTGGCAGGATCATAAGAACTTATTAGTGCATGTTAAGTTTGTAGGTTCCACCTACATCTTTAGTTACTTACTACTATGTTTCCGTTGGTCACAGCGTGATGTTATAGGTATAGCCTACTAGCTTTTGCCCGCGACTTCGTCCGCGTGGGATTAATAGTACCCGTTCCCAGGGGATTTCCGGGATGAAAACTATGCTATGTCCTTTCTTGGGTCCCAGACTATATCTGTACCAAATTTCATTCAAATCGGTTCAGTGGTTTAGGCGTGAAGAAGAGACAGACAGACAGAAAGATGGACAGAGTTACTTTCGCATTTATTATATTAGTACGGATAGTACGGATAGCCTTCCTCGGTAAATAGGCTATACAACACGAACATAATTTGTCCATCCGGACCATAATAGTTTCTGAAATTAGCGCGTTAAACTAAAAAAACCGGTCAAAAGCGAGTCGGACTCGCGCAATGCGAGTTCCGTAAACTGTTTTTTTTTAATAACTACAAATTTACTGTTCCTATAAGTTCCTTTATGTAAGCGTTCCATTTTTACCTTTCGAGGTACGGAACCCTAAAAACGAACTCTTCAGTTTTATAATACTAACCTTTCGACGACCAAGCGACAGCCGGCTGTCGGGCTGCTATTGCCTTTCTATGGTGTCTCGAATTACGTGTGTTCGAAGGAATAATATATAGGTAGACTAGCTTTTGCCCGCGGCTTCGCTTGCGTTAGAAAGAGACAAAAAGTAGCCTATGTTACTCTCCATCCCTTCAACTATCTCCACTTAAAAAATCACGTCAATTCGTCGCTCCGTTTTGCCGTGAAAGAAAGACAAACATACAGACAGACAGACACACTTTCCCCATTTATAATATTAGTATGGATATGAAAACACACCACCGACTGATGATAATCTGTCATCAAACTCAGCTAAATCCGTCCTCAAAATACACGATGTGTTTCCGTGGGTTCTGTGATTCTGTCAATTGAACGGAAACCCGTTCAGTGCAGTAATGAATTAGTACGTACCGGTAATTACCGTCCCCACGGCACCGCATTGCGGTCCAACGGTCCTAGGATCGCAAACAACCTTTTTATAATTCACCGTTTTCCAGATGTTGCATCGTGTTCAACCGTGTAAATAGTTTTGAAGCTTTGAAAAACGTGTAATGTTGACACTGTTTCTTTGTGTTGGGTGTTGGGGTAAATTGGTGTGCGTAATAATGATGATTAGTATAGTTCAATCTTATTTTGATACCAGATGACGTGCCGTACAATACTAGCCCAAAAATATAATAAACAGTGATCGAAAATGGATGGGCTAACAAAGTCATAATGGAGTTGCCTAACGATAAAATATGTTATCGGTGCTAATGTTCCCGTTTTTGAGATACTTATTACTTAAGTGCAATAAAAATTAATATAGTAAAAAACAAGTACTGAATACATTGCTTGTTTCTGTTTAGAAAAAAAAAACTGAATGCTCGATTTTTATTGTTTAATAAGACTTTAATTTTTTATCTTACGGTAAAGTTATCACTGCTAATAAGAATAGAGACACAACACAAATACAGAATAGTGTGTACAATGTTTTTCTTAATAAATTTAAAGGGTTTGTGAGTGCAGCAGATACCTTTAATGTGCCAAACAAACTTCTGTTCGCATAATTTTACTTGTACCAAGTTTGATAACAATCTATACAACAATATTGTAAACTTTTATTTACTCGATTTCTGACACTTTTGACAACTTTTTAAATATTTTTATGTCAAAAACAAATTTATTTTTGACAGAAATTACGTAAATCAAGTTCAATCGAGAAAACTTAACGAATAGTTAAAACTAGAGTTGTTAAGTACGAGAATATTGTTAAAACTTTTCTAATAAATAAAATTGTTCTAAACTTTTACTACAACGCGGAAAACTTATTTCATTATGAATTTTCATTTCCTTTTCTTATATTAAAATGAAAAATTGTTGAGTTTTTATTATCTTACCTTGAGATTTTGATTCTGGTAAGGTATAGTAAAATGCCATTACGCCAGAATAATTTACCCCAAACATAAGAAAAATATTATTTTTAAACAAGAACGCCAGGTAAAAATTGTTAACAAGCCAAGAATTTGTTCAAGAGTTTTTTTTAACTGACTTCGAAAGAAAGAAGTTTTCAAATCGTTAGATTTTTTGTGAAAATTCTTCACTAATACATCGGTTTCAATGAGTAAGTACACTCCTGAAGTGGTCCCGTATATTTTTTTTTTAAGTTCTAACATAAACCTTCAGGGATAGACAATGGTACACACTAAACTAAAAACACGAATTACAGTAAAGATATATTTTTGTTAGATAGAAATTATAACACGTATGTAACTACATTTTGGAAAAAATAAATGTCTATAGTGTAATTTAAGAAGTAAATATGTAGACTTTAAATCAAATACTAAAACCATCACAGAAAGGCAAAGGCCCTCTTCATACTGAAAAGGCACGAGCATTTACCATAAGTATACATCGATTTGGAGTTAATAATTTCGAAATATATATTAATTACAAGTTCAGTTTTCTTCACGATGATTTGTCTTCACTGATGAATGTGGTGTCTAATATAAAATTTAGAATAAACACGTAAATAGGAAACCACACGTACTTATTCAAATTTGACCTTCCTTACCCCACACTCACTATTTTTTCAAATCTCATTTAGAATCCAAACAAAATCCGAACAAGCAAACACGTAAAATCGGATGATCGTCCGATTTTACACCTTTCCTGTGTGAACTCAAAAAACATTGCTTCCAAGCTATCTCCAATTGTTCGTTGTAAGTGCACTAACTCTCCGGTCGAATTAATGGTTCATTACCTAGAAGGTCTTACCTTATGGAGAGCAGGTGAGTTCTCTTTACGATCCTTTTACAACTGCTACGGTGCTTGCAAGCCCGCCAAAGTTATGGTCTCCCAGTCTTCAAAGTGTCTTATGTAATTGTGTTTTAGAAATATAATAGGTTTGGTTACGCTCGTGGCTCTGGGAAGCTTTAGAATGGCTGTTAGCTGAGGTAATTTTGAGGTTTTGTGGGTTGTGGATTTTTGAGGTTGTCTATTTTGGAAGTGGAGTCCCTTACATTTTTTTACAGGATTTGTGAGATATGTTGGTGTTAGCCGGCTTTTAAAGTTAGAGTTGCTACTGAATAATTTTGAGTAGGATAAGTAATATTTCGTATGACTTGACAATTGAAAGCAAGACCCCATACAATTGTCCGAGGCCTACGTTTTATTTTGTCATTTTGTTTGTATATGATTATCTCTCGAACTGATGAGGTCCTTAAAAAAGTCCATTGAAATAAAGCTTTCTTGTTAAAAACTTCTTTCTTGTAAAACTTACAGGCTGCAGCTAACAAATATATAAAACCTCTACAACTAAATTAGAAAGAAAAACCTCCACAACTAAGTCAAACAACACTCTCCAAAAAAAAAGAAGATCGGGGTTAATCGTTCAAACATCGAACCTCACATGTCGAGTCAAAGATTACGCCGACCACAGTGTAAGATAAACAGCGAAACAATAGACGAGGCTTGACAAAAAGCTTGATTGATTGACTATGGCCTGCTGCTGACAGCTGTGATCGATCAACAGTGATTACCGGTTATAACGCGGTGATATATCTGAGGGTATGTGCGACCTGCGGTAAGGTTAAGTGAGTGTTGACTGATGGAGGGTTATTCGGAGGATTTTTGGATAGTTCATTCATGTTGGTGTGGTTAGGTAGAGTAATTTGTATGTGTGGGTGTTGCTTTAGCAGATATATGCACGCGAAGATAAATTCTTTTTGCGTTTTGTGTTAATTAAGCTTTTTATTAATTTATTTTAGAATAAGTGTACAGGCTAATAACATTAAAAGTAGTGATGCGGTTGCTATTTCAAGTTGTTACATAAATTAAAATATAGTTTTAAATATAGTAATTAGCTGTCTTTTGC
Source organism: Athetis lepigone (assembly GCA_033675125.1). Classification (NCBI taxonomy): domain Eukaryota; kingdom Metazoa; phylum Arthropoda; class Insecta; order Lepidoptera; family Noctuidae; genus Athetis; species Athetis lepigone. Next base: position 5,313,154 of record CM066243.1, read on the forward strand.
GGTTTCACCAGTGTGTTTTATCCTTGCATCGCTACTGTATGTCGTAACGTAATTTTATATGTATATTCTTTTTCATGAATTTGTTTGTCATATACATTTTTTTGGAGTCCGACTAAAAGCATAAAAAGAACATGAAGCAAATGACAGACCGACCTCTCGCACCCGGCGCTGGTTTAGGCCATGCTCCAGGGCGAGACTGAATGGGAAGCCGTCGCCTCCTTCTGTGATGCTTCTCCTTCAGAAAAAAAGGTGGCGGGGCGTGTGAGGCAACCTCAAGCCTCACGCCCCGGACAGAAACCCAGGCGTATGCATCGAGAGTAGCAGGCCCGTGTCCACGACGCGTTTAGTTGCGCGCCTCAAAGAGCAGTTAACACGTGACGGGGCCCTCTAGGGCCAATGCCTGCCGAAGGAACATGGGTATGGATTCATTAAATGAAACTCTGACACTACCTTTCGGGCGGGAGAATATCTACAAAACCAAAGTCAACTCAACTTTAAAGCAAAACGTTATAATTCGATAATTTACTAAAATATTAGGCCAGTCATTTAATAATTCATAACTGTAGCTCTACGGGTGTAAACAACATGAAATAGCGTTTAAAAAAAACTATTTGGCCTTGGTCTGAAAACCACCTGAAAACCTACTACAAAAGATTTACGTACCGCAATAATAATTCATTGCAATCTAACGCGATTTTTATATCTACGATGACTGGTCTACGTTCTCTCAACGGCCAAAATGCGCCCCAAAAAACAAGAGAAACGCATTAAAAAAACACGCCACCGCTCTAATAAAACGACAATCATATTCGAATTCTTGGCCCAAAAGAGAAAGAAAAAAATACCGTTATAATAAAATACCGATAACGGTTATTAGGGATAGAATTCTTCTAGCAAAAATTACACTCACAATGTGCTCCCTTCGGCCGTATTATTAAATTTTATCATTCTAGTGGCCGCGTACAAATATCTTTGTTTAGCAGAGCGTAGTAGAATTGTTTCGTGTAGTTTTTCAGCTAGAATTTATTGCTTTGTAACAACTGGCGTGTATTACATTTTAATAATTAGGATTTAATTTCGGTTTTGTGTTTGGGTGGTTGGTTAGGTAATGTTTAAAGTGGTTTTAAGTTTTATTTATTTCTTTATGCTTCATGCACAAAAGTAGTAAGGTGAATTTAAAGCCTCAGGCAGTAGGCCACCGACTTAACTAGGCGGTGCCCAGGGTGGTGCAGAATGATTGTCGGGTGTTTAAGTTTATAATTGTTATTATTTAGTTAGAATTTATGTCTTTGATACTAAGTGATTTATTTATACAGTTGTGCTATGGGTTTAAAAAGTGCCTGAAATAATGAATATTTAATTTAATTTAAAATATGACAATTCCAAATAAGTTTATTTTTAAAAAATGTTGTCTCAATATGTGATTTTCTGGGAGACAACATTTCTGGGAGTGAAAAAGGGGTTACAAGTTTGTGTATAAAACAGCGGGCGAAATTACTAAACAAATTCTCAATACAAACAATTACTAAGAAGTCACTTACTAAAACATTGTTATAAATTAAATCAATTAGAATTCCAGGAAGGAAACTTTTCACCTACTTACTACCAAGCAAATGTACAACAACAACCGTCGCCTTTTCTATATTTACGTTGATGAGGTAAGATCAAAAGGTAAAATCAAGAATTTCCTCGTTTTCGAGACACAAGCAAATTAATATAATTTTTAACCCCCAACTCAAATAGAGGGATGTTATAAATTTAACCACTATGTGTGTGTGTCTGTTTGCCTGTCTCTTTGTCACACCGTAGTACTTAAAAAGTGGACAGATTTGGAAGCATTCATCATGGGAGGAAATGATGTAGCAAATTATTTTAAGACTGTGCGGAGACCACAGATATAGCAGTTGTGGCGCAGACTTAATTTTTTCCATGTTTCTTTTTTTTAAACTAAATCAGTTGTCTGTATTTCAAAATACATACAGCCTATTTTGAGATCAGATGGCCTTTTGTGATTCACCCCAAATTATTTACTGTATTACTGTATTTGTAAATTAATGTCGTATCGTGCACAAATCTACGTGCTTTCCCTAAAATGACTCAAGTATCAAGATTCACAATAATGAATATTTCAGCAGCCATCTCACTTAGCTTTAACAACATGCGTGAGACGGCAAACAGCTGGTCTCAGCCTTAACTTGAAGATTAATGGGCCCGATATTGTGAACTTGGCTTTATAGAAACCCTTTTGTATAAATATTTATGTCAACTATAGCTATTAGTTAATGAAGGAGGGTTTTAGTTCGCTTAGTTTTAGTACTCATCTTCGAAGTTTTTTTTTTTAATACCTACTATTAAGGTAAGGCTTGACTCACGCTTGCAACACGAGGGCTATCGATATTCTATCTATTCACGTATTTTTACCCGACTGCCAAAAGCAGGGGTTATGTTTTTGAAGAACGAAATGTTTAGATTTAGTCCATACTTATGGATATACTTAAAAACCAGGGACCGGAGGGACCCACAGGATATCACTAGTAGCGGGTAGACAAGAAGCAAACACATCGTACGGTATCTGATATTAAAAACTGTTACTGAGATATTCACTAGAAAGGATTTTTGGACCTATGAACTTTTCCTTGTCTAATTTTTACTCATATTTAATATTGTCTTCACGATTAGAACAAGAGATTTTTAACGCATACTTTCATACTTTTCACTAAAAGATAAATCGACTGTTTGCCGTAAAAGAATGCCTCAACACAAATAGATACTTTTTTTTTTGGTGAGCGGGAAATCATCAAATGACTGCTCCCGTCCTGGGTGCGGCGGGAGGGCGTGCCAGACTTTTACTGACTAAAACCCACTCATTTTCCTTCGATTGCCCTTTATGTTCCAGGGTCACGGTAACTATTATAAACATTCCGCAACCCCGGCACACAAATAGATAATCAGAGACGTCAAAGAAAACCACAAACCAACACAGCCACGAATAAACTTTAATTTCTCAACACCTGATAAACGGTAGAAATATCCTCTAAACCGACCGCGGTCTAAAAAGTCTAGCAAATTCAAAAATTACAGCGAATTTCCCTCAGCCTAGATAGAAAGCGACACGAAAATTCAATTTCTCTATTACCACGTTAAAATGCTAGGCTTAAAGTCAGGATGGCTGCTTTTATTTTGTGACCTTTGGCGGGGTCGCTGTAATGTTTTAAAAGCAAAAGTAACGTGTTTATTATGTTAAGTCTCTTTGGGAAGATTTAAGGTCGGAAGTTTTGCTTTAAAATTAAATGTGGTACACCAACGCTCGACTTGAGATCATGGTTATGGGTTCTGGCTTCTTAAATTATGCGTAGTTGGAGATGTTGGATTAGTCAAAAAGAATGGACTTTCCCACTGGTGGCCGGAGAGGTAACTCACGATTACCACTCCACCCACTATAATAGTGTGAATCGAAGATATTGATTAATATAAATATTGGCAAAATAAAAATAATAATTTTCTTACATAATAACAACATCCAACTTTATATATTTGTTGTTTTGCTTCAATGCTAAAATCATAAATATTATGATCAATAACTATCGAAATGATGGCATATTTTTCCATAAAACGAATACTACTCTAAAAAATACGAGAAAGTAGTCATAAAAAATAGTCGACTCTGCATACTAAAATTTAACAGAAAATAATATTTTCTTGTTTCTAAAGAATAATCTCTCAAAAAAACTTTAAATATATCTGAGCCTATGTATTTTTTTTTTAGCTTATTTATTTATTCTTAGCAAAAGGCAATGTTTTGCTAGATAAGAAAAACGTTACAAATAGTTTTCACTTAGAACACCAACACTGACCGCACAAAAACGATTTAATTAATGTTTATTAAATAAATATTGACATAGTAACTCCTACCGCTGCATAAAACATTTAAGCAAAACCAAAACTGTGCTTGCATTTAATTTTTCAAAAAGCGCTTTGAGCGTCGGTCTGCATCTAATTAAACCACATATTCTCTCAAAAGAGAAAATTACATTCACAGGGAAACACCACTTTTATACTAAAAGCCAATATGAAAATAGCAAATTAAATATTACTTACTAATTAATTTTATATAATCTAAATCTATACTAATATTATAAAGAGGTAAAATTTGTAAGTTTGTAAGTTTGTATGTAGGGCAATATCTGGAACTACTGATCTGATTTGAAAAATTCTTTCAGTGTTAGATAGCCCATTTATCGAGGAATGCTATAGGCTATATACCATCACGCTACGACCCACGGGGGCGGAGCAGTAACGAAAAATGCGGGTGAAACCGCAGGGGACAGCTAGTTAATTATAAAGAGATGTAGGCGTAATTATTTATTTGTATAGATCATTTTATAGTCTGAAAAATAAAAATATTTCACTAATAGTAAACTACACTATGCAAGGTTAAGACTTTTTTAGAGTTTATTTATTTATTTAGGGCTCATCAACAACACAGACACAAACATGGTTATGTTACATTTAATACGTCTTATTCTAGTGTTAGTGTCAATAATAGACGTGCACAACATTCGCAACCCGAGTTCCGTGCGTTAAAGACATAACGGAACTCTTACAGCATAATTTTTCTGTCTGTATGTTTTTCTGACAAGACCCTTTAATCTCGAGAACCCGTAAAGTTATCGAGTAGCTATGAAACTGTAAAAAAGTCAAGTTTCTAAGTGAAGAAAAGAACAGATAATAAAAGAAAGTAAATCAAAATAAATACATTTCGACACTGTTAAAGGAATTTCATAGGGTCTCTTCGTTTACTAGGATTTCGAAATTTGGCATGAAGGAATATCATTTAGCTAAAATAAAGGAAAAAACCATAGTAGGTCTCAAAAAAATTTTAAAATACTAAAGCAAAAATTCTTTACCCACAAGTGTGTACGGAATCCTTAGTGCGCGAGTCCGACTCGCTCTTTGCCGGTTTTTTTATGGTTAAGTTGATATTAACAATTTGATATTATTACAGAAATTCTTATAAGGTATTCTTTTGTATTTCTTTTTCTTACCATTTAAAATCCTTATGTCGTCATTTGTTTTGTTTTTTTCAGTACCTTAATCAAAATCTATCCCAGAGGGCCTAGACAAGTGTCATTGTAGAATAGATATCGAAAACGAATAGATTGTCAAATGTATGGAATTGACATAAGCTTTCGCTTAACAATTTGACATCTCCATACATTTCACAATCTATTCGTTTCCGCTATCTATTCTACATTCCACTTGTCTAGGGGGACAGAACTGCTAATTAAAACAATACATATTCAAGCAAGAATAATAACAAAAAAGAAGTACATAATCAAGGTAATCAATTTCGGCTAGTTCAGATTTTTTCCAGGCCATGTCCATTTATCCAAAAAAATATAGTAATAACAAAGAATTCCTGGACAGCTTCAAATCCAGGGAAAACGCGGAATGTTCAGACACACCCATCATGAGACTTAACGCCCAACGCGGCGTGATCCGTGATTTCCCCCGGGGCACCGGTACTGCGCCCGTAACAGATGTACTACTATTTGGATACGTTAGATAAATTTCATCTTCGTTTATTTCTATGTCGAGTATGTGATTTGATTATTCAGCAATTTTTTCTTTATTTTATTGTGTTGATTTGTAGCCTCATCATTTAGGTTAATCTCTCTTCAAATTATTTCTCTAATTGCTTCTTAATATTTATGTTTAAACACGTTAACAATGTGAATGATAGCAAAAAAATCTTCTTTTACTTGAATCATATTTTCACTAAACAATTTCTTAAATATATCTAGATTTTCTTCATTAAAATTCCCTATAATTGGCTCGTCTTTCTCTTCCAAGATCCATGGGATCATGAAATATTTAATTCCGTCGCGCATGACGAGGGCTCTCCTTATTGCGTTTGCACTTGACAAATTATATTAGAGGCAAAGGTATTTTGATTTTTTCGGTTCACCTGACGCCGTTTAATCAGTATTCCTTCATTCTTTAATTGGATTTCAGTGATCATAGTCGAGACATATTTGGTTTTGATAATTCAGCTTTTGTGTTAAGAACAAAATGTTGTGTTTGAGATAAAAATGAGTTTGCATAGTGACTTGGAAACAATGTATGGCTAAACATTGTGACGAAAATTTATATTATAGAATCGTCATTGAAACTTCTTCTTTACTTCATATATCATCTACATATTTTTCGAGAGTCGTTGGGTTCGTCAGCCTCTGTCTAATCAATGCCAAGTCTGCATTGCTACGTCTCTTGTCAGTTGTATTTTGAGTATTGGCACCGCCAGATTCGGATGGATCAAATATAAGGATAGGTACTGGAGTGATTGTTTTTGCATATCTGACGAGGTTTACTTTGAATATTGCAATCTCTATATTCAGAGTGTTTTGTAATTTAGACCTACGGTCAAGTTGAATGAAATATGCATTTGTTTTTGTAAAAATGTGGAATGTTGTGCACTGTGAACCCCCAAGCAATGTTTGTTTCATGTACATTTGTATTACTGAATATTCTTTGTTTTAAAATTCTGCATCCTCATTTCTTTCAGTGCTACACCACAGTGCACTCATTTCTTTCAACTAATCCTAATGCTCTAAATCTTCATAATTCTATTACTTTTGCCTGGTTTTAATCACTAATAACGCAAAGGGTTTTTAAATTATGCATTTAGGTTAACCATTTTTTAAATTGAGTCGGAATGCAGGACGCACCTCTATCCTTTTCCAACGAGTGATAGTTTAAAGAATTTTAAACATAGTACTGTCTCGCTCACCGTAATCGTATTTAAATTTGCATATTTAAAAAGATGCCAGGGAAAGCTGCAATATCCTCTCATTTTGTATGCGTTTCCTATTTTAGATGGAGAAATATTTTTTGCTGCAAAGCGAGGGGGTGACGTTTGATCTTGGGTAAGGGGAGAGGAGTTTTGACTTCGTTTTACATTACGCTATGTTTTACTGAGGCAAGTTATGATTGCGGAAACACGACTGCTATTTTTCGGAGAAAAGTAATTTATTGCAGATTAGTTTCTGGTTCACTTGCTTTTACATCTTTATATTTGTTGTTCACTTTTTTACAAGTAGTAGAAATTCGATTGTTTTTATTTTTTTACTATAGCTTTCTGTGCTTCTCTTCCACTTTGAGTACCTACTTTTACTATTCCAAATCTAAGGTCGGGGTATATAATCGTTGCCCAGCAAGGGCTTTGGCTAGGCAATAATACTCCCACCGTTGCGTTGCACAACTACCAAAATACGAGGTGCAAAATAAAAAGGTAAGATGGAGACGGTGTATATACCTAAGCCTAAGTGCTAAGTAACATCTGTACTTGATATTTTATATTTTTGTGTTGGATAGCCCATTAATCGAGGAAGGCTATGGGCTATATAACATCACGCTACAATCTACGGGAACGGAGTTGTAACCAAAATTGCGGGTACAACCGCGGGAGACAGCTAGTACTTAATATATTTATCACGACCTATAACTTTTTCTCGAGTACAATATTCAGTATATAAAAAGTAATCAAAATTTCCTCTTTGAGTATAGGTAGATTGGCATAAAACTTGTATCCAACTTTATCAATATTAAAAACAAAAATCAAAAATGTATTGAGCTCTAACTAAATTGGACTAGTTTCATACTCTTTTCATATGTTCCAATCTGCACCAACAACAATAACTTCAATCTAAATAGAGTTTTGTTGAACAATGCAAAAATAAACCGGTATCGTATCGTACTATACCGTTCGGCTCAACTTTTAGTATGAACGTTCAATTTTGTTCAATGCATTAGAGGAATGAGTGAAATTTAGTACAATCAGTTTAGTTTAGTAAGCCTGATTGATTTTAGACAATACGATATAGGTTGTTTGTTTACAAACTAAACTTAAAATAAGTTAATTGCATTTTTTTCTTTCCATTTCATTAAGAAAAAGACAAGGATACATTTTATTTCCTTCTGTCAGATTAGCCAGCGCCTGAAGTAAATCGAAGTATTTTTAGTGGTCATGTTTTTAATCGTGACTAAATTATCAATGGACTGTCTTAACCTTTCAACGACCAACCGACAGCCGGCTGTTGGGCTGCTATTGTGTTTCTATTGTGTCTCAAATCACGTGTGTTGGAAGGATTTTAGACAGGACTAAACTACTATTTTGTCTTCTGTCCTTTTCTTAATAAAATGAAAAGAAAAAGATGCACTGAAGTTTAGTTTACTTTGAGAATGAGGAAATTTGCACCATTGTTTATGTCTGAATAAAAAACGGATACATTTGGTCTTGTTTACAATAGTTTTTCTATAATTCGACCGTCGTAGTTATAGTTTTAAGAATTTATTGGTAATAATTAAATAGGTATCCGATAATAAGTTACGGTTATAGGTTTGACCGCTACGTGTGTGTGTGTGTGTCTGCTTGTAGCATCCTAGATTTTAAACGGATGAACCAATTTTATTTTTTTTTTTCATTTGAAAGAAAATGGTGTAGCAATTTTTCTTAGTCATGTTTTATCAAAATCAACTCGTCTGCTTTATAGTCTTTTGTTCACTCGTATATTCAATAATTCCGGGGCGAGGTTTCCAAAGGTTTTTACAAAATTTACACTGGTTCATTTAGGTAGTGTGGTTTTTCAAATATAATCATTCAAATTTATGCCCAATTGACTAACAAATTGTGAAACAAATATACAGGCAAATTTATAACCTCTTCACGTTTGGATTCGATAGAAAATACCATTTATTTTAATCAGACCGAAATTGCACGTTATACTCTAAAAACCACTAGTTTCGAAGTAGAATAACTAAAGCACCAACCCATGCAGACGAAGACGGACGGCGATTCATAAAACCGACACCTTTCTCGAAAAGAGTGAAAAGTAAAATATTAAAATTTGAATGAAGGAAACATCAAAGTTTTCTACGTTGCATTTTCTTTTCCCGACGAATCAGGACTACACAAGATTTTTTTAGTCTCACAGAGAATCCAAAAGCTCTTTTATCTACAGAAATTATGAAGCTTCGTTCAAATTATGGAATATTTGTGGGGTAAAGTAAAAACGTTAAAGCGTCTTCTCTCTGCGAGGTTTTACCTTGATCTGTGTTTATGTGTAGTTGGTCTATGTCTGGTGTAAGTGCATGTTTTCTTTTTAATTTTTCTTTGCATTTGGTTTGCTAGTCTTTTGGCCTCGAGGTTGAATCACGGTTTTTGAGCTGAGAGTTCGATTTACTGTTTGGTTTTTCTAGTAGTAATGTCTTTGTTATTAGACAGATGCCCGAAATTCTATCGTCTAACAGAAGGCATATCGTGTTAGCTCTATGGTTTATTTTGGGTGGAAATGGAACCCATAACCGCTGGCTTCGCAGTCGGGGTCACACACCGCTGGCCCGGAATTGACATAGTAGGCATTGGGTGCAATCAAATTCAAGCTAGGCATAAACAATACAATCATTTGTTAGTTACAAATATTTAGTACTTAATATGTAACGTTTAAAAGTAAATAGAAATCGCGACCGCGACTGCAGCTAACAGGTTGAAAACTTTAAAACAGCTAAACCAATTTTAATGATTTAAATTGATATTAAAATCATCGTGTTGTCTAACAGCCATTTTAACTTACATTCTAACAGAAAAAAACTGTATCCAAATTGGACAAGCCTTTTTAAGAACTATAGTACCACAGACAATCAAACACATACACATACAGCTTTCATACTTATAAAACCCATCTTTTTGCGTTAGCAGTTTAAAATGGTTTGATAAGTTTCAAACAGAAAAAATCTCTTAATTAAAACTTATGTAAACATAATTATTAAAATAAACCCCTTAATGAGCCGTGACAACGTCAAACCTACCACGTAAGCTGAAGTGACGGGGAGCACTTACGAGCGCCATACATACGCTTTCATAAAGTTTGGAACTATAAGCTAGTTACATATTATAGACGTTGTATCTTATCGTGTAAGTTATATTGGTAGATGTTACCGCGCTTTCGAAGTTGGTGATAACATACCTGCTTCGAAATAATGTATGCGATAATGTTGGCTTTGTTGGGGTTTTGCTTTCGAGATTCAAACAAATGCGGCGCTGTGTAAGACTTGTCAAAGATGTCAAAATGGGTTCAGATTACATTCAGGAGTAGTTTTAATGTATGTAAAATTAATACTTCGAACACACGTGATTTGAGACTCAATAGAAAGACAAAGCCCGACAACCGGCTGTCGGTTGGTCGTTCAAAGGTTAAATTGTATAAAAAAACAAACTAGCTATTTTATGTAGAATAATAAACATAGTAGCTATATTCTCCCATACAGATCTGGGAACAAAAGAAAAACTTAGAATGTATTAGCTTCTTATCAGTGAAAATTGGCTCAGCTTACATTAGAAAGTAGTTGAAACGTGTGTAAAATTAAATATACAAAAAAAATGTAGAGCTTTCGCCCGTGGCTTCACCAGCGTTAATGTCGATGCTTTTTTTTTTGGTGAGTGGGAAATCATCAAATGACTGCTCCCGTCCTGGGTGCGGCGGGAGGGCGTGTCAGACTTTTACTGACTAAAACCCACTCATGTCTTCGATTGCCCTTTATGTTCCAGGGTCACTAATAATAATTAATAATAATAATTAATTAATTAATTTATAATAATTATAAACATTCCACAACAATGTCGATGCTTTTGACCCCTATTTGGTCCCTTTATGGTTGGAATTCCCAAAAAATCTTTCTTAGTGGCTACCACCGACTATTCACAAAGACCGCACTCTAAGCTTCATGTCACTATGCCCAGCGGTTTCGGCTGTGCTTTGATTTATCAACAGTCAGTCAGTTCACCATTTTATACACTACTGTAAAATGCTAAGATATTATTAATGTTATTTTAGTCAAGGGAAACATCATTTATTTAAAAAAAAACTGCATTTAAAGATTTTTGTAAATGTGTCACACTCGGGAATCGAACAGTCATGTGTAGTATACTAGGCCATGTGTATTTTTGGTCTTGCTCAACCCGCTAGGAGATGATTCTACTCATAAAAACAAACAACTTTTATTATGGAACCAACAAACAAAATATCAGCTGTTTCTAAAAAGTTAAATGCCCCTTTTGATAGAAACAGCTGATATTTTTGACGTGACAACGTCTTAAATTAGGTTGCGGCTGGGAGTCACTTATGAAAAAGTGTAACGCTCGGTAACGTTACGATGAGTCACCGAACGAGAGAGAGGCCCGCCGAATGCCTTGCGTCTCTCTCCCACTCAACTATGATCGGTAAAAGACGTTGTCACGTAAAATCTTCGCCCGTAAAACCGACTTTACAGGCAACCATTTTTTTTTATTTGTTTATCTTTAGTTAAAGGTTAATGATTAAACCAATGGAGTATAGATAGTACAATCGACCAATTGAATTATAAGCTTATTTTCCTACAAATATTCAAATACAATTAGGTCGACATTAACGTAAACATTTATTAAAAATGACTCTTGTCAAGTCTTGTTATTTTGAATTTTGACAATCTCAAACGATTTATCGTCAAAATGGGTCATGATTTCAATTTGTCGATAGCACATGATACACAAACACAAGAAACAAGTCAAAACATATTGATCTCTGAAATAGTCAACATTTCTTCACATTGTACAAAAGCCCGACCTTATTACGGGACCCGTAAACTCGAAAACCCGCCAAAAATCCAACGACAATAGTTACAAGTTTATTAGAATTCATCTGAAGACTGGTACAATGGCCGGCCAAGCGTGTAATGGAGACAAAATGACAACGACCTTGTAATCTCACAAATTGGGTGCTTCGGTACTCCGAATGTATTATCTCTTCAAGTTAGACTTTCACTCATTCCTCCATAATGAGTTCACCACAGAATTAGGAGAAAAACTGCTGAAAACGTAATGAGAAAATGTATTAAATTCTTTCTGATCTTAGCGAATTTGAAGAGTGTATTTTTCTGGAGATGGGGGATCTTCCATGAAATTAATGAGAGACGTGGATTGTTTTAATGGGAATTTGGTTTTTTAAAACGATAATGCTTAATTGTTTTGAGTATCTATTTGCGTGTTTGGTATGTCGTTTTGACCCTAAAGGCGGGCGCCTCTTGTGTATGTGGTTATGGGTTCCAAAACTAGAAAAGTACCAATGTTAATTTTTTAATTCATATTATGTACTTTATAAAGTTTATCTTGGACATCTCTGATATCCCGTACATTGGAAAGCACGTAAAGCCATTGGTCCCGGTTGTCATTCATAGAACTCTGACAGTCATTACGGGTAGTCAGAAGCCAGAAAGTCTGTCAAGTCTAACCGTGTCGCCCAGTTAATGGGTCGTGGAGGTCTGATAGTCAGTCGCTTCACGTAAAACACTGGTATCCAGCTGACTCCGGTTAGACTGGAAGCTGACCCCAACATAGTTGGGAAAAAGGCTAGGGAGATGATGATGGTAAAAACAGTTGAGTTAAGAAAAACCAAAAGCAGTCAGTCTATCATGTAGATACCAACCTTTTCCAACAAAAACCAATAAAAAAACAACCCACAAAAGAATATCGCACTTAATCTCAACCGTCTGTTAAGTTCGCAAAAAACCATTACCGAAATATTGAGTTCAATCATTCCCATGATGCGTTCAGCCATAACTTCGCCTTTCAAGGGACTGCTAAAACAATGAGGAGTTCTATAGTTCGTGACTTTCGCACAAACTTATATTAACGGTCCTCTCCAACCTTAACTTGGAGTAATAAGAGCTGATTTTGTGTAGCCAGATGTTGAGTAACTTTGCCAGAATTAATAAGAGATTAGCCTTGGGCCTGTGTTAACTATGAAGGTTGCTATAATATTGGTAAGTTACTAAGTGGTTTTGGGCGTTAAAAGACATCATCAAGGGTCGATCAGACTTCTGCAGATGTTTTAGGGTGCTCAATATTGGATAGCCTGTGTCCTTTTTGTTACGTTTGGAGTAATAAAGGGAATGTATTGGCAATATCGGATCCTTTTAGGATGATTTTGGTGCGCTCTGTGTTAATTTTGATATTTTTGCTAATAGGTAAATAGGGTATGATTGTGTTTCGAGTTTAATGTTAATACGTTTTTCTCTTGGGGATGTCAGTATCTTGAGTGTTTAATGGCAATGATTTAGTAAAGATGTGACTTTTTAACCATAAAAAGGAGGTTCTCAGTTTTACCGGTAGGTATGTATGTTTGTTCGCAATTATCTCGCGTTAGGCAGAAACGATTTTGTTGCGATTTTCAGAAAAGTATTTCTTATATTTATTTATTTAAACTTTATGTACTAACACCGTACAAAGGCGGACTTAATGCCTTAGGCATTTTCTACCAGTCTACCTTAGGGTGATGCAGAGACAAAAACATAGTAGGTGCAAAAATACAGAAAAGTAACAGGACTTAAATAAAATAATACAATACTTAAATACATGAATACATACATAAATATATACATACATACTATATACATACTATATATACAAAGTGAAGAGAGATACAAATAAATACAAGGAGAAATGCAACAAATTAATTGTGAGACGAGTCTGCCAACTCCTTAAGTAAATGTTCTCGAGCTTTTACTTTGAATGTGAACCGATTGTTAGCCATCCTGATATTCTGAGGAAGCGCATTCCAGAGAAAAACCGCTTGGACAGGAAAAGAAGATTTAAGGAAACCAGAACGGTGAGAAGGACATCGTAGAAGACGGTTATTCGAAGAACGTAGATTTTTGCTGTGCGCAGAACACAAATATTGAAAGAGAGAAGTCAGATAGGAAGGTGAACTAGGTTTGTCTAGAAGTGAAAACAGGGTAGTCAAAGCCCTTAACGCTCTGCGCTGTCTGATGGGCAACCATTTTAAGATTAGCCGATGTGCGGACACGTGATCATACTTACGAAGATTAAACACGAATCGAATGCAGTTATTAAGAAGACGGTCAAGTTTATTGAGTAGATCTGCATTCAGGTCATAGTAACACACATCACCATAATCAATAATGGGGAAGATAAGGGACTGTACCAGCATTGCCTTTATGCTAGATGGCAGTACATTTTTTAACCTATACAGTGAACGCAAAGTCCCGGTAACTTTGTTGCTCACACACGCGACCTGCTTACGCCAGTCCAGGCAAGTATCGACACACAAACCAAGATCCTTGACGTCGGAGCTAAATGGAATGACATTGCCATCAAAAGTGACTGGTGGCACCGCTATACCATTCAAACGTCGCAAACTGTAAGTGCTACCGATAACGATAGCCTGGCATTTGGCTGGGTTAACCGCTATCCCAAACCGATCAGACCAATCTTTAACCACTGCTAAGTTCCGGTTTAGCTCCTCTATTGCATCGCATATGTTATCGACACTTGCCTGACTGTAGAGCTGCAAATCATCAGCGTAAAGATGATACGCACACTGAAGCTCGGTAGTTATGAGATCAATAAAAATAGAGAACAGAAGTGGAGATAAAATACCGCCTTGAGGGACGCCAGCAACAAGATTACACCAGCTGGAAGATGAGTCTCCCATCAAGACAGACTGCTGACGCCCCCGAAGATAGGAAGAAAACCAGTACAAAACCTCGGGTGAGACCATAAAACAGGAGAGGATGGATAAAAGGACGTCGTGACTGACGGCATTAAAAGCATTGGAAAAGTCTATCAACACTAAAATAGAAACTTTAGTGTCTTCCATTCCCCGCCTTATGTCATCAGTCACTTTAAGGAGAGCAGAAACGGTACTGTGGCCTGGCCTGAATCCAGACTGGAAAGGACTAATCAGGAAATTCCGGTAAATGAAGTGGGCGAATTGCTTATGAACACAGGCCTCAAGTACTTTAGACAGAAAGGGAAGGATGGAAATAGGTCGAAAATGACTTGGAAGGGTGGGATTCGGAATTTTAGGAAGTGGTCGGACACGGGCTTTCCGCCATATTGAAGGGAATACACAGGAATAAAGGGAAAAGTTAATCACATGGAAAATTGCTGGGAGGAGCTGATCAAGAGCCAATACAATCATGTGGCGACTGATGTTATCACAACCCACAGCCTTGGATTTGATGGAGAGGATAATCTTTTTGATCTCACTAGGATCGACTGGTTTGAAGGTAAAAGGGGTAATATTAGATCGCGTCAGTCCATCAAGGTAATCAATAGTTTTACATTTGGTTAGACTATCAAGCGTAGGAACAGAGGTGAAATGGCGATTTAGATCGTCTAGACCAATTGTTATTGGAGGGTCTGAATGTCGCGATCTGCCGATACCCAGAGTTCCAAGGAACTTCCAAATATCGGCAGGAGAAGAAGACGTGATATTATCAAGAATGTGGCGGCGTTTAGCGTTACGTATCATCTGGTTACAACGATTGCGAGCAGTTTTGAAAAGGTTCCAATTATCCTCTGTCCGATCTTTTTTGAACCTACGGAACGCACGATCCCTTCGCCGCATTGCCATCCGAACACCTCGGTTCATCCAAGGCGCAGGAGGGCGCTTTAGCTTGATTCTTCTGATGGGAGCGTGCGTGTCGTACAACTTCACTACAGCTGTGTTGAAAAGATCAACTTTGTCATCAATTGTAGTAGCTTCTTGTAGAGGTGTCCAGTCAATGACAGAAGCATCTTCCAAAAGTTTATCAGTATCCATCCTTGCAAAGGCACGCCTGTACTGGAATAAAGGTTTAGGTTTTGGTGGTTTGAGGATATAAGACAGAAAAATAAGGTCGTGATGGGAAAAGCCAGGAGCCACATGCTGACCATGTGAGGAGACTAAGGAAGGATTAGAGACAAGGATAAGGTCGAGCCAGGAATCATCACCGATAGTGTTTTGATGCGTTGGTTGGAGTAGCAACACGTGCAAACTGGCTGACTCAACCAGATGCAGGAGCTTACAGGATCGTGAGGAGGTATGGGCCAGGAGGTTGGTGTTGAAATCACCCATGATAATGTGATGTGCGTACTCCGAACCCAAAGATTCTAGAACCGATTCGAATTCGATGAAGTAGTCAAGGGAAGGAGGACAATACACAACTCCAAGAACGGTTTTAGTTCCTTTTACACTAACCTCAAGAAAAAGAAACTCAGCCGAACTATTACATGAAGAAATAGAGAGAATTTTAAAAGGAAAGTCAGCACGAAGATAGATTGCTACACCACCACCTCTCTTACCGATCCGATCATTTCGAAGAAGAACGAACCCAGGAAGAGAGTAAGTAGAGGATAAGAGTTCTGGCTTTAGCCAGGTCTCAGAAATCAGGACGGCATGGACGTTATTGTTTGTAAATGTGTCGTATAACTCGTTGTAATGGCTCGGAACGCTCTGGGCATTAATGTGACAAATGTTGAACAGCCCGTCACGGTTATGATTGAAACTTTGACGTAGGAGATCGCCAAGGGTGTCTGTTAGTGAACAAAAACTGTCATCACCTGAAGTAGCAGAAGATTCGTTGGCAGAGAAAAAAGACTCATTATCACAAAAAGTTGTCACAAAATATATATCTAAATAAAAATATAAACCAAAATAATAATATAATAAAACAAAATAAATATTAGAGAACCAAATGCAAATCTATAGTAAAACACTTGCATCTCTGCACCACCCGCCAGCTAACATCATATAATGTTATGTTAATAAAAACAGATTATAATAACAAGAAACTAAGAGAAAAGTGATTTAAGAGTGGGTTTAAGTATTTTAACCGACTTCAATAAATTGTCATTGGTAGATCCCGGCTTGGTAGGTCCTGGTTGTCATTCGTAGATCCTTAACAGTCGTTACGGGTAGTCTGAATTGCTGTTGAAGCTAAGAGCTACCTGAAATACAGGATATCAGTTCTTAGTCGATCCTAAAATTATAAAATAGATAAAATAGAAAAGATTTGATTGTTTGTTTACGGGTGAAACCGCTACAAACAGATTGCGTAATAAAAAATGCTTTTAAAATTGTATACAGGTTTACATAAAACATAATTATACAATGTAGGAAGTCCATAAGCGCTCTAAAATTTTAAATACATTCATATTACAAGACATTGTACACCATTTAGATCAAACAAGGTAATATCTAAACACTCCCACAATAAGATCCCATACAAATTGTTCCACCACATTTCTACATCCTCACGGCTCTACTCCACCTGATTAGAAGTCTCAGGTCTCGCCTCTCGCCAATTACGTCACGACAACTCGATCAAACCGCACGTCAACGCAGCTATTCGGATTTCGTCGGAGCAAGCTCAGCAATATGTCGTCACCGACGCCCTTATTCGTTGGAATGACGTTTTCGACGTCCGACATCGGGCGGCGAGCGTTCGAGTGTAAATGATGTGCCAACGGTGGAATAAACGTCAGTCGTCCGCGATCCGACCAATGGCGTGGAGGTACGAATATTGGAAATGGAATGTGATGTGGTTTTGTTTTTTTTTTAAGACGTGAGAAACATAGGGGTAAAGGATGATTGCATGAGAGCCAACATAGCGTAAATACATTCGATTTTTTAATCGCGCGTCTTTTGTTTTTGGTATGAAGCCTTGGTTCGTATCAATACATAGAGTGGAACACTCTTTGTTTATGTTCGAAAAAGGTTTTTGTTTCTTTTTTTAAATTCAAAGAATTTTGTCAAGATTTTAAAATTAAGTAAATGCACTTACCTATGTCAAGTCAGCTTGATCCACATTATCGTTTAAGTATGTTTAACTAGATGTCCCTCTCAGTTTTACTCGCGTTGTTTACGTGGGATTGTTGGGAGAAAAACTATCCTATGTTCTTCCTCAGACTAAGGACTATCTATGCACCAAAGTTCATTTAAATCGGTTCAGTAATTACAGGCATGGCGTGTAAGGAGACAAACAGATAGAGTTACTTTCGCATTTATAATACTAGCAAGTGTGGATATACCTATCAGTGGTTTAAAATAATAAGGTTCACAGGATAATATTAAAACAAAATCATTAAATGTTTAGATAGGTACCTCTGGATTTAGTAGCTCTATGGTAGAAAGAACACTCAATTTAAATTGGGAGCTCGATTTAGATCCACGATTTCAATCAACTATCACATGTTACGTCCTTTGATGATACACCATTTGTATTAGACAGGGTTATTTGTGCTTAATAACCAGAGACTGAAATAAGTAGATCGATTTTATTTAAGTCAATGGCGCCGATTCTCTAAGTCACAAACTAAACTAAGCTTAAGTTTAGTGCACCTCTTTCTTTTGATTTTATTAAGAAAAGTAGTCCTGTCAAATTAAATTACTTCATAGATTAAAATGTACAAAAATACGTCAATTTACTTCAAATGCTGATTAATTTGACAGGACTAAACTAATTATGTATCTACTATCTTTTTCTTAATGACATGAAATCCATATCCTTTTAATATATTATAATATCCTTTTCTTTTCTTAGGCCCTATACGCTTACCGGCGCTTGTCAGAGCTGGTCCGTTCTACACAAAGGAAGCAGGTTGAAGCAGACTAATCAAAATGGCGGAATGATTTGCTTGCAGTTGTTATGGCAACGCCCAGCGCTGTTCAGCGCGTGTTGAAGCTTGTCGATGTTCATAGATTTTCCTGCGCGGGTTACCAGCGTTGACAAGCACTTATAAGTTTCCAGCTTTCTTTCTGTATACGGCCTTAAACACGATGCATAGTACTTAAATTTAGTTTTGTTCGTGAACAAGGAAATCAGGGCTATTGATGTCAGTCTTATAACTAGCTGTCGCTCCCGGTTTTACCTGCATTTTGGTTACTACTCTGCTACCCTCGGTGGTGGCGTGATGTTATAGCCTTCCTCAATAAATAGGCTAACTAACACAAACAAAGTTTGTTGTGTTAATCGCGGTATTTTCAGAAGCTACTAGTCGAATAAAAAATATATTTTGTTAGACAACCTAATCATTGAGAAAGGCTATATAACATCACGCTATTACCTGCAGGAACAGAGCAGGAGCACAACAAAAACGGGGCTAAAACCACTGGGGTTAACTAGTTATAGATTATTTCTACCTAGGACAAACATTGTGTAATGAGCACGTTTGTTTGTTAACTATATTGTGTACCAAAAAAAATATGCTCATCACACAAAGTTTGTCCTAGGTAGGAATCAAACTTACTGCCTCCGGCTTAGCAGTCGGGATCACTAACCAGACCAAAAGGCCCATCCGCCGCAACTTGCAAAGCAATGTTTATTTATGTCGGCCTAGAATTTCAGTCAAATAGATTTTACTAGCACCGCGTTCAGAAATCACACTCCATTCAATTTTAGTTCGATTTGGAGCAGAATTTAAATCATTGGCGAGCACTGTACAGGCCGACAAGTATGCTATTTCCTTCCTTCCTAAATATAATTCTGAGTAAAGCTAAAATGTTTTTATTTTATTATAATTATTATTTATCTAGCTTCTGCCCGCAGTTTTGTTTGCGTGGACGTTAGACACCGTGGCTGGTGAGACGAGAGACATATTCATAGACACGGTAATGCTTACATATTATGACAAAAAAAAACAATATTAAAATATTAAAAACAAAAAAAATTGTCGACGGATCAGTTCTTTCCGAGAAATCGTTATTTTGTGGCGACATCTATCGCCTAACATACAAACTGTCATTCTACATCGCGGTATAAGAGTTTGACGTGTCATTAGCGTAGCGAAATTTAGATCAAAACCTACGTACCCGTCTAGTCAGAAGATCCTCCCTTTTTGAAGGATGGAATGGAGGAACTATACACTCTGTTCCTCATACCTCTTAAATTTTATTGAATGACTATCAAAGTGTTGGCCCAACTAAGTGGTCACCGCTGTCTATAGACAACTGAATCACAGATGCCTCACAGACTCAGTTACGATGACATCCCAGAGCCAAAAATATTACCTTAATAATGTTTTGTAATTTAGTTCTGTTGATTTTACGACTCAAACCCTAAATAATAAAAAATGTAATACTTACATCGTCTAGACTCAAAGGCAATGCTTTCAAAACTTTAATGTCCTTATTAATACTCCAAAAAACGCTAATTTGCTGTTAAAATAGTCAGTCATAAAACATTTAATATGAATCAAACTTCGAAATATATATTTCTTCAATTATTATTCAGTACTAGCAGGTTGTCTCCCGCGTTTTCACCTTCATCTTTGGTTATTACTTCGCTATCATAGATTTTATCGTGATGGTATATAGCCGCCTTCTTTGATAAATGGGTTATCCAATACAAAATATTTTTTCAATTCAGAATCAGTATTTATTCAGATTAGCACGTAACAAACTCTTCAGCCTGTTAATACTAGTATGGATTCTTCTTTTTACATCTTTTTGTCGCCTTTGTTGTTGCTTTGAAATTAATTTAATTGATTTCTTTGGCCAAAGTGACATCATAGTTTGTTACTGGCGAGCAACTGGTAGGCAGACAGACAGACAGACTTGAAACACGTAATGTTTCCTATTTTCTGGCAGATGTACAAAATCCGCAAAAGATACCATATAATACTAATAAGCTACATCACAGCACGAATAAGCCATTCATATCTTTCAAAGGTCCTCCCAGTGTTACACAGCTAAACTTAGTACACTTTCCATTAAGTACTGATTACTTGAAAGCTCTACGCCGTCACGTAGTGAGACAATGCACCTATTATAGAGGACAGCACCGATCATAACGTTCTTATTGTACTTAGATGGTAGTATGGAAGATGACACGTCTGATGTTCATTGGCTGACAAGAGTAAGACTTACAAAGATGTAAAATAAAAACCCCAGACCACGAAGTGGTTACTAGAAGATAACTTCGAAACCACTGAATCGATTTAATAAAACATGCTAAAGAACCATTGCTTGTTGGTCTAGTTAGTGGTTAGTGACCCTGACTGCTAAGCCGCAGGTCGTGGGTTCGATTCCCATCCAGGACAAATTTAGTGTGATGAGCATGAATGTTTGTTCTGTGTCTGGGTGTGATTTATCTATAATATTATGTATGTATTTAAAAATATATAAGTAAGTATGTTTATCAGTTGTCTGGTTACCATAGTACAAGCTACGCTTAGTTTGGGATCAGGTGACCGTGTGTGAGTTGTCCGAGGATATTTATTGCTAGATAACCTTATCTAGCAATAGTTCTTAGGCTAAGTAGGTACTTCGATTAAAATATATATCGAGCGTCCATCTAAAGTGACCTGCCTAAATCCATTTATGGACTATAATAATGTTCCCTGTATGATTGAAGAATCAAGGCTGTGGTTTAACCAATACGGCGTGCAATTACATAAAAATTGAATTTACCATAAAAAAAATTGCAGTAGCAAATGGCAATATACTCATCCTGCGCACATAAGATTTCTCTCAAACATAACTGGCCGAATACCATATTCAATACACCTTTTAGCCAGGTACAAAAAACATCGGTTATGTTTTCATAAAAAGGCAACCTATAAAGGTTCACGCACTTTATTACGTACTATCAGCAAAATATTTTATTTTTGCGTCCATTACTGGCTTTACTACATCCAAACCACATTTTATCAATGTTTAAACAGCATTATCAAATGAAACCGTTCGAAGTGAGGGTTAGAAAAACGAAATAAGTGAAGTACTTAGTGTTAGCGGACCTGTACCACGTACCGTCTTAAGTGAGGCTGCACGTGATCACCGGAGCACTTGTAATATAGCTTAGGTAGATGTATAAAACTTTGGTATGTGTTCTTGAAGTAAATGTTGAAGTATTGTGTTTTTAACAGGAATTATGTGCTATTCATGCATGAGATTTTGGGTTTAGTGTCAGACTTTTACAGACTAAAACCCACCCATGTTCCTTCGGTTGCCCTTTATGTTCCGGGGCCGCGGTAACTATTAGAACTGTTGCCGCAACTCTGGTAGGCATTGGCCCTAGAGGGTGCCGTCACGTTCTGACTGCTCTTTGAGGCGCGCGTGG
Source organism: Athetis lepigone (assembly GCA_033675125.1). Classification (NCBI taxonomy): domain Eukaryota; kingdom Metazoa; phylum Arthropoda; class Insecta; order Lepidoptera; family Noctuidae; genus Athetis; species Athetis lepigone. Next base: position 5,335,090 of record CM066243.1, read on the forward strand.
ACGCGGGCCTGGTCCTAGCCGGACGGCGAGCTACCCATCGCTCGCCGTCTGCAGACCTGCGCCTACGGTGGCCGGTAGTCGTCTTGCGATTCCAAACCTACCAAATCCTTCCACTTCTATAAAAGTCGACACAAAACAGCGAGTAAAAATAACATCAATTCTTTTATCAATGACAAATAAACATGTTCTATCTCACAGTTCAATCGTGACTCGATACCAGAGACAAATTCCGGCGTCTCTCTGTTGTCTATACATCGGTAATTTACCCTTTTTACCTTCTTACTCAACAAAGTTTCTCTGAATAACGGACGTGTTAGGCTGTGTTCGTATGTGGCGTTTTTTTAACGTTTTGCAAAAAACAGACTTATAGTGAAAGAGTAGTGTTTGAAAGTGGATTACTGGTCAAGGAAAATATCAATATAGGTATTTTTTTTTATTTAAGTGACCTGCGAAGTATGTTGACCGCCACGCTTTCTAAAGTTGGATTTCAGACTCGTAAATTTTTTTAGAGACCTTTAAATTCTATAATGTATTTAAGGAATGTAAGAAAGTTAGAATTGGTAACGTTTATCTGTTTCTTACAAGGTCTGCAGCCCAGTGGTGTTACGGGATACTTTTAAATGCAATAAGAACGGGATTATGGAATGTTTATAAAAGTTACCGTGACCCCGGAACATAAAGGGCAACCAAAGGAACATGAGTGGGTTTTAGCCAGTAAAAGTCTGACACGCCCTCCCACCGCACCCAGGACGCGAGCAGTCATATGATTTCATCTGAAGTAGTATTATTACCTTCATGGAGATGATAATTTTCCTAAAAATAAATTAAGCTACTACCAAAATGATAATAATATCGAATAATTCGTCGATACTTACTCAAAATAAAATAAATAAAAGCTGTGCTAACACTCGTCATCTTAGTGAGAAACTGTAAATTAAAACAAGCTGTTTATAATAATGTAACGACTAACGAAAGAAAAGGAGTCGATACGACTAGAGTAAAAAATACGAAACTATTAAGTGAAATAGTTTCGTATTTTTAGTTGTTCATTAGTTAGAGCTGTCACTAATATTAAAACATTCGTACAAAACTAACACTACATGCCACATATTGTTATGCGTTGGATGGCAAATCCCCTGGCCAAGGTAAAAGGCAGCTTTACACGGGAAGTAAGTAGTGAAAATAATCAATTAAATAGCATATAGCCAATCTTCTGATATTGTCGAGATTTTTTTTAAGTAATACAAACCATTAAATGTGCTTTCATTATTATTAAAAATCCTTAACACTACATTTCTTTAGACAACCGTTTCTCGGGCAAATACACGCATGTATGATTCGTTTAAAAAATCTAAATACCGAGGACTTGGTATTTAATGAAATAATCGTGTTTACTGTGGCAACTTATTAATAGTAATAGGGTTTTGCCAAGTGGGACGTGACATTTAGAAAACTTATAAATAAAATAGGAAAAAGAAACGCCAAGATTTGTGAAATAAAGATGATGAAAACCAAAAAAACATTTTTTTTTAAATTTTAAAGTAGGTACATTAATACAAAACCTCTTTACTTAACTTGATGACTGTTAGACTCGAATCAAATCGAGGCAGTCAGTCGTGGCCTCGTGGGCATACATTCTTCGGGCAAATGTTTATCGGGCAACCATTAATTCGGTCAAACTTTTTTCGGTCAAATGAACACCAGGAAATCGGGACGCACTCAAATATTTTCGACATCGAAAGGGTAGCCACTTTTACAATAGAAAATAACCGCGAAAAATTCACAGCGTTCGCCCGCCAAATCTATAACTGGACTAAACCAGTTTCGTCCTGTCACGCTCGTCGGAAACGGGACACAAAGGGGCACTCCGCAATCACGCTGTTTGTAAATCTTTCACGTAGGCACGTGAGCCGGAATATTGAGTATTGACTCACATGGCTGCATACTAAATATTAATCGTGTAGCCGACTAAATATTGTCTAAATATTGCGGTGGCTAGAACTAATGTTATTGGTCGGTTTGTCCGAATAAGTCGGCAGAAGGGTGGTTAGGAAAACTTTGTCTGGTCTGATGATTTTTCTGTTATGAAAAGTATTTTTAAACATACATGGGGCACCTTTGGTGTTATTACTAGTAATAAACAAATGGTGGCACCAATATAATATTTTTTTTCGAATTCTAAGTTTTTGCAATTATTTTGGATTATACATTAATGTGTTATTTATTTCTGATAGCACTGTATTCGAGTTTAAACTTAAATTAATTCGTAAAAAAAAACTTTTTTAGGGCAGTTCTATGTCAGAGCTTAACAAATTTTTTTAATGATTTTCAAATAAAATCAGAATCAGCAAAAATAATAAACAAAGAATTCGCTTTACAAAAAACATACACCTAATGATAAACTACGATGTTGGAGTTTTTTAGGCTATATAAAGTAAATATAGTCTCTTCACTATAAAACCTTACATTATACCAACTACAATAATTTCTTTTACATAAATACCACGCTTTAACCACCCAACTTCAAAAAAGCTACTTGATTTTCAAATAAAAAAATATATTTACATAGGTACAGTCAACATCAAAAGTATGCGAGAATTTGTCTCCAAAGTTATTTAATGAGGGTTACTCATTAATAATTAAAAGTCGGACGATTCGAGGAGACTCCAGCAGAAATTCTACAAAGTTGAAGCCAAGTTTATTATTTGATGGAAACATATTTCCAACCATTTATCTTTAAGAGTTAGATGGAAGAATGGAGAGTTTTAGAAATTGGCTTTTTTTGTGTACCACATATCTTTAAGTAAGCATCACTATCATTTAAATGTGGTGTCCAAGTCTCATTTGAAATGAACTATTTTTTTTTCAATTCAGTTCTGGAATTATTTATTCCTAACACACATGCATTTTTTTGCTGACTACTAAGAAAAGGCAGTTACGAAGTTAAATTCATAGTAGTAGTTCACCAAAATGCCTGATGTCCTTTCAAGAAACCAATTCATAAAATTTTAAGTATCTTTACTAGAAACATGAAATTCGCACAGTAGTTTCCTTCCATAAACAGAGTGGAAAGTTTCTTATCCTGTTGAAAAATGTGCACTTGACCCTTTAGTTTCAGTATTAGGTACTCCCTCCAACAATAATAATTGTCTATGTCCAACTGTTTTTACATTTTTTTTTATTTGTGCTAATGTCACGTCAATCTCTCATTACGCGATGTAGGATGTCAGTTGCTTCACATAGTGGGAAGCAGAATCGTCACATTCTTTACTTATTACAATCAATCAATCAAAGTATTTATTTAACTAAGACCATTTATGTCAGAGACAGTCGGTTAGTCAAAAAAATAAAAGTTAGTTACTGTCATACACGGCAACAAAATATACATTTCAGTAATTAAGTATCACACCACCAAACTACACTCTTAAACTCTAACAAAACTACAACACTACAACAAGAAAACTATGAAATATTCGACGAAACTTTACAACACAACTTGAGAACAAGTGAACAACACCCTTTGAACGAAACTTTCTGAATAGAACCTGACCGCGAACATACGTCACAGGCGACGATTAATCAATTAGGCATCGACTTCACGACGGAACCCTTGTTTATTGCGCGACAACGTTTTAGGCGCTGCGGTTTTTGATTTGTAGATCTGTTTGCTGAACCCAGATATGGAATTGATAGGGTTTTCGGTTAGGATTGTTTGAATTAGGCACATTGTTGGTTTCAAGTTGTGTAATTTCTTGTCACGGTTTGATGCTGTTGGGATGTTTTAAAGGAGCGTAAATCGTTTATTTATTCCGTTGTTTTTGTTCGTTATTTAGCTTGTAAGGATGTTTGTTATCGCGAAATTAGGCAAAGACGTAATGTATGATCACGCAGAACCAAAGACGTGATTTTGAAATCGCGGAACACGCGGGGTACCTAAAATCCAAATAATAGTACTCTTGTGATCCGTTCAGACATTATTTGCTTATTAGTCGTTGGCTTAATGTTTTTCTCTTAATATATAAAATTAATCTATAGTCTTTCGCCTGTTTGCCTATTTAGTCTTTAAAATGACCAATTCTGATTGAAATCATTATTATTGTATGTAACAGATGGAGTTATAAGAAATAGTAGCATAAAACACCACATAAGGATTTTAGAGCGTAAAGCAGAGACTAACTCCGATTAAACCGCGGGGAACCGTTAACAAAGGAACGTACGTGTACTACAAAATAAGTCATTTCACAACGACACTAATTTACATTTTACATTTAAAACACACAAAAGATAGATAAAGATTTCAAAGAGTTCTTTAAAAACTCCATTATACAGAATTAATGAATCGCTAATAAACGACTACATTTACGCTTTCCAATGCATAAAATATCCGCCATTATTCCTTTCACAACAAAAAACGATGCAAAAGAAATCTATGTTCGAAATAGTTGATTTTCATCCGTGTAGAATGGACAATTTTTATTTTAGCAATAGTTGTTGGATCGAAGCTGTGACAATGTTCGACGCGTTAGACCAGACTAACTGTACGTTATTGGATGAGTGGGTACTACATTGAGTTAGCTCGAGGCCGCAGTGCGGTTTTTTACCGCGCGCACCACGGTGTAAACAGTCGCGGCTAAAAACCGCCGACTTAAAGGATTTTTCAAGTGGATTTAGAAGAATAATGGTAAAATAACTTGTGTGACTTTTTCCGGTTTTCGTGTTCAATAACATAAGAAGATTAAGTTACTGTGTTCAAGCAGTAAGCACGGGAAATTGCAATAATATTCATATTTTAATCATAGAAATGCGACACATGAATTAATAGTCATTTGTTTTGTGGCTTTTTTACCTTATCAAATCAAACCTCTTTCTGCCGCAAAGCAGCACTGCTATGTATTTGAAGAAGCGTATGAGGTGAGCATATTATTTCTGTCTCTGCGATGGCAACGCTTCTTAAGACCTCCAGTATTTTAAATGCGAAAGACAGCGGTGACTAGTTGCCATCAGCTAATTGGCCACCCCATCATTATAACAAGTGTAAATTAAAAATTAGAATACCCCCGCCCACGAAGTTATTTAAATTGCGACTTCGGCTAACAAAAGAGTTGATAACTCCGAAACGGCTAATCTGATTTTGATGAAACATCTAAAAACCATTGCTAGATAACCTACCTACCAATAAAAACGGCATCGAAACCGGCCATTACATGAAGGAACCATTTAAGAGCTACGGTTCCACGAACAGAAAGACAGACAAGCAGACACTCATACATAGCGGTCAAACCTATTAATATAACTAAAGAGCAATAAACTAGGTGTATTTTGATCCTGCACAACCCGCTAGGAGATGATTCTACCCATGAAAACAAACAACTTTTATTGTGGAACCAATTCTGAAAAGTTCAATGCCCTCCCGACCATAATGTATGAAATGTATGTTACATACATTATGGTCGGGAAGACTAAAAATACACCTAGTATAAATAATATTTTACTGTTTTACGGGATTTAATGCGCACGTACCTTTTTTATTTGTTTTTCGCTTGACGTTTCGGCAGGGTTACACCTGCCATGGTCACAAGCAGACTGTTCGGCGACACTACTCCGTCGATGAAGATGAAGATAGATAGATTGAAAGGTACGTGCGCGTTAAATCCCGTAAAACAGTAAAATATTAATATGCAACGCGAAAGTTTAAAGTATAGTATAAATAACACTGTAAAAAATCGTATCACAGTCCAAGTCTTTTGTATTCATAGAAAACATGCTTTGCTGAAAAAAAAACATTTCTGTTATTTGCATACACATTTTGAATAACAAGCGGATTTTCCATTACAATCCAGATTACTCCATCCGATATTTTCGTACTGTGTACAGAGCCGTAGGATTTACAAAAACAAAACATATATCAGGAAAAACGTGGCCACAAAAGCATTTATAGTGAAAGTGAAATCCTTGCATGTTATAAAACAAAGACTTTTCTCGCGTCTGTCTGGTTGTCTGTTTGCAATATACTTAAAAAGTCCTAAATGGATTTTAATGTAATCAGTAAATTAATGCCGAAAGTTTAGTTACAAAGCCTTATAAAGCTGGGGTATTTAAAAATAAAGTCCCACGCTACGTCGGTTTGTCTCTGTGCTTGCAATAAACTCAAAAACTGCTGAACGAATTTTCATACATCCTTATTTTTACTAACAGACAGAGTGATTCATAAGGCAGGTTTAATTGCATAATATAGTAGAGAATGCTGTCAATTTCAAAGATTTGTAATAATCATACAAAGCTGCCCCCCTAGACAAGTGGCATTGTAGAAAAGATAGCGAAAACGATGTATGCTGGAGACGTCAAATTGTTTAGCGTAAGCTTATGTCATTTCCATACATTTGACAACCTTGTGGTTTTCGCTATCTATTCTACAATGCCACTTGGCCAGGCCCTGATCGGGTCGCTAGTTATAAATAAATTAATAAATTGTTTATTTTGAAAGAAAGTAATAATACAATTTTCTTACGTAGGTACTTTATTACAGTACAATTGCATATTTACCTTTACTAGGTTACAAACTTGTGACTCGCGGCATGAAATGCTTATGCAATATTCCGAAAAGAATAACGATGTAACTGAAATTCACAACCTTTGACACCTTTGACATAACCATTGATAATAATTTGACAAATAAGAACACTTTTTTTCTTGACTAATTATTTATGTATTTTACACCAGAACATTGCCGGTCTCATTAATAAATCTGATGCTCTCACAGTCTGTTTATGTGATCTTTCAGAACGAAATGTCGATGTAGATGTACTATGTATTTCAGAGCATTTTATGATGGCTCGCTGTGAGAATCAGCTACACATACCTAATTACAGCTTAGCCGCCTGTTATAGTAGACAGACAAGTAGGCGAGGCGGTGCTTGTATACTTGTCAAACATGGCATTCAATGGAAAGAATTGACCAATGTAGCAAACATGTCCTTGCAAAGTATATTCGAGTGCTGTGCAATTAATTTAACTGACTATAACATTATAATTGTATGTATTTATAGAGTACCCAACTCAAATAATATAAATGAGTTTTTCGATAAACTGGAAACTGTTTTAGAATATTTAACGAAACAACGATGTAAGAATATAGTTTTAGCTGGTGATTACAACATTGACATTTTAAAGAGAAGCAAACTGTCAGCCGAATTCGAGTGCACTCTTTTAAATTTTAATTTACAACTTGCCTTGAGACAACCTACCCGGGCTGCGAGCCAAACATGCATAGATAATTTTGCGCATGATTTTGACGAGCGACGTTGTACATCAGAAGTATTGGAGTTCGCGCTCTCTGATCACACAGCACAACTAATGAAGTGCCCCGTTAAAAAAAAAGATGTTCTTAAGTATTATCGCAAAAGGACACGAGACTATAGTCAGGAAAATTTAACAAAATTCAAGTCTTGTTTAAGTAGTCTATCCTTCTCAGATGTGTACGAGATGGACGATCCTAATGCAGCCTACAACTGTTTTATTGAAACGTTTCAATTATTCTACGAGTTATGCTTCCCTAGCAAAATTATTACCATTAAAACGGCTAAAAAACCTACTTGGGTATCACGTGGGATAAAATTGTGCAGTAAAAACAAACGGAAACTTCTGTGGCAATATAGGTTAAAAACAAGTCAAGCTAATAGAGATAAATTCAAGATATATTCTAAATTACTCAAAAGAATTATAAATCTAACTCAGAAAGCACAAAACGGTTACAATATTAAAACATCTAATAACAAATCTAAAACTACGTGGCAAATAATTAATAAGAGTAAAAATAATGCCCCGAAAAACTCAATTTCTTGCATCAAAATTAATAGTAATGATATTACGCACCCAGAGGACATTGCTAATGCATTTAATAATTACTTTATAGATAAAATACAACCAACAATTTATGCGGGGAAAAACTCATCGTCATTAATTCTTCGCAGAGCACAATCTATGTTTATAGCTCCGTCAACACCCTATCACATACTAAATATTATTATGAAGCTAAAAAACACTAATAGTGTTGGCTACGATGGCATTGCCACAAAAATATTGAAAGCAGTTGCATATGAAATATGTACTCCTTTGTGTTACATTATTAATCTTTGCATAAGTGTAGGTGTATTTCCTGATGCATTAAAGAAGTCTATAGTGAAACCGCTATATAAGAAAGAAAATCACGAATTAATGGTAAATTACAGACCAATCGCGCTTATACCAGTAATGTCTAAAGTGTTTGAAAAATATATATATGGTGAAATGAATACCTATTTAGAAAAGTATAATATATTAAGTGACGATCAAAAGGGATTTCGGAAAAAAACAAAAGTATAAACTTGGCTATTTATGATTTCTTACATAATGTCATGCTAAATGTTGATAAAAGAACACCAGTCTGTGCCATATTCTGCGACATGACACAGGCCTTTGACTGCGTCCATTATAATACCCTGGTAAAGAAACTTGAGGCTTATGGTATCAGAGGCAACGTCTTACAATTAATTACATCATATCTTCATAACCGTAAACAAGTTACAGAAATAAGCAGTATAAATAAAAAAAGTAAACGTGAAGAAACTTCAAGATCAGAGGAACGCGAAGTTATATACGGAGTACCTCAAGGCAGTGTATTAGGGCCTCTGTTGTTCACCTTGTACATAAATGATTTGCCTAAAGTAACTGAACATCCGATGACACTTTTTGCTGACGATTGCACTTTGACAATAGCTTGTAATGACGTAAACACATATGAACATGACATTAATAATTCTCTAATATCTATTATAAATTGGTTAAATGAAAATAATTTAATAATTAATTTAAAAAAGACTAATATAATGCACTTTAGACAACGTACACAAACAATCAATAATTTTAATATTCAATTTAATAATATAAATATCAATGCAGCTGACACAAATAAGTTTCTGGGACTAATAATCGATTCCAAATTGAATTGGAAACCTCAAATAGAGGCGCTTAGTAAAAAAATGAGTAGTGCAGCCTACGCTTTAAAACAGCTTGCTGTGGTTCTCAACACAGATGCGCTAATTACTGCTTACTATGGTTTAGCCGAATCAGTACTTAGATATGGAGTCATCTTTTGGGGGAATAGCACGGACAATGAAATAGCGTTTCGAGCACAGAAAAGGTGCATTAGGTCGATGTTTAGACTGAAAACAACGGACAGCTGTAAATCTTATTTTATAGAACGTAAGATATTGACATTGCCCTCATTATATATCCTGGAAACTGTAATGTTCATAAAATCCAATGCTTATTTATTTCCGCGTTTGTCTGATGCTGTCCCTAGAAATAGACGTGATAATTTCAAACTCTGTGTTCACGGCGCTAAAACAACCCTTATGCGTAAGAGCATCTTTTGCATGGCTCCGACCATATTTAATAAATTGCCTAAAACATGGAAAGCTTTAAATATAACCTCTCTTAAAAGTAAACTGAAGAATTTACTAACTGTAAGGGCATATTACAGTATAGCGGAGTTTATGAAAGAGGACAATTTTTCTTTGATTTAAGATGACAATGTTTTTTCTTTTTGACATGATATTGTAATCTATTGTATTTTTTTATTTATGTAATTGACATTGAATTGTAATGATACCTAATCTTTAATGAAATATGATGAAATGTAATTTTGATGAATAATTATTATCACGGCTTAGGACCATCTCTTCCCATCAATTTGTACGCCACTATATGCGGCTGAACATGTTAGAACTTTTTTTGTACTCCACTACTATCTTGCATGCAATGTATGTACACCATGTTTAAACAAATAAATTTTACTTTACTTTACTTTACTTTACAACAATTTTTGCTACCGTTCGTTATTCGCGGCGTATTGCCAAAATTGAACAGACTTCAAACCAACTTCGACTTCAAGAGGTTGTTTGTGAGCACGCCAATATGGCGGGTAATGAACCGACTTCCAATCTCTGCGGTTGTCACGAACTTTATTTTGTATCCGAGTAAATATTGTAAAGCATTATTGAATTGTACGGTGAGCTGGTTTTAACAGGGTTTTGATGGCGTTTATAAATCTCTGATAGGGTTATTTGCGATTGTCAATTATTCTAATTTTGCCCTTGTAACCTACCTCATTTTTTGAGAAGAAATTTCAAAATTGATCCTTGAATAACATGCATACGAATTACCCATAAATATCGAAAAAAATGTCTTCTTTGATTTCTTGCTCAGCAGAGGTCAACGCAACTTAGTGCATACTGCTGGTAGCGGACAGCATCTTATATGTAGAACATAAGAACATACATTTATCGAAGCCAAAAACTTAAAAGGTACTGTTATGTTAAGTTTTTGGTTACTGCTTCGCTCCCGTGGTCCCATGGTCCGATGTATAAAAGCTACATTACTGTAAACGTTATTATTATTTTTTTGCGTAAAAGTAAAAAGTGGCAGTACAAACTTTCGTATTGATTATTAGTTGAACTTCCAAAAATCGCTACTTATTGCGCTTCTACCACTAAAATGCCTCTATATCATATTTTTCTAGACTAAGTTCTAACATATCCTAATAAGTTTGTGATGTTCCAAACCACGAGTTATCAGGTGCTCTCTGTTTGTGTACCAACGTTTAGATGGAACTCAAAGTTCTCTTCAGTATTTCCAAGCACTTGCTTCTAGGATAAACTAACTTTGTTTACCCTCAAGTTAAAGTTGGAAGATAATTTTAGATCATAATATATTTGTCTAAGATTGGGGTGCTACTATGAAATGGAAACTCCAATTTCATAGTAGCATCTTATATAAAATGGTAAACTGTCTGACTGACTGGATGATATATCAAAGCACAATTCAAACCATGATCTGTGAAAAGAAGGTAACCACTAAGAAAGGATTTTTAGGAAAATCTTCCCGTAAAGGAGTAGGCGTAAATATTGGTTGCAATTTGTAACATCTACGCAGGTCAAACTGTGGGCGAAAGCTAGTTAATTATTATGTCTTATTGCTATTTATGTGTGAATTAAAGCGTAGGCGCGAGCGCAACGATGCCGCTCCGTGGAGTTTTATAGTTCTGTATGTAAGCTGCAAGCAGGCGTACACCGCATACGCGTCTTTGCAGCTACACCTTCGTGAACAGTGCAACTTACCTATACCTCTGTCTGTCTCTTACAGTTTGACAGCCGTGTGACAGTGACAAAAACAATACTTAGGTAAAGAACTTGCTAAGCTTAGTTTTTTAATGCTCAGTGCGATTCACAGCTGAATAACGTTTATTTTTCTCAACCACACATTTTCATCCAGCGCAGATATTGCCAAACTGTAGTCATCCAAACTTGGAGCAGTTTGTAACGCGATGTTCCATAATAATGAACCGTCTTTGAGGGTTGTCTGTTTGTCAAAAAGTTTGCACTTTTCGTCGGGAAGTTGTGTGGCTGTTGACTGTCTATTGTTTTTGTGTTTGTCTGATTTATTGCAACTTTGTTTTTATGTGACAAAGTGGGGGAGAATAAACTATACTTTGATGTTTTTATTTATATTCGTATGTACAAGTACGGTTCAGTCGTGATGGCTTAGTGGTTAAGGCACCCGCCTCTCATGCGAGACTTTTTCAATTCATATGTACTATATATGTATCATATGTACTTTCTAAAGTTTATCTTAGACTTCACAAACATCGGTGAAGGAAAACATCGTGAGGAAACCTAGACTTGTAGTTAATATGAGTCCGAAATCGCAAATCCACCTTGGGCAAGCGTGGTGATCAATGCTCGTGCCTTCTCTGTAAAAAAAGAGGCCTTTGCCCTGCAGTGGGACAATAATAGACTGGTATTATAGTATGTATAATATATGCATCAGGGCTACACGCTATTAAATCAAACTGCATCATCGAACATTTACCTCGCCACAATTGTTCACAATAAATGTATACGCCCGTTACAACTGTGTGTATGTATATATGGATGAGCGTGCGTGCCTGCTCCATGATATCGAGGGCGATGAATGTGGCGCCACAATTGTTGAGTTATAAATGTGTATCTAATTGTGTCCTACTTAAAGACATATTATGTAGGAGGCGCATACAATACTTATGTGTCAAGCAATACTGCTGTGCAACAATTGAGGCGACGTAATTATTTATTAATACTCATAATATAAATTGCGCTCTAAAATGGTAATACAGGTATTATACAAGACTTAGACCTAAAAAAACATTGTAGACTACCTTAGGGCTCGTTGTTTTTTTTCCACCCTGTAATACGTATAATAATTTACCTCAACAAAACTGCGCACAGTACGCAAGATCCTACAAATAAATTATGGCAGCCTTGGAGCATAACGTACCCATATAACATTAACTTATATTTTATTTAACAGCAGACACATAAGACACATAAGACAGGATTAGGACCCACATAAAATTATCTTAAACCTAATTATTTCCCGCCCTTTCTCTAATTAAGATAATCCGAGGCCATTTGTTTACATGAATAGGTAATAAGTATTTGCGACCTTTGAGGACAAAATAAATTAATAACTTCGACAACCACTTATGGCCAGTAAATTATTAAAGAAAATATATTACTCTCAGGGAAATGCCCGAAAATTACAAAAGAAAATAATAACCAGGCCAACACAAAAGCAATCGTATTTATTTCGGTATTACGTCTAAATAAATATATACGGATGCTACTATTAGACTGGGAAACTGTAGTTATTGGGAAGTTACTAATAAAGGAATGGTGGTCTTGTTTTTAGGGAAGAATAATGATTTTCTCGCGACTGAATTACGGTTATGGCGATGGCGGACAAATTCAATGGACGGCAAGTATACAGAAAATATTACTGAGCAAAAGTGTGTGCTAGTGCACGTCCTATTCCTTGATTCTCACGGTCCAATGAGATGGCAATTACATATAACCAGGTGAATGTCGGTGAGATTAAAAATATTAAATTTGCCAAGCATAAACTTTATAGTGGTTTTAACGTCAATTAAAAGAAACAGAATGGTCACCTGGAGTTGTATTTAATTTTTTATTTTATTAATACGGTTTATTTTAATTTAATTTGCAAGGGGTTTCGGGGGCAATAAAAAAAATTATCTAGCTAGGTTTTATTTAAAAAAAAAGGACAAAAAATACTAAGTAATACAAAGAGGGAATGATGCGTCAATCTCACTTTTAAAATTCATATTTACTTTCTAAGTCTACCTTAGATATAGCTTGCATGCTCTGCGGAGGAACAATAATGGTCTTAAAATATTTATTATAGTCATATAAATATACTTGCACAACCAAAAATTTCCCAACCCATAATTAAAAACAAGATTCCGCAACAAAGCCATGTCCCAACCACCTCGCAAACCCCATTACAAAGACGAACGCAATTTTAATAAAACCCCTCCCTCTCCGTCCAGTCATTTCGCTAATGGTCCAAAATCACACTGACACCGCAACACGTACCTAATAACATTGGCTCAGGCAATAATAATGTCCAATAACGCCCTTTTATGATTTACTTTTGTGAGCGAAAACGAAATAAAATCGTATGTGATATTTCCTTGGTACCTAACATAAACTATAGTGATTGAAAACCACGATTACTGGCCCCGGTAATGTTTACTTGTGTATGTTTTGTTATGAGGTCCTAATGGCTTTTGCGAATGGTATGGTAAATTGTATCGGAAAATGGAATGGGTATCATTGATGAAAGATTTATCTACGGTATGCTATTTGGAGGTAATATGGTGGTGAATAATAGAACTTAGATCGTACTTATCCGCTGTTCTATTTGTTATTGCTGGATGTGGTAAGTAGGGTTGACTGCTAAGGCCAAAGTTGTGGGTTCGATTCCCACCCAGGACAAACTGTGTGATGAGCATAGTTGTTGTGTTGTCGGGGTGTAATTTATCTTTAATATAATGATGATGATTTATTTATAAATTATATAAGTATTTCTGGTTATCATAGTACAAGCTCTGCTTAGTTTGGGATCAGAAAGCCATGTGTGAGATATCCATATATATTTTATTTATGTTTTCGTAACTCTAAGGAAAACTCTTTTTTTAATATTGCACACGATGTTACGCTTTGTTGAGAGGAAGCATACTTCGGTGAAATCCGCTATATTGTGCGCTGTTTGGCCAAAATTCTTTGGAGCATAGTCTCCAGATTATGAGTCGCCACCCGCGCACCACAAAGCTATTTTTCTTTTGTAAAATGCACTTGTACTAGAATTTTGTAAAGCTTGTCTTGATATAAATAAACACATGATTTTAATATTCTTATTCTGTAATGCACACAAAGGAACAAAAACATTATCAAGTTCTAAATATAACTCATATAACTCACTAGCATTTTTGCTGAACTGGATCTATTTGGCGCAGCCGCGAGATACGCAATTTTTTTTTCTCTTCCTTATAATTTTTTTTGTAACATATGGTTTTATGCTCTGTATTTGTCTATACGTGTGCCTAACAAATGTTTTTTTTTACACTTTTTTTCTATTTACAATGGCATGCTTAATCAAGAAATGAGTTTTCTTAAAGAAAACCTTATTTCTATGGCCAGATTTAATTTTGTACTCGAGGATATGCCCATGTGCATCATAAACAATATTTCTTATATAAATAACTACATAAATAGAAACAATATTATATAGGTACGTAATACATACAATAAATATATTTAACTATAAATCAGACAGGAAATGTTCCCTTATTCCTTTCCTGAACAGATTACGTACGGCAGTATATCTTTTGTATATTATACGTATAAAAGGGTAAAATAACTGGCTGATTGTTGATACATATTTCAACGCACTGTTCAAAATTGCTGGTCCTAAAGACATGAAACTTGGAAGGACTTTTTTTGGACATTTTTTTTTTGTAAAGAATAAATATGACCCTTAATGAGGTAAAACAGTGGATGGAAGTTAGACATACACGCGGGCAAAGCCACCGGCGAAAGCTTAGCACTTCTGCCCACCTAGACAAGTGGCATTGTAGAATAGATAGCGGAATCGACTAGATTGTCAAATGTCAAATTACAGCGAAAGCTTATGTCAGCCCCATACATTTGACAATCTATTCTAATTTAATATTCCTAAATTGAGCCACCTAGCATAAAGACTTTGTGTTGTACCATCGACCCAATGGAATCATGACCCACCATAAGCTTATTTTCCTACAGACATTCAAATACAATTAGGTCGATAATCGCGTAAACATGTATTAAAAATGTCACACGTCTAGTCTTATTATTTTGACAGCCTCAAACGATTTGTCGTCGAAATGGGTCATGATTCAATTTTGTCGATAGTACATAACTTTAAAAAAATATATGAATTGCAGTTTTGTAGCTGGCATATTAAACATTTGGATACATTTTTCTAAGTGCACTATTTGACTTAAGTGTATATATTTTAAGTGAAGGAAGATATTACCTCATTACGCGATTTGGCTCGATTTTCAAAACCCAGAGTATATTATATTTTTCCTCATTTAGAATTTTTCAATGTATGTATTTACGTAAGAAAGGAAATATTATTTTATTAAACGCGTAATTTCGCGTTAAACCCTGATCATGGTGTTATAAATATATTTCGGGGAAGTCTGTCCCTTATTCGTAATGAGCGGACTGGTGTTACAACCATTGTTTATGTTCAAATAATTGTTTACAGAGGAAATATAAAATTTATTATGATTTTAATATTTGTATTTTAATAATGTGTGTATTTTGAGTTTGTTTTTTGTTCAGTTCAGTAAAACCGCTGTATTTTGGTTGCCATGTTTGTTGTGTGGAAAAAATAACATTAATCCTATTTATTTCACGTAGGTATATTTAAATTATCAGTCAAATGCGGTCATTAACTAAAATCGGAATAGAGTAACCACTCTAATAACTTGATAACCAAGAACGGTAAAATCAATTGCAGGAAAGAACGACCCACAAATAAGTTAGTACGTTATTTGTTCTAAGTAATTAAAAGCTCTAATAAAAATACTAAGTACCTACCCAAACTATGTAGTACCTACAAGAAATACTAATCAAAATAACGCTAAAAACTACAGTAAATCCTGAAATCTCATGAGAAATTCAAAAGTTCTCAAAGTATTTTCACGACAAGGTTCGCAAACAAAAAACCTTATTACTATGAAACTAAAATAACGAAGTTAATGAACGTAGTAAATTTTAATAACGCTGTATTTATGGAACTTGAACTTTATGGGATTGTAACAAAGGTTTTTACTGAGCGGCTTAAGTAAGAGTTTAATTAATCTAGTAGAGAAGTACCTAGTAAAATGTTGATTAGGTATGTTATTTCAGTTTCTTCTGTCTGAGGCTGGAATAAAATAAATACGTTTCTTACATATACGTAGCGTTGGTGTAGACGTATACCCATCTCTATCAAACCATGCCTGTTAATAAGTTGTGCAAAAGAGGAAACAATTCTTTTGAGGTATTAGCTTAGATAATCTATACTAATATTATGAAGAGGTAAAATTTGTAAGTTTGTATGTAGGGGCCTAGGGGGTAATCTCTGGAACTCCTGGTCCGATTTGAAAAATTCTTTCAGTGTTAGATAGCCATTTATCGAGGAATGCTATATACCATTACGCTACGACTCACGGGAGCGGAGCAGTAACGCAAAATGCGGGTGAAACCGCAGGGGACAGCTAGTAAAATTATAAAGTATACAGGTATAGCGTGATGATCGAACCTCGTATGACAAGAGGCCTATGGTGACGTGTACCACCCAATAGGTGAACTTCTAGTAACATCATACATCGTGATTTAAGAATGTGATGTGACATTAGCATATTTACAAAATTCTGACTAGAACCGTCAGACTAAATAGTCTACAATAAACTACGTCTGGTCGGAGGATCCTCTCTTTTCAATGCAGAATTTACTCTCTCTCATACCTCTGAAGGCCTTTCCCTGTAGAAAAAAGCTGGTATTTTAAATCGTTCTGACCCTAAATCATATAAAAAGATGTTAAATGACCATACATAACATGACACATTTATAATACGGTAGTTTCCGCCATTATCAATTGACGTACTTTTTATGAGCTGTCAAAACGCCATTCTCCATTAAATTTTGTATGGCAATGGCGACTTATGACGTCACTAAAATAACAACTCAGTTGACTATCTATTTATTGATTTCAAAACAACTAAAAATCAAATTTTATAACAAATTGAAAATGAACCGAATTTATTAGGCTGAAATTAATAGAGGTTTTACAGGAATTGTGTCTAACATTTATTGGTTAATGGTGGAAACTACCCAATTGCAATATAGGTAGATAACCTAAATAAACATGTACTAGAAACTCCAAACACAAATTGTTTCAAACGTGAATCTAACAAAGATGTATCGAACATATTCGAATTCAATAACAAACAGTTTGTCTAAAACAATATTTCTTCCTAAACGGACACGAAAAAGCAAACCCAATAAAAACCTAACTCAATAAAAATACATTTTAAAACAAACAAACGCGAAAAAAGTCGAATAACGGGTACAAAATAAAACTTGGATCGGTCTCACCTACAACGAATCGAGTCGGACTTTAGCAAATCGACTTAATTCCACCTTTTATCGGATTAGGCGTCGATATCTGCCGATTACAAACGAAATACTCCCGGGGTTTTGTCTTTCCCGCTCCCAGCAGTAATTCTTCGCATAGCATCGTTAATTTAAAACTAAATGCTCCGAGCTCGAAACAATAGATTGTCACATAAATAACTTTAGAGGAAAAAAGGGGGAACTGAGAGGGGGCAGGGAAATTTATACTCTATGTAACTTTGCCAGAAATTTCGAGGCCAAAAACTCGATTCGACTGTAGTACTCCTCTCGATTGGTAATTCATGAGGATTATACAGCTTTCGAGTAATTCGGGAGTCTAAACGCTGATTAGTTAGAAAGATCTACATGAAAAAAGGCTGAATTATTCATTACTGCTAAGAATAGATTTGGGCAAGCGTAATCTCGAAATTGAATGAAGCTTAATAAAATGTTTGAATTACATAAAGTAATTTGTATTAGTGAAAAGGTTGCCTTTTTTGTACTACCTGGGTTCTTTTAGGTCCCATTTTGTTTACCTAACTAATAAGATTTATTTAACTTTGTATCATTTTATTTTTGGGACTACTTTAAAGAGGCCTTTGTCGATAGAAATTAATTGCCTCAATCCATTTTAATCTCAAGAGTTTGTATTTAATCGTAATGTGTTATTATTTTTCGCTTATGAATGGTCTATTAGAAATAAATGATTTGACTTTGAATTTGATAATGTAGTATTTAAATAATTTATTTTGCTAGTCTTACTCTGTTTTTAGCAGGTTTTTTTTAGCACCGAGACCAGGGTCATAAATCAAATATTTAAGGAAACTAAACCCCTTTCATTCTGCCTGCTTGTTATAAAACTATTAGTAATCTAGACCCCAACCATGAAATGGCATTAAAACTTTCTAACTGCCAATTATTTATTTACTTAAAACTTTATGCACAATTATGTAAAAAAAAACAATGCACAACGGCGGAATTAATGCCTTGGAATTAAAGGAAAGTTTAGAATGTTTCTATTCATTTCACACGAACCCACAGCTTCACACATGATAAGCAGGCACCTTCACCCCTAGACCGTATCCTCTGGAACTCCATAATACAATTTAACAATAACAACGTACCACCCACATTTCCGCAGAGCACTTACTGCATTGCCCCCATACAAATGTACACTTATTAATAACTGAGCCGAATGAGATGTAACCTACACAACGCGATAAGGGCTCTTGCACACGTTAGTGCTCGTAAAACTCAGTGTGAAGACAACATTACTGTATGCTTGTAAAGCACCCTAATTTTGGGGTTCCTTGATAGTGTATTTGTGTATGTTTGTGGTTGATGTCATAGAAGGCGCCATGCTAGAAGTTTCTCTGAAGGATAGAATTTGCACCGTAATTATTTGTCAGAGAACGTAATTTTTCATTAGAAATCATTCTTATTCTTATACTTCATGTAATGAGCATGATTTTTGGTTCTGTGTTTGGGTGTTATTTATCTATAATTTATGTATGTGTTTATAAATTATTAAAGTATGTTTTCATTTTTCTGGTTGCCATAGTACAAGCTCTGCCTAGTTTGGGATCAGATGACCGTGTGTGAGTGTCCTAGGATATTTGTTTATTTAATTATTTATTTATTTGATAGCAATGGTTGAATTCTAAAATAAATACTGTTTAATTATTACCTATGCATTGATCAGCCTACGTTTTCGTGAATGTAAACAACAATATTCTTTAGAAGAGGTCGCCCTACAGCGGGACAGTAATAAGTTGTCTGCCAAAATATATCACAGAAAAAGTACTGGCAAAATTAATTGAATTTTTAAGTCGAAGCGTAAAATTTGCAGTCTCAATTACGAAAAACTAGCTGAAGATCTCGTGGTTTTAACGCATAACATTGGTTTCTACTTCGCGTGTATGTTATTTTATCTACATAATACACGTGTTATACTGATGCTAAAGCGATATTACTGTAAAGTTTCATCAAAATTCGTTCATTGGTTTTTGCGTAAAAGAGTACTAACCATACAGATATCTAGCAGTACATCCTATAAGGCGCGTTTAACAATTAATCCTTCAAACACACGTGATTCGAGACACAATAGAAAGACAATAGCAGCCTGGCAGCCGGCTGTCGGGCGTCAAACGGTTAAATGTAAGAAAAATCCTCCAACTTCCTTCCAAGAAAAAAAGACGGGTTGCACTCCGGGAGTGCCGGCAGAAGTGAAAACTTGATTATTAACAGCGTGCCACGCGCATCCATGGATGGTGACAGCTGTCTACTATCCATCCGTCCTACGCTTTTTCGATCAGGTCACGTGTCCTGACGCGAGTTTAAGATTTTATACCCATTACAGAAAAAGTGCTCAACGCCGCTAAAGAAGTTTTCACTTCAAAAAAAATAAACACAGAACCCAAAACAAAATCCAGACAAACATTTCCATTTCTCTTTTCTCACAACAGACGGTAATAGGTATTTATGGAGCTCACACAATAACCCATTAGTTGGCCGTGTTAGCACGGGCCATAGCCCTTAATGGCCTTACGTACTTACTAATTACAGCAGGTTATATATCTGCTAGACCTCTATTGTGATTAAAGGATTTATGAATGGTTAGATTTAAGAAAGGCGCTGGAGGGTAAATTGCATTTTTTTAGATACTGACGACGGTGTTGCATTTTTTTTTAACTTGGAAATTCTCTAGAATAATATGCCTGTTATGACAATTCGATGTTTTACGAATATCATGTTTTGCTAATGTGGTTACAACACCACGAATGTGGTCTTTTAAAAATATGATATATAGCGACGGAGCGTAGCTCAACACTCTATCTATTACAAAAAAAAACCTCATCAAAATCAGTTGTGCAGTTTGAGAGATTTAAGTGAACATAGAGACAGACAGCGGAAAACTACTTTGTTTTATACTATGTAGTAATAAGAACAACGCGGATGTTGCGCCTGAAAATATCGTTCAAAAGTTGCAGGTACAAAATCGGGTAAGTGTCAATGTGAATTTTTAAATAAACTTACCTAATACATATTTTATCTATGACATCCAATGAGATCTCTGACATCAAATAGGAAACCACCGTGTGTACTTGGAATTATAAAATATAATCTGTAAATCCACTTTAAGCAAACGAGGCGACCAATGCTCGTGCTTTTTTATGAGAAGAAGCATTTGTTCTTCAAGTTTCCTTAAAGTGAGATATTTGAAATAATCCCTTCATTCTGTAGAATTTATTGTATACCTTACATATTATTATTGTTTTTCGTGTATATAAATAACATATTTAGTTTAATAACAACACAACAACCATTTTCCTCCTAATGGTTCCTGTCTCTGTTTATTCTATTCGTTCTAGTCACAAAAACGGAAGGCCATGATTGCGTATTTAGGAAAGCTTTGATGTATTATAATTATAAGCCTTTCGAGGATTTTTAATATCATAAATATTATCTTATTTTGCAAAACAGGTATTTTATCTACAAATTAATCCGTAATTTTATCAGTAAACGGTAGAAGAGCCCTCGGGCCGCGGGGTTTTGAAAATAGATAATTTTGGCTAAAGAGTTCTTGCTCTTAAAATTTAATGAGCGCGGAAGAGTAGAACAATGTTATTTTTTCTTGGAAAACCTTTCTTAAAACAAACCTTGCATTTTCCCTGACACACTGGCCACCAAAAAGTGTAACAAAAACTCTAAATTCAAAAATGGAACACATCAAAAAGCGCGGGGAACAATCGCTCACTTTTTGTTTCTTTCAACAGACAAAGGAGGTTTCTGAGCCGCGGGCGATGTCATGTCTTCAAGTTTTGCCCGACCAAGTTCAGAAGCCCTTTACTTCTTGGTTGTTTTATTTGAATATGTTTCTTCTTAAAATGGTCGCTTACTAGTGCTTCAGACATGAAATACTGAGTGTTTTCATATGAAACGCGTGCCATGCATGCGTCCGCAGTTGTTAAAGTGATGTCTTTTGATCATTGTTGTTGTTGATTGTTTATGACGTGTATACGAGTTAGAATTTCTAATGAAATAAGGTCTTATATAAGTATTATATTCTAGATGCCATAGCTACACCTGTGGGATGAAAGGACTAAAATATTGACTGGAAATTTACTCAGAAATTTGAGTCTTTAGTAGGAATATTTGATTAAGACTACGCACCGACCAGACACTGATTCTGATCCTGATTCTATAGATCTACTTTATCTATCTACCAGAAGTGGAAAAACATCGCCGCAGAAGCAAATGATGTTCATCAACAACAGCCACGACTACTGCTGACTTAAATTTCGTCCCTCCTCACCTACATAACCTAAGTAACCGTATGTCTAAAAATTTTGAATTATTAACCCTGAAGAATTCATATTTACCGGTTTCCAAAATTGTACCACAGATACCCTAAATTGAACTACGGGATACAAATGATGTATCTATGTGACACTACTATCTCTATAGGATGACCAACAACAATGGATAATCATAATCAAAGAATACATATTTTTAGAGGCACGAGATGTCAGTGAAGTCAGAAACTTCAAAGATAAACCTTAACTGGTCTATCAAGGAATTTTTATACAGAAACAGTTTAAGCACAAAAGTTTTAGTACAAAAATACCACATTTATTTCCACCAACGCTCGAACCATTAAGAGCTAAAAATATCCGAACACAAGTCTAACTTTCCACCAAACTATTCAGCACTCGAGCTAAACTTCCAACTTTCTTTTCCGCAAATCATCGACACTTCTGACCGTCAATTCCCACTAATTAGTTCCAAACTGTCAAACAAAACATTTTTGAGGCTCTCTAATGAGTAGCAGAAACTTTGAAGTACCGTAAGTGAGGAAATCATGAGAAGTGAAGCGTCTACTAAAAAGTTGGGAACTGCAAACTGTGCGTCAAAACTTACACCATCTGTAGCGGGAGCGATAGTTGGAGACCATTTCTCACGTTTGATTTATAAACGCAGCCAAGACGTGTGGCTTTTAAAATGGCGGATAGAATTGGTGTTAGAAATGCTCGGTGATTTTTGAAATTCGAAATAAACTTTTTTTTTTGGTGAGTGGGAAATCATCCAATGACTGCTCCCGTCCTGGGTGCGGCGGGAGGGCGTGTCAGACTCTTACTAACTAAAACCCACTCATGTTCCTTCGATAGCCTTTTATGTTCCAGGGTCACGGTAACTATTATACACATTCCGCAACCCCGGCAGGCGTTGGCCCTGTTGGGCCCCTTCCTGTGCTGACTCCTTCTCTTTGAGGCGCGCGTGGAACACTAACGCGCCGTCGACGCGGTCCTGGTCCTAGCCGGGTGGCGAGCTACCCATCGCTCGCCATCCGCAGGACCGCGCCTACGGTGGCCGGTAGTCGTCTTGCGACTCTCGACGTCTTCGCCTGGGTCTTAGTCCGGGCCGAGAGGCTCATCGTTGCCTCTCGTGCGCCGCCGCTTCCTTCACCAGCATAACTGCTTCGCAGAAGGAGGCGACGGCATCCCATTCCGTCTCGCCCCGCAGCATGGCCTGAACCAGCGCCGGGCGCGAGAGGTCACCGCCGCCGATCGCCTCTACGAGGACACATCGATGGTGCGCCTATGCGTGGCACACCTCCACCGTGTGCTCGACCGTGTCCTCCAGGCGACCGTTGCTGCAGTAGTGACACCCAGGCGTCGCTTCTGCCTGAATCCGACACAGGAACCTCCCGAACTGACCATGTCCGGTGAGGACCTGTGTCAGGCGAAACGTGAGAGCGCCGTGCCGCCTCTCCAGCCACTCCTCAAAGAGGGGTCTTACCGCCGCTATTACGGCGTGCCCAGCACTAGGTTGCGACAGTCGCTGTCTCCATTCCGCCATGAGATCTCGCCGGAGCTCCGTGAGCCGCGCCGCGATAACCCGCGGCAGCGGGACTTCGCCCTGGCGTTGCGCTTCCACGCGCCCCTCGTACGTGTGTGCAAGGACTGTTGCCTCCAGATCTCACGGTGGAGTGCCGGCAAGGAGGCACGCCGCCTCGCAGGAGACCGTGCGGTATCCCCGCACCATGCGAATTGCCATGACCCTCTGGGACGCCCTCAGAAGCCGGGCCGGAGCCGTGGCTAGGTTGGACGCCCACACCGGAGCCCCGTAGAGAGCCATGGACCGCATCATTCCTGCGTAGAGCCTCCGGCAGGAGGCGTTTTGGGCCACCGAGATTGGTCCAGCCCTCGCCAGTTTGGGGCCCAAACGTCGGAAATGCTCCGTGAAGTTCCATCGGTTGTCGAGGACAAGTCCCAGTTACTTTATCGTCGACTCGACACCGATGTGAACCCCTCCCACCGTTATCTGAGACCCCGGAGGTGGCCGGTGCCGAGGGCCATGAAAACACATGGCCTCGGACTTGTGCAGGGCCACCTCAAGTCCCAGTTGCCGGATCCTATCCACGACTGTTGCAACACCACTCGACATTAAGTCGGCCGCCGCCTGGAACGACCCTCCCTGCGCTAGGACTAGCGTGTCGTCAGCGTAATACACTACGCTGACACCTTCGGAAAGGTCGGCGCGCAGCACCCAGTCGAACCCGATGTCCCACAGGAGCGGCCCCAGGACCGATCCCTGTGGAACACCGCACGACATCCCTCGTCGACTCCACACCCCCTCGTGACCGGGGTAGATGACGGCTCTGTCCGTCAGGTAGGCCTCGACCACACGACAGAGTTAGGCCGGCATCCGGTGATACCGTAATGCGGCCCCTATGCACCCCCAAGGCAGAGTATTGAAGGCGTTGGCGATGTCAAGAGACACCGCCAAGACGACCCTGCTCTGTGCCACCGCATCCCCTGTCGTGAGGGCCCGCACGCGCATGATGGCTTCCACCGTGGAGCGTTCTCTGCGAAAGCCGAACTGGCCGTCCGCTAGATCCGGCCCCACCCGCATCAGCCGCTCGACGAGACGGCTCGCAATCACTCTATAAAATAAAATATTTGATCTTGCCCGCCTCGTCGAGCAAAACGATGGGCTGGTATGCGGACGGGGAGTCCGCAGGACGCCCCGGCTTCGGAATAAGGACCAGCTTCCCGGTCTTCTAACGAAGTGGGAACTGGCCCTCCTCCATGCATGCGCTAAAGAGCCCCCTTAGTCGAGGCCCGAGAGCCCCTAAGGCCAATTTCCAGGCCTTTCCTGGTAGGCCGTCGGGTCCTGGGGCGGTGTTCTTGGCCCGCCCTAAGCCTTAGCACCGCCGTTCCCAGCTCTACCTCGGTCACTTCTGGAACGATTCGAAATAAACATTGAAAACGAAACTTTGAGTAGTGAGCGTGATTGTTTGTTCTGTGTCTGAGTGTTATTTACCTATAATGTATATTATATATTAGAAAAATAACAAATCTGTTATCTGGTTACCATAACACAAGCTCTGCTTAGTTTGGGATCAGATGGCCTGGTATGAAGTCCCAAGAATTTATTATATTTAATTATTTATTTAATAAATTTGGTATAAGATCTTTGACAAATAGTTAAAATGATTAGGCAGTCACGTGAAAATATACGCATAAATGTTGGACATCGCAACAGTTTAGTGGTTTAGCCGTAAACGCATAGCAGACAAACAGTTTCGCATAAATTTTATTAGTAATGAAAGAAAACAAAAAAGTAGGCAAAGAAGACGCGGGTAGCAACAAGACTCATAAAAATTTCCCAACATTTCATTGTAATATGTATCATACATAATAATTATTATTTTTACATACATATTTCACTAAATAATTTTCCTGTTTACTTCCCAGTAAACATAGCTATGTAAACAAAAAACTCTTCTCAACAAAATACGAGTACAGAATTTAATAGTTAATAGCAAACTAAGTTTAAGCTGATTACATAGCGTCTTCGTGAAACAAAGGATTTTAATTTCAAGCAATTTTGACATTAATTGGTGTTGTTTGTTCACAATCAAGAAAATTCCGGAAAGTATAAAATTCCTTTTTGCTTCACTAACACTTTCATCTACCGACTTCAAAAAGGAAGAGGTTTTTGAAGTCGTCTGATTTTTTTTTTTTTTGTATGTTCGTCAATTATTCAAAAATCCCTAGGCCAAATTAGATTTTTTTTATGTATTTGAAATACCTGCTTACTACACGCCCAATGAAACAGTCTTTGTTCTTACATATCCGATAAATGACTACTTTGTAATTTTAAAACTTCTAAAAACATTGCTTCCAAAGGAAATAAAATAATGCAACTCGCCCCGACCACAATAGCATTAAAATATCCCAAAACAAAATCTTCCGCGGTTTTTGTGGCTACTCATATATTAACACTTCAAGTAACGCCTGGAGCTACTCAAGTATGTGCGGGCTATTTGCCACAGTTATGTTTGCGCAGTTTGCATCCCTCATATTGGTCCTTTATCAAACGCTTTTGCTGAAATACTTCGTTCAATTTTATTTGAAGTAGTTGTCATCATAATAGAGTCTGGATGTTTGGAGTTATCGGCTGTCTGAGTATATTTGAACACTAAATGTTTAGACAATTATGTACTTAATAAAGCTGTTAGATACTTGTGTAAGGAGAGAAAGGTTGTGACTTTGTAATTGTCCTTTGGATCAAGACATCTCCAAAGTAAGTTTACTATTCTTGTTTATAGATGATCATAATGATGACTTTAAGCACAGCTTTGAGAGCATGTTTAAAGTTATCAATTAATAATCAACAGTGTATTTATAATTTCAGTTGTATTATTTAATAATTTATTCAAATAAAACCTTGAAAAGTGCGTCGAATTGAGGTTACTTCGTACGTTCGTGTTAGGGCTTTGGGTAATCTTAAACAGTAACTATAATAGAACACTAAAACAACATCTTCCTAAGAGTTCCTTATTCGAAGTTATAAATTAATTCTTCATCTATTTTTTTTTACTTGATTATTCTGAAACCTTGCTAAGTAACCCGTGCATTAATATAACATTCATAACTTTTTCATTTCTTCAATCATATAACTTGCATTTAACCTTTAGACGACCAAGCAACAACCGGCTGTCGGGCTGCTATTATCTTTCTATTGGACTCGAATCACGTGTGTTCGAAGGACTACAAACTGTAGTCAGCATTTATACTCGTTGGCGAGTTGTGTGTTTTTACTACTTCACCCCTTTGGATCGTAGCGCGATAAATAGGCTTTACTGTTGTTCATAAACAAAAGTCTTTGACTATTAAATATAAAGATACTAGCTTTTGCCCGCGGCTTCGCTCGCGTTAGAAAGAGACAAAAAGTAGCCCATGTTACTCTCCATCCCTTCAACTATCTCCACTTAAAAATCACGTCAATTTGTCGCTCCGTTTTGCCGTGAAAGAAAGACAAACATACAGACAGACACACTTTCCCATTTATAATATTAGTATGGATATTAAAGATCTACAAACGACTTTTGGGACTAACGGCTTTACGTGCTTTCATGGAAAAGAGTGAGAAATTCCTGGTAAAAAAAAATTTGCACCAACAAGGCAGCTTATATACCTATATATTGTAAATATATACACACGTACCAAACATAACTCAGCCAATACACAAGTAAACTACACACTCACCGTTTCTATTTGAATTATTTTGAATGTAACTAAAGTAAACATGGAGGACGGTAGCGAAAGCTCTTAATGTTAGTACTTGGCAAACTTTTAATATACGCGCTCTAATAGAACACGCGCCAAGTTTTACACGGAGTTAACCTTAGTAGGACCACATACGGGGGAAAAGGATGATGAACAGACAGACGTAGAGGAGGAATTTTTGTATCACTTTCCTAATTAAAATTCTAATATTATAAATGTGAAAGTTGGATGTGTATGTGTGTGTTAATGTTTCTTAGTCTTTCACGCAAAAAGTACTGAACGGATTTTGATAAACTCTACATACATAAACCGTGACCTTTGGAAGCGAAGCAGTAACCAAAAATTTAACCCCGGGGGACAACTAGTTAGCAAATAAAGGCCTATAAAGGTCCCGGTCGTCTTTCGTAGTTTTTTGGCAGTCGTGATAACGGGTAAATAGAATTTCGAAAGTTTGGGAATAGATATCGATATATCTTTTCTTATGTTTCTTCATATAATAGGTTTCTTTAATCTTTAAACCTAGTAACTGCGTTCTGGCTTTCAGGAGTTGCAGTGGTTGGGAATAGTGTGGTGGGATTGTCCCATTTAAAAAAAAAAAAAAAAAAAAAAAAAAAAAAAAAAAAAAAACCTAGTAACTGCGTTGTGGAGGTTTAATCGCTGTTGATGTGTGTCAATTTTAAAATATAAACTTATTAAGGTCTCCATTAACCTTTCAACGACCAAGCGACAGCCGGCTGTCGCGCTGCTAATGTCTTTCTATTGTGTCTCGAATTACGTGTGTTCGAAGGATTAAGAGAGTAATATAAAAATAATACAACTACAGTAAGTATATAAAAAATATAAGTCAAGGAACTTATGTAGTTAGTTATACCGGAAGCTAACTAGTAACCTAGAAATATTTATTTTGGAACAAATAAACGAAATTTGATTTCTAATCTAAATAGCTTTACTAGTAGGTAGATAATTAGAGTCGTCTCCTTTTCCTTCTTGAACAGCAATAATTTAATTAACCAGTATAAAGCATGCTTGTGTGTTTGTGCGTGTGATGTTGTGTTTGTATGTAATGTTGCGTCAGTGTATGTGTGTGATAGTGCGTGTGTGTTCGTGTGTGTAAATAGTGTTGTGTAAAAATGTATGTTCGTGTAATCAGAGTCAATTTTTTTTATTTGTAGAGCATTGCATTTTAACATTACATTGTCCTGTTAAAATGTATCTTCCTCAAACGACGTATAGTTGCCATCGATAATCCTCCTAAAAAGTCTACAGTCAGTCAACCAAAAAGCCAGTGTGTACAATCAGTTAGAAAAGTGCCCCAACTTCACCACGTGTTCATTCGTTTGGAAATTAAAAACATGGCTTTGAAGTTCTAAAGAGGAAAGTTAACTGCCTACGACTGTACCTACATCTTAAAGGGTTTAAGGTACCCCTGAAAAGTTATTTCCCTATCCTATAAACAGGGAAAGGGTTTTGTTAAAGTTTTGCTTTTGGAAAAGGTGGGACTTTATTTTCTTAGGATTCATTTTTATCTTGTTTCGGCCAGTGAAAAATATACGGCAGGTAACTTCACCAATGTAAAGTATCTAAAGCGGAATAAAAAAAACAGTTCCACGCTAAGTTTTTTTTCTTTATAGAAGGTTTTTTTTCGTCGTAACTTATAAACTGTTTGCATGTTACCAAGTAGGCGATTGTGATATAATACTCGTTGTTAACGTGACACCTATTTCAGTCGACACCACGCCAACGCAGTATCAACGCCTTGACAAAGCAAAGGCAACCTTTTGACCTTTTCAATTCAAGTGTTTTTCGTACACGTTCATGCGTTTTTTCTTTCCATCCATTTTTTTGGGATGGGAAATTTTCAAATGACTTCTTCCGCCCTGGGCAAAGCTGGAGGGACACACAGGTTTAATAAAAACCAGAAATATTGAGCTAAAAGAAAGAAAGAAAGAAAAACATTTATTTTGGTAACGCACAGGAAAAAAAAAATAACACAACAAAAAAAACATAAACTATATAACAAAAAAAAATACCTGTGCGAGGCCAAAAACGGTCCCTATCTCAGCATGATGCTGCGATTTTTTTCCATAAGAAAAAATACCGCAGCGCTGGTATTCTGATAGGGCCGAAAGTGCTAGTGATGTCACGGATGCAAAAGCGGTTATGACATTCAAAAGATTTTTAGCCATATAGTTTATTAAATAATTGTTATAAAAAACGCACAAATTAAGCTTACTAAGTGCACATTACAGTTTCACGTTACATAATTTAAAGGAATTCTACTTATTCACCTCACGTTGGTAATCCTTGAGCTGTGGTCGTGTTTGTTACTATTTCGGCCATTTTTGATTTGGTATTCGATTAAAACACTAAAAAATAAATTAAAGGCTGTTCTCCCCATATAACAATATATTTGCTTAAAACACAGAATAAAAAAGAATTACATAAAAAAAGATCATACATGTTTTGCTTATAATTTTTAACTAACGCAAGCAAAATTGTGTTCTAAGAACTCCTAAATGCTATAGAAATTATTTTTTTTCAAACAGTTATACAATTTAAATACTAATAGTATAAAATAAACTCTTCGAATGTCTTTGGTAAATCATTAAACACACATAGCTACACAGTTTCGAAGTTTAAAACGAAATCTTACAGAATCACACAGCTTAAGGCAGTGATACAGACTAATTTATTAGTTAGTCGATTGTGTTTTCTTTTTTTTACCCCTTTAGATTTATTAGGGAATATCTAAAATGTAACAAACAAGCGCTAATTTCTCCGACAAACAGTTACGAAGTTGGCTTACAAAATGGAAACAAATTTTGGTCCAAATATAAGATGATCTTTTTTATTTTTGAAAAAAAAATTGTTTGTTTTTAAATGTAGAAAGTTAAAGAAGTTACCTAACTTTTTTATATTAAGTAATTGAAAGTTGAGATAGTCAACTCACTTCTTTATTTTAAGGATTTAAAAGTTAAGTTAAGAATCTGATATTTATACATTATTCAATCTTGATCAAACCAGTCGATTTAAAAAGATGTGGCCAGGTTTGTTCCTATTCCGGTTACTTTAATTCGATACTCGGCTAAAAATAGCTTCGTGACGAAAATAGATTTTACGGCGTCTGAGTTAAGTTAATTTTCGCTAGCGTTATATAACCTCATCAGGTAGATTAAAAGTGGTGTTTTTCTTCTGCAGACAACCATTTAAAGTGCCTTTTAATAAATTAGACTAGTATCTTAAAAACAGACACCCATGGCCTTATTTAGAAGATGAAATATTTATTGTCAGCTAAGAAATTTAATGAGAGAAACTCCAAATAATATATTTATGTACAAACGGGGTTTTATCATTAAAAAGTCTAAATAACAATGCCTAAATACGTGCCAATTCACATTTATGTATAATAAATGTGAATTGGCACGTATTTAGGCATTCATTAGGCAAGAAAAGTAGAAAAGAAACTAGTTTAATATATAGGTAATTAGAATAAAATGGGTTTTACGGGTACATAAAATAAGTTGTAAAAATATCCATAATATTATCCGGTTCCCCCACAACCAGTTTTTCCCCAAATTAGGGACAGCTCAAATTCTTGTTGAAAGTATCGATCACTTAGTATAATAATCACGTTATACATAGAAGGGGAACAAAGTTTTATTTTAATAATATTAAACAAAAAAAATCCTATTTAAAAAAACTCACCTTTCCCAGATAAGCGACGCCACCACGGCCGGAATTTCCCCAAATTGCGGTCCCGCTCAAATTGACGTTAAAAGTATCGATCACTAATCTTGCATAAAATTAAATAGGGAACAAAGTAACTAAGAACGTGCAACTCCTCCCATTATAAAAATCACACCTTTCCCAAATAAAACACAGCCCATTCAGGAGCCTACCTCACATTGAGCGTCGTTCATCAAGCTGTTCAGGCCAAACGTTGCGCGTTGCAAGAATTACTAAAAGGCATGGCAATGAAATTGTCCCCACACACAAAAAAAAATTGAAACTAATGCCATTCGACGCATCTAGTGGAGTAGATTTTTTTCCGGTTCCCCCACTCCCGGTTTTCTTCCAAATTACGGACAGCTCAAATTCTTGTTGAAAGTATCGATCACATATTATCACTTTATACATATAAAAGGGTAACAGAATTATAAGTACATTTCTAATATTTAACGAAAAATGAACTATTTCAAAAAAAACGGCCGGATTTTCCCCAATTTACGGTCCCGCTCAAATCCAAGTTAAAACTAACCATGCATAAATAGGAAACAAAGTAATTACAGAACGTGAAACTCCTCCCATTATAAAAATCACACCTTTCCCAAATAAAACACAGCCCATTCAGGAGCCTACCTCACATTGAGCGTCGTTCATCAAGCTGTTCGGGCCAAATCTCTAGACGCGGGATCCTGATCCCACCGGACGGGGTCTACGGACAAGCGACGCCCCCACTCCCCGTTTTTCCCCAAATTACGGACCCTCTCAAATCCACGTTGAAATGTGGACGCTATGTCCTAATAAGCTGGGCGACTCAGCTTTTTGTCAGACGTAACTGTGATTTTTAGGAATTAAAGGGTATTTTCGCTCTGTTACCTGAAATAAAAGTCTGAGTTTCTGACTAGGGTTTATTGGAAAAATTTAGTATTTATGAGCGGATATAAATAGACGGATTTTTCGTTTAGGGACTAATTCTCGAAAATATGTTGTTGATGTTCGAAGGGGCAAATTCTCAAATAGACAGAAATGGTAGAGTACGATATTTTACACTATCATCAGTCGACGTACTTTTTATGAAGTGTCAAAACTCCCATATATTTTGAAGGGCAATATCACCTGGAACATCAGTAAGTTAGCAACCTGATTG
Source organism: Athetis lepigone (assembly GCA_033675125.1). NCBI lineage: Eukaryota > Metazoa > Arthropoda > Insecta > Lepidoptera > Noctuidae > Athetis > Athetis lepigone. The sequence goes on from CM066243.1 coordinate 5,367,120, forward strand.
ACTAACTATTTATTGATTTCAAGACTAAACTAATATTTTATTTTCTGTCCATTTCTTACCTAATTAAATGGAAAGAAAAAGATGCACTGATTTTAAATTTAATCAATCGGTACCAACAACTAAGTTTAAAATAAAATAAGTCATTGGTGCCGATTCTCTTATTCACAAACTAACCAAAATTTAAGTTAAGTGCATATTTTTCTTTCCATTTCATTAAGAAAAGGACAGAAGATAAAATATTAGTTAAGTCCTGTCAAATTTAGACACTCCATAGATAATTTAGGGCGATTAAAAACATGGCGACTAAAATATATACGCCGATTTTTTTCAGACGCTGTCTCATTTGACAGGATTAAACTAAAATGTATCTTCTGTCCTTTTCTTTAAGAAATGGAAAGAGTAAGATGCATTTAACTTAAATTTAGTTAAGTTTGAGAACAAAAGAATCAGCACCAATGTGCTAAATAACATTTATTTACTCCGGCCTTAGACGTGGTTACTCGCGAGGTATAATGCTTTTTTAATTGTCTACAGAAACGGCATTGAACGGGTTAATCTTAAAATTATCGAGGGTGAGAAAAGTTAGAGTGATCCAAGTTTCATACACATTATTGATGTCTGCTGTTTTCTGGTCATTAGGGAGCAGTGGAAAGCTAAAACGGGTTAAGATCTTATCTTAACGAAATCTTACTTACATTCTGAGTTAGATACTTGTGTTCTTAGACGTTAGGTAAAAAACAAAATAGAAGCAAGCTTGGTAGGTTTTTCTTTCGCATTTTTTTGATAAAAAGACATATCAAGGTTGTTTACAAATAGTTAACTACCGAAACCGATTGATATAGGCGAATATTGTGATAAGGTTAAAAATTAAAAACTAAAAGGTATGGTAAGTTAACGTAAAAAAAACTACTAATATCTGAGTTGGAAGCACACACAAGGAGGTTGTGTAATATTAAGATCACGCCAAAAAAAACTCGAAAATTCAACCCGTTTATTACGTGGCTTTGTTTTTAACTCAATTTTATTTTTGATACATTTTCGTTTAACGATTATAATTAATAGACTCCTAAAAAAATATTTTATGAGTATGCCTATTTCCGTTCAATATATTTAGCAGACTAGACTACTTAACTCGAACTTTGACTACGGAGACCACGAAAAAAACTCTTTCAGAAATCAAATATTTATAAGTTAAAACCCCGAATAATTCAGACCGCCTCTTATTCAAAAGGTCGAATCAACACTAATTTGTTCTTTCCCAAATTAATATAATTTTGTGTTTACTCTGTAATTTGTTACCCCATAAACATAGAACGTGATGAGAAAACCTGATTATTTATTTATTTACCTGATAAACTTGGGGTTTCATAAAGTATGGGGTTTATTCCAAATGATTTCTCAGAATTTTCCGGATAAAGAACTTAATTTTTGCATGTTATTATTATGATGTAGAAAAAACGTGTATTACGTTTTTAAAAAGGGGTTTTTAAAAGGAATTTGATATTTTACGCAAAGCTTGTTTGTTTTTCTTTCTTTTTTGCAAGCCAAAGTTATATACATAACATTATATACTTATGACTAAACTAATATTATTCTGAGGGCCTAGCCAAGTGGCATTGTAGAATTGAAAGCGAAAACGAATAGATTGTCAAATGTATGGAATTGCCATAAGCTTTCGCTAAACAATTTGACATCTCCATACATTTGAAAATCGTTTTCGTTTCGCTATCTATTCTACAATGCCACTTGTCTAGGGGGGCTGGTTATTTTTCGCTACTTAAATCATTTATTTGAGGTAATTTTGGAGATATTGGCATTCACAAATATTGGTTTGCTAATAACACACACTATTACCAACACCGACTTAATAAAAACTCCTAATTTTACTTTAAAAACGTGTGAAGCTTGCAAGGTGCAGATGCAGGTCCTACAATCTCGTTTGTTTAAATTAACCTGCACTCATACACAAGGTCCGACAACTCGCCGCCATTACGCACAAGGTGTCAGTGTTAGTGACACTCACACATGCATACTAAGCACGCACACGTACAGACACCGGCGGTTTTTATGCTTAACTTGTGATTAAAAGAGATTATGTTCGTCTTTTGTTTAGACCTTCATTGCCAACAGCCACAGTATATTATGTAATGTTTGATGGAATACAAACGTTTCTTTAAAAAAATAAGCAGATTATAACCTCACTTACATATACATTAAAGAATATAAAAACGTTTGCAAAATTTTGAGAAATGCTCTAAAATATTTAAGTGACATTTCTATAATAATGTTACTGGTATTAATTAGTAAATACGTAAGTAGGGTTGGCTAGCGCCAGTTTTATAATAGTACTAGCTCTTGCCCGCGGCTTCGCTCGCGTTAGAAAGAGACAAAAAGTAGCCCATGTTACTCTCCATCCCTTCAACTATCTGCACTTAAAAAATCACGTCAATTCGTCGCTCCGTTTTGCCGTGAAAGAAAGACAAACATACAGACAGACACACTTTCCCATTTATAATATTAGTATGGATTGATTTTATTATATAATTATTTTATTATATGTATTGATTAAATAATGGTGCTTTTAATATTTTTTTTGTTTTTGTATGGCCATCCTGGACTTTTTTTTTTAAACTAAAAGCCCATTTCATAACATTTCCTTTCAACGATCTTTTCTTCAAAAGTTAGGTGACAGCGACAATGACAGTATTGCCAGATTACTAAACAACTATTAGGCCACTCATATACACGTGAATCTAGATTGTGATAATGTGGGGGGGGGGGGGGGGAAATCGATACAAATCTTTTATGAATAAAGGTGATATGGTTTAAATAAATTTTGTTTACATTAATAGGTAAGTGATACGAAGTTCACCGGGTCATCTAGTATGTATATAATAGTAAACTCACTGCCTGTTATCAACGTGTTTGTTAATATATAACAATAACTAACTAAATACATTAAACTTGGAGGGTTTATTCTTTGTGAAGAATATAAAAAATAGCCCTAAAGGGTTAAAATAGTAGGTAGAAGTTCGACATCCACGCGGGCGAAGCCGCGGGCGAAGGCTAGTAAATATTTTAAATCTAGATATTTTTTTTATCTTAATATTATTTTTGTACGTTGGAAATAAGAAAAGCTGTTACAGTATTATTTTTTACAGCATATTACACGCCTTTTTGTTATTTCAAACCGTATTAAATGGCTTTTATTTGCATGATTTGGATTTATGAAAATGATTCCATTCGTATTTTGAAAACAATTAAACATTACTTATTTGTGTCAGGTTTGACGGGTTGTAACCTCTATGGTTGTAACTGTTTTGACACTTGATTTGCCGGTTACTATGACAACGACATCCAACAGAACATGGACAACTTTTATATGGGAAAATGGAATTGTTGTTTTACTCTATCTTTCTCGCAATTTTAGAGACAAAAAGTAGCCTATGTTACTCTCCATCCCTTCAACTATCTCCATTTAAAAAATCACGACAATCCGTCGCTCCGTTTTGTCGTGAAAGAAAGACAAACAGACAGACAGACAGACAGACAGACACACTTTCCCATTTATAATATTAGTATGGATAATTACTAAATCTCGAAAAATCTCAAAGTTAAAAATATTAATAAACCAAGTTAGTAACTATCTATATATTTACACAAAATTAACGAGTAAATATGAAAAAAATTATAATTATGAAAAAATTGATTTGCGTACAATCGTGATCGTTAAACGTTCGAAATTTCGTTGCTACGCTAGAACAAACTTCCGAAGTCGCGTACTTCACAATGATGAACATTCGAGATTCAGTAATTCGTTACAATGAACTTTCGAGGTTCCGTCAAAGTGCGGAATCTCGAAAGTTAATTGTAACGATGATGAACATTCCAAGTCGTGTACTTCTAAATACCGTACTTTCTAACTCACGCACGTAATAGGGAATTAAAAGAATGACATTCTGCTTAGACCGGCCCAAAATACGGAACACGTAATTTTAGCTTGATCAAATTAATAAAAAAAGATAAACATAGTTTCGGAGTAAGAGCTTTTGACGTCACCGTTCAGCAAAAATTGTATCAGATCGTGGCGTCACGCGAAACTTCAACGCACTGTATCGTCGTCATTTTTCGTTTACGATAAAAAAGAAAAAATACGTGTTTAGTTTTTTTTGATAATCTAATTGACGGACTAATTTTTTTTTCCGTCGTCTCGCCTATTCGCAGTAATGAACTTTATAAATACCATACTTCGACATTTCAAACTTCGGTACTCCGTGATACAGTCTTATATTTGAAAATAATAAAATAACGCCGTCAATAATATTTTTTTGTTACCAGCCCTATCGGCCACGAAGTACGATCATTTTATTTATTAACGTGTGGCCTTTCGGCCAGAAGCTTACGTCTCATGCATTTTATATATGGACACAAACAAACAAAACTGAATATTTTGATTAAATAACGGTTCTCAGACATTATTAAATATTCTCTAATATAATTTTACTAGCTGCCTCCCGCGGTTTCACCCGCTTTAAAAATGTTAACGGTGAACAACCCTTATCACTTAGGGGTATGAAAAATAGATACTAGGTAGCCGATTCTCAGACCTACTGAATATGCATTTAAAATTTGGTAAAAATCGGTAAAGCCGTTTCGGAGGAGTAAGGTAACTAACATTGTGACACGAGAATTTTATAAATAAGATTGGTTATGGTACTTTTTACAATAAATGTTCTCGTTTTTGTGTATTAATAAATAAATGTGTAAAGTAGAATTATTTTGTGTATCTTTTAGAATATGACGAAAAAAATTATACTCATGAAAACTATCAATATTTTCTAAGAGAGTTTGGTGCATTAAAGTAACGAAAAGAAAAAAGCAATTCCATTAAAAAAATCTTACAATTTTGACATTGCTATGATTTTATTAATATGTTTTTTTAAAGATCAATTTTGCTTAAACATATCGAATCGAATCGAATATTGAAGCTGACGGATTAAAGATTGGTACTGTCAGTTACAAAACACGCTGATTGTAATGAAATTTTAATCATTATAGCTGAAATTGTAATAACACACAAATCATAAAATTCAAAAAAAAATACAAAATCTATTGAAATGATTTAACCGATAACTTATGCCTCTGACTGTACCACCCTCTCGATATATTGCTCAATTTGAATATTTAGTAAAAGACCTAAATCCTAGGGCTCCAGAGATAAAAATTCCACGCCTAGCAATAAAACAGTCTAATAGAATTTCGCCTATATACGCATAAGTATACAAATAGGGATGAGAAATAATAAAATCGCGGCTAGGTAGCCCCATAGGGATTGTTTCGGCAAATTTGGACTAAGGAATTTAATATAAATCCGGGGTGGAAAAGGGGTTGGACCTTGCCCCATGATTATTAGTCTTGGGTGCCTAAAATAGCGCTTGCGTTTATCGTTTAATTATTAAAAACGAGGTTTTTTAAAGAATATTTTTTGTTACATAGATTATTAAAAGTATTTTTCATCCCACCTATTCGAAAAACGCGACTTGTTCCCCTTCAAGTACGCCCAAAGTTGGTGTTTTCTATAAGAAACTTTCAGCGGGCGATTAATAGTTACTTTTAGGCGCACTTTTTGAATTTGGAGCGTCTTTGCATGTTTTACGCCCCGTTATAAGTGCGCCTAAAAACTCTTTGAATTTGGAACGGCTTAATGCTCAGCGCCAAAGAATCGAACGCAAACAATGAATGGCTGGTACGACGGCCAATACAATGGTCACGCCGCGGCTGAATAAAAAAAAACTTAAATAGAAATAAAACGCGCAAACTACAGCCCGAGTTCTCGTAAAAAATTTCACGGATTGTTTTGCAGCAAATTTATTTGTTTTTTTTTTATTTTTGTTTTAATTTTACAATAAAGTATGAAGCGCCTTTTATTTTCTCATAGGGGGTGATGAAAAGTAGAGTGTATCACTCGGGCGCAAAATATATTTTTGGCTCGGGCGACGTACTTTGAATCCCTCGCTACGTTCGGGATTCTATTTAAGAATCCCTCGCGAAGCTCGGGACTCTACTCTAGAATCCCTCACTTCGCTCAGGATTCAAAAAACGCCCCCAGAGCGCTAAGTATAAATATTACTAACCGCTCTTGTAATACAATCTACTATTCTTTAATATGTAGCTACAGACACACCCTTACGATCGAAAGATTCTTATTTGTCAATGGAAGATGAAGAATTTTTCATTTTGTTACTCAACCTCTAAAACTGTGAAAATGTTTGTAATAATAAATATAACACCATTCGTAACGTAATACTCTGAGTAAATACAAATATATATTGTTCAGTAAGTACCAGACTCCACTAAGCTAAAAATAAACAAACATCACACCAAATATAACAAAGAAAAACGTACATAGTAAGAAAAAAAAACATTCGCAAGACACTCTATACATTTTAGGCCCACTCAAACTAAGTACCTACTAAATGTAGAAATTACAGAGCAATTTCTAGCAAAGACTTTGGAGGCAATTCGTTTTATCTGAAACATTAGCTGTGAAACATCTACGCTTGAGTGTTATACCCACTCAATATCGAGTATAATCTTGTTTTTATATACATATTAAGTTGTATAACCGTCGTCCATTTTGGTGACATAATACTTTTTTTACAAACTTCTTGCAGGCCTCATATTTCGACTTGATGGACTTTTTCTTAGCTTTATAAATACAACCATTTTAGACAAGTCGACTGGAACTCTATTACTGCTATTTTATTCGTAAGAAATTTATTGTGCTATGCCTTACTTTCAAAATAAACATTGCATTTAATATAACATTGATAATACCTGATTGCACGATTGATCGTCACCCCATTTCAACCAAAACAACATTAAAACCAAAACACAATATCACAAACATCAAATAAACAAATCAAAGCCTCAAACGATACTGTTGTAAATAATAATGGTTTTATAACAAGATAAGGGCGCATTTTCTTTAACGCGCAGATACTTCGAAAGTTAATCTAAAAACGAGTTGGAGTTTGTTTGTACTGTGTTAGGAGAATGGGGTGATAAAAATAATAACATCACAAGTAACAATGTTTGCAACGTGTTGATGAAACTTTTACTACAGTTTGAATAGAACTATGGTATACTGTGTGTTAGGTATTAAGATTATTGTAGGGAACTGCTGCGTATGTTATCAGATATGTTGTTAGATGATAAGACTTTTCTATCGCCTAGAAAATAAGTAGGTAGATCTTAACAAATTAATGTATACCATACTAGCTTTTGCCCGCGGCTTCACTCGCGTTAAAAAGAGACAAAAGTAGCCTACGTTACTCTCCATCCCTTCAACTATCTCCACGTAAAAAATCACGTAAATTCGTCGCTCCGTTTTGCCGTGAAAGAAAGACAAACATACAGACAGACAGGCAGACACTTTCCCATTTATAATATTAGTATGGATTTAATCACTTAAGACTTGTTAACTCATAACAGGTGTAAATTAAAAAGAAAACCCCGCCCGCGAACTCGCTGTAGACTGAGTGCCAAGATATAAATAGACAATTAATTAAGACAAAATTCGAAGAAAGGAACTATGTTATCGTATTATCTAAACAGTTTGACAAAAGAGCATGCAACAAAAAGCGATACATTAAAAAAAATAAAGTAGGATGTTAAAATTAATTTATCACATCATCATTACATATATATACATATTTTTTTAAGCTAGGTAAAAAAGCCTACTTAAGGGGGAAGCTCAAGGTAGCCCGCAAAACAAAAATTTTCTTACGTATTTTTACTATTTGCAGCTAAGTGTCTGGGTGTATGATGATATAGTATGATTTGCGACAGTAATAGGTATTTAGTTAAATAATTATAAACATTTAAATCATCCAAACAGCCGCTCGTGCATAGAGCTCGATTAATTGTCTATTTCATGGAAAAGTCATTCAATAGAGTTGTGTGCACTGTGAGGGTTGTATTAATGATATTAATTATTATAATACTGTGATTAAATATTTATTACAGCCGCTGATCAATTTTGTTCAATGTACAGCTTGACAATGACCGGCAAATTGCAAAAAACGTTCGAAATTTTGAATTTCGCGGGCTACTGTGAACCATCCCCCTTATGGCCCGGCTGCGTATTGCCAAACTGTATGCTGACCCAGACCGGGGTTGCTCTGAGTTCGATCGCAGTTTGCCTTTTTAGTTGAAGAGCAAACTGTATACCTATTCAGAGAGTGTCTGAATCAAATTACATTTTGCTTTAAAATACTATACCCCCCATACCACTCCCAACCTTAGGAGCCCCATGGTTACGGAGATATCGATGATCAAAGTTTGAGGTTATGTTACGTCAATTTTGAGGTTAAGTTAGGATTTTTTGGTGAAAATTTAATTATTTTTCACTCTAATGTCTAAAAAAGATAACTCGACGGAGCCCCGCTTCGCGGGGCTCCTACTTCTGGGTGGTTTAAAAAAAATAACCACGAAGGAGGTGGCGGGGTCTGTTCGCTCGCTTCGCTCGCTCACTACGACCCCGCCACCTCCTTCTAACCTAACCTGTCCGAGTCGGGGCGCCTTAAAATTTTGATCGATCGCTCTCGGACTGACGATCCTTATTAGTTTCCCAGAATGCTCTGAGCTCGTATGTACATTGCTCCATTTTGTTTGTGATTTCAATGAGCACGACGTAGTTCAGTACAGACTATGGGTGTCTGGGTCAGCATACAGTTTGGCAATACGCGGCCCGGCTACACGCTCAGTCTTGCCTGCGCAGTCCGGTTTGTGCATTAATAACTGTGCAAAAAGACGGACCACCGTGTAGTGGCCATACGGTGCAGGTAAGCTCGTGCAAACTAACTGTGCAGTCCCTAGATGTGTTTTGAGAGCTCGTCGAAGCACTATGTTGCCAACGGAAAAGGGTTTTTGATAAGGGGCATTATTTTATTGTTTAATGATAAAGAAACAAATAATTACGTCGGGCTGTTGCGCGGCTTAAATAACCGGCCACACGTTCAAGTAAAACCGTGCAAGTCAAGTTTGCGTAGTCCAAAGCTTCAGCATGTCGACTATCGCACAAGCCGCGTCAGGCCGCAAACAAGTTTGTACAGGCATGCTTGCAGGCAAGACAGCGTGTAGCCGAGCCATTAAGAGAAGAAATGCCGAAACAAACAATTGAGGGATAATTCTCTCTTTTCAAGTCCAGACATATAGCGGTCATTCTCCAATTCGGCGTTATTTGCCTAATTACCGTAACCATTTTTATTTTTCACTAATATTACTTAAACTCATTAAAATATGAAACTAATAAAAAATACGAATTCAATAATCAATAAGGCATGTTTTAATTATTGGTAGTTTTCTAGTTATTGAGACTTAAAATAATTATGAGTACGGTAATTAGAAAAGTTTAATATCTAATGCCACGGTAATTAGAAAATGCCGTCAATTCTATGTAAAATATGATATAATTTAATAAAAATAACACACAATAATTTGTATACATCTATTTATATAAAAATGAATCCCTATTTCTCTTTGTCATCTTTGGACCGATTTCACTAATTCTTTGTTGTGTTTGTTATTGTTTGGAGGAGGTTCTTATGAAAAAAAAAGTGAAAATTAGGGTACTTTAGGATAGTGTAGGTTAGAGTAGAATAGAGTGGGATAGAGTAGGATAGGCTAGAGTAGGTTAGAGCAGGGTATAGTAGGAGTGAAGCCGCTGGAAAAAGCTATATTTTTTTCCATTTATTTATTTTCATACACATTATTTACATGTTTAAATACTGATGTAAAAAAACATAAACATGTAAAAATATAAAAAACAGTTAGGTAGCCCCCCCCCTGGCATCAGGAACAGGGTCCCAGCTACCGATGATCAGAGCTCCAGAGGTAGGAACTTCCTAACGATGCGAGCCGTATCCAAAAGCTTTTAAAAGAAGCTCTTGATCCAGCCATCTAACGAGAGCCTCCGAGAGAGAGGTGTTGGTCGAGACTCTTGGCTATTAAACCATTGGCAGAAACAACTATCGGCACATGACCGCTGAGTCCACATTCCACATGTCAACAATCTCGCAAGCCAAGTTGATATATATACTTTTTTTTTTATTTTTCTCGGTCTTCATAAGGTTCCCGTCACGACAACGAGCATTTCGCGCCGCTTCAATTGATCCACCATCACTATATCAGGCTTGTTTGCTACAACAGTCCTGTCAGTGATGTTGAATCGTCCCCAGTACAATGACATTGCCATCTTCAGATTCTACGAGGCCGTATTCCAGAGCAAGTTGCTGATTGATAATCCTGGCTACTAGGTTATGTCCATTCAAGTACTCTTCGTTAGCAAGACGAAAACAACCAGTGATAATGTATCGAATCGTTCTCCCGGCAGGTGACACGCCCGACATAAGTCAACCGTAGCATTTTTCACAATAAATCTCCGATAATTCTTCGTTATGATGACTTCATCCATAATTGTACAGACGAAACCTTCGGTTCCCAATTAAGTTACCAAATCGTAGCCACTAAAAGGACGCTAAACAGCCTACATCGGGCCCATGCAGGGCCCGGAAAAACCGTCCGTGTAACTCCTTACTCTGCCATACTTCCTTACGATCCTTCGTCTCAAGCACTACAGGTTTGCGCCAGTTCTCTTTAGCCAAGGAGAGCGGAGTGAGGTCCTTGTCCACAGTGACCACATCTCGGTGCATCCCCACGTCAGCTTTAAGGAAATATTCCTGGAGGTTGTATGCCTCGCAGTTGTGGAGAGACTTAGCATTGAAAAAAAAACCTCGTCCTCCACATTTCCGCGGGATATATACAGCCTCATCAACTCATCACTGATGATTGCGGGTGATGTTCGAGCGCGCTTTGTATGTAGATTGACTTCTGTACCCATCTATTTTGAGGCTACAGTTAGTAAATAAGAATTAATTTTTCATACAACGGTAATTATAAACATATGGTAATTAGTATACGGTAATTAGAAATCGATAGATTTTCTTTAAAATTTCGGAAACCAACAAAATATGCAAATATGAGCTTATTACAACGTACGGAGGCCAAAATACTGTCTCGATTCACTTGATCAACTTCGGTCTAACTTAAAAATCAAATATTTATTTATGTAAAACGGTAATTAGAAAAGTTATTAACCAAGGTTACGGTAATTATATACTAGCGTGCTTTATTCGCGGTACACTAACGTTAGAGACGTGCAACTGCTGTTTTGCTGCGGTACCCAGTGAGGAGACGAGACGCGCGCGGTAGTGGTGTGCCAAATACTGTTTTTTAGGGATGTGCACTCGAGAACAGAATATGTCACGGTAATTATAACTTTCGATCGGACATCCGATAATTTAATGATAATTATTTATAGACTGGTTCTAGTGAGTCGATATTTTACTATGCTATACACGTTGTTTAACACTATTTAAAATGTTAAGTGGATCAAAGTAAATCTGTAAGTCATAAAAATTACAAGTAAGTTTTAACATTAAGTCAGTGTGCGGACACGTTACGGTAATTAGAGAACAGAGGTTTTTGAACTTAGGTTCAATTAATTTAGTCTTAACTACTTAAAACAGACGCCTGTGTTTTTGTTTATGGCTAGATAGGGATGCTATCTAACATATAAAAAATATATGATGATTGAATATGATATAAGTGCGGATTATTCAAGCGCGGACACGTAAAATTTGCTTATCGGAGAATGGCCGATAGAGTGTAATCAACAAAAAATATTATAATACAACACACAGAAGCCTGATACAATATCATATTAAAGAATTTTCTCCAGAGAAATATGACCTCTGTATTCGAAAACTCAATTACGGACGAGAACCGATATCCTATAACGATTGGACGGGCTGTCAGATTTTCGGGCTTCAGACTGCCCGAGAACCTAGCTTTGCGTAGATATGACATTGCCTCTGGCTTAACTTGCTTTCGAAGGCTTGGAGGGTCTAGATATGAAAACGAAGGAACAGTCTGGGGTCTCGATTGAACAACCTAATCTTCTAGATCAATTCAGACCTCAAAAACAGATGCTATTTGCTATAAACTCTTTTTCAAAAAGTTGGTTTGCTTTTCCACAAAAAAGCAGTTTAATAATTCGAAACAAAATTATTTAAATTAGGAATATGGATAGTGTAAATGTTTCATCCTTCCAAGAAATGAATTACAATCATTACCTATATGAACTATAGGATATACGATAGGTAAAGTAATACAATTAAAAAAAACGAATAATTAATTAATTAAAAAAACCTAACTGCAATTTCGTCAGTAGGTGCTTTGTCTCTGTTTCGTGTAATTGCCACCAATTGTTTTTTTTTTTGTTATTGGTTTTTTATTCCCTATGTTGCTTCACTTCACTTCCACAATTGAGACAAATATATAATAATAATATAATATATAATATCCTAGGACAACTCACACACGGCCATCTGATCCCAAACTAAGCAGAGCTTGTACTATGGCAACCAGACAACTGATAAACATACTTATATAATTTATAAATACATACATATTATACAGAAATCACACCCAGACACAGAACAAACATTCATGCTCATCACACAAAGTTTGTCCTGGGTGGGATTTGAACCCACGACCTCTGGCTTAGCAGTCAGGGGCACTAACCACTAGGCCAACAGGTCCGTCAAATACAATGACACCTCGTATGTCGAAATCCTTTATAAGGCTTAGGGTGTAAAGCATGCCAAAGAATGAGACATACATACATACGTTTAAAAAACATAGCACGCATTACGGCTTCATATTATTTACGCAATATCAGAATTACGCTGTTACTTTAAAAAATAAGTGGCACTTTCACAAGTAGTGATAACAACCGAGTACATCAAATAATAAACGAGCCTATTATTATTATTCATAAGTACACTTACTTATTTTCACATACAGGGTGAAAATAAGTAAGTGTACTTATGCCTTGTGTATAACTTGGGAGCAATACTCTTTTAAACGAAAGTGAAGAACTTTGAATCCCACAGAGCGCTCAAAATTCTGCTTTAGAATCCTTAACTTCGCGTAATTTAAAAAAAATGCCTTCAAAATAGTAATTTTCTCCTTAGGTAAACAATCTACTTTTATTACTAAGACCAGTTGATAACATATGAGAATAAAATCTACACAATGGTTCTGTCTTCCAAACACGATATACCCAAATACTATCTTTCACACGCTTCCGATTAATGAGGAATTTATTTGGCTAAAATACACTGCCAGAAAAAAAAAATGTCGACTGTAAACTTTTCTGCCTACGCTGCGTAAATTAATAAAATTATATAAAAAATAATATTTCAGAATCATGCTTGTTAAGAAGATCTGTTATCTCCCACAAATACTAAATATGTATTACAGAATTATCCCTCAATTTTTTTTATTATCAACCACAGCGCGAGCGAAGCCGCGAGCAAAGTTAGTTACAAATTATACACGACTGTAAACATCCCACAGCTGGGCAAACACATACTTACATATTTATCTACATACAAACACGTACATCTTCTCATACAGAGAAGGTAAGCGGTTTATCAATGTAAAATGTATATTATTATTGAGGTCAAGTTTCTTCATGACGTTTTTCCCGGTATGATTGTTGCCAAAAATAGGTAGAAAGTATATAATATAATTATTTGATAATTGCTATATATATTTGCCCGGTATTGGACCTACAACCTCTGCGAGGTTTAAATTAACCTTTTAAATTAACAGTAACAATAATATTGCATTATCTTTCTCAACATTAGTGTGTTAAATCTTGTTCAAAGCTTTTAATAGCCACTTCTAATACTTCCCATACATTGTTTAGATCCTTCAAAATATACAACGTAGACTAAAAACGACATTACTATGACCATAGTACGTAATATACTGTTCATTTATTTTCTCGTTTTAAACACAATTACGTACAAGTAGGTTTACGTACAGAATGGTATCTTTTTGGCAACCAGAAGCTTCAGAGTTCGTTAAAGATCATCATCATTTTTTTTTCACCTTTTCATCTTTCTTTTTCACCTTTTCATCTTTCTTTTTCACCTTACCTAAAGTCCATCACTTAATTCCATCTTAGACTACTCGCAAGCAAATGCTGCCAGCTGTCCTTCTCAGATCGTTGCTCCATTTTATAACTAAGTCTAAATACTATCATTTACGTTTTAAACTGTATTTTAAGTCAAATATTTTTATATTTCTATTGCTACAACAAAACCACGCAAGTAAAGCGGCGCAACACATCTAGTATCTTGATAAATTTTAATCAAAATCTTTCGGTCGTATTTGCATAGCCCTCTAAATATCATGAAACCCTTGAATTTGCATCGAAATGAGCGTAAAATGACCAAAACCCTCATTAAAGGGCCGCTAGAAGAGCCAGACCTTTATTCTTTTGTCTATGCTTTTGTTAGGCAGCCATTTTGAGCCGCCGCCATTTTGTACGACGAGATTTGTTAACGAAAAACTTCTATTGTATTAAGCTATTGTTGTTTTTATTACAAAAATAAGTTTTCTGCGGATTTAGCGGCATTATTAAAGTTTTATGAAAACATAGTGAAGCTAAATGATTCTAGCTTCTAGGCTTTATGAGTATTTTACTATTCATATTTTAGCTGTTATTGCGCATAACCTAAAAGGTTTTATTAATCTTAAATATCGTTGATAACCACTTTTTATGGGTCTTAATAATTTTCTTATATTATTGCAATAATATTTTATGAGCTCACAACTGATGATAATTTATAGATTTAAACTTTTAAAGCTAGATATTGCAGTGATTAGTTTTAATGTGTTTTGTGAACCTAGGTAAAGTGACTTAGAGGTGAGTTTTCAATCCCTCGCACTGCTGATATATTAGAAGGATTTACAACGGTTAAAATAATCAGCCAATTACCGGCCACTACTTAACACGTACACCTCTATCAAAGAGCGTCAGCTAAGCCGGAGGTCGTGGGTTCGATTCCCACCCAGGAAGAACTTTGTGTGATGAACATATGTAATTGTTTGATCTGTGTCTGGGTATAATTTATCTATAATATGTATGTATTTCTAAGTGTCGTGATCGACACTAGAAATACAATCGTGTCGTCGGCCCAGTGGATAAGGCGCCCGCCTCTCGTGTAAGAGGTTGTGGGTTCGAATCCGGGCAAGTACCAATGTGACTTTTTCAATTCATATGTACTTTCTAAAGTTTATCTTAGACATCACTGACATCCCGTGCCTCGGAAAGCACGTAAAGCCGTTGGTCCCGGTTGTCATTCGTAGAACTTTGACAGTCGTTACTGGTTAGCCAGAAACTCTGACCAGTCTAACCAATAGGTATCGTGTCGCCCAGTTACTGGGTTGTGGAGGTCAGATAGGCAGTCGCTCCACGTAAAACACCGGTATCCAGCTGAATCCGGTTAGGCTGGCAGCCGACCCCAGCACGATTGGGAAAAGGCTAGGAAGATGATGATGATGATGTATGTATTTCTAAAGTGTATAAGTATGTTTATCAGTTGTCTGGTCACCATAGTACGAGCTCTGCTTAGTTTGGGATCAGATGACCGTGTGTGTGTCTGAGGATATTTATTTATATTTATTTTATTTATCGATAGTTCGTCCGTCTGCAAATATGAGCAGGCCTCAGCATTTAAGGAAATCTGAGCTTGTGTGTTGTCCATATAATTCTTATTTGTTGTATGTATAACTATAACTAAGAAGAAATATTCAATACATTATTGTATTTAAAAACACGATTATAAAAAAAACTTTAACGTTTTTCACCTTGCAAAAACTATGCAAAATTCACAGTTTTACTTAAAGGTGTAAAAATGTTAATGAAATACAGTGCAGAAATTACACTTCACACCACAATGAAGTGAAAAAGGTCTAATTCCCGACATTGCATTTCTTTTAGAAAACTGTTTTTAAAGACTCCAAATAGTTGGGGAATTTTCTCTTGTTAGTAGGTCATGCAAGCTTAGGGTTTGGGGCAGGTTTTAAACGACAGCGACATTTAGGGTAAAATCTTTCTATCTTTTCCCATCTCTGTTGGGATCGGCTTTCAGCCCAACTGGTTTCGGCTTGTGGCGACATCTATCACCGAACATGCATACTACAACTGATGATCCTGCATCGCGATATGTGAGTTATCGGCGACATTCGAACAAGTACAACAATCCCGACTAGAACCGTGGGGCCACCACGTAGAGTAGTCCACCAGACACAACATCCGTCTGGTCGGAGGATCCCTCCAACCAACGGAGGATGAGAGGCTTTACACTCTGTCCCTCATTCCTCCAAACCACTAGGCCATCACGACAGTTGTGAAATATTGGTTAAATTTATCTTAGTCCTCCCAAAATAAACTAATCTACACACATACAACCGCGACTTCCCTGGTGTTAGTGACAGTGGATAGCAGTGTTTAGCTTGATGACACGGTTGCTGTTTGCCCCCTTTCATGTTAAAAGTCATAGAATGCGTCATTCGTTTGCACAGTATAATTTAATCAAATTTTTTCACTTAGACCATTTTCAGGCACTTATGAAATGTCAAAGAGTCACGTTAGTCAAGAAATTAAAGCTAGTTCTTTTTTACAAAACGTAAGTTGGTCTCTATGGAGAAGACCAATCAAGAAATATCAAGGACTTCTATGTGCAAACAATGAAAGTAAAGAGCAATGTGAAATTATTTTTATAAATAAAGAGTTAAGCCGAGGAAGTTAACAAGTAAACAATCTGAACGACAGCGCCCGTTCACGAGCATAATGTGTGTATAGTTGAAGCGATTATGCGCCATCGATATCTGCGTCGGCCATCACTTCGATACAAAACCTTGCGTGTGATACATATCTTCGGATATATTTCCTACTATACAACATCGGTATAGTTGCATTTCATTGCAGTACAATTTTATTAAACTGTATATGTACCGTTTGCACTGATGTAAAGCTTGTATGTGTGTTGTTGTAATAGTAGAACGTTTTTTTTCTTTTGAGGATGGGAAGTCATCAAAAGACTTCACCCGCTCTGGGCGAAGCGTGAGGGAGTGTCAGTCTTTTACTGACTAAAAGTGGTTTTTAGTCAGTAAAAGACCTTGACCTTGTTCCTTCGGTTGCCCTTAAGTTCCGGGGTTCCAGTAACGATTAGAATGCCGGGGTTGCGGGATAGTTCTAATAATATAACGTTTCAGAATATGTGGCACTTTCGTTTGCTATTCGATAAATCGATGTGGAATGCAAAACTGCGCAAACTCCACTGAATGAAACATTAAAACAATTTTTTTTACATCCTACTTATATTATAAATGTAAAAATTTGTATGCGTGTGAGTGTGTGTGGATGATTGTTACTCTTTCACGCAAAATCAACTACTATAGCTTAGAACCCCACTGGAACAAAATTGTTCCAGTCAACAAGTATTACCGTTGAGCCCGCTGGCACAAATTTGAGCCACCAAACCCCGACCGATTTAAAACTCTATTTGTAAATAGTGTTCTCTAATGTATATAGAAACACAATAACAGTTTTTGTGGCCGTGGTCAGATTACGCTTACGATAAGAGGTGCTTGACAGATGGATGACGTAATATAATGCCCGACCTCTGTGGGAGTCTAGAGGTAGAATGAGATATAGGCTATATAACATCAACGCGGGTGAAACCGCGGGGGGCAGCTAGTACACAAATAAAGCTACATTGTCCAACCTCCACCATATGATTATACCATGATTACACCATATGATGATTAAACGAAAAAACATCAACTAAACAATGGTTCTTTTTTAACCCTTTCGGTACAACTCTAAATGGAACATTAAATGAAATACCATAATTTTTTCAACAACTACAGCCCATAACTTAGAACAGAAGGCAATAAAGCACGCAGTGGGACATCGTTCCGCATTCCAATGTCTCCTTCCAGTTTATTTACACAGAAAATATATAGCGGAAAAATGTGTTCCAAATGCGGCCACTTCGGTATTTGACAGTGTATAAGATTACCCTAAATTATTCCGAAAGGGAGAAAGTTTCGATTAAAGTTCAGAGAATGTAAATAAAAATATATTTCGTGCGGAATAGTCTAAAAAACATGATATGTTACGATGCTCTGTTTGTTTTTTAAGCCTTAACCACACAGGTACGATATCATCGGTTGATAATATCGCATGCGTGATTTCAAAAATGTGTCCTAATTACTGATACAAAACTAAGTAGTTCCCATGGTATCACTTCGTAACCGCTCTAATATAATTATACTAAATACAGATATTGCAATAATACATGCGTAAATTCTTCTTCTTCTTTCTGCCCTTGTTCCATTTTACTTGGGGTCGGCGCAACATGTCTTTTTCTTCCATACCAACCTGTCACCCGTCACGCTATTACTTACTCCTTTCTCCTTCATATAATTTTTTACACATTCCATCCATTTTTTCTTCGGTCTTCCTCTCCTCTTCCAACCCTCTACATGAGTATGAACTCATAACTGTTCTAACTATATGCGTCTCATTCCTCCTCTTCACCGATAATAACTCTGCTAAGGGGTAGAGGTTTTAATCATCATCATGATCTCTATAGCTCAATTATGTTAGAGTCTGCTTCAAACCTGATTCAGGTTCAAATTATCATTCGCAAATCTTTGACAATTGTTACTAGTAGTCAGAAGTCAGAAAAGTCTGACAAGCAGTCTTACCAAGACAATAACTGTCTTTTGGAGGTCAGTCGGTCCAAGTAAAGTACTGACATTGGTGTTCAACTGGATTCGGTTAGACTAGAACCCGACCCTAACATCGTTAAGATAAGTTTAAGAGATAATGATCGTGGAACACAAATGAGAGAAACCTGTTTATCTCACAGCGATACTCGAATATTATACTAATATGTATTACAATTTTTTTTAATTTTATTATTAGTTTTTTACAAGAAATGGAATTAAATGTATTATTCAAAATAATTATTGGCTAATTACAGAATTTTAGAATTTAATCATATATAATTTTTTATGTTTTTTAATTAATTTTACATGCACATTGCTATTGAAATTGTTATAAGGAAAAGCAAGAAATAAAAGGCTTTTTATTTTATTTATTTATTATGTATTACTAATAAGGAAAGCACCCAAAAGCTTGTGATTAAAAAAAAAGGAAAAAGGCCATGCATTACTTATAAAACAAGCTCAAACAAAGTAAGCTCAACAACGGTTAAAACGAAGAAAAATAACACAAATAATTAATTACAGAAAAACTCTTCCTCCATTAAAGAAACTCGCAATAATCATTTTCTAACGAAATTCCTCTCTTTAAAACCATCTTAAGACGTCATTAAACATTCAAAACATAATCATTTTTCATTTTTAATTAGTTCATTATTAACTGTTATGTTCATCTCGCCAGATGCTGGAATTATTTTTTAAAGTATTGCTTTTACCTTTTTTTTTGTACATTTTTATCATTTTGTTAATGTTGGGTAGTCAATTTATGTAATTAGCTTTTTATGTAGCTCTTTTTCATTTCATAGTAGAATTAGTATCGATATTAAGTACATTTTGGTTGGCAATAGATTAAGCTGTTAATGGATTCTTGGTCGATTAAATTTTTTATTAAACTTATTATATACCTTTCGCATTTAACAATGTGCGAGTACATAATACTCTTTAAAGTGCACTGTCTCCGAATGGGGAAGTCCTGGTGTCCTGAAACTTAGGCCTGGGGTTCTTAGGCACCAGTCTCCGACAAAATTATAAAAAAAATGTTTATGAGAAGTTAATAAACGTTAACTCTAAGGCCCTGCGCAGACGACAGACTATCCGTGACGCACTTTTTAGTCAGTGAAAATAGAACCTATGCAATTATATGCAGTAACGCACACGACGCGCAAAAAGTCTTAGTTCTCTTAGTTCAAACTTTTTGTGCGCCGCAGACTCGATCGCACAAAAAGTGTGCCGTCTGCGCAGGGCCTTACACAGCATTAAATCAAACATTTTTTACAGTAACATAATCTTCTTACATAATAACATGTTTGACAACATGAACACAGTGTGCATTTAAAGCATGTTTTGAAAAAAGTAGCGTTTTTTCCCCAAAACCTTTATTTAGTGATTAACAACTTAAATTACAGCTCACGTGCCCAATCAATAAAATACATCAAAAAAATGAACGTACAACAATAAAAAATCGCTTTTCAATATCCTAAGACATAATTCAAACATTAATATCTTCAATACGAATTCATGGCAGTGATAAACCCAGGATCAGTCTAAAGTGTGGAGGTTGAACAGATAATCTTTATTTTATTTTGTAAATAGGTTATATCATAACACTTTTACACGTCAATGTTTTGTTTTTTATATTTTAATCGAACGATGGAGCCGGTGTTTCGTAACTGACTACTCTGAGAAGAAACATCCGAAACAAACTCAGAGGTCAAAGTCTCTTTTAAAGTCCATACAATTGTATTGGTCAAATTATGCGAGGATCATGAAGGTTAATGACTGATGTGCTTTCTTGATGAGAAAAGCACACAGATTTGAGTGGACCTGTCCAGACAGTGCAAGCATTTGTCAGCAATCGTTTAGCTCAACTTAAGACGTAAGGAGCCCAACGTTTTGACGAACAATACCAAAGTAAGGACATTTGGGTAGGCCGCATAACTACTCAAACTGTCAGTCAAAGAAAATATATTAGTACATGTGTATTCTTAGGATAATGAATGACCCACATAATCCTCACACTCACAAAAAAAAAAGTATAATGTATATAAAAATAATAACATACTTAAAGAAGTACAAATCAATGTCAATAAATAAATATGAAATTTATACATAAAAATATAGAAAAGATAAATATACTTTAAAAAGTACACATCAATGTCAAAAGTACAATAATTACCATGTCAATATATAAAAGAGTAAAAGTAAACTAATATTGACCTGTGTATATAATTGATGCAGCTCAATCCCAAGCATTTGAATCCTCTAGGTGATCCTTAACAGAGTAATAAGATTTCTTGCATAATCTACGTTTTATAAATGATTTGAATTTATAAATACTAAGTTTTTGAATCTGACTGGGAAGTTTGTTATAAAAGCGTATACATTGACATCTGAACGAACCTCCTATTTTCTTTAGCCTAGTTGAAGGGACAACAAATTTGTCCTTGTTCCTCGTATTTATGCTATGAATATCACTGTATTTCTTATACTGATTAATATTTTTATGAGCAAATAACAAATTCTCATATATGTACTGGCATGGCAACGTCATTATATTAATTTCTTTAAATTTGTCTCTTAGGGACTGTCGGGGACTCAATTTGTAGATTGCACGAATAGCCCTTTTTTGCAACACAAATATTGTTTGTATATCGGCGGCATTTCCCCACAATAGAATGCCGTACGACATCAAACTGTGAAAGTAGCTAAAGTAAACTAAGCGGGCTGTTTCCAAATCTGTCAAATCACGGATCTTTCTAACGGCGTATGCTGCAGAGCTGAGTTTTTTAGAGAGTTTTTCTATATGGGGGCCCCACTGAAGTTTGGAATCTAAAGTTATACCCAAAAATACAGTGTTATCGTCGGGTTTCAATTCTTCCCCCTTTATTAGAACACTAGTCTCTACTTTTGTGACATTAGGTAATGTGAACTTAATAAGTTTAGTTTTCTTTTCATTAAGAAGTAGGTTATTTATATTAAACCAATTAACTATTGACGCTAAGGCACTATTTATTTCGTTACTCAACAGTTGCTGACGTTTAACTTTAAATAAAAGTGAAGTATCGTCTGCAAACAATACTATGTCATGCTTATCTTTAATGAGATAAGGCAAATCATTAATATAAATTAGAAACAAGAAAGGACCAAGAATTGAGCCCTGAGGGACCCCATTTTTACCACAGAACCGGATGATCTTTTACCGTTTACATCAACCCTTTGAATCCTATCACTCAAGTAAGAAGTGAGAAGATCCAGAGAGGTGGCACGGATTCCATAGTGGCGCAGTTTCCTGATTAAGGTTTCATGGAGGACGCAATCAAATGCCTTGGACAAATCGCAAAAAATGCCCAATGCATCGCATTTGTCCTCCCATGCTTTAAAAATATGTCCTAAAAGTTCAACACCAGCATCAGTGGTTGAACGACCCCTTGTAAAGCCAAACTGTTTATTATGCAACAACTGATGTTTATTAAAGTGTATTTGCATTTGACTTAAAATTAGTTTTTCAAAAATTTTACTAAAAGTAGGTAGCACTGAAATCGGTCTATAATTAGTGGGGTCAGATGAGCTACCCGATTTGAATAATGGTATTATTTTACTGTATTTCATTAAATCAGGAAACTCACCACGATCAATACATTTATTAAAAATATTGGCAAGAGTAGGTGCTACTATATTTATTATAGACTTGGCAACATCTACGGAGTTACCCCACAGATCTGCTGTCTTTTTTACATTTAAGGAATGGAAAGTTTTAATTATATTGTTACAAGAAACATGATCGAAATGAAACTCAGTGTTACAGGGCGGGACGTTATCTTTTAGTAAAGATTCTGCAGCATAAGGGGATGAATTTAAATACTTTGTAGTCGAAACGGGAATATCTGCAAAGAAGCTTTCAAAAGCCGTGGCGACTTCAGCATCAGATTTAATTATAACGTCATCAATAGTAAGACTGTAATTACTTCTTTGGTTTTTAGACTTTCCTGTTTCGCTATTGATAATATTCCATGTCATTTTAATAACATTACTACTGTTTTTTATTTTTAAACTTAAGTATCGCGACTTGGCCACATAACAAACCTTTTTAAATAATTTGGAATAATTTTTAACATATAAATTAAATTCAACACTTTTATTGAGAGCCCGTTCTTCGTACAACTCGTAAAGACGTATCCTACTTTTATAAATTCCGGTCGTGGCCCAGTCGCTGAAGCAGGCATTGCTGTTTACTGATATAGTTTTTGGAACAAACGTTGAATTAAATTGATTGCAATACATATTAAAAAAATCATTATATTGTTGATTAGGGTCATCACTATTTTTCAACAAGAACGGTAATTTATTCGTAAGTTTACTTTTAAATGTTTCCAACCGACATCTAGACTTGGAGTTAACAGTGATATCTTTTTTTATAACTTTTTTATTTAAGATAGGTATTGTAATTAATTGTCCGCAATGATCAGAATCTACTGAGTTAATAATTTTTTTGTGGGTAGGTATAACATCTGTATAAATATTATCTATGCAGGTAGCGCTTGTTGGCGTTATTCTTGTAGGCTCTAAAAATAGATTTGCAAGATTGTATGATTTAAACAAACTAATTACTTTAGTATTTGAGCTAGAATATTCTAATAAATTAATATTAAAATCACCACAGACAATGATGGACTTTGCAGAGTTACAGATTTTGTGCAATGCTTCATCCATCACCTTCTCAAAGCAATCATACATTCCTGAAGGAGGTCTGTATACACTTATTATAACATACTGCTCCAATTCCACACAGGCCATTTCAATTGTTCGCTCAACAGATAGGCTCACAATATCCTTTCGCTCTTTAAATTTAATGTTATTATGTAATAAAATTAATGAGCCACCATGTATGGCACTTACTCTGCAGAACGAACTACCAACCTGGTGATTATTGAAATTAAACATTAACTGGTGGTTTTTAAGCCAGTGTTCAGTTATACAAAGAATGTCAATATTATTAAAATTAAGAAATAATTCAACTTCTAAATCCTTGTTCATTAAGCCTTGAATATTTTGATGCACCAGGTTGATACTATTAGTTACTTTTACATTTTGGCCAGAGGATGCCTCTATTGTCTTTGATTCTAATTTAAATGATTGATTGTATCTATATTTGATACAATATTATTTAATACAATAAAAGATTGATTGCCTTGCTCAATAGGAGCAAGTTGTTTAGCCAAGTTCTTGGCTGTAATACTAAAATAATAGGATAGCGATATAGCTACCTGTTGTTTACAATTTTTTGAGAGATAGTACCTGTCTACAAGATATCTATCTTTTGTCACAATAAAGTTATTGCCAACATGATTGTTGGTGTCAATTAATTCTAAGCAATCATTATAAATACTAATATTATGTAATGTCATGTTTAATTTATATCTAATATAGTTTTCTTCCTGTGGCAAGCTTTGACTATAGGGGAAAGTAAACATAACAATTTTCTCTAACTTAATATTGCACAAAGTTTTAAAATACTGAAGAAGTTCTTTTTTGTTATCATTTCCCCTATTACCAACAAAAATTAAAAGAGTAGTATCCTGGTTAAAATTATATTTAACAATTGTTTTCATAATGTGAAGCAAAGAACAACCAGGCATACAGTGATTTATTATTGAGTGTCCCGGATACTCATTTGTCAAATAATGGCCTAAATCTTTTCCAATTTCATCACAAAACAGTACTATTTCTTTTTTACAATTTTGTTGGGACAGACAATCATTTATTTCTATTGGCAAACTGACATTAGACTGTGGTGTGGTGTTATTTAGTATTGGCAATGAATGGTCCAGCGTAGAATCAAAAGATGGTGATTGACAATGCTCACAGTTTGGTTTCTGTGTGTTCACTAGCTCATTCATGGCCAGTACATATTCCCTCATTTGGTTTTCTGAGGCTGTGTATTTTGTGGTCATCGCACTAAGTTTTTCTTGAAGGCGGTCCAGTTCACTTTGCAAGTCTTCTGTGTCAATTTGATATTTCCTAGTACATTTTTCTAAATTTGAAGAGTATAGGTCTAACTGTTTAAGTAAATTGAATCTTTCTCTGTTTAGTTTAACATTTTTGATAAAGAACTTTTGTTTCTTTACCATTTTCTTTGTTTTTAAAATGTATTTATTTATTTTGATATATTTTTTTAATTTATTTCTACTGTTAATGTTTACAAATTTACAGGATTTTGATTCGTTCTCATCTGTTAAGTCTATTGTGTTACAGGGGTTTATTTGAGAAACCATTGATGGGCATAAGGCACCAACTCATTGAATAGACTTTGGTTCAACGAGGCGGTGATGTTGTGGTTAGTTGTCTCAAGTTCTGTAATTTGACTTTTTGCCTCTTGTAGCTGTTGTTGTAATATATGTCTGTGATTAAGAGCTTGTTCATACTCAGCGCTACACTGGCTGAACCCATCCACAACAAGTTGGAGCCTATCCCGGGCTTCTATGGCCTCAGTGAGTTGAGTGTATAACTGTGCCATTTCACTTTTTAACCTCCTGTTAGTTTCGTGGGCTTCGGCGAGAATTGTTTCATTGCCATCTATCTCCTTATTTAGTTGGGCACAGAGCTCCTTTGACGCCTTTAATTCGCTCAAAGCCAGACTGAGTTTGGTCTCTTCTTGGCGAGCATAGGCGCTGCGAGTCATAGGCATGTTTAAGGAAATAGAAAGAAATGAAATCAGAAATAGTGACAGAAGTTTAAAAAGTAATAGTTTAAGGGGAAAATGAAACTTAGATGAAAAGTTAAGAAGCTCTGTCACCGAACTAATCAAGGTTATGTTTACGTTTTAAAACTTAATAACCCGTTCCGAAATCAAAAAGAATTGGTATTGTAATTAACACAGAAACGATTTTATATAAACAATTTAGTAATAGTTATAATACAAAGTATTGTACCTGATATCAAGATGACAATGCAAAATCACTCGAGCCGGTAACCTGTCACCGAAACACATGAACTTTACACTGTTTTTAAAGGTAGATTAAGCGAGTTTAATACAAATTTCACATTAATATCCTATAAACTACAAAAGAAATTGGAAATAGGCTTTAAAACATAGTTAATTAGTATTTAAAATTTAAAAATATTCGGGACTACTTTAGAACAGCTGTTAGCTGTAGTGTTGCCACAGGAAAAAATCTATATTTTATGCCGCTGGGTTTTCCACGTCGGAGACTACTATAGATACTTAATGTTTTATTGAAAGTTATATTTAGATAGTTTTAGTACCTATTGATTTTTTGAGACATTGATTAAGATTGTTTATTTAATCTCAAATGTGAGCCTGGAATTTAATTGTCTAAATGAAACATTCTCTAACAATCCACCCTTTGCGTTCGCCTTTGTAAAGTGCATAAATTTTAAATAAATGTATATTCTTATATTCTATTTATAGTATTAAACCTTCGAACACACGTGATGCGAAACACAACAGCAGCCCGACAGCCGGCTGTCGCCTGGTCGTCGATAGGTTCAAAAGTTTAATAAGGCTAGGATTTCGGAAGTCACGGGCGTTCCTTAATACAAATCCGAGGCGCCTGAAAGATTCCTTAGCTACAGAAGACACGTCGTGATCTACGACGTGACGTGTTTATGTGTAGCGACTGGCTCTGTAGGTAGGTGACTTTCTAAATTTTTTTTTTGACGTAACAGTCATCTGTGAAGGAAAAACATTGTGAGGAATCCTGGACTTAATAAGTCCGAAATCGCTGATCTATGCTTGTGCCTTCTCTGTATATATGTATAGAAGCATATACTCTGCCGTGGGACCAGGTCTGTATTATCATATCTGTTATTATACATAGTAATCCGTACTTCCGTACTAATGTTATAAATGCGAAAGTAACTCTGTCTGTCTGTCGGTCTGTCTGTCTGTCTGTCTGTCTCTTCTTTACGACTAAACCACTGAACCGATTTAAATGAAATTTATTACAGATATAGTCTGGGGTCCGAGAAAGGACATAGGATAGTTTTCATCCCGAAAATCCTCTGAGAACGCGGACGAAGTCGCGGGCAAAAGCTAGTACTAAAATATCTCACTTCGTTACAGAAGAACGTTATACAACATCACCCTGGTCTTTTCCCGCTAAGCCGGGATCGGTTTTCAGCCTAACTGGATTCATCTAAATACCAGTGTTTTACGTGAAGCGACTGCCTATAAACCCAAGGTGACACTATACCCCTTGGTTACACTGGTCAGATTTTCTGGTTTCTTACTACCCGTAACGACTGTCCAAGGTTTATAATGTCAACATAACAAACATTACATTATACAGTAACAATAAATTTATTAAACCAAATAGAAACTACATAAAACAAAAATAACCCAACATCCTAAAAATACTCGTTGCTCAAACTCCTACAAAGTTTGCTATGTTTTAACCAAATTCTCGTGTAATTTAGTTAAAGTAAACTCGCTGAGTTAACGAACAATGTTCTATCGTTCAGAACGTCGATACCGAGGCATCCGAACATGAGTTTCAGCAATTATAAAGAGTACTGACAGTTCCGCGGTTATAATTTATAGTATACTAGCTTCTGCCCGCGGCTTCGCTCGCGTTAGAAAGAGACAAAAAGTAGCCTATGTAACTCTCCATCCCTTCAACTATCTCCACTTAAAAAATCACGTCATCTTTCGCTCCGTTTTGCCGTGAATGAAAGACAAACAGACAGACAGACAGACAGACACACTTTCCCATTTATAATATTAGTATGGATATTTTAAAGAGAAAGCTTAAATACGAAGCGATTGAGTAGCCTGTCGCATAGTGGCGTAGCATTGTCGGACCTTGTATATCTGTGTGAGTGCATCATCCGTACTCATATTATAAATGCGAAAGTAACTCTGTCTGTCTGTCTGTCTCTACTTCACGCCTAAACCACTGAACCGAACCTGAAATTCAGTACAGATGTAGTCTGGGACTCGAGAAAGGACATAGGATAGTTTTCATCTCGGGAATCCCCCGGGAACGAGAACTATTATACTATAGTACTGTAATTATTTTTTTACTAGCTTTACGCATTTTTGTTTATTTCTTTACTAGCTTACGTCAAGTAGAGAGAGAGAGAGAGAGTAGCATTACAGTAAAATTATTAAAACTTAAAACTATAGCTCAAAGCACAATAATTTGCCAAAATGGACACAGCTCAGCATAACGTCAATACCCAACACAAGGTTACAAGATGTATATAATCTAAGGTTACAAGGGGATGATTTTAAACTTAAAACCAGTAGTAAGACACTAACTTACTTCAAGAAGAACCCTTAATCTCCAAATTAATTTAAACCGCACATCTTAAACCTCAACCACAATTAACTTGACTGCATCGCGACGCCTCGTTAACATCCGTTTCCCATCCAAAGTTGTAATTACAAAAATAACTGTCTGAGTATAGGTTCATCAAAATTCCCTATTCGTTAACTTTCGCCGCGAAACAATTCCGCCCCGATGCGAGTCTGCTTAAAAGATTCATTCGTGGTACTGTCGGTACATTTGACACGTTGCATTTTATGTCCGCATTCAATTCTTTTCTATGTTTTTAGGGTTCCGTAGTCAACTAGGAACCCTTATAGTTTCGCCATGTCTGTCTGTCTGTCCGTCCATCCTCGCTTAATCTCTGTGACCGTTAGCACTAGAAAGCTGAAATTTGGTACCAATATGTATATCAACCACGCCGACAAAGTGGTAAAATAAAAATTGGAAAAAAATGTTTTATTAGGGTAGCCCCCCTATATGTAAAGAGGGAAGTGTTTTTTATTTTAATTTCAACCCTCACATGTGATATATTGTTGGATAGGGATTTAAAAATGAAAAGGGGTTTACTAAAATCAGTTTTTGATAATATCAATAACATCGGAAATAATCGCTCCAAAAGAAAAAATTAAAGCGTAAGACCCCCCCTCTTACGCTTTAATTTCCCTCTAACTTTTGACCCGTAGGTTCAAAAAATATGAAAAAAATCTAGAAAGTAGAACTTTATAAGTACTTTCTAGGAAAATTATTTTGAACTTGATAGAAAGAACAGTTTTTGTACAAAAAAGACAAAAAGGTTGTACAAATAATTTCTGCATACTTAGTATGTCAACGTAACAAATAGCCTTTTTTTTTAAACTTATAAGTGGGAACACTTATTGTGACGGACGGGAAACTACGGAACCCTACATTGAGCGTGGCCCGACACGCTCTTGGCCGGTTTTTTACATGCTAAAAAAAGTCGGTCTATTTTTTAGGAAAATCCCGTCACACTATTCCCGACTCCTGAAAGCCAGAATCAACTGTGGGGTTCACCAGAAAAGTGCTGAGCAATGAACCTGGACGTGTCCGAGCGAATGGATTCAACTGTCTTGGATCCCGCAGCGAAATTAATTAGAAAAGAACAGCCGAAGCATTCCCAGAATATTATTAGTATTTCCCAGAATATTATTAGTTACTTCTAAGTTTAAGAAATGCAACAAGTTTGAGAAAACAGCAATCTTTTTATATGTATGTTAATCTAATAACTAAACGGTTTTTTATTATTTACTGAAACCGATAAACACACTAAATCCATATTTTTTTAAAAGCTACGTAACAAAGAGTTCAACATTAAACTATTTTTAAATGAAATGAAGTCTAGGAGCTAAAAAATTTAAAAAAACCTACGACGAGAATTCAGAAGTGTGGCTTTCAATATCGAATACAGAGACGCTAGCTGAAATACACGAAAGGAAACTTTGAACCACGACTTTCCGAATTAACAAAGGAAGCGTCAAAATGCAAACTTCCACAGTTATATTGCTCCATCGTGTAATTAAACCACCGCTCATTTATAATTCATTTTAGGAAACTAGGCTTGCAGCATCTATTAAACCTTCGAACACAAGTGTTTCGAGACACAATAGAAAGACAATAGCAGCGCGACAGCCGGCTGTCGCTTGGTCGTTGAGACGTTAAAATATAAATTAATCTATTTTCTCCCGTACTTTGTCCAGAAGGCTGTAAATCCTCACGTAATGGTCTGGACATCAGACCGAAATCAAAACCAAAGAATATCCAGTAGGTAAAAAGAATAACCAATCAGATCATGGGATCAGACCGGAATAATTCATATTGTCTTATTAACAATACTTGTAACAACTTAAATATTTTTCTTTCTTTCTTTAACGAGATATTTTTTTTGCAAAAAAAACCGACTTCCCTCGATTTCGGCATGATACAATCATCAGATCCTGGACCTGATGACAATGGAACCATTTGGGAAGTCTACTCTTTCAAACAAAAAAAAGAATTGTTCTTATCGGTTGGTAAACGACGGAGATATGTGCGAAAAAACGTAAAAAAAAAAACAAACATCCGTATTGAGAACCTCCCCCGTTTTTTAGAAGTCGGTTAATAAAAAGGATGATCCAGGTTCTTTGTTCGACTGTATTTTAGTATGTTTTGATTATGTTTCCATTTGAAAGGAGACCACTGACTTAGGTTCCATATTAATATACATTTTTAACCGACCGTTACTAAAAAGTAAAAAAAGAAAAGTTTTTAAAAGAGGATAATAGAGATGAAGAAATAAGACATAGAATATAACAATATCTAAACGATGGGCCGATAATTCAATAGTCAAACACGTGTAAAAAAAATCAGTATGACATTATTTGCAATGAATAAGAACTTGCGGATCCCAACAGACGTTAAAGGAAGGCGTTTATTTCTGAATTTAATAATTATTAAGTAGACTTTTTTAAAACTTGTAAACGTTGTTATTAGCAACATATATTATCAAGATATTTTTTTTTGGGGAGTGGGAAATCATCGAATCACTGCTCCCGTCCTGGGTGTGGCGGGAGGGCGTGTCAGACTTTTACTGACTAAAACCCACTCGTGTTCCTTCGGTTGCTCTTTATGTTCCGGGGTCACGGTAACTATTTCTCTGCTTGTTATTCTTTTTTACACGTTGAGCTCCTTACGTGTTTTTTAGTTGAGCTTAACGACTTATGACAAATGCTTGCACTGTTTGGACAGGTCCACTCAAATCTGTGTGCTTCATCAAGAGATCCCTTCAGTTTACCTTCATGGTCCTCGCATATTTTGACCAATACAATATTGTATGGACTTTAAAAGAGACTTTGACCTCTGAGTTTGTTTCGGATGTTTCTTCTCAGAGTAGTCCAGCTAGGAAACACCGGCCCCATCGTTCGATTTAAAAAAAAGGAAAAAAAATGCCGTGTGAAAGTGCAATTTATTACTTATTTACAAAAATAAATCATTTATTCATTTATTTATTCATTTATTATAAACATTCCGGAACCCCGGATTACCAAGATATTCATAATTGATAGTAATTATTTTATTATTTTATTTTACAGACAAAAGTATCATGTGACTATTGAAAACTCAACACTTAACTAACTTAACTTAAACTAACACCACAAAAATAAACTACTCAAATCTAAACAAACACACGAAAGCAAACGTCTGTTTTCACTAAAAACAAAACTTTCAAACCATTAAAATGTTCACAAACCCGCCCTCATTATTCTAAGAATACAGTAACCTTTCATAAAACTATCCCATATGCTTTAATTACGACACCATCATTAACTATAGGATTATTACCGTTCGCTTCCGCCACTAATTACACAAAGTTCATTCGGAAATTCTCGTTTAAAGTCGTCTTTCGTCGAGACGTTTGTGTCAGCCCTTTCGAAGTTCTAAGTTGCACTTTACGTGTGGTTTCTGAGTTTGTGTGATACGTCTTTTTGAAATATGGAGCTAGAGTATGAGCTGTTTTGTTTGAGAGTGAAATGTGGTATAGCAAGAGGTTGGGAAATGGAAGGGTGTGTAGGATTAAAACTCTGGTATTAACGAAAGATACAATGTGTTGGTAAGCTTACGGTTGCAAGTCGGATAGTGACTTCCTGAAATGGCATTGTATGGGGACCCGTCCATACGAATATTGTTGCAATAAGCATCTGCGGTTTTTAGCAGATAAACTTTAGCAAATTGTGCAAAAGTAAATATTTCTTTACATTATTATGTTAATGTTTTTAGTTACAAACACTCGACTGTTAAACCGATAAAAATATGCTATGTAAAGCAGCTCTGTATCATCATAATCTGCTTTTCTTTCTACATCTTCTTCTTCTTCTCGGCGTGTTTCGGTCCACTGGTAAACATATGCCTCTTGCATGGTTCTCCACGAATGTTCTTGATGCGGCGATTCTAGTCCAGGTCGATCCTGCCATATTTCTGATGTCGTCCGATTCGACCATCTGGAAGCTGGACTAACACTAGTGCTTCCTGTTCGCGGTCTCCAAAAAAGGGTACTTCTACAGCACTTTTTACATCTACAGCATTTTCATTAACCTCAAAACACTTCCATAATTCTTGTTTAGCACTATACTTAAATTAACCATTGCATTGATTCTATCGGTGAAAGAAACATTGTGAGGAAACCTGGAATATAAATCTCAAAACCTCTCAAAACGTCAATCCCCTTTGAGTAAGCTCGGTGATCAATATTCGTGCCCTCTCGGTATGAAAAGAGACCATTGCCCTAATAACAAGCTAGTATTATTTTTAGATTTTGTAAGTATTTAGAATACTATTGAAACCTCATTAAAAGATCCTCTTCGGACCTCAGAAGTTTTTCCAAAATTAGATCTTTACAAAATTGTTTACCACGTTAAGGGACTTAAAAGGTTCGTGTCTAAAATTAAAGTTGTCATCCTTTATAGCCTTTAAGTAAATATTTTATAAAACATGTTTGTTCGACTCCACAATGAAATTCCGGTTAAGAAAAAAAAGAAAAAACCGGTTATTCCGTTTTTGGTTAGATTTAAGAGTAGTTTTTAAAAAATGCTTATAATTTTAAATTCCCTTTAAGTTATTAGTATTGTTAGACCATAATGTTTTTTTTACTTACATCGTTTACTGTAGAACTAAACTTGATCTTGAATGATCAAAACATGTGAAACCATTTCAAAGTTTTAATTTTTGAGATATATTATGAAAAGAAAATACCTATTTCAGCCTAGGTTTCTACACTTTCACGGCTAAACCACTAAACCAATTTCGTTGAAATTTAATTTGGAGTAAACTTCAACTCAAACCAAATGACTTCTGATTCCCCATAACAATTCTCAACTACCTATCTATGAATGACGTCCGACCGAAAATAAAAATCTTCGCTTATTAAAAACATACACCTCCAGAACACGACATAAAAAACAATTTCAAAAACACCCATCAAATCAGAATATTTTCGCAAGGCCGGATACTTGTAAGTCCGGATACTCGCTGCAGTGTTTACGTAACAACTTCCCAGCGTGGAACTCTTTCCTAATGCGAATACGTCACTAGGTACGCCGACAACAATTTGTCGTGGAGCCAAATTTCAGCAAACTGCCTATCAAAGCTCTACCACCCAGTTACTGGGTAACGCGATACCATCTGACTAGACTGATTGTCAGCCTTTCTGTCTTCTGACTCCCCGTAGCGATTGTCAAATATTTACGAATGGCAACCAAGGCCATCGGTTTTACAATTAACATTTAAAACAATGAATCGCACACAAAAACATAAAACGCTTCAGAACACGATATAAAAAACATTTAAAACACCCATCAAATCAGAATATCCTCGCAAGGCCGGATACTTGTGAATCCGGATACTCGCTGCAGTGTTTACGTAACAACTTTCCGGCTTGAAACTCTTTCCCCATGCAAATACGTCATTAGGTACGCCGATAACAATTTGCCGTAGAACCGAATTTTAATGCATGATAATGCGGTCTTCGATAAACGTCGCGCTGTTACTTAAATCTTTATCGAAAATTTTGGTACTGTTTGCTCGGTGGATTGAATTTAGGTTTATTTGGTAGAGCTTTTGTTTTTGAACGTCTTATTTACGATTTGGACGAAAAAATGTGTCATTGTACTGACATTCAGCTTTATTACTATTCCATAAAAAATAACAGCATGGCTTCAACTTTTAATACGAAATGGTTAGAGTTCAAAATGATTATTTCAATTATAGAAAAAAAAAATACGGAGTATGTCGAAAGAATCTAAAAAAAAAACAAGAAACGCGTTGTATGTTTATACACAATAGAATCTACACAGACACGTGAGCAAAGCCGGACACAGCAACAGTCAGTGAAATCAGGGGTCTGGGGTCAAAATTAGTACAAGAGTATTTTTTTTTACAATTTAGAAAAGCTCTGCATGTTATTGAAACACTTCTGCAATACATATTATTTATCAATTAATATTATATTTTTATATCTGGCTACTGACAGTCTTATATTACATAATATTAAGGCGCGTTTCCATTATGCAAGTGATTTGCATACAAGTTGCAAGTTGCATGCAAATTGTATAGTGGAAACCACAAGTTGCAAACAAGTTGCAACTTGTATGCAATTAGGTTTAAACTTGTACGCACAATAATCAAGTCGGCCCATTTGCACGCAAGTTGCAAGCGGATGCGGTCGTGCATAGAGGGTTACTTTGTTTATTACTTTGTAACTAACTTGTATACCAGTAAAATCTTGTATGCAAGCTGCAAGTTGAACAAAATCGTGTTTCCAATTCAAATCACTTGCACACAAGTCTGACGTCATACATGTATGCAAGCACTTGCATAATGGAAACGCGCCTTTAGTGCAAGCCTCATCCGCTTATGAAATACTCATCTCTGAACCTTATGACAATTTTATACTGCAAATAGGAAATTCCAGAAGCATTTTGTTTTTCTTTTCCTTGTTTTCGAAACACAAATCTCAATACTACAATCATACATAAATAGTTGATGGGAATGGATATTTACGATGAAACTGAGCCGTAGATCTTTGAGGGTGAATATATCAGCATAAATGTCTTGTTGAGAGAGGCGTGAAAGCCAACATTGTCTACAGAATTCTTTGTAGTTTCATTAAAGATGCAAACGGCGTTTAATTTGTGGGTAAATGTTTGGAGATTCTTGTGACTGACTTCGTTGTTGGTAATGCCATTTTAGAATAGAGACCTCTAAAAAACAAAGGTGAGTCTTTGATTGATTGAGTATTCAGTGCATTGTATCAGTTTCAAATTTTATTTATATTATAAATATTTGTCAATTCAATGTCATGGTGGTCCAGTGAATAAGGCGCCTGCCTCTCGTGTAAGAGGTTGTAGGTTCAAATCTGGGCAAGTTCCAATGTGACGTATTCAACTCATATGTACTCTTGAACATCCCTGATACCCCGTGCCTCGAAAAGCACGTAAAGCCGTTGGTCCCGGTTGTCATTCGTAGATCCTGACATTTGTTACGGCCAGTTTGACTAGTCTTACTAAGGGATATCGTGTCGCCTACTTACTGGGTTGTGGAGGTCTAACAGGCAGTCGCTTCACGTAAAACACAGGTATCTAGCTGAATCCGGTTTGGCTGGAAGCCGACCCCAACGTAGTTGGGAAAAGGCTAGGGAGATGATGTAATATTTGTCATTTACCACTTCTTTGCCATATCTATCTGTATAAATAAAATAGTAAGCTGACTGATTGATTGACTGACTGTTGAAATCGAGTTAAATCTATTAAAGTTCATTTCAGTTTACAATTACAAGAAAATTTTAAGACAGACCGATTACAAAATCAAACAAAAATGAAAACGACCCACCAAACCAAAATATAATAGCTAATACTCCAGATAGCCACTTTAATATAACGATGTAAACTAGATCAATTTAGATGTACTAGATCTTATTAGAGTTAAATATATATTTGAACCGCTGCAGAGGTATTCCCTAAAGAGCTGAATCAGAGTACATACACGTGCTTACATTAGTGTTGGGGTGATACAGGTTGTTAACGATAAAAGACGTGATTTTATAGGAATCGAAATAATGGCGTGTAATAATCAAATTCCAATAAAAATCTTGTGTAATGTTAATTTAACACTGGTAATATTGACCTTTCGACGACCAAGCGAGAGCCGGCGGTCGCGCTGCTATTGAACAGGAAGAATACAATGATAATAAATATTGATGTGAAACATCTATAGCCGCACGTAAAGCAAATTTCTGGCGTGGCGACGCATGCCGGGGCGGCGCGTCGCCACGCTATATAATGGTGTATATATACAGTCACAGTCTTGTGTACTGTGTGGCGATGATGTAATGTCGTTGTTTCACATGTGCCAGGCGTCCCGTGACGGCTCACTTTTTTTTTTGAAGAGACAATAGAAATTTTATCTCGAATCACGTGTGTTCGAAGGCTTAAAACTGGTTAGCATTTATTTTTTTCTTTTTCAGCAATACGAATATATATTTTGATAAAATTGAGAAATACAGTTTTTTTAACACAAAGTTAACTTAATTAATATTTAAGATGTGATTTGATTTTTGTCACCTAACTCTTCCTAAACGGCTGCCGGATTTTGTGTGTGAATTTCAAAAGATTCCATTATGTTTGTAAACTACCCAAGTTTACAAACATAATTTTAGACTCGTTAGGGAGAGCTGCCGTCAGTATAGCAGGGCGCCTAGCTAAATCTGATATTTAAGACTAAAGTGCATACTCTCCTCTCCTATTCGAAAGAACCGTTTGGGCGGTAAGCCGAGGACGGATGGACGGTCATGAGGAAACTATAAGTTAGTTACGGTAGATTCCTTTGCTACCATTTTGGTACAGTCACGAGCATAAACATGTATACACTTCACAAAAATTTGAATCAAATTTCTCCTAAATGAGCCATAACTTTCAGTTGAAACTTATTTTATAGTAATTCTATCATAGACAATATGCCCTAAAACTAAATATTATTATAGTTATTCTAAGAGATAATTGATTTTAAATTTAACGTAGTGTATACATGTTTATACACGTGACTGTACAGAATGCTAAAAACGATTACGATATAAATCAAAGCCGCTTAACTAATTACTAACCCGTGTCCCCACTCTAGCCTGTTCGTTTACCCTCCAGGGGAGCGCTAGCGACACTACATGTGAGCTTATTTCCCACTCGCGTTTGTTAACGTTTAGATACCGCTGGCTTTGTACTGCTAAATAGATACGTAGGTAAAGCTCGCCCCATATGCATAGGCCGCTTTACATAAGCGCGTGTAAGCCTTTATTTTACCAGGACTGGAAATTGTTACGTGTCAATTTTTTTTTATAAGTCGTGATGACCCATTGTTTGTGATGGCCCAGAGGTTGTGGGCTCGAATCCAGGCAAGTACCAATGTGACTTTTTCAATTCATATGTACTTTCTAAAGTTTATCTTGGACATCACTGACATCCCGTGCCTCGGAAAGCACGTAAAGCCATTGGTCCCGGTTGTCATTCGTAGAACTTTGACAGTCGTTACGGGTAAGCCGGAAAGTCTGACCAGTCTAACCAAGAGGTACCGCGTCGCCCAGTTCCTGGGTTGTAAAGGTTTGATAGGCAGTCGCTTCACGTAAAACACTGGTATCCAACTGAATCCGGTAGGCTAGGAAGGCTAGGAAGATGATGATATTTTTTTTAAATAACTTATATTTAAGGTTAGTGTCGATACTTGGTCATGTACCATCAAGTTCAAGACCATCTAAGGAATATAGTGTTGCCTAGTTAGTGGATAGTGGAGGTCTAATTGGCAATCGTTGCACGTAATACACTGGTAGTGACGGTGACGGCGGCGGTGGACAATCCCTTAAGTCTGTACTGCCTGATCTGTCCGATATCGAGGGACATCTTGTAAAGCGCTGCCAATTTTGATTACTTCTATAGTATTACTATACCAATCCATACTGTCGTGGTGCAGAAAATATAACACAAGTAGCTATAATCGATACGGGAAGTAATTCCACTGCCGCAGAATCGATTATTAAATTAGCGATATTGTTCTCTATGGTATTGTGAGTGACTGTAATTGATAGGATGTTACGTTACGGGGATTTAACATGCCTTGGGGGTTCAACATAATTATGGTTACAGATGCATTGATGGTATTATTAATTTCCATTGAAAGCGGCTTAATATGGCCTCTCTGGTGTACACGTAATATACGTACCCTTGGTAAAGCCGTAAGCGTTGATCAGAGAGGTTGTTTATTGACTAGGTATTTTTAAAGTTATATTATACTAGGCATCTTTAAAGTAGTACTAAATACATTCAGTGTGTTTGGCAGAATGGCCAAGATACACTATTAAAGGGTTAAGAAGGTCATTGGCAACTTATAACTACATTAGCCTCTGTCATCAGTCTCAGTCTTAAAAAGGACGAATGTAACCTGGTCTAAAATTAAGAGTGAAGCATGTAAATGGCCGATGTGCGTGTGTGCTTGTGTCACATCATGGCGGCAGATTGTCGGACCTTGTGTGTCAATGTGAGTGTAGGTCGGATTAACAAATAACATTGTAGGGCCTTATATGTTTTACAAATCTTGAATGCACGATTACATCTGTATTTTGTTTAAACAAAACATAAAAGCAGAATAATCAATGTGTTCATAAAAAAAGTATTAGGATTCTTTTCTTACTTTATTATATTAGAGTCAATTTAGACTTAATAATAGGCACGTAACAACAAGCAGACACGTGTATCTTACAAAGTAAAAACAGGAAAATAAATAAATCTCCTCAGAATTTCTCCCTTTAACACTTTGTTGCCAAGAGCTCAAAAACTTATTTCCACTATAAATAAGCAAGAAATCAAAACAATGTCCGTAAAGTATAAACGGAGAATGTATAGGAAAAAGCTGTCATTACCATATTTTATAGGCAAACAAAGAATAAATAAAGTATGACAACAATAATCCTGAAAGCGCAAGAAAAATGTTGCGGTTACAGTGTTGACAAGTTTACGATGACCATAGATTTAAAATTACACTAGAAGTGCTCGTGACTGTTAGGCCCGTATTAATAGACGTCACTCAATTCTGAGACGCTCTCAAATTCATTGCTGTTCTTATTTTTATTTTTAGGGTTCCGTACCTCAAAAGGTAAAAACGGAACCCTTATAGGATCACTTTGTTGTCCGTCTGTCCGTCCGTCCGGCTGTCAAGACCCTTTTTCTCAGAAACGCGTCGAGATATCAAGCTGAAATTAATATCACATACTCGGGTCTGTTATCTCTTAAAGCAGTGAAAAAATCAAGTTTTTAAATCAACGCAATAAAAAGATACGGCGGTTTTTAATGCAAATTTGGACATTTGCAAGGAAATCAAAACCTATAGGGTACTTCCCATTGACCTAGAATCATGAAATTTGGCAAAAGGCAAGGTCATGTAGCACAAGTAAAGGAAAAACTCCGAAAACCGTAAATTTGTAGTTAGTTGACATCAGGCGTCCGTCTGTCCGTCTGTCTGTCAAGAACCTTTTTCTCAGAAACACGTCGAGATATCAAGCTGAAATTAATATCACATACTCAGGTCTGCTATCTCTCAAAGCAGTGAAAAAATCAAGTTTCTAAATCAACGCAATAAAAAGATACGGCGTTTATATTGCATATTTAGACATTTTCAAGGAAATCAAAACTCAAAACCTATAGGGTACTTCCCATAGACCTAGAATTGTGAAATTTGGCAAGAAGCAAGGTCATGTAGCACAAATAAAGGGAAAACTCTGAAAACCGTAAATTTGTAGTTAGTTCACATCAGGCGTCCGTCTGTCCGTCTGCCTGTCAAGAACCTTTTTCTCAGGAACGCGTCGAGATATCAAACTGAAATTAATATCACATACTCAAGTCTGCTATCTTCCAAAGCAGTGAAAAAATCAAGTTTCTAAATCAACGCAATAAAAAGATACGGCGGTTTATATTGCATACTTAGACATTTTCAAGGGAATCAAAACTCAAAACCTATAGGGTACTTCCCATTGACCTAGAATCGTGAAATTTGGCAAGAAGCAAGGTCATGTAGCACAAGTAAATCGAAAACTCCGAAAACCGTAAATTTGTAGTTATTTCACTAAAAAACAAATTAACGGAACCCTCGTTGCGCGAGTAGAACTCGCACTTGACCGGTTTTTTTTTTCCCTTTAGAATGACAAGAACAGCAAGAGACTTGAAAGCGTCTCAGAATTGAGTGACGACTATTAATACGGGCCTTAGTTTTAGCTCATATATGCGACAGACTATTCTATGTATAATATTTAGGAAAGTTTGCGTTCTAACTCCAGAACTCCATTTTAACTCTGTAAAAGTTTCATACTACATCCACTTGTAACGTATTTGTTGTATGGGTCTAATAGGTATACGTATTTTATTAATACTATAAACGTGATTTTATCCGCGTTTACTTTTTAATTAATTTTGGTTTACATTTTGTTTGAAGCTCGTGAGGTAACGAGATGAGAAATTGAAGTAAAGCCGTTAAGTCATTACCAACTAAAAAGCGGCAGTAGGTTGGTCACACCCGCAAAAATAGACCCGTAGAGCAAAATGGTCTTGAATATCTATAGGGAGTAGGGAATCATAGGGAGAGCTGACAATAAGATTGGGTGTTCATGGAGTTTCTTGCTCGCTCTTCTCCATGAGACCTACTTTTTGGAACGAGCAACTAGCTTCATTTTTCTGACAGACTGACCTTGACGATTCAAAAGTACCTGTAAATGGTTTATTTGAATAAAATAGTTTGAAGTTTGAGTTTTTGAGTTTGATTTAAAGATAAATTCTATGTAAGTGCAGTAAGACTTTAAAAAAGAATTTGAAGAAGACCTTCATCATACTGGTTGAAAATGGCTAAAAAAAAAGGCGAGCAAGGTTGAAGTACTACGGTAGCTTGCTCGGCTGTTAGAGAATTCCAAGAGCATTGTGACCTTCATACCTTTATGCATAATGTGTTATTATTTGCCTAGTATTTAACTGACTGAAAATTAAAATGTGAAGGAACGAAAAGAGGCAATCGGTGGCGGCAACCTCTCGCGCCCGGCGCTGGTACAGGTCATGCTGCGTAGAACAGCTAGTGAATACCCGGTGAGGTGACCGGTTTTTGGTTAACTGATCTGCTTTTTATAGTCATGGCGAGATGTTATATACCCTTTGTTACTCAGGGATAATGTAGCATTCTAAAGATGAAAGAATTATCGAAATCCGCCCCGTATTTTTTGAATTTATTCGTAACAAACATAAATACATACAAATCTTTCCTCTTTATAATATTAGTATAGAATAGATTTCATTTCTAGCTTTTATAAATCTGTAGTCTAAGCGCGGTCCGCGCGCTACATTGTTGTTTACGCTGTACATTTCAGTTTTTATCGTCGAAGGCCATAAAATGTGCTAGCTACACTAATAGGTGCCAATGTTTTGCTGTGATTGGAATAAGCTAGTGTTGGCTTTAGACTCACAGCTGACAGACGATTTAAAGCACAACAAAGTGCTTTAGTATCCATGGTTTTTGATTTTCTTAGTCAACATAAACCTCTTAATAGCTATAGAGGAATCGTATTGTAGATAAATGCAAAGAACTATTCGATAATAATAACGCGGCTTTAATGCTTTGTTTGGGAGTGTTATTTTCATATAATATTTGATTACTTTATAGTATTGACAATATGAACACAAATAAAATCAAAAAAACTGTGCGTGCGCCCGACTCGCAATTGACCAATTTTCAGAAAAGTTTTAACATTGATCATTTTATTCATGTTATTTTTATTAACGTCTGCCACCCAATTCTTTGCAAGACATTGGCTACAAAACCCTACAATATACTCAAGTACCTGAAAACCTAAAACTCATAGTGCCACCCATTTCCACCAACCGCTATTCTAACGGCCCCAGATTTAAAGCTAAAAAATGTGACGGAACTTTCCGGACGAGCGCGTTTAGTTTTTGTTGCAATTGTACGCACCGAACGTTTTAGAACGTTTATATTGGCAACGGTTGCTGCTGACTTTTTATTGAGTTTCACACTTTGTTGCTATAAGTAGTTGGCAAGGAAAATGAAATAGGGATTTGTTGTTCTGTGTATTTTCTTAGGTAATGCATAATTATTTTGAATGTTACGACTGCTGGCTGTCGTCTAGTAGTCGAAAGGTTAAATTTCCATTAAACCATTAAAAATACTCTTTTAAACGTCATTTACAAGAACCAAAAAAAATTTGGTTTTCCATTTACTAAATGATTAATTGTATGGAGAAAATGAACAAAAAACTCCACGGTCTCTTCCCCCCCCCCCCTTTAGCATTTAACCCATTAACTAAGGTCTTAAAAAAATATATATAATTTTTATTGTACTCAGATTTGCCTTGTTATTTTAAGAGCTCATTTCTTGTAATGTTTCGCAATATTGTGTACATTTTCTATCACACACAGAACAGTGTGTGAAAATCCTCCATACATCCAAATAGTTACGTAAATCAAACCAACGTCAATAGAAATTAATATCTACTGGCAAAAAGATTGACTGACTGACAAGCAGATTGATTGCATTTTAGCCACCTAACCCTTTCATTTCGCGTCGCAGCCATGGCTTTGGGTTGCGTGGTTACAAAAACGGGTTAGGTTAGGCTGAAGTCGGGTAGAGTTTATATATTAACAGTTTGTAGGAAATTGTTATGAAAACCATATTTTTTGGTCAGTATTATTATAATATGGAATAGGACTCAATGATCCTTCTAATCTATATGCATTTTATTATTTATACATTCAGCAACAAAATTAATAAAAACCCTCCTGTGCGAAAATGTTTGCTACAACTTATCTCAAAGTTAAAATAAAATATAAAAGCCAAATTGTTTTATTTCGCTTAGTAGACCATTAAATGTACTTTGAAACATTATTAATAAGTAAAATAAATAAATGTAGGAGAAACTTAGAAAAGGTAGTAACATGGAAAAGAATGTGCAAGAAACTAGGTACACTTTGACATAGTAATTCTGTAAATATATATTCTGTAATAAAAAGGTTACGAAGTTTGACATTTTATGAAATCGAATTTTTTGCAGTAAACGTAACTCAAACATAATTTCGTTTTTGTCCGACAGGTTCAATTTATTACCTTGATATACCATCTATGTAATAAGATTGGCATTGAAAAAATAATCATTAACAATTACTAATAACAAATCCTCATTATTCCCACATCACAACTACGATTTGCCTATACGCTTCCAGGAAGCACGTGTCATCAATCACGGCGCGTCTGTAAGCGTCTTGGTCGGGGTAAATCTCTCTTTTTACCCCGTGACGTCATTGGGGTAAAACTCCCGCCTATGCCACTGATACCCGCATTATCTTGCCTGTTTGTGTTTTGATATTTTGACGTGACAACGTCTTAAATTAGGTTGCGGCTGGGAGTCACTTATGAAAAAGTGTAACGCTCGGTAACGTTACGATGAGTCACCGAACGAGAGAGAGGCCCGCCGAATGCCTTGCGTCTCTCTCCCACTCAACTATGATCGGTAAAAGACGTTGTCACGTAAAATCTTCGCCCGTAAAACCGACTTTACAGGCAACCATTTTTTTTTTTTCATTATTTACCCTTGTTGGAAATAGTGATAGTGTATGAAATACATGTTGGGGAATATTTGCCTTCGAGGTATTTTGTTGATAGCCATGGAAATATTTTTTACTTGGAAAGGTATATTATTTGAATCATACAAAACAAAATTACGTATCTATGTAAGTTTTATTTTGTTCTGAGATCAAATTGAAAGTTTCGAAATAATTTGATTGATCCCATAAAGTGGAATTGTGCGTATAATGCTAGTATTTACTTAATAATAATACCATTTGGATCACTATACTTTCTGGAGACGGATGGACGATTAAAACCTTTAAGGTTAATAAGTTCTTGTTCCTTCGCCGATTTCAATAACGTTCAAAATAAACTTGCTAAGTTAATATGAATTTAAAAAGTCACATGTCTTACTGTTTTTCGGCAACTAAAAACTTGCCCATCATGACATTTTTTTACTTACTACAAAAATATATCACAGCTCAAAAATCATTTTCACTGTACCAAAAATAAATACATCTACACCCCTATTCCTCAAAATTTGGTAGTAATCAAAATCCTTTTGAAGATTGCACTATACGTACTCGTACAACTCAAAAGCGGTGCAATCACAAAGGGAGTGCAAATTATCAACTCTGAGTACAGGCCCCCATTCATGGTATGAATTCATAGCTTGAATTCAGCCCCGAAATCAGTCAGACAGTAATCAGAAGCAGACACTCCCCCAGAACTTGGTAATAGAAAAATAAAAGACTTGCACATTTAGCGTTACTTTGAAAGGAGAATTAACTTGAGGACGCATCTGTTTGTTAAATAAACAACAAGGATTGTTTCAATAGGCTAGCAGATTAATGAATTATTCTTAACGTTCCCTACGTTAAGAATAATTACTTATATATTTATGTTTTTCCAATACTTTTCAATGAATTGAGAATTGAATTCAGCCCCGAAATCAGTCAGACAGTAATCAGAAGCAGACACTCCCCCAGAACTTAGTAGGTAATAGAAAAATAAAAGACTTGCACATTTAGCGTTACTTTGAAAGGAGAATTAACTTGAGGACGCATCTGTTAGTTAAATAAAAACAAGAATTGTTTCAATAGGCTGGCAGATTAATGAATTATTCTTAACGTTCCCTACGTTAAGAATAATACTAACTTACTTACTAATATTTTAAATGGGAAAGTGTGTCTGTCTGTATGTTTGTCGTTCTTTCACGGCAAAACGGAGCGACGAACAGACGTAATTTAAGACAACAGACGTATTTTAAGTGGAGATAGTTGAAGGGATGGAGAGTAACATAGGCTACTTTTTGTCTCTTCCTAACGCGAGCGAAGCCGCGGGCAAAAGCTAGTTACATATATTTATGTTTTTGCAATACTTTTCAATGAATTGAGAATTCGAAATAAGACGTTCTAAGTTTAAAGTTGTTCATTTATTTTCTGTTTTTCTAAAAGAGACTGGGCAAATTTGTATGGAGAGTGGCCTATGGACCAATAAGGATACGAGTGTTGGATTTATGTTAAGGGAGCTTTGCTCTAGGCTCTAGGGAAAAGCGCATCAAAATTCGCGCCGAGGATTTAGAGAAAAAAAATATTTTTCTTTATAAAATTATTTTTTTGTTATTATCTATTTAC
This sequence comes from Athetis lepigone, assembly GCA_033675125.1. Lineage (NCBI taxonomy): Eukaryota > Metazoa > Arthropoda > Insecta > Lepidoptera > Noctuidae > Athetis > Athetis lepigone. The sequence goes on from CM066243.1 coordinate 5,411,908, forward strand.
GTAATATGTTGTATTTGCAAATAGCTATCAAAGGTCTGTATAAATTCATTTTATATAGTTCGACAGTGTTGCAATGAGTTTAGGGTAGTAGACGACAAGGAACCTTCAGTCAGCCCGTTAGCTGTCCGAATCTGTCTAAGCACTAACTTCTACAGTTTTGTATCGAAATAAATGAATCTTCATATACATGTCGTATACACCTGAGATGTAGATCTCAATTAGAATATAATTAACATATATATATAGACACTTTTTTTAATGCGCCCCTACGTTTGCCCCAACCCTTAACGAAAAAATATTATTGATATTATCAGAAGAAAAAGCCAACATGTGTAATATTTTTTATTATGCTTATAATAATAATAATAATCATTTTATTTCGGGCATCGGAGGCCCATAGAATAAAATACATAAAATAATCTTAAACAAATAAACTAATACATATATTTTTAAAAACAAAAACTTAATACTAATGTACACGAAGTGTCGGCGTCGTGTTTCGCTGACTGGTGTCACGTAGCTGGCCACGAAACCGGCGGAACATAACACCTTTCGGCCAAAACTCTTCTTTGAGGAACTTCTCGAGATGCTGCGTCGGAACACGCACCACAAACGACTTGAAGTTCGTTTTATGACGCGGCTCCAACATCTCGACCCTCAAAGTCCAGTTGGTCTTCACCCGCATGTACTCCACGACCTCTTCAATCTTCGTGGAATGATGCAGTCTTGACACGTACATCAACGTTGTCGGTACGGCTGGACGCAACAGCGTGTTGGGTCCTGCCAGCGCAGTACCGCACTGGTTCCGACAAGGAGGCTTCTTCTTCCTCTTCTCCACCTTGATGAAACCATCGCTGTATGCTTATATACTAATATTATAATTATTATATACAATAAAGATATAATATTTTATAATATACAATATAATCACTTACTCATCTATAATAATACTATCCAAAAACGCAGCTTGACATAAAATACTTTCTTCATATCGGCATCGATATGAAGATAAAGTAAAGTAAAGTAAACCCTATTACGTTGTCTCTCTCTAGCTATGCGACAACGTCGCGAACAAAAGCGAATCTGTGTTTGTATTGTTTACTCCATCAAGTTCATCAGTTAAACAATTCTTGGTAATTATGTTAAAGTATTTTTTTTTCTGTGGGTCATATTTTCTTGTGACCATAGTAAAAAAATAATGTCTTGTGAAGTACCCTTAAATGGTATATAGAGTGTTGGTATTGACTCATAGGCCACTTTCGCCCAGTCTCTTTTGTTAAATCCGTTTAACCTATTGCTGGAAAGAGACGTGAATCTTTTAAAATATTCTGCATAGGTACCTGTAATAAAAAATGGCAATATAGTTTTATCCAATTAATTCCAATACTTCTTATAATCTGTGTATCAGTACTGTACAGAGATCACCTCTTTCGACAATCGGTACAAACAAATGATTTTATAACATTTCATTTTTAGTATAGATATAATGCAGCTTTGGTTCTGCGATATAAACCTATATTTGAGTCAGAAATCAATAAGCAACAGTGCTCGCTTAAAATCAGTTGGACCGTCGGGCTATTGACCTTTAAATGACACAAAAAATCTCAAGTCTACAGTTTAAAAATGCAAGAGCACTGAACGTAAAATGACAAGAAGTTAAATCGATGACTGTAGTCTGCAGATGATCGTTACCATAAGAACTACTCTCAGACTTAATCATAAAACAAAATGGTTTTTCTCGAGTGCCTTAAAACTCTACGGTTGAAATAGGAAAAAACCGGCCAAGCGCGAGTCAGAATCGCGCACGAAGGGTTCCATACTATCATCTCAAAAAATACGAAAAAAACACGTTTATTGTGTGGGAACCCCCCTTAATATTTTATTTTTGTTAATTTTTAGTATTTGTTGTTATAGCGGCAACGGAAATACATCTTTTGTGAAAATTTCAGCTTTGTAGCTATGACGGTTTATGAGATACAGCCTGGAGAGAGAGACAGACAGACAGACAGCGGAGGCTTAGTAATAGGGTCCCGTTTTACTCTTTGGGTACGGAACCCTAAAAACATCGTTTAGCAGTATTACTATCATTGCCGTTTAACTGTCATAAAGCAATTTTAAATTCAGGTGTTGAAACTGTATATATTTATTAAAAAAAAAGTCTTTATGCAAAACAGCGCCTTTTGGAGAGGCATACTGCACAGAACTCAATCTGATGATGATGATAATGATAATGGAGACAAAGGTTTTTAAGGTTCTAAACATGTTTAAAAAAGCTAGCGTTTCAGAAATATGAATACATTGTAATGATCATTCAAATAAAAATATCAATAACAAATTATATTAACAATGATTAACAACACAAAAACCACATTAACGAAATCCCTAATCAGATACTAAACCTAGCAAACATTGCCTATCGCAATCAAAGAAAATTCTCCTAAACGTAGCAAATTCTAATAAAGGCAGTGTAATTAAATAATTTCATATGTATCTAATGAACTTTATTTATCCGTCGGCCTAGCCTGATGTTTATTATGGAAATCTTACGACCCCTGTACCAAGATAACTGACTATTGTTATAATAGTAGACTTCGGAAATCCCTATACATAATATATAAATACATAGCAGTATTAGAGCTCTTTATACAGGACTTCAAATTTGAAACGTTTCACTTAGACTATATACAGGCATATGAATTATCTTCTATATTTTAATCTAAAAGTTGAAGTCGCTTATTCTAAAACGGTGGATGGTCTATATTTAAGAACAAGCAAAAAACTCTTTGGACACTCTCCTTAATTACCAAGTTTTACAAAATCTTGGTTTCCTTATCCATGTTGCTTCTATAGGTAAATAATTCCAACGATAAAAACTTGTCTGGGTATCACCATAACGGGATGAAAGGAAAGTGTGCAGGTGTTATTACAGGCACCAAAGAGATTGAACTTTATCTGCGGTATTGCAACGCTTCTGCGAGGTCTCTCGTACGGCTATGATTTTGCAGTTTTATATTGATGGCGGCGCTGACCACTTAAGAACAGGTAAACTATGAAAACCATATTTCTAATCAAATTCACACAACAATAAATTGTAGGCTCATAAAATTTGATACAGTCTACCGATATTGACATCATATCTCAAACTGACAGCAGTCGTAATAACACATCGGGAAAAAGTTCCATGGACAAGACATACATATTTAGCACAACGATTCCAAATACCGATTCCGTTCCGAAAATATCTTAACAAGGCATCCAATAAAGTTAAGCATCCCGATATTGCGTATCGTTCCACATCTTGGTAGTGAGGCCTGAACCTAATTATGGCGACGCTCATTTTGGCGCGAAATGTGACAGTTCGTTAGATGCCGGCCGCATCTTGGCGGGAAATGGAATTGTTAGGTTATGAGAGAAATAAGTTTATACTCGCAGACATTTTAGCTGATCCTTGTTATTTCTTGTTTTCGTAAATGGGAAGCGTAATGTAGAAATTTAGTAATGTGTACTTTGTCGCTGGAGCAGAATATTAGGTTATTCGGGCTGTGACGCTGAATATAACAGTCTTGTTAATGTATTTATTACTTTGCTTACAAACATTACTCTATGTTTTACGGAGTGCTTTGTATGTAAACAACGATAACTTTCTCCGTGAACACGCTCATTTTGGTTGTCACTTACTGCACAAAATGGCGTCGAGCGGGAAAACGTAAAAACAGAAATCAAATTAACGGAAGACGCAGCCAGGTCGCGACACGGGGATATTTTTTTAAATTAAAACAAGATTAAAACAGGAAAAAGAAGTAAGTATTTGGCTGTGAAATAAGTAATCTCAGAGCAGACAAAGACACTTGATGAAAAACTTGAAGGAGATGAAAAAGAAACATTGGAAATTAATTTTGTCGGCTTTGAAGTTTGTCATAATAATGAGAGATTTTGTCAAAATATCTGTAAATGTAACAGCCGGATGCTCGGAAATGTTAGATTACTTGCAGGGCTCGTATTAATTATAAAGACACGGTCTTTTTCCTTGTGATATTTTGACACCAATGGGGAATTTAAATATATGAGCTATAAGTAATTTCAATTGCCGGAAAATAACATAAAAGCAGGAATAAAGAAGTTATATATTTTGTCACTATAATTCCTATAATTGTCTAAGGGTTATTTATTCCTTTTATCTCTAAAACCACTCTAAAATGACCATGAACGTACCACAAGTTTCAATATTTTGTCCATTTCTATTTCTGGTTTGATAAATGATTTACCCCCAATTACTACAAAATCGAAATTAAAATTTTTGTTCACATCATTTAGGTAAGGATTAAGTTAATGATGACAGAATACCGCGTCGACGGCGCGTTAGTGTTCCACGTGCGCCTCAAAGAGATGAAGTCAGCACAGGAAGGGGCCCAACAGGGCCAACGCCTGCCGGGGTTGCGGAATGTTTATAATAGTTACCGTGACCCTGGAACATAAAGGGCAATCGAAGAAACATGAGTGGGTTTTAGTCAAGTCAAGTCTGACACGCCCTCCTACCGCACCCAGGACGGGAGCAGTCATTTGATGATTTCCCACTTACCAAAAAAAAAATGAAGACAGAATAAAAAAAAACCAAATCAAATCATCTCTAAAAAAACAAACCATCAACTTAAAAGCACTCCAAAAAAGACAAAAGCACAAGTAACACTACAAACACACGCAGGTACAGACAAATAAATATTTACAAAAGATACATCTTACCAGAAAGCAGAAGGAAATTACGTGGAAAATAATGACGTTGACAATAATTTGACGCCGCTGGGATGTGTTGAGGGACCCTTTTCACACCCTTTTTATAAAAACCCCATGTCAGTGGAACCCGGATTGGCTTATCCGAACCGTAAATATAACCGGGCGATACACGTTCGAATACAATACAATTTCTGGTTGAATATTTTTGGGTACATTTTTGATATGTTCCATAAATGATATGTGATGTTTGGTTACTTGGTTACGGTTCGATATTATTTTCGGAAGGGTATTTAGACGGAGTAGTGACTTATTTCCTTATTAATATTAATAATAAATATCTTGGGACAAATCACACACGGCCGCCCGGCCGTTTGATCCCAAAGTAAGGATAGCTTGTACAATGGTAACCAGACAACTAATATACATACAAAAACCATTTATAAATATATACATACCAGCTGCCTCCCGCGGTTTCACCCACGTTAAAAATGTTAAGGGTGAACAAGCCTTATCACTCAGGGGTATGAAAAATAGATAGTAGCCGATTCTCTGACCTACTGAATATGCATATAAAATTTGGTATAAATCGGTAAAGCCGTTTCGGAGGAGTACACCTAGGAGTAGACGAAACAAACAATCATGCTCATCACACAAAGATTTGACTTGCGTGGGAATCAAACCCGTGATCTCCCAACTTAGCGCTCAGGGTCACTAACCTTATGTGTCTATAATAACACCGACAGTAACGCTGCTTAGCCGTATAAACAAGGTAATATTCTCGTTGGAGCACCTACTTTTAACACCTTAAAAGTAGGTGCCTTCGAACACACGTGATTTGAGACACAATAGAAAGACAATAGCAGCGCGACAGCCGGCAGTCGCTTGAACTTTTAAAGTTTGAAATGCGTGGCCAAAAAATAAGAAGCATATAAAGCCAATCGGTGTGTCCCGAATTATAAAAGCCACGTCACGTATATCTAAACTTTGAATTAATATTCTAATGCAGCTTCCCCAAAGGGCAAAGCAAAGCCACTGTTATCTTTTGTTTTTTTCACCGCATACTACTCAGTCCTACCCTAATTAATTAATGTATAAAAATACACACACCAACAAACATCCATACTAATATTATAAATGGGAAAGTGTGTCTGTCTGTCTGTGTCTGTCTGTCTGTCTGTCTGTATGTTTGTCTTTCTTTCACGGCAAAACGGAGCGAGGAATTAACGTGATTTTTTAAGTGGAGATAGTTGAAGGGATGGAGAGTAACATAGGCTACTTTTTGTCTCTTTCTAACGCGAGCGGAGCCGCGGGCAAAAGCTAGTTACAAATAAAAAACTAAACAAAGTAAAATCTAATAAATCAGAACGAGCATTTACTTAGGCTCTATATAAGTATACATTGTAAATATTATTTGAAACGTTACAAATGTGAAATATTATTTTATTCACGATCAGAACTGTCACATAACTCGCGAACACCTGAGAAACGAATGAAATCGCAAAATATTTGAAAGTTACATTAAAAACTGAATTCATGTATGTATGGCGAAGAATTTATTATAAAGCGTAGTTTTCAATTAACTATAGCTAAACTTTTAGAATATTTTTTAAAAGTTTAACCTTGCGACGACTAAGCGACTGTCGCCAAGTCGGGCTGCTAAGGATTAATGTTTTTAAATGTGTTTTGTTACGCCATCATGCTGAAACGGCTAATATTTGGTACGTAATTAGATATTGATCTAACTTTGGATAATAATTTCGGGTTTGTGTTAATTTAGGACTGTTTTTATACTATGCAGACAAACTTTGGGCTAGAACCTAGTTAAATTATACACCTAGGTAATTTCAAACAATGTTAAATATAAACTAAAAGATTTTTATAACTTGGATCTTTTAGTACCTACTGTTAAGAAAATATTTTATTTTTGAAAACTTCGAGCAGACATAATAAACAAACGAAAATTACTCTAAAATGTATTTCTACGACGGATAATAAATTAATTTCTAGCTAGAATACGCTGTTTCAGCAAAATATTTCCATTATATAAACTCGTAAACTGCCAAAGACATTTCAATAATTTTTCATCCCCCTCCTAGAAAAATACTTAACAAATATACAAGAATATCTCTAAATAATTCATGACCTGAACGAACAACAACGTTTAATAATAAGCCTCCATTACTTACCAAAATATAAATAAGTACCATGAGTACTATCTGCGAAACAGTTGCCTGTATAGGCGTGAAATAAATATTTTTATCATGGGTTGAAATTATGCACGTTATATTGCGGCAAAGATTAATATTATAATTCCTCGCTACTGAAGCAGGTTACTTTAAAGAGTTTTAGAGTGTCGAATTCTTTTTCTTCTTACAAGAAAATATCGGCACTATCGTTGCCGAGAAAAGAAAATCAAAGAATAATATCATGTTTGTGTTTCATATTAAACAATTAAATATTTTTAACTAAGTAAATGAAATATCTACCAAGTATTATTAAGACCAAATAAGAATATTTTTTATGTTTTATTATACACTTGTTTACAAAATAGACTTTTTAACCCATTATAGCTAAAAAGCTAACATGGGTTAAAAAGTAGATATCTATTTTTCCTGTCAAGGCACTAATATGTTTTGGCATCCGTACCTTAACGTTCATAGAAATGCGTAGACAGTTTCTGTGTACAGTATATATTAATATTACGTTTATACAAACTGAATCATGCCCGTAATATTATATGGAGATGTTATTTGCTTTTTTTGCTTAATTCATCATAAGCAGGTAGGGTTGTCACTAATGATGAAAATTGCTTCTAAATTTTACTAATGTATACAATTTTATGTTTCCTGCCGGGGTTGCGGAATGTTTTTAATAGTTACCGTGACCCTGGGACATAAAGGGCAATCGAAGGAACATGAGTGGGTTTTAGTCAGTAAGAGTCTGACACGCCCTCCCGCCGCACCCAGGACGGGAGCAGTCATTGGATGATTACCCACTCACCAAAAAAAAAAATGTTCTTGAGTGTTCATGCATATACACTTAGCAAAATTAAAAAGCCATTTTATTTTAAAATGGATGTTGTAACTTTTAGTTGAGAAATATTTTATAATACTAATATTATATCATAGATTACTATCAAAATATCTTACATGTTAAATTGTTAATGCTTGTGACTATACTATACTATACCATACCACACTACCACTTAGGTTTTAATATTATTTATAGTATAAAAAGCATTTGAATGTTGAACACATTGCCGATGTGATCCAACATTTTTCTGTCCGTATCCTGTCATTCATGTGGTCGGCGCAACGTGTTTTCCCATTCCAAGTCGTCCTTTCAGTACCGTTGTTACCGAAAAAAAAAAATCTTGTACATAATTAAACAACTTTAAATATTGTGTTAAAATGACCTACGACTACAAATAAAAGAGTTTGGTTTTAGTGTAAAAAATACTGGCTAGTTTTGTCATACTAAAACCTTATAAGTTAGATTTTGTTTCAATAGGCAAAATGAAAAGACAACCCTTCAAGACTGCCGAACAGTTATACAAAATAATATTTTAAAAAGTATTAAATTATATTAAACACAGAAGTTATTAAGGTTAATAGTAGTTTCAGTACTAGTAGAATTAAAGTCCCTGGTAACATAATGAATGAAATATCTATTTCTTGGCAAGATCTGTTTATAACAAAGCAGTTATAAAAGCAACAAAATATCTTGCCAAGCAAATACAACATTTGCTAAACTATCTACTACTATATTGGAATCAGATGGCCGTGTATAAGTCGTTCACACACGGCCATCTGATTCCAATTTAAGCAGAGCTTGTACTAAGGTAACCGATATACATACTTACATAATTTATAAATACGTATGTTCATATTATAAGGGATAAATTACACCCAGACACAGAACAACCGATCACGCTCATCATGTGCTCATCACATAAAGTTTGTCCTGAGGGGAAATCGATCCTGCGACCTCCGGCTTGGCAGTCAGAGTCACCACTTGGCCAACAGGCCCGTCGATGTCGTCTTAAGTATTTTTAATTTTTCGAAAACGATTCTATGACAACCCTAAAAGTACGGAAACCAATCAATTGAGCGAATCACAGCGTCGACTATTCTGTGGAGTCGCTAACTACAATACAAAACAATTGATACTATTTATATTCTACCGAATTCCGACTTTCCGCGTATAGAGTACTAGCTTTTGCCCGCGACTTCGTCCGCGTTGAATAATAGTTCCCGTTCCCGGGGGATTTCCGGGATGAAAACTATCCTATGTCCATTCTCGGGTCCCAGACTATATCTGTACTAAATTTCATTCAAATCGGTTCAGTGGCTTAGGCGTGAAGGAGAGACAGACGGGCAGACGGATTTCCTTCCTTACTTTTTTTACAATGACAAAATCCATACTGTTCTACAAATATTGTAAACAAGCTGTCCGCCGCGGTGTTACTCGAGCTGTCTATATATGTCTATAGCCTACGTTACTCGCTGATAATGTAGCTTTATAACGGTGAAAGAACTTTTAAAATCGGTTCAGTAGTTTAAGAGTTTATCTGTTACAAACAAATAAACAAATCTTTTCTCTTTATAATATTAGCATAGATGAGCAAGCACCCTGTCTGTCTGTTGATCTATCTATTTGTCTGCTACGCTCGCAGTTAAATATTCCACGGAATAAACCTGAAATTCAGGTAATAACTTTTTACCTGGCTTTGACTTTGTATACTCACAAAAATCAACACTCACATACGAAGTCTCTAGCAAAGCTTAAATAATATTTGCTTAGCTAATCTCCGTGACCTGAATACCGTGCTACGAACTTGCTACATCGTAGCCGTCGTAGCGCGTAGCAATCTCGTAGCACTTTATCATAACGCTATCACATCGGTGAAGGAAAATATCGTGAGGAAACCTGGACTTATAATAAATATGAGACTGAAATAAAATTGCCAAGCCTTGAGCAGGCGTGATCAATGTTCATGTACTTTATGAGAACACATTGACTTGTAGTAGGAGAATAATACACTCTCTATGGCTTTAGCTTTAACTCCTGATGCAAAAATAGAGGTGTTTAAGGTTTGACCGCTGTGTGTGTCTGTCTGCCTGTGTGTGGTACCGTAGCTCTAAAACGGGTGATCCGATATCTAGCGATGACTCTTAGTTTGTTTCATAAACCTTTAGAAGTTATCTTAACTCTTTTGTTAGCTAAAGTTGTGATGCTCATTCTTGTTCTCACTGTTGTTGTCTCTGCTGAAATCTCACTTTGTCATATTTTATTAACTACAGGTAGTATTCTGATTCATTGAATGTGTATTGATGACATACTTTCTTAAACGCTCGCTTCATATTTAACACCATTTCCTCTAATTTATCTTCCCTTCATCATTCATTAAAGAAACAACCCAACTAAAACTTTTCCGTTTTACTCAAACACAAATAAAACTCATAGCCGAACCGAAGACAAATTATTAACATTCCGTAATTAACAGTAAAATTATGAAAGGATCCAAACAGCATTGGACTGACGCTATCGGCGACCGCAGAACCGTTTAATAAATTTACAGAACGTTCGCTTTTAATCCGTACCGATATTCAGACGAGGGGTACAATGCACGAGTGATAGCGATCAACCGTTTAAATTGCCTCTTTATTATTCGACAGCCGATTGTATATGCTTACTGCCGTCTAAATACATCTTCAATCCCAGAGCATGTTACCAGAGGCCTCACCATACCAGAAACAAAGGTAAAATGTATCACCATCATCATCAGCTAAACGTCCACAGCTGGATAAAGGTCTCCCCCAAAGATTTCTACATGCATCGATCCTGTACCACCCGCATCCAACGGGGCCCGGCTTTCTTGATGAGATCATCGGTCCATTGTGCGGGAAGCCTGCCCATGCTGCGTTTTTCGGTACGCGGTCGCCACTGGAGAACCTTGCCGCCCCAACGGCCGTCAGTCCGCAGGCCGCCGTCAGGCGATGGTATTAAAAAAAAATAACTTAGTCGCTTCATCTTATAAAATGAACCTAATCCAATAGGAAATAGGTTTTAATTCAAATTATCGATTTCCTTCCATGCTAGCTGTTGATACTTTGTAAGCTTTAATTGAGACAATTTTTTAAGGTTCGATAGTCGAAAGAAATCCTTCGAGTCTCAATATGTCGTGTCCGTCCGAGGTATTAGGTCTAAAATTTTGAAAAATATAAAATAACGTTAGTAAGAGAGCGATCACAGTTAACAAGGCTTTAAAACTTAACCAAAAACAAAACTAGGGAATCCTGCCAATTACCATGTTTTATGAAATGGTAACATGTACACTGATTCTTTAAACTGCGTGCGTGAATTACGTAGAATATATTTAAAAAAATTTAAATCAGACTCACGTCAGCATCATCTCTGCTATTCTAGATATTAAAAATATAATCACAGAACATGTCAATTAATTCAGTCAATTTATGCTCTAAATGGTCGCTAGTAGGAAAGTTTTGGGGTAGTTCTGATTTCTTTGATTATATATGTATTTTGGGGTGCTGAATCCGAATCTGAGGTTTGCGGACAAAATTTCGTGACGCAACATTAAAAAAAAATGAAAAAACGAAAAAAAACCTACTTTTTTCCGGTTTTTTGCCTAAAACTCGAAAACTGTTGAATTTTAGTAAAAACTTTGTTTACAGAAATTAAAGTACTTTATATTCTCTAAAAATATCACGAATTAGTTTCTTTTTCAGATAAACCGATCGGCCTCAAGTGCGAGTTGAAAATTAGCAAATTTTCAGCGATTTCTTCAAAACCCACTTTTTACATTCAACTAGTATGCTTTCTTTTAAAAAAAATCTCCTAGTTGTCTGTACAAGTAAATTAAAATAAAACATTATCGAAATAATCAAAATTTATAGTATATAAAAAGGTAGGACTCCTAAAAACAAAAACTTTTGCCGTTACTTATGATCATACATTTAGGGCTTAAACTTAAAATACTGTTACTTATGATCATATAATTAATAATATTACAAATTTAATGGTCCACAAAAAATATATGAGCCGTTGTCTTTTGGAAGGTCCTGGCTGAGGTTCTTCGGTGGCCGTGGGTCCTGGTACATATTCTGCTAGTTCTGGAAATTGAAAGAGTTGGTTGGTTGGTTATTTCTCAAAGAGAGAAGAGAATTGCAAAATTTATTGTGAGATTGAATACCTTTCCCATTGGGCTTCGATGGCTTCGGGTCTTGGCTTAGGGTGTGATTGTTCCATTGTCAGAGTAAGTGGATGTTCTCCTAGAAATTAAAAGAGGTGGTGACACACTGACTTGTGATTATATAATATCAAGTAGATGAATGACTGCAAAACAACTTGTGAGATACGATATACCTCTGTCTCTTTTTTCTGTCTCATCTATGTCTAAGTCAGAGCTGTCATCCGGGGGCTCAACGTTGCCGCACAGTCCTTCGCATGACTTTCAGATTGGAGAACAATGAAGACCCGCCTTTCTGCATCTACAATTGCGTTGGCAGCCTTTTTTACCAGGAAAAGGAAAGATTTTGCAATGCATCTACCACCCTCATCTGGCAGCTGAGAAAATTATATTGGACTACGTATATATTTACTACGTGTATATATATTCCTGCACGCGATGAGTTGAGGTTGTGATACTACTTCTGCCTTGTTTAATCAGGAAAAACTGAAATTTCCTAAAGTCCTGCATAAAAACAAAAAACTACAACCAATCATTGAAGTTTGGTTCATTTGATTGGTACATTTCGTGTAAATGTAAAAAGGGCTGCCATCGCAATTGTGTATGCAGAAAGACGGGTCTTCATTGTTCTCCAATCTGCAAGTCGTGTGAAGGACTGTGCGGCAACGTTGAGCCCCCGGATGACAGCTCTGACATAGACATAGATGAGACAGAAAAAAAGAGACAGAGGTATATTGAATTTCACAAGTTGTTTTGTAGTCATTCATCTACTTAATATATAATCACAAGTCAGTGTGTCATCACCTCGTTTTAATTTCTAGGAGAACATCCACTTACTCTGACAATGGAACAATCACACCCTAAGCCAGGACCCGATGCCATCGAAGAACCTCACCCCAATGGGAAAGGTATATTCAATCTCACAATCAATTTTGCAATTCTCTTCTCTCTTTAAGAAATAACACTAGGTAACTCTTTTAATTTCCAGAACAAGCAAGTATATAAGTATACAGGGCCGTCAGATACAGTTTAAGTTTTCTCTAAAACCCACAGATATTTTCTAATAAAAATTTAAACTATAGTAGAAAATGACCAATTCTTCAATTAGGTTAAATTTCATTTGAATACATTCATTGGTTTTCAAGAAATCCTCAATCGTAGATGACGGCCCTGTATACTTATATACTTTGCTGACTGTACCAGGACCCACGGCCACCGAAGAACCTCCAGCCAGGACCTTCCCAAAGACAACGACTCATAAATTTTTTGTGGCTCATTAAATTTGTAAAATTATTAATTATATGAACATAAGTAACAGTATTTTTAACCGACTTCTAAAAAAAGGAGGAGGTTCTCAATTCGAATGTTTGTATGTTTTTTTTTTTTTTTATGTTTGTTCGCGCATATCTCCGTCGTTTACCAACCGATTTGAACAATTCTTTTTTTGTTTGAAAGGGTAGACTTCCCAAATGGTCCCATTGTCATCAGGTCCAGGATCTAATGATGGTATCATGCCGAAATCGAGGGAACTCCTCAATTTTTTTATAGAAAAACGTACATTTTTTTTTTAAAGTTACTCTAAAACGTAGTTGGGACTCTAACTAAAAAGTAAAAAATAAAAAACTTTTTCCAAAAAAAAGATAACCGACTTCAAAAACAAAAAGGTCAAAAATAACTATTTCGGAAGTCGGTGGCAAGGCAACACAATTCGACCGGCAGAAGTGAAGCCACCGACTTCCGAAATAGTTATTTTTGACCTTTTTGTTTTTGAAGTCGGTTATCTTTTTTTTGGAAAAAGTTTTTTAAGTTTAAGCCCTAAATGTATGATCATAAGTAACGACAAAAGTTTTAGTTTTTAGGAGTCCTACCTTTTTATATACTATAAATTTTGATTATTTCGATAATGTTTTATTTTAATTTACTTGTACAGACAACTAGGAGATTTTTTTAAAAAGAAAACATGCTAGTTGAATGTAAAAAGTGGGTTTTGAAGAAATCGCTGAAAATTTGCTAATTTTCAACTCGCACTTGAGGCCGATCGGTTTATCTGAAAAAGAAACTAATTAGTGATATTTTTAGAAAATATAAAGTACTTTAATTTCTGTAAACAAAGTTTTTACTAAAATTCAACAGTTTTTGAGTTTTAGGCAAAAAACCGGAAAAAGGTAGGTTTTTTTTTTTCGTTTTTTCATTTTTTTTTAATGTTGCGTCACGAAATTTTGTCCGCAAACCTCAGATTCGGATTCAGCACCCCAAAATACATATATAATCAAAGAAATCAGAACTACCCCAAAACTTTCCTACCAAAAACACAATTTAACTGTATTAAATATCCGAACAGGCCTTTTGAGCTTAACAGTCCGTGTCACTTACCTTTTCGTGTCTGATACGTTCATAGCTCTGCCATGTCACTATACCATATAGTAATCCTTAAATAAACATATTATATTTATAACTAGCTTCCACGACCAACCGACAGCCGGCTGTCGGGCTGCAATTGTCTTTCTATTGTGTCTCAAATCCGCCTACGGGAGCTGAGAAGTAGCAACCAAAGACGCAGGTGATTCTGCAGGGTATTCCTCATTCTTAACAAAACCTGTACCGATCTTAACCATTTCTGTTCTAATCCCAAGATGATCTAAACTTCAATGCTAAGTATATCGTTTAGCAAGACAGCGTGCTAGACTAAATAGTTATGTTTATATATTATGTTGTAACTAGTACTTACAGTTTCCGAGTTACTACCACCAAATTGTTACGCTGCCCTGGGGTACAACTTTCTAGTACTTGGTACATCCTAGGATAGTTCAACTATGGGTTTAAAGTTTTAACGGTCTCGAGACCCAAGATTTAAACCAAATCATTTTTTTATGTTTGATTTTTTCAACAATTTGATATTGTCCAAATAATACTAACAATAGGATTTGACAAAAATCAAAACTAAAATATCATTCATAGACCTGAATCTATCGACATATTTCCTATGAAATATATGTTTGTTTCGCTCACCCGAATATTTGAAAAAACAGTTTATAAATAATACTATTGCAATTTGTGTTACCCAAAAGTCTCGAGACTCAAAACATCAGACTCTCGAGACTTTGAGACCCGTGTTAGTTGTATTCACAAAACAAAATATCCACTTATATCAAGCAATGACCGTTACGAAATTTTGTTAGCACCTGTTTTGTGACAGGGTACTGATGTTAAATATTACTATGGAAAACTAGTTAAATTCGATATCTTTAAAACTGTCGTTATCCTTGAGTCCGGTTTAGTAATTACTAACAGATGCATCAAGAAACTCCCATTGGCAAAGCTAGATACTGACTGGGCGGTGCAGTCTCAGCTCCTTAATTTGCCTCTTCTCCGTTTTGCGCTGGGGCCCACGGTTACCTAAGTCCGTCTCTGTTCCTATCAATAAATTGTTTAGTAACACTTCCACCATGTACAAATAAATAAATTAGTCAAGTCGAAACAAAATAAAATACTGGCCAAAACAATGTTTCAATACCGAGCCAGACATATTTATACCCGGTTTCACAAACATAACTTTTAACGGCACGTCAACAATTCAGAATTATGTGGCGTAATATCGGGCCGAACACATTCTAAAAGACAATAACACACAGGACTGCAATAAATATCGCTTTTCGCTCATTTCCGATAAACGGGCAACACTGAGGCAGGCTGGTCAGTCACTAAATCAGTCATAATTACTGCTATAAATGTCGCGAGCGCGAGCGTTTTGTATGGCTAAGCTAGTGTTGCCAGGATGTGGTAAAAAGTCTACGAAAATTAAAAAAAAATTAAAGATTCGTCCACTGAAAGCTTCGTCCACTGAAAGCTTTTTATCTGCCTAAGTTAGCTTTACTTGCGTCAAAAACGTAGCGAAGAATTGATGGATAACCAATAGGTCACTATATGGTTGCACAACTTACACAATCCCATGGGTCCCCGGGTAGAAGGAGCTCCCAGGTCAGGGGTTGATGGTATTTACAGGGGCCCAAATCTATAAAAGCTCCCTTGCTTTTATAAAGTCACTAGGTTCAGGCAAACAGTGCACCAGGGTCCCGAGCATTATTGAAAGACGTGATTAATTTACAAAATAAGTGCGTCGGTTAAACGTCATTACTGTCCCCGTCACACAATTGTCAAACTACTGTCTCATGATAGAACCAAAAAAATTGCAAAGCCCAAATACGAAAGGAAAAACAAACGAGTGCATTTTTTTTTTTAATTGAGTACCTGGTAATGTGTCTCACTTAGATATAAACATTTGAACTTTTAAATGTGCTCACATTTTCCCCTCATTTGTCCAATAACACAATTTTAAAAGCTGGTAACCCAGAACTAACTCGGCGAATATCAGCGACAAATAAAACGCACGATATTGGTGCGATAAAACAAATTTTATTGTTGTTGTAAGCAATAATATTGTATCGCTGTTTGGT
This sequence comes from Athetis lepigone, assembly GCA_033675125.1. Taxonomy (NCBI): domain Eukaryota; kingdom Metazoa; phylum Arthropoda; class Insecta; order Lepidoptera; family Noctuidae; genus Athetis; species Athetis lepigone. Next base: position 5,428,303 of record CM066243.1, read on the forward strand.
ATTAAGGATTTTTTCGGTTCAAATCACTTTTATAGGTGGATAAGGTCAATTTAGTAACCTCTGTCCTTTGTCGAATGAAGTGCTGATGGAAAGACTGGGCTGATCGATAAAAAATAGGTAATTTGTTGTCTAGTTTCACTTTATCAAAGGACACATTGAATTTCCATTAAATATCCATTATTATTAACCTTTTTTTTACATCAATACAACGAGAATAAATAAATAAATATAAATAAATAAATAAATATCCTCGGACAACTCACACACGGTCATCTGATCCCAAACTAAGCAGAGCTTGTACTATGGTAACCAGACAACTGATAAACATACTTATATATATTTTTAAAAACATACATAATATAGATAAACCACACCCAGACACAGAACAAACATTCGTGCTCATCACACAAAGTTTGTCCTGGGTGGGAATGGGACCTGCGGTTTGGCAGTCAGGGTCACTAACCACTAGACCAACAAGCCCGACAAACCTTCTTATTCCCTAACCTTCTTCTTCTTCTTCTTTTCTTTTTGGTCTTGGAGAAGACCAAGACATGTAAGTTGTTATCGTGTCTTTAACCCAAAAAGACTTAATTTCAAAGTAAACGGAAAGAGATCAGTCATGGGATCAATGACATTACGAAGTTTGTGAGGCAAACAAACAAACGGTAAAAACTACGTGATAATGGTGCCGATTCTCTTATTCACAAACTTAACTAAATTTAAGTTAAATGCATCTTTCTCTTTCCATTTCTTAAAGAAAAGGACAGAAGATAAAATATTAGTTAAGTCCTGTCAAATTTAGACACTCCATATATAATTTAGACGCGGTTAAAAACATGGCGACTAAAAATACGTCAATTTACTTCAGACGCGGTCTAATTTGACAGGATTAAACTAAAATGTATCTTTTGTCATTTTCTTTAAGAAATGGAAAGAGGAAGATATATTTAAGTTTGCGAACAAGAGAATCGGTACCAATATCTAAAAATACTACTACTAGTAGAATGTACTGGGACGTTTTGCTTATATAAAATTGTAAACTGACTGGCTGTTTGAATGATATATCAACGCACAGCCCAAACCGCTGGTCCTAGAGAGTAGGTATATTCTTAATGCAGAATAAGTATCCACTAAGAATGGGTATTTGAAAATTCTAAGCCCAAAATATTGGAGATGAAGTTTTGACATTCACGCGGGCAAAGCCGCAGGTAAAAATGAGTTATTTATATACTTGCATTTGATGTATATAAATAGGTATTCCAAGATCCAATACAGAGAACATTGTTCTCACATTCCTAGCTAAGCAGGAACCAAAGACCACTGCAACAGCTAGAAGTCTGCAATCATTTCTATTTCAAGAAAATCAATACAAATTGAAACAATAACCGTATGTTACCGTCAATATGTGTCGGCGTAGAATATTTGATAATGTGCCAACATTCCGTCCCTCAGGAGCAAGTAATTACACATTTACGTAGTCACAAAGACCTTTGTACATAATATTGTTTGTTTACACTTTAAGTAATTATTGGTGATTTATTAGTTTGTGTTGTGGTGTGAATGGTTTTATTGATAACTTGATTATTGTGATATGGGGTTTTGTGTAGGATTTTGATTTTTAAGATATTTTGTTTGTGCAAACATAAGTTAGCAAACAAAGCATGCAATTTGGAGCTTCGTTTTCTTCATCTCAGCATGTTTCGGTGTAATGCAGTGCTGAACATTTCCCTTTCATGACTCTCCCCGATGTCCTTGCTGCGGCGATTCTAGTCCAGCTCAGTCAGCTGGTCGGCCGACACTTTGGCTTTCTGGTAGCTGTCTCTATACTACTTTCCATAAGTTCTTTTGTACGACTCATTCACTTCAATTCCGCATCATCTTTATCTGTAACTTCATTAAAGAACGACCTCATTGCTTACTCCTTTGTCTTATTTCCCCGTCCCACAAAGAATTGCAAGAAACCAATAAAATCTGTCACTTTTGGTCTTCCCGGTTTTGGGCAGGTTGCAAAGACCGACTGCTCGTCACCTTCTTGAAATCGTAGGTCCACCGTGCAGCAAGAAATTCCACGCTAAATAATTAGCCTATATGTGGTTTCCCTTTAAAACATGTATATAGAAATGTATGTCCCAGCAAAGTAACTTACAACCGATTTCCGAAATAAAAATCGTATTATGAAAATAGTTTCGCCATTTCGCGAACAAATACACAAACACCCACATAAAAAGGTTTTATAGTAAATAAATCCCTAAAAGGGATCTCTAATAACGTTATAGGATGACACTAGAAAAGCAATTTCTCTATATCTATTCTAAGCTTACAGTTATTTCAGACACAACTGTTTTTATCAACGATTTGCCTTTTATTTAAATAATACTAGGTTATGCCGACTTTGCCTGCATCTGACTTTATACAATAGTCAAATTTTTACCATGGAACTACTAAAACGAGAGTTACAATCTCTCTGTGTTAAACTAAATTATTAACTAAATTAGTCAGCACTTTTCATTCATAAGTATCAGAAAAACATCCATTCTAAAGAATTCAGAACCTGTAATACTATAAGAATTAGAAGAAGCCTACAGGAATAATCCCCGAGAGTGCTTTATGAGAGGGTTTGAGGGATCTTACGATTTCAAATTCTCGTACAATGTATCAACTGAAAGATGAGTTAACATTTTTTAAATACAGTGAAACTTTATCAGACGTGGTACAGACATGTGCCCGTGTATTAAAAAAAAGCTTTAAATTAAATTTAAATTCTTTCTAGAGTTATTCTAGAAAGAATGAAGCATGAGGGTTAAAAATAAAACCTTGTAAACTTTTTCAACCAACTTTACAGTACCTAAGGCGCGGCGCAAATGTGGACACTTTTCCTTGTCGAGCCGGCACATTAACAAACACAAAACACACTTAGTTGCTGTGTGCGGTAACGTCAATCAGAAAATTCGTTACCGATATCGACAGTCACAGGAAACCGCAGTTACTGTATCCAGTAATCAAACACTTTATAACCAACACGGCAAACAATGACTAAAAACCAGTTTTTGCAATAGCTGTGCACTGCATGCACACCTAAAGCTCTTAATATTGCTTGTATCTTGAACTGGCGACTTTTAATCATCAGTTACCTAAATCGATCATTTTTTGTCTACAATGTCCAGATCGGACACAAAAAGTGTCTTTGTCTGCGCTGAGAGTTGCTGGTAGCTCGTATCCCACTCAACACGCGTTTGCGCAGCGCCTAAGTTAAATTAAAAGCAAACAGAACAATTCAATTACCATGCACCATTGGGTAAAACAATCAAAACACAAGAAACCCGTTAACCTAAAAAAATGAAGAATAAACCATTAAAACGATATCATCCACAAACAAAAGCTGATTCTGTAACAAAAAAATGGCGGAAACCGCAATAGTATTTAACTAATCTAACGAGATACTGCCTCTGAGGACCGCTTAGATCACATTTAGTTCTTAAAATCTTAAAACGAAAAACAGAGTTCAACATAATAGAAAGAGAAGGGTCCCCGAAGCAATAACAGTTTTAATTACGTTAAAAATTATGTTGGAACCAACTTTTCCGGTTGGTATCTTCGCCAGTCCGTTTCATTTTACGGTAATGTTTATTTCTGAACGTAACGACGTCCGCAATTTAATATTTTTTCACTCTAATATTGAAAATGGAGGTTTAAAAATACAATTTTAAGGTATTTTTCCCCTCTTTGCCTATTTAGTGGATAAGTTTTGAAACTTTGCTTTCTCGAAAGTGCCTGATGATAGGATCTTTTATTTTGAAATTGTTGTTTAAAACCTGTATAAGTATTTTATGTTGATTTTCTTAGTTCGATGCAATCTTATTAACAGTTTCGAGAAATGAGACTTATTACTTCTAAAGAATTAGAATGCCAAAGTAATGATAAGCTAAAAAGTGTGCTAGAATGGTAGCCCACATTCAAGTATAATATAACTATATAAATATAAAATACCTATAAACCATATTGCCGGGCACGGGCCACTTCCCGTACATATAAGGCACGAGCAAGTATTCTCGATATGGATTGGAAATTTCTAACCTATATTAATTTTAAATCTAGGTCCCATATTGAAGTTTTCCTTCACAAGAAAGTATATCTAAAACAGAAAAAAAAACATATTAGAACTTGACCGTGCCGTGTTGCGAACCAACAACCACAGCTATGAGAGGCAGGCGCCATAACCACTGAACCATCACATTACGCCAAAAACTCATTCAATAACCAAAACAACCACAACAAGTACCCTCAAAGTGCTAATCTTAACTCTTCATTCAGCGAATCACAGACAATTCCAAATTCAAATTCAAACGAGTTGCCAATGCGCAATGTAGCCTGAAACAATCAACATTACAAACTCTTCAGCAGTTATCAGCAATTAACAGACCTCTGCGAAAGTTACCGTCTCGATAATCGGCTGAAACAAAATTAACACAACTTCAAAATCAGTTCTCGCTCGTTCAGGACTTTAAGCGTCCTCCCTTATCGATTTTAATATTAACAGCCTCAATCTACTTTCTTTAGAAGTTTCTCGAAGTTTTCTTGCTTAAAGTTTTCAGTGGAAGTTGAATATTTTGAGCATTATCGTGGCTATCTATCTTGGAAGATAAGTAGAGGTATGTGTGGAGTGTAATAATGCTATAATAAGCAGTTGTTCTGCTTATTTTAATTTGGCTTTAGAGGTTGTTGACATGTGGGATGTAAATTCAGTAGTTATTGAAGCAATAATCGATAGTCTGACGGCCATTTTCATAATAGTCGTAGAGCCTCGAGCAGCTTCTTAGGCGGTCGCTAGGCATTCATCAACATTTTTTTTTTTTTTTTTTTCATCAACATTATTCTTAACCCTAAGCATCCACTGCTAGACATAGGCCTTACCTAACCTATTCCACAGAATGTAATTCTGTGCCTCCTGAAACAAACAGTCAACGAGGTCTAAAAGGTCATCCATCCATGTGGCGAGAGGTCGACCCATGCTGCGCTTGCCAATACAGAGCCTCCACTTGGAAACTTTTTTCCCCATAGGCTCCCTATTCTTCGAGCTATATGCCCAGCCCACTGTCACTTCAGGCTGGCGTTCTTGCTAGGCTAGTCTTATTTGAATAGCGGTCCGATTATAAATCAACTTGTTTTCTATAGATAGACGTAACAGCAAAAAAATCAAGTTTATTGTTTAGGAGGCGACTTAAATATTTATTTTATTTTTAGTATTCGTTGTTAAAGCAATATCATCTGTAACTTCATAGGATAAAGCCTAATGACAGACAGACGGTCAGCGGAATCTTAGTAAAAGGGCTCCGTGTTCACCTTTGGAACCCTAAAAAGGTCATCAAGCTGCAGATAGTTCCATATCTTCAGAGAACAGATCTTATCTACGGATCTTAGCTGCGAGTGCCAAATTCACACAGTTTTAAAGTTAATTTCCTTACTGCAATCGTCTTGGCAGTGTGAAAAGGTCGAATAGAATATCATTGCACTCGTTTAGATATGAAAGGTAGGCAGAGTGAGAGGTGATGTACAACTGTTTTTTTTATCTCCGAAGTGCTATGGCGGTTGACGGGTTTAGGTCTTTGTATTTGTGTGACTGTTTGTGATAGCGTTCTAATTTCGATGCGGTTTTAAAGATTTTAAAGAAAAAATCTCATTGCAACCTTGAGTAGGTGCTTGATATTTTTATTTAAAACTAGCTTTTGCCCGCGACTTCGTCCGCGCGGAATAGTTCCCGTTCCCGGGGGATTTTCGGGATGAAAATTATCATAATTATGTCCTTTCTCGGGTCCCAGACTATATCTATACCAAATTTCATTCAAAGGTTTAGGCGTGAAGAAGAGACAGACAGAGTTACTTTCGCATTTATAATATTAGTACGGATAGTACAGATATGTCGCAGAATTATACAAGTTAATATTAAAAGACTCGCAATTTTTTTTTGTCTAAATTGTAACAATCAACCAAAGATTGGAATATTTCACACCTAAAGTAAATATAACATTCAAATATAACAGAAATGAACAAAGATTCTTCTCAGGTCTTAGATAAATAGGAAGAAAATTCCGCCGTTTATTGTCACTTCCGCGCAGGCAGTTTTCATTCGATGCTCTCAAAATATTTTGGTATGACGAATGAATGTTCACAATCTGTGCAGGAAAATACCGGCGTATATTGAATTCTGTACTTTCACACAGATTTATACGAATATTCGGTCCAAGTTATGTAAAAACAGACACGAGAATTAATACATAAATCTGTCTCTTTTGTCAATTTTACTACACTTTTGTCGAGCATAAAAGTAGAAAAATAAACGCATGATTAAAAAATGGCATGAGTTTATTCCTGACCAATATAAATATAAGGGATTGATTTATCTGTTTCCAATAAAACTTTATTATATACAAAAATATATAAATAAATGGATAAATGGTCGGACACGCACGTGGAGGGTTCCGTACCTTTATCGATGGATGGCGAGCGATGGGTAGCTCGCCGCCCGGCTAGGACCAGGACCGCGTAGACGGCGCGTTTTGTTCCACGCGCGCCTCAAAGAGAAGGAGTCAGCACAGGAAGGGGCCCAACAGGGCCAACGCCTGCCGGGGTTGCGGAATGTTATGTTTATAACAGTTACCGTGACCCTGGAACATAAAGGGCAATCGAAGGAACATGAGTGGGTTTTAGTCAGTAAGAGTCTGACACGCCCTCCCGTCGCACCCAGGACGGGAGCAGTCATTGGATGATTTCCCACTCACCAAAAAACAAAACCTTTATCGGTAAAAATGACAAAAAAATCACGTTTGTTGTATGAAACCCCAACTTAACCTTTCAACGACGAAGTGACAGCCGTCTGTCGCGCTGCTATTGTCTTTCTATTGTGTTTGGAATCAAAAAGGTTTACTTATTTTATTCTGTTTTCAGTATTCATTGTTACAGCGGCAACAGAAATAAATCATCTGTAAAATTTTCATTTGTCTAACTATCAAAGGTCAAAATACAGATGAACGGACAGCGGGGCTTTAGTAATAGGCTCCCGTTTTGAAATTGCACCAGCGATTGTCGGTTCTGCGACAGATGTTGGTGAGCCAAATAAATAAAATAAAAAATAAATAAATGTAACCAGTCCACTGCCACTTCAGTTCTGGTGTTTTGATAAAACTGGTCTGCAAAGAGTTGCAGCAATTGAATGCGTGAAGCTGATGAACCGATTAAGTAGCGCCTTAGGAGATACCTATGACCAGCACTGTTACTCTACAGCATGATGATTACTGATTTTGTAACAATAAAAGTACGGCTTTATATTTTTTTCTTTAACCTGTGTTTAAATGTGTATATGTCGTGATGGCCTAGTGGTTAAGGCGCCCGCCTCTCATGCAAGAGGTTGCGGGTTCGAATAAGTCCCAAATCGCTGACCCGGCTTGACCAAGCGGGGTGATCATTGCTCGTGCCTTCTCTGTATGAGAAGAGGCCTTTGCCACGCAGTGGGACAGTTATAGGCTCGTATTATTATTATTATTATTATCTGTGTTTGCTGTCAAACTTCATGATTCTAGGATCACAAGAAGTAATTTATAAATTTTAATTTACTTGATAGTGTCCTTGACCGAATCTTTTAATTACATTGATTTAGAATTGAGGACCTTGCAGCAAAAGAGGGGCAGATCCAAATTTTAAACGTTACTTTTTTTTTCACCTACATTTTAAACAAAAAAATTAGCTATGGTTTGGTGCATTTAGGAGGCAAATCCGACGACAAACAAGCGCGGTGTAACAAAATTTGGATCTGCTACCTTATTCTGTTTGGTGCAAGAAGGGAGCAGGTCCGGACCTGCCTCCTTCTTGCAACAAATGAAATTATTACATCATTTGTAAACTAGTCAGTGCACGTTTTGTGCTCGGTATTAATACAACGATGTTATCCAGTTGGTAAAGAACTATGTTCCACCAAATAAACTATATTTCTACAGGGCCCTTAAAAGTGAAGCTGTCGGACCAACAGATGATATTTCTAGCGAAGACGACGATGATCAAGCTGAAGTTAAACTTTAATTTTCTTTTTTGTTCAGCACTCATTCGTTTCTGTACTTCATTTGATTGTTTAGTTCTTTGTGGACTGATTACTAATTCTTGAAATAAAAAAATAACCGTGTTTACCTGTTTTATTATCCTTAATACATAACAGGGTAGTGTTTTTCTTCAATCTTGGTGCAAAACGGAGGCAGATCCAAACTTTAAAAAATCGTAGTAATTCTATTACTTCTTCAATTGCCTTAAATCTTGAATAAAATGTGTATATATGTTCATATTATAAATGCCATATAACGATAAGACATAAGTACATCAATCAATTTTTAAAAACCTTTTTTTTAAATACCCAACAGTTTTGAAATTTGGACTTGCCTCCCTTTAGCTGCAAGGTCCTCAATTTAGATTTTTTTCCTTCTTTGCAGAGTATTTGAAGTTGATTTCAGTAATATACGTGTCCCTCTGAATACGACTCTCAAAGAACAGACAAACAGACGAAAGAAATGTCGATAACGAAGTTCTTTTTCTAACAGGAACCAATGACAGCTACTTAACAATATCTCCAAGTTACACAAACGTTTCAGCATCAATCATGTCGATATGTCTGCTCAACAATGTATCAGGATACAGGCAACTAACAATTATACAAGTCAACTATACAACTATGTTTGTTCCGCACAATATCGAACTTTGACTATGGTAGAATAGGATAGGTGTACACTGAGTTTGAGATAATTAAAGTTACTTAGCAATACAGCGTGGAATTTCAGTAAGATCAAGATAAAAATAATAAATATCTTAGGGCAACTCACACACGGCCATCTGACACCAAGTTAGGCAGAGCCCACCCAGACACAGACCAAATAATCATGCTCATCACACAAAGTTTTTCCTGAGTGGAAATCGAACACACGTTCTTCGGCTTAGCTGTCAGAGTAACATGATTTCTGTATTTTTTGAAGTGAAAACTTCTTTAGCGGCGTTGAGCACTTTTTCTGTAATGGGTATAAAATCTTAAACTCGCGTCAGGACACGTGACCTGATCGAAAAAGCGTAGGACGGATGGATAGTAGACAGCTATAATCAAGTTTTCACTTCTGCCGGCACTCCCGGAGTGCAACCCGTCTTTTTTTTTTTTAATGATTTTTATGGGTTTTTAGATTTCATTTTGATACATTCTGATTGACTCTTGAGGTCTTTGTAAAACTAAAACGGCCGTATCTTTTAATTGCGAAGACTTAGAAGTTTTGATTAATTCACAACTCTATGATATTTCAGTCATGAATATTTGATATTCACTTCAACTTCATATCAGATTTATTAGAAAGTGTCTTGACAAACAGTTAGATAGATAATGAAGCGGTTCTCTATTGCTGTTTTGCCTTTAGACGTACGGAACCGTAAAAATAGAGCTAGTCCTTGGAAGTGCATTAAAAACGAGCTTGTAAGAGACCACAATAATCTCTAAATCGTGCAAAACCAACGATATTGATTACACGGATATAATAATTATTTTAATCATTGAACCTTACTCAATGAGAAAAAGTGTGATATTGTGTTTTATGATCCTTAATTACAAAACCGACAAAAATATCAGGCTAACATTGACCCACTGCTGCACTGCAGCGCAAATAAATCAATTACAGCGAAACCGTAAGTAAATTATTAATCAGGAAAGTAAAAAAAAGAAACACAGTTTGTACCACTAACTAGACCAACAGGCAATATGGTTTAAATACTAATATTTTAATTCCAAATACAACAAAAACGGTGATAATGTTTTTGCGAACTTCAATTCCAAAAATAAGCTTTATTTACGCAACACAGAACAGATAAACTCCCTTTATCAAGTGTACCACGACCTTTACCCCGGGTAGTGATAGCAGAGTCAATTTAAGTTGGCAACTTAATTTATACAACTTTAGCCATACCTGCTAGAGACTTGTGGCCATTGTTGAACATTGCCCGTCTTAGCTAAAGCGAGCAAATTGAGCACCCAAACGCTTGCACAATGTTGTTTGAAGTTTTTATCGTGTATTGTGAAGCTATTTGTATGGTAAGTGACCTGATAAGGCTGATAACAATGGAGGTCCTTGATAGAAGTACCCTGGGAAAATCTGTATTGCTTCAGTTTAGAGATTTCGTTTTAGAAGTATCGATTGGGGTTCTTGGTCTATTTTATTGGACCACAAGCTACTTGTCCTGACTTTGCCTTTGCTCTTTTTCTAGTTATTACTTTTTTAGTTGTCATTAAATTTAGTATGTCCTTGATGCAGTAATTAGATACTACTCCATTTCTTTTTAAAAATATAACGAATAAAATTGTTACTAACAAGTAAATAATAATAATGAGACCAGCCTTTTATTGGCCCTTTTTGGAGTTATTGGCCGTTGGCTGGCTAAAGCTTCTTCTTTTAAAAATAACTAACTAGATTCCGAGCGAAATTCCAGATTTTTAAACAAGTCATTTCGACGGGCCTGTTGGTCTAGTGTTTAGGGACCCTGACTGCCAAGCCGAAGGTCGGGGGTTCGATTCCCACCCAGGAACAAACTTTGTGTGATGAGCACGATTGTTAGTTCTGTGTCTGGGTGTAATTTATCTATAATATGTAGTATGTATTTATAAATTATATAAGTATGTATATCAGTTGTCTGGTTACCATAGTACAAGCTCTGCTTAATTTGGGATCAGATGGCCGTGTGTGAGTTGTCCCAGGATATTTATTATTTATTTATTTATTTAGTCAAATGTTTGTTTCTCTTCCAAGCAAAAAAGGCTGAACCGAACTTTGTTGTAACCCTCCAACAATATAGTTTTTACATTTGTTTACATTACAGTATAACGAAAAAAATAACGTGCAGCGGTGCAGCTATGAAGGTCGAACATAACGCTTACACAGTCTAAGATAAAATTAGTTAGTAAGTACATGTAAAAGCACAAAGGAAGCCATCACTATATCAACAATGAAACCACATAGGTAAATCAGTAGTAAATAACTGCGTCATGAGACTTGCAAGTCTTTTTACACGACTGCCCAAAAAAAGAAGTGTTATGTTTTCAAGGTTCATGTATGTATGTATGTATGTATGTGAGTTTCTTTATTCCACCATAACTTCTTAATGCCTGAACCGATTTATATGTATGATGTATCGTTATAATCCGTACGTAGTTCCGAGTAACATAGGCTAGTATAAATTTAGAAATTCAACCCCTGTGTGTGTAAAATAGGGGATAAAAGTTTGAACGAAAATCTGTCGCTATTGATTGAAGTAAGGTACTGGAAACTTGGTGTTTACCATTTTAGACTAAGAAAAAATTTAGAAATTCAACCCCTATGTGTGTAAAATAGGGGATGAAAGTTTGAACGAAAATCTGTCGTTACTGATTGAAGTAAGTTACTGGAAACTTGGTGTTTACCATTTTAGACTAAGATAAAAACTTAGAAATTCAACCCCTATGTGTGTAAAATAGGGGATGAAAGTTTGAACGAAAATCTGTCGTTACTGATTGAAGTAAGTTACTGGAAACTTGGTGTTTACCATTTGGACTGAGATAAAAATTTAGAAATTCAACCCCTATGTGTAAATAGATATTTTTTCCACCCTTAATGGGGTAAATTATGAGATGAACGTTTTCATCAGAATTAAAAAGAATTTAATATACATAATACAGCAACGGCTTAAAAATGCGCGGTGGAAGGAAAAGGGGAAGGGAATTCATGCTAAAAGTTTTTGTCACGATGTCCTTTGTCCATAGTTCCATACAAACTTACAACCCCCATTCTACCCCGTACGGAAAAAAAATCCTATTATCGATTACGTCTCCTTTTCCTAATTTATTTCCTAATTTACTTTCGCGCCATTCATCTTCATAATTATTATATCAAGTAGATTTTGAAGCTTTCATGTTAGATGCGACTGTAATGAGTGGCCCTTCATTACTTTTATATACAAAATATAAGTAATATACATTGTATATTATATAGGTAATTATACTAGCTGTTCCTGCGGTTTCACACGCATTGTTGGTTACTACACCGCTCCCGTAAGTCGTTGCGTGTTCTTATATAGACTTCCAATATAAATAGGCTATTCAACACAAAAATATTTTTCTATTCTATTCAGTATTTTCTGAGATCAGCGCCTTCAACCAAACAAACAAACTCTTCAACTTTACGTATATAATTTTGGAGGTGTCAATATTTTGCTTTTTGGGGACCTAATGCAGCTGCCACCGGTAGCTAAATCTGTGGGGGGTGCATATTGTTTTAAGCAACCATCACATTTAGATGCAGAAGTAAATTTATGGGCGCTATTTAGCTTCTGTGAACTGCCGCAAAATATGAGACAAGCAGATGACACAACCTTTGTGGACATATTGAATAACTTGCGAGTCGGTCAACTTACCATGAGGCAACTCGAAGTACTAGATTGTCGCCGAGTCCCACTGACTGGACCATTCGCAAATGGCGAGTGCGTGCGCATACCGCCATGACTTACGAGCTTTCGAAAACAAGTCGGATGTACGAAGTGAAGGCAGTGGATACTTTTGTAGAAGCCAAAACTTACGGACAGCGGCCGATACCAGAGTTTATACCCTCTGATCCCAATAAAACTGGAGGTATCGTCGAATTTTTGAAGATTGGTATCAGATCTAGAGTAATGTTAAGAAAAAATATTAACATTGGACACGGTTTAGTAAATGGTGCTATGGGAATCGTTAGAAAATTTGAATGGCCATAACTACGACGTGAATAACTCGAATCTGGAGAATTACCACAAGCCGTGTTCATTGAATTCGACGATAAAACGATACGTCAAAATACCATCGGGCTCGGTGTCAAAATTGAAGCTAGTACAGTCGAAATCGACGCATTAAGGGGTCACGGCAAAGTTGAGCGGCGCATGCTACCACTAATATTATGTTGGGCCGTGACAGTCCACAAACTACAAGGGACAACACTGGATAGAGCCGTCGTGGATCTAGGCCCTAAAATTTTTGCCAAGGGCCAAGCTTAATCGCGTGAGGCAGCTAGATGGTTTGGCAATCAGTGTTCTAGATCTACGTAAGCTTCTCCACGAGCCACACGACAAAAAGTCTCTCGATTAACTACATCGCCTCAGAAACCTTTAAGAGCGCGGCGACCGATTATTTTCCATACAAACGTAATACCAAAATCATTTGCAGTTCGACCATATTTCCATCATATTATGATGATCTTCGGATTTAGACAGTTTTTATATAGATTCCTACGTTTGATTTTTTTTAGATTACCTAATATAAAGTTTAAACGAAATTGCATTTCGTACATTTTTACAGCTTAAATGGCATGTTTTCTCAACTTCAACCAAGGTATTTCCATTGTTATAGATATAAGTAATTGTTGTTATGGCAATTTGTAACTTCCGTCTGTGCTTCCGTCTTAAACATTAGAGTCGAAATCCGAATGGAGTCGAGAGCTTTCCTTCGTATTCGAGAAATAATATTTTTTATTTATAATGAAACCATTATTTCAGACTGAATAGGCCCATAGATTAACATAGAACCTTAACGTAAGACACACAAGTAATACATTTGTGTTAGTAATAAAACTTAAATCTATATTAGTAGCACTTCACTACGTTGCACTAGTCTTTGTGCACTCCGGTGGAACTTGTCCGCAGAAGCGTCGGAACACCACGTTCTGTGGCCAAAAGCTACTTTAGAACCCTACGAAGCGACTACATTGTTCTAGAAACGTCTTTCTCGGGAATATTCTTGGCTCAGAGTATAAAAGCATTGCTCCGACCGGAAGAAACTCAACTGTCTGGTAAAGCAGTAATAAACAGCGGTAGAGCTGAACTGCGAGATGAAAATGTCATAAAAAGAAGAAACTCAGTGTGTTTTTAAGATACCGACACAAATGACACGAGAAACATGTGATAATTATTGTGATAAGCGACATAGGTACCCTGACAACCTTTGCAAAATTTTAACGGATTTTAATATGTAAGATACATCATGATTGGTTTCTGTCGTGGTGCTAAATTGTTATTGTTTGTAGTTAATAAAAACATCTACTTGTAAACCGACGTTTGATTATCCACGAAGTAACATTAAAGGAACGTATCACTAAAAGGTACAAAATAAAAATAAATAATTAAAAAAATTAAAAAACACGACTGCCATGACATAAAAGAGCCCGTAGCAGTCGGGGAACCGCCTTGCGGAATACTCAAATACTGCGGAAAGGTCCCCCGACTGCTACAAAAATTTTAGTTTTGTTAATCAAGTAGTTTTGGATTTTTCATAATTATAGAGCCCGTGACTGAATGAGCGACCTTTCACTTTTTATGTTAACTGTAATATAATAATTTTCTATGAAAAATCTTGTTTTTTGCCTTTTAGTTCTTTTATGTCATGGCAGTCGTGTTTTTTAATTTTTTTAATTATTTATTTTTATTGTCCTTCTAAAGTGCTTATCAAAATGTCAAAAATCTTCATAAATATTACGTCACCAGTCAAACAGTGGTATCGTATTTCACAAAGCCGACAAATCTATTTTTGGCAAAATATTTCCATACCTACAGGCAGACGAGCCCGTGAGGTTTTTCTACAAAACAACCGGCTGACTGTCACACCGAATTGTATCTCGATAGCTCTGTATCAGTGCTATTAAAGCGATAGTGTTTTTACCTTCTGTAAACCTTCGAACACACGTGATTCGAGACACAATAGAAAGACAGCGCGACAGCCGGCTGTCGCTTGATCGACGAAAGAATTTGAACGTCCGTTAATGAAATTTATCAGATCATTAAATCGGATATCAATCAATATTATGATGATCGAAAATTCGGATACGATGCCGAAGTTAAAAAAAAGTTATAAGTACTGAAAAAAATCCTCGGTTCGAAGATCGAAAAAAGGTTTTGAGTTGCTTGATGAGAAAAGCACACAGATTAAAGTTGTCTTGACACACCATGCAAGTATTTGTCAGTAATCGTTCAGTTTCACTAAAAAACTTATGGAGACCAACGTCTTAACAAAAAAAAAATACTAGATTTGTAATAATTATTACAAATCTAGTAACTTTTTACTTCCATAAAAGTAAACAGGAAAACCGTACCACACGTATGCACCTGTATAAAGACAAATAAATTCAATACAAACAGACATTTATTTAACAATACCTCATTATCCTTCCCATTTAGGTTTCCCAGCAGTTACTCCACTAACATTAAACTATTGACATACAGTTCCACTTACCGATACATGGCATAATTTTATAAACCATCAGTAGAAGGTAATTAACCATATCAATATGGAACGTTGAGTAGCTGATAACGTGGTCATTAAGAAAACTATTGCATTTTATTATTTGTTAGTTATTTTAATATTAATAATGGTGGGTATGGTCGTGGAGGCAATATTTAGAGGGTTCTGTACATGTTTCGAAGATAGTAGGGGATGTTGATATGAAGAAGGTTCTGACTATAGATCTGATAGCGGTAGCCAATTCAATATTATGTACAGTGCGGTGCGAAAATCAATGATCTTTATCCATCAAAAGAGACTTGAACAAGGGTAAGTAAAACTTAAAAATCCTGCCAGTGAAGTAATTAAGATCTTGACTAATATGTTGGAAACGGCTAAATCGGTTTTTATAAATCACTAGCTTTTGCCCGCGACTTCGTCCGCGTGGATAATAGTTCCCGTTCCCGGGGGATTTCCAGGATGAAAACTATCCTATATCCTATCTCGGGTCCCAGACTATATCTGTACCAAATTTCATTCAAATCGGTTCAGTAGTTTAGGCGTTAAGAACAGACAGACAGAGTTACTTTCGCATTTATAATATTAGTATGGAAGTATGGATTAATAACAACCATCGCTTGAAAATTACTTTCAAATAAAAGAAACCATCCGTTTTAGAGCTACGGTGCCACAAACAGACAAACACTCAGACACGCACATAACGGTCAAACATACAACACCCCTCCTTTTGCAGAAAATAAGCTTACATCATGAACTCTTGGATAAACTTGTCACTATTGTCTCATTATACCATAGAAAAGTAAAATGAATCTTCGAATTCAGTTTTATATACCACGCAGTTGACTACTTGATTAAGACAAATAAACATTTATTGATATTAAACATTCTTCAATTGTATCAGAAATTATACCGCTAATTACCAAACACTCATAGTTAGTGAAACATTAGAAAAATAATTAGAACTAAACAGGTATAACCGCTAAACGATTAAGGAACCCTAATTACTAATACTAATGATGCGAAATATTACGATAACAGGTAAAATATAACAGCCCATTGTAGAATGATCATTCGTTGAACTGACCTTCAAGTGTACGGTAAAGAGGAACACTTATTGTCAAAATGAAGGTTTACACTGTCGTGCTATTATTGGCTGCTGTGGTTTTCGTGGAGTGTGGTCATACTTTCATGGGGACCAGTGTTCAACGGCCTCTGGTATTCCATAAGGATGTTCGGTACCCTTCAAGAATTTTCCAGAAAAGAATCGAGTATTTCAACTTCACGATCCCTGCTGTGCCTGGATATATGAGGAGCATTCAGGTAATTTGTTGTTTTTTCTTATTATTTTCTTGCGGTGTAAAGAATACCTAAGGCATTAAGTCCGCCTTTTTAACTTTGTGCATGAAGTTTTAATACATAAATAAAATAAAATCATAGTCATAACATTACAGTAAGAAGAGTTTGAGATCTATGTGACAGTACATATTCTTTTTTAACCGACTTCAATAAGGAGGAGGTTCTCAATTCGTCTGTATGTTCTTTTTTTTTTTTTTTGTATGTTTGTTACGCGATATCTCCGTCAATTGTGAACGGATTTTGATAGTTCTTTTTTTGTTTGATAAGTCATGATTCAGGGGTGGTCCCATATAAATTTTGTGGCGATCGGTTCAGTGCTTCTCGAAAAATTCACCAAGAACAAAAAAAAATGATGAAATATTTATAGACGATGTGTGCTTCGGCATCGGTTGTAGAACACGTCAGAGTCGACACTAAAAAGTAATAAATAAAAACTTTTTTCAAAAAAATAGTAACCGCCTTCAAAAACTAAAAACCCAAAAAATAACTAAAATTTCGGAAGTCGGTGGCTTCTCTTCTGCCAATTAATTTGTGTCGCCACAGACTTCCGAAATTTTAGTTATTTTTTGGGTTTTTAGTTTTTGAAGGCGGTTACTATTTTTTTGAAAAAAGTTTTTATCTTATGAGTTTAGACTAGGTAATCTACGAATGTTCTAGTTTTCTTTATTATTTAATTAGTTGTCCTCCGCCCTTTTCAATTTCTACATTTTTCTTCAATTTTTTTCAATTTGTTTAGTCCTCTTCAATTTCTTGGATTGACGCCCGTGAGCTATACTTTGATGCTATGCGACCTATCTTTCATTTTGATGTATCACTACCATATCACTACATAGCATAAATCAAGGTCGCTTTCCGTTGTCTGTCTGTGTATGGTTATATCTTTAAAACTACGCTAAGGATTTTGATGCAGTTTTTTTTAAAAACAGAGTGATTCGAGAAAAAGAGTTATTTGTACTGTACGTTATTACTATATTAAAGAAAAGCCGGGATCGTCAAATATTTAGAATCATTTCATTAAATATAATTTTATTTCGTAGTTTTTGTAATAGGGTAACAAACAACCTCACAAAGCTTAACATCATTAACAGCTCATAACAATAAGGCCATTATTATTATTCCAGGGCATCCTAGCGTACGACATGACTCACTCCGGTGCATCAGCCAACATCACACACGGCGGGCTCGGGTATAACTTCGTGAACATTCGGATGAAGAGCGACCGCGCCAAGGAGTTGCATTACGATGTCTATATTTATGCTTGATTTTGTATAATATTTAGATGTGTTAATATATTATGTGATATTACTTAGGTATATGTGTTTTTTTTTATATGGCTGGAATGATTTAAAAGAATATTATGGTTGAGTAGTCTTTCGGCCACTAAGTTTTACCCGCTCGAAATATAAATTTTATTATTATTACTTTGTAAAAAGATTTTATATGTGGTCGTTAACGTACACAATATTGTAAAATAGTTTTTGTTCCAATAAATATTTATAATTTTTAAATTTAATTTTAATATTTTTCTTGTTTGTTAAAATACGCTAATCTCTGGAATTACCAGTCCGGTCTTAAAAAATATAAATTAATATAATATTAAATATATGTATAGGGTGACCAGTAATTAGTGTACGTTACTTAGGCACGTGGTTGTGCTCATGACAACCAACAACTTTTATTATTGCAGCAAAGCCGAAATCGCGAAATAATATCAGCTGTTCAGAACATTACGCAAACATAAATGTACTGTTCAGCTGATATTATTTTAGTAGGGGATGTAATCTTGACCTAAGCATTTTTGTAGCATTTAGTGCTAAAATTAAATTACAAAAAATATTTTTGTTTGGTAGGTACCTCCCTACAGGTAAAGTGGCTATGTTTTTTTCCCCGCCTCTTAAAGCTGCTTGGCTTGCTCTAAAATCTAGAAAAAATCGTGGTGATAGTTTATGCGATGAACTTTGAAGTAAAACTATATCATCTTAGATAACTTTGTTACTTCAATAGAGTTATAGAGGCCTAACTTCAGAAACAATTAAATGACAAATCTCGAAACCGTCATAATGCAAAATCCTATTCTACGCATAGTCACATTTACACCTCGTTTACCCCAAAGTTGAATCATCCAGGTATGATATCACGATAAGCAAGTCAATGACTTTTTAGAAAAGTCCCGGAAATGGGCATTACCCTACAACAATGCTTTGAGAAAAACCAAAAAATAAAGGGAAAATACAGTTCTATGTAAACGCAGCCAACGACCGTCGCGTCTGTCGGTCTGTCACACGCTATCAGGTGAAGTTGGTTTTTTACTTTTTTGTTATTTCCAAGCCAATCCAAGCCGCAGAGAGTCGGACCGAACCCCCCCCTCCCCCCCCCCCCCCCACAGTAAAACTGAACTGACAGGACATCGGATTCCATTTTTATATTTACTGTTTAGCTTTTTTGAAGTGGATTTATAATGACAGGGAGTTTTTGTGTTTTCTTCTAAAATGACTAACTGATCTATAGTGCAGATTACACTGTATATAACTAGCTACCTCATGTTATGGTTAGTTGACTTAACCTTTCAACGACCAAGCGACAGCCGACTGTCGCGCTGCTATTGTCTTTCTATTGTGTCTCGAATCGCGTGTGGTCGAAGCCTTAAAGGGGCTACACGTAAACATTTTTCTGATGTCGTGATGGCCCAGAGGATAAGACTTTTCGTGTAAGAGGTTGTGGGTTCGAATCCGGGCAAGTACCAATGTGACTTTTTCAATTCATATGTACTTTATCTTGGACATCACTGACATCCCGTGCCGCGTAAAGCTGTTGGTCCCGGTTGTCATTCTTAGAACTTTGACAGCCGTTACGGGTAAGCCAGAAAGTCTGACCAGCCTAACCAAGGGGTTATCGTGTAGGCTGGAAGCCCCGGAGTTTAGTTCCAGCAGACACCCATGACCGACACTGACCTACCCAAGTACAAGTAGGTCCGAATACCTAACTCGCTTCAAGTGCAAGGAGAACCCAGCATGCGCCTGCGACCCCGAAACACAGGGGGACATCCTCCACCTCCTGGTGGATTGCCCCATATATGGCCGAACTCGACTAGATGTCGAAGCCAAACTAGAAGAAAAGATAGGAAAGGATAGCCTTGGTTAGCACACAGAAAACACAGACCCGAGCTGATTCAGTTCATGACGAAGATTGTGCTATCAGTGAACCAAAGAAATAAGTAGTCAGAAAAAAATTTTTCTTAAGCATAAAAGTATTTAATATATTTATTTTATATACAACTATCTATACAAAGAATTTTAACTAAAATGCTTACAAAACCTGCAGA
Organism: Athetis lepigone; assembly: GCA_033675125.1. NCBI lineage: Eukaryota > Metazoa > Arthropoda > Insecta > Lepidoptera > Noctuidae > Athetis > Athetis lepigone. The sequence continues at coordinate 5,448,282 of CM066243.1, forward strand.
CCCTGCGAAACCTGTACGGCATGCGGGCCCTCGCATGGCAGGAGTGTGGTTTTAGCCGGTAAGAGTCCGGCACTGCCCAGACAGTCTCCCGGTGAGGCTGTCTGGGCGTCCAAGAGGATTTCCCACTCCTGCCACAAAAAAAAAAAAGTAGGTCAGAGATATGAGCTGATTCACAGTACCGACCGATGTCATCCTGTAATTGTAATACCGTTTTATAATATTACTAACTTCCGCTTCGTTTGCGTCGAAGGGTCCGATCACACCGGTCGGCGGAGAGCATTGACCGACATTCTTCTTTACACACACTTTATGGGCTTACCACACGCACAATCTTCTTCACGCTCTTACCTACGAAAGCTCCCCCACCAGCAGGTTTGCGCGGGTAAAACTATGGAGAAGCTTTTTTTTGGGACCGAAGGAACATGAGTGGGAAATCATCAAATGACTGCTCCCGTCCTGGGTGCGGCGGGGAGGGCGTGTCAGACTTTTACTGACTAAAACCCACTCATGTTCCTTCGGTTGCCCTTTATGTTCCTGGGTCACGGTGACTATTATAAACATTCCGCAACCCCGGTAGGCATTAGCCCTGTTGGGCCCTGTCCCATGCTGACTTCTCTTTGAGGCGCGCGTGGAACACTAAGGCCGCGTTTCCACTGAAGTGGAGCTGGGCGGAGAGGAGCGGAGAAGAGCGGTGAAAAGTGGTCAGTGTTTCCACTGAAGCGGAGCTAGGCGGAGAGGAGCGGTGAGTGGTCAGTGAGCGGAGTAGAGCGGAGCAGAGCGGAGTTTTGCATTTGAGAGATCGCGCATTTTTGCACTTAGTTACACCCAATTAGCGTCACTTTTCTGACTGACCGACCGACTCTTTGACAATTCATAAGTGCCTATAAATGGTCTAAGTGAAAAAAAAAAAAAAAACAATCGCTTGGAAAGACCATACGTCATGTTGTCGTTTAAAAAGAAAAAAGCAATCATTTTATATCTTTCTCTACTTGAAGACGAAGATAACGAATCAGATGAAGTAGCATTGACTGTTGCGACTTTTTTGGATTCGAAGAGAAAACATAGATTCTGGATGCGACAACATATAAAGTACCATTCTGTGCATGGAGAATTTTTAACTTTTTTTCAGACGTGTGATGACGAAATGTTCGAAACTTCGTATAGGGACTTCGTTATCAAGAAAACTTTTCCATGAATTATCAGTCATCTTAAACCATATATACAGAAGAAGGATACTAATTCCAGGAGATCGATTTCGTAATGTAAATGACGTAACGAAGACAACTGACACACTGCGCGCGAGTCACGCACCGCCCCGCTCCGCACCGCCCCGCTCCGCACCGCCCCGCTCCGCACCGCCCCGCTGTCCTCCGCTCTGCACCCCAATGCTCGCTGTCCTCCGCACTGCACCGCCTCGATATCTGAATATCCGCTCAGCTCTGCTCCACCCCGCTCGTACTGTTTCCATTGAAGCGGAGAGGAGATTTCAAGCATAGTCATTGGTCAATTTGTGCACCGCTAAGCTCCGCTCCGCCCAGCTCCGCGTCAGTGGAAACGCGGCCTAACGCGCCGTCGACGCGGGCCTGGTCCTAGCCGGGTGGCGAGCTACCCATCGCTCGCCGTCCGCAGAACAACGACTGTGGGGAAGCTTGCCCGTGTGGTAATTCTATTATTATTCATAAGACGCACAGAAATCTGTTGTTGTCTTTGTCACACTAAAGGAATAAAGTAAGGACAGCAACAGATTTGAGAGCTTGTCCGAATACTCGAACGTCACTCAATTTTAATACACTCTCAAATCCGTTGTTTCTCTTGGTCACGCTAAAGTAAGAGTGTACTACGTGAGCTCGACAAATGGATGGGCGATTAACGCTTGTGCGACAAAACTGTACAGCGACTCACCATAGTTCGAATGCACGCTTGTGCGACACACTGAAGATCGACATCACGCTAGTACGACATGAAGACACATTTGTATTCAATACTAGCTTTCACCCCCGGCTTCGCCCCCGTGCGTTGTTCTCTAACAGCAACAAGTAAAGGCGGAACCACATTACCGTGTCGTGGCGTGTCGTGGCGCGCCAGAAGCATATCGGTTTCACACATTTAGTATGGTTAGAGACACACTTGTATGGCGTGTCGTGGCGCGACACGTTCGGCCGTGTCGCCGACTGCTCGCCACCGATTGCGCCAGAGCGGTGGTGGGGGTTTATGACGCGACACGACACGCGGGCAAAATGTGTTTCTGTACCGGCGCGTGGCTCGTGGCGCGAACCGAACATCTGGCGGGCACTTTTGGATTTATTAATATTTGCAGCAAAATTACTGACGATCTTATTGAACTTGTAAATGGTGTTTGGAAAGGAATTACTGAAATTTTGAAAGTCAGTAAAATAGTATATTACTTTATTATTTATTTAAAAAGGTATAAATGAATAATTATACAAAATTAACAATCCTCTGTTTTAGAATTGTATTAGTTAAAGTACACAATAAAATTAAAATCAAAGTAAAATTAAACAGTATTAAATTGAATTAAACAACACATGATCATAAAATTAAATTAAAAATTTGAAATTAAAACAAGGGTTAAATAATAGTAAACAAAAAAATAAAAATTAAACATTTATTGCTAGAAATGTTAGAAATGTTTAGAAACGATTTTTTTTTTCAAACGATTTTAAACATTAAAATATTCTAAAACACAATACTACAATGAAAGAGAAAAAAAAACAGAGATAAACAGAGGTTTATCTCTGTTTGTTCATTTTGTATAATTATTCATTTATCCCTTTTTAAATAAATAATAAAGTAATATACTATTTTATTGACTTTCAAAATTTCAGTAATTCCTTTCCAAACACCATTTACAAGTTCAATAGGATCGTCAGTAATTTTGCTGCAAATATTAATAGATCCAAAAGTGCCTGCCAGATGTTCGGTTCGCGCCACGAGCCACGCGCCGGTACAGAAACACATTTTGCCCGTGTGTCGTGTCGCGTCATAAACCCCCACCACCGCTCTGGCGCAATCGGTGGCGAGCAGTCGGCGACACGGCCGAACGTGTCGCGCCACGACACGCCATACAAATGTGTCTCTAACCATACTAAATGTATGAAACCGATATGCTTCTGGCGCGCCACGACACGGTAATGTGGTTCCGCCTTTAAGGCGGAACCACATTACCGTGTCGTGGCGCGCCATGATGCTTACTGGCGTGGCGGTGAGTGTGCACACTTACGTGTCGTGTCGTGGCGCATTCTGGCGTTTTTTCTGAACAGTTCTTAACGAACCTTTGCAGCGTTCAAACGTACATAATGTTTTCTTTTGATGAACACCTACAATTTCTCTTAGCATTGAAATTTCTTCAGACCAAAAAAATAAAAGTAAATACTAGGTTCATCCTATTTTATTTTATTTTATTCAGAAAGAAACTTCAACAAAGGATACACATTACATGCATTATTATACAAAGTTCTTTGAAGATTTGTGCTCTTTCAGTTATAGGAGAACACATCATGCATAAATCATCATTTTAAACATAGTTTAGAATTGTATAAGTTAAAGTACACGATAAAATTAAAATCAAAGTAAAATTAAACAGTATTAAATTGAATTAAACAACACATGAACACAAAATTAAATGAAACATTTGAAATTAAAACACGGGTTAAATACTAAACAATTGAAGATAAAATTAAAAAAAAATTAAACATTAAAATATTTTAACACACAAATAATACAATGAAAGAAAAAAAAACAGAGATAAAAAGAGGATTGTTAATCATGTATAATTATTCATTTATCCCTTTTTAAATAAATAATAAAGTAATATACTATTTTATTGACGTTCAAAATTTCAGTAATTCCATTCAATAAGATCGTCAGTAATTTTGCAAATATTAATAAATCCAAAAGTGCCCGCCAGATGCTCGTGTCGCGCCACGAGCCACGCGCCGGTACAGAAACACATTTTGCCAGCGTGTCGTGTCGCGTCATAAACCCCCACCACCGCTCTGGCGCAATCGGTGGCGAGCAGTCGGCGACACGGCCGAACGTGTCGCGCCACGACACGCCATGCAAGTGTGTCTCTAACCATACTAAATGTATGAAACCGATATGCTTCTGGCGCGCCACGACACGCCACGACACGGTAATGTGGTTCCGCCTTTAGAGAGCGTTTTAAAATTAAGTGACGTTTAAGTATTTGGGAGTGTGTGTGACGTTTAAAAATAAATCTTACTACAGTGATTCAAAATTCTGTTTTAAATGTGATTTAAAATCTCCGATCCCGTCTGTGTAGAACCCTAACTTAAATTAAGGTTCAATAAAACATAATCATTGTTATGTTATGTTTTATGGTTTATCCAATTGAGTATTTTGGAAGCTTCACAAGTTCATGCAAGAATTAAAGTAAGGTGTTAATTTCTAAGAGGAAAGGTACTTTTGTAATCAGACTAGTCAGTGTCATTGTCATAGCTATTATTTACAATGATATTATAAGGAAATTACTTATTCATTGCCTATTATAAAGAAACTCTTCAGATTTATAATATTACTTTAGATAAAGATTGATAATCTCAAGTAGAATTACCGGGAACGGAGTTAACATCGAAGTAAACAACCAGAATTCAAGCAAGTGATAAACTGGACCAAAATCATAAAGATAACGGTTTCACAAAAATCATAATTAACTGTGAACAATTATAACATAGCGATGACACTCGGTTTATCACATAGATAGGTAAAAGGTAACGTACATAAACAATATAACTACTCATTTATGCCATTCGCGCTCCAACCGCCGCACCGTTCGGACGTCCCCACTCTTTATTAAATCAGTTTATTCTTTTTTCAAAAATGAAGCTGTGTCTTTTGGCTTTTCTGCTCGCTGCGGTAGTATTTGTGGAGTGCGATCACACCTTCCTGGGTACCAATGTCCTTAGGCCGCTGGTATACCATCATGATGTCCAATACGGCTCCAAGATCTTCAGGAAGAGAGTAGAGAATATGTACTTCTCGATGCCAGCTGTGCCTTCCAATGTGGGACGTTCTATTCAGGTAAGGATTTTAGGTTTGGACCGATTTCAAAGATGGGAGTGTTTTTAATTTGTCAGTTTGTTATTTTGTATGTTTTAATATTTTGTATATTACTAGTGAATAAGCCGTCAAGCCCAAGCACATGAAGCTATTTCTTCTGTATTTCTTTAATAGATTTATAATTTTATTGCTAGATAAATAAATAAATTAATTAATAAAGCATATAACAAGATTGATAAAAATTCCGGGGTTCCGGTTCACTTAATGTTAATTTTCAAAGTGGATAGATTCAAGATAATTTCGCCGATTCCCTTGTTCACAAACCTAACAAAAACTTTGGTTCAGTGCACTTTTTTCCCCATTTCATTAAGAAAAGAACAGAAGATAAATACTAGTTTAGTATTGTCAATAATAAAGATACCACATAGACAATAAATACAGACACGATTTAAAAATATGGTTAATTAAAATGCGTCAATTTACTTCGGTTGTAAGACTAATTTAAAAGAACATGGGAATCGGCCCCAATGCTCGTAAGATTAGGTATACCATTAGTGGTCAACTGATGATAAACTTTATAGATAGAGTGAGAATGTAATGTTATTGAATGATACCGTTTTGTAATGGATTTTAATAAAGATACTAAAAAGGGAAAACATAAAATACTTTTCCAAAAACAACCACTTTCAAAAATTACTAAGTGAAAAATAAATATAGATCCGTGCCTTATAGGATTAGCTTTCTGTCCATTACTTTTGTCATCTTTGAAATCATAATAAATTATCAAATAAGTATTCTGTTCTATTATAACCTGCCTTCCATACCATCTAAGTAAAATATTTGATACTAGCTGTTCCCTGCGGTTTCACCCGCATTTTTCGTTACTGCTCCGCTCCCGTGGGTCGTAGCGTGATGGTATAGCCTATAGCATTCCTCAATAAATGGGCTATCTAACACTGTAAGAATTTTTGAAATCGGACCAGTAGTTTCAGTGATTACCCCTTACATACAAACTTACAAATTTTGCTTCTTTATAATATTAGTATAGATATAGATTTGCAAAAGAAATAAAATATTTTTATTTTTAATTCAAAACATAGTGTGATTTTACTTATGCCCATTACCAATTACACAAAAAAAGATCCATTGTTTTTGAAGCCCGGACAAGTTAAAAAACTCAATCCAAATAGTTAATTAGGCAGTCAAGGAAAATTTGAAAAAACAATGATGTCATTCTAAAGGCGATATAGTCATCATTACATAGGGGATCCCCATGGCCAGGCTTTAATGAAAACATTACACAGATAACGGTTTTCCTGCAACACTTTCATGTATTCGTCACACAGTTTTTTTTTTTAATTAATGTAAAGACAAAATGTTTCATCATCCAATGACATAAAAAAAATATTCACAGCTGTATGAGTCAAGATTTAATTATCGTTTTAACTATGTATCGTCATAGTTTTTATTTTACATCTACACTAAGCAAAAATTGTAGGTGTGTAATTAAATTAGTTTGACATAAATTAAGAGTTTTTGTTATTGAATCGCCAAAGAAAGCTCAATTTTAATTATTAACTATCAAAATCTTGGTTCACTAATTAGCGACCACAGCCAAAGAAAAAAAAAATATAAACCCCTTCCTATTTATACTCGGTCAAATTATATTGTTTTACTTCTATGACATAACACACAGTTGAATTCAAGGCCTTAGGTTATCAGCGTAACACTTATTACTGCTATTGCGATAACAATGCTTAAAAACTTACAAAATACACTAGGTATACCTACTGGGGAGGTGTTGTTAACAATCTGCTGATAGTCTCACACACACATCATTTTTTTTGAGGATGGGTCATCATTTTATTTATTGATTTTTCCCGTGAGTGAGTGTCAAACTTTTATTGACTAAAACCCACCCTTGTTCCTTCAATTGTCCTTTATTTCCTTTGTGTTCCGGTGCCGCGGAAACTATTCAAACTATTCCGCAACCCTCAGCTCACTCTGCAGCCACTGCTAGACAAAGACTTGTCCTATACACGTAATTCTCAGCGAAATTGACAATTTTCATTCAGCTACTACCAGCTATTTTGTTAAGGCTGTCGCTCCACCTGGTTATCCCAAATCTCCATTTAAGAACAGTCTACTCCAAACGATACGATGACAGATGATATCGGTTGGATTGGCTGATCATAAAATATAAGGCCACAGCCACTGCCACCCTCGCCAAGTTCTTATGTGTTAACTATAGTCTATTTTTTTTAACAAACGAGTACTAAGTATATCTCTTTCACATTTCCGGTATTGGACAGAGGGAGATGGGAAATTAGTCGAGGCGGAGCCAACGCTTTTAACACCAATAATAACACTTATGCTGATTATGTAGACCAATAAAAACGCAGTTTTTTTTTTTGATCTCGTTTGTTGAAAAGCCTAGTCTCATTACAAAACAATTAGTAGTGATATTTTTGCGTTTCTGCACCGTATGGTATGTCTAAGACGACGTGAAGACATGGCTTAAGAAAACTCTTTAACCAGACTCAGACAGGTCAGACTTTCGTCTTCAGGCTTTGCGGTATGGACGGCATGAAGACATGGCGTAGCTTCATACTGGCTAACCCAACTGAACCTAATAGAAATCGCGTGTACAGGGTGTGGACACATACAATTAGAACTTTATATGTGTTCGTTTTTTTTTTCTTTAAGATAACTTGTGTTTTTATTCAGTTTCATAAAAAGTGCTTCTGTATCCGACGCGTATTTGATTATTTATGTATGTTTATTTGTCCGCGATTTCCTTAATGCTAATTTGATTTGAACAGATCTCACATTATTTAAATGCATAATTATTTTCAGAGAAGACCGAAAAGAAAACAGACAATTACGCGTTTACAATATTAGCATTAATAATCTGTCTGTTTTATTTACTCATCCAAATTGCACGTACTTATCTCAAACCAGACTGTACAGTATTAAGTTAAAGCCCGCTTGAACAAACATTTTTTTTTTTTCAGGGTATTCTGGCGTTCGATATGACGCATACAGGTGCAACTGCCAACGTCACTCAAGGAGGTCTAGGCTTTAACTTCGTAAACCTTCGGATGAAGAGCGATCGCGGCGAGAAAATACACTTCGATGTCTATATTTATGCTTAATTTCTATTAAATGAATAAAACGAGATGCGGAGCTTATAATAAAGGTGAAATTCATGTTGCCATATTATTTTTTTGGGCTGTTTTTTTTTTCTTTTTTCCTGCTTTGTAGAGATATTATTCGCCTTGAGCAAGCGTGGTGATCAATGCTTGTGTCTTCTCTGTGTAAAAAGAGGTTTGCTCAAGAGTGGGACAGTAATAGGCCAGCTAAGAGTTTTCATATTTTAATACTTATTCAGAATTGACCGTTAAACCAAAAAATTATGGTACAAAAAAATAAAAGCAAAAAGTAAAAAATGGTTGCCTGTAAAGTCGGTTTTACGGGCGAAGATTTTACGTGACAACGTCTTTTACCGATCATAGTTGAGTGGGAGAGAGACGCAAGGCATTCGGCGGGCCTCTCTCTCGTTCGGTGACTCATCGTAACGTTACCGAGCGTTACACTTTTTCATAAGTGACTCCCAGCCGCAACCTAATTTAAGACGTTGTCACGTCAAAAAATAAACACAAATGGCATTTCAATATTTTGAAATATTACAAGCATCACGTTATTATGATATTTATACTTGTTAAGACTATAACCTCCTTACAGGCAAACACTAATACTACGGCCATATTTTGTAAAAGTTCTAATACTATTTTGAATAAAACCTCATTGGATCTTTTTGATTAATCATGGGTTGCTGGCCTTCTTTCGTTGATAAAAATTTGAAACGCCATTTGTGTTTCTTTTTTGTTTCTTATTTTTCTCAGCAAATAATGGCTGACCCCTGTTTTTTGATAGTAGACAGCTGTCACCATCCATGGATGCGCGTGGCACGCTGTTAATAATCAAGTTTTCACTTCTGCCGGCACTCCCGGAGTGCAACCCGTCTTTTTTTTTTTTTGGACATAACGGCCAGTTTCGAACGTAGTTTTATGATGTGGAATCTCTTTAGTGAGTTTTATTAAATTGATAAAACCTCTTCTTCTGTTTCGTCTCTTTTTCACTCGCAATACTCTTCATTTAATCATGCCATCCCACTTTGACGTCTAATTGTAGGTGTACCTTTTTACTAATAATATCATTAGTAACAACAGTGTTATATTACAGGGTATGTCTTATTACTAGTGATAGGAATTTGAGCGCTACTTGTGACGATATCAGTAATATGTATATGACGCTATTTTAAGTACCTAAGTAAATAAATTGATTGTGGTAATTGTGGTTAGTTATATTTTAAATGAGATATTGTCGTGATGGCCTAGTGGGTATGGCGCCCGCTTCTCGTGCATGAGATTAGGGTGCTTGTACACGGTGCATGTAGCTGGAGCAAGTAAAGATGCGGGTTACACGCGTGAGTAATAAGCGCAAGCTATTTGTTCGAGTTACTGAGTCACAAAACCCGCAAATGTTTTTAAACGATATGTTTACGATGCATATAGCCCGCGCAAGTGCCTCAACATGCGCAAGCTACATGCACCGTGTACAAGCACCCTTAGGTTCAAAACCAATGTGACTTTTTCAATTCATATGTACTTTTTAAAGTTTATCTTGGACATCACAGACGTTGGTGAAGGAAAACATGGTGAGGAAACCTGGACTTGTAGTGAATATAAGTTAGACATTATTACTAGATATATTTCAATTGCGTGAAATAGCAATTACAGTATGAACAACGTATAATCCCCAAGAATTAATTCTTATTCTGGAAAAAAAATTTTAACACAGTAGCGATTTTGGGACCCAAATTCCGATTAGGTACTGTTATTATATGTATATATTACTAGTTTTTGCCCGCGGCTTCGCTCACGTTAGAAAGAGACAAAAAGTAGCCTATGTTACTCTCCATCCCTTCAACTATCTCCACTTAAAAAATCACGTCAATACGTCGTTCCGTTTTGCCGTGAAAGAAAGACAAACATAGAGACATACAGACAGACACACTTTTTATAATTATTAATATGGATTACAGTGTTCCTAGTTTCAATTACTATCTAACATTAACCTCCTTGCTAATCTCTATGTTCGCTTATGCCATGAATAACGCCTGTTATAACTTTACACAGCGATTATAATAAGCGTGTAAACATGCAACAATTTGTCCTCAATAACTTACTTTTCGTCATAATGACACAAATTAGAAGGGATATGTGTTATACTTATAACGACTGGAAATCAGTGGCCGATACTTTTATACGTGATTGTACTCATGAATAGAATGATTGTACTTAATTGTACTTAGGTATATTATTTTTCACATCCGCACAAACATTTGTCATCAGCGAAACTCGACTCCACGGCCTCCGATAAAGCAATCAGGGTCCTAAACCACAACATGAACAGGCTAACTAAATGATGATAAAGATGGCTTTAATTTTATAACTTAAAAACTGTTATCATTCGTGTAATACTTCTAGGTATTACCACTTCTTCCCCCTACTTATCTTGGCTCCTTGCGGAATACCTAAGTAGGTGATATTTTCATATTCATATCAGTTATTCTAGAACGTCTGTATGTACAGTATGACTTCGTTATATAATTGTTTGTTTCGATCGACACGTGTAAATGATAATCTTTTACTAAAATCAGCACAAAATTTTGACCTTTTCAGCTTTTTCGTATCATTATCTAAGTGGACTTATTGTTTATAATATAACATTCAAAATAACTATAAAAATAAATGGAAAAGATAACAAATCTAGGTATAGGTACAGGCTTGCCTATCGTGATTGAAAGGTCAAAAAGTTTATTTTAATTAGGAAACATTCTTGACAAGGTTACCTAATTATAATTAAGTTATAACGTCATAATATAGCCATAATATAGATTATTCTCCGCACCACCTGAAGGTAGACTGGCAGAGAATGCCTAAGGCATTAAGTCTGCCTGTACACTACGTACTAAGTTTTAAATAAATAAATAAATAGCAATGATGTTATAAGTAAAAAAGTGTAGATAGGTTATATGCAGTCAAAAAGTAGCACATTCTGAGTATTGCGTTGACATTTGACGTTTATCTCTTTTTCACTCGCACTACTTCAATCATGTCATCCTACTTTGACGTGTAATGTATGTGTGCGTTAGTGTGCCGTTTTTGAAGATAGAATTTCGTTTGGGTAACCTATCTACACCTTTTTACTTATAATATCATTGCCATTAAGTGATAACATAGTCCAATTGCAGTTTCGAAACCAGGCTATGAGAAGAAGCCTATGCCTTAGTGGGGACAGTATTATTGGAGGCTAATAACCGACTTGATTGGAGGATGTCCGTTTTCTTTTGTTTGTAGTTTAGAAATATTTTTGGGAATTGATAAAAAGTATATTTACGTACGCATTTTTATGAGGAAAATATTTATATGGAACTGTGAAATTGTAAATTCCGAAAAATCTGTCAAATTAACACAGGTTATAAATCATATTGTGATCTGACAGCTGTCAAATCGCATTTAAACCTTCGAACACACGTGATTCGAGACACAATAGAAAGACAATAGGAGCCCAACAGCCGGTTGTCGCTTGGTCGTTGAAAAGTAGATCAATTGACATTATATCAATCAATGTAGTCAATCAAAGTGTAATTTATTTATTTATTTATTAATTAATTTAGCCCTAACCACTAAAGAATAAATTAAGTAAATGTTATGGAAATCAAAGAACAGAACTTTCCATCCGATACTACAGATACGCGAACATTCCCACGTAGCACAGATATTTTCAAATTGCGCAACCATTGGGAGCTAATATGAATTCCTTTCGGGTCAGGAATCATACAGCCATATATATTTCATTTTAGTGAAATATGCCGCGTATGTGTTGTAGCACTGTTTTATACTTCACATTAATATTTCGAATGTTATTCTCTTTGAGAAATCTTTTTTATGTGATAGGCCTATTATAGATAAGGTACTACGTTACTCTTCTGCAAAAGAACGAACTCCCCAACAAGGCCCAAACGGATACGGTCTGCAGTCACTCTTGTGACCACGAGACATACGGGCAGAACGATTTCTTTCATTCAATTATTCATATACTTTATTTCACATACAAATAAAAAAATAAAAAAACATTATGTATGTACAAATGCGAGCTTAACCCATACTCATTTATGCGTGAAGATCGTCTTTATTCCAACAAACCACAATAAGATACTAAAATAGTGAGATTTCGTGCAGGTTTCTTGTTTCAATTTCTGCAGAAATCAAAGTCAAAACTTTATGAAATTGATCATTAAAGTAAGTACTGTTGAATTGTCAAGCCGTCAGTCAGTCAAAAATTGAAGCTACTTGCTTGTTCCAAACAGTATCTTTGTATATTGAGAGGGCACGCCGCAAGCGCAAGAAATTTCATCCATTTCTCAAACAGTTTATCATGTTTTATTACTAGGTTTTTTCTAACATAGTCTGACTAGCCTACCTTAAACCCGTATTGGCGAATAATTCGGTTGTGGAGGTTTATTAGGTAGACCTCAGATTATAACGCTTCACGTTAAACACTGGTACAGCCGGTACTCAGCTAAATCCGGTAAGGCTGGAAGCCGACCCCATCGTAATTGGGAAAAACTTGCCATTTGATGATTAGGAAGTACATAGCATTTACTCGCGTAAGATGAAGGAGGAATCTTTTGCGTAGATGTGCAATAAAAAGCATTATTACCTACACCATAAAGGTGAAGCAATTTATTAAAACGCTTAAACGACGGTTACACCAGTGATTTAACTTAACACCTTAAATATTTGCCCGGAGGCACCTGTTAGCCTAAACCAACAGGTTTGTTATAACTATGTTTGTTATATTTGCATAAACACATACAAATTAACGTAAACTCGAACAGTAGGTACCTGAATTTGGTTATAACTTGAGGAATTTTGGGAAGTTAATTTTAGTTATTTCTTACTAAGTGGTATAGTTTCTATGGAAACAGTTCTTGTAAAATAGAATCATCGTCTGCTACACAACACACACCTACACACAACACAATACTAAAGTCGCAAAAAATGTAAGATTCTAAACCAAACGCCTGAACGTATTTTAATAGCACGCATAACATGTTGCATGCCTTGCTTAATACAATTGGAAAGTTATGAAATAATTGGGAAGGTTATAAAAAGCTTTTTGTGCTTTTAGTTTTTGAAAAAAGCTTTTTATTTTAGACTTTTTAGTTAGAGTCTCAATGTCTGACTACGTTTTAAAGTAACTTTAAAAAAAATGTACGTTTTTTTGTATAAAAATTGAGGAGTTCCCTCGATTTCAGCATGATACCATCATCAGATCCTGGACCTAAAGACAACGGGACCATTTGGGAAGTCTACCCTTTCAAACAAAAAAAGAATTGTTCAAATCGGTTGGTTTCAAATTTTTTTTATGCTTGTTGGCACATATCTCCGTCGTTTACGACCAAATAAAAAATTACAAACATCCGAATTGAGAACCTCCTCCTTTTTTTAGAAGTCGGTTAAAAACAATGTAACGACACACTCGGAAAACATAAAGTAATGCGTAAAGTTTTGTCTTTTAACTCGTAAAATGAGCTTACATGGAAAACTTAGTACAACAATAACGAAATAATGAGTAAACAGAAGGTACGAAACCCTATCCTATGCGTGGCCTGACACTCACTTGACCTGATTTTATAAAGCTAGATTATTAATCAGTACTCGATTCTACGATGCAATTTCTTGAAAACGAACTTGAGCTGAGGTGCCTGGGAATAGTACCCTATATAGGTGTGGTTACTATTTCACGCACATTAACAGGTATTCGCTAGATTCGAGCAATCACCTAACATCTAAAACGGAAACATAAATTTGAATAAGTTTAGGTATAAAAGAATACAATCAAGTATTTATTCCCCAACAAAAAAAAAGAATTCATAAACGGCCTAGACAGACAAAGGACTCACCAAATAGATCTTATTCTCAAAGACCGACACACAAGTCAGAAAGAGACACTTTAACAGGAAGAAGTCTTCAGTAGAGTGGATATCAGGAGGCTGTAAGTGTGCTTCCGGCGAGGGCCGCGTCAAAGCGTCCGCCGGATGTGTCAATTTGAAGCCGGCGCCATCTTGAAATCTCGTTGACTCCGGGATATGTGGCATTTGAAATCTACTTTTATGGAACTTGACCTACATTACAACTTACAAGAGGCTAATAAAAATTACAAGTGGGTGACTTTTATTTTACTTAATAAATATTCTAAGATAAAATATCTTAGAATATACTCTGCTACATAAAGATGTTATCGCGGCGTTATTATCGAAAATACACACAAATAAGCTCAGACGATGTTTCTAAACGGGCTGTATTTTCCCGACAATATATTATATAGCTGCAATACATTGCCAGCAATACATTGCTAAATGTCATATTCTCTCCATCTCGGCCATACACTAAACATTGCTGAATGACTCGGCAATATTTAGCTTGACAGTCACTAGAGTGCAATACATTTAATACAGTTGCAATTGCAACTAAATAATTATGGTTCCTGGAGCCTAAATAGGTACCTACTTTGTTTGCCCTCGTTAACAGGTCATTATTTTCGATGTGCCGAGTGTGCTTGCAGCGTGCCTGACAATATGTTGTGAGCAATGTTGAATATAGCACACCTACATACAACATTGCTCATAAGATATTATCCGGGGCTTACTAAAAAAAAATGACAATCGAAACTGAAAAATGCTAAACCAATTTTAAACCTTCGAACACACGTGATTCATGACACAATAGAAAAACAAAAGCAGTGCGACAGTCGGCTGTCGCTTGGTCGTTAAAAGGTGTTTCCGATTTACTTTGAAATCAAATTGACAGTTGCTAGCACTTCAAACACAACGCAAACAAATAGACATTCGTTACCATACACAGAGAACAACACAATCTATTCGATAATTGAATAATCGATTTACTTTATAGTCTGTGCACGAGTTATCGCCATTAAACCTCATTCACTAATGAAGTGTGCGACCATTTATCACGGCAAGCGGCCACACTGAATTTGTTGGTTCCCGGGCATTTGTCCTCCAAATATTGTGACAGGGGTATGACAAGCAAACTAATTACTTATCCGGATCTTTACACTGTCCATTTTGAATTTTAATTTTATTGTGTTTACCTTGATGGCGATTTAAATATCTGGCTTCTATTGCAGAGCAGAGGCGCAGGTTGCGATTGCCTTTCTCGAAACGTGTGCTCATCGACCGTGAATCGAGCAATAGTGGTGGGTTTGTTTTGCAAAATAAAGGTACAAGAAAATATGTTTCTTTGCTCGCACTTAGCTTGGAGACAAATCGATGCCACAACTAAGTAAACAGTAAAGGGTAAAACGGAACCCTATTACTAAGCCTCTGTCTGTTTGTCTGTCTGTCTGTCTCCAGGCTGTATCTCATAAACCGTGATAGCTGGAAAGCTGAAATTTTCACAAATGATGTATTTCCGTTCCCGCTATAACAACAAATACTAAAAATTAACAAAAATAAAATATTAAGGGGGGTCCCCACCCCATACAATAAACGTGTATTTTTCGTATTTTTTTGCTCAATATTAAAAACGGTAACAGGTAGACGCTTCAAATGTTCACAGAATAATATGTAATTGTATATTACCTTTCACAATGAAGTTAATATTAAAGGAAGGCTCATACAACAAACGTAATTTTTAAGCAATTTTTACTCGATCTTAATAAACAGGTAGAAACTTGTCTATTATAGATGATATAGGGACCCTTCGTGCGCGAGTCGGACTCGCACTTTGCCGGTTTTTTTTTATTTTAAGCTATAAGCTATGCCTTGACTGCGACTATTCAATTATTAAAATACCTACGCAAGATACATAATTATGATAAAAAAATATTTCGTGGCAGAACATATTATCATATTATTACACAATCCACTGATTTATCCAAAAATGCAGGTCAACTACCCCCTTCCCTCACTCTTATAGTACGATGTCCATCTCGATCTGTCACAATCGGGGAAATCCGACTCAGAACCATTACCATTATGTGTTTTTTAAAGCACACCTCCAACTTCCAGAGTATTGACAAAAAATCCAATGCAAAAACCTAAAAGAAATTTTGCCTAGAACAGCAGGCTTGTTGCATATTTTTCACGATCAATGTAACCAAAACGCAACAATATAAAACAATGCATGAAGTCACGCGACACAAGATCAAAAGTCACCTAAAACAGTCGAAAGTAATAAAAAAGTTATACAAATAAAGATACTCCAACGAAGTTTGGAGTAATCTTTTTCTGCACGTACTAATATTCAGCGGAGCAAAGTTTTATTTAATTTTTTACGTGACTTCCTTACGGCACCTTGGAGTACGCCTCGAATAAAGTACGGGGTTCATGAGGGGGTAAATGCTTTTTAACTTCCTTAAAGGATGGTTTTATTTAATAAAACTATTAAGAAAATAATTATTTGTGTCTTCTATTTAATTATTTTTGGACGAATCAAAAAATGAACAAGAATAAAAAGATATTTTATACAGCAGATATTTAATACATTGAACTTGAATCTGGTAATCTGGACAACGGTTTTGGATAAATGTGGGTTCGAACCCGGGCCAGTACAAAAGTGAATTTCACAAATAACGTGTACCTAGTTTCTAATCTAGGACATCACTGACATCCCGTAGCTTGGAATGCACGTAAATCAGCTGGTCTCAACGTAAATGTAAATCCGTCCGTGGCCTTACCAACTCTTTTGATGATTCCTAAAATACCCTGCCCAGACAAAATTTTCGCTTCCTTAGTAGATGGAGTAAAGATACTTCGAAAATGACAAGACAGCTTCTTCCTTCAGTTGTTATAATAAAACATGTTAACGATGACATGTAGCTCACATTTCCGAAAGCATACCAACACCAATAAATATAGTATTTTGATGTAAATTTCGGTATATTTCCACACCATGTGCTTAATGTGTGTGGAAACGCAAGCGTCGCCTATACCCGTATATCACGTCGGGTCGGTTCACACATGAAATGTTTTACAATTTACTTCACGCGATAATGTATGGATCGCATCGCCGTACATGTATAGTCAGAGGCAAAAATATATGTATACACTTAAGATTATACAAAGTGGAGTTGCTCCAGGTTCGGGAGGATGTTAGTTAACTTAATGGTAGATAGAGAAGTATATTGATGTATAAACGACTACCCACGACAATTTTTTGTTGTATTTTGTGTAATGAGATTTTTAAACATGCTTTTATTAAAATAATCGATTAAATATTTTTTTTTCCAATCCGACTGGTACTTATTTCCAAAGATATAAATCTGTCAACAATTATATTATTACATTTTTTAAACAAATAAATAAAATATCCTTCCATTTAAATATATTTTATATTTTTTTTATCTATAATACTTAAAATTAATAGTAATGGATTCAATAGATTGACAGATTGTTGATATATGAGTGCACAGCACAAACCGCTGGTCCAGGAGACATGAAACTTGGAAGGTGTGTTCTTTACGAAGAGTAAGTATCCACTAGGAAAGGATTTTTGGGAATTTTACCTCTAAAGAGACTTATTGCCTCGTCTCCGAGTCTCAGCTATTTTTGCTGTTGACTGTACTACTGCATTTCATATCTCCGTATCTCGGTTCTCAGCAAATAGGTCTATAATGTTTTTCGTAAGTATATTTTGACAGTAAGTATGATTGTATCGGTTTAATGTTTAGATTTGATTTCAAGATTATCTCTCAAAGTCAATGTAAACAAAATTTTGTAGACAATTTAATTATGATAATGTTTTGGATCAGTAAAGTTTAAATCTTTTTGTGTACACTTTTAAGTCTTCTCCGCCTCGTTTCGATTTCAAAACAGTTTTTTCTGTCGCGCATTCTGAAAAAAAAACTTTACAACTTTATAAAAAAACTGGCCAAGAGCGTGTCGCGCCACGCTCAGTGTAGGGTTCCGTAGTTTCCCGTCCGTCACATTAAATGTTCCCACCTATAAGTTAGGCTATTTGTTACGTTGACATACTAAGTACGCAGAAATTATTTTGTACAACCTTTTTGTCTTTTTTGTACAAAAACTGTTCTTTCTATCAAGTTCAAAATAATTTTCCTAGAAAGTACTTACAAAGTTCTACTTTTCAGATTTTTTTCATATTTTTTAAACCTACGGGTCAAAAGTTAGAGGGGACGCTTTAATTTTTCCTTTTGGAGCGATTATTTCCGATATTATTGACATTATCAAAAACTGATTTAGTAAACCCCTTATCATTTTCAAATACCTATCCAACAATGTATCACACGTCAGGGTTGAAATTAAAAAAAAAGTCACTTCCCTCTTTACATATAGGGGGGCTACCCAAATAAAACATTTTTTTCCAATTTTTATTTTACCACTTTGTCGGCGTGGTTGATATACATATTGGTACCAAATTTTAGCTTTCTAGTGCTAACGGTCACAGAGATTAAGCGAGGACGGACGGACAGACAGACAGACATGGCGAAACTATAAGGGTTCCTAGTTGACTACGGAACCCTAAAAATCGGTGAATTACGATTAGAAAACGGACGCGAAGGGTTGCTTACGGGGTGTAAGTGACCCTACCATCACCACCAGGGTCAAAGCCAACCTCACCTGCACGTGGTACACCCTGCTGATTCACTGACGAGGCTCTGACGGACTAGGTCTTTTCACAAAGAGGAGACCTTCGCATGCAGTCTTATTGCATATATTTGTGTTATAGATCATTTCATCGAATGAGATATTGTTATATAAACATGGTCATGGCAGAATTGTGGTGTCTTTTCCACAAATGCCATTAATAAAGAGTTGAAGTTGAAGTTGTGTTGCTGACCTGACCGTACGTCAATTTAACTGTTTTTTTTTTTAATAATAATAAGTAAGTTTTGTTAATAAGAAAAAAATATATTACCCATAGTTTTGCCGAGCGGCAAATAATTTCTTCCTTTTTCTTTACGTAATCTTTTTTTATTTTTCCTGTAGAACTTCGCCAAGGCTTCAGAGCCCAATTTAATTGCCAGTTCGAATTTGTTGAGTCGACTCCTTAGTTTTTTGTTTGTTAAAATAATCCTCGCCCATGTTTTGTGCGTGCGAGCTGCAATCTGTAGCGATGCGTTGTCTAAATAACTGAAAAATTACATAGCGACAATAAACTTGGAATAAATATATACAACTTAAAATAAAAAATTAAATGATCGCTATTTTTAAATGCGAAATTAAATTTCACGGCGTCATTAACAAAATAAACTAAAGATTCCTTTCGCGCATTCTTTGGGTCATAGATAATTAAAAGTGCACACAAATATAATAAACACAGAATAACAAAAATAAAATACAAAAAAGTTAACTTATAAAATACGACCTTCGTCGTCAGTAACTCACGAAAATATTTTCCAAGACATCTCCAGTGGCAAAGCAGTAATGGCATCCCGACTTGCTTCTTTGTAAAATGGTTTAGCGCCAAAAACGAAAATACCAGCGTCATACATTGTCAACAAGATACAAATAAATTACAAGAAATATGTGGGTAATTTAGAAAATTAACATAACGTGGGTATTTCAGTGAATATACCATGATACCTAATATACAATTTTATTTAAGTACACAAAATCGAAATAATAATTATTTTGACCAGACTGTATTACAGCTGTAAGTTTTTCAAGATCGCTACTATTTGGCTACGAAAGAAATTAAAATAAACAAGTTCAAGAATAAAAAAAAAACATTTCACAAACAAATAGTTCGATTTGACCTGGTGGCGAAAACATGTAGGTACTTACCAAAATAAAAAAATGTGATCTTTGGTTTACGGCATAACCAGAAAAGTTATTGTAGGACTGCAATGCAATTTTATTATTATTCACTACTTACGAATAAATATAAGTAGTTATAGGCAAATAATTATTAGAATTTCATTTAGTAAGTGTATCATACTGTCCTCATTCAAATTTAATCACAAAAAAGAATTATAGTAATAAAACGTATTTTTTTTAAATTATTGCATGGATATTGGATAGGTTCGTTAGCTGCATTCCAAATTCCAAGCAATCAATCAATCAATGAATCAATCATTATGCAAGTACCTACCTGTTTACTTGGTTTATAGTAAGTCCTGCCAAGTGCCCACAGATGGCAGGACTGCGTGGATTGAGGTTTAAAACGCTTTTTCTAGAAATAATAGTAAAGCCCATAAAAACTCAAAAGTGCACTGTACTAAAATTCATATTTATTTTCTTGATATTATGGTACACCAATTATTAAATTTATTAATGATATTTATCCATAATATTGATAAAATATAAATTATTTGATAAAAGATTTTTATTAGGGTTGCTAATAAAATAAATTGTTTCAAAATAGTAGTTATCGATGTTCTTATTTTACAGTTGTTAAAGACCCTTTTAGTTTTTAATAAGAATATAAAAGCAACCCCAAAAAGAGGGAAACATTAAAACAAATATGCCTTTTCAAATTGTGTGTATATCATTTTATTCAAAAAATATTTTTCATGAATAAAGTAGTGACAATCTAAACAATAACTCTTTCAGGCCCCAAAGAGCAGTTCACCCATTATAATATTTAAATTTTAATAATATTTTTATTTTTTGTACTTCCACTAGTTTTCGTTTCTTTCGAAATTTAAAAGGTCTTTATATATTTCCTGATATTTTTCAGCTCCAGCAAGGAACGAAGCAGTGCCTTTTGCCAATAGTTTTCCTTGTTGATTGTGAAAGTACGTCTCTATTATTGACGAATTGCCACTTTTTAGTGTTTTAGTCAGCACGTTTATTTTTTCACCATCACCAGCTAAGCCGACGTAACTGGTAAGAAAAATAAATGCCTATTTAATTTAAAATTAACACAGGTCGGTACTAATAAATAAATAAATAAAAATAAATAAAAAGAAGCTGGTTACCGGTGCAGGTAAATGTGCGAAACGGCACCAATAGAGCAGGGTTAATTTGCGTGTAGAAACAGGTAGGTACATTTTAAACCTGTGTATTTAAAAGTGCGCGCATCCATATCCATACTAATATTATAAATGGGAAAGTGTGTCTGTCTGTCTGTATGTTTGTCTTTCTTTCACGGCAAAACGGAGCGACGAATCGACGTGATGGAGAGTAACATAGGCTACTTTTTGTCTCTTTCTAACGCAAGCGAAGCCGCGGGCAAAAGCAAGTAAGGTTATAAATGAATGCCTTTTGACTTCACAATAAGTTATCGACTCGTACAGATGTGCCAGTACCGGTAACCTGCTTCTTTATGTCAGCACCCTTTATCAAGTGCTACAACCAAGCCAAGCCAGCTTTCAGCCAGTATCGGAGCACCAGCTTTTAAACTACGAAAGCAAGGTAGAGATCAAGAACAGCTAGCCATAGTTTGTGCTCAGTAATTTCTTTGTTTGAGACAAAGAAATTTATTAGTTTTTTTATTTAACCAATATTGATTGTATTTTTTATTGTTTTATTTAAAAAATAGTGTCAATTTATTTTTATAATTTACTTTATTATACCACCTACTTGACATTTAAATTGGTGGTCCATGACATTTTGCTGTCAGTGTTGCTAAGCTGTGTATAAAATGACAACACGTCGGTAACAGCCGCAAAGAAGCCTCCATGCAGCGATCCTCCCATGTTGCACATAGTTTTGTCCACAACAAATGAACCTTGGAACGATCCATTTGTAACCGATTCTAATTTTACCTGAAAATAAAATTAATAATACAAATACACGACTACACGTATCGTACTAAACAGACAATAGACATGGACTTAAATGTGTAAAAAACACATCTTGTAAGTTGAGCAATAAATAAATACTTTGGGACAGCTCACACACGATCCCAAATAGGGTATTACACTCTTTTTTTTAAAGTTGTTCAAATAACTCCTACAGTACTAAGAAACCACTAAAAAAAATCCTAAATTTTTATTTAAACGCTAAGTACCCTAAAAACGCTTTCAAAAATTGTGTTTTCAAGTTTCGCGCGGAAATTTCCAAAAACGGAAAACGCCGTGGGCGTGGTTTTGCTTTGGCGATATGACGTCCTCACGTCATGTAAATAAACAAATGCGCTGTGATATTTTACATCATTATTATTGTTTTTATCTAAAAAATTAGTTACTGTTCGACTTACCGTTGGTGTGCATTCCGGAATGCAAGAACACAAGTGTGAAAACATCGGAATAATTGTGAATCTAGTGTTAACTGATTCAAATTTAAGAAAAACTTAGTTAAAAGTTGTGGGAAGAGTATTCCAACTATTACACCATAAAAACCCGTTTGTACTTTAGTAAATATCACTTTGATGTAAGTACCTATGTGCTTTAGCCATCTAAAATATCTTTCACAATAACTTCCATGAAAAAGTATATTTTTATAATAAAGATCGTATTAGGAGGTTATAAATAAAACAAATAGTGACGTCTAGTTGACACTGTTGACAGTCGACAGCAGTCACTATCTATGGTCTGTATTTCGGTGTGTTCAAGAACAGATAAAAAAAACTGAAAACTTTGAATTGAATTTAAAAAAATATTTTCTAGTTTTATGAACTAAAACTAACACTGTTCGGCTGCTTTTTGCATAAGCTATCTCAATAATATATTTTTAGATTATTTCTCTTATACAGTGTAATACCCTATTAAGCAGAGCTTGTACTATGGTATCAAACATCTATCCACATTAACTCATATCTGCATGAAGAGAATAAAGTGTTTGATGCCAGTTTTAACAAACATCGCCTAGTTAGGTAAATTATGTAATGCTCATTTAGGCATACCACTTCATTTACAAACCTAAAACTAAGTATTTTACCTACATCGTAAGCTATTATTGTTTTGACTTCCTCTAAAATGCTTATTGTGCGTACTTTACTTAGGATACATTTATTTTTGAAATTTATTTTTCTTATTGGTTCGTTTCTCAAGTTTTACTTTTTTTTTTATTTTTGAAATCCAGTTTTAAATGCTACTTACACCTATACGTTAAATATCCTCCTAGCTATATTAGACAATGGTTTTTTTTTATAAGTCGTTCGTAAAAAATATAATCTTTTTACACCCTGAATTTTGTTAAACTGATACTGTAAAATTAAATGTAAGTTGGTGAATAAATAAATAAATAAATAATAAAAATAGCTGTATTCATTACGCAATAATAAGATACAGTCATGCATTTGCAAATTTTTAGGGTATTATCATAAATATTACATTAATGTGTCAGCCAAAATATATTGCCGTCATTATTGACTCTTTGTTTTTCTCTTAAATATCTAATAATTATGTCATTATTTATTATACTTTCTTCATAATTCTTAAAACATAATGGTACGTAATAACAGATAAAATAAAATCTAAAAAAGATACCGTAACTACGATTTTGTTATCTAAGCACAATAGCTGCTGAATCGACGACTGAAAATTTACATTGTAAGTAATTTAAATGGAAAGT
Source organism: Athetis lepigone (assembly GCA_033675125.1). Classification (NCBI taxonomy): domain Eukaryota; kingdom Metazoa; phylum Arthropoda; class Insecta; order Lepidoptera; family Noctuidae; genus Athetis; species Athetis lepigone. The sequence goes on from CM066243.1 coordinate 5,471,899, forward strand.
CATATTTTTTAAATTTCTGTGATTTTGTTACGGTCAACAAAATGTTTTTGATATTAAAGTAATTGTGGTGGGCCAGCTTGTACTAATAATTTTAAAAAATTATATAGCAGAAAAGCGGTAAAACAGGTTAAACTGGGATATTAGGAGCGCTTGAAAAAACATAATTTTATTTCCAGACTAAATAAGAACATGCAGAAAATGACTTTTCTAAATTGCTTCATTTTTAGATATGTATCAAAGCCATTAAATCTAAATTTAGTAAAGTAAACAAATGATAAAATCATAAGATCAAAACGTAACGATGCTTGGCGTTTCCTTATTAGAGTGCCTTCCTATTTTACCCGAAATTAACTGTAGATACCCAAGTATTGATGTGGTTTTATCAGCACGTATCTAGTATAATTTATTACTTAGGCATTATCATATTTATATGGAGTTACTAATATATGATAAAGCTAAAGATTTGTTTTTTTAATGCCTTATAGTTGTAACTATTTAGTAATAATAATTTCTATTTAGTAATGGCTGTGGTGCTAGTCTCGGAAGACCTCCCGTCCCCCCATACTGTCCGTACTTACAGATTTTAATTGTTATTTTTTTGCATTGGATTGCTTTGATTTTCATTGATAAGGCTAATTACACCATAATACGACCTATGGGAGTGGGGTAGTGACCAAACTGGGAAAAACCTAGTCTATAATAATAAGAAAAATACTGTAATCACTAATCACGCACTAGTTATAGGATTCTGCACCCAAATGGCACTTATACATAAGCATCAGCAGACTGCATCCAATTTACAGTACCTAATAGATATAATTCAAATTTCTACAGCCGATATAACAAAATTAATTAAGCCCCCCTTACAAATAATTCAACCTTAATACACACATCAAAAGTGTCTAGGGATATTTCAATTAAACCTAAATTACTAAAATTCTATTAACTTTTTGTTAAAACATGTACACATTAAAATAAACCTTGTTTAATAGACTATTTAATCTGATAATAAACTTTTAGATAAAGTTAAATTAAAAAAAAACTTAGAAGAAGAGGAAAAACTCAAACAAAATTTCAATCTTAACTTTATTTTTGAAACATCAAAACTTAAACAAAACAACAATTTTTTTTATAAAAATTCTTGAAAACTTAAAATTAATATTCCGTGGATCCACCTAAGACTCTCCTGACACATCTGCAGCGGTTCTGCATACTCAAAACAAGGGTGTCAATATCCTGTTGTGGAATACTGTCCCATAATTGCCGTTTCTGAAGCCATGAAGACCAGTCAGAGCGTTATATCCAGGCTTTGGTCATGTTATCGTGTCACGGAGGAAGTGGTGGAACGGCACCTCAATGCATTACAACACATGTACAGGACCGATTCATAGTAAATGCTGCACGAAGTCAACTAAATGCAGCGGCGATGCAATTGGTTTAAAGGCTACAGAGAGAGTATGGTTTGCTGGTAAGCGGTCAAACTTTGAGAAGACGACTGCATGAAGTCAATCTACTTGCTCGTAGGCCATTTTGGGTATCAGCACTAAGGAGAGGTAATCGAGGATGAAGATTACAATGGGCTATTGCACACGAAAACTGGAACCGTTCTCAATGGTCACTTGTGCTTTTCACTGACGGATCTAGGTTTGGATTTCATCCTGATTCGCGAAGAGTACGCGTTTGGAGAAAACCTGGACGTTGGAATCGACTGCAGCACCCACAACAAGTTCATGCATATTAAGGTGGCACGATTATGGTTTGGGCAGGAATTCGTCTCGGCGGTAGAACGGACCTCGTTTGGATACAAGGCAATATGACTGCTCGAAAATACCGAGATGAGGTGCTAGAGCCTGTAATCTTGCCCCACAAACAGCAAATGGGACAAAATTTCCAGCTAATGCACGACAATTCCCGTCCACATACGGCGCGTATCGTTACAAGTTGGTTACAACAGCATGTTATCCAAGCTTTAGACCGGCCTGCACAATCCCCTGACTTAAATCCTATTGAGCATGCCTGGAATATGCTTCAGAGAAGAGCTCGTAGGAATTTCCCTGTTGATATTGTGCATCAAAACCTTTTCCCATCAGCTTTTCTTGCATCTTAGCAGGATTTGGGACAATACTCCACAACAGGATATTGACACCCTTATTTTGAGTATGCAGAACCGCTCCAGATGTGTCAGGAGAGTCTTAGGTGGATCCACGAATTATTAATTTTAAGTTTTCAACAATTTTTATAAAAAAAAAAATTGTTTTGTTGTTTAGGTTTTGAAATTTCAAAAATAAAGTTAAATTGAAATTTTGTTGAGTTTTTCCTCTTCTTCTAAGTTTTTTTTTTAATTTAACTTTATCTAAAAGTTTATTATCAGATTAGATAGGCAATTAAACAAGGTTTATTTTAAAGTGTAGGTGTCTTAACAAAAAGTTAATAGAATTTTAGTTATTTAGGTTTAATTAAAATATCCCTAGACACTTTCGATGTGTGTAGTTAATGTTTTAGCTTGAGTGTGATTATTTTGTAAATTGTGGTCGTGGTACTAAACTCTGTGGGATATTACAGCTCGTACTTGTTCATGTTCATGTTTTTTACAAATTATAGCAGTTAATGTTTATTTATGCATTCAAGTTTAATATAATATTATGATGAGTAAATCAATATTACTATAAACTTGATAAGAAAAAAATGACATAGATTGTAGATACCTACAACCTAGTTTAAAAATTTGATCTACTTATGCTTATCTAGTGTTTAGTTCAGGTGGGTCGCAAAAAAGTGTAATAACTCCGTTGATAAGATTTGACTGAGCCACTAGATAATATACATCTGTATAAACTTGTATATTTAGAGCTTGCTTGTACAAATGATAATCTCCAATCGCTAATCCACATACTTACCATCACCGCAATCGTTTTTGAGATTTTACTTATTTTAACCGACTGCATTTTTCCCTACTGATCCTTTTTAAGTTTAGATAAAAAACATTGAGGTGTACAACATCCTAAATAATGCATACTATTAAATATTCAAGCTTAACCTTAATGCAATATATTAAAATAATAATAACGTACCTTACTAAGAACAGTACCATGGTCAAAAGTCGTTCTTTTTCCTAAAAAATCCATTGCTTTGAGAAGACGAACAGCCCTTCCGTTCGATGCCATTTTTCTAAGCACTTCAACAATAAGTTTAAATGCTACGATTTGTGTTTTCCCGGTCTTTTATACTTTCCGATTCGATAATTTTGGTGTTGCTACTAATTCAATTTTATCAAATTTATAAAACTTTATTTATTAAAATCATGCAACATGTTCGTATTATTCAATCATTTTAATAACATGAATAAAAATAATTATATGCTTTTTTTGCCTTTTTTGATTCAGCTAGGTAGAATTGGTAGAAACGCTAAGTTCACCAGTCTGGCAACTCAAGCCGGATCAACAAGCGAGCGGTCTGCTTATGTCGGTTTGTTCGCAAAATTTACAAAATATATTTTTCCTCGTAATTTCCTACGTTTTATTATAATCTCGACGAGTATTTGTTCCAGTTATTCCATTGTGTTATTTCTATACATAATTAACTACTTAGAAATGTTTGGAGATTCAACGTAATCTAAGTGACAGATGTTACGGTGTTAACTCGCGCCACTTTTGGGTCAATTACCTATTTTCTATTGAATTAACTATGGAAGAAAGCAAGGATAACATCGTTGAAATGGAGTGTAACATACCAGAGTCAGGTAACGGTAGTATTCATTTAGTAATCGCCTTTTATTTTCACGCTCATGTTTGACGTTCGTTCGTATAATCCGACCAAAATTAAAATGTCGTCATTTAACTTTCAGTCTAATAAGATTTATCGAATATTTTCTCTATTACTTACGAAAATATGTGAAGTTTAAATACTACTGATATAAATTTGATTTCAATTTTTAATTTGCATTCGAGGATATGCATAATATTACGAAAACTAACAGATTCACGTAGTTATTGGTTACTATTGTATCGTTATGTTTTTCTTGGTCGGGTTATAATCCAAACATCAATAGGGTTTTGTATCTGATCTATTTTTGAGTTGCAAATACGTTTCCGTTTATCGTCGCTCTTGTTACTTTTTCCTAGCATTTGCATTGTATCGTCGTATGAATGATTGGAGATGATATGCGCATTTCTAGATTGTATAAAATAGTATATTTGTATTGATGTATCTTTTGTTTTAAGGTTAGAATGAAAGTTAGACTCATTGTGCCACTTCTATAGTATAGATATTAGGTTCTTTACTTTTTTGAACATATTTCTTTTTAAAATGATATGAGAGACTTAGACTTTGTCATAGAATTGCTGTTTTCAAACAGAAAAATCTTTATACCTCAAAATATTTCTGCATACACATCGGTACAAGGCTCAAATTAGCAAAATATTGAAACGGTGGTTGTTTCAATATTTTGCTTTACTCCAAGTAACTCAAAAAACATTAATTATGTAGTCTAGACATTGCTGCTTTTTCATAATGCAATAAAAGAATATTATATTATAATTATGATCAACAAAATAGTTATATTATTAATTCATTTTGTCAATAAAAAGAAAAAAAAATATTTGAAAAATGTTATATTTTGACAATGAATGTGTCTTAAATATTTTGGTATGAAACTGAATTTATACAAATATTTTTTCTTTATAATTAAGAATAATAAATTATTACCAAAACTAGTAAATACTTTTAATATTGAATATGGATGACATAGTAAAACATATAGTTTTTAATAGCACCTATGCTATGTAAGTTCTCCGCTCGCAAAATTTTTATTAGTCTATCAAATAAAAAAAGGCAATCAATAAAAACCTTGAACGCAAGGCTCTATTTCAGACAAGTTGCAACATGTTCCCATAGAACAAGTTTGGTCTAGGTTCGTCTGTCATATTTTATTTAATATGTTTAAAACATTGGGCCTCTTGACCGATGTATCCTTGATAGCAACAAGCGAGTCTGGTTTTTATGTTTCTTGTCTACTGTATCTTTGAAGCAACAAGCAAGCAGTTTTTATTGTTTTTTTAATTACCATATATTTCCACAGGTATATTATGTTTCTCTGATAAAATAAACCAAATTATAGTACACCATAAGTTTCTTTTTCTGGTTATAAATATTGTGTGATTCTTATTTTTGAATCAGTGATTTAATTTTTTCTCCAAGGAATAAAATAGCAATATACTCATAATGTACTTACAAGTTTAAAAAAATACTTGAAACCACTATGTTTTTAATAAAGGGTGATTGAATAGATTTTCTTACATTACATTACACCTAACATTAATTATATTTAAAATTACAATAGGTAATTGGGTTGGCTAGAAAAAACTTTGCAATGGCTTAGTAAAGGTGTGCACACACTTTCAAGCAGATATGGTGGTAATGTATTTTTGACATAAAGTCTTATAAAATTTTGACATCAGTTGATTAAAACTAATTAGGAGCATTCTACAAAAGTGTGTGCTATAGGTACAATAATTTCTACACTTTGTGCCAGTCTTCTCTTTGACTTTTGTTAAAAAAATGGGGTCTACTAGGACAATGAGCAAAATTTATTGCTTATTGTACAAACCTCACAGGTGTATCTGTATAAATATAACGTATCAGATTGTTAACTTAATTTCCACACAATAATCATGTCAATAATATGTTTTATCTTCTCTGTGGTAATTTTGTTATTTGTAATCCTCAGAGAAAATTGCATACCATATTTGAACTACAAATAAACAGACCTAATAATTTTTTTTATTCTATTCATTCCTATATTTAACTTCTAATAATATTGTAATTTCTGTTCTGTTTTGCGTTTTTATACTTAACATTTTGAATGATATTTTCCAGAACCTATTTCTGAAGTCCCATCTGTGGATGCTGCTGGAGACAGTTTGGAGACTAAAGACAATAAGGATGATTCTCAAAACCTGTTTCCCGATAGTCCTGTTTACGAGCCAGATGACGACATTGTGGTTTGTTTGCAATTTATTTGTTCAACTGAAATAAATAGAGTTACATTTGCAAGCTTTTTTTTGATGTTATAATAATAATAATGTTTTAACATTTCCAGACTATTAGCAGCGGAACTGATGACATCAACGTTATTTCGTCAGACCCAAAAGGTAAGACAAACACACAAATAAACTGAAAAAATATAAGTTTCACAAATCCCTACAAAATGTAAAATGTTATTTACAGAAGAACCAACCTCTCAACCTAAGCGAAAACTCTCAGACGACCCATCAGACAGCAGCGCAAAGGTTCAAAAGCTAGAAATTATCGACGATGAATTTGCAGTGTCTACCCAGTCGCTTGACAATGAAGTGTCTGAGATTACCAGTGCAACTAAAAGGAAGATTGAAGACTTGGAGCTTCCGTCGACCTCCCGCGTACGCTCCCCATTCCGCTCAAGCCCTAGGAGACTTAAAAGATCCAACAGTGCTGAAATATCTAAACCTAAAACGCCAAAGACTCCGAAATCTCGACCAGCCAGCGTCGATGTCACTAAGTCTAGAAAAACACCACGCAAAGTACATATAGAACCGGCCAAAGAAGAAAAAGATGCTATAGTTATCTCTGACAGCTCAAGCTCCCGGCCAAGCATAGAGTTCGTAGCAGAAATACCTCCACCGAAAGTTCCAGAAACTATTGCCGAGGAACATTCGGAGTTAGATGACTCTCAGGGTTTCCATCTAGAACTTTCGCCGAGCCATGACAGCGCAGAAAACGACGACAAACCAGAAATACCCAGTAACGGCGACCCAGTCGATGTTAAGAATAGAAATGAAGAACTGAATCCTAAAAATAAAAGTGATACTAATAGTGAAGGTTACAAATACTCTCAGCAGGGTAATTTCTCGCAACCGAAGACTAAAGATTATCATATAGAAAAAACTACAGACCAGGAAAGCACTGATAGTGTTGGCTCAATAAACTTGGAGAGCCCTGAACACATGCCCACTCTTACTTCAAAATTGATCTCGAAACTGTCCAATGGAGACTCTTCTACTCCTTCTGAGGTTGTGGACGGAAAGAATATTGAAGACAGTGATAGCACTCCTGATATGACAAAGCTGAACTCCATTAAAAGCAAGAGAGGTAAAAATGAATCTTTCAGGTCCAGTAATAATGCTACTCCTTCAACGATTTCGCCGCTTGCTAACGGCCATTCTTTACCAATCAATACGCCGCAAATACCAGTATTCGACGTCCATATCAGTCACAATGAAGACAACGAATTTATGTCCCTCTATGTCGTCCGGACTGATAATGATCTAGGCATGGACATGTGTCGAGAGTACCAGAGGATTTCCAAACGGTTTACGATAGATCCGTATATGGCTGATGTATCTGTGAGCAATTCTCCATCAAGCGTCACCAGTGGTGGCATGATCAATTTGCCAAACAGAACCTCTTTCGCATCTACAGTCAGTTCAACTTCAACATCTAGTAACCGCACCAGCGATGGTGCGTTCGTTGTACCGCAACCGCCGCGGAAATCTATCGCCAATCCGACCACATCAGTCAAGGGATATGACGCCTTAATGAAGAAGTTACAAGACATATTTTCGCATATCCGCGAGTCTTCCGTAGATGAGGGACTGAGTGATGATAAAGTGTCTGTCGGGATTCAAACGTCTGTGTCTAATGACAGTACCATGAGTAACGGTAATGCTAGTCCGGAAGAAGTAAACAAATGCGATAAGGCGACGCCGAAGAGTTCGTTGAAAAAGACTCGAGTGCGCGGTCGGCGGCACATAGCCGGGAAGACTAAGCGAGCTTTGCTGCCAACACAGCCTGAGGAGCCGGAGTATATGCACGGGATGAACTCGCCGGAAATGGTACCAACTAATGGCGAAAATGGAAAGGATTCTCCAGTGAAGTCTCCCAAAGACGAGAAGCCTCTGTCCTCATTGGTTGCTACGCCAAAATCTGTGAGCAAATTGAAGACGAAACGTCGACCCACATCCCCACGCCCGGCGACCCCAGTAGAAAAAGCCGTAGTAAAGCCTGAATACCCCGGATTTGCGCCAGACACTGTCGTGTTGGCCAAATGGGTGGACAAACGTTACTATTCAGGCAAAGTGTTGGAGATAACTGAGCCAAACAAATATTTGATCAAATTCGACGATGGCCAAAGCAAGGTTTTGTTGGACGATTTCATAATTTTCGGTGATATGAAGACATTGCCATTGGAGGGACAGTCGGTGTATGCTATGGTTGATGAAGAACAGAATTATGAACCAGGGTTGGTGCTTGGTGTTGAAGAAAATGATAGTGGGACTGTTACCTATAAATGTACTACTGATGGGTAAGTTAATTTTGTACTAGCTTTTGTAAGCAGCTTCAGAGAAAGTAGGTTCCTTAACCCCTCAGCCATTACGCAATAAACAAAATGGTGGCAGGAATTTCACTACTACCCCAAAAAGAAAACGAATGAGCATAGATTATAAATTAAATTTTGTAGTTGTAGGAAAATCCAAGAACTTAAATAACCAAACTTGTTCATACAAAAGTAGTCTGTAAGTAATAAAAATAAGGACTATAATGAAATGGGATACCCCGACAGCCGGCTGTCGGTTGGGTGTCAAGGGGTATGTGAGCTAACCAAACCACTAAGTACATTCCTCTTTATTAAATTTCATTCTCATTCATTATCATAATTATGTTCATTATTGAGGTACTTTGCTATAAAAGAGATGGGTTTACTTTTACAGATTTACTTTTGCATTTAAATAATTACTGACAATTAGTGGGTTTCAATCAAATCTTAAACCTAAAAATACCATTCTAATCAAAACATTGCATTCTTTCTAAAGAACACCATCGCATAAATGGACGGACAGGCTACTATCTTTATCATGTTTGCTCCTTTTTCCAAGCACATTTAATCAATACAAACTTGAATCTCTTCACTGAAAAACTAGCTTTTTTAACCAGCATCTTCTTAGACAGGGATACAAAGAAATTGCTGGTTAAAAATCCTTCTTGGAACCCTCAATTAGCACATAAACTAATACCAATGATGTTATAAGTAAAAAAGTGTAGATAGGTTACCTAAACGAAATTCTATCTTCAAAAACGGCACACTAACGCACACATACATTACACGTCAAAGTAGGATGACATGATTGAAGTAGTGCGAGTGAAAAAGAGATAAACGTCAACGCGATACTCAGTATCATGTTTGTCAATTGGCAAACTTTTAATGTGCCACTTTTTGACTGCATATAACCTATCTACACTTTTTCACTTATAACATCATTGACTAATACCATATCCCCGCCCGCTACCAGTGACACCCTGGTGATGGTGACGGCGAGTGAGCTGTACCTCACAGAGGACCAGGCGGGCCCTCTCAAGAACACCTTCGCCTACTATCTTTGTCATATTTAACCAAAACAAACTTAAATCTCTTCACTGAAAAACTAGCATTTTAACCAGCATCTTCTTAGACAGATAATCAATTTTTAACCAGCCATTTTTTGACAGGTTTTCAAAGAAATAGCTGGTTAAAAATCCTTTTTTGAACCCTCAATTTTCCCATAAAACTAATACCACATTCCCCCTACCAGTGACACGCTAGTGATGGTGACGGCGAGTGAGCTGTACCTCACAGAGGACCAGGCGGGCCCTCTCAAGGAGTCCTCGCGCACGTACTCGCCCTCCGCGCCCTCCACGCCACGCCGCAGGCATAATAGAGAACTGGATCTTGATAATATTATACATGTATGTATTTCTTTTTATTATTATATTATCGTAGAAAACTATACAGGGTTATTGGTAAAACACCGACATCCTCTCAGGACTATGTTACTAACATCATAATCAACAACTTTTGTTCTACGACATTTAAAAAATTATCATATTTTACTTCATTACATTTTCATACAAAATTAAAAACATTTAAATTGAACACTCTAAATGTGACGAAGTCTGCGTAGCAAACGAGGACAGTGCGCGGCAAGCGTAGGTATGTTTTTACGGCACAATACAGAGTTGAAATGTGTTAGATAGGACAACGAAATCTTGAAGGTTTGTTTTTGGTAAATGTATAACATTTTGTAAAAAATCATAGAATAAAAGTTGTTGTTTATGATGATAGTAACATAGTCCTGAGAGGATGTCGGTGTTTTACCAATAACCCTGTATATCGAATATCTGATCTCTAACTAGTCATAGCCTGACTCAAACTCTAATAGTTTTTTTTTATTTGACTAATAAAGAGGCACTTTGGAACTTCATATACATAAAAAAATGTTATAAATCTTTGAATATCTCGGCTTTTCTTTTCTATAATGTTCAAGTACTATTCTTGTAAACCTTCTTCTTAAATCATTCTATCTATTGATGGAAACCACATTTAAATCCGTTTCGTAGTTTATGATTTTAAAGATAATTAATTTAATTTTATACAATTTAAAGAATAGCTGACCTGACAGCCCAAACATCAAAGTTTTTGTATATAAATACTTCATAGATAAAAACGCAGATATTCAGTTTTCTGAGTATTAAAAAAAGCGAAATATATCCTATCATTTCGAGTTCTCGCTTAGCAACACATCATCATCATTTTCTGATGATTAATTAACTATTTTATTCACATACACTTTATTTTAATACTTATCTTTGCAAAAACAATATAATAATGAAAGGACCTTGCATATTTTACTCCAAAGACGTTAAAAAACAACATTTAAAGTAATGATTTCCACTTAACCTTTTGACGACCAAGCGTCAGCCGGCTCGGGCTGCTATTGGTGCCGATTCTCTTATTCACAAACTAACCTAATTTTAAGTAAAGTGCATCTTTCTCTTTCCATTTCATTAAGAAAAGGTCAGAAGATAAAATATTAGTAGTCCTGTCAAATTCAGACACTCCATAGATGACGAGGCAATTAAAATCATGGCGATTAAAAATACGCCAATTTTGTTCAGGCGCTGTCTAATTTGAAAACGAACTTGTATCTTCTGACCCTTTCTTAATGAAATGGAAAGAGAAAGATGCACTTAACTTAAAGGTCATGGCCCATAATCAGACCCGGTTAAAATTGTTTTTGTACAAAAACGAAAATGGTGGTAAATAATGCAAGCATAACCCATTTTTCATTATATGTAAAAAGAAAAAAATAATTCATTTGAGAAATCTTGCTACAGACCAATAAAAATTGGATAATAATTAGCGGTTTCGCCTGTCTGTAAATTATTTTATGTCACTTGGATAAACAAAAGTGCGCCACTTACCATTGAAGAGTATAATCATTTGTCTTTGATTCCCGCCATATTTTATTTCTGTACGCCGTACCTTTAGTTAAGTTTATGAACAATAATAAGCACCATTGTCTTTCTATTGTGTCTCGAATCGCGTGTGTTCGAAGGATTAAAAGTGCTAAAAATATCTTTCAGGGACCCCGAAGCGCTCGTAGTGCTCGAGACAAAGCCAGTTCAAGCGCGCGCAAACGAGTGCCGTCACCAAAGAGCCCGAAAGCCTCCACTTCAGGTATTTCAGGTAAAGATACACACCTATGAACACACAGGTGGTCCATGAACCAGGAAAACATTATATTTATTTTGTACAATTGGGCAAATATATCATTTACATGTCAATATTGTTTGGTTGTCTTATTTTGAGTTGAGCGAATGATGGGGACGGTGTTTCTTTGTCGATTATTCTAAGAAACATCCGAAACAAAGCCAGAGGTCTATGTCTCTCTTTAATCTTTTGACCGCCATAGTCACGTACAGATGACACACCAATATGTGCCTAGCACGAAGTTAAGAGGTTAAAGTCAATATTGGTCAAATCATGCGGTCAATGACTGAGGTTCTCTGTTGATGAAGCACTCAGATTTTAGTAAACCTGTCCAATTAGTTTCACCGTTTGTCAATAATTGTTTAGCTCAACTAAAAACGTAAGGAGCCTGACATTTTGATGAACAAAAAATAAGGACATTAGGGTAGACCGCATTTAGTACTCTAATTAAATACTCATAATATACCTACATAATCCTCACAATCCCAATTAATATGTTATGGTTGACGTTCATTCTTAGTGCTATTGCCGGAGCCATGACGGCCATTTGTAAGAGCGAGTGTTCTTATCTTACTCTCACAAACACTTTGTTTTACCCGCTTTTAAGATTAGAATGTTACACAAACACTAAAATAATTAAGAACAATGAGCCTATTGTCACTGAAAACGTAAATATATAGAAACTAAACCGAACTTAAACGTAGACCTCGCAATTGGGTAGTTTACACCATTAACCAATAAATGTTAGACACAATTTCTATAAAACCTAATTTCAGCCCAATGAATTCGGTTCAGTTTCAATTTCCTATAAAATTAGATTTTTAGTTGCTTTGAAATCAATAAATAGATAGTCAACTGGGTTTTTATTTTAGTGACGTCATAAGTTGCCATTGCCATACAAAATCTATTGGAGAATTGCATTTTGACAGCTCATAAATAGTACGTCAATTGATAATGGTGTAAAATACCGTATTGTGGTAGCAATAAACGTATTTAATGGTTTAGTTTTATTTGTTCTGTGTAATATATACCGCTATTTCGCCTAGCTTGATACGGCCCGGATAGCTCAGTCGGTAGAGCATTGGACTTTTAATCCAAGGGTCCAGGGTTCAAGTCCCTGTTCGGGCGGCCACTTTTTTATATTTTCATTTGGAATATATTATCGAATTTTAAATCTATTTTTAATATACAAAATGAAAGTGTATAAAATTCTGTTACATACTTCAAGGGCATTTTTTACGGTGTTTCATCAGATTATTTTTTCAATACCAGAGATATAAAAACATTCATTTGAGTAAATATAAATACTTAAGATATTTTTTAGTTATTTTGCAATAATTGAAAATGTAACTGCTTTTGGCGGGAACCACCAACGACTAGATATTAAAACGAAAATTTACGGGCTTAGACTAAAAAAAAAAATATTTAAATTTGTTCCTCACTAGCTTTAGACAAAAAGTAGCCTATTTACTCTCCATCCCTTTAACTATCTCCACTTAAAAAATCACGTCAATTCGTCGCTCCGTTTTGCCGTAAAAGAAAGACAAACATACAGACAGAAAGACAGACAGACACACTTTCCCATTTATAATATTAGTATGAATTGCCATAACATAAGTCACACTATGACGCGCGTGATTTGCGAATTTAAGACTTCAATGTCAAGGAAACAATTTTATATAATAGTAAGATAGTTACTTAGATAAGTTGACGAAGGTCAAGACAACTATGATAACGTTGATATGGCAACAATTTAATACAGTAGTTAGTATTTTCAAGTGGCTGATTAAATATTGTTTAGGTAAACAGTCAATAGTATATTTATCAGTTATTGATCTAATGTCTGTGTATAATGTATGTACATATGTACATTTGTTATCTATTATCAATAAGTAAGTTGTAAGTTTGAAGTAGTTATGTATTTGTATATTTTGCCGAAGTTCAAGGTCTTCAATTAATACTTTCTGGGTGATCGCTTTATGATGATTAACCGACTCCCAAAATTAAGGGGTTTCTTTTACCTTAAATTTCTAAATTCGATGGCAATGGTAATTCAAAATAACAAACAGTTCACAAGTGGCTTACGAAATGAAAGCTATTATTCTGTTTTTAGTTTTTGATTGCGTTTTTTTTTTGAAGGGGTATGCATCACGGTAGCCCGCGACATTCAAATTTTCGAACGTTTTTTTGCAATTTATTGCTCAGTGTCTGGTTGTGTGTTGATATAGTATGATTCACGTCTGTAATAGGTACTTAGTTACAGAATTATAATCATTTGAATCACCAACACAGCCCTCAAAGGGCATTTTAATCGATTGAATGACTTTCTATACTATATCAACACACACTAAGGCCCGTATTAATAGACGTCACTCAATTCTGAGACGCTCTCAAGTTTATTGCTGTCCTTATCTTTTCCCTTTAGAATGACAAGGACAAGAGCGTCTCAGAATTGAGTGACGTCTATTAATACGGGCCTTAGTGTGTGTTCATATAGTATAGAATACGGGCCATGGACACTGAGCGTTAAATTGCAACAAACGTTCGAAAATTTGAATTTCGCGGGCTACTGTGAAGCACCTCCCTTTAGTATCCTTTTTTATGTTAATGGTAAAGTCGTCTGGAAGTCCTGACATATTCCTTGTTCTAGGTGTAAAATCCAAAAGCACACCGATGGGTCGCAAGCGGCTGGCTAGCGAAAGTAGCGAAATGAGCGAGAGTAGCAACTCAGCTCCTCCAGCGCGGTTGGAGGAGGTGGCGGGCGTCGAGCCCGAGGTACAGCGCACTCCGAGGAAGATAGACGGCGTTAAAGGTGAGATACTATGTGAGAACCGTTTTACATATTATATACATTAGTTTTTATAGTTAGTTTTGCTGACAACTATGTCTTAGGCTGAAATCTGTGATTGTATATAAAAAAGACAGTTTGGAGATGGTATTAAACATTAATTATTACCTAGTGTTTGTATTTTGATTGGTAATTGGCTAATATCTGGACTTTAATATTAAGTTTAAGTAACCAATTGTTCTTTAACATTGACACGCATAGTATAACGCAGGAAAATCGTTTAAATATCTAATTTCACAAAAAAATATTGATAATCCAGTAGTTACGATCAGAGTTAAATACCAAAAGATGTTCATAATTTCATTTTAATACTTATTCATATACAGTCGTGGTCAACTAATTAGGGACAAACAAAGTTTCAGCTGAATTTTAACTTTCATGTCCATGGTAGATCAGATAAACTAAATAATTAAGTTTAATTTTATGAAATACTAATTAATATTAAGAATACTTAAAAATTGTGAGCATTGCTTTGAAGTTGATAATATTTTGTAATAGCAAATTTAAAAACAAATCTCTTGCAACCAAATCGCGGCGTGTGCTGGCTGGCCAACTAATTAGGGACAAAAACAAAAGTAGTGTGTTATTTTCCCATTTTTATAAAATTTGATGGAATGTATTTTTTTTTAATAATTAAGGTTAGAGTCTTTACGTTGACTTTGAATTTGTTGAAATATTAACATAGTATTTAATTAAACTTGGGGCGAAATAAAAGTTCTGATACAACAATGCGAAAAATAATTATTATTGTTTATTATAGTAAATAGCTATAGCGTAAATTATTAAAACATTGAAATTGCTCCATTATAATGATTTTCAAAGCAAGACAATTATAATCCATATTTAAAAATTATACTTTTGAATCCATAAAACGACTAAACGTGCAATCAGAAAGGAAATACCAACAAAAACTATTGTGCAAAAATATCGCTAAACAGTGATAGCGGCGATAAAAGATCCACTTATGGGCTTTTTATTGATTATAGGTCTGAATAGTGTTGGTATTTGGACTAGAAAATGGCGGTGGAGTAATCTACAACAATCTTTCGACGTCAATTTGTTGAAGCTAAACTGTTTGGCATAGTCGTACGAAAAGTTCCAGTGTTGAAAAAATCACAGACTCGCCACGGTTGGCCTTAGTTATGAGGCACCGATATTAAGACTGATTGTCAATAAAAAAATGTTTTGATTTTGGACTAAACGAAGGTACATTTTGTTTCATCAAAAGGCAGGCAGTATTAATGGCGCCTTAAAAAGCAAAAATTCTCCAAAATACTCCAATAAACAAGTTGAACTTGAGGAAAAAACATAAAACTATGGTGTTGGTTTTCTGGAAATGGTGTGGGACCTTTAGAGCAAATGGAAGGCACACTAGATTCAA
The DNA here is from genome assembly GCA_033675125.1 of Athetis lepigone. Taxonomy (NCBI): domain Eukaryota; kingdom Metazoa; phylum Arthropoda; class Insecta; order Lepidoptera; family Noctuidae; genus Athetis; species Athetis lepigone. Next base: position 5,487,688 of record CM066243.1, read on the forward strand.
TTTAATAAAGAGAAATACTACAAGCAATCACACTACTTTATGTTGAAGAACACAATGATTACTACCCCAAAACATACTGCGCTGTCTGTTAGAACATTTCTCACTGATGAGTAGGTATCGGTTATAAATTGGCCGGCCTAGAGCCCAGACCTGAATGCTTGGAAACATTTTGTGGTACGTTATAAAAGAATAGTAGGTTTAAAAATGGTGTAAATAAACTGACTATTAAAAATCAACAGTAGTAACTTTGAAGAAGGCTGAAACAGTATCACTAAAAAACAATGTGACATTTAGATTGCGTCGATTCCATACCTTTGTTACATGGTTACGGCAATCCTTAGCAATCACTCTGGATATTGATTTGTATTACAGTACGACACATTAAGCCTAATTGAATAATAAATAAACATATTTTTTCCTTTATTGCTCTCTGCAATAATTATTTTTAATGTTGTCTTAAGTGTCCCTAATTAGTTGTCCAGGGCACGAATAGGATGAAGAAGAAGTTAAGTTGAATTTTGATCGATATTTATTTTACGTATAGTCCATTCCTTTAATGAGTATGCCTATTTGTTAAGATATTGGTTAAGTTTTATATAAATAGTAACTAAACTGCCAAAGTCTCCAGCAAACTAAACTTATGGGAAGGAAAATTAAATGTTACTCACAGTATATCAGGTTGTCCCTAATTAGTTGACCACGACTGTTTAACCTGTTTGTCAGGTATAGAATTGTTACGAAAAAACACTTGAATCTTTAAATTTAATCAGTACCTATAAAATTTCAATCAATAACCACACTAATATTTAAAAATATAAGTTACAAAATCGCTAACCATCTTTCTCCACAGCCGGCCCACTACAACTCAAAGGCGCATCTAAACAGAACATCGGCAAGAAGAACTCCAAACTGACAAAGTTCGAGAACGATGAGGACACGGTGTCCAAGATGGGACCGATCCCGGGACCGGACTCCAAGCTGTTCGCGGGACTACACTTCCTGTTGACTTGTACTGAGACCCCGCGACGGACCCGCACTGACAAGGTAATAAAAAACCGGTCAAGTGCGAGTTCTACTCGCGTAACGAGGGTTCCGTTAATTTGTTTTTTAGTGAAATAACTACAAATTTACGGTTTTCAGAGTTTTCCTTTTACTTGTGCTACATGACCTTGCTTCTTGCCAAATTTCACAATTCTAGGTCAATGGGAAGTACCCTATAGGTTTTGAGTTTTGATTCCCTTGAAAATGTCTAAATATGCAATATAAACCGCCGTATCTTTTTATTGCGTTGATTTAGAAACTTGATTTTTTCACTGCTTTGAGAGATAGCAGACCTGAGTATGTGATATTAATATCAGCTTGATATCTCGACGCGTTTCTGAGAAAAAGGTTCTTGACAGACAGACGGACAGACGGACGCCTGATGTCAACTAACTACAAATTTACGGTTTTCGGAGTTTTCCCTTTACTTGTGCTACATGACCTTGCCTTTTGCCAAATTTCATGATTCTAGGTCAATGGGAAGTACCCTATAGGTTTTGAGTTTTGATTCTCTTGAAAATATCTGAATATGCAATATAAACCGCCGTATCTTTTTACTGCGTTGATTTAGAAACTATATTTTTCCCCTGCTTTGAGAGATAGCAGACCTGAGTATGTGATATTAATTTCAGCTTGATATCTCGACGCGTTTCTGAGAAAAAGGTTCTTGACAGACAGACGGACAGACGGACGCCTGATGTCAACTAACTACAAATTTACGGTTTTCGGAGTTTTCCCTTTACTTGTGCTACATGACCTTGCCTTTTGCCAAATTTCATGATTCTAGGTCAATGGGAAGTACCCTATAGGTTTTGAGTTTTGATTCTCTTGAAAATATCTAAATATGCAATATAAACCGCCGTATTTTTTTATTGCATTGATTTAGAAACTCGATTTTTTCACTGCTGTGAGAAATAGCAGACCTAAGTATGTGATATTAATTTCAGCTTGATATCTTGACGCGTTTATGAGAAAAAGGTTCTTGACAGACAGACGGACAGACGGACGCCTGGTGTGAACTAACTACAAATTTACGGTTTTCGGAGTTTTCCCTTTACTTGTGCTACATGACCTTGCTTTTTGCCAAATTTCATGATTCTAGGTCAATGGGAAGTACCCTATAGGTTTTGATTTCCTTGCAAATGTCCAAATTTGCAATATAAACCGCCGTATCTTTTTATTGCATTGATTTAAAAACTTGATTTTTTCACTGCTTTAAGAGATAGCAGACCCGAGTATGTGATATTAATTTCAGCTTGATATCTCGACGCGTTTCTGAGAAAAAGGGTCTTGACAGCCGGACGGACGGACGGACAGACGGACAACAAAGTGATCCTATAAGGGTTCCGTTTTTACCTTTTGAGGTACGGAACCCTAAAAAAGAAGTAGAACAAACAATATACAAACGTACCTTTTTCGGTTAAAAAGTTATGCGTTAGAAATCGTGCAGGTACTCATATGACTTTTTTAATTGACGGGCCTGTTGGTCTAGTGGTTAGTAACCCTGACTGCTAAGCCGGAGGTCGTGGGTTCGATTCCCACCTAGGACAAACTTTGTGTGATGAGCACGAATGTTTGTTCTGTGTCTGGGTGTGATTTATCCATAATATGTATATATTTAAAAATTATATAATTATGTCTATCAGTTGTCTGGTTACCACAGTACAAGCTCTGTTTAGTTTGGGATCAGATGGCCGTGTGTGAATTGTCCCAGGAAATTTATTATTATTATTTAGTTTATAGTTTATTATATATTTAGTTTATCCCGTGCCTTGGAAAGCACACATAACCAGTAACTGGGTTATGTAGGTCTGATGGGCAGTCGCTCCATTTAAAACACTGGTATTCAGCTGTGTCCGGGTTGACTGGTAGCCAACCCTACCAACCCTACCCAACACAAGATACAAGTGAGATTTACAATAAACCTCACTTGTATCTTTCAAAGGAAACATTGGAAGGATATCTAAATTTGTAATGAGTACTACTCGTAACTAACAAAGATGTTATTTTATCGGTTTAATTTATTTGTTTCCAATATTTATCATTCATTCAGTATTTATGAAGTTAAAAGTTGGACAAACATAACTACCTAATCATTCCCAGGCGACCCAAAGCGCCGAAACCCGTCACTACTCATCCGAAGAGGACGGAGAGACGACCTCCTCAGTGGCCGGCACTGACACCGAGGACCTGGAGTTCTGTGACAGACCCTTCAACAAGGAACGCCTGAAGGAACAGCTTGAGGCCGGCGGGGGAACTGTGTACAGGTAAATATAGGAAAACTAAAGAAACAGTAAAAAGAAAAACATGTGTAAGTTGTAAGTACATACATATAATTTTACCAAATGATTTAGAAAACGTGTGTGTTTCGTGATTATTTCAATTTTGCGGTAGTAATATTTGAGGGTAAATTTTTCAAAATTCAAATAGCTTGTAATGGAGCCATAAATGTGGTCTGACAGCTTGTTTAATAATAAATAATGTCAGATAAAAAATAAGTGATTATTGAAAAAGTCGACGATCACAATGATAATAATTTGACTCAGTTCCAAGCCAACCCACAGACGTGAATCCGACATTTTCTTATTGATAAAAGTCAGGTTTTCTGTTAACAAACAAGCAAACTTTGAGACATATTCCATTAATAAATTCCGTATCTCTTTACAGCCACTTCGACGACGTACCAAAAAATAAGTACACCGTCTGCAAACTCATCGCGCCTCGTCCCTGTCTCACCGCCAAATACATTCAGTGTCTCGCAGCGGATATCCGTTCAGTGTCCCACGGCTGGGTCATCATGAGCTGCATTGACAACACCCTGCATGACATCGACTCGTTCGCTCTGCCGGCTGGCTGGTCTATTCTCAAACAGAGGTTCATTAACTGGGTAAGTTCAAATACAACGGATATCCGTTCAGTGTCCCATGGCTGGGTCATCATGAGCTGCATTGATAACACTCTGCATGACATCGACTCCTTCGCTCTGTCGGCTGGCTGGTCTATTCTCAAACAGAGGTTCATAAACTGGGTAAGTTCAAATACAACGGATATCCGTTTAGCGTCCCATGGCTGGGTCATTATGAGCTGCATTGACAACACTCCACGATATCGACTCTTTCGCTCTGTCGGCTGGCTGGTCTATTCTCAAACAGAGGTTCATTAACTGGGTAAGTTCAAATACAACGGATATCCGTTCAGTGTCCCATGGCTGGGTCATCATGAGCTGCATTGATAACACTCTGCATGACATCGACTCCTTCGCTCTGTCGGCTGGCTGGTCTATTCTCAAACAGAGGTTCATTAACTGGGTAAGTGGTAATACATTCAATGTCTAGTTACGGATGTCAGTTCAGTGTCCCTTGGCTGGGTTATTATGAGCTGCATTGACAACACTCTGCATAACATCGATTCCTTCGCTCTGCCTGCTGTCTGGTCTATTCTCAAACAGAGATTCATTAACTGGGTAAGTGGTAATACATTCAATGTCTAGTTACGGATGTCCGTTCAGTGTCCCTTGGCTGGGACATTCATCTACATTGATAAGACTAAACGATGTCGACTCGTTCGCTCTGCCGGCTGGCTGGTCTATTCTCAAACATTAACTACGTAACCAGTAATACAAATACTTCCCTTGTCTCGTCGCGGACGTTTAATGTCTATCTGGGATGTATATATCTTTGATCATTATAATAATTATATGAATAATAAATACCTTAAATGCTCTTATGTTTTATCACCAGGCTATGCAATACTAAGCCAAATATCGCAAAAAATCCTTAGATACTGGATACTGTTAACAATACATCCAATGTCTCGTCGTGGACGTTCAATGGTTAACAAGGATGTATGTTTTTGATCATTATAATAATTGTATGATTAATATCTTATACCTTTTGTGTTTTATCACCATACTACCAAATACTAAGCTAAACATCGCAAAAAACCTTAAAAAACTGTGTGTCTGAACTATCCTGGAGTTTTCACCTCAACAAACCTATTTCACCAGGTGCCGCCCTCAGGCAGGCGTAACGCAACATTCTTCAAAGACAAGATCATCCTCCTCTGTGGAGACCAAGATACCTTCGTCAAATTCTGGGAAAGAGTGTGTACTCTAGCCGGAGCCACCACCAGAGTGGTCAACGAAGAGGACCTAAACATGTCTGGAGCCCTAGCACTCGTCACCGAATGGGACTGCCCTCACGAAGTCCAAAACAAAGCGAACCAAGACAACATTCCTCTGGTCTCCACCACATGGGTCGTACAATCCCTAATAGAGGCCCGAGCCATCGCCCCCACCTCCCACGAAAAGTTCTCATTTATGTTCGCGGAGCCAGAATGATCCTGGGACTTTAAAAAGATCCTCATAATACGTGAAAATTGACACTTGAGGTGACGCGACAGTGACGCTTAGTGTTAGTGAAGTGAACTTAATAAAGTGACTAAATTACTTGCCAGTGGTTTAGGTACGGTTGCTACGAAAACGTTGCTCTAGCTTCTCAAAGCAAGGCTGAAATAAATATACAATTTGGACTTTGGCTTGGCTGTATCCCCGTCTCTTTTTAGCAAAAGTAGGTAGATATTTGTGCAATAGAGACAGTAACAATGCTTAGCCAAAGCGCTTGAATAATGTTTATTTATGTCGGCCTAAGGACCTGGGCATACTACGCTTTTTAAACGCGCTGTCGAGACGCGTTTATTCTACAGAATGGCTTGTTGTCTGTTTGAATCAATACGAACGCGGGTGTTTTAAAAAACGGCGCGTTTAAAAATCTTAGTGCGCGCTGGCTTAGTATAGTATGGTCAACATTTTGGAAGGCCAGGTTGTAAAAGTACAAAGTATATTGGTCACGCTAGGCATAAATTGACTTATATATAGACATTCTATGTGACAGCTTATGATGTAAAAAAGTTTATATAGTATAAAAATTAAATGCTTAGCTTCAAATTTTAACAATCTGTTGCTATTTTTGTAAGCGAAAGTTGATCGAAATAAATATTTTATACACAACCTCTTACTCTGCCTATACCACTGGTTTGTGAGGTTACAAAGTTAAAAAACTAATATTAGTGTTAAAAAAAAACAATTTCTGCAAGCAAGTGCAGGTGAAAAAAACTTGAGATTTTTTCTAAAAATGGGTCTTAGTGTTGATAATTATTGTGCATATTAAGGATTTATTATTATTGTTATACGGTGAAGTCGCGATTACAGATGTAGACGTCAGTAGTCAATAAATTCCATAGACACACATTTATGAGCTGTCAAAACGCATTTACTATAATTATATTGGTTTCTATGGCTAATGCAACCTGTGTCGTCATATTTGCCAACTCATTTGTCTAGTTTGTATTCTACAAAAAAAAATTCTGCTGATTTAACTATTAATTTAGTGCGAAATTACTTTTTTTGAGATGGTGTCTTGCAATTATTGGTTATTGGGGCCTTTATTTGTATTCGGCCTATAACGAATCTGTAAGCTTAGTAAGCTAAAATATTGATAATACTTCTAAGTATCAAAATCAATATTTTCTAAGCAAAGTAAACTTGCAGTGGGCAGCTCTCTCGAGTCCTTGATAAATATTTCATTACAATGTGACTTCAATAGTAGACATGACATTGCCGACAGCAATATCCAAATTCGCGACTAACCCTCGACCGCTTATGACAATTAAATGTAAAAATAAATGTGTAAAACATGACTATATCTGGGGTAGTCATGATCGTATCAGCCGTTGCAGTCAACGGGTTAGGTATAATTTGATATCCTAAAGCTATGATCAAAAACTACAATTAAATAGAATGGTTTATACTGTGACTGATTTCATAACTTATTGCTATTGAACTTAGGATTGCTATTACCGTGCAAAAGATTGGCCGGTTAGAGTGCCGGGCGATCAGCAAATTGTCATTGTAGGCCAAAGAAAATGCAAAATTTCTTCTAGAGGCCTTACTGTATCTGGTTTTCTATAAAAACACGGCTTAATCCTATTTGGACAACTGTTTAACAAAGTCATATTTCGTTTCAGTAATATTTCGAACTTTTAAAAAGAAAAACAGTTGTCAAAATGGGATTTAAGTTGCATGAATCATTATTCTTAAATAGTAAGTGACATAAAAAGTTCAAAGACTTTAAAGAATGATAATATAGGTAGCTAAGTATAATCTAATAGAATTAAATTGGTATTCAATTGTATATGGTCTCATTTAGCTGTAAGGATTTAAATAAAATTGTCAGTTTTGTGAATATAGGAGTTGATATAAGTAATCCATTCAATTTGTATCGATTTAAAATCGATGTTTAGCCAAAGTGAGCTAATTATAATAATGTTTGAATTAATATCTTGAACAATTTTATTGTTAACGATCATGTCTTTTTGTTATTTATTTTTTATCGATCGTATTTCATTTTGTAGTGAGTAGGTACGTTGAATGAGTTTTATTTCCATCTAACTTTTCATGACATTGGGTAAGTTGTAAATGAAATCTGTGTCTGTTGTTTCTTTATATTAAATTTGACATTCGTTCCTTTAAAATAATGATTGAATCATGGATTTCTGACAGTATTTTCTTTTGTATAAAATTTTGACTTCTAACTAAATGGGTGTCACAAAATTAGGATTAAGGAGGCTCGACGTTAATAATAGATTTGTTTATTTGTAATCCACATTGACATTGACATTAGGTCTTTGATATCGTTCAAATAAGGTTCTTTTTTACACTTTGACTGAGCGCAAAGGGTATTTATTATAAATATAAGTAATTAAGAGAAAGTCAGCAGACCTTATTTACTACTGGTTGCATTTCGACAACTGTAGTCTAAAATTATCGCCATCAGGCTAATATCTGGGTATATTAATAAAAATGTGATGATGACTGGTCTACCACAGGACATATTATAATGATTCTTCATTATAATATGTCCTGTGGTAAACCAGGCGACTACTTTCATCGAAACAGGTTTGGTTATTTAAACAAAAAACAGTTAATTGATACTCACATTACTCAAAGTCTAACAATTCGTATATATCCGATAAATTACTATAGTCAGTAATGGTTATGAATGGTGAGATTATATTAGAAAAATTGTAGGAATGGAGTGGTAGGCAAAGCTAGTATAATATACGGGATGACTAAAACTAGGAAAGTCTGTGTAATAGGTATTATTAACAAGAAATTGATGAACGTCTGACTATTCTCGAAAGTTCTTTCTTAACCAAGTTAGTTGTAGTGAAATTGCGGTGAGATGCGAGTATTAGTGGGATGACAACTCAGCTCAACTTCACTTCAATTAAATAAATGATGTTTATAGAATAGCGCGTTAATTCACTTGTTGATCTCTGCGAAAGGAAGCAAGATTCGTATGATTGGTCGTCGAAAACTTAAGGATATAACTGGAATTATGTACAAGTAAGTAAATGTTGAAATTTCACATAATTCGATCTGACTTTGTACATAGTAATTGTGATGTTTTCTGTTTAGTAAAGCACACACTAGTTCTTCATGATTTTTGACAGCTGTTTAGTATATTATAATGGTGTTATTGTCTATATGAATAAGGGTGAGATTTGCGTGTATGCGCCGCGTACGATTAGATTTACAAATGGTTACAATCACGCAACGGCAAATTGCGGTTTATCAATTTCTTAAATATTTAAGTAATAAATTGTTGTAAATGTTAGAAACCCTTGATATCCATACTTAGCCAAATATTGAATGGGGTTAAGACCAAAATAAATAGTTTTTTTTGGGCCTAAACTCCAGTCAGTTATATTCAACCTTGTACGTTTTTCAATAGAACCTTCATAATTGTTAACGACAGTATATTTATGGAACTTGTACAGTACTATATAATCTATTTGAATCTAAATGTGTATATAATACTAGATTTTGAATGTTTTGAAACTAGTCTTAATATTCCTATGTTATGTGTGCGACTGTGAGCCAATAGATATTTGATATTGTGCTAAAATATATTAAAAAAAAATATAGGTAAATCGGAACTGGTGTGTGCCAATCAAAATTGATGTAAATTTTCTTAAAAGTGACCTTTAGAACATAAGTGCATTTTTTTAGTCAGTAACTGGATTTTTTTACTACCTACGTACATTTTGTCGTGTTGCATTTTCTTTTTGATGTTTTGTTTTATTTTGTTATTCTATCATTGTATCTTTGTTGTTAAGGAGTCAGATAGACATGTAATGTGTACCTAAACTATGAATAAAATGATAGAAGTAAATTCGTGTTGTTTATTTTATTCAGTTAAGGGACTAGGTACGCTTACTTATTTAGCGTCATTCGAGTCGCGTTGAACGAATTTTACATATTTATACAGTTCTGTTCTACTTCGTGTCGTAGTGTCGTGATGGCCCAGTGGATATGGCGCCCGCCTCTCGTGTAAGAGGCTGTGGGTTCGATCGAATCCGGGCAAGTACCAATGTGACTTTTTCAATTCATATGTACTTTCTAAAGTTTATCTTAGACATCACTGACATCCCGTGCCTCGGAAAGCACGTAAAGCCGTTGGTCCCGGTTGTTATTCGTAGAACTTTGACAGTCGTTACTGGTTAGTCAGAAACTCGGACCAGTCTAACCAAGAGGTATCGTGTCGCCCAGTTACTGGGTTGTGGAGGTCAGATAGGCAGTCGCTCCACGTAAAACACCGGTATCGAGCTGAATCCGGTTAGGCTGGCAGCCGACCCCAACACGGTTGGGAAAAAGGCTAGGGAGATGATGATACAGTTCTACTTCTATCAGCCGCGTTCAGCTTCGTAAGAATGAGAAAAGCCGTCAAGCTTAAGGGACTACGGACATATATTTAGCTTATGTTCATACAAAACAACGGTTTCTACAAAAGCTGAACAGACGCGGAATAGCGCAAAGCTGCACGTACGAACGCTCCATGACTCCATCAGTACAAAATTATTGTTTTCTAAAAATGCTGAATAAAAATAAATGTGCGTAGTCCCTTGGCATGTTCTGTAGCCGCTAAGGCACCCCATATTTACAGGTCTCACATTTTTATTTTAGTGTCCAAGTTTACGCCCTAAACCACGAAGTAATGTGCTTATAGAGGTAGTTGTATTGACTTAAAAAATACAAATGCGCGCGCATTTTTCTTGTAAAATACTGCCATCTACATTTGCTGCTAAGAACATTTTTAGCGCCATCTAGTGAGTCATTTTGTTATGAATTGAAAGTGCAACTAGTACTATATTCTAATATAATTTAAAAATTTCACTAGATGTCACTAAAAGTTAGTTTCTTGTGAATTTGTAATTATTATAGCATTTGATTAAAAAGTGTTTTTACGTCTACCTACCAGTTTGTTTTTATTTGAATTGTCTGCCTGGTAATACTTTCTGTAATATTGTTTTGTGTTTTTAATTTGATTGCCACAAGGTTTTGTGTCATTTACCTATATCTCGTGAACGAAGTCCCGGGACTTGTTTATTTAGTTGTCTCGAGTTCCTAGGGTTGGAACTTCTAGTTAAAAAAAAAAATGCCAACAAAATAATACGTTTTCCTAGAAATTACCTCAACTTTTTCTTTAACTATATTTGTTTCTCGTTGTTCCGAAACGTACCGTGACTTTGATCGTAAGCTGTCTCGGGTCCCGGCACCGGGATTACGTATCTTGCAATAGCCGAGCGATCGCGATAATTTAGCAAAATTTGCTGCTCAAACGTCAATTCAAAATACGTCACGTCAAATAGCAATCGAAGCGATAGTGCTGCCTCTGTGGAGCAATCAGTTAACTAAAATATGCATTTTTCGTTTGGTGGTTTCGTATTTAGTATGGTTTTTAAAAGCAAAGTTAAGATTTTTTTGTTAAAGGTGATATTTATTTAGTTCCAGCGATTGCTACTTTATCGTCATCGTAGCAAAAGTGCATTAGAACAATCAGCGAGCGATTAGCAATCGGTTCATACATAATACGATTTTTTTTGACTATCGCGCGGTGATCGCGCGATCACTGCGCAAATATTGCTGATTCCTGTTTCATAGGTAATAACCCCGCGGGACTCTGAAATTGTCAAGAATTTCCAAAACCTAATTATCAAAATCTACTCACAGATGGCGGCTGTAGCTCCATTCTAGTTACCAGTCCAATCCACAGAACAAAAGATTAAGGATTATTTTCAGGTAAGCGGACTACTTATATACTTTACGATTCTGTTTATAAAATAACAATACGATTTATGTACCAATAATAATAATTGACCAGAAAGTTTTATCATTCCATGCCATGTTTTAAAGCAATAAGAAAGCAATACTAGCGAGCCGCCCGAGCTTCGCACGGGCGTTACAAATCTTTAAAAATCCCTACTTTTCTCTACTAAAACATGCATGTATATTACTACCTACTTATAAACTTCCTTTTGGCTCCTTCATGGAACTCCACTAAACTATAAAAAAACATCAAAATTCATTGCGTAGTTTTAAAGATGCATATAGGGTAAGTTCGCCTGTTCGCGTCCATAGACCAATTCGCGTCCATTTTACGGATCTCCTTCAAAAAATCCTCGAAATTAAGAAAACTTACACACCAGTCACACGAATAGTCATTACCGGTAATACCTCAATGTATAAGAGACACGCACATAAGGTCAATGGGTCCGTGCGACAAACCAATCACGTTTAAAAAAATATTTAGTCCCGGCTGTTTAACAAGAAGCCGCGAAAGCGCGGTTTTTTAGATAAAAAATAGTGTGCAGCGGTGCGTTCGATGATAAGTTTTTTATTGTTTTATGTGAATTTCAGGATTAATAGCTGTTTCTAGACTTTTATTATGAAAAAAGGAATAATGTTTATCATGAATTTGCTTAGGTTTTTTACATTTAACGATTAAAATAAGGTGGACGCGAATTACTACATCGAATTTACAAAACTTCCACTTTGCGTCCGCAATGGACGCAAACTGTACCTACAGTGGATAATAATAAATCCAATTGCGTCCACTAAGTATTTTAGTTAAATACAACTGTCTTCCCGTTCCCGGGGGTTTCCGGAATGAAAACTATCTATCCTATGTCCTTTCTCGGGTCTCAGACTATATCTGTAACAAATTTCATTCAAATCGGTTCAGTGGTTTTGGCGTTAAGGAGAGACAGACAGGCAAACGGATTATTAATCAAGACTGATATTTAGCAAAAAGAACAGAACTGATTACTGTTTATTGTAAAACGTGCAATCATTATTTATGTACTACTTTTTTTATTTTGGTTAGTGGGAAATCATGCAATGACTGCTCCCGTCCCGGGTGCGGCGGGAGGGCATGTCAGACTCTTACTGACTAAAACCCACTCATGTTTCCTCGATGGCCCTTTATGTTCCAGGGTCACGGTAACTATTATAAACATTCCGCAACCCCGGCAGGCGTTGGCCCTGTTGGGCTCCTTCCTGTGCTGACTCCTTCTCTTTGAGGCGGTCCTGGTCCTAGCCGGGTGGCGAGCTACCCATCGCTCGCTATCCGCAGAACCGTGCCTACGGTGGCCGGTCGTCTTGCGACTCTCGACGTCTTCGCCTGGGTCTTTGTCCGGGGCGAGAGGCTCGTCGTTGCCTCTCGCGCGCCGCCGCTTCCTTCACTAGCATAACTGCTTCGCAGAAGGAGGCGACCGCATCCCGTTCCGTCTCGCCCCGAAGCATGGCCTGAACCAGCGCCGGGCGCGAGAGGTCACCGCCGCCGATCGCCTCTACGAGGACACGTCGATGGTCCGCCCATGCGCGACACACCTCCACCGTGTGCTCGACCGTGTCCTCCAGGCGACCGTTGCTGCAGTGGTGACACCCAGGCGTCGCTTCCGCTCGAATCCGACACAGGAACCTCCCGAACTGACCATGTCCGGTGAGGACCCGTGTCAAGCGAAACGTGAGAGCGCCGTGGCGCCTCTCCAGCCACTCCTCAAAGACGGGTCTTACCGCCGCTATCACGGCGTGCCCAATTTATGTACTACTTACAATCAATGTTGAGATGAAATATATTTATTTTTGTAATTTTTTAATGTAAATAATGTTAATTTTTAGGGTTCCGTACTTCCGTTCCTAGTAAAGGTAAAAACTGAACTCTTATATGATCACTTTGCTGTCCGTCCGTCCGCCCGTCTGTCAAGACCCTTTTTCTCTGAAAGGCGTCGTGATATCAAGCTGAAATTAATATCACATACATAGTCTGCTAACTCTCAAAGAAATGTAAAAATTGAATTTCTAAATCAACGCAACAAAAATGTATGGCTGTTTACTTTCCATTTATATTGCACATTTAGACATTTGCAAGGGAATCAAAACCTATAGGGTACTTCCAATTGACCTAGAATCATGAAATTTAGCAAGAAGCATTGTCATGTGGCACAAACCGTAAACATGAATGTATTTTACAAAAAAAAAAAAATACGGAACCCTCGTTGCACGAGTCCGACTCGCACCTGACCATTTTTTTTTATAATTTATATTCATAAATAAAGTTTATTTTTGTAATTCAGCTTGTTTTTACAAATTCTTAAAAATATCACCCCTTTATTCCTTTTCTAAGTGGTTGGACGCAAAATGGTCCACGGGTGGACGCAATTTGGATTTTTTGGACGCAAACTGGGTAAAACGCCTATTTGTGAAACTTTCCTATTTAAAAAAAAAATCACTAAAGGTTTCGAACAAAACTGCAAGTAAATCTTAAAATAGACTAATATAACTAACACATCACATATTTTTTTCATAAAAAATAGTTTTACAACAATTTTATTATCGCCGTCAAAGTTGCCAACTGCACTAAATGGACGCGAACAGGCGAAATGACCCTATATATAGGGACAGACAGACAGTGAAAAGCGACTTTGTTTGTATACAAAGTATGTAGTGAAGTTTCAACCTAATTACCTATGTACCAATTTACAGTAAATTGCCTACTTATTACACAAAGGCTCCCTATGCAAGTCAATGACATCAGGGGCGATGAACTACTTGGACGATACCTATATCATTACTGACATATTTAGTACCAGCGTAATTAATTTAACTGATACAGGACATTTTAACTACCAGATAGCAAACTTTTTAGCCAGAAATATGCAATGGTAGAAGATTTTGCATGAGCTTATAATTTTACCCTCATAAAATTCAAAATCTTTGAAGAATTTTTAGAGATCTATGTAAAGACCATAGAGTAAAGACTTGCTTTTAATCTTTGGGGACAACAGGCTAAAAATTTTTAAATTTCCTTTTGTCCCCATAACGGGGACATCAGGAATACACCATAGACTTTGTATGGCTAAGGTAGTTGTTGTTTGTTAGTTATTTATTGTGTAAGTATTACAAAACACCTAAAAATTCGTTTTACCGCTCTAGTTTTCAAAATGAAACTCGTGTTTTGTGATTATTTTAAGTCGTTTATCCGTGTCACCAACCAAGTTTAACCCAACAAAACCCCTTACAAATTAAAACGAAAAATCGGAAATTCCTTTCAAAAACAACATCGACCTCATTGGTAGATAATATAAAAAGCAAAACTCATTTATCTTGAAACAATACAGTCAGTATGTCTGACCTGGGGTGATACGGTAACCCCAGCAAAAGTGTATCATTTTGTAACCCTAGGCCAGCATAGGGCCAAGCTTAAGGTTACCTATATAAAGCATCTTTGGTACGTTTTGTCAATCCAGTCAACTTGAAACACACGATAATAGTGGTCGTTTAGGGGTTGGTGGTGAAAATTTTTGACAGTTTTAAAGTTCTGGCCAAATATCATACGGGGTGTGGAAGACTAGTCAAATACTTATACTAGGTTGTCAAATACTCGTACTAGCTAGCAAATACTTATACTAACTACTGATGATGGCTGTTGGGTACCCTGCGAATGGTTAGGGGGTTAAATAGTGCAGTGACTTGAGGCGAGGAATTTGTGAAGTGTAACCTGTTTTTGTTTGTGTTGGAATGGATTGCAGTGCGTCAATTAAGGCTTTGAGTATAGCCTACTATACCTTCTCAAGAATTACTCGTGTCGTAATTTATAATTAGGTACACTTTCATAACAGATCCTACTTAAAGTCTGCATTATGTTTTAGATTTTAGAACAATCAACTAGCTTCAACTTTCTGATTAACCTCGGTCGGTTACTAATGGCCGATTTTTCAATCGTCAGATAACTTTTATCTAAAGAGAACGTTTGACGTTTTGACAGCTTTTGTATAGAAAACTAGCTTTTGCCCGCGGCTCCGCTCGCGTTAGAAAGAGACAAAAAGTAGCCTATGTTACTCTCCATTCCTCCAACTATCTCCACTTAAAAAATCACGTCAATTCGTCGCTCCGTTTTGCCGTGAAAGAAAGACAAACAGACAGACACACTTTCCCATTTATAATATTAGTATAGTATATGTCAAACCGCCATATTTATTCCTCAGATAGAAGTTAACTGATGATTGAAAAATCAGCCCTTAGACAGTTAAAACTAGTTGGTTGTTGTTCCTTGGCAATTCAAAAGTGAGTTTAATTGAAATAAATGACGACTTTGACTTTGAATTGACTTATCTTTGCAGAAAGTAGCTTTTATTTATGTTCTTACACATTCTTTGCGGGTAGGACTGTCAGCAAAAAATAGATTCTTGAAACAGGTTATTTTTTTCCTAGGTGATAATTAATGAAACGGTATGAACACGCATTTATTTCAGAAGTAATATAAAGGTGGTATTGTAAAGGTGCACAAAGAAACAAATGATAACAAGTACCCTAGTTCTTAAAAGGAAAAGGAGGAAATGCAGAGATAAGTGCAAATCTTGGGAATAAAGTAAAATTATAATTTATAATCGCATTTTACGTATTTTTATTGCCAGCCGTCTGTGTCCTACTGCAGGGCAAAAGACTCCCGTCCCTCCTTCTATTTTCCCAATCTAATGCGGTAGGGGGATACATTTCCCATATGAAAAACTGTCAGTTGTCAAATATTCGGTTAATGACTGGTTATTGAGACACGATTGCAGCAGCAAACTTGAGCCCCGAACAGCTAAGTCGCATACGAACCGCTGGAACAATTGAACTGTAACGTTGTCATACGTTTGCGAACGTTTGAAATTAGCGCGATTGGTCTCCTGGTGTACCGCGCATATCGTTTGCTGTTCTAAGCAATCTCTGTCTATTTTGTTAAGTCGGTGCAGATCTTAGCCATGATCGAGTAGAAAGGTGGTGTTCGTCTATACCTGAAGCGATCCGTCATCAGATCAATCAAGGATATTAGCAACTTGTATCCTATTGTTCGATTATACTATTATGCAGTGGCTGAACGATTGGCTGCGTCTCGTATCTCGGATTCGGTTCCCTTACGAAATACCAGCAACCGCGGGGACAAACAACTTGTTCAGTTGTTGCTGAATTTTTGTAATACTAGCTTTTGCCTGCGGCGCGAAGCCGCAATCGCGTGATTTGGAACTTTCACCCCCTATTTTCCCCTTGAGGGTTGAAATCCCAAAAATTCTTTCTTAGTGGTTACCTACTCTTTACAAACGACACACCCTCCAAGTTTCAAGTCTCTAGGACCAGCAGTTTTGGCTGTGCGTATAGATAAATTACACCCAGATAGAGAACTTCGTTGTGCTCATCACACAAAGTATGTTTGGGTGGGACACACACCACCGACGAACAGGCCCGTGAAATGTCAATCACGCCATCAAATCCCGTCAATATCTGTCACTAATAACCCTCAAACCGTAACCGCACCAACCACACCTCTAATTTGTGTCAAAAACTTACTTTTGTAGTAGCAGTACTTTCCTGGATTAGTTACTTTATACAGAACTCTATTAGGTACAAGTGTTTGCATATTAAGTAGAAACTTATCTAAGTCAAAGTCAAATTGTTTATTTCCATTAGACCATAAAACCACTTTAGAAGAACTTTTTTTTTTTAATCTATATTTTATTTAGGGGCTTTTATCAAAAGATATGTCAGCCCCATACTTTAGAAGAACTTCAATTTAAGAATATGTAAACGTCAAATAAATGCATACCCAATACCTTTAGTACTAAAATAACCGTCGATTTTAACCTAAAATACCTACTAACGAACTGCAATGTTCTTAATAAACACCTATCCGGTATCAGACTTTCTTACATAAGTATTGATATTATATAGGACTATATACCCACTTGTTATCAGACGCCAGTCAAAGTTTATCATGCGCGTTTATTTCAACATCACTTGTGACTATCACGTCTGTGTTTTAATTGGGACATGTTAAATATTACTCCGTTTTAAATGTTTAATAAAGTTTTATGAATGTTTGTCGTCTTATTATTTACAATCTCAAGCCCGTTTTTTTATATCCAAGGCAGTATTTAGCTTTTAACTTTTCAGATTTGTAAATTAGGATTTTTTAATTTGTGAATTGTAAAATGACACTTTAGTAAGTTTATCCGACATCCCGTGTCTCGAAAATCACGTAGAGCCGTAAGTTGGTCTCTGTTGTCATTGTAGATCTTTGACAAAAAGATTGACATTGAGTTTAACTTTACGAAAGTGTAAAAAGCGGTCATTCCATAAAAAATATTGGTATTCGGTGCAGTTGGAAGCTGAACCAAGCATGGGAAAAGTCTAGGCAGATGAACACAAACTTCAGTCTAAAACTAATGTAAGACTATGTTTAACACAGCTTCAAAACCACCCCAAAAAAATAACGTTCACACTCCAGGCATCGCCAGGAGACGTATCAAGCTAGCGATAAGCACAAGACATGTCAGCGAGGAAAGATAAAGCTTTTATGAACGTTATAAATGAGCAGTTGTTTATGTCCAGCTATCGGCCGCGATAAACAGTGTTGAGATCATGCGCTTTATGTATTAAATTATTGTACCGTGGGTATTTTGATGAATTATGTTTCCTTTAGATATGTTTTAGATGTTGGTGCCGATTCTCTTGCTCACAAACTTAACTAAATTTTAGTTCAGTGCAGTTTTTTCTTACCATTACATTAAGAAAAGGACAGAAGATAAAATATTAGTTTAGTCTTGTCAAATTACTCCATAGATAATTTAAAAAATACGTCGATTTACTTCAGGTGCAGCTAATTTGACAGGAGTACAGGACTAAACTAATATGTATCTTCTGTCTTGAATGAAATGGAAAGAGAAAGATACACTTTACTTAAATTTTGTTAAGTTTGTGATCAAGAGTATCAGCACCAATGTTTGGGCGCTAGTTGTCAAGTAACTTCCATGGCAATTTATGGGGAGGAGAGGCAAATATCATTATTTTCGTGTGAACGGTATAGGTACTGTAGTTTCTTGTTGCAAACGCGTGAAAAATATTTCTTGTCTCTGCTACCAATTAACATTAAAAATAATTTTGAGACCTAGGAGTAAGCGATTAAAATACGTAGCGTAGGTACCAACTTGATGAATCATTAAATTTTAATTACTTTCAATATATTGTTTTACTTTTGCGCTTTACTTTGTTTCATTATAATTTAACCTATTCCTAGTCTAGTGATATTTCGTTACCAAACGTCACTTTTCCCTCCATAAAAAACGTCAACACTCATAGACAAACCGCAAAATATGGAGCGTCAACAAGCACCATAGATAAGAATAATATGGTGTTAAAAGAACCCCAAAAACTCACATTCTGAAGGAAATAATCCCTAGAGAACGGCGACTACTATCTCTTACCATTTGAAGTACCAAAATATATAGCGGTTATGATAATAAACGGTTTTTTGTTGATATCGGGAAAAAGAGTAGTGTGAACTGGATATGGCAACATTTTTATAGTTCTTTTTTTAAATGGAGTATAATAGTTATTGAGTAGATAAACTTTATGTAGAAATTGCTATATGAATAGCTTTGAGAATTCGTCTGCTTTAATGTGATACACCAGTCACCAATTCATCTATTTACCAGCTGTTCCCGTGTTAAGTTAGGTCCTTATTCACTGCTCAGATCCTTGTGGGACACAACGTGATGTTATGTTGCTTATAGTTCTGAACTATAAGCTGTATTACTGGATAGTTTTATCAAAATCCGTTAAATAATTTCAGCGTGAAAGAGTTACAAACATCCATTCGTTCATCCATACAAACTTCTACATTTATAATATAGACTGTATTTACTGTGTGTCATTTTCGCTGAATTATAAAATTTTAACCAAAATTTTTCCACAAACCTTTTGATTTACGCTGTTCTAACGCCTATGTACTCGTCAATTCGTAACTGAAAGCCTAACATAGCTGAAATCCCATAAAATCGGTTGTCGATGTGTGAGTGTCGTTTCAGCCAATAGTGACACGCGGCGGGTCGTGACCCCGCGTCATTGGTGGGGTCACGCCTCAAGTAATTACTTACTGAAAGCGTGAAGTCTCAACTTAAGTGTAAGTAGGTAGGAGGTGGCAGTGGTTCGTTGTAGGAGGACCTAGAATCATTATGCGTGGATAATTAGGTGTTATAGGTTCCATGTTTCAATCAAATCCAATAGAGGATTTTTTAAACGAAAATTTAAAAATGTAGGCATAAATTATAAATATCTAGCTTTTGCCCGCGGCTTCGCTCGCGTTAAAAAGAGACAAAAAGTAGCCTATGTTACTCTCCATCCCTTCAACTATCTCCACTTAAAAAATCACGTCAATCCGTCGCTCCGTTTTGCCGTGATAGAAAGACAAACATACAGACAGACAGACAGACACACTTTCCCATTTATAAAATTAGTATGGATATCAGTCGCATATTATAAAAATAATGCAGCAAATTAATAGATATTATTATAATTTTCCTTTATAACACTTAGTTAATACTGATACAATACACGTAAATATCAAAAACATATTGTCTGGTCAAATATAATAAAAAAATGCTTTATGCTTAATTTCGCAGTTGTATGCCCGTTGTGTTTTAAATATTCCTACGAAATTTGACTGAAGTACAGTCATAAAATAATGGCGGTTTTCGGCCTTACAGCTATAACATAAATACTTACTGAAATTACGTAGGCAACATAATTGTACTTATACATATTAATACCGACTCCAGGAAAATGCACAATCGTATGGAAATAAGCAGTGTCAATGCAATTAACTTTATTCAACCTTCTTGCATTGTAATTAGGGTTATTTTAGCACAGCTATTTAACACGGCTTCGTCCGGTCTTTGACCTGCATGCACGTTGGTAATGCGACGTAGAAAATCCAGAGACACTTAGCTACTTTGTGCAGTAGTAATTTTTAAGAGTAAAAAGTACTGGGCCCATTTCTTCAAAAAATTAAAAAGAATAATACCAGCCTATAACTGACCCACTGCAGGGCAAAGGCCTCTTCTCATGCAGAAAATAAAATATATATACCTACTAACACTCATGCTAATTTCTACCTCAACAATTTAAAATTAAAATTCATATTTCAGTATCTACCAAAATAGCCTGGCTTTGAAACCCGTTCATTTAGCCCGACCTGCAATGTCAAGGTAGTCTGACCGCTGCGGGAGCGGGGCGGGGTCACAACCCCCTCCCCCCGCTCTATTGATTTTTAGCACGAAAACGCCGCTTTCTTGCTACTTGTCCTGAAAACCGCTGAAAATTTCGCAATCGTACATAGAGTCAATAGAGTGTAGTTACTGAGATTTACAAGGTTTAGTTTTCGATTTTTGTTAGGTTTTAGAGGTGAATACGTTATTTGTGTACACTGTGAAAGTAGCTAAGTAAATTTAGAAAAAAAAATGAATTTTGAAAATATATGTTGTTATTTTTTGTATCATACATTTTAGTACTTATGTTCAGGTTTGATTCCATAATAAAAGTTGTAGAATGTCATGAGCACAATCACGTGTTAATGTATCGTACACTAATTACCAGTCACCCTATATTAATATAGGTCATTTAGTAACCCTCTGCGAGGAACTGCAAGCCTTGTCTCACACAGAGAAAGTGCGAGGTGGATTTCCTGACGTCCTAGGAAAAAAATTGGAGGGGAATTACGGAATTCACTAGATAACCACATTGGTACTTGCCCGCATTTGAACTCATGGCTTTTACGTGAGATTCAAAACAATTCAAAATTTAACTTCAACTCTTTATTAATGGCATTTGTGGAAAACACACCACAATTCTGCCACGACCATGTTTATTTTACAATATCTCAAACGAAGAAAGATTTGTAACAAAAATATATGCAATATGACTGCGATGGTCTCCTCCTTGTGAAGAGACCTGGTCTGTCAGAGCCTCGTCAGTGAATCAGCAGGGTGTACCACGTGCAGGTGAGGTTGGCTTTGACCCTGGAGGTGATGGTAGGGCCACTTACACCCCAATTCAAAATTCAAAGCATGTATTTCACTTAGACCATGTACAGGCACTTATGAATTGTCAAAGTGTCAGTCAGTTTGTCACAAAGTTGAAGCTAATTGCTTGTTCCAAAAAGTAGTATCTCTATGGAGAAGAACAAGCAAGAAACTCCATGGACACTCTTTTCAATCATCAAGTTTTACAATATCTTGGTTACATCACTCGTGTTGCTTCTATTTGTGAAAACAGTGAAGGCAAGGAGCAATAAAAATAATTCTCAGAAATAAAGGATTATACTATGGCAGTTAAGGCGGCACCCCGACCAAAACGCTACGCGCAAGCAGTTTTTGAGTGTTTTTTGGAGCTATCTACTCGTTATTTAAAAGAAATATCAACAAATAAAAAACACAGTAATTTTCTACGTAATCTTGTTTCCACAACGGCAGAGTTATTTTTTATTTTTATTGAGTTTACCTTTAATAAATCTCCTTACAACGAAACCCCAGAAATGAGAAATAGTGAATAGCCGCGTACCCACCTAACGCACAGGCTCGCGAGCCAGCCTCGCGAGCCATATGCCTCGGCTGGTGTGGACGTGCCTCGGCCTGCCTCGGGCGCGCGTTTGCTCGACCGAGCACGGCTCGGCCCCGAGCCATCTGTTGTCGGTAAACTTGACGCGCTCAAAGGTGCCTCAGTGAGCAAACGCGCGCCCGAGGCAGGCCGAGGCACGTCCACACCAGCCGAGGCATTTGGTTCGCGAGGCTGCCGCGCGAGGCTGCCGCGCGAGCCTGTGCGCTAGGTGGGTACGCGGCTAATAATAACATGCATCTCTTGGTAAAGTAAACAATATTTAATTTTGATACTGACACTAATGAATAGACAATTTAATTATGAACATTTTGACACATTTTTTTTTCAAATTGACTAAAATTTTATTTTATACAGATTTTATTCTAAAATATGGGCGTATTCTCTACAGTAACCCCCCGTTCGGTGCGTCAAAGAGGGAACGAATGCTCTAGGCTATTTGGTCAGGGTACCGGCCTTAAGAGAGTTGACCAATCCCAAATGTCAGCGCCCGTTCACGAGCATGATGTATGTCTCGGCACCATTTAGCTTAACCATTTTGTAGAGATGTTGGTGCCGTAATCACTGGACCAATATGACAAGTCGATGTAGTCAGTGCTGACAAAAAAGGAGGAAATTCATAAACAAAAAAACCGGTCAAGTGCGAGTTCTACTCGCGCAACGAGGGTTCCGTTAATTTGTTTTTTAGTGAAATAACTACAAATTTACGGTTTTCGGAGTTTTCTCTTTACTTGTGCTACATGACCTTGCTTCTTGCCAAATTTCACGATTCTAGGTCAATGGGAAGTACCCTATAGGTTTTGAGTTTTGATTCCCTTGAAAATGTCTAAATATGCAATATAAACCGCCGTATCTTTTTATTGCGTTGATTTAGAAACTTGATTTTTTCACTGCTTTGGAAGATAGCAGACTTGAGTATGTGATATTAATTTCAGTTTGATATCTCGACGCGATCCTGAGAAAAAGGTTCTTGACAGACAGACGGACAGACGGACGCCTGATGTGAACTAACTACAAATTTACGGTTTTCAGAGTTTTCCCTTTACTTGTGCTACATGACCTTTCACAATTCTAGGTCAATGGGAAGTACCCTATAGGTTTTGAGTTTTGATTCCCTTGAAAATGTCTAAATATGCAATATAAACCGCCGTATCTTTTTATTGCGTTGATTTAGAAACTTGATTCTTTCACTGCTTTAAGAGATAGCAGACCTGAGTATGTGATATTAATTTCAGTTTGATATCTCGACGCGTTCCTGAGAAAACGGTTCTTGACAGACAGACGGACAGACGGACGCCTGATGTGAACTAACTACAAATTTACAGTTTTCAGAGTTTTCCCTTTACTTGTGCTACATGACCTTGCTTCTTGCCAAATTTCACAATTCTAGGTCAATGGGAAGTACCCTATAGGTTTTGAGTTTTGATTCCCTTGAAAATGTCTAAATTTGCAATATAATCCGCCGTATCTTTTTATTGCGTTGATTTAGAAACTTGATTTTTTTACTGCTTTGAGAGATAGCAGACCTGAGTATGTGATATTAATTTCAGCTTGATATCTTGACGCGTTTCTGAGAAAAAGGTTCTTGACAGACAGACGGACAGACGGACGCCTGATGTCAACTAACTACAAATTTACGGTTTTCGGAGTTTTCCCTTTACTTGTGCTACATGACCTTGCCTTTTGCCAAATTTCATGATTCTAGGTCAATGGGAAGTACCCTATAGGTTCTGAGTTTTGATTCTCTTGAAAATATCTAAATATGCAATAGAAACCGCCGTATTTTTTTATTGCATTGATTTAGAAACTTGATTTTTTCACTGCTGTGAGAGATAGCAGACCTAAGTATGTGATATTAAGTTCAGCTTGATATCTCGACGCGTTTATGAGAAAAAGGTTCTTGACAGACAGACGGACAGACGGACGCCTGGTGTGAACTAACTACAAATTTACGGTTTTCGGAGTTTTCCCTTTACTTGTGCTACATGACCTTGCTTTTTGCCAAATTTCATGATTCTAGGTCAATGGGAAGTACCCTATAGGTTTTGATTTCCTTGCAAATGTCCAAATTTGCAATATAAACCGCCGTATCTTTTTATTGCGTTGATTTAAAAACTTGATTTTTTCACGGCTTTAAGAGATAGCAGACCCGAGTATGTGATATTAATTTCAGCTTGATATCTCGACGCGTTTCTGAGAAAAAGGGTCTTGACAGCCGGACGGACGGACGGACAGACGGACAACAAAGTGATCCTATAAGGGTTCCGTTTTTACCTTTTGAGGTACGGAACCCTAAAAAGAAACAAACATTACTCTTTTATTATTTTAGTGTAGGAAAACTATCTAACTACATAAAAAGCATTTATTTATGTAGGTATATTTAAACCAGTTGTAAGTATACCAGACTTACGCTTAGAATAGTTTTTGTGAAAAATGACGATTATTAATATTGCCATGCATTAATTAATCTTCCCAAAACCAACCCCAACAAACAGCAAGCTCAAAATCTCACACAACATAAGGCCACATTCAAACCAGCGTTTGTACCGCTCTAATAATAACAGCTCATTCACAAATGAGTCTCAACTGACATCAAACAGCACAGAGAACCCGCCCTCATTAGACCTTCCCTTTGATCTCGACCTGCGTAGGCTTTACTCTATCTGCTCTATGTACAGCGTTTATTCTCATGTGTGAGTGAAACCTACATGCATTGTAATAAAGGTCCGTTCATACAGGCTGGTTCGGAGAGCTTCGCCTTCCTGGCCGGAGCTTTTCATTTCATACAGACCGGTGCGAGCTCATGAGAGCATACAAACGGAGCCATTCTGGCTGAGCATGTAATAAAGAATACGGATATTGACTACATCAAAAGTATGACATTCTGTTTAGTCCGTCTGTTAGACAGTCCAAAAATACTGGACACATTTTTTGCTTGATCAAATTAATAACAAAATACAAAGATAAAGAGCATCAAAGTTCCGGAGAGGGGGCTTGTGACGTCACTTCTCAGTAAAAATTATACAAAGGCGTGACGTTTCACGAAACTTCAACGCACAGTATTGTCGTCATTTTCAGTTTACGAGAAAAAAGAAAAAATACGTATCCCAAATTTTTTGATTGTCTAACTGACGGACTAATTACTTTTTTTTTGTCGTCTCGCCTATTGATCATTGAGCGAGCACGGAAGAGTACGTCATCAAAGGCAGCTGGTCGACACCACTTATTGTTTCACACTAACGTTGGGTTTGCTCTTAAGCATTCTCAATATTAATCCTTCGAACCACCTTCGGAAACACGTGATTCGAGACACAATAGATAGACAATATAGCAAGCCGACAGCCGGCTTTCACTTGGTCGTCGAAAGGTTAACAAAAGTGTAATTTAAAAATAAACCCTATTACTTAACCTTATAATTCAAAACTCTGTTTTGAACGTGATTAAAAATGTGGTCTTCTCTTCGAGCCGGTCTGTGTGAACGGACCCTTTCTTTGTAAGTCTGGAAGATTTTCAAGGGGACCTTAGTTTTCTTTTTATAAAAGGAATGTGTTTGTGAAAACTGTTTGTGGCTGTATTTTCTTACGTAAAGTTTGTATATCGTTACCCTGGACTAGAATTTCCCCAGTAGATACCAAATACGTTCTTTGTTTGAGGTAACACACAGACAGAGTTAATTTTGCATTTATAGCTTACTACTACTTAAATGTTTTCTGTTGCTTCTCCCGTCCATTCTCGTAAAAACTACTACTATATTTTTCTATGTTCAATAGCTGTTGGCCCTCCATAATCTATATATATAAAACAAAGTCGGGTTTGTTACAACACTTAAAACTCGAGATCGGCTAGACCAATTTTCATGATTTTTGGTTCGTTGGATTTGTCCCCGCCCCGAATAGCAGAATACATCTTAAAAATAATGAAAAATCGACGAGAACATAATTATGAAAGATGAATCATTTTCCCTTATAGTTAATTCTAAATTCAATTAAAGATTGAAAATTTAAGAGAACAATAGTATTAGGAGCGCAGTAATGTGAAGTGATAATGTGAGAAAATTTAAAATACTGAGATACTTAGTACTTAAATCAATCAAAAGTACTAGGCGCGCAGTTGTGTGAAGTGGTTAATAGAAAATGTGAGCGCAATTTTAAGAAAATATATGTTTATGAACTTAAATAATATCCATCCATACTAATATTATAAATGGGAAAGTGTGTCTGTCTGTCTGTCTGTTTGTCTTTCTTTCACGGCAAAACTGAGCGACGAATTGACGTGATTTTTTAAGTGGAGATAGTTGAAGGGATGGAGAGTAACATAGGCTACTTTTTGTCTCTTTTTAACGCGAGCGAAGCCGCGAGCAAAAGCTAGTTATAAATAAATAAATAAACATTATTTCTTAAAAAAAAATTGAGACCTGTAAAAATAAACAAAAGCCAAATAAATGAGTGTTAAGTTCGGTTTGTTTTTCCAGGTCTCTCTTTTTTTGCAATATTTAAAAAAACGTTTGTTTTTTACTTCTTACATGTACTCTGTCTTAATGCGAATAATCCACAACAAGCGTTCCAAATAAAGGTTTTTAGAGAGAAACCTCGAAAAAAATTTGCAATCTATAAAACATAAATGCCTACACTTTAATCATCTCAATCAGATCCGGTAAGCAAGCTAAGGTTGCAAGGGGATGATCCGCTTCATCCCGTTGGTCCCCATTCATCCGACCATCCGGCTCTGTCCTTTGATCCGGGCCGGTACTCGGCGGTTGACGCAAATTGTAAGCTAGGCTTATTGGAAAATATTGGAGGATTGGAGGATTACGGTTTTTTATTAAGTGTTGGTTATGTAGGTAGGTTTATGTAGTTATTTGATGAATGAAAATGCAGGTTTCAGGTAACCCGCACTGGGATTACGTATCTTGCAGAAGCCGAGCGATCGCGATAATTTAGCAATATAAACGTCAATTCGCGATAATTTAGCAATATAAACGTCAATTCAAAATACGTCAAGTCAAATAGCAATCTAGCG
Organism: Athetis lepigone; assembly: GCA_033675125.1. Taxonomy (NCBI): domain Eukaryota; kingdom Metazoa; phylum Arthropoda; class Insecta; order Lepidoptera; family Noctuidae; genus Athetis; species Athetis lepigone. The sequence goes on from CM066243.1 coordinate 5,514,578, forward strand.
ATAGTGCTGCCTCTGTGGAGCAATCAGTTAACTAAAATATGCATTTTTCGTTTGGTGGTTTCGTATTTAGTATGGTTTTTAAGAGTAAAGTTAAGTTTTTTTGTTAAAGGTGATATTTAATTAGTTCCAGCGATTGCTACTTTATTGTCATCGTAGCAATAAGTGCATTAGAACAATCAGCGAGCGATTAGCAACCAAAGGTTCATACATAATACGATTTTTTATGACGTTAAGCGATTAATCTCGCGATCACTATAAGGGTTTTGGTATTCACTGTAAGCCAGTAAGTGCATGTTTTAAATAAATAAATAAATAAATCACTGCGCAAATATTGCTGATTGCTGTTTCATAGGTAATAACCCCGCCGGTTGGTTGCTTATTTTAGATACTGAATCGACTAGTTCATGACCTATTTTACTTGACAATGTCGATTTCTATTTGTGAAAGAAAGTTTGTAATTGAATCAAATCTTTCAGAGATTATCACTCACAAACGTATGGTTATGTAATATTAGATAGATTAGAAGATCAAGTTGTCTCACGCTAAAAATTGTTCTTGTACCGTGAGTATCTTAAACATACATTCACAAACATCAAAACAACTAGACATGGTACACTGTAGTGCATACTAAAATGGTTCCATTCCAATATTATACCAAAACATACAAAAAAAAACAGAATCCCCAACTTTTCTGGTCTTGGTTTTCTGGGTTGGGTTTTTTTTGTCTGGTCTGGGTGATATTGATTTTATTCACTTTAAACGTACGGTCATAATGGAACGAGTAGGTTCGGCAATACAGTGTAATAAACATAAGTGCAAATATTTATGTTTATCACAGTCGGCTAAAAAGTAGTGAGGTGTGAGCCTACGCGATTGTATCTAACGCTTGCTACGGCGTAGCTCACGCGCTACGAGAGTCAATGGGGTTAATAAAAGGACGTTTCTCATTCTGATCCACACTTTGATGTCAGAATGCCTGGCCACTATCTTTTTATGATTTTTACTGTTCAACGAGGTATTAAATAATACAATTTAGGTATCAAATAGTATCAAAATGGTATTGTAATTTGATAGTTTCTAAACATTAAATATCGCTCTTGGTCCAGAGGTTCTGACGCTAACCTTTTCGTGGCATTATCATTGTGCTACGCTTTCTTTCATATTTATTTGGGTTTATGATTACTCGTAGTAAGTTCAGGATCATTTAAAACGTAATTTCCATGTCATATTTTAAACCTTTAGGGGTCCAATTTTCAAAAAAATATTTTCTTATAGATAGTTACTCTTCATAAAGAACACACCCACCAAGTTCCATCCCTCTAGGACCAGCGGTTTGCGCTGTGCGTTGATAAATCAACAGTCAGTCTTGAATCAGTCAGTTTATTATACAGTGTGTCCCCGGATAAGGTGCACAAACGAAAATGGGTGAAACTAGACTACAATAATTATCGATAAAAAAAAGAGAGAAAAATTATTAAAATTAAATTGTATTTAATATTTTTATGTTCTAAATTAACACGTTTATGTTCAAAATAATGAAAAAAAATGTTTTTCTTCCTCCTGACTGCTTTTATGTACTTTTTTTATTTACCATACAGTGTTAATATTTTGGCATCACTATTGTTTTTATTCGAACAAAATCCACGCAGTTTGAGCAAAAAATAAAAAATCTATATTAAATACAATTTAATGTTAAAAAAAAACTATCTTTTTTTATCGATAAATTGTAGTCTACTTTCACCCATTTTCGTTTGTGCACCTTATCCGGGGGGACACTGTAATTACCAGCTATTGCCCGCGACTTCGTCCGCGTGGATTAATAGCTTCCGTTCCCGGGGGATTTCCAGGATGAAAACTATCTTATGTCCTTTCTCGAGTCCTAGACTATATCTGTACCAAATTTAATTCAAATCGGTTCAGTGGTTTAGGCGTGAAGAAGCGACAGAGAGACAGAGTTACTTTCGCATTTATAATATTAGTACGGATTCAATTTTAAAAGACATGACAAGATGGTTCATATTTAGTTAATTACCTGAACAATTGGTGTATATGTACTAGTCCCCAACATATTCGCCACATTAGTGTAGTTATCTAGCATATCACACAAAATAATATGAAATCAGTAAGCCGACCAGTTAATTACGGGAAGTGAACCACGCTTGTCGTAATTAGCGAGACAGGTTGATGCGGACAAACACGGGTGTGCTAGCTAGTTTAAATATTGTTGCCGAGAGATGTGTAGAGGATACCTAGTTGTTAATTTAGCTAGATTTGTTATTTACATCTCAAACCCAAAAGGGTAATTTTAATAGGCGAAGAAACATTGTGATGACAACTTTTATCACATTTAGGTTTAAGTTTGCGTATAGAATTTATATTTTCCATGGAAAAAAAAAATTGGGAATTACACATATTTTCATACAAACTTTCATCCGCTAGGGATTAGATGTTAAATTTCCAAAAATCGTTTTTAGGGTTCCGTGCCCAAAGCGTAAAACGAGACCCTATTACTAAGCCTCCGCTGTCTGTCTGTCTGTCTCCAGGCTGTATCTCATAAACCGTGATAGCTAGAAAGCTGAAATTTTCACAAATGATGTATTTCCGTTGCCGCTATAACAACAAATACTAAAAATTAACAAAAATAAAATATTAAGGGGGTCCCCAAACAACAAACGTAATTTTTAAGCACTTTTTACTCGATCTTAATAAACAAGTAGAAACTTGTCTATTATATAGATGATAGTACGGAACCCTTAGTGCGCGTGTCAGACTCGCACTTGGCCGGTTTTTATTATTTGCTTTTGCGACATAAATATAAACTTAGTACAGTGCAACTTTCCTGTTTCAAAGACCGGTAGTTTTGACTGTGCATTGATTTCCACCAAAAACCCGTCTCTTTAAAAGATGTACTTACCCATTGATATAGAAAGCTGCTATACCCTTATAAAAAATATTCTTTAATCAAATTGCTAAACTCCAGAGATAAATGTGTTTCGACAAGAGAAAAACATAAAAAAAAAATTGATAAAGTCTATTTTATTTTATTTCATTTATTTTGTTATCGCCACATTAAGGACACAGAACATTTAAGATAAAAAAGTATGTGCATATTTATATTTTACAGTACCCCACTATTCGTTCTAAAGTCTGTATCCGAAATCAAATATTAGTTAAACCGCCTAAATAGGCGCGCAGTTAATTAGCGGGATTGAACCGCGATACCCGCGCTAATTTACTAACACAACCTGTCGGCAGACAACAAATACATTGGTTGAAATTACTGAAACTGGGCTACAGTGGGGCTTAGCTTGATGGTTTGTAGGCTATTTTTTGTGTAATTCTGTTCATTTTCTTCTGATAAAAGCTATTTTTGTTGTTACTTATTTCAATGTTGAAAAGTCATAGAATAAAAGTCATTGTTTAAATGATATTAGATTTTTTTTTTTTTACAATTACTAACCTTTTACTATATTTGAATAACAATTGTATTGAAAGAGTTTTGAAAGAAAATCCTTACCTCTGTGTTGAGAGCTAGTTTCTAAAACATAATGATTTTTCTTTATTTGAAACGAGGTTTCGAAAGAACAAAAATGATTTTGTGTTCGCAACTTGTTTACAAAGGAAATGATTTTGGACTAGATTAATAAATAGTTTACTTTTTTTGTATAGCTGCTTGCTTATACTATAGTTACCAAAACCATTTTTTTCATCTCAGTGCACTTTGCTTACTACTACTGTTGATTTTTATTTCGTACCTAAAGGCGACACTAACGCTAATTGTAGGGAGATTTTAAACTAAGTATTACTTTGTCTTGCTCATAATTTGATCTCTAGAATTAGTTACCAAATGTTTTCCCAAAAGCATCTCAATTTAAACCCCAAAAAGTAATCACACGTAACTCGAATGAAATCCAAACATTTTAAGCACAAATAAAGATCGGATAACAAATCGGAACGGGGTGTCGATAAGTGGTATAAAACCCGTATTATAGATGAACCATTTCATCCTGGCCTCCATCAAACCCCCAAATTACTTCTCTAGTTCCTTAAAATCGCATAGTTAGGGGGGAGAGGGAGGTCAGGGTAAAATGGTCGTCGATTACGACTCGGATTGTCAAGTCCTCGAGTGGCAGAAAATCGCATCAGTGATCGAATAGGGATGCGACTCGCGGTTTTTTCGGATCTCGTTTGCATTTCGATAGTGAGGGGATTATTCGTAATGCGATCAGATTGCCGTCGGTGTTGTGTTTGTGTATTTATGTGTGTTCGTTTGTGTGTTCATCTTGTGCGAATGCGTGATGTAATTTTGAGTAAGATTTGGGTGGGTGGAACGTTATTTGTGAGTGTGGTTGATTTTCGTTTCTATAAAATAATAATTTTGTGTAAATTAAGAATGAATGGCACCGTGACAGTTAATTTGTAAAAGAATTGAAATTTGATGTGTATTCTAAAACAAAGCTGTTTGATTGAGCCTCTAATGCCGCGTAAATGCATAGGTACCGAGCCTAATAGCCGATGTCCTGATATATCAAGAATAGAACCTAACTATAATTAATTTTGTTTTTTTTTATCAATTTTCACACATTTACTCTGTGCTTTTGTTGTCGTTAAAACGAGATTGTAGTTTTTTTTACGTTTTTAAGTAGTAAATAAATTTGGTTTATTTACCGTGGTACCATAAGATAGTACCATTAAAGGTACTACAGCAATTTTTTATGAAATTAGCCTTAAATTACACTTGAAAACCAAACGGAATCTATAGGAAATGATCTACCAAGTTATTTAATCGAAGCTTAATCGGAGGTGGCGAAACAAGCCCTATAATCTTCAGATTAGTGGCTGTTCTACAAACGTTTCGAGGGAGCGGTTAAGCCCTTCTTATCTCAACCCTTCGTGATGACAGCTTAGAACGAATGATAACGTTGTTTTTAAATAAAGAAGCTGGCAGTTTAGAACTGAGAGTGCCATGGATACGGCAAAGAATCACTTACAAAGAAAATAAAGGTTCTCTATCCGTACTGATATTATAAATGCGAAAGTTACTCGGTCTGTCTGTCTCTTCTTCAGGCTTAAACCACTGAGCCGATTTGAATGAAGATATAGTCTGGGACTATAAAAAGGACACTGACAAACTCACCAGGGTCTGAAATAACTATGGGCGTGCCTCAAGGTTCAATATTGGGTCCGTTCCTATTTCTTGTGTATATAAACGATTTACCCCTACTGCTACAAAATGAATCGAAAATGGTGTTATTTGCAGATGACACATCATTAATTTTTAAGATAAACAGACGATCACATAATCTCGACGATGTGAATAACGCTATTTTTCAAGTCCAAAACTGGTTTACAGTGAACAATTTGGCTCTAAATGAAAAGAAAACTAAATGTATTAGATTTATTTTGCCAAACGTTAGAAGTAGTGAATGTGACGTCATATTGAATGGAGAAAAACTAGAATTTGTTAGTGAAACGGTTTTCTTAGGAATCACGCTAGACGAGAAGTTGCAATGGGGGCCTCACATAACATCTCTTGCGGGACGGCTAAGCTCAGCAGCTTATGCTGTAAGAAAGATACGGCAATTGACAGATGTAGAAACCGCACGTTTGGTCTATTTTAGTTACTTTCACAGCATTATGTCGTATGGCATTTTACTGTGGGGTAGGGCTGCTGATATTGAATCTATTTTTATACTACAAAAAAGAGCTGTCAGAGCCATTTATAACTTACGTCGTTGCGAATCTCTTAGAGAACTGTTTAAAACGATAAATATAATGACGGTACCTTGCCAATTTATTTATGCGAACATCATGTATGTAAGAAAAAACCAACATATCTTTAGTAAAGTAGGTGATAGGCATAATTTTAATACCAGGAATAAAGATAAACTAGCTCAACCATATTTTAGACTGTCCAAAGTAAATACATCTTTCATGGGGTACTGTGTTAAATGTTACAACAAAATTCCTTGTGATATATTAAAACTAAACGAAAGGAAATTTAAAACATATATTAAGAATAAATTATGTCAACAAGCATATTATAAATTGGAAGATTACATTCAAGATAAAAATGCTTGGAAGCATGCTGGTCCAGCTCCATAGGATATTTAATCCACAGTGTAGACAAAACCAAACTGGTGGCTAATTAAAACTGATAATGATTAACTACTTTTACTTTTACAATTATAAATTAGACACAATTCTTTGTTCTAATAGTTGGAGGCGCTGGCTCACACATTATTTTTCATTTTTTGAGGAAGGTAATTTATTTGTAAATGTGTTACACTAAATGTTCGTGAACTTGATTAGCTTCCATTTCCTAATTAATTTTAATTTTAATTATGTTTATATACTCTTTTGACGGAAATGGTTTTGACATTATATACATTCTTTTCGTCACATTTACCAATGTACAATTAATAATATTGTAACAACATTATTTTAAAAGAGTAAGTATGGAGTTTCTTGCCCATTCTTCTCCATACGTATCAACATTTCCGAATGGGCGGTAGATTCACTTTTGTTTTATAAGTATGACGTTTCAAAGTGCCTTTTTTGGGTCTAATGGAAATAAATGATTTGACTTTGACTTTGACTTTGACATAGGATAGTTTCCATTCCGGAAATCCCTCGGGAACGGGAACTGTTAATCCACGCGGACGAAGTCGCGGGCAAAAGCTAGTTCAAAATAAAACAATATTTACTTATTTATCTCTCATCATCTCCTTATCCCTTTCTCTACTATTTATGTTGGGATCAGTTACTGGGTACTCGATATCCTTTGGTTAGACTGATTATCAGACTGTCTAGCTTCTGGAATGTCCGTAACGACTGTCAAAATCTACGGATGATAACCAGAACCAATGGATTAAAGTGCTTTTCGAGGCACGGGAAGTTAGTGATGGTCTAGACAAACATATGAATTAGAAACGAATTGAAAAAGTCACTTTAGTACTTGCTCGCTTTTCGCAGAGAGGCGGATTTTTTAACCACTGGTCTATCACGGCACTACGATAGAAAACCTCTACGCGTTTGTTCTAAATAATATGCAAAGCGTGAACGGTTCCCAAACTGCAATTAGCAGCATCGTACTAGAACCGAACGTCAAATTAAAGAAAGTTATTTTCAATTCGGAAATCCTTACGCCGAGTTAACGGAATTCATACAAAAAGTACGGAATTCCGAGGGGCGGAACCACCTGTGCATAATCCGCATACTTTCACGGCTCTATGATACAGGCTGGTTTAAAAAGTCAGTTTGATATTTTTTGTCTTTTTGGAGTGTGTGAGTTTAATGTTCTTGATTGGAATGAAAACGATGGTACTAGAGGTGGTTTTTCTTACTAGAATAATATACAGGTAAGTAAATTAATCTGAACAGATAACGCACGTTTTCTTATTAAACCTTCGAACAGACGTGGTTCGAGACACAATAGTAAGACAATAGCAGCGCAGACCCAACCAACCAACCGACAGCCAGCAATCGGTTGGTCGTCGAAAGGTTAAATCTGGACATTAAAAAAAATGTCTCTTACACTTATTGCACTCTGGCTAATTTACTAATTACATAATTACAATTTAACCGGCCAGAGTTAAAGTTACCAAAAACTGCTTTTGTGTGAAACTTTTTTGTATATTTTATTTTTCTAGTTTTACTGCGTCATTTATGCCCTTACTAATAATTACTGTGTAAAGTTATGTAATGAATAAAGCCTGTGTAACCATACATTTTTTGACGATCATAACTTTATGCAGCGATACCTGTCATAACTTTATGCAGCGATTATTAGTAAGACGCTCAGTATTTTTAAATTAAGTATTCCTCCAATAACATAACGAAGAAATAAAAAAACAAATTTTAAATTGGTTCAAGGGGTAATATTTACATTTCTTTATTTAATTATATTAGTGTAAGTATAGATTTTATCATTTTAGTCTGTCGATATAACGCCACAGCCTGTATCTCGCAACTCGATCCCGTGGGAGCGGCAGACGCATCATTTCGTCCAATATTCCTTAACCAGGAAATAACTGTTTTTGTTGGCGCACTGGGTACGGAATAAATCATATGAGTACGTTTCATAAGTAAGAAGGTTTCCTGATGTAGTGATTATTGAAAGTTGCGGTGAAGTATTGGAATAAACTTCGTAAAAATATTCTTTAAGTGGCAGAGTTTATTGAGTAATATTCTTGCGCAGTAATATATTGTACTTCTACAGTTTTGTATCAATAAGCATTTAAGAAAAGAATATTTCTAGAACGGACATTTTTTTGTTGCATATTTGATGGGCCTTTTTGGTGTTTGACTTATTAATCAGTTGAGCTCTGTGGCTTGTATCCCATGTACTCAATTTTGAGTAAAAAACACATTATGTACGCCTATTATAATAATCAGAAACAAATCTAATTGACTCCAATAAGAAAATATACTATTACTATTTTAAAAAACCATTACACACTTATTCTACCATAACCGATAATTACTAGTTCCATATCAATCGCTACCCCACTTATTAGCCACTGTTTGTCTATGGGAATGTTGTCCAAACTTTTTTTTCCATTTCCTGATGCGTGATTTGTACGCTGTCAGCGAAAACATTTGGTTTTCGAACGTCACCTGTTCGCTAGTTCCCACGAAATGGGTCGCACTCGCATGTGTTCTAATTACAAAATCTGCATAGAATTCGATTATTTAAATGTCTTTCCATTCCATTGTTTGAAATCGGTTCGGGCTTTGAATTTGGAATTTGGGTTAATGGTAGTTAGTTTGCAGTGTAGAATTTTTTACTAATGGAATATTTTTTTTTGAGGGAATGTTTTATTTTTCATTTTTACAATTTGTGTTTATGGTTTCCTACTGCCGAACGTGTGGTTCGGTTACTGGCTCTGGCAAAAATGTTATTGGCTACATTAAGACTTTCTGAGCAACAGATATAAATTGACAGCACGTTTGAAAATTGGCGGTGCCCTGGAAAGTAGAGTACTTTCGTATACTTACATAAAGTCCCGATTGTGATTTCTAGATCTTTGACGGTCATAACGGGTAGACGTCAGAAGTCAGAAAGTATTTTATTCAGTATTTCAATTACTGGATTGTGTAGGACTGATAAGAAATCAGTTAATTTCTGCTTAGACTACTAGTCGACTCAATTTTAGTTGGGATAAGGCCAAAGAAATGACGGTGGTCATTTATTACTTTATTCCATATTCTAAAATGCTAATCATTTGTTTTAACAGAAATAGGTATATCCATACTAATATTATAAATGGGAAAGTGTGTCTGTCTGTCTGTCTGTTTGTCTTTCTTTCACGGCAAAACGGAGCGACGGACGGAGCGACGGATTGACGTGATTTTTTAAGTGGAGATAGTTGAAGGGGGCGCGGTTCTGCGGATGGCGAGCGATGGGTAGCTCGCCGCCCGGCTAGGACCAGGACCGCGTAGACGGCGCGTTTTGTTCCACGCGCGCCTCAAAGAGAAGGAGTCAGCACAGGAAGGGGCCCAACAGGGCCAACGCCTGCCGGGGTTGCGGAATGTTTATAATAGTTACCGTGACCCTGGAACATAAAGGGCAATCGAAGGAACATGAGTGGGTTTTAGTCAGTAAGAGTCTGACACGCCTTCCCGTCGCACCCAGGACGGGAGCAGTCATTGGATGATTTCCCACTCACCAAAAAAAAAAAAAAGATAGTTGAAGGGATGGAGAGTAACATAGGCTACATTTTGTCTCTTTCTAACGCGAGCGAAGTCGCGGGCAGAAGCTAGCAATATCATAACCGTCAATAAAGATACGAGAAACACTTTATTCCGACAAATAATGTCGCTCCGTTTTGCCGTGAAAGAAAGACAAACAGACAGACAGACAGACACACTTTCCCATTTATAATATTAGTATGGATATACCTATTTCTGTCATTTGAAGCTCTTAATTTTCGTGTAAAAGTTTTTGCCTATAAAAGTTTTATAGCCCACAAAACGTATTTAAGTGTTTTCCCAATATTTCAATAAAATAAGACATAAAACTTAAACAAGGTGGTTTGTTACTGATAACTACTGATAAGGGGCGTTAAAATTTAATTTATTGTGGCGTTCTCTATACTTTTGAAGAAATTATAATTTCGGAGACGTTTAAAAGAGGAGTTTGTTAAAACACGTTTAATAATTACGCTGATGCAAAAAAGGTGTAACCAGTTTTTTTGTAGAAAGTGTTATTAAAAATAATAATACCAGCCTTGGGCAAAGATCTCTTCTAAAAAAGCATAAGCATTGATCACCACGCTTACTCAAGGCGGATTGGCGATTTCGGACTCATATTAACTGCAAGTCAGGGTTTCCTCACGAGTTTTCCTTCACCGATGTCTGTGATGTCCAAGATACATTTTAGAAAGTACATATGAATTGAAAATGTCACATTGGTACTTGCCCGGATTTGAACCCAAAACCTTTTGTATGAGAGGCGGGCGCCTTAACACTAGGCCATCACGACACTTGAAAATATTGTATTTTTTATATTATTGATTATTGAATTGCAAACTACGGCACAGTTCACCTGGTGTAAAGTAGTCACCGCTGCCTATTATTAACAACTGATAATTTTACCAAACGCTGGTATAATTATTATTTATAATTATCTAGGGCGCATGAATCTGCAAATGCGTGAACTTCCAGAGACAAAGTTGTATATTGTCTTCTGTGCTTGAAATTACACCAGTAGCCATGAGTGAACATGTAACCGTACCGCAGTACCGCCCGAAGTGACGAAAGTGCCTGGAATGGACAGAATTTATTTAGATATAATATGGATGGCAGTTTTCAAGTAAGTAGGTCTTTTGTGTCACAAACATTTTACCAAAAATCTTGAGCCTAATCCACAAAATATTTTATTAGAAAACTAAATATCCAATTAGATTTAAATAAAAAATACCCACGATATAGTTGTCTACAGATCATTCATTATACAAGTTCCGCGCCAAGACATCAAAGCGCCGGAACAACCCACCCACATGTCAAAGTTTTCCACGACAATTGTACAGAAATGTCCATAAAATTAATTGTCATTAATGTAACAACTTTCACACATCCCACCGTCCGAAATTACCGTGACACTGCCCGTAATGACCAACGTCTCTTTTATCTCCAATTACCAATTTAATTTTACTGACCAAAAAATAAAACATCATCGAAAAATGACCTTAACTGTAAGGCATTAAGAACGTATGGTAAGTTGAACTGGTGGTAAATGTAACGTTGTTCGAATTTTGACGTCTCAATACTCGTTGACAGCTGCGGTCAGCCATTTTGTTTTTTTGACAGATTTACGATGTCCACCCACAGTTGGCATGCGACCAACTTTTTATGGGCAATATTACATGGGTATTAATGTTTTCCTATTGTGAATTGTATTGTAATGTCATTATTATATTGTAAAGGAATATTGTGCAAAGGTTGATAGGCGTTTAATTTCGAATGACGGTTGTCTTTGATGATTTGTGTCTTGGATTTAAAAAAAAATGTATCTTCATTTACAAATGCTCATGATACACGTGCCGTCTAAGCTTATTCCATAATTTACGGTTCCGTTCCGTTTCATTCAAAATCTATTCGGTAATAATGCGTTGCCCGTTCTAGATATTTCTCGTAAGTTGTCAATTATAAACTTAGGTATAAAAACTACCAGAAAAAACTTCCTGTGTGATATTTAAGAATGCTATTGGTTACACTACTTACTTCCATTTAGCTTTAAAAGCATAAAGCCCAGGTTTTCTGGATAGACTATACTTTTTGTAAAACCCAAAAACACAGCATAAGAGGAGTCTCTCCACAAGGACTACTGCTGTATTTTTAGTTATTCTGGTGAAGTACTGCCACCAGTTCTCTTCTGCCGAAAACAGCGATTTCTGTGTGAAGGTTCAAAAGAAGGTGTCTGTGAAATTACAGGGACATATTTAAGACTCTGATATATGCATCTGCAACGTCTCTGGCAGATGCGGTGTCCACTTACCATAAAGGTAACCGATGCCGGAATTTCTGAAAATGTAGGGACATAACAATAACAATCAATGACTTAAAAAGGAGGAAGGATAACAATCCAAAGCCCGAATCTAATTATAGTGAAGACCTACAACTACCACTAGGGCATGTTACCTACTTACTCGCACAACTATCTCTACAATAGAAAAAGTTACAATTTCGTTTCCGTCTTTCGTGACTTAACTTCCGTTTGCTTCGAGGCTTCTTATTAGGGTGACCATTTCTTGGTTAATAAAATTTTATAATAAGTAGTGAATTGGATAAAAGTTCTCATTTGGCGACCGCGTACAAGTTTTGCAAGACGGATGATCTCATCAAGATCTGGTCCCGTTTTATGCGGGTGGCGCAGGACCGATGTATGTAGTAATCTTCGAGGGAGGCCTTCGTCTACCAATGGACGTCTTTGGGCTGATGATAATGGATAGTTTTAGACGGAGATTCAAATTTTTTCGTGGAACACTCGATTAAATATTCAAGTCGTCTCAGTTATATCATGAAGATCGATCTCATATACTCTAGTTTTCATCATTTTCTCCCTAGCCTTTTCCCAGCTATGTTGGGCTCGGCTTCCATCCTAACCGGATTCGGTTGGGTACTAGCGTTTCACGTGAAGCGACTGCCTATAAGACCTTCAAAACAACATCTGATGACGTAAAAGAATGACAAAAAAACAATGTTTTTCTGTACATTACAAAGTGAATATTTACCTCAAGATCCTTTCAAGTTCATGTTCAACTGTCTACACCCAACGTGGTCACCTCACAATCATCGGAGTAGTCACCGCAATAGTATTACATGTCAAACGCAATCCTCTTACCCCCCTCCCCCCTTTGCTCGCCTTTAACCGCCAGTTTGTAAGGCTTCACGCAAAACTTAAGTAGTGGTGCCCCGAAGATTTTTATAAGATTTAGTGTAACTGACAGATTGTTAGTGTTGGTAAAGATAACCAATGGTGTTAATTATATTGTTCACAAACTAGACTATTAAGTTCAGTGCATCTTTTTCTTTCCACTTCGCTAAGAAAAGGACAGAAGATAGATATTAATTGGACCTGACAAATTAGGCAGCGCCTGAAGTAAATCGACTTATTTTTTAATCGCGTCTAAATTATATCTATTGAGTGTCATAATTTTTGACAGGTATAAACAAATATTTTATCTTTTGTCCTTTTCTTAATGAAATGGTAAGAAAAAGAGGCACTGAACTTAAATTTAGTTAAGTTTGTGAACAAGGGAATCCGCACCATTGTGAAGAAGTCTAAACCTATTAAAAAATCTATTATGAATGAGTTGTGGTCAAATTTGACCGTAAAGAAGTCAAAAGGCCATAATTCTTCAAAATTTAAGTTTTTAAAATAATTTTTGCCCTTCAGAACGCTTACTTCGGAACACGCTTACTCCAGGGATTTACGGTTTTTTGAGGGAAGTTTAGCTCACAGCCAATTCAGGTTAAAAAAAACCACGAGGTAAACAGTTACTTCGTGGTTTTATTAACTTTTAGCCAGATAAACAGTTTCATTACAATCCAGTCTACAACACCAAAAAGATATAAATGAATGCTTTGCACGTCGAAAATAAAAGCCAATAAAAATCCTTAGATATGTTATTCATTTCTTGAAAAATTATCTAAGTAATCTCTTTCCTGAAAATGATAAATCAGTACAGTAACTTATTAAACATTAACTTTCAAATGTTTTGAAAATTTTATCATACGAGACTTCAAACAGATGTGCGTTTTTTTACATACTGTTTTTCCTTTACGGAATTTTAAACTTTCAAGTCCAATATTAAGAATCAAATCGCTGTAACAATACTGTTTGTACAAAATCTTTATTACCAACAATTGTAAGTCTTATTTCTAGTGACTCTTAAGTTCATTTTTGTATGATAAGTAAAACCAAACAGTGACGTAACAAACAATCAAACGATTTTCAATTTTAATCCAAATACATAAAGTCTATCTTTAAATAAGCTGAATTTTTAAGTGATTTATGAAGAAAATGAACTAAAACTTATTAATAAACTACAAGAATGTGAGAGTGGAAGTGAGGTTAAGGGTGAGTTCCGCCATTAGGGTGTTTGAACATCTCTAATGGTTCCTGAAAGATATACCTTAGGGTAAAGGTGACGTCACAATACGCATGGAGAATACCCATATGCTGAAAACGTGGTTATGGAAGTTAGGGGAATAGGATATGCACACATAATGAGTTTAATGCAAATAATGAGTTCCTGCTACATTCCAAACGACAGGCCTTAGAACTCAAAAAAAATGTGCAGTATTATGTAGTGCAGAAATTATGATGGGCTCATGCAAAAGATTGCAGAAAACCGGATAATTACCAATGTGCTATTATGTAACAATAGCAAGTTTCATGTCTCTAGGACCAGCGCAGCGGTCTGAGGTGTCTGTTGATGTATCAAAAGTCAGTCAGTTTGACATATCAAGAGTCAATCGATCAGTCAGTCTCTTTTTGTAAGACTTAGAGAACCTTATTGCGATAATAATGTTGCGGAATGTTTATAATAGTTACCCCTGGAACATAAAGGGCAATCGAAGGAACATGAGTGGGTTTTAGTCAGTAAAAGTCAGACACCTCCCGCCGCACCCAGGACGGGAGCAGTCATTAGATGATTTCCCACTCATCAAAAAAAAAAAAGTTCAACAACGGTTTTCTATACGAATTCATATTGTTTTATTATTATTTACATTTTTAAAAGTCATATGTAACCATATATTATCGCCTCTTAAATTTATGTCCCTCACCTTACATGCTGTATACCATTTAAACCATCGAACACGCGTGATTTGAGACACAATAGAAAGACAATAGCAGCCCGACAGCCGGCTATCGGTCGGTCGTTGAAAGGTTAAGAATGCTGTGCCATGGTATACCGCCGTTTACCCGAATTTTATTTGCCCTAATTTCATTTGCCATAATAGTCAACAGCCATAATATCATACGACATAATACTCATTTGCCCTACTCTCATTTGCCATAATAGTCACGTGCCAGAATCATTGTTTCCCATAAAGTCACTTACCATAACATCATTTGCCATAATCATTGTAAGCCATAATTATCACATGTCCTAATTATCACATGCCATAATTATGATATGCCATAACATAATTTGCCATCGACATCGGGTGTATAACGGTTGTTTATATCAAGAGAAATTGGATGCAATTGGGACTTTAGGGCACCCCGACTCGGACAGGTTAGGTTAGAAGGGGATGGCGGGGTCGTGTGAGCGAGCGAAGCGAGCGAATAGACCCCGCCATCCCCTTCGTGGTTATTTTTTTATAAACCACACAGAAGTAGGAGCCCCGCGAAGCGGGGCTCCGTCGACCTAGCCCACCATCAACCATGCACAGAAAAAAAAACCATTACGGGGCTTAAATATTTGTCTAATACTTGTTATGCCATTTAACCCTTAATTTGGCAAGGACTATTTTTTCTCGAATTTTATATTTTACTGTTATTTTCTGGTTTATTATGATCCCAGAGGAGAGAAAAAAATAATAAAAAAATACTAAATGTTACATTTTTTGCGAAAATCTGTGTACTCCAGGGAGTACATTGCCAGGTATCGCGTAAACTACGTCTCAGTATGTTTGTACTATGTGTAGTACAATGCCAAGATATTGATAATATTCATTTTGTCAATTTATTACTTTATTTACGAAAATAACGTTACAAGCAACAATAATTTAGTGTAAAATTGACAACAGAAAATGCTCTTGTAGTTTTTTCCTACCACAAACAGATACATGTAGCTCTTCACGTAAAAAACTTGGGTGCTTCCCTCTTCGCAAAGCCTACAGCGTAATTATTTTATTTCCCTTTTCTGAAAAATTTCCAATATTGCGTCGAGCCTGATGCTGTCATCCGGTCGTTCAGCAGTAGAAGAAGTTGAAGCTCTTTGGAGATGGAAATAGAAAGAGTGGCTTGTCATCAGAACTAAAACATTCAGCTAATTTGTACAATACTGGACGCAGAATAAGTACTTCCCAAAGATTTGTTATTATGAAGTAATTATGCTAACACAAGAAAGATTATCAAAAATGATAGTAAAAAAATTGTTATTGGACTATATTTTAGCGGTTTCATGTTGCACTTGTCTCTAGTATATTTGGGACAGACAAACTGACTGCTAGTTGCCCTGAAGGCGAAGTTTTCAGAAGAAACATCTGAAAATAGTGTAAATAAAACCTTAGTGACAAACTGAATTAGTCAACCCCAACCCCACGTGGCACTAGTCTGCTCTAGAGAGTATAAAAAATCTTCAAATCGCACCGAAAAAGTAGCCTCCACGCGCCGTGTTGAACAGGCTGAAAGAATAAACAGCTGGAGCTATTTAGGGAAAGGGGAACATGTAGTGCTGGCAGTTTGATACACAAGGGCATAGAGATTGCACTTCTCGAAGCGATGGAAACGTTTAGCAGCCTTTAGATTGTAAATTTTTTACCATAGAAGGTCTCTTCTCTATCCCAAATCCCCTAATGACGCGCTAAAATTTATCACTAAAAGTATGCGTTTGCTAGATTTGAGGTAGGATTTAGGGGTTAAAGGTGTTTAAGGAGACTGAGGGAACCCCCGTTCCCCCTCTTACCTCCGAAACTCCTAAAATCAGCGTCCAGTTTTGTATATATTTACTGAACTATCATCAAAACGTCCTTTTTGTTTGGGTATCAAAGCTAAAATCTTATGCGATCGGGTCAGTTTCAAGCACAGCAGAAAAAGATAATAGGACATACTATCGTACATGCTTTTCACACCTCAAACATTGTTTTAATTTATAAAACAAACAAATGAATACCGCATTCAATAACACTATGCTTTTGGCAATGTACTCCGTGTATACCAAAGTCTATTTTGTGATTTTTACTACTGACCTGGCAACGGTATTCCTGGAGTACACACATGGTTTCTAACTCATAATACTGTAATTACGTAAATTATACCGAAAATTGCAGATGATTTATATTATTTGTTGATTTCTCAAGCATTTCAAAGCAAAAAATTAACAACTCCCAAACAAAAAATTATAGAAAAAAAATAAAAAACTTATCCATGTCTCAGACATATCAGACCGTTTTGAAAGATTTTGAATTTAACTAAACATTATTGACGTAACCAAAATAGAAAATAAATTCCTGCTTTAATTGATAATCATTGCAACTCATTAAAAATAAAAAATGCATTTTTTTTGGATATTCGTGACAATATTTTTTTTTTAAGTTGATGTACTATGTGTAGTACGATGCCAAATTAAGGGTTAAATATTATGCCATTTAAATATTATGTCTAATAATTATTATGGCACATAAAATTATGGCAAACAATACTTATGGCATTCGTATCTTATGGTATCTAAAATTCGGGCAATTAAAAGTATGTCATATGTCTTTTAGGGCAAATGAAACATTCGGGCAAATGAAATTCGGGTAAATGAAATTCGGGAAAATGATGATTATGGCATATAATCTTCGGGCAAACAATAGACAACCCTGTGCCATACCTTAAATGCTTGTACAAACCACAAAAGGAAATACAAGTAGAACAAGAAGACAGTGCGGAAGTCCAGTGGTAAGTAGTAGTAACTGGACACCGAGAACACGTGCCACTTCCTACACTTGACAGCTGATACCACTTCCAGTGGACGAGGGTCCTTCACGACCCCTGGTAGCTGCGGGACTAATAGAGATATCTTACTTAAACATTAAGGTGCTAATTAAACCTTCCAACACACGATTCAAGACACAATAGAAACAAAAAAAGCAGCGCGACAGCCGGCTGTCGCTTGGTCGTTGAAAGGTTAATCAATCAACTTTGCAATTTATAGAAATAAGGTTACAGTACTACCTTTGGTTTTTTCTGTATCATGCATGTGATATCTCTGCACCGCCCTGGGTCGACTGGTAAAGAATGCGTCATGAGGTCGGCCTGGTATAAGTGCATTAAGTTTAACGAAATAAATTGAGTTAAAAAAGTTTTATCTTTTAAACAAACCTTATTTGGTTTGGCGTACTAGTACTTAAATCATGTTTTTGCTAAATGTTTGTATTGAGTAAATGTTGTTTTTTGTGAATTAATAAACTTTTTCAAAGTAATGTTTTTTCGATTATGTAATTGAATCTATTTACTCACGTTATCTATGATCACGTGATCTAAGATATGTATATGAGAAAAAAATGAGAATGTGCGGCTACCGCCTTTATGGTAGTCACATACTTAGCGTTATACTTGCCTTAGTTTAGACTTGCACAAGTATTCTGTAACGTGTAGTGGAAGATACTTGCGCAAACTTTCAGCTTTCTGTAACTTTCCAGTTACAGTATATTTGAGCAAGTTAAACTTGCTCACGTAAATCGCTACGTGTGTGGCTACCATTATGTTAAAAAAACAGATTAGTAAGAAACCAAAAAAATCAGTTCACATTTTTTGTCTAAGTAGTACATTGCCTTATCTTAAACCTGTTAATTAAAATAAACTTAATAGCTCTTGATGACTACATAAGAATTAATTAATCTGGTTTACTCACCAATTTGATACAAAAACATACTAAATATTTTGAACTTGACAACTAAGTGCCATAAAACCATAAGGAATTAAGAAAAATATTTAAAAAAGGAACTATCTAATGCCTTAGTTGTGTATGTTTCTACAAACCACATAAGTAGCTATAAAAATCACATAAAAGCGTTGGAAAATAAAAAACAGAATCCTACGAAGAAATAGCATAACGCTCTTGTAATAAATGTAGTCTTAAAAGCCGCCATTAACATTCATTGCCACTGAACATATTTCCCTTTAAACGGAGTTGCCAGTTGTGAAATTTAAAACTGCACAAATCGTGGGTGTGATTCTTGAATATAAACTTTTTGGTATGTGTTGAATCTATTTAGGTATATAAAAAATAATCTTTATTTCCTTTGGTCAGACCATAACTTGAGAACTAACCGATTTCATTCAACATTTTAAAAAATGTTTTTCAATACTTTGTAAGAGGTTTCCACTAAACGAAATATTTAGAGCAATGGTCAGAAAATTTACGGTTTAGACGTTTTTGTAAGAATGATTCCTAGGCCATAAATAAATAGGTAAGTATTAGACAAAAATATTGAGGTGAGACAAACATTAAAAATCCCAAATATGAGCAAAACTTACTAGAATTGGCAACACTCGTTTTTATAACAAGACAATTCGTAGTCTTCCCGCCATATTATTTCCATACAGACACAACGACAAAGTTACAAATGCTATCGAAAAACATTTTTTTATAGAAAATGACTCTTAACTGCTTGTGTTACGGCGATATTTTGGGTAAGCCAGTATCAGATGTAAGTTTGCTTTAGTGTTGCGATATCAAATCGTGAAGACGGGGGCGTGGACGAAATGTGTCACTTTTATAACCATTTTTGGGAACTTCAATAATACTGGCCTAAACAAACTTTATTCATAGTTGGTTTAAAATTCGAATTAACCTGATAGCAGTTACTAGAAATTCTTAATTTTCGATTTAAATGTAGACTGGTTATTAACTAATCCTTTTTTTGGTTTTTATTTTGGCGTGAAATATCTCGTTCCGAAAACTCCTTAATTATAATTACAGATAAAAAAGTTATAGGTACTGCAAATGTTCTTTCATTATTAGTTTAGAACATCCTCCTTCAGTTTTTTTAATAAGACTTGAATTTTCCAAAAACACTAGTGCAGTAATTTCAATAATGATTTTATTGATTATGTTATTGAATCGCTATTTCAAAACAGATTATGGATTATTAGACTCGCCCTACTTACACGCTT
The DNA here is from genome assembly GCA_033675125.1 of Athetis lepigone. Lineage (NCBI taxonomy): Eukaryota > Metazoa > Arthropoda > Insecta > Lepidoptera > Noctuidae > Athetis > Athetis lepigone. The sequence goes on from CM066243.1 coordinate 5,534,421, forward strand.
CGGGCCTCATACTTGTATTTTTAAGGCATGACCTTTATTCTAGACTACGAAGGCTTGAACATACCTACCTTCTGGAACATCGTATTTCTCTATCGACTACTTAAAAGTTCCATCAGCAAAAAACCGCCTAAAGCCTAGCAAAATGTCTGCATTAAATCGAGTTACATGCGCAATATATCGAGTTCCGCGCTCAATGTAGCGGAACGCATCAAATCCATACTTGTAATGGGGCTACGTTCCATTTTTAAATTTATTACAATTTATTGCTTTATATTTGCACGGATTCTGAATTCAAATATTTTGTCTCCCCCTACCGTGAAGAATTGGCGGGATTTTAGCATATTTATTGAAAAAAAATATGTCGTTATTTTTGCTTTGTCCATGGTCCGGTGAAAACTGGTACATCCATTACTCATCACATGAGAAATTGTTCATAGATATTCATATTATTCGAAGAATAGTATCTAAATTCAAGCCAGCTGTTTTCTAGATAACCCAAATTAAAACGAACAGACAGACACAATCAGTAGTGCTTCTGAAACACATTACAAACTGCAGTAGCCGAAAGCTTGCGATAAGATTACCGTATCTTAAAACATTCACTAAGAAAATAGCACTAAAGTTCAAATTTCTGACAGCTGGTATCAGTATTCCGTATCCATTAACTCCGGTCAGAAGTCATGGACGAAAGATCTGGCGGTGGCGCGGTTTATTTTTAAATTTAGAATGAATGAGTGATGTTTTGCCAGTGTCTTTTTATCAATGGGTAGGTAGGAATGAGTACTTTTAAGCTGTCTCAATGCCAATTGCGATTTCTCACTTATGTTTATCACCTATCTCTTAGTAAGTTTCATCAGACTTCTTCCATCTTATTACTATTTGTTCTGTGCAGCACCCGCAACCTCACACAAAAGAACCACGTTAAAGACTATGTGCAAATAGAAAATATTGTATTTTATAAATACACTAACTTTGTCATTACGGTCTAAGCTCCATTACATCATCGCCTGTAGCACTTTTGGCTGCAATTCTGCCTCAAACCTTGTAAGAAAGATAGAAGTAAATTATAGGCAGCTTTATTTTTTTTATTGGGACAATCCCACCACACTATTCCCAACCACTGCAACTCCTGAAAGCCAGAATCAACAGTGGAGTCCGCCAGAAAAGCGCCGAAGCAATGAAGCTCGACGAGTCCCGGAGAAACGATTCAACTGTCTTGGATCCCGCAACGAAATTAATCAGAAAGAACTGCGGAGGAGTAAGAAAAATAAGTATTTCCACTTCCCTCCATAACAAGCAGGAGACAGAACAGATCTAGGCCAATAGGCACAAAGGGGCAATCACAACTGGGAGAAGCCCAGATTGTCTAGCACCACGGAATACAGTTTGTAGTAAAATTACTGGGTCCTAAAACTGTGAGCTGTTAGTTACAATTGATTCCAATAATAGGTATGGCAAAAGCGCTTGAACGCACGGAAATTGGTTTTAGTTTCCACAAGGTCCGCATAGTAAACGACACCAGATGTAACCTGTATACTATCCAACATTATATTGCGCTCATTCTGCCAAAGAACACACTCCCATAAGATGTGATGTGCAGAGCAGGCAGCTTTATTTGTAAAAAAAAAGGTGAGATTTCTGAATTCAACGAACTCTTACGGTTGTTTGACTTCATAGCTCTACACATAAGGTATGTACTACTACACCCAAAAACGATGCAGTAATATTTACTTTACGACCGAGTATATTGAAACACAATCTACGACCACCTCGCCTCATATATTCTTCCCAAAAATCCTCTAAAACTCCTATCTCCAGAAATACATAGTATAAAGTCACGAAACGGACATTATCCTCACCATTTCCTAAAACCCGAAGTTTATTTTCCCCGTAAGATAAGACTTTCCATTAATAGCTCTTCGGGATATCTGAAGCTGAAAGGACTGGGAGAGTATACACTAGCATATTTTACTTGTAACATCGAACATTCGCTGTTTTTAAAAATCGAACCATACCTATTTCGAAAATGACGCTCAATATTCTGTTACATTGTTGTAACAGAAGTATGAAGTTTTTTGCTTACTTCTCCATACGAAACAACATTTTAGAATGGGCAACTGACGTTTTGACGTGACAACGTCTTATAAATTGGTTTGCCGGATGACACTTCAAGAAACTGCGTTACGCTCCGCTCACGTTATGCGCTCACAATGAGAGCGAGTGAGAGGCACGCGTCCCTTCCACTCGGGCATGGTTAGTCCGCCTAAGAGCGAGAGAGACAGACATAAAAAGTGAAAGGCACGCGTCCCTTCAAAGCACTCAAAGTCGTTGTCACGTAAAACTTTCGCCCGTATACCGACTTTACAGGCAACCAATTTTTTTAAAGTGCCTTTTTTGGTCTAATGGAAATAAATGATTTAACTATGACTCGTTTTTAAAATCCGACGTTCTTGTGTAACATTTATTAAGCAAACGGACGATTGCGGGGGAGCAGGACACGAGACTTGTAGGTCCGACTTTACAATAGAAAGTGTACGCCAGATAGCAAAATACTTATATTACAGATATATGCTCACTCGCTGTGAGCATTAAGTCGAGCATTCGCAAGAACGTTACCTTACTTGAAAACGTTTTCAGAAACCTAAGCATTTGCCTGTGTTGTACCATTCGTAGAACCGTTACATTCTTTAAAAAAAATGCTGTAGTCTATACCCACCTTTACAGTTTAATGGGAGATATTTTTTGTGCATGGGAGGGGTTAAAGGTGACGGACCAATGGCAGCTCGTGACGTCATAGATAAAGAACAGAGATAGAGTGGGATGAGAGATTCTATTCTTGGAGTATTCGGTCCGGGTACAGACGTCGAGAACATCGATTTAGAGTCGGGAAATGCTACTTATCCCGTTATCCACATTTGATTTCCGACATTTACTATTGCCTGACTAGAGTGTATTGATTGCCGACCCAAAATCGGGCTATAACCAATGCGACTTTTCCAATTAAGAATTTTGTAAGTTTAAATTTAAATAGATGGGAAAAGGAAAATGATTATGCAGTATTTTTTTTTTATTTGTTGTATTGCGTGCTTCATAAAGTTGAGTCCTCGCCGCCTCGGCTGATATTTAAAGTTTCGTTGACAATCGTCACAGGTAATCTAAAACCAGAAAGTTTACAACCAATCTAACCAAGGTGGGACAGACAGACTCTCTAACCAATTAGTTATCACGACTTATCACAAAAGTTTGTACCTATCCTTACATAATTTCATCGAAATAATTTTCATCCACAATATTCGCGCATTGATTACAGAAGTTCAACGAACACGCAAGCCCTTTAGTTCGCGACTGTGCCGGTTAGGTTTATTCTCGTCGAATGCACGTGGACTGTAAGCGCAGTCGGAATAGGTACTGGTGATTTTATGTTTATCAATAGTTATAGAACAAGAGTATGGTACAGTCAGCAAAGTAGATAAGTATACATGCAGTGACCGATACATGAAACTGTGTTTTTGCTCGTTGTAACAATCGGTTATCACTTTTTTTTTAATTCTCGGTCGTCTTTTGTCTGTCAGCTATTAGGTTTAACTTCAGTAGGTACTGTATAATGTACCAAAATAAACGACGCTCTTCTTAGACAGAATGAAGTAGAGAAGATAGTGAATATTTGGAAAAAATACCAAACAGTTCTTTTCTTATCAATTAGGCACAGGGAAACCGAGTCTGAATCGAATTAATCATATTTATCATTAAAACTGACTCAGAGAAAAAGAAGTTTAATTATGTATTTATGCCCTTACTAATAATCATTGTGTAAAGTTATGCAATGAATAAAGCCTGTGTAACCATACATTTTTTGGCGTATACACCTGTCATAACTTTATGCAGCGTTTATTAGTAAGGCGCTTAGATTATTAAACACGCACTGATATTTATAAATTAAGTTAATCGAAGCAAAAGACTAAATGGTATAATTGTCCTACTTATTAATAAAAAAAAAACAATCAACTTTTTCATCTTTTTGTCGAGAAGCTTTCGGTGATCACAGAACGTGCGGACTGCAATCTCGATATACTCCTGAAACACAACAAAACAGTTGTTAAACTAAAAATCATTTTCAAACAAATAAACGTCAATCACCACCTTTAAAAAAACCATTTTATTTTTATTCCAAATCCGTGCACACTCATTTCAAATATTTCACCAAAAAATCTGTCCCCAGCGAGCCATATATAGTTTTTAAATGCTTATAAGAAACACTTCATTTGTACCTCACAGTCAACTGCCAACGAAGTCTCCGCAATATTTACTGTCGAACAAATCACTGTGGAAACGAAAATAAATAAAATACGCATAGAAAAAACTCATTCCGTACAATTAAAAAAAGCTCTCCGTTATTTAGATTTCCATAAATACTCTACGGTCGACTAAAGTTTTTGAGATACATCTTCCTGAATGCTTTTTTGGGTGTCGACCGGGGACTTTCGAGTTCGTTACGATCTTGGCGATTCGAAAGTTTAGAAGTGGTTTCGCTTTTAAAAATTGTTGATTTTTGGTCACAGATTGTTTGTTTTTAATATGAAATCTACGGTAATATTACACTTATTAAATATGGCAATGTCAAAACAGCTTTATCTGAATTCTGATTTTACAACTGTATTTAATTATATCCACGCGAATGAAAGCAAAACTTTGTTTCAAATATTCACAATAATAGGTACAATTCCAGATAAAAAAAATATATTTTAAGACCTAGACATCATTCGATCAAGAGCTGTTTATAGGTATTATACGTTTTGCTTATCTAATCGCCTTTTTTTTTAAATAGTTGTTATAATAATATAGAACCTTGTTTTAAGTAAATGCGTTTATGTAGTGAAAGATACCGAAAAATTGCTTTATAAACAGAGTATACAATATTTTTACGACGTTAAAAAAATTGTCGATAGCGAAAACACGCGGGCTTGTCCATATATCCAGTTCATTGTATTTATTTGGGTTTCAAATCCACGCCACAGTTTCTGTCGACATAAATCGTTTGCGCGACATTTCCGACAAATACACGCTTTGCCACGCTAACGACGTTTTGTTCACGACTGTACTATTTATTCTTTTGCTAGATAATTAAATGTTTTTAATAATTTTGTGTGTGATTGCATCTTAGTTGTTTTCGCTATTTTGTTAGTAATCACACACAAAATTACTACGGTGACTCTTAAATGTTATTTAACAGTTTTGTAAAAAAAAAATACAATTTTTCCAATACCAGAAGCTAAAACAAAACCAGAAAAAAAGCAAAAAGTAATTGGTAGTTATCAAATAGAATGATAAATGATAATCAAAATTAAACGAATTTGTGTTAATCCAGTAAATTACAAAAAAAATTAAAGTAGGTAAATGTTTTTTTTACGAACACACGTGATTCGAGACACAATAGAAAAAAATAGCGGCTCGTCAGCTGGCTGTCGCTTGGTAGTCGAAAGGTCTTCAATAAAAAAAATGTGTATAATGGATGACGGCATTACCTGACGCAATCCACTATCTCCATCCCAGAATACAAATCCGTCTAAATAAAGGAATGAATACAATGATATTATAAGTAAAAAGGTTTAGATAGATTATAGCCAGACAGCATACGGCACTTTGAAATGCAGTTATTTTAAAATATACCAAATTATAATTGGCGCAAATTTTAACCGTCTCTTTTCACTCGCAATACTTGAATCATGCCATCCTACTTTGACATCTAATTGTATGTCTGCGTTAGTGTGCTGTTTTTGAAGACAGAGAGTCGTATAAGTAACCTATCTACGACTTTCTACTAAAAAAAATTGAATGAATGTAATTTCGAAATAACGCATATAGGGGAACATGAATGTGTACGATACTTCAATAACTTGAAAGGTATGTCTGACTCAAGGCGACGCTAGGCTTTACAAAAGGGTGCCTGGACTGCTCTGTCTATTCACCGTTTGACAGTCAAGCAATGTGGAGAAAATTGAACGGAAGCCGATCCGAGCGAGCAAATGAATTCAAAATAGGAACCTATGAACGTATGACGTCATATCGTAGGTTGGCACACTATGCCCGCCCCTGTTTAATGGAATCGTAGATTCGTAACAGATAATGTTATGTTGAAATTGGGATTTGGACAACATAAAAAAATGGAATTTTGTTGTGTGTATTCCGTCCGTTAGACCGGTCAAAAATACTGGACACGTAATTTTTGCTTGAACAAATTAATAAAAAAAGAGTTAAAGAATATCAAAATTCCGAAGTGGGGGCTTGCAACGTCACCGTACAGTAAAAATTAAAAAAAAAGGAAAAGTACGTGTCTTAAACTTTTTGATAATGTAACTGACGGACTAAGTACTTTTTGTCGTCTCGCCTATTTTGAAAGATTTTTTAGATGCTATTTTGTTTTAAATAAATGTATCTGTTTTCTTCCATTATTTTGGATGTGTTCTCTCACAAAATAGTCAGCTAAAAAAACACCGGCATTATCGTTCTCTTAAAGCTAGGATAGTAAAATTATTTTATTTATTATTAATTTGCCACGGAAGTGCTGGAAACTTAGATCGATAAACGAATCAGCAGGTCAGCTAATCAATAAATATTCCAAAAAAGCTTTTCAAGTTTATTGCGGCCAGTATAATTGTTCTATTTATAAAAAGCCATGAGAATGAGAACGTCATCTACACTTACCATAGAGCAAACTTTTTGTTTATCCGCCATCTTAGGTCAAGCTAACAATAAGAAAACTCTATTCAAACATAACGGTCATAGGCAATTAATCATTTCCACTGCGATGCAAAAACGAAACAAACCGGAAGGTCGAGTCCACAATGGTCAACAAGTGGACAGTTCTCAAGGGCCCCTTATCAATATTCAAGAAATTCAACTTTTTCTATTCACGCATAAATTTTGCCCGCGACTATTATCCGCGAATTCGGACAGAAGAACTTGCAAGAAATTGGGGAACTTGCAAGAACATTAATTATAAATCCATCGCGAATGACTAGAGGTCACCGCGATCCGTGAGAATGCAATCGGCTCAAAGGACCCTATTTGAATATGCCCTTCGGTGAAAGAAAACATCGCATTGTGTGCCATCGGTCAGCCATTGTCGGCCAGTGCAGTGTCATCATATTATTATTCAAATTTAAGCAGGTGATGCAAACAGAACTGACCTACGGCTATTTTTTTCGCTGCAGTAAATTTTTATTTACAATACGCAATTATTGGGTTGCGTGAATTTGAATTCTGGTTTTATTAAATTTTGTAGAATACGTTTTTGGACGAATTCTTATAAAATTTAAATGTAATAATAATTTTTGTTTTTATTTTATTTGTTTTGTACATTGCATAGGTCTTTTAAATGTGATATTTTTACCGCTGTAATCATTTTTATTTCATAATTACTTTAAATTAATTACGGCGACTAGCGTGAATACATGATTGTACCCACGAAATCAAACAGTTTCCAACCAAATCGTACATACATACATTACTGGTGGTATGATAAAATTGATTCAATTCTTTTTGGGTAAAACCTTCATTGGGTAATTTAAAAATAGTGTATTGTTTAATTTAAAGTAAAAAATAGAGGTATAAAAATCCTCTAAGAAAATTGGAAAATCGTTTGTTATTGTGTGTTCAATATCAGTCACTAATCAGCCATACTACATAGATAGAATATTATAACTGTTTTTGAAGTGTTTGAAAGCTTGATACGCAACGCGGTGTGCAATTTTAGTTTCAATGTAACCTTTCGCGTGTAAATCGCGTGTGTTCGAAGGATTAAAAAAACAAAAATCTTCGCCCAAATACTTTCTCTCTTCCATGTATCCGATACCACGAAAAAACCCCATATCGCAAACATAATTCATCAAATCTACTTCAAATCCATACTTACTATGCCCGCCCCTGTTTAACAAAGATTTGGGGAAAAAATGGGAAATATCCGCTATCGCGCTGGTCATCAATCAATGTGGATTACCGGACGATCGCTATTTTAATCATTACACTCTCGAGGATTGAAATTGTGGTTGGAATATGAAGATGTTCTGGATTGGATTGTTATGGTATCTTTTGATTTTTTGGCAATATGATTGTAAAGTGTTGTGAGCATTTCTTCTCTATACAGGGTGTCCCACGGCTATGCCACATGGAGGGAAACTACCTTAAATCTTGTAGATAGAACATTTTACTGAAAGAATTTGAATTTTAAAAACAATTTAAATTGCATTCATAGATTTTCAAATAATTCAATGGTTGGGCCGGGAATCGAACCTGTTCCACGAGAAAAAATAATCCTGTAGTTTTATCATACCGATCGAAAGGTTTCATCATAAGGATTATTTTTTGCTAAATAGCATAGTGTCACAAATAAAAGGAAGGCCGTGAAATTTAACATTTGATGTAAAATTTGATTTAGAAAAGTTAAAAGCTTACATTGCCGTAAGGACATACAATTGACAATCATAACTACTTATTACTAATTAATCTAATAAATAAATATCCACCACAACAAGACCAAAAAATCGTCAGTGAACGAAATAATCAAAAGTTATCACTTCGTATTCAAGAAGAAGGGGCTAGTTTTGAGCATTTGAAAAATTGACTAATTTTGTATTAAAAATGTTAAAATTGGTGGTCATGGTCTTTCTTTTATTTTTGACACTATGTTATTTAGCAAAAAATAATCCTTGTGATGAAGCCCTTCGATCGGTAGGATAAAACTACAGGCTGATTAATTTTCTCGAGTAACAGGTTCGATTCCCGGTTCAACTATGTAATTATTAAAATAACTATGAAAGCAGTTTAAAATGTTTTCAAATTTCAAATAATGTCTTCTTTCAGTAAAATGTTCTATCTACAATATTTAAGGTACTTTCCCTCCATGTGGCATTGTCGTGGGACACCCTGTATAGGAAGAGGGCTTGGCCTTTGAATTAGAACCACTAGAATACTTATTTTTCTCTCCTTTGAAAAATTTTTATGTTTATAAATTTTATTTTGAATTGTTTCAATTTTATTGTTCTGATTAATGTTTGTCATTAGCTCTTTTCTAACTCCAATCTGTTCTTACTAAAATCGATTGCTGAATATAAATTCAGCAAACATGTAAATGTGTAAGGTTAAATATAAGTGCGTTTTAGGCGAGCTTTACCACGTCCAACCAGCGTTGTGGAAATTATGCTGAGCGCTAGCCGTTTCGCGAGGCAGTGACTCTATTGAGATGTTTTAGTTTCAAGTTTTCTATTATATAAGTTTTGATTTGTAGCTCACTATGTGCAAATAAACTGTTTTTCTTTTCTTCTTTCTTTTTTTAGGTGATAAATTATGGTGGTGTGGTATTTTACTAATAGTACTGCAGATAAACACATTAAAAATAATAGGGTATTACACTCTTTTTTTTAAAGTTGTTCAAATAACTCCTACAGTACTAAGAAACCACAAAAAAAAATCCTAAATTTTTATTTAAGCGCTAAGTACCCTAAAAACGCTTTTAAAAATTGTATTTTCAAATTTCGCGCGGAAATTTCCAAAAACAAAAAACGCCGTGGGCGTGGTTTTGCTTTGGCGATATGACGTCCTCACGTCGTGTAAATAAACAAATGTGCTGTGATATTTTACATCATTATTATTGTTTTTATCTAAAAAATTAGTTACTGTTCGACTTACCGTTGGTGTGCGTTTCGGAATGCAAGAACACAAGTGTGAAAACATCGGAATAATTGTGAATTCTAGTGTTAACTGATTCAAATTTAAGAAAACATTAGTTAAAAGTTGTGGGAAGAGTATTCCAACTATAACACCATAAAAACCCGTTTGTACTTTTGTAAATATCACTTTGATGTAAGTACCTATGTGCTTTAGCCATCTAAAATATCTTTCACAATAACTTCCATGAAAAAGTATATTTTTATAATAAAGATCGTATTAGGAGGTTATAAATAAAACAAATAGTGACGTCTAGTTGACACTGTTGACAGTCGACAGCTGTCACTGTCTGTGGTCTGTATTTCGGTGTGTTCAAGAACAGATAAAAAAAACTGAAAACTTTGAATTGAATTTAAAAAAATATTTTCTAGTTTTATGAACTAAAACTAACACTGTTCGGCTGCTTTTTGCATAAGCTATCTCAATAATATATTTTTAGATTTTTTCTCTTATACAGTGTAATACCCTATTGTCGTTGGCAACCATGGTTACACATTTATTTACTCACTAGCTTCTGCCCGCGGCTTCGCTTGCGTTAGAAAGAGACAAAAAGTAGCCTATGTTACTCTCCATCCCTTCAACTATCTCCACTTAAAAAATCACGTCAATCCGTCGCTCTGTTTTGCCGTGAAAGAAAGACAAACAGACAGACAGACAGACAGATAGACAGACAGACACACTTTCCCATTTATAATATTAGTATGGAAGTATGGATAGTCTACGCAAAATACGGATGAACTAAAACAAATTCGTTTTACGTCACAGATCTCTCCATCAGACACACCTATAACTCCAAAATTTTATAAAAACACAAACTTTACCATATTGAAGGGGAGTGTTTAGCTTAGGTTTAAGCGTCAGTGATAAAATTTTACGAGTTCTTGAGGGTAGGAGTCAGTCAAGCGCAGGATTGTGTCCATTATAAAAATTGCGTATTTTTAGCGTTGAGCTTATTATAGCTTTTTAGCGTACAAGTAAATGCTAGTTTGACTTGAGAGATATCGTGTACGTAAAAAGTAGAGATTTATGTGTGTTTGTATTTTAAAATAAATAATATTTATTTTGTAAATAGGTTAAATATAACACTTGTTCACGTCAATATTTAGATTTTCCTTTTTATAGCTAACGTCTTTTAACAGTTATTCGCTAAGTAATAAATAAATATGTAAGGTGGTTTTTGAGAACCAATACTTAATCACATGCTTGATCATCTGCGTAATATTTATTTTATTTACATAAGAAATTAAACAAGATTTCCAAAGAAAATACTAAAATTTATTTCTCGCTTAACTCAGTCAACGAGACTCAGTACATTGAAAACTCTGTAGGTAGAATGCAGCATTGTCAATTGTGGTTCCTATTTATCGAGGTTGGGTAAATTATTTCTTTATATGAGCTCAAGCATATAAATATTTTTATTTTGTTTCATTTTATACCTGTAATTTTTCTGTTTTCTTGCACCTACTATGTTTTATCTCTGCATCACCCTAAGGTAGACTGGTAGAAAATGCCTAAGGCATTAAGTCCGCCTATGTACTGTGTTCGTACATTAAGTTTATTAAATAAATATACACCCTAAAACACAGAAACTTCTTCTTCTTCCTGCCCTTATCCCATTTTACTTGGGGTCGGCGCAACATGTCTTTTTCTTCCATACTAACCTGTCACCCGTCATGCTATCACTTACCCCTTTCTCCTTCATATCATTCTTCACACATTCCATCCATTTTTTCTTCGGTCTTCCTCTCCTCTTCCAACCTTCTACATTCATACTCATAACTGTCTTAACTATATGCGTCTCATCCCTCCTCTTAACATGCCCATACCATGACAAACGATTTCCTTTCAACTTATCAGCGACCGGTGCTACTTTCAAGCTTCCTCTAATATATTCATTTCTCACTCTATCCATTCAAGTCACTCCACACATCCATCTCAACATTCTCATCTCTGCTACATGCAGTCTTCTTTCATCCATCTTCTTCAAGGCCCAACATTCCGATCCATACAGGACTACAGGTCTTATCACAGACTTATATATTTTCCCCTTTAGTTTGAGAGGCATCCGTGGATCGCAAGCCTCTCAAACTAAAGGGGAAATATAGAAACTAAAACACAGAAACTTGTCCGACAAAATCTTTTTCTTTTAATACAGCAGATTCTTGAGGAAAGATATTGACTATGCACCGTTATGTTACGATTTAGAACCAATAGTCTCATCGTTTATCAACAAAAGCTCTTATTATTACACTTCATTGTCTTCTAACCTACCTAATATGACGGACAGTATAAACAGTCGTGCCTTAACAGACAATGGATTCGAACCCCATGCTTTGCGTGAAAGGGTTGTCTGTTGATCCATTGAGCCGGCCTCCTATCGAGATGGTGTGAAGATAACTCCATGCCATATTTATGCCACATAAATGCCATTTTCGTAGTTTAGCGGATTTTTTTGTCAATTTCCAGAAAGTCGTAAATTTTTATGGTATGGATTAGTATGGTGATTTGGCAAGTCAAGTTAATATGTGAAGTATTTACCACAGTAACATTATTTACCAAATAATGATAATTTACTTTATTATTATTTTTACTTTTGCAGTTTTTGGAACAAAACAATTTTTCTGTCGCTTATCAATACTAAGGTAGACTGGTAGAGAATACCCAAGGCATTAAGTCCGCTTTTCTTCTTATTCTTTTTATTTTCAATCATTTAAGTAGCGACTAACTTATGCTTACGACTTCGCCCGTGCGTAATTTTATAGCTTCTAGTGCTTAGAAATAAAACAGCTTTCTACAGATGAAAACATTTTTACAGCCGTACCATCGTATATCGTGTATCGTACCATATTTGCAAAATAAAATTCTATTCTATTCTATTCTATTCTATCGTACCGTCGTCCAGAGTAATGTAATATAATATTACATTATATTACCTCATTAAATAAATATTCTAGTTTAGATATTTCTAATAAATAAAGAAAGTAGTAGTTGTAGTAATCCATAAAGAAAGTAAATTTCATTACTCGGATTTTTATGCAAAATTCGTCAAACGTAATCATGAGATCGAATGTATACATTTCGTCATGACAAATTTTGATCCTTATTCTCACAATAATTCGCAATAATTGCGAATTCAAAGCGTAGTGTGTTACTTTAAATAACTTACAATTTATTCAAATGGATATAAAATACACATAGAGGAAGTATTAGCGGTATTCGATGGGAAGACCTTCACGATTTATATTTTGATATCCATACCCGGTCCGAGGGCTACCGCGATTTCTATCCAACTGGCCTGGCGATTGAAAACTGTGGAGAGGACTTAATTTTTTTTTAAGTTTTGAATAGAGAATGTAGAACGCGTAATATGTTTTTTGAAGTGGACAGTATTTCTAACCGACTTCAAAACAAAAAAAAAAACAAAAAAAGTTGGTTCTCAGTTCGACCGGTACGTATGTTTGTCCGTGATTAGCTCGCGTTTGCCTGAACCGATTTTGATGTGGTTTTTAGAAAATTGTTCGTTACATTCTGGGGAAGATTTTAGTATATAACACATATGTTTTGTGATATCTAATTTATTTTGTGTAATCATTACTCAAATCAAAGGAGGATGACTAAGAACAGTGCTGTTGAGAAATGTCTCAAAAAGTTGAATAGTCATCATCTAAATAAATAAATAAGAATGTAATATTATTAATACATTAAATGATCTTTTGAACCATAATTAGAACATTTTACTATCGCTTGTCAATACTGAGGATGTCCAATTCTTTTTTCGTTTGTCTCCCAATCTAACCAAATTCAGTTTATTACCAACACTTAAAGAGGAGCGACTGCCTATCAGATCTCATCCCAGTTTCAAACAAAAATAAACCAAAACAAAAAATAATAATAAAAGATTCCACTGCCATCTTAACCCTCAACTACGTACGTGTGTCCAAGAAATTTTACAGTGCAATTTTATTTATAGCGAAATTATACGGTGGTCGGTATGTCCGTGAGAAACGTACAGCGGGGACATCGGACATTGGGACGGGGAACCCGGACAACGGCTTATTCTTATAGATTTTAGGACATTTGAATAATGCACCCGATAGTTTGAAAAAAATAGGGAGATTCGCTATGATAGGGATATATGGTTTTTTTTTGTTTCCTTGCAGTTTATTTGAATTTTGCTTGGCAGAAATATGGACTTGTATTTGGCTTGAATATTATCTGTTTGGCAAGATTTTCTTTTATTAGTTACTAGTTTCGGACTGCGTTTTTTTTAAGTTTCACTTAATGTTGGTCATCACTCGAGATAAGCTTACTTTTCCTATAATGTTTTGGTACATTTAAATATCTTGAACTTCTAACAATGAAGTTTTTTAAGGTATAAAAAACCGGCCAAGAGCGTGTCGGGCCACGCTCAATGTAGGGTTCCGTAGTCCTTTTTTAGTTCCCGTCCGTCATAATAAGTGTTCCCACTTATAAGTTTAAAAAAAGGCTTTTGTTACGTTGACATACTAAGTACGCAGAAATTATTTTGTACAACATTTTTGTCTTTTTTGTACAAAAACTGTTCTTTCTATCAAGTTCAAAATAATTTTCCTAGAAAGTCCTTATAAAGTTCTACTTCCAGATTTTTTTCATATTTTTTAAACCTACGGGTCAAAAGTTAGAGGGGGGGGACGCTTTGATTTTTCCTTTTGGAGCGATTATTTCCGAAGTTATTGACATTATCAAAAAATTATTTTAGTAAACCCCAATTCATTTTTCAATACCTATCTAACAATATACCACACGTCAGGGTCGAAATTAAAAAAAAAATCACTTCCCTCTTTACATATAGAGGGGCTACCCTAATAAAACATTTTTTTCCAATTTTTATTTTACCACTTTGTCGGCGTGATTGATATACATATTGGTACCAAATTTCAGCTTTCTAGTGCTAACGGTCACAGAGATTAAGCGAGGACGGACGGACAGACAGACAGACATGGCGAAACTATAAGGGTTCCTAGTTGACTACGGAACCCTAAAAAGGAACAAACATACAAACTCACTTCCACATTAAGCGCCTGACTAATAAACGCTGCATAAAGTTATGACAGGTTTATACGTCAAAAAATGTATGGTTACACAGGCTTTATTCATTGCATAACTTTATACAGTGATTATTAGTAAGGGCATTATAGTTTAGTAATGATATAATAAGACATAAATAAAAAAAATGTTAGAACAAATAAAGCTTAAGCGTTTAAGATCACTTTTTAGTGTAAAAAAAAAGTAAACTCATTACTGCATTTACTCCTCTCTTTTCAACATTTTATTAAAGAATTTCTCAAAGAAAACGCAAGACTTATGCATGCATACCTCTATAATGTATTGCCACTGCGAGGGTATTGCTCTGTAAATATTAATCTCGTAAATTTTATGTCAATAGTGTCCCTCTTCCCTCTTTGATGGATAGGGGTACGATATTGATGTAATATATAATAATATTTGCACTAAAATGCCTCATTTTGGGGTTAATATATTCATCGGGATACTTTACGATTTTCTACGAAAATGGGTAAGTCGACGGTGTTTTGTTTGAACGTTAGTAAAAGATTGTATCTATATTATATATATTCTGGGATATATTCTTACACACGGCCATCTGATCCCAAGCTAAGCAGAGCTTGTGTTATGGTAATCATATAACTGATATACATACTTATATAATATTTAAATACATACATATTAGAGATAAATAACACCCAGACACAGAACAAACAATTATGCTTATCACACAAAGTTTGTCCTGGGTAGGAATCGAACCCACGACCTCTGGCTTAGCAGTCAGGATCATTGAACACTAGACCAAGCCCTTCAATAGGTATATAATATATTATTCAGTGCTTCTACATCATTCTTATTTATTTTATTTAGAACTTAAAACGGTTACTAAGCGTTTTCGAATTTTCTGCGCAATTTTCTCAATTTTTCTAGAAGTCAGTATTTCTCAAGTAATAGCAAGATGAAGATACTTTTTTATAAACATAGATTGTCACAAACATTGACACATATCTTTAAAATCACCCCAATTGGAAAAAACACTTCTAACAACGCGACCGGTAAACATTTTTTATAAAAATCCCCATAAATATTTAATCCATGGATGGACATCTAAGAAAACATTAAAAAAATGTTGTCACAGCTACTCGCAGCGAACAGCTTACCAATTTGCTTATCTTTTGTAATATTTTTTTGTAAAAAAAGATGTGGAGTGACCACTAACAAGCTCTATTTAAAAGAGAGCATCTCACGCCCCAAGACTTTGAATCACTTTCCCTATTTTAACTTTTTTTTTTGGAATTTTAAAAGATTTCTTGACCGAGGGACGTAGAATGTGTGCCAGCTGCAGTTCTCGCTGATTTTCGGGTAATCTAGATAACTGTTAATATGCATTTATTATGTAGTGGTTAAAGTGCGTGTTTTAAAAACGAAACAAGAATTAGCCTATATTCTGTGAGATACGTTGAACAGACTTTTATCATCGTTTTGTAACTTTATTACAATTTAAATAATATTTTTCTATGTACATTTAAACACGTATAGTTTAATCTAAACATAATAATAATAATGTTTGTTTCTTAAATTGTCAAACCTAACGAAAAATAAGAGATAGGTAAGTTTAGAGGTTAGGCCTTGCGGAAAATGAAAAGGTGCTTTGTAAATGCACGTGGTACATTTTTGAACATGACCTCTAATCAAAAATTTAAACAATCATACCAATCGCCTTCAAAATTTCAATGCAAAAAGATAACTATCTTATTTTCCAAATCCGAAAGCAAAACATGTCGGCATAATAAAGACGGTGCAGACGACCGCACAAAAGTGCAGGCCTGCATTGTCCGAACTCCTTGCGTAAACTTGGCACAAAATATAATTGCCTTGGCCCCCTCGGCCATTCACGCATTACGGGATTTAAAAAAAAAGTGCAAAGAAAAATAAGATGACATTCCGTATTCAAAACATATGTCATTTTCTGTATCGATGTGTCTATTGTCGCATCTGGACGATGCTTATTAGTAAACCGTGAATTTGACGACATTTCCCATGACGACCAAATGTTATATTCGAATTATTTTTACGATTTACGGATTTTTCGACGACGTATCTTTATTGTTGTGTTCGGAAGCGGCACGGATTAGTTCCGTGCATGCTTCGATGCATGTTTATTATTTAGAAAAATGCATTTTTGCATTTAAAATGAATGTGAATTTGGGAATTTGCGTATGTTGACCCATTTTTTCTTTGTGTCCGAGTGACATTCTTTTGTTAATTTTGACACATGCAGGAATTTGAGAAGGATTTTTATGAGTTAATTTGACACGGACGCAAAATATCACAGAGTGTGATACAGATTATAGGTAACAAAGTACTATTCAACTTAAATCCATAATATTTATGTAATAAGAAACTGGATCTTTGGTGGTAATAAACACACAGCTGAAACTGAAAGCTACTTGCTTGCACAGCAGTTTCTATTTTTGAAATTGTTTTGGATATTTACCCCTGACCTGAAACAGAACAGTAGCCCAAGCACGAACAACTTGCGAAAAAGTATTCGTACTTCACCGCTTATCGGGATTTAACGCGCACGTACCTTTTATTTATCAAACGAAACGTCAAGCCAAAAAAAATAACTAATAAATAATTTTATTTATTAATTAATTATTTTTTTTTGGTACGTGCGCATTAAATCCCTATAAGCGGTGAAGTATAAATATGCAACGCGAAAGTTTAAAGTATAAAAAAGTATTCGTATCGTTATGTAACGTTAGCATTTTATATGAAAACATGAACGCGTTCCATATAAAATGCTAACGTTAACGATACGAATACTTTTTCGCAAGTTGTTCGTGCTTGGGCTACTGAACTGAAACTACGGTTTTAGACATTATTTTCTCAAAAGGTTTACAAAATTACTTACAGAAAATTCAATATACAAATTGGTAATAATACATTAATTTTTAACGTGAGTTTTTCGAACACACGTAATTTGAGACAATAGAAAGACGCAGCACTGCTCGACAGCTGGCTGTCGCTTGATCGTCGAAAGGTTAAGCCAAATGGCATAGTGGGAACTGAAACTTACCCCGGTATAATTACAGGCAAAAAGTCGGTTGATCGTTGAAGGTTAATTATAATCTTTGTCTCTGAGATTTTATGATTAATAAATAATACCTAATCTTACTTCTCAATATCTAGGCTATAAGCCGACCCATACATTACATACATTGACCATATATTTGAAAATATGGACTTTATCGAATTATTTTCACAGTAGAATATTATTAGTTATTATTTTTTATTCATTTCTTTTTCTATCAATAACATTTATAATTATTTTAATTCTTAAGCCTTTGCAA
This sequence comes from Athetis lepigone, assembly GCA_033675125.1. Taxonomy (NCBI): domain Eukaryota; kingdom Metazoa; phylum Arthropoda; class Insecta; order Lepidoptera; family Noctuidae; genus Athetis; species Athetis lepigone. Next base: position 5,552,543 of record CM066243.1, read on the forward strand.
AAAAAACACTATAAAGGCGGACTTAATGCCTTTGGTATGTTGCGGAATGTTACCGTGACCACGGAACATAAAGGGCAACCGAAGGAACATGAGTGGGTTTTAGTCAGTAAAAGTCTGACACGCCCTCCCGCCGCAACCAGGACGGGAGCAGTCATTTGATGATTTTCCACTTCCCAAAAAAAAATGCCTTAGGTATTGGTGCCGATGCAAAACAGCAAAACTGAAGAAAATATAAGTCCGCAAAAGTTCGCTTGTTAACACATTCAGAAACCGCATCTAATAACCACCCCTCTGGTTAATAATCCCCATCGATACGGTTCTGATTACGTCGGCACAAGAGTCTAGATGTACCAGATAACCTTGTGGGGTACAAAAAAACCCCAGGGTTGTGTAGGGTTGAACGTGAACGCTATTTTTTCTGCGTTAGCTTTTAGGCGATTCACACACGGCACCGCGCACAGCCGCGGAGGGTGATCAAACGTACACCGCTGGACCGCGCGGTCGAGCGGTGTACGTGTGTTAGGTATCAACGGATTTCAAAGTGTCTTGTACAACATGACATCCGCCTCACCGCCCTCCGCGGCGGAGCGCGGTGCCGTGTGTGAATCGCCTTACGCGTGTCTCGCGGTGTCTCTGTCGCTTAAAAGTTGACTATCGCAGCCGAACTACGTTTAAAGTCAGCCTGTGTTCCTCTCCAAGCCTAAACTTCATTAAAATCGGTTCAGTGGTTTTGCCGTAAAAAGGTAACAGACGGACAGACAAGTAGTTACTTTCTCATTTATGATTGTGTTACTAGTGTCCCTTACGCTTTCACTTAAAGACACGTGTGTATTTATTAGTGCGTAAATTTATTAGCCTATTAGCCGTCCACAATACATGGTACTATATCCTATACCTAAATATTTTTGCAAATCAAACCAGTAGTTTCCGAGAAAAGCACGTTCTATCATATATAAACAAACAAACTCTTTAGCTTTGTATTATTAGTATAGATAAATACAGAAAATAACTTAAATTAGTACGTAAATGTTATTTTCCTCACAGCAGCCGATTTCAAATAATGTTATTAAATTTTAATGAGGCCATTTTTATCTTATCAACCAGTTTAATACGACAAAACATAGTAAATACGTATTTTCCTTTTAAATAAAATGATGAGTGATGAGCTTTGATGAGAGAGAAAAAAGATTATTTTAAATATTGTTTATACAGAAAGTAGTCTGTATAAAACAATATTTAAAATAATCTTTTTTTTATTATGGCAACCCTGTTCCCACAAAGGTGAACAACACTGAAAGCCCACGCAATGAGTGACATAATAACCAAACTAAAGATCACAGATAAGCTATTAATTTGGCTCAAGTATCCTTTTTCATATCAAAATTATGCCCCTGGCCCCAAATTTATATTTACTGCCACACAAAAAATCCATAAGACTTAAAGCTTTACGATAAGGGCGAAGTTCGCTTGTGTTTTGTTTTTGAATTCGAAAAACAGATGTGGTTTTTTAATAACCAAGAAATTGATACGAAGCTCTTTTATGTGGCAACACAAAAGCTATATTGTTTTCCCAGTATTTGAACCACGAATATGTTACCCTTGATTGGGGCGAGATTATTTTATATGGCAACCCTCTGGTGATTGATTAATAGGGAGATCAGTGAGGACTTCAATTGAGAAAAAACGAGTATTTATAACTGCGTGTGATGTTCATTATAATATTCGAAAAATATATAAAAAAATGATGTTTTATTATTTAAGTATTAATAAAGTATTGCGGCATTAACGAATAGCAAATACTTGTGATAAGTAAATAACTAAAATACACAGTAACAAAGAGCAACAACATTTTTAATGTGAAACATCTATAGCCGCACGTAAAACAAATGTCTGGCGTGGCGACGCATGCCGTGGCGACACGTCGCCACGGTTTTTCTTTTCAATCATATTACTTTTACAAAATAATGTCGATGTTTCGGTTCACATCTGCCAGGCGTCCCGTGACGGCTCACTTTTTTTTAATCTACTATCGGCAATTTTTCAGTGCTGACCTTATAGGAGAGACGAATTTGACGCGTCCAATGATAATAAAAAATGTTGCAGCAATATTTGCCAGAGCACAAAAATGTTGCCAGCTTTAACAACGGTATTTTAAACCTTCGAACACACGTGATTCGAGACACAATTAAAAGACAATAGCAGCGCGACAGCCGGCTCTCGCTTGGTCGTCGAAAGGTTAAGTAATCATATTTAAAATGTTGCTGGCTATGTTTTGAAACTACTTATTGACATAAAAACATGTCCCGTATAGCGCACCATTGAATTTTTTTCCAATAGTGCAAAAATACGGTATTTGACACTATTAATCCATAAATCTAAGACATATATTTTATAAAACCTATCTTTTTATTAGTCCTAAGCATCGGATTTGTTTTTAATTTACTGTAAAATTGGATTTTTAATTGCTTTAAAATCAATAAATAGTTAGTCAATAGGGTTACTAGCTTGTGACGTCACAAGCTGGTATTGGCATACAAAGTCTATTGGAGAATTGCGTTTTGACAGCTCATAAAAAGTACGTCAATTGATGATGGTGTCAAATACCGGGTTGTAGAAAAACAATTGATAAAAATTTTAGAAGAACCATTGCTGAAATATTCAAATGACTTATCAACTTGAACCAGCAGTTTTAATTCAGTTATTATTGAGCCTCGAGAATCTGTCGGCGAATAAACACAGTCTAATTATAAGTTATTCATAGTATTTTAATTATAATTGAAACCATTAATCTCAGGGTTAATAATTACGTGATGTATTTGTACAATGTTAGTGGGGTCATCTGATTGGAGGCAGTTCACTATAAGCACGCTATATTATGTCTAATGTGGTGCAAAGGTCCTATTTTATGTTTTGATAGAACGAGGTCGGGAGTTATAATTATGTGTCGCAAATAGTAGGAGTAATTGGAATGTCTATGGATTTATTTCCGTACTAATATTATAAATGCGAAAGTAACTCTGTCTGTCTGTCTGTCTGTATGTTCTTAACGTTTAAACCACTGAACCGATTTAAATGAAATTTGGTACAGATATAGTCTGGGACCCGAGAAAGGACATAGGAGTTTTCATCCCGGAAATCCCCCAGGAACGGGAGTTATTCCACGCGGACGAAGTCGCGGGCAATAGCTAGTATTCTATAAAGTTGGCAGATAACATTTTACACAAAGTAATTTATGTTTTTTTTTCTAAAAACAATTATTGGAGCTTTTTACTTCCACACGGATAAAATCGTAAGCAGCAGTAACTATCTAGTTTTATATTTTGTCTTCCGAAGAGCAACCCTCCAAATACCTGCAAATAATTGTAGTACCCACCTCGGGATGCATTACTTATAACTTTACTTAAAAAGTTTAAACCATTCACTAACCAACCGATTTTACCAATTTTGCACATTTCAAATCTAGAATCTCCAGAATGCCACTCATAATTTAACTTAACAGTAAAAACAAACCCTCTAGATATAGGCGGGGTCACATTGACAAATTTACGACAGTTTTTGCTAATTTCTTCCCTTTTTTTCTAAAATTTTATAGTTCCCGTAAGTGGCGAACGGTTTTGTGGCAATTTTTTGTTTTAAGAGATTATCAACCTGTCTAGAGGTGTTAAGTCAATCTTATCGGTACCCCGGTTCGAACTTGACAGGTTTTTGTGATAAATAACTTAATTTTTCTTTGAGGGTAAACAAAATTAATGGGCTGCGTCTATTTTTAGAGTGGTATTTTGTACTTATGTCAAATAGTTTGAAAGTAGATAAGTTTTTTATGTTGGTATATCTTTTTCTTCTTCTTGAACACACATACATGATAATTATAATGAATAATCAAAATTTTGAATTTTGCCCAACTATAAATGCGAAAGTTTGTGACAAAGTCCTAACTTGTTACGGGCAAAAACGTGGATGACAGCTATTTTTTAATAACCTAGATCATTCATTAAAGGAGACAATTTTTTTTCGGCCCACTATTAAACGGTAACGTGTATTAATTATTTTACACATGAAACAAGTGATCACCTAATTATAATTAAAACAACAAATATTCTATAGATACCTAACGGGAATAATGAAATAATAGTAAAAAACTGTTACGGAAAAATGTTTGTTTAGGAGCGTTTTTACATTTATTTCAACGTGAAAATAAATATATTATGTAAAACGAAACGTATCTAATTAACATGCCGTTGTAGATGCTCTGTGGTACAGTTTCAATGAGTTTGACACTGACAGACTACATTTTAAGGCTAAGCTCATACGACCGCGCGAAACCGCGCGGTACCACTAACCGCGCGGTACAAGACCAAAGTAAACAGTGATTATCGTTGGCATTACCGCGCGTTCTACATTCGTTTTACGTAGGTATATGTTCATTCGATTGCCGCGAGTTGAGATGGGCAGACGCATAAATAAAAATGTGGACGAAGTTTAAAAAGAGATGCCATAAGGAATCTTAATTCACATAAAATAAAAAAAATTGACGATCGTGGGAAGAATTATTTTTAATTTGACAAACATTTTTCACTTGAAACAGGATGCACCCAATATTGTCTTTGTCTTTTTCTGCGACGACTCAGCCTTCGGTATAAAATCCATAAACAAATTGTCTCCTCCTTGTTTGTTGTCACACAACGTTGACACACCCGGGCTGCACGTACTTACATATTACGCCGACAAGCGAACGCCCCAACCGCGCGGCGACGCGCGGTTTTTGCGCGTAATGTAAGCTTAGCCTTATTGTTTCCGATAGTTTTCTAAGATGAGTGCTTCTCGTGTTCTTTTCGTAATTTTATTCAATAGAATTTATGAAAATGGCGTCTGTAGATACAGTGCATGATCTACAAAGCTGTTGTAATAAGTGTGCAGCATGACTTCAACGAAATGTGCGACAACTTTACTTATAAATATCATTGACGAAAACAGTAAATTAATTAATCGTGAAAACCACATCAAAACCTATTACGTAGTACAAACATGGTTTAGATTTATACTATATTATTATTGAACAGTGCACTATTCTAACATTAAATACCTAGGAGACCTATTCACTCATTAAACAATCGCTCTTGTGAGATTTTTGGTCAGTATGAGAGTCATATTTTGATTGTCGTATTTCACAGTATTCCGGTTAGATAGAGTTTTGCTAATATTACCACTGTAATCTAGAGATTATAAGGAATAAACGAACGTGCATTTCATTAATAAATGCCACAATTTGTGGTGGGCCTATTCCCCGAACAAAAAAAATTGTCTCCTTTCTGTTGAAAAAAAATATACTTCAGAAATCAGATACCTCTTTTTGACACACAACTAACTTATTTATGACCCCAAATGATCTTGTTTTGTGGTTCCGCAAGTTAATTAGTGACCTCATATGGTAGATGTTAAGGTCACATGAAAGTCATAAACTTGTCAAATAATATGAAATTTATCTCTACTGACTACTGTCAGTTTCGTTCCGTTATTTTAACAAACACAAGTTCATTTCTTTGAGAAGTCGTTAAAAACCGAATACATTTTGGACTATTTTGCAGACAAAGCTTATGTAGGTGTTACACACATCAAAATTTGATTCGTTGAACCTTTATTTTTAACTTTTCGACGACCAAGCGACAGCCGGCTGTCGGGCTGCTATTGTCTTTCTGTTGCGTCTCGAATCACGTGTGTTCGAAGGTTTAATGTAAAATACTAGTTGCTGCCCACGACTTCTCCAAATCGAACGATTTTTATTTTGTAAATAGGTAAAAAAATACACTTCGTTTGAGCCCTGAGAAGCAACATCCGAAACAAACTCAGAGGTCAAAGTCTCTTTTGAAGTCGATACAATATTGTATTGGTCAAATTACCTATGCGAAGACCATGAAGGTAAACTGAAGTGATCTCTTGATGAGAGAAGCACGCAGATTTGAGTGGACATGTCCAAACAGTGCAAGCATTTTGTCAAAAGTCGTTTAGCTCAACTAAAAAAAACGTAAGGAGCTCAACGTTCTGTGAATATCAGAAAAAATATTCACTGGCACTTTGCAATACTCGGCAACATTCGGCTTCTGTTCATGGACTAAAAGACTTACTAAAAGTAAAAGTAGTAAGTAAGTAAGTAGTAACCTTATCTATTTAAAACATTAGTATAGACATAATACTGTTTGACTGATTGGAAGAAGTACGTATATATTGCTCATCCCAAACTAGGAACAGGACCTTGGTAACTAGAGATTGTATAAAAATCCGCTCTTTTCAAATCACATCCTATCCACGCGAGAGAAGTCACTACCAGCAAGTTCTCAATAAAAACCAACATAAGGGGTAAAAAGCACCCCAAAAACACACCATTTTTAAATGCTTCTTAATTAAACCCGTTGCCTCGTGCCTTTGCGCAGCATCCCAACCCTACCGCCGTTGTTAACCCGAGAACGCGTGCCGGGATCAATACGACCCACCTCCGAGATACCTCAACCCCTATTGTACCCGTTTATCTCGGGCACAATCCCTTTTTATCCCTTTTCGGGCTAAAGGGTACATGAATCGTGCGCAAGGATTCTGTAGTTATCGCGTGCGTATTGTTCAGATGGAATCAAGATGGTAACCCTTATTTTTTGAAGACTTTGTGTCCCTTTATGTGTTAGTAAGTTTTATCTTTTATTGGGGATAGTTTCTTACATGTTTTTTTACAAAATTTGTAAAAAAGATAGGTATCTTTTTTTAACAAAATTCTGTTAAACTTTAATTTGAAAATAATAATAATAATTCAACTCCCAGTGACAAGAATGGTTTCTTCGTCGCGTTAGTTCCCAGTGAAATTCCAGTTTCTATAGACGTTTCAGCTCAAATCAAGTTTGAGCGATCCGCGATTCTCAACACATTCGAAACACGTGAACTCACCCCGTGGGACCACACGCGTTCTGAATAAGCTCCAACAATCTTCAATATCCAAAACCAGATTCCTTTCTTCATCAATATTCACAATATTAGATGAAGCCCCTTTTTTACTTATCTTTTTTTCTATAGGGGTGTTCGTAACGTCTTTTTTCTTTGGACGAAAAATACGATGATGACCCCTGACCTAGTCCTTTGAATGTTTGAAATCTAGTTTGTATGAAAAAAGCGTGTCTGCCTGTTTTGTTTGGCGTTCACAATGAAGTGAATACACGTCCGCGACTGATTGTATGTGGTCGGGGCAGTTGCGTTCTCTTATGTGACTAGAAGACGTTAGATTCTATGTAACAGCACATGGTTAAAGACATAAATTGTGTAACGATTTTATAGTATGTATGAAATGGTTTATACATATAAGCTTTTATTATTAGCTCGTGGCTAATGAATTTGAAGTCAGAATCAGATAAAAGTAACCTAAGTCCTTCTTTGGGTTGGGCCCAAGCTTACCTAATTCTGAAATTTATCAAGATTGGTTTCGTGGCATAGCCATGAAAACGTAACAGACAGTCAGATAACTGTCATTTTTATGCCTTTAAGTCTAATGTAATAATCATACAAATAGGCTTTACGTAATGCCAATTCTGTTGACTATTTTGTTACGTATACATTGTACTTATTTGTTAAAATTATGCGCTTTTACTTAAGATTTATAAAGATTAGTGATGTACCAGCATAGATACAACTTCACTAAAAAATTAAAGGAGTGCTAATCACGATCAATCACACTTTGAAATGACTACATCATTTATAACACCAGATTATCTAAGATCTATTAATAATATTTCTAATCTCAATATACTCGTGCCAACCGCCTCTTTGCACCACGTGTTGCAAAACTTAAAAAAAAAACTAAAAACATTTTTGTAAAAAACCTTTTTTTGCAAACAATCCCCCATGGCACACAATAGGCTACGCTCCCGTTAAGTAACCCAATTTTTACACCATAAATAAAAAGAAAAAAAAAACATAAAAGGTAACGGTTTTCCGTATTTCTTTTTTTACAAAAAAAGATCCGAGTACGTAAGAATTAATTTATGTAACGCCTCAATGCTTACTCAGAAAGTGGGTATTGAAAGCGAAAATTAGGCCACATTCATACGATTTTTTTCTTTTAGTTTTTTTTTATCTTTTTTACCTTTTAATGTTTTGTGACAATATTGACAGATCAGGCCCCGTTGAAGCTTTGACGCTGTTTGAGGATTTGTAAATAATCTCATTGAAAATTAATACCGTTTTTGGAAGTTTCTAAGAGTCTGATTGGCTTCATTGTTGAGTGTTTTTTGTTGGTGTCTCAAGTTTTCAGTGGCTATGAATTTTGATGAGATTGTTTTTTGTCAACTTTTTAGTAGGTCTGTAGAATGAAGTTTTTTTTTGTGAAATGTAATTTTGGTGTACATGGCTTTAGCCTCGTAGCCCTGATAGCAACAACTCGAAGACTGCGGTTTTTATTCCGTCAGATATTTTTTTACACAAAGATGAATGTAATATTTTCAGGGTTCATGCATGTGTGTAATTTTATTCCATCGCAACTTTTGAACGCTGGATCAGAATTTGATATTTGAAAAATCGATAAAAACCTTGCATCATACCGAATAATTTAGACTAGTAGTTACTAAATATTTTGCTCTTAGGAGTCGTGTTTTTAATATTTAAATTCTAAAAAATATCTGTTTAATCCCAATTTATCTAAACAGAACGTTCCACATTTAATTTCTTGAAATTTCTATTTATGAAACAGAAAATAAATCCCATATATTTTTTCCTATCTTAACCCTGCCCTAATCTTTTAACTCCAAAAACGAGTTCTCAACAATAAAAAGTGGCAGCATCCGTAACCGTTTAAGGGTTAATAATGGTAATGACAACCATAACCCTTATCCACGTGCCGAGATGAGGGTTAAGTTAAAAACGTGAAGATGACAGAAAGGGTGACTTTATGTAATTGTTACTTAAACTTATCTTTATGAGCAAGTTTTGAAGGAGAAATTGATGTTGATCGTTGAAGTAAGAAAATTGTAGATACGTTACCTATTTACATAAGATTCGAACTATGCAAAACGATACACTAACTCGTGCATATTACAAACTAAATATTGCAATGGTCTTTGACTGTTCACTTATAAAACCATTGTTGCGTGCTGTAAAAATATAAAAATTGTTTATTAGTACTGGTAAATGTTCAGTGACATTGTTTATGTATCTAAGTTGTGAGTAAAAAAACATTGCTGCATCAGTTAAATAAAAAAAAAACAATGTAGACTGAAAAAAACAACATTGATTTCACAAAATTAACTAGAACTCTTACAAAGATAATAATCTATATTTATCTTCCTTGATTTTGAAACCCAAAAAAGATCGGATCGCAATATCGAGTGGTCAAGTACAATAATTTGTCTATTGATTAATCCTCTCTCAGGGGAAATATGATGTTCTCAAGGGTGATCCGTATTGGGATACTATAGCATATCCATTAAGCATAGCCATTGTACGAACAAAAAAATATATTATTATCAGCCTATTACTGTCCTCATCATAGCACACCTCTTCTCAATCATATAAGGCACGATCAATGATACAATGCTTGCTTAAAGCGGATTGGACAATAAGTAAATCCAAAATCGCAATGTTTGCATTATTTCTAAGTCCATGTTTTGTCACGTTTTCCTTAACCGGTGTCTGTGATAAACTTTAGAAAGTAATTATAAGATTAAATATTTTTAAAAGTACTAAGTTTTGCCTGCGTTGTTGCCCGCAAGAATGTCAGTCAAGTACCAAATATTATAAACATCAGACATACAGATTCACAGGTAACTTTCGTATTTCCTTAAATAATAAAGGCTAATCAGGACCTGGTTCAAATATTTAATTATCTCCAAACTTCTTTAATCACCAAGAATTTTAGCCTCCCAATCTTTCAAAAGGAGGTTCTCATCCCAAATCCAATATCGGCCTTAACTAGCGCCTCTCGATGCACCCGACTGCCTCTCTTTGTGCTCACCCGCGAATCAACACTGGGTTAATCGTTCAGATTAAGTGGCATTAACGCTCCCACACAATCCTATCACTTGCCAACAAATCTCATTTCTACTGCACTTTAATCCTATACCACAATCTGTACCATGAAACCTGTATAATTTTTACTTTAACAACCATTACGCGCTCAATTTTGTTGCCTTCGATAGCTGGTTAAACAGATGCAGTAATGTATGCCGGGTGTTGTGAAATAGTAGTTCGTAGGTACCGCTTCCCCCAAAAGCTCTCGCTCGCTAGTCAATTAAGTGATCAGCTCAGGGGTTCTGCACAATTGGTCGCCTCCGCACAAAGCGACGGTGGCGCCGCGCTACTATATTGTGTGCAACTCGCAACGGTTTTATTAGACGGATTGTGAGGGATGACGCTTTTTTGAAGGATTATAACTGAAGCATATTTGAGGAATTAATATTGAGGGTATTACGATGCTAATAATGCATAGATTGAATAGATGATGATACGCGAATGCACATTAAGTTATTGTTGTTTATCCGAAACAGTCTAAGTAATAGTAATCTTTTTATAATGGATATGAATGAAAACAAACGTACTTTTCTCAGTAAAGAGTCAATCGACTATCAGCTTCCATAAAAATAAACACAATACTTTGATTTCTTACACTAAACTCCGATTATCACAACCCGCCCACATTTCAGTGGAACTGAAAGAAAAAATCCAACCGGATCTATTTTTATCGCAATTTTTTTCGCATTGCAGACGCGGCGAGTCGTCGGGCCCCGGGCGTCCGTGCGTGAAATCGGATCATGAACGAGTTACTCGAGCCGACTCGAGCGCAACCAATAGTTTGGAGCCTCTGACCGAACCATGGATTTTAGAATTACTTTTTTCCTGGAAACTTACAATTTTAACGCATCGTGTAAAAGCGTGGATTTCTATAAAGCCTTTATGGTTTTTAGGCAAAAAAATATGCGTGTACGTTTTTGTTGTTTTTTATACCATATTTTATAATTTGTAGTGTATATTTATTATACAAACGGTATGTTAGCTTTGAACTATTTGTAGAGGATAATATTTTAATATCTCGTTGAATATGACTTGATATTTACAGAGCTGAAATGCGTTAACAGAAAAACTAAATTTATAGGAGTATTCACTACAATTATTAAAATATAAATGATATAATGAAGGTCTTTTGAAATAGACCGCCATGAGCAAGCGAGGTGATGAATGTTCATCCTATCTTTGTTTATGAAGCAACTTTCTTCTTCTTCTTTTTGGCCCTTTTCGGGGAGGCCAATCGTCCAACCATGGTACGAGAGTGAGAGAAGAAGCTTTTGCCTGTGCTTATTTTTGTTTTGAAAAAAAATTCAACGTAAACTACGGGAAGTTTTTGCAAACAAAGCTATCAAATATTTTCCTTATTGATAACACAACACAATTATAGCTATATAAGACAGGGAAGAACATATACAACATTAATGATAAAGCTTGCATGGAGTCGCCTCGTGAGGTTCACAGATAACCTTAGGGCAATGTCTTATCATTGAAGAAAAATAACCAATCGCGTTCTTGAGGAACTGTAGTAAACGATATGGTGCTTTCAATATTATGTTTAGGCCTGTAAAAATACAGTTTGTTTGTGAGGTAAATAATTAGAAAAAAACATTATGTAAATTAGTTAAATATGATTATTTTAAGTGATCAATGATCCCGCTCTTAAACTACTACAGAGATCAAAGCCTTTTGAAGATCATTAAATAGTATTAGTCAGATGATGCAAAGACGATTCTTTTGATGAGAGAAGCACAGAGATCTGAGTGGACCTGTGTTGACAGTGCAAGCAGTAATATCTGGTACTGGTACTATTAAAATATTTTAGATTATAAGTTAAAGGATAGAATGTTGGTTCAGTGCCAAAGGGTAGAATTTATGAAACGGTGGTCCTTGGCTAAAGATTTATAATGTTAAATAGTTTTTAAATCCTAAATTGTATTTAAGCGCATTTTCTGTTAAGAACAAGACACGCTACAATTGAGTCTGACTCAAAACTAAATTAAAACACATTACCAAAATGTGCACGACAGAAACATAAACGGATGCAGCCAAAAAGCCAGAATAAAAGGTGATAAATACATCATTTTTACAAACCAGACCCGACAAGACACATTGGCAGACGTTCTTAATTTATCCAACACACTAACGAAGAAGCAAGTGGACAAACAGACGAACAAAAAGACAAACGTGTGATTTAACGCTGACATACTCGTTACTTGTGCTTTGTTTTATCGTATCGATCTTAGTGTAAATTGTAATGGAGACTGATTGATTTATTCAGAGCTTTACTGGGAATATTTGGCATTGTTAGGTCTGTATTTATAGTTGGTTGTTAGTGCTTATTCTGTGCTGACGTCAGGTGTCGGTCAGTCTGTCTAACAAGGGCTTTCTTCTTCAGTTTTTTGATTAATGTTTGCTTCTTTTACTTCAAAGTCATTGCTCTAATCTTGTGCGTTATTATTATTAAAATTAAAATTATTGGTATTGTTATTAAAATTAAGTCTAATGATTGCTCTTAAGATGTCATGGTCATTTAAAAACATTTTGTACGTGTGTAGTCCTGCAGGGTCTTTCTGTAAATAAATAAGAATTTTGCAATTTTCAGGTTTAGTGAGCTTGATGTGAACTGTCAATTTCTGAAGCTAGAGATTTTTACAATCAATCGTCTCCCTAGCCTTTCTCAACTTTGGTTTCTAGTCTAACTTAATCCAGCTGAATAATATTGTACGCGGACTGATGCCTCCATAACTTTGTTACTAGGTTACTCGATACTCCTTGTTATCCTTGGTAAGAAAAATATTAAAATTAGACTCAGACTACCAATGCTTATCAGTTGCAGCAGATCAAACAGCAGACAATCAAAGGCCTTGTGATAGTGACCTCTTGAACAAATTATAATGATTTTTTAGAAATCTAATTGCTTTAAATGATATTGTTTATACTCTGAAACAAATTGTCTCTGCTACCACTACATTCCCAGTACTGAATGGCAAAGCTATCTGAAACTCTGACGATTGACACATGTGACATACGACAGGACATTCGTGTTCGTTTTATTTGACAATTTATGTGTCCCACAAAACGTAAAGTACTTTTGAAGTAATGTCCTGTCTTGCAGTTTTTATTTCTTACGGTAAGTGAAATTTTTAGTGTCCATGTCGTTTCGGGACGCTTAGCGATTTAAGCTTCGGGTTTTTTTTCTGAGGTAGGGGTTTAATTCGGTGTGAGGTACGGTCAAGCTGTTGGGTTGGTTTATATGTATTTTAAAGGAATTCGTATTTTTTGTTTTTGGAGATTGATTTTGCAACTTCGCCAAAGTTACTCAAAAATTCGAAAGGAAATTAGTTTCGAAGCTTAACTTAATCAGGAATAAATTCTGTCAACATTATATTTATTACTTAGATCGCCATTAATTATGTTTACTATGTTTTTGATTACCCAATTATATTCTACAAAATATAACTCATTTAAACTTGTATTTATTATTTACTAACCGCTATTTTCCACAATCACAAAGTCACAACCAGCCAACACAATGCTCCCCAAATTAAGCTAGCTCAAACTCGCAAACGGCGAAATATCCTGAAAAAAAGTAAAGGAAGAAAGAACAGCGTCCGGGCGACGTCTCGGGTACGGTACCTGCACCCAATTACTCAGTCACCCAGATGGAGGGGGGTGAGGGAGGGAGGAAGGGGGGGAGTGACATACAGACACCGCTGTCACGATCGATGATAACTCCCGAGATAAGTTTACTGCGGAACCGCCTTGAAGGAATTGAGACGGTTTGTTTAATAAATAGTTCTTTTTTAAGGTGTGTAGTGTTTGAGTGTGCGCTGTTGTATGGATGGAAGTTTGGGAGGATGTATAGTGTATGCTGCTCTTTAACGCCAAAAGTGATGTGCTGATTTCGATGACAGTTTGCAGTAGTTTGTGTGATTGTAAACTATTAAAAAGAACCCTAAGTTTAACAAGCAAAATATGGCACTTTGCCAATCAATCAATTTTTTATACCTTTGAAGAAGGGTACAGGATTGTATAGGTTTTTAGAGGTGACTTGACTTTGTTTTCTGTTTTACTAGGTATATATTATTAGCTGAAATACTGGAGGCAATAGGTGTTAATTATATTCTAGACTTAAATTTAGATATTCATCTACATACTAACAATACTCAATAGAGAAAGTATTTTCGTACACATTGGTGATGAGGAAACCATTAATCCATCGAAGACACGTGATTCGAGACACAATAGAGAGACAATAGCTGTCGCTTGGTCGAAAGGTTAAATATTAGATAGAAAAAATATTCTAAAAATATAAATAACTAGCTGTCCCCTGCGGTTTCACCCGCATTTTTTGTTACTGCTCCGCTCCCGTGGGTTGTGATGGTATAAGTATAGCCTATAGCATTCCTCGATAAATGGGCTATCTAACACTGAAATAATTTTTCAAATCGGACTAGTAGTTCCAGAGATTACCCCCTACATACAAACTTACAAATTTTTCCTCTTTATAATATTAAGTAGAGATTCGAAAAATAATGGTGTTTACATATATTTTGACTGCGGTTCTATTTAAAAACTGAACATCTACGTTAGCCAACTGAAGAAATATTCCTATTAAAATACTTACAAAGCCATAAAGATACTTCCAATAGGTTCCTTACCACAGCCCATCTGGAACGGAATTAAACACCCGACTTCTTGATAACCAGCCAATTTTCAGACATTGAGCTATTGTTCTAGAACATTTCCTCTAGTCTAATCACCAAAACATAAGTCTCTTTCAGAGTCAGTTAAAGTCGTGAGTATGAATAAGATGTATCGTGTTACCTAGGTTGTAGAGGTCTGATATTCAGATGTTAAACACTGGTTTTCAGCTGGATCTGGACTGGAAGCCGACCTTGATATGATTGAAAAAAAGCCTGGAAGATAACCACCTGCTTAAAGTTATCAGCTAAATCATCAATTGTTCAAAGAATCTAGGTCTGCTAAAAATATACCATCCACCACACCCACAATATTATAAATATTAGTAATGCAGTTAGTGTGCTCTTTTACGCGATATTACGATTTGACGGGCCTGTTGGTCTAGTGGTTAGTGACCCTGACTGATAAGCCGTAGGTCGTGGGTTCGATTCCCACCCAGGACAATTTATCTATAACTATAGCGGCCCGCCCCAGCTTCGCACGGGTGTTACAAATCTTCAAAAATCTCGGCTTTTCTCTATTATATTATTATGCATGTATTATACATATAAACCTCCCTTAAAAATCACTCTATCTATTATAAAAAACGCATCAAAATCCGTTGCGTAGTTTTAAAAATCTAAGCATACATAGGGACAGACAGAGGAGAACGACTTTGTTTTATATTATGTAGTGATATGTATGTATTTATAAAGTATTAAGTATCATATAAGTATGTATATCAGTTATCCGGTTACCATAACACAAGCTCTGCTTAGCTTGGGATCAGATTACCGTGCTTGTCCCAAGATATTTATTTATTTAATAACACAATAACAACTAACTACTACTACTAACGAATTTTGATGAAACGACAGTAGAAATTGCATCAGCATGACACACAGCTTTTAATATAATATTTACTAGTAAATTGAAGAATATTCTGCCCGCGTACTTTATACAATGTGACCTATAAACAAAATTATACTCATACAAACTGTTCTCTCAAAGAAAGTCTCTTTCATGACGTTTTTTGTTTAAAAAACCCCCAGTATACATAAAACTTAAATACGATTGAACGAATTGTTTGTTCCATGTTGTATAATCATACGTATCGTTTACTAAACCAGTCATCCACAGACAACCCTTCATACCTTCGGCACATCATGGCATGGCATAACCGACAGGAGCCAGTAAGCTATATGTTAGCAAGAAGAAAAGTTTTAACCAAAGAGGTCTCATCTCGAACTTCACTCACACAGCCAATTATTTATGGAGTAAGTAACAATAGATAGCGCAGATATGCGTAGGTGTGTGGGGCGGGGTCGACCCCTGACCCGCCCCCATCTACCCTCTACCTCGGCCACTTCACCCCCGCTCTTTCACCTCAGGGGTGAAATCCCAAGCCTTCTTGTTATTTATTTTTTAGGAGAAATTTACTTGAGGCTTCGGCGGTAAATGGTGGGCTATGTTCTGTTTGGAGCTAAAAGGTTTTGTTGAAGGGGGCGAGGGGGGAGGTTCACGTCTTGGTTGATGATGTTTTTTTATATACGAGAGGCATTCGCTGGTTTATAGACTTGACACAAGAGGTGACACTACCGGACTAATGTATGTATTTTTTATATAGTTTGATTTTGGGTTTAAATGAGATAAAGTCTTCTTGCCATGTTTATGAACATGATATAAAGGTAAGATCATTCTTAAAACGAACTCTTAAATTTTAACTTTTCTACGACCAATCGACAGCCGGCTGTCGGGCTGCTATTAATAAATAATAAATTCATTTACCTATTTAATTCTCATCACAAATGTTGGGTACAATACAGTGTGCTTAAACTAATAGTAAAATAACATTTGTGAGAGACTGGAGCCCGAAGAAGGTTTCAAAACCTGTGTTACGGGTCACCAGGCTCCCAAAACTTACAGTTAGACTCTCTGTTATTAGATTAGGTGTGTCCTACGAAGGAATAAACCATCGATCACACGTGATTCGAGACACAATAGAAAGACAATAGCAGCCCGACAGCCAGCTGTCGCTTGGTTGTTGAAAGGTTTAACTATTTTGCAGTTATGAGGTCTGTCCTAAGTCCTACAGCGCGTTTCAAATAAAATCATTCTATTAATTCTGTTTAATCATTCACACTAATTATTATAATAATTCAGACTATCTAGACACAGCAAGCATGCTCATTAGACAAAGATTTGCCCTAGGTTGGATATGCGCCCACAACCTCTGTCTTAGAAGTCAGGGTCACTAACCACTAGACCAACAGGCGCGATAAAGTGATCTATTTAGTTTATAACAAGACTAGCTTTTGCCCGCGGCTTCGCTCGCGTTTAAAAGAGACAAAAAGTAGCCTATGTTACTCCCCATCCCTTCAACTATCTCCACTCAAAAAATCACGTCAATTCATCGCTCCGTTTTGCCGTGAAAGAAAGACAAACAGACAGACAGACAGACACACTTTCCCATTTATAATATTAGTATGGATAGTTAGCATAGTAACCTACCATGGCTACCATAGAGTTCAGATGAGACTGAGTCCGGCTTTGGTGACAGATGGAGGTACAGGGGTGCCCCTTCGCTTGAAACTTCTTGATTAGGGTTGGCACTTAAAAAATGGATGTTTACCTATTGTTAATAAAATTGTCTCGTTTAACCCAAGTATAACAAGCTACTCATGAACCGGAGGTCGTGGCATCGATTCCCACCCAGGACAAACTGTGATGAGCATTTATTTATTTATTTACACTTTATGCACAAAATGTTAGAGAATGCGTAGAGATCACTGATGCTTAGGCATTCTCTACCAGTCAACCATCGGTAATGCAGAGATATGATGGCAGGTGCAAATATAAAGTAAAAAAAATGGTAATTTATTACAAAAATTACAAATCACTAAAAAATATATATACGTAATATAAAATAAATAACTTGAGCATGATTGTTTGTTCTGTGTAAGTATATATATTTATAAATTATATTAGTATGTTTATCAGTTGTCTGGTTACCATAGTACAAGATCTGCTTAGTAATTTATTTATTTAGTGTCTATGTGAAATATATTTTTACATTCTCGTTATAATTTATTACTGCTCCGCTCCATAGGTTATTTCGTGACGTAGCTAAGTGTTATTCTGATGTATAAGCTCTATCAGAAACGACAATACTGTAATGTTTGAAAATCTGTTCTTGTGTAAACAACTAACAAACATCCATGCATAGTATATTCATTAACTTTCACATTTTAATAATAATAGGCTATGTTCATAATATTATGTAAGTATTTGTAATTGTATAAGTTACTGGTTAGCCAGAAACTATGACCAGTCTAACCAAGAGGTATCGTGTCGCCCAGTTACTGGGTTGTGGAGGTCAGGTAGGCAGTCGCTCCACGTAAAACACCGGTATCCAGCTGAATCCGGTTAGGCTGGCAGCCGACCCTAACACGGTTGGGAAAAGGCTAGGGAGATGATGATTTGTAATTGAATAAGCATGTACATAGTGGTCTGGATAGTTGATTAAGAAAACATGTTTTCTTAAAACAATAAAAAAATATATTGACGAGTAGTTATAAATACTTATACCTAACCGCGAACTGACATGGTAAATATGGGACCTACATAGTAAATCTCAGTAAAGCGGTAGTAACTACACCAAATTTAAATAAATTTGAAATGCGGCAAGACACCTATACTACCATACCATATACTTAGTGATTAAACGAACTTACCTGTACGTGAAGTTCAATCATAATTATACGAGGGATTCGTCCGAAGATATTAGTATTTTTCACACTTGTAGTATCGCTTGTAAGTGTTACCACATAGCACGTAAGTTTAGAGAAATACTAAAATAAAAAGGATCACACTTCCGTTTCCGTAAGGCAGAAATTAATTCGTGACGTATTTCCTGTTCTCCCACTTGCCGCCATATTCGATTCTCACCATCATTTAGTTCAAAGAAACGAACGATATTTCCTTTAATTAAGGGTAGTTATTGTTATAAACAATAACCATAGGGTGGGTGGGATATTATACTAATATCTTCGGACGAATCCCTCGTATAATTATGATTGAACTTCACGTACAGGTAAGTTCGTTTAATCACTAATTATACTTCGGGATTCGTCCTCGATATTAGTATTTTTCACACTTGTAGATGTTTAGAGCCATAAAAAGGAAATATCGTGTCGATTTGATATTTTATTTATTGATACATTTTTCAATAAATAATCAGTCAAACACCAGAACGCAATACAGTTAAGATTTACAAAGTGATTTAGCAAAATCCGTACAATCATTGATTATCGCCCTGTTATAAAACCTAGCAAAGACAGTGGAGTCGCCTGTCCATCCTGCAGTGTTACGAATAACATCGATATTGACACCTTGTTTGTATGCAAAGGATGTTGATGCGTGTCGAGTGCTGTGTCCAGAAAAAAAGGACACGTCAACTTCACTATCTCGAAGTGTACATTTGATTAAGATGGATCAGTATTATGATGTATTATTGATTTAGATGTGCATTGTATGGTTTCCGATATGAAATAAACAAATTATCTGAACTTCTAAGCGATTTTGTTTTATCTATGTATGAAATCAAAGCATTAGCTGGACAAATTTGTGGCTTTTCTTTAAAATAGGGCAAATGTAACACAGGCTGTGCTGTGCCTGGACGAGATGTTTTAAAAAGATCAGAAATCTTTATCAAAATTTGTTGTTCAGAAACAAGCATATTTTATTAAAACTATTTTTGTTATTGTTTGTACTCTATGGGCAGTAACTAAAGTTATCAAAGTAACACACTTTTTGTTAGTTGTTCTAATGATATCTTATCATGAGGAAAAAGAGACCCTAGATAATTTAATGCCATATTAACATCCCAATTTACTTTGTATTTTGGTAATGACGGCCTAAATCTAAAAACTCCTTTACAAAATCTAGATATCAGTTTGTTTTCCATAACATTACCTAGTATTAAGGATAATTAATATCCGTAACTATTGATAGTACCATACTGATTTCCACTATTAAACACCTCAGTAAGAAAATCTAAAATTGCAGGCATTGAGGGATGGTAAATATCAATTTTATTGCTGTGACAATGGTGAAACCATCTTATAATGCACCCATCATATTGCTTGAGGGTATTTTCAGAAAGGAAAACTGCTGTGCGGTACGTCTCTACTTAACATAGCTGTCCACCGACGGGATTACGTATCTTGCAGAAGCCGAGCGATCGCGATATTCGCTATAATCGCGTAATAATTGCTTCTAAAACGTCAATTCGTATTACGTACTGGCAATAGCAATGCGATAGCAATCTATTGATAGTGCTGCCTCTGTAGAGCAATCAGTTAACTAAAACATGTATTTTTTGTTTGGTGGTTTCGTATTACGTAAGTATGGTTTTTAAGAGCAAAGTTATATATATATTTACGGTATATTTAATTAGTTCCGGCGATTGCTTCTTTATCGTCCTCGTAGCAATAAGTGCATAAGAACAATCAGCGAGTGATTAGCAATCGATTCATACATAATACCTACGTTTTTTTTTTTTTTTTTTTTTTTTTTTTTTTTTTTTACGTTAAGCGCTTAATCGCGCGGTGTTCCGCGATCACTGCGCAATTATTGCTTATTGTTGTTTCATAGGTAATAAACCAGCGGATAATATTCCTACAACCAGGGTAGTTGTGCTCTGGATATTCCGCTAGCTGGAATAAGGAATAGCAAAATGAAATGAATTCAATTCTACTGTTTACGATATTAACAAACTCATAAACATGGTACCCTTCCATGATTGTGATGGCCATGCTGGTACCACCACAATACTACACAACACAATACACATATAATTTTTCTCAAAGTTTTAAGTATACACGATACTGGAGCAAAGTCATAAAAATAATAATTTGACCAACTACATGTAAAGGCGTCTATAACAACTGCATCTGGATCCATCTGCCAAGATGCGTATTGAGAACATTTTTTATTTAGTCTGTCTGTCAATAAATTAATCTCAGGTAAACCGAAATGCGAAACTATCAATTGAAATCCCGTGTTTAACAGAAACCACTCAGTGTCAGGGTGACAGCGTCTCGATTCTCTGTCTGCCACATAATTATTACTAGATTTTATATAGGCAGCAGTGACGTATATTTGTCGTTGTTTGCATCACTGCCATATTTCTTTAGTGACTTTATTCAGATGTGGGTATTGTATACCTCCCATGCGATTAATGTAACTCAATGCAGTAGTGTTGTCTACCCTTAAAAGCATTTGACAAGAATGACAGTCTTTTGCGAATATTTTTAAGGAGAAATATGCAGCTAGTAACTTAAAATAGTTAATGTTCTTGTTTTTCCATTTCTGTCCAATAACCACCAGCTGACTGAGTGCCACAAGCTGCTCCCCACCCCGTTGTTGAGGCGTCAGAATAGATCTCACGGCAATAGATATCATCCCTAATTCTGTGTAGAGAATTGTCAATTTTATCTATCCACCACTGAATATCTGGCAATATGGTATCTGGTATGGTCATACAGCGATCATAATCATTGTGATGTTTTAGGTAAACAAATTTATGACGCTTTAATTCTTTAATAAACATCCACCCATACTCTACAGCAGGACAGGCAGAGACCAGTAAACCGACTAATTGGGTAAAATTCCTGATTTTACAACGCTTTACATGTAAAAAATACAACAACTTTTCTTTAATACGACTCTTCTTATCATTCGGGAGACTAATAAGTCCGCCTATGTACCGTTGTGCATAAAGTATTAATAAATAAATAAATAATTTGCCACTCCTTAGAGTTTATATTAAAACCCAAAAATTTACAGCTTTGAGAAGGCGTTAAGCAACTTTTTTCTAGGTTTAGAATAAACCCCAAAGCTTCTAACCTTTTTGTTACATTAAGGTTGTGCTTGCAATCAGTAAACTACCGACCTAAGTAAATTAAACACTGGTTTTAGCAGCTTAGTAAAGATGTATGGAGCAGTGCATAAACCGAAGGGTAAAACATTAAATTCATACATCTTTTAAGACAACTGATTTGCTGTCAAGATAAATCTTAAATATTTGCAAGAGCTAGGGTGTATTTTAATAAGCATGTAAGCATCCTTTAAATCGATGGTAGTCATAAAACATCCTTAGATATTAATTTTAAAACTGTGCGAACATCTTCCATCTTAAAATGTCGAGTTTTTATGAATTTATTTAATCCTTTTAAGTTTAAAATAAACTTCATTGTACCATCCGGTTTTGGGATAAGAAATACACGTGATACGTATTGTCCATGACAAGGGGCATATTCGGATACAGCTCCGATAGAAAGCAAATGCTTAATGGCGACATCAAATTGTGCCTGTTCTGTCTTAGAACGCACAACAGTAACATTTGGAACAGATTGAGTCACCAGCTCATTGAATTTTTTTTTTTTTTTATTTGTTTTTTTTTTTTTTTTTTAACCGTTTATCCAGGACAAAACTGTTCTGTCGGTTGTGAATAGCGACCATTCTTGAGCGAAATGACTCAGCCTGCCCGCGTAGCGTACCTTGTTTTCCGGATCTAGCGCCTGCGGGTTTGCCGCGGCAGATGCAATGATGTTCTCGACTTTTGCGGCGGTTGCGACGAGCGGTGGCGAGGTCCGGCTCTCGAAGTAGCCGGCGTTGCTAGTGGCGGCGGGCGACCCGACGCTGACGAGCCGGCTGCCTGCTGCCTGTTCATACCGCCCGTCGCCTTCCAGTTTAAATTTTTATCGCCGTCTGTGACGGTTGGGTCTTCTATCACCGCTGCAGACGCAGCACGAGATGTTGACGGTTGTGGAGACCCACGCTCAGGCTGCAATTCCTCAGCTCGTGGTGTGGAAGGGTGCAGTTCCAACAACTGCTCTTCATTCCGACATGTTTGCAAATTCTGCGTGACTTTAGCATGAATAAACAGTCAAAGCGGCGAAGTAGTCCTTCAGACTATTCTGAATGCTTTAGACTTTACGTTTAGCTAAAAGTGGTCCTGAGAATCTATGCGGCGAAGTAGCCCTGCAGGCTATTCTGAGTGCAATAGACTTTGTCAGGTAACTGTTTAGTTTATGCGGCGATATAGTCCTACAGACTATTCTGAGTGCAATAAACTTTGTCAGGTAACCTAAGTTTATGCGGCGATATAGTCCTACAGACTATTCTGAGTGCAATAAACTTTGTCAGGTAACTTAAGTTTATGCGGCGATATAGTCCTACAGACTATTCTGAGTGCAATAAACTTTGTCAGGCAACCTAAGTTTATGCGGCGATATAGTCCTACAGACTATTCTGAGTGCAATAAACTTTTATAGGAAGTTAGGTACTAACCGTTATAATTATCCTTATCACATTTTTCTGAAGATCCAGAGTCCGAAGATTCTGATTTCGACAATGAATCACTAGATGACGTTGAAGAAACACGACGCGACGGCGCGAACGAATTCACTTCTTCCTCTAAATACTTTAACTTTTTCACAATATACTCTAACGACTTATCACTTTTACGTTTATGTATTATTATTATATTTTTAATAACCGTGTAACAGGTACTGATTTGAAAACCGTGCGACTGTGGCAAAGCACAAAAAGCGAATGATGGTGAGAATCGAATATGGCGGCAAGTGGGAGAACAGGAAATACGTCACGAATTAATTTCTGCCTTACGGAAACGGAAGTGTGATCCTTTTTATTTTAGTATTTCTCTAAACTTACGTGCTATGTGGTAACACTTACAAGCGATACTACAAGTGTGAAAAATACTAATATCGAGGACGAATCCCGAAGTATAATGATGATTATGCATTAAATAAGGTGATGCAATACCTAATGTAACGTCGTATGACTGACGTATTGTTAAACAGACTAAACTATGGGGACCATTAATAAGTAGGTTCCTTTTATTCTGACGGGCCTGTTGGTGTTTTGGTGGTTAGTAGCCCTGACTGCTAAGCCGGAGGTCGTGGGTTCGATTCCCACCCAGAACAAACTTTGTGTGATAATCATGATTGTTTGTTCTGTGTTCGGGTGTAATTTATCTATAAAATGTATGTATTTATAAATTATATAAGTATGTATATCATTTGTCTGGTTACCATAACACAAGCTCTAAGCAGAGCTTAACTTGGAATCAGATGACCTTGTGTGAGTTGTTCCAGTTTATTTATTTATTTGTATATTTGTTATTTATTCTATACTAGCTTCTGCCCGCGGCTTCGCTCGCGTTAGAAAGAGACAAAATGAAGCCTATGTTACTCTCCATCCCTTCAACTATCTCCACTTAAAAAATCACGTCAATTCGTCGCTCCGTTTTGCCGTGAAAGAAAGACAAACATACAGACAGGCAGACAGACACACTTTCCCATTTATAATATTAGTATGGATGAGAGACAAAGAAAAGGATTTTTGAAAATACAATTCTTAAGAGAGTGAAATAAAGAATCGGAATTTGTATAAAATCTCCTTCTTTTCAAGGCATACGCAATCCAAGGAAGTGAAGTTGCAGGAAAAACTCAGTGCGTTTGTTATAACTCAAAGTATTGTTATTAATTATAGGTAATGTTCGAGGTAATTCTGTTAAGTTTTGTTAACGATCTTAGACTAACTTCCACCCCAGCATCATTTTCTAGAATATTTTTTGCATGGAATAAGAATTAAGTACGTATGAATTTTTTTGTAACACTACTGTAAAAAATCAAAAAAATATTTGACTTCGCAGATTTTTGTTACTAGATATACCCCATATTTTGGCTTAAGATTGAAACTTTTAAACTATATTACGAATTAGATTAATACACGTGGACAGCAGACGTGTGTTTCGTCTATTTCAATTTAGTAAAATTTTCTTTCAATTAAGCAGCAAGAAAGAAAACGACAAGAAGTTATAAATGGTTACGACATGGTATCATAATAAGTTATTGGTTTGTATTAGAATTGATATCAAAGTCTAATTAGAAGTAAACAGTAAGTAAAATAATGTTCTTATAAAAGTAATGTTCTTATTCAATTCTGTATACTGTGTAGTATATACAGTTACTGAAAAACTGGAAACTCCATGAAAATGATGCTTATAAATCAATACCAAAGCAAAATCCATAACTGAAATCATAAAATCTTATTATTGCCAACTGAAACATCAACCTGAAAACATTAACAAACCGCTTAACATCCCAAAAACAAATAAAAAATACCGACAACTCATGATGCAACCTCAATATAAAAAACGGCACAACCCGTAAAATTGACAAAAAATTGTCGAATCATAGTGTCGCGTCGGCGATGCGTCAAACAGCGTCGACGTCACGCTGACGAGTGCGCGGGAGTACCGCCCCCCCCCCCCCCCTCCCGCGTAAGGCCACGCCCCCTGCGCACGCGCCGCCTACCGGCCATCTAGATTGATCTAGATCTAAATAACGCAACTTGCGTCTCAATATGAACCATTGTGCTTTACACGTATTGGTGCTAAAATACAAATGCTCATTCAGCCAGTAAATATTCATTAGTTCATGTCTTATAGGTTTTCAATTTATTTTTTTATTAGGTCATTGACTTTGTGGAACATGACGCTGAACGATGATTCAGATATTCTGCTAACATGGTAGATAGTATTTATTCACGATTTATGCAGTCGTTATCGCTAATGGAAGCGAAGAAGAATAAACCTAAATTCATAAAGCCATACACCGTTAAAATACCCGCCATAATAAAACATACATTACAGTTAAAAGGAGAGCCACTTGATCACCTGTATGTGGATAGTTAAGTATACGGAGTGCCTATCAGCCCGCAGAAATATGGAGGCAGCGGGAAAGTTGATACAAAGTAGGATTTTCAGGTACCGTCCGACGCTCAGGCACTGAAATGTTGGGAACATTATTTTTATTAACATTATCTGAAACAATATTGCGAAATAAATGTATACTCGATTTTAAAGTGAAGACTCATATGTTATTAAGACAAGGCAAGAGAAACTTAATTAATAACTAAATTGAATTTAATTTGTATCTAATGGCAGAAAAAGTTATTTACGTTAGAGAAATAGGTAATAAAATAAAAATAATAAAGATATAATATGATAAACCCAAACTGAAAATAAAATCGTTACCCTAACGTCTAACCTGTTAAAAACAAGTTCGCTCTATTCACAAGCAGAGCTAGAACGAGACAGATACACATTGCATAATAAAACGCGACTCTTCTAAAAACGTTGCACAAATAAACACGGAACAATAAAGCCCAAACCGCCCAACGAATTTTCTTACCGACGGTACTCGGCTGAAAGATTTCCACCCCGCGCCGGGGGGAGGGGGGCCGCGGTCGAGGTGGCGGGGCCTTCGCTCCCTGCCCCTGCAGGCCACCGGGCCAATGGCGGCGCGGCGCGCCCTGGCCCGACCCGGCTCAGTCGCGCCTGAACCGCGACCCTTGACACACAAGCGCGTCGCGCGGTCTCTTGCCCTGTGACGGCAACCGGCATCATCACGCACGGAGCGCTAGTTTACGGCGGGGTCGGAGGCCCGGGGCTTTGCCCTCCGAGAGCCCCTGACCTCCCGCCTCTCGAACTCGGCTTTCGCGGTAGCTGGCGGGAAGACGAGCTTCTGCCGTCTACGCCCGCGAGCCAGGCCGCGTCGACGCAAAGCGGGTCCTCCGCGACGGATAAGGGCCAGAATGTGGAGTGTGTGGTCTGCGGCGACAAGTCGTCGGGGAAGCACTACGGCCAGTTCACTTGCGAGGGTACGTAATCTTGTGTGAAGTGAAAGTGAACTAGTGTATTAGCGACGGAAATTAGCCGTGTGTGCGGTGCGGTGTCCCTCTCATTGAGTGATCTAGGACTTTGGCTCTGTAGGATCTTGGTGCGTGATAAGAAGTTTTCGCGAAGGTCACTGAAAACTTCAGATAGAAATAGGCTAGGATATTAGACCTAGGACCAAAAATTCAAAAAGTTTGCCAAATGATGATCTGAGAAAACTTTTATAAATCAATGTAAGTTATGCGTAGACAGCCGAAACTTTTTAGAAAACTTGATAACTCGTGGTTTAAGTGGGGAAAACCTCAAAATTTGCAAAATAAAAAGTCTGTCGATAATAATCAATGACATGATATTAAAAGACTTAACAAGTTACGTTAGTAGACTATTAGTTAACATGATTGATGATCGAACGAAACGCCAATTATCGTATCAAACGAAATAATTATTACGGGTTTTGGCCATTTTATTTCGTCTACAAATTGTGTCATGCAATGTTTCTAATTAATAAGTTAATTTCAAAAAAGGCTAAACACGGAATTAGATATGTTGCAGAATTATTTAACATTTTTCATTTTAGAATAGAATTTGCGATAACAACAAGAAATTCTGCAGTATAATTTTTTAAAGGCTATAAATATAACAAGAATTATGATTTCTGGTCCCCTTTTGACCTTTACAATCCCAATTACGAGTCTCTCGACATTTCTAATCAGAATGCAATGGGACAAAGTTTTCACAAAGTGTCTGTCTCTAAAGATAAGGGGTTCCTCACTTTTATGCAAATTATGCGATATTATTGTTTTTTGACTTACGCCGTTTTGGTATTTGGATGAGTTAGGGTGGTAGATTTATAAAACTTATAATTTATTTAATTGCCTGTATAGAGTTATGATTTTAATCGTTATTTTCAATGTGCTATTGTGTGCTACGTAAGTAATTACTTATTGTAACGCCATCCAAACCTCGTTAAAAAAAATATAAAAAAACTATAAAATAGTCACTTTTAATAAAAATTGCACAATTTAAAAGTAAACACCACAAAAGAGAAATCAACACATTTTAGAAACTAAAAAACCTAAAACTAAAATATACTAAAACTAAAACCATCAAGCACCAAGTGAAACGTAGCTTCGTAAACCACAATTACAGGTGCATGTCACCAAATAATTACGCTCAAGTGGAGTAGATGACCGCAAGCGATGCGCCTTGGGAACTTGTCTTTACACCTTATTGTTTCAGAAAAAACTGCTTTCTATACTAATCTGATTACTTTGTTAGCAACACTGTTAATTATTCTAGGTACTGATTTCTATGACAAGGTTTCACTTGGCACAGATTAATTTCATGGAGTTTAAAAAATGTTTTATCTAGACGATGTTGTAGTTTTTTTAGAAGTAATTTCTATTTGATAGTATCCGTTGAGCAAGTCCAGTGAAGTTTATAATTGTTAAAATGGGTAAAAAATGTAAAGATAGGAAAATTAATGGATGCTTTTCGTTTAATCTATTGTTCAAGGCTAATTTGAATTATAACGTGACAAAAACCAACAAAACGAAAAAAAATACAGAATTGATTTAAATTCCGCTAAACTCAATTAATAAAAATAAAAAAGCGCCAGAACTGAGATAGTAACCCGACCCGTTGATGACATAATAGTTGGCATCAAGTGTAGTCATTACATTGGTCTCTCAGCCTTGACCCTCGATCCTCGGGTGAGCCAACCTGTATGAACCATACTTTCGTGATATGCGCTTGTAAACAAAACGCTTTCAAAAGGGACGCTCTTATTGTTGTTGCTTTTTTACTTTTTAGTTTCATAACCTGTTTTATTTGTTTTTATTTTAGTTGATTTAGCATTCATAAAACAAAATGCAACTAGGATAAAGTGCTGTTTTAGGTGTCATTGTCGAATTAAAAAGGTATTCGGAAATTTATATATTAGTTATTTTAATAAAGACTCTATTATGATAGATACTGAATATCTGATCGTAATGACTGTATTACTATCATTATTTAGAAACTGCAGCACGTAGCTTTTTGCATAAATAGGGTCTGCACTTTTGAGCAGCAGTAAGCTTTCATTCAAAAGACTTCCGTCGACTATAGTGTCAAATAATCCAAACTCATTTATTTTCACAGTGCTTCCTGTATCTCAATTTATTATTATTACATAAAAGTAGGATTATATCATCATTCTCTTTTTTCTTCGTTTGATCAGGTAGCATCAAACTTTTCTAAAGTTTTATTTTTATCTGTATTCAGAAGAAACACATTCTGCCGACCGTTTTATGCCTTAAAAACTCTTTGACATTAAATGTACCTACAGAAGTTTTCTCAATAATTGTACCTCTTTTATCTTTTTTGCCATCTAGAATCTCGCCACTTACATCTGCTTATTGCACAGACTCCGTACAGTCATTTCATTGTATTTCTAACGTGTCAGAATTAAAATTGTTAATGCACACAATAGTTTCCGTTGGTATTTCAGCTTTTGTTGGTTGTGCAACTATGATAGCTGGCTCTTACAGGTTGTCAGTCAACTTTCAAATGAGGTTATGAAATGTCTAAGGGATTTTGTAAGTAAGTAAGTATGGTAAAGATATGAAGGAAATACTTGTCCAACATATTATTGTAGGTTTAGAAATGGTAAAAGATGATTTGGATGTGTAAAAGTTTATTTCATTCTTTGTCGTTTTTGCATCATCTCTACTATTGACTTGTAGTCTTTGAAAGTGTTTTACATCCTTTTATTAACAATCGCCATTGAGTA
Organism: Athetis lepigone; assembly: GCA_033675125.1. Taxonomy (NCBI): domain Eukaryota; kingdom Metazoa; phylum Arthropoda; class Insecta; order Lepidoptera; family Noctuidae; genus Athetis; species Athetis lepigone. Next base: position 5,581,798 of record CM066243.1, read on the forward strand.
TTCGTTTTTTCGCTTTTGTTATATTTACATTATCCATATCATCTGTTTCAGCGCCTAGTCCTCTTTTTCATTTTATCGATTTATTTCACTTTGCGCTACAAAACAGTAATTGTCTTACTCTAATTCTTTGTCCTAATCATTTCCATATTTATCAACTCCATATTCTAATTTAATCAACAAAACTAGCTTTATTCCGCCATTCACTTCGCTTTTATCACTGAACAACAAAGTTCAAGCTTAAATTATTCCAAAATAAAACCAAGTATCCGGTATATTTTTTACAAAACTAATTGGTCGCAAACTATTTTCGTTATGTTATCGAAATAGGCAGACCTGGCGCCACTGAGGTCCCGACCTTTGATATCAAACGCCTCGGAACCGATAAATGTAATTTAAACTAGAAAATTCATTCTTCTTTGTCTGTCATTGGATTATGATTACGTAATTTGGAAAATATGACGCGTATTATAAATGAGACTGATAGAATGTGCGCTAAAATTGGTCTAATTCATGAGTAGGCTTTGTAAGTACATTAGTCTTTTCATCTATCTTATTTTTTAACTGGAAGCCATTCTGAAACATTTAAAGAAATTGCTCTATTATTGTTTTGCACTTTAATATTATTGTCAAAAATCTTACACCTCAAAGATATCATGTTTGAAAATTGATTGATTTTTTTTTTAATCTATAGAACAAGTTGTATTTCTAAGACACGTCAATTTTCAAACATGATATCTTCTAATGCGTGAGAAGCTTTTACTTATCAACAAACTCCAACAAAAAACTAGATGTAATTACTGTCACTATTTTCTGGTTATTTGATATTACTTCCCATTCGAAATTTATACATAATAGATAGGAAATATGCATTATGCAGGCTCAAACACCATTAAAGTAAGATGCTACCATACAAATAAAAAGATTTGTTTCTCCACTAAATATGTAAAAATCTAACTAAATACGTACGTTAATATACCACAAATCTACATAAGTTGTACAATATTTCAGCTGCGCTATCACACGATAACTCCCTAAGAGTGTATCGATAAAGCGCATTAGTGTTGTGATCATAAAGTGTTATTTTGATGTCGACAAATCCACTTTATTAGCGCTTGGACCCCCCGCTGATGGAATTAGAACCCTGTCGAAGTAGGACCGTGCAGTCTCTGCGGTCAACTTGTAGTAAAAATGTTTATAGGCGTTATAACGACAAAGTCCCTGGTCGAAGCGCTTCTTTTGACTTAAATGCGCGCGTCCGTGAGTGACAATAGTGATCGCAGTTGACACCTTGGTGAAGAGATGTATGGTGTCGATGATTTATTTTGTCGATAGTTTAGTCATTTTGTTCGTACCATTTTAGATAATAATTAATACGGTAGTGTGTATTTGATGAATCTGAAAAAAAACCCGAGGTTAAGAAAAGTTTAAAGAAATTAGTATAAAAAAACTTTAAGTTCTTTACACTTCACACTCTTATGTTTGTAAATAATGAACACAAAACTATCTTGCCACTTCAATAATAACCAAAAGCTTTTAAATTACAATATTGAATAGATTTCGAATCATAAAACATTGACTTTATCACCTTTTCGTTGATAACACACCTCGTAGATCTTATTTCGAAAACATCGCTTTGTACTGACGGAAAACATGCAATAAATTATTATTTAAATTTCATTATACAAAATAAATATCGCAGCAATGAATAATGCCGTCGTGGTATCGACAAGCGGTGGCATCACTATCAACCACTACGACCGGTCAGTTTATGGTATGTTTTGTCCGGCGATACCGTGGCAGTTAACCCTATCTTTACGAGCGCCTCTAAACATAAGTGTCTTTTCGAACTTATTTATTTTTATCTCATTCCACTTTTTAAATTGAATCCAAGTTCGGCGCGTGTGTGGTTCTCCTCTTCCCACTAAAACTGTCAATAAAACGCTCGAACCTCTTGAATCATGTCGCCTTTTAATGAAAATTTGACTCTTTTTAATATATTATTTATGTGAATTAAACAAGTACTAGCTACGCCTTAATAAGGTAAACATTCGACCGTGTGACGTTAACGACCATTTTCGAAATTTAAAAGCCGCCATATTGTTAAAGAGTACGCGTGTTTGTCACGTCGTAAATCCAAAATTTATATTTTTTCCACGCGATAAACGTGAGTAGTTTTATTGAGAATTTATTGTGAATTAATTTTATTGTTGATTTAAAAAGAAAAGTTGGATGCATTATGTTGATTGATTAAGAAAATTATGTATCCGAGTTTTACGATAAAATGGATGTCGATGTCCGTCCGTCGATACATTTATATGTAAATCATCAGCCCTTTACGTTGCATTTTAAATGGTTTATTGTTAAACTGTATTAATATTCATTATTTGCTTCATTAAGCACCACACGGCAACACATAAATTAAAACTGAGGTGCTTTTGTTAAAGAAGTGCAGGTAATAAAAAAAAACAACCAAAATTTTATCGTAATCTATTTCCGATCTATTAAAAAATCGAATACAGTCAGGTAACAAAGAAAATGAATTTGCAATTCAAATTTTTATTTAAATCAAAGTTATTTCGCTGTACGAACACTTGGTTGTACGCAAATATTATTTGTAGAATTTTAAAACTTTAGTACCAATCGCAAATAAATTAAAAAGCATAATATCTCATTACTATCAACAGTTACAATACTCTATTGTTACTATTTCTATATATCTATTCTCAAACCAGACGACTGTCCATCTCCATACATTAAAATTATTAACAATTGTTCGCCAGTACTCGTACGTTCGTGTGTGTGGCGATACATTCTCAAGAACAGGACCTAGATCATTAAGGCGATCCGATGGGTCATTAAAGCGAGTAATTTTTCATTAGACTCCTTCTTTTGTGCATTCGTGTCTTAATGAAATGATTAAGGGAAGTTATATCGATATGTATATTCGTTTCTATACGCGTATTGCGCATCACTATTTTCAATGCAAAATATTTTTGCGATAAATTATTTTTGTCTTTCGGACTTTGCTCTTTTTAACTTGTCATGCTAAATTGGTTTTAATAAATTTATCGAATTATTTATTTCTTTATATTAATTTAAATACCTACATTTAGTGTCTTGCATTGCATCATAATAATAAATAATTTCTTAATTAAAAACCTTCAAAATTTAGTCGAGTCATTTTTGTTGAGTAAAGTAAAGTACTTATAGTTTACTTGGAAAACATATTATTATTATTATTATAAGCCTAAACTTTAGCACTGCAGGGCAAAGGCCTCCCTACTCTCTTTCCACCTCTCTCTGCATAAAGCTATTTAGGACCAGTCTTTATCGAAGGAGTCTAGTTCGTCCCGCCATCTCAGCCTCGAAAATATATATTATTTAACAAAATTCTTTTTAACATTATCACCAAGCAAACCTCTATAATGTTTTATTATTTTCAAACTAAACAACCCAATATTACTTTCTAAATAATAGACAACAAACATACAGACAGACATAAAATTACACAAATAAAAACCATATTATTTTGCACCTGTATTTCGATGTCAAGGCCAAATCTACATTAGAATCGAGATCTTGGCCTTATAACTAATCGAAGGCCTTAACGACTTGAGTCTTGAGTCCTAACTCAGTGATTGATGGTCTTCATTAATGACCATCTCGAATAATTGATTTGCTTCTAATTCAATTTTAAGGATCGTTACCATTTTAATACTGTTTTGTATAGAAGGTTCATTAACTTTGTGTTCAATTACGATTAAGAATAGTAAAGTCGATACTCTTTGGAAGAATAATCATATTATATCGTCTATGGTTTTTAAAATAAGCTTGTTCTATGCGCCTTTTGTGAACAGTATAGGCAAATTTTGCTTCTTTTTTTCCGATTTTTTTAATCCATTACTAAAATGTATACATACGTGATAGATAACCTTAAAAATGATACCTATGTCCATTTTAATTCAATCCCACCAAATTCTTAAATAAAACTTAAAAAAAATAAAGCATTCCTTGCATTGGACGCATTGTAAATAGATAGAGATAAAAACAATATTATCATTTTTATTTTTATAAACAGTAATAAACATTCAAGATTATCTACATTTAATTATCTATACTACTGCCACAAATCCATAAATCTAGAAGAAAAGCGGAATCTCTTGTCTTACAAGACAACAGCACTAGCCACTAAATGAAGATTTAATGGCGTTTAGCTATCTTTATTTATTACACTAGCAACACCGCCGGGTGCAGTAAATACCTATTATATCAGATTAAACTTCGTTTTTTTTTATTTTAAATATACTATTGGTTTTAGAAATAATATACTCGGTATTTTTAATAATAATTTGGGATACGTAAAGTAAACATTGGTTACATCAATCGAAAAAGACAGGCGTTTTGATGGTAAGTAATGCATAGAAGAAACTACTGAAGCTAGAGATGTGATTTTTTAAGAACCTTATCTAAATATGTCAAGTCAAGACGCACTTAAAATCGATTTTTGGAAATTCAACTCCTATCGGGATCAAATAGGGTATGCAGGTTTATATGAAAATAGCCGGGCGAAGTCGAGGGCAACTAGTCTTTTTTATCAATTCAGTTTAGGTTCTTTAATTATCTTGTTAGCAATAGAATAGAATATCCACTAATTCTTTTAGTTTTGCCATACATAATAACAGAAATATTTTTCTGTGCCACCATTAAACTGTCAATGCTTGAGTTCGCCAATGTTGCCAGTAACAAAATTGCTAGCAATACATTACGAGGTCACATGCTCAATAAAGGCATTTAAGTAGACGACTGATATTTATTAGTAATCAATTTGATGGGATTTTTATGGCGTACAACAAAACACTCGCATGCCTATAAATTTAAAATTCCACCTGACGTACCATCTATGATAATAATGAAGTCAGCATTAGATTTTTTCATTTGTTCCCTTGTATTACAAAGAGATTCCTTATCATGTGAGCGTTTTTCTTTAAATTACTTGGCGGCACCTACCGTGTCACGTGCATTCCATGTTTTTCAACGTTGTGTTGATCAAATTCCTTTTCAATAATTACTCTTCTCACCCCCTCAGCTCTAATCATCATCTCCCTATCCTTTTCCTAAGTACGTTAGAGTCGGCTTCTGGTCTAACCAGGTCTAGTTGAATACTAGTGTTTCTCATAGATCATTGTCTATCAGCTTTCCACAAACCAGCCCCTAGGTAACACAATAAAAGTGGGCTAGACTAACTGTCAGACCTTCTTGCTTCAGACTACATAAAACACAAAGGCACAAAACACGAACGTCCAAAATAAATTTAGAAAGTCCAAAAGAATTTAAAAAGTCAGATTGGTAGAATTGAAAAAGTCACTTGCCGATTTCTAAGGGCTTTTGACAAGCAAATTGATACTACTCTAACGAATCCTAATCCCCAACTAGTAACAGACTAATTTCTCTCATCTATAACCAAGTAAGAAATAGTTACTCCAAACATTAGTACAATTTCTCGCGCCATGTCCAGCGGTGGCCGATAAACCGGAGAACGTTCTAAACTGACAGGTTGTAAATAATGTTACCGCTTTCTTGAACAAAACCATCCGTTACCTTCATTCTCTCACAGGCATCATTCATAAATCACAAGACATCGTATGCGCATAATTGCAATTTTAATGAACCTGAATTCTTCAATGAATCTCGTCTATAAATATCAAAAGAAAATGCAGTGACTGCAATATTCAATTGTTTGCGGTACAATAATGTCGCACGTATGCCTGGTCAGTCGCAAGTCGCATTGCGCAACAGACCTGCGACTTTTATTGCGGTGATAACTCATTGTGGCTATAATATTCGCTAGTGAAGTCGTAAAAGTGATGCATGATGCATGGAATGGGATACCATCATGCCACTTACATTTTTTCGAACTTTGAACCCGACAGGTTGTAAAATATACATATCAGTGGACTTTTGAGCTAGTTTTTGTTACAGTTCTAATAGGCTGGACTGTATGTGGAAATCGAATGGAATATTTAGTAAAAATATCAATGTTACGTAACCAATATCAATTGTTTCTCCAAATTTAATAGTTTAAGCACCATAGTATATTTAGTGTATCTAAATACTTACTCTAGTACTTACATTATGATGATATAAATGATGATACTTATTTTTTATGCTTAATATTGTTTTAGAACTCTTTTCTATTTTGCTTCTAAAAATGGTGTTTCACAAATTCTATCAATACTACACTTTACCCAAACATTTAAGCGCCATGTCTTCAAATTGTATCTCACACTTACAAAGCTTCGTTTACCAAATGTCTCACCAAAATTTTCTCGTATCCATCATCTAAGACGCCATTACGGTCAAGCTGTTACGTCACCTCTCGTGCTATATGTGGGTCAGCAGTAACCTGTAATCTAGGCGTCATTAGTTCGCCAATAATTGTGGACACTACACTTAACTGCTGTCAGAGTTCCGCATCTGTTAGTGCTAATATTATTATGTTTGCAGAAATATTAACTTTACTGTGAGGAAAAATAGGTGGATTTTGTTACTTTTCTTGGTTTTCTTCGTCTTCTTATACTACTATATTTACTACTTGTTTGTTTGTTTTATATTTACTATGTACTTTATTCTTCTTGTTATTATTCCAAATTAACCCTAAGATCTGTACTCTAATTAGGTCTACTCCACCTTTTTTGATATTGAATGTGTCAGAATCTCCTTTTATTGTTAAGAGACCACACTTATTACGGGCTATTCCCTGAGTACCCCAATCCCCGAGGCCCCCGTCTTGTAGAACCCCAAATGCAAATAAACTGATTACATTTATTTTTTATTAATAGGTTATTGTTTTATTTTTCTGAGTTAGTTGATAGGTACTGAACCCAACACAACAGCAATGATTGCCTGACGAGTTTATTTCTTTATAATGCGTCAACCATTGCCAAGTTGACATTCAGGCAACCTGTCCGTTTATTCACATTTCCATTGTATTTAATGATATCATACCTAGTCTTTTATTTTACCTACGTTGTCGGCCGCCGAGAATTTCGTAAGAATATTGTTGTTTTTGCATACTTGAAAAGGTCTTTGGCTTTTTAACTTTTATCATTCAGAATTTGAACGTTCTCAAACTATGGGGACTTAGAGATTTATTTGGATTATTATTATTAATCACTTACGAAACAATAATATTTTGTTCAGAACTACGTAGTCTTCCCAAGTTCATAGGGACAGCAACCTTTGCAAACCATTAAAACAAGTATGAAAGCACGATAAATACATAAAATTTCTCTTCCTTTTACAATCCCAGGCTGAAATTATGACCAGTATTTCAATGATTTTAATGACAGTTCATATTAAACAGTTATTTATTCCCTTCTAATAGTAGAATACAGTTAATTTATTGTTAGTGTTCAGTTAATATAAGTTTTCCGTTTGATGGTATAGATGAATTGTGTCCAGAATTTTCTTGAGAATTTATGTACCGAGTTTGCAATATTTTAATTGTTAAAATCTTAGTGGTTCTTTGTCTACCTCTATTTTTGGTTCCCTCTTTAAGATAACATATTATGTTAAAACTGTTTTTGAAATTGTAATCTCTCCTTAGATTCACTTCACTTAAACCCACCATAATAATATTAAAGTGAAGTGTTGATTGTCTAGCTTGTTCAAAAATAAATGTAACAAGTGGTTTATTTCAACATTCCTTGTCCTTATCTATACTTGTATATGCTTTAAGTTTGTCGCCATATAAATTCTTCTTGAAGAAACAAACCCCGTTCAACCGCGATGCACTATCTGTTTCCTTCTAGTTCACTTTCTCAACAATTCGCGGGATTTATGTCAAAGAATCTAAGCTTTATACCATTGTTTTTATTTTCACTTCAAATCTTTATGTCGATGCACTCTTTATCATCTCGCGTGGAATACAATTTGCAAGTGCTGATGTTCCCAACGATAAGTCGTAATTGGGAGGCAGTGTTCCCGAAGGTTGTGTGCACATGCAGCGGGGAAACGCTGCGGTTGAAACGCGGGTGATTGTGGGAATAAGAGGAATTTTAGCTGTATAATCTTTAAATAAAATTATTGAATTTATTGAATACCATTCACCTGCGGTTTTGTCCGTGTGCTTGTCGTAACTTTCATTCCCTATTCTACCCCTTTTTTTAATGTTGGAATTTCCAAAAAAATCTTTCTTAGCGGACACTTACTCTGCACAAAATAAATGACACACCCTTCAAGTCTCATGTCTGTAAGACCATCGGTTTTGCCTGTGCGTTACTACATCACCCAGTCAGTCTCATTATTTATTATATATTATTATTATTTTTTATTACGTTGTTCATTATATTTATAGATCATAATTATAGAAACGTATTCCGTAAAAAAAAACTGTATCTAAACTATCTACTTAATAACTGTCACAGTTTGTGCAGGACGAAGGATTTTTTATTACTGGTAAAGGTACCAAAAATAAAAACAAAGCTGCAACTCAAATTTATAATGATAACTGTTACGAATTTTACAAAACGAAAACGCTATTAAAACTCATCAAAAACCACAAACGTTTTCTTTCTAACGAGCGTCTAACCCGCCACACGTACCACCAGCCTACGGTGTAACCGCACAGCGGCTTATCTGCGCACCGTACGTGAGCAAACCTCTAACGGTATCGCGCAAGAAACCTCGCCAGAACTGCGCTTTGTTGCCTAAACGCTGAATTTTCAGATACCTGCTTATTCTTTAGCGTCGGTTGTTGGTATATATAATAGCGGTTGCGTTTTGTTTTGCTTACTGGTTATAGCAATATTGATATTAGCAACGTTTCTAAATCCACGTCGCTAATAATATTGTCAGCATTAAGGCTTATTTTTGTCACTTGTAAAGGCATCTTCCCTTCAATCCCTATAATAAAATTATAGGGATGACGACAACATAAAAAATCGCATTCTGGTTAGTCCGTCTGGCAGACTGGCCAAAAATACGGGAAATGTATTTTTTTCTTGATCAAATTTATAAAAATAAAACACAATTCTTTTATTAATTTTAGCATTAATTACTAGTTGTAAGTCCAAGTTTTCTAGCGAAGTTTTTCTTCATTAATTTCAGTGGTGACTTAGATAAACTTAACCTTTAATTCTCTCGCTAAGGTTAATCTTTTTGCTTCAGCTTCTTCTCTGTATTTTCTTCTAGCTCCACAGTATCCTCTTTGCACATAGCCCTGTTTCTAAAGGCGTCTAAATTGAACATTTAGAACAATTTTCCCGTCGCCTTTATTTCAGCAGCATCTCCCAATCTCTGGTCACGATTTTGAATAGTGAGATAATTATAATTGCTAAGTGCAGTCAAAGACATTTCGCTCAATTAAATCGTTGTATTGATTTATATCTATACTAATATTAGAACGAAGTAATGTTTATTTGTTTTGTAATAAAGTGCAGGCCTGGTTGTTATTTTTTAATTAAACATTTGATTTTTTTATTTGGTTAAATGCTTCATTATTGTAAATTGCTTACTATACAGCTAGTCTACACAATTATAATAGAAGAATCTGATTGTTTTTTGTTACTAGGTAATCTATGAACTAACAATTAACCTGAACCATATTTTTCAATCAATTCTTTGATATAAAACCATTTTATTCCCGAGTGCTAGGCTATGAAATAACGAACAATGTAGCTCTTTATTAGTGAAACATTTTGTTAATTAGACAATTAACTCTAATGATTATCCCTATACAAATAAAATAACAGACATTGCCTCCCTATTAGGGAAGGTATCAAACTACGCTCTATCTATAGAATACTGGGTTTATGACTCAAAATCACCTTTTAAAACGTCCATCAGTTACTTTAGGTACTTACAATAGTTTCAAAACACTGTTTCCTCATTAACAATTCTGAATAACAAAAGCCTTGCGACTGTGAACAATGTAAAAATACTCAGTAAATAGTTTCACAAGAATAATTTACCTAGAAGAAAAAAAACAAGATATAGTACTTCGACACGTAGGCATTTTAAAGCTGCGTGCTGACTGTGGTGCTCACTGACGTTATGGGACGTAATGTTACGTGTTACACAGTGAACGTTCACGCAGTTAGTACGAAAAAACGCACGGCTCGTTGCTCTTTGCAAATAAATGTTCTATCCCGCTTATTTAGGGAATCCCTTGACTGTTATTGTATCCTTATGTGTTTACAAAATGTAACACGTAATGAAAGTATGGGAGCAATTAAAATGCTCACCAAAATAATATTTTTGCCTACCAAAATGGATGCTTACTAAATTTGGTTAGGTTAGGTTAGAACTGTAACCACACGACGCTAGCTCTACTAGTTACTCAGTCTCAATCGGAATCAGTCAAATTCATATAAAAACCGGCCAAGAGCGTGTCGGGCCACGCTCGGTGTAGGGTTCCGTAGTTTCCCGTCCGTCACAATAAGTGTTCCCACTTATAGAGTTTAAAAAAAAGGCTTTTGTTACGTTGACATACTAAGTACGCAGAAATTATTTTGTACAACCTTTTTGTCTTTTATGTACAAAAACTGTTCTTTCTATCAAGTTCAAAATAATTTTCCTAGAAAGTCCTTATAAAGTTCTACTTTCCAGATTTTTTTCATATTTTTTAAACCTACGAATCAAAAGTTAGAGGGGGGGGGACGCTTTGATTTTTCCTTTTGGAGCGATTATTTCCGAAATTATTGACATTATCAAAAAATGATTTTAGCAAACCCCTATTCATTTTTCAATACCTATCTAACAATATATCACACGACAGGGTATATATGGGGGCTACCCTAATAAAACATTTTTTTCCAATTTTTATTTTACCACTTTGTCGGCGTGATTGATATACATATTGGTACCAAATTTCAGCTTTCTAGTGCTAACGGTCACAGAGATTAAGCGAGGACGGACGGACAGACAGACAGACATGGCGAAACTATAAGGGTTCCTAGTTGACTACGGAACCCTAAAAAAGAAAGTCGGTTCATTTTACATTGAAATGCGGGTTTATTTTGGTGATTAGTTACTATTTTTGTCTACTATATGTTATCATTAGCTTGAAGTTCTGTCACAACAGTCTATACACGGCGTAACGAAAGCTCGCTGCGAATGGTACGTTACGGCCCGTAACACCGGTCAGTACCCAGCTTAACAGTTTACTTCAACCTGCTCTATAAGGAACTAAATGTTGATATTTTAACATTTTGCGTAGTAATTTGTGCAGGTTTAATATTTAAAGACTGTAATATAAGTAATTGGTGCAAAAATCACTCTGGGTGGTTATAAAAAGTAATATTTTATTATTTATTTCGTTTAATATGTTTTACTAGAATAAGAATATTACTACGGTTATAGTAATATTCTTATACTAGCCCCTGCTTGCGACTTTGTTGAGAAACATTAAATTTATATGCCACGGGAAAACAAACGGAACAAAGATTAATGTAGTTTAATTTTTTTAAAGTATGAAAGAGTAACAAAATACTTATTCATACCAATGTAAAAAATATCAAAAAGTAAATAAAAGAGTAACTAATTTGTTTTATATTCACCTATATGTTTAGCTCCGTAAAAAATTCCAGCAAAATAAATTCAGTGATTTAATCGGGAAAGCGTAACAGACAGATACTTGCAGACTGACAAATTGAGAACTGACATTAAAGTCAGACGGAGTTTTTTTCTCATTAATAGTATTAGTGTAGATCAGTATTATCTAAACTTAATAAAAACGCTACGTAGATACTTACACGTTCCCTAACTTTATGACCACTTTGAAATAAACGTGATAACCATAATTAAATTAATAGTAATTAAAATTAAGAAGTTTACCTAACAACCAAACGAGAACTTTTATAGCAACGATTTTATTTCGGTAGTCAAAACGTTTAAGATATCGAATAATCCGATTGTAATCTAAGATCAATGGTTCAAATCGATTCAAATCGAATCGATATTGGAGGCTACGCACGATTTGTGGAAGTATCGACTTTCTGTGGCTTGGGAATAAAAGAAAACGCATGTAACTAAATGTAACTTGAAACAACTATAAGTTTTAAGTGTTGATGGGAATCGAGAAGACTTTAGTTTAATTCCCAATAGATCCAATAGCAGATTCGTTTAATGATGATGTGTTTTAATGATGATAAAGAAAGAAAAAATATATGTATATAGGTATTTTATGACGTAATAAACCGAAATAATAAAAACGAAAATCGTGTAGTGAGGACAAGAAGTTGCATCAAAAGTTCATCAAAAATGCCTAATTTTAATTTGATCTCGAGGAATTAAAGGATTCCCACGTAGTGATCTAGCTGTTTCACAATAATTTAGTGTTCTATTTTTTAACCGACTTCAAAAAAAAAGTAGGTTCTCAGTTTGACCTGTATGTATGTATGTATGTATGTTTGTCCGCGATTATCTCGCGTTTGGCTGAACCGATTTTGATGCGGTTTTCAGCTAAGTGTTTGTTACATTCTGGGGAAGGTTTTAGTATATAACACTAATGGATATCCCGTGACGTTGCGTGCATGGAGCCGTTTTCATTTTATAAGCATATAAGTAGTTTAATTTTAAAGGTTACTCTAAAACGTAGTCAGACATGGGGACTCTAACTAAAAAGTAAAAAATAAAAAGCTTTTTTCAAAAAAAGATAACCGACTTCAAAAACTAAAAGCACAAAAATAACTATTTCGGAAGTCGGTGGCTTCTCTTCTGCCGGTCGATTTGTGTTGCCACCGACTTCCGAAATAGTTATTTTTGTGCTTTTAGTTTTTGAAGTCGGTTATCTTTTTTTGAAAAAAGCTTTTTATTTAATTATTTATTCAAAATCCGTGTCAACAATAATATACGTTAAAGTCTCAATTTGATTCTTTGAATGATTGAAGAAAATCTAAAAGAAACGCGACAACGCCTAATTAAAAACAATATTTACACATTTTTTGTCATTAAGTACTTAACGTTGAAACTATAATTTTAATGGTGGTTCACTTAGAATCTCCTAAGAGATGTCGAAATATGACTAGGTATGTTCATTTCATTATACTCTCGCGAAACTCTTAAAAACATTTTGTCTACAATATTTTCACATTCTAAATCATTTAGTTCGCCAAGTATCTCACAGATAAATAGCTAGGCCAAATCAGTAGGCTCTCACAGTCCGCAGTAATAACTAACCGATACAGCTCCTTCATTCGTAGATAAACATGGATAAATGTCTTTGATATTTAAATGCACTAATACATAATGATTAGATGTTTGCATAACTTCCTTACAAACGTACCGAGCCGCCCAATCACTGTGCTTTATTAGTTAACTAACTGCAGTCTGCGGTTTCACCTTGGTTGATTCAGTTTGTGCCCTATTTTTTACCTCCTTAGGTGTTATTTCCTAAAATTCTCCCTTCTTCGATGCTGAAACATTAATGGCATCAACTGTCGAAATGTCAAGTTGGTAGCCTTTCGGGAATTCCTGAGAGAAAAAATTTCCTGTTGACATAAAACCATATATTTTTTTATTAGAAGAAGTAATGTAAATACAATACAATCTTCCAAGTTCTATCCCTAACACCATTTACTTTTTTGTTGCGTGTAGCTCTGAAAAATCTGACAAGTTTCAACAGTGCTCGATACTTCTAAAAGTGGATCCTTATTACGCGTAATCTTCTATATAATTGTGAAGAATAGTATTACTCTGCAGATTGTTGTAATCTTAAAGAAAAACCCAACAGCAAAGTTTTAATAACAAACGAGATAATTTCCTATAATTGATTGCGTTCATGTGACAACTAAAATGTTATACTAAATAATTTACTGCGATTCGGCGACTACCTATCAGCCATAAGCTTTTTTTTATTGAAAATTCGTTTATGACATAAGTACTTCGTTTAAGTATCTCCTAGTGGAACATCAAACAACTATCGACCTTATTAACATTGAAAGTTCACCATAGATCATTGTGTTTTGAATAAGGCGCCATGTAGCGCGTTTCAAAGCAAATTATTTCTTATTCTAATATTTACGCATAATATATTCATGAGATTGGTCTTAACTGTCTTAAGATCGTTAAGTTGGTATTTTAACTGTTTTATAAATTCGTATATATTTGACGCTTCCATACAAATCGCCGTATTTCGATATCGGGTAGCCATTGATATATGGTATTATGCTAATTGGTTTAAGCATATTAACAAAATAGGCTAACAAATAATTACTACCGACAATCGTAAAGTATAGTAAGTTATTGGGATATCCCCATGTTTGCATACGATCACAAAATATGGAAGCTTGTTGACAGACTCGAATATTTTACAAGATGATGATGATATACGGACAGACTTCCGAATTTTAAACCCTCTGTCGCTTCAAAGCCTAATTTATGAAGTGGTTATATCATAAATATCAATAGAAGTCAGAACCATCTTATCAAAACATATTAAATTATTCTCTATGAAGTATTTCGAGGTGTCGATGTTCAAAGTGAAAGTGTCAAAAATAACATTACAATTGTAAAATCTCTCCCACAGGTTGCAAATCCTTTTTCAAGAGGTCCGTGAGGAGGAATCTGACATACTCGTGCAGAGGAAATAGAAACTGTCCAATCGACCAACACCATAGAAACCAATGCCAGTACTGCAGGCTAAGAAAATGTCTCAAAATGGGCATGAGGAGAGAAGGTGAGTCAAAAATTCTATGAAAAAATCTTTAAAATTTTGAAAGAGTCAGCATGAAAATTTCAATTTGTTTACCAGGTCAAAATTTATGGTAAATACATACTAACAAAATTGGCAACGTAGATAGAAGAGCAACTAACATCCATGCCTATATTGAGACATTTCATACGCGTTTTAAACTGAAATTTTCTTTTGTTCACCGGTACTTTTTGTCAGTATGTAAGTATTAGGTGATAAGATACTATAAATTCGCAAGTTTTTTTGCTTTAGTATGATGACAATATGAATGTTCTCACACCAAATCCTTTATTGCGTATTTTGTAGATTTTGATAAAATTTAGTTCTTATTTTTTTTTTGTTAGATTGAAGTTCAATTGAGCTCCTTTCCTTTTTCTAGTATCTTGTGTTAATGCTTAATTTCTTTATTTTATTAATCTAAAATTTACGATTCTATATTTAACGACCACATACAATTAATTTGATTAAATTCCAACCTTGACTTCTGTTACAATTACAACAAAATTATTAGTTGCTACTGATAAATGACATAATACATCAATAATACTAGAATATGCGGTGTTACTAACACAAAAAGCTCACTTTAAAGATACATTGATTGTCACAAGTATAATTAGTGAAATCATTAATCTTGTCGAGTCATTAGTGGAGAGACTGCCCAAGGGCACAACTCTAAGTAACTGTTGACGATCAATGTTAATATAAAGTTATGGGCTGTAATAGGTTATTATTACGATGGAATTAATATGGCCGGTTATTGTTTTAAAGACAGCACTGTGATTGATGGTATTAAGGAATTTGTGTGACCTCGTATGCTTTAAAGAGTGATAACAATTTTCTAATAAAAAAACCAACTTAATGAATTTTAGTGCGTTAGTTGATGGAGAAAAAGAGGTTATCTTTTGTTTTCTTAAACTTCAGTATTTGCTTGTATTAACAGTTTGTTTAGTGCCAGGTCAAGGCTGTTCAGAAATAAACGAACCTTGACATACCGTCAACTTTATGATGAGCGACAGTATTCCTTTTAATAGCCCATTGAATACAACATTGTGAAAACAGCGTACTATGTTTGGTTGATTTTTAACGAACAATGGAAAATTTGAAATACTACATCGTAACTAGTGCCTTTTCCTTTCCAAGTCGTCCAGCCATTGTTCTTTCAAATTCGTATGTCATTCACCAGCTGAGCTTAAATGAACGGAATATTGCGCTTTAGATCATTCCAAAATATTTTCATGTTCAAAAATTCGCATACAACTAAAATTATTTGCTTACCCAAAACTCGGAACGACACAGGTGCACATTTCAAAAGATAACACGCGACCGAAGTAATTTCCTCATGTCATAAAGGAAACGGTCTTGACGGAGGGCACCGAGGTTGAAGAGTTCATAACGTGGACGGAACACCCGCTGAGGCGCTTATTATAACCCATATAGACCTCAATGGCACCCGTTTGACGACCTCTCACATTAAATTTTTGTTTCTAAATATATTTTTTGTCCGCAAACTATTTCGGCTGCTTTAACGACACCTGCTTCTATATGGGCCTCGTTATAGCCGTGCATAATATTTATTATTTTCCAAATATGATCGTCTGTCTCATTATCATTCTCTGTATCTGCGAGTCCTTCCAAACTTTTTACGAGTGCCACCTTTGCGTCATTAGGGTTGCTCCCTTTGATAATGTAGAGGCCAAGTCGTACCGGAAAGGACACGGTAACCCGCTGCTCTCATCCAACCCTTGAGGACAACATTGAATCTCGACCCCGTCATATTTTGGGCAACAAACGATTTGTTTGCCCTCAGAACAAAAGAAAGGTGCGAACTCCAGTCTCCTTTTTATACGAGATTAACTGTTAATAGAAAAAAAGTAAGTGTGCCCCTTTTGTCGCTTTGTAATCGTCTTAGATATCAAACTGGTAGATGCGGAGATTAGAGACGATCTATTGTACTTTTTTTTTAAATATTGTTTCATAGTTGGTGGATGTTTTGTAAAACGTTTTAGCTTTGAAAAGGTCCATTGAGGATGAAGCTACCACCTAATACGTTTAATTGTGTTAGAAGTTGATGTAAGAGATATCTTTTTTGTGTGTCCGATCTTTGGTTTATGTAACCGTTGTAAATGAGTGGTCAGTTTTGCTTTTAGTTTTTTTATGGATGTTAGTTATTTGTTAGGGTTTTACAATTCAATGGTTTTGTTGTTACCATGAGATAAATATTGTGTTAGTCCAGTCTCGTTTAACTTTCTCTTCTACATAAAATATAATATTGCATCCTTTTGTTTATTAACTAACGGACGGTAACGGTATTTTAGTTCATCTAATTTCAGTAATTAATCCTGGTTCATTTCATTTCATAGCAGGATGGGGCCTAAAAGATCAAAAACATCATTACAGTTATCAACTCTATGCAAATGCAAATATGAAACAAAACTTACACACGGATTGATTAATTGAACACATTAGTGAACCGGTTTATTAAAAAGTGCATAAAAGGTGAACGTGTAGTATGCCTCGGGTTTGCCCGTCACTTGAACAATGGTACCTTTTGTTCGTAGCGCATCAATCACTTTTCATTGTTTGCTATATCTTAATAAGTTTTTGTGTTAGGCCGGTCATTTAGAAAGATTCCGGGTCCCCCAGGGCTGAATTTTAATAGGCGATTTTTGCGGGTAGATTGAAGAGTATCTTCCGTGTTGTTTTTGGTAATGATGAGCGGTATGACGGAATAAATTGAATTAATATGCAAATACGTTTTGCACACTCGAACAGCTTGGTATTTCAGTGATGGTTTTTAGATCAATTGTCGGATTCTACGGTCTCTATATTGCTTGTAGCTTTGACATACTTACATAAAATAAGTAAGATAGCTAGCAAGACCTAGTATAGCTCAAAAGTTATTCAATAAAAGATTTTGTTAAACCTTGACGGCATATTTCTTAAGCCAAATTCATTCACTTAGCAACAAAAGCTTCAAGCTTCCTTAACCTTTCGCTTCAATTCCATCACAAATGATTCCATGCACAAATGACCACTGACCTTATATACACAATATGCATTGTCCCGAACATGTCAAAAACATCATCTTTGCCTGGGAACGGACATGATTGTAGGGGCAAAATCGTTGCAATATTTGCCCCTTACGCCTTAAACACGCCTCTACGTCACAAAGACGTAGGTTCTTCGAGGGTGGGTTTTCGGACACCTGGTTATTATGACCCAACTGACCGTAAGGGTTTGTTTGCATTAGACCAGTCCTAGTTTTGCAAATATTGTAGCGTGAGAAATGTAATGTAACGTTTTTACTTTTTGCTACTAATGGATTGCGGTTATGATTTATGATGGCGGATTATGGGTTGAACTGGAACTGATTATTTTAGCTTTGGTTCGGAGCTTGGGCTTGAGAAAGAAATTGTTGTTTAGGCTTTATTTGGTTTTAACAGATATGGGCTTCTGGGCTATGTATGTTTTTAAATTTAGAGAAAGCTGCGACTGATAAGCAAACTCTAGATGTAAATTATTACGAATAGAGAAAACTTTTTCCTCTACAAATAACGGCCGTAAAAATTATTCATTCACAAATAATAATACATTGTTTAACCAAACTGACCTCAACGATAACACATAGCACTTACAAATAACGTTTCATACGGTTTTACCCACAGATTGATCCAACTTAATCGCGTCAACAATCAGTACGAACGCTATGGACGAGAATAACTCAGCACATACACCGCCTCTGTGTGCGTCATAGCCGAAAGATTATATCACTTCTAGTGAGCATAATAACTGTGACATGTCTTACGACGCTCTTGTGCCGCCTGTAATGGCCTCTTTCTCGGAAAAACAGACTCTTACCGACCGACATAAAGATACAATCGTTATAAGCTTTCCCACGGAACTTCGCGAAAACACCCCATCCCTAGCTGGACACTGGTCAGAAGTTACAACACTACCAAAACATTAATTAAAAGGCGAAACATAAACCAGTTTTCGGCAAGGTGCACGACCCTTCGATACCAGCTAAGCTAATTATATTTCCGCACGTTTTATCACGCATTTGCATGAGAATCGGGGTACAACTACAATAGAAATCGCCACGCTAATCTCTTCTAGTAAAGGTTTTTGTACGCAGGTATAAGGACGGGTCCCCGCTCAATAGTTGTTAGAAACTTGATAGGTTTTCACTATAAACATCGGCTTTACAGTGTACGGTAGTGAATATTAAATTTCACATTGCGATGAAAGGAGATTTCATCGAGTTATTGTACCCTTAAAATAGATAGGTTCTTTATTATCATGCTCGTTCACTTTTCCTCATGGCGTACTCAGTCCAAAGTACCATTCAGAAAGTGGCAGCATACGGTCACGTGCGAAGATATTGGATTTAAAGATTCCAATTCATAGTACACAAATACTCGGGTCAAACATCACAATCGGTGAAACCGTTTGCAATAGAATACTTTAAAAAAAATCATAAAGTTGGCGTAGCATTACACATTCAATCTGTTAACAGTATTAAAATTACATTTACTGTATAAAGGCTTGCTTCGATGGCACGCTTCCACACAACTTTTATTAAATCTAAACCCATTCAACATGATCAAAAGGCTCTTTTAACATAAAAAGGTGGGCAAGTCCCAACAAATTCAGGTGTACAAAATCCATTCCGAACAAATCGTAAACTCCGAAGCGAAATGGCGTCACAAAAAGGAATCAAAGTGTAAAATCATTTGTGTCGGATTAAAAAAGGAGCTAGCGAGCGAGCGTGAGATGTATACCACTATCAATCAACCGGTGATTTATATTCGTCCGTATGATGTATCGCCGAGCGAGCCACACGAAATGGTAAAAGTATCAGATAATTAACTTTTTAAAATTTGACGGACGCCTTCATCTTGACCAGGGAAATAAACCTTTTATTTTGGTGTAAAAAGATGAACAAGTATCATCGACGAATGTGGCAGATTGTGAAATTCCTTTGTCTGTGTTGGAGATGACTAAAAAACCTGTTGCTTACGACAAACTCGCTGGTATGCGGAATGTGTCTATGGTATCATTTCTAATGGCGCCAACAATACATTCTGTTATTTAATTATTCAAATATGTTTATATACATTATGAATATTACGTAGTTTTAGCATTCAAAAATTGGTTGCCACAATTTTGTCAGTTCATTTCGTCTTATTTGGTGTGAAAGCTGATATTAATGGTATCAATTGTGTGATCTAATGCGATTGGCTGACCTGTCAAATGAAGTAATCTTTAAGCACAGTCAATATTTTCTTGTCCATTGAAGATTATAATTTATAATTCATTGGCATATCCTTATTAGACGAATTAATAATCAATTAAGATTCTTTACCCATAAGAGGAGTTAATGTCAACGAAAGTGCAGAGGATAATTTTGAAACTACAAAAAAACTGAGAAGAAATTCCGATGCTGATAAAAGAGCAACGAATCGTAAATTCTCCATTCATCAACCTGTACCCAACATGGTACTGTATCGCCCGTCAAAATATTCTACAGGGGGTTACCTCAATAGCGTTCCACTTGCCGGCACGGGATCGAACGTGGACCCCCGTGGCGAGCAGCCCGTTCCTAACGAACTGTGTAGGTGATTTATCTGAACGTACTCTCACACTTTTGATACTAATTCCTTTACGATGTGTGATGTTGGCTCGTGAAATATATGTGCGGCAGATTTAATAACAAATTAAAGTTCGTCGGCTTGTATTGTGTTTTGTTCTTAATTTTGTTTAGCTTTTAATTTGATGTCACTGGAAGCAAAATCAACTGAATGACTAACATTTTCAAACTCGACATTCGCAAGAATATTATTAAGCTCTTATTACAAACCATTTACCTACCTTTTCATCATTGTATTGACATAGTCAACATGTTAAAATTATTTCTCAAGTGTGTCTTTCTCTATCAAAATCTCCAGCTTATTGTAGTTGTAGAAAATAACGTATAACATTTTGCTCATAGCATTCACGTGAAAGGTCGTCTAAATCAACATTGATAGGGCTCCTACAGGTGAAATTTTCTCACAGCCAACTCGTTCCGTTCTAACGTCGCTCGTATAATCTTGAATACTTGGAGAGTAATGCACGGTCCGCATGTATATTGGTTACTACGTTAGTAGTCTCAGGAAACCTGTTCTGTCTGGTCGTGCCCTCTGTACCGTATCCAGCTATAGCACATCTGCATCCAACATTATAGTTTCACTTTATATTTAAACATCATTGCTTATGAACTCCACATTCAGTACCAACTACCTCGGCATTATAGATTTCCATCTCTCGACCAGATACCAAACAAGGTCACCGAATGCCAACAAATGCGGATTTCTCAATTTATATGTTGATGACAGCTTAATGGAATATTGAAGCTCCTATCAAAATCATAGATTACGAACAACTAAACACAACAGATCGAGTTATTTTAAAACAAAAACTAATTTGATATGTTAATGTCAGTGATGGCTCAATAAAATTAACGATAACAGTCCATAATAATCTTGGCCGTATTTAAAATTGAAACAACTTTTTCTCTCGAGCTGTCGCTTGGAATTCATCTAGCGTCCGCATCTCTATATGTCAGTCCGTCTGTACGTCCGTCATTACACGTGAATCATCCTCGGTATCGTGCGCTGAGAATTTCGTGAGGTCACAGTTTACTATAGCGGTTTAGGCGCCCTGCGGTCGTTTGCCTGACAGAGACGGCGCCATCCAACTGTCCATGTGCTTGAAAAGGATACAGTACGTCTTCTCTGTCTAACGCCGACCGTTTCGTGACCCCACAGCTAATCACATATCTGCAAGCGTATTATGATTATCGCAAGGCTTCGTTTCGTCTTCGTCGCTCGTACGTTGTTGTGGTCACTGACTCTGTGCATGGTGCCTTCGTTTTATTTCTCTCTAACATCTTTTTATATTCACATTCACAATTTTCCTTACAATATCTTGGAAATTTATTATACGACTTAGAAACTTCTTGTCGATATAATAAGCCTCTTTTGTAATCAGACGTAAATATGGTTTAAATGAGGGTTAATGTCGTTCAATAACGTGTTAAGTAATATGAACATTAATGTCATCGTCAGTTTCTGATACATTTGCACGTTAATTTATCAGCGGTTGGGTGTAACGAAACAGATTTACCTGTTGCCGGCCTGACATAAATCTCTCGCGGCATTTAATAAGTCGATAATTACAAAAACCCGACGCGAGCTAATGGGGTTGTGGAGTGCTCAACAGGAATGCGCTTAATTCTCAGCACGTGCCTCCCAATAGCTTTATTATACAAATCTTTTACGTTTCCCAACCGAGTTTATCTTTACGATAACTTTAATTATTTGAATTGGTACTGTTTTGATGTCTTCCGTGTCCGGTTTTCAGTGTTCATTTAGATATGCAGTTCTCGGTGGGCGGCTTTGTTTACATTCCTTAGAGTTAACGACTTTCTATCGAATTTCGATATCGTCTCTAACATTCCTTTTCGCTTAGAAGAATCTATATCTACAACTGGGTGCAACAAATCAAAATCGTACGTTTATCGTTCCATGTCGCACTAATCGAGGTTCTAATCGTGTGTCCCATCCGTCACTGACTTTGCGTCTACTACTTTCTACATTAGTAACAGACAAATCTCTAATCTGTATATTAGAAACAATATTTCTCACTGTCGTAAAAGCCGAGAATTTCCTAATGATATCAAAACACAACCGTTAGAGCAACAAAAGGTGGATGGTCGACCATTTGTCGGTGTTCAAGAGTCGGGCGACAAGTCGCGTGCTAGGCTCTTGTTGAAAAATGTCCGACATAAATAACGGATTATCAACTTGTATCGAGTCGTAACGAGATAGTGGCTAACAACTAAAATAAATAGGCGAACGGTAAATGAAGTTGTGTACCAAACTTTACAATTTAAAACGTTAGGATGATGTATAATATGTATCTTTTAAAGTAAGTAATGACTGTGAGTTGCCTTCGTTAATGTTACAATTTATTGCTGGATATTTATACGTTGTTCGTCGTTTTGTGAGTCATTAGCCGTGAAATGTTATCTTGATTAGTGTTTATGTATCGATGGTTAAGATAACTTACATTGATGATTTGAGTGTTTAGGCTTTGTTGTTTATTTTCGTATATTGTAAGTTTATCCTAATTGGGTCTTTAAACTCAAATATTAAATATCTTCCTACTTTGTAATTACGTAAAAATGGTCCTATGGGCTACAATTTGCCTCAACTTCCTCAAACTCATTTCACGCAAATTCATCTATGTAGGTTAATCCATCATGTTATGTTAAGTATATTCCACATCGTTCTTGCTGTGAGTGGATTCAAATTAAGGTGAGACCATTAGTAATACTCCTGCTTTTGACTTCATTGCAACTACAAATTTTGGTTATTATTTCATCAGTAGCTGTTTGAGTATCAATATTATCATTTAGTTTACCACATTTTTTAGACGTAATACACGTACGCCACAATGGCTGGTGTTTTTTATAATATTGCGATTTTAATATTATGCAACAACAAAATTCTTAGCTAGTAATTTAATCAGTTTAGTTTCTATCGTATCTTTAGCATCACCAAGCAAATCATCTATATTATTAACAGTGAATTCTTCAAAGATTGATTCTACAAGAACTGACAAGTTTTTATTGTTAATAGAATTAAAATTATTTCGTGGAATTATGATTACTGTTTCAAGAGAAGTAATTAACATGTTTCTGTAACAATTATAATATAATTCATTCTTTGTCACTTCGCCTTGTCATTGGCATGTGTTACTCAACCTAGAGAGGCTCTTAGAGGAACGTTAGTAGTTAGAGTTAGTTTTACTGATATAGGTGAAAACTGTGAGTCTTATTATGCACTTGATTTCAGTCAGTAGTGACTATTTGATTAAAGTGCTGGATTTATATATAAAAATCTGCATAATGAGGCTAAACTTTATTTGGAAGAATAAATACGATAAGCTTAATATCTTTTTTTAATTCTCAGAATCTGTCATCATTCTTTAAATAAAAGAAAATTAACACATTCTTTCAATGATGTATTCATTCACTGTTCTTCATTCTAAGATTTCTCTATAATTAAATAAACATATCACTTATTTAACGTTTTCTATAAAGCTGTTAATTTAAACAGTATAAACGGTAACACGCCTATAAAATGTATCCTTAAAAACGAAATGACGTAACTCCATCAAAAATGATATCGAATTATCGACCTTAATGTCCTCATTCTAGTTGATATTTTGCGAAATTTTAATCTTAAAATAAGGAATTAAGTCCTTTTATTTCTAGCGCAGCTAAGCGTGGTATCAAAATGTTAGAATCTAAATTGGGTTCCAGTTTTGTTTTATTAATATTTGTTATGCAAATACAAGTTTACTGTGAATCAATTGAATATTTATTCTTCTTGGCATCCATCAGATCGCTGGAACAAATTAGTACAGGGCCAGTAATTTAGGGCTGCCCTGATGGAAACTTGTGAATACTCACAATTTTATCTGAGCAGATGGAACTTTTAAGACCTAATCAAAAACGTGTACATGTCGTCATATTGTGATATCTTGCGATGTATTTTCTCCAAATTTTGTTTGTATAAATAATATCGTCGATACAATGGTACAATATAATGTGAATACGCTTTGCCCATTAAGAGCACCTCGGCTAAACTGAACCTGCTGATAACGATACCTATGAAGCAGTTCATTTTATCAAAGTAGTTTAAATAAGGCATTTTCTTATTGGCTACGGAAACTCATAAAAATTTCACCCAACCAATGTTATCAACGCAGCCTAAAAGCAGCTTCATTTATTTTTGTAAAATCGATCCACAATATATAAACTGAGACTGGCCCACTTAAAGAGGAAAATACAAGTAGGAATTTAAACTTACCTACCGATACTTGAGATAATAATTTGCCTACATATTTTGGTCAACTCGTTAACACTGCATAGGAGACAAAAGTTTGATCAAATATTAAAAATTATTGGATTGAAAACCTTGTTGTATTCGTCATCATCTTGCTCACAAACTATGTTAGGATCTGCTTTTGGTATAACTAGAAACAAAATAATACTATTGTTTACATGGAGCTGCCTATCAGACCTTCACAACCTAATTAAGGCAGCTTCTTTCTTTATAAAGACTGTAAAGATCTACCTGCATCACACCAATAACGTAAACTACAAAATTGGTGTCACACCGCTCACTTTGGACTGCTACGAAGAAATTGTTAGTCGAAAAACCTAATATATCATTTTGGATTGTCAAATCTAAGAATCTAGCCCAGGTTACACTCAGCAAACGTTTGCAACCATGACTGAACAAACCCTCGTTTGCAATAGTACTATTTGGAAATAATCTCACTCGGTGATTATTTAGAAGTGCTATAAGATGGACTGTTCTGAATTCATTACATCAAAATCACTTTATTTATCTTATCTTCATCTTCTTTATCACGTACACCTTAAAAGATTTCATTAATATAATAAGATTCGAGCTTCGGGCTCGAAAATGTACTAAACTCACTCATACACACAGTGAAGTTCAAAGTTGATAATATTCTTACTTAGTAGGTCAGCGCATCTCCTTTCTATTACTAACCTTTTCCCTTTAGTAAAGGTACCTGTTACAAGTTTATTTGTACCCGATTTCTATGTCTAACTGCTCGTTATTGTTAAATTTCTCATATCTTCATAAACATCGAAGCCTTGTGTTTATAGTTTAGCTGAGACATTTATCCCGAGGTGTCTGTTAGTGTTAATCTTTAGAGCTTTTCCAAGAACAAATTATTTTACAGATATCATTACTAACACTAGCCCATCTATTCTATAAACATCTACTCTCGTATTTATCACTATCACTTGTTGAAAAATTTGGTGCTAGGAATGTATACCTCATAATAATTATCAAACTCACTACACAAATATTCATGAAAGATTTTCATTCCTGTCTCATATCTGCTTGATGATTTTGTACAACGTCTAACAAAATATTTACTTCTTGCATAATACAACGTGAGCTACAAAACTTAAATACCGAACTTTATTGACCATGATCATATTTTGACAGCCCTGCAGTAATTGTGGGGCATTTATATAGTTATAAACGATACACTAACTACAGTTAACTTATCCTTATGACAATCGTTAATTGTAGCAAATTATACTTTAGAATATATGTACTTGAGTCCGTCGATTGGTATTGAGTCATTGAGTCAATAAATTACCTAATGAAACAACCATTAGCAAATCAAACATAATCTTGTTTGTTGTCTAGTATCGCGTCTATAAATTCTACTTTTTTAATTAGATTTCTTATTAATTTGTAATTTAAAGATGATGATCTTTAGATAAATTATATACACCATTCAGAACTCGGCTGCGGCGATTTTTATGACAATTTCATTTGTTCTCTTTGTATAATTTGTTTTGTTGTTGCCTCCCCAAATAACAAAATAACATTGAAAAATATCTATAAAAATAAAAAAAACAATAAACAGAAAACACTAAAATTAACATGGCGTCGTATTGAAGTGTCGTTTGACAGGGCAACTGCCAGGATTGCCTAGTAACATAAACTTATCCCAATATCATCATAATAAGGACGGTAAATGGGATTTCTTGAAACCTTTATGGCATCAACCACCAACGGCAACATTGCATGTGTGTCAAAGTCAATATCCTAAATAACTAGAGCTGGTTGCTGGCTGGAGTATGGCTGGGATCCTGGTGCCACCTTCCAGGGCCTGAGCAGTGACCACCAGCAGCAGCTCCTTTGAGGGAGATTCTTTGAGGTTTGCATTGCATCCCACACAGTAGTCACAGTAAAATTATTTATTTTACAATTTGTACGTCGCTTGTCTAGGAGAAAAACACGGTTAGAAATTGAATCTAGTTGCCCCCTCTAAAGTGGTAGTCATTTTATGAAGAAAAATAGTCAAAATAATCCATTTTTATTCTTAAAAAAATGGATTTTCTAATTTTTAATTATATTTTGAAAGTGTTTTGTACGTGCATGGGTTATGCACGTGCCCCATAGTACAGAAACGTGCTCAGTCCTAGATTAAAACTTCGAACACACGTGATTCGAGACACAATAAAAAGACAATAGCAGCGCGACAGCCGGCTGCCTCTTGGGTAAGGTATAGAAAAACTTTAGTTTTTCTTACAGTATAATATAAAGTATTTTCGCAGCTAAAAAGACACAGTAGCTACTACTTGCCTAAAAATAAATTAATTGTGTTCATTAGTTATTAGGCATTGTGAGAAAACATATTTAAGTTTACATTACCGTTTTTCTTTATGGCGCGAAAATGATATAATGTTCTTTTTTATTAATGTTCGAAAATTATATATTAAACTGGTTATTTATTTCGATATACTAGGATAGTACGATAACCTTTTCAATACAGGTAGCCAGCATTGTTCAAAGTATTATGAAAATAAAACTGTTTTCATAATTTTTTATTTTAATTTGGTTAATAATGTTGCTTATTTTTTTTTTCATGTTTTTATTTATTATCATTTGTCTTATTGTTTTTTTTTATGGCTTTACTTTATTTTGTTAAAATCTTGTTAGGAAGTAGGAATATTTAGCTGTTTTCTCCCGCCCATTTTCATATAAACTTTTATTCACTATTTTATCCGTTAGGGGTTGTAATTCCTAAGATTGTTTCTTTAATTTATTGTTCGTTTCATAAAATAAAACTACATACTGTGCAAATTGCATGTTTTCAGCTGCAGTAGTTTTATATCGGGTTTTACGGCTAAATTATATCCGCAATGGATAACCATTAATAATTTTTAACTACCTAGCAAAACTATTACCAAAGTATCAAGATTTAATTATCGTCATGCGTTTCAAGCTTTTTGTTTCGCTTAAGTTTTCGCTATACAAGTGTCAAGACGTCAGTCAAATAGACATAAGTGTTTTTGTATGAAAAAAATATGCTACGATTTTTTATACATGTTTAATCTGTGGCTTCAATGTTGAATATATTTTTTTATAACAATCTGTTTATAGTTGTCCAAAATCTCAGTTGTCCTAGAACATTTATTTATTTATTTTTTCATATTTCCGACCGCCTCAATATTGATGTGTTTTCCATTAGGAATTTCTCAATAGTACCTCATGTTTTTAAATTGCTTGTAAGCCACCATCGTCTCTCGGAAAGCACATACAAGCATTGCCATTCGTAAATCTTTGACAGTCATTACGGGTAGCCGGAATGCCTGACAGGACAGTCAGCATCACCGGGTTGTAGAGGTCTGATTGGCAGTCGCTACAAGTAAAACTCTGGTATACTGCTGCATTTGCTTAGACTGGAAATCGACCCAACATAGTTGGGAAAAGGATTCATTCAAATTACACTTTTACTGAACTAAGGAAAATGATGATTCTCGAAAAAAATATGAGTAGTTTTCGCCCTAGATTTCGTCCGCATTAATTTCGGTTATCATGGAGAGGTTATCCTTCCGGGGGCTTACTCCGCACAAAATATTATTAAAATTGGTCCAGCGGTTTAGGCGTGAGTGCGTTACAGACAGGCTGTTACTTTGTTACTTTAGCAGTTAGACTGTTAGTATGCATCGTTATAAGATTATTAATCTTCTCACGTGTGGCTAGGTCGTTGTAATTGTCTAGCTTAATACGTAGGTAGGTAGGTAGGTATTTGTATAAACGGTTCCAACTTGGCTAACTTTTCTTAGTTACCTACGATCGTCGGATCTCAGAAATGACATGACATATTGTTTCCTCAACGCAATCTGTGTCAAGATCACGCATTGCCAATCACATTTAATCTCCCGTAACCCTTATAACATTGTCGTAAGGTCGAAAATCCTTTAAATTAGACGAAAATAATAAGTTCGTTTTGATCTGTGTACAGAGCTTGAATAAAAACAACGTAAGGAGATCATTTAGTGTGTGTTACACGTAAATAGGTTGGACGTGCCATGATTTGTGAATATTGTGGCGCAATTTTCTCAGATGTTACTACTTTTTTCCATAATAAGGAAGACTCAAGACAATACAAATTAAGTTCTCCTTTCAAGTTAAGTCTTAATCATTTTTAACCCCCGACGTAAAAAGAGGGTTGTTTGACCTTTATGTGTGTCTGTCTGCCTGTTTGTCTGTTGCACGGTTGCACCATAACTCCTAATGGGTGATCCGATTTGGATGCGGTTTTGCTCTAAATTATGGTAAAAATAATATCTAAGACCTATGCGTGGTTTAGAAGGAAAAAGCACAAAAAAGATATAAGAAAACAGCGATTTTCTTTCATAATATTAAGAGAAGAGAAGGCTAGGGATTAGAGTTTCATTAATAAATTCTTCCGTAAATTAACAATACGAAACTTACCTAATTTATTTTATATAATGATGTTAAGTATAATTTATTGAGAAATACAAGGATATGCCTTTACTTGTTTTTGTTGCCATTCCACACGAATTCTTGTCTATGACTCACCAGACCATAAGCAATTATAATAAGCTCTTTCCATTCACATTAAAAAAGTAATACCCAAATATTTTTAATTTATTTACCAAACTGACACGTTAGTCACTGAACCGTTATCAAGTAGCCATTTAATTTATAATAAACACATTGCTAATTTTCACTTAATCCTATGAACTATGCGCCATGGATGCCGAACGATTTAATCAACGTTATTTATGCAAGAGAAATCCGAAATGAGACGTAGTCTTATGCAAATCACGGCTAATGGACCTAGATGTATTAAACCTTACGGGAAGCCCGCTCATATTAACACTAATTTACATTAATTTCCATTCATAAACTTCCACCTGTCAATGGTCAGAATTGATACCCTATACTTAAAAAAAATATTCAGTTTGAAATGACGTTTTCGCGCGTTCGAATTCCGAATCGTAATTAGTGTTGAACGCGATCGAACAATCGCTTTGTTGGTCGCGCTGAGTGGTCATCGATTATACGAGCAGATAGTGATGTTCTTCGATGTCGAGACGGACCGGAGATGTATCGGCAGATAGTGTAATGACGCGCTATTAGGCTAGGTGTCGACGCGGCGTGGGAGAGCCCGCGGCCTACATTTCCTTCTGAAACCGGCTAATCACGCGCGCAATTACTCTAATTCAAACGGAATTATTCCGACGATGTAACACTTTAATTGAATTGTTGATGCGAGCCGTAATTCGTGAATGCGTGTTATTTTGATGATTGGTATCGTGATATTTGGTTGGTAAATATCGATATTGAACGAAGGTATGAATCTGTATGTAATCGTTGGAATAATAACCCAAATCTATACGAAATCAAATATCATAACATTGTATAAGATTCAGAATTAGTAACTTTACTGTGGGAAGCGCTCGTTACGACATCACTGCGGGGCGAATTCCAGTCACCTTGTCATTCAAGGAAAAAATAATAATACAACCTGTTTACGCGTTGGTTTTTTTTGTACTGGCAAGAAATAAAAAGGCGGTACGCGCGTGCGCGGGCATTCGCGCCGGGCCGCGATGCGTTCCCGCCAAAAAACGTGGCGTGCTCCGAATGCTTGGCGCGCTATACATTTTTGTTCCCCTGTGAGCATTTCCGAATGGACGATTAGAAGCGACGATTCCGCGTTTTCACGTCGATTCGTCTCGGATTGTATCGATGATTTGTGGCGTCACGATCTTTGAAATACCTCGTTGTACCGAGAAACAACAGGTTCATTCTTTAACGTCTGTGAAGTTTACTCGTAGGTAATTTAGGATCGACTATAAACAAATGTTGCCCGTCATAACAATAGGTGGTGCATACTACGTTTGGGATAAAAAATGTATTTTCTTAATTGTTATCAATGAATTTTTAACAAAAATGTTGCTATAATATGCGATTTTTAGTTCAAACAGTAAGCATCACTTGCATGTTGTTCACCTGGTTGGCAAAATCATGATCGTGACATCAAAAAAGCTTAACAATCGATGAACTTTTTTATTCATTGTGAATCTGTGACGGTTTCACAGCGGGCAATTTGAATTTGGAAATGTCACTGGCTTTTTAACATTCATGAAAAGAAAATGGAGTGCCTAGGTTTTATCTTTTTTTTTTTTCTAAAATTTAAGCCAATTTTTTCTGGTTTCTTTTTTACACAGAATTTTACAAAGTCATTTTCTTCGTAAAATAAATAAAAAATATCTTATTATTTGAGAGTCAAGTTTGAATTCTTATTTTCTACGTTGGCGCCTAAAGACAATATTTAAATCATGTAGACGAGTTAATGATCCCATCTTAATTAATTTTATGGCATTTGATAATCTAGTTTTTATATAAAATCTTATGTCCCAGTTTTAGATAAAAATAAATTTGACTATGTTTAAATTCAGTCTTATCTAAAGCTATAACAAGATTTTAAATGAACACTAACATTCTTTTTATGGTAACTTACACCTAAGTTTTATTTTATTATAGAAATGTGAACTCAATCAAGATAACACTAATTGACAATGCAGAAAAGTCGAATGAGATTAAAAACATAAAACTAAAACTCTAAAAATATTACGACCGGAAACCGGCTATAAATTAAACATAATAATAAACAAGACTTGGCACGAGTAAAAAATATCAAATGTCGTATTTTCTTCAACTTGAATAGTTTTTAGAAAATTGTGCAAAATGCAGAATAGAAAATAATTGGAACGTATATATATTTTTTTGAATTTCTAATTTTCAATCGCCTAAAATAACATTATTCATGCAAAGTTTTTAAAAGCATAAATGTTTTTTTATTCAAGTTTGTCCTGTATAAATTTTATTTTAGTGCATACTCATACAACAAAACGAAAGCTGAATTTATTTTAAAATACAATAATTCCAAATAAAATTACTATTAGCAATTGCATTTGAAAAAAAAGCTTTAAGACTTTTGTATTATTTCTGGTTTACTTTCTCCTTCTTTATAGAAAAATTAAAATTAAACTCAGAACAATCTTTTAAAACAGTATCGAAGACGATTTGCAAACTCTTTGATTCGTTTTACAAATCTGTATAAATGCAAAACTGACATAAGTAGTGTTGTAGACTACTGGTGTTACTGGTATCGATTTAATGATTTAACGAACCAATAGCTAATAACCACATACCATTGTAAATATTTACTTGTAATTCTAAGCTAATAATAGCTTACGAACGAATCAATCATGATTGTCATGTTTGACATTAATTTGCGTTTGTTCAAGATTTTCCTTGTTTATTCATTAATTGCTTTTTAACAGCAATGTTTTTTTAACCTAGAATTTTTTATTTTGATTTAAGGATTTATTTATGAACTTAGATGGGTCCTTAATGTGAGAAAGTTGGATTGTTGTAGTTCTCAGTAGTTATTTTTATCAACCTATGTATGCCGTTCATAGTCTTCCATTGCTCTCTATGTAATCTATGCCTTATCTTGCCAATCTTCCATGTAAGGCCTCCCTCGGAGACAACGTTCGTCTTTCAGTACCCACTGCGTGACGACTCTACTCTAGACTCAAAATTATTTAATTATAATATTCTCTAAGCCGTAGTTGGGTTACGTCAGCCAATTTCTACGGAGACTCTATATTTATGTGTATTTTTTCTAAAAATCAATTCTTTAATAAATTGTTTTTTCTAAAAAAAATACACAATTTCTTGCTCCAGAATCGAAATTGACTTATTAGTCAAATTCAGTAAAAGGTCATAAAAAGTTTATTAACAAAAGCAACAAGAAATACATTTACAGCGTTGACTACTAATTGTAAACATGTAGTTAGTAATGAGCCAACTAATTTATAATATCGTAATTACTTGTAAAGGAGGAACTGGTAATATTATACCGAACGTTACTCCTGAATTATTGGGTGCGAACCCAGAGTTCAGCGAAATGTAATTGAGATTTGTGTGAATATAATGTGGTCATTTTATGTAGAATTAATGGTGTGAGAAATTCTTGGTCTACTGCTTTACGTATTTCCTGCTTTTTAAATTTAGAATGTCATCCCTAACGTGTTTTTGTTTCTTTTGTTGCAGCTGTACAAAGAGGTCGAGTGCCGCCAACGCAACCTGCGGGGCTTTCCTTACCCGGCCAGTACGCGCTGGCCAACGGCGACCCCTCCGCCGGCCTCAACAGCCACCCCTACCTCTCCTCCTACATCTCTCTGCTCCTCAGAGCAGAACCCTACCCCACCTCCCGGTACGGCCAGTGCGTCCAACCGGCCAACGTCATGGGAATAGACAATATCTGCGAACTAGCCGCGAGGCTACTCTTCTCCGCCGTAGAATGGGCGCGGAACATCCCCTTCTTCCCCGAACTCCAAGTGACAGACCAGGTCGCGTTGCTAAGACTCGTCTGGTCAGAACTGTTCGTCCTGAACGCGTCTCAGTGTTCCATGCCCCTCCACGTGGCGCCGCTCCTGGCGGCCGCGGGACTCCACGCGTCGCCGATGGCGGCCGATCGAGTCGTGGCCTTCATGGACCACATCAGGATCTTCCAAGAGCAAGTAGAGAAGCTGAAAGCGCTCCACGTCGACTCGGCGGAGTATTCCTGTCTGAAGGCCATCGTCCTCTTCACGACAGGTAAAATTTTAGACAGTCTTTTTGGGGAGGCGCGGTTGTTGCTTTACAGAGTGGCGGGAGCTGGCGGCTCTGTGACTAACTATGGAGAGTTGCTTGTGTTGGTGAGGACGCACCTGGACGCGTACGCCGAGGCAGCGCGCGTGCAGATACAGCAGCCGCCAGCTCCGCAGCCGTCTACCGCTTCATCCGGGTACTATTCCACTTTGGACACGTCTCTTGGCGTCAACTCCTCGCTGTCTTACGGAAGCTTCCTATCTACGCCTTCTAGATTACCACCTAATTACACTAGTAGTCCAAGAATGCCTGAGGCTAGTACATCGTCACCATTCAAACTTTGGGAGGGAAGTGGGAAGCTTCCCAAGACGGATCAAGGAGGTTGATGTGTTACCACGTCGGTTATGGGTCGGAACTGAGGTGTCGGGTTGTGACGGTACGCTTGGCGTATGTTCGGAGTCGCTCGCGTATTTAACCGTTGACGTATTGTTAGAATATGTTTATATACGGGATAATAACTCTCGCTCCCCGGAACGGACGTCATCCGTGCGGGGAGATTGCGACTTATTGTTCTCGAAGATTTCTTCGCGTATCTCGCGTTATTGTAAATATCACGTATAAAATACGTGATATATTAGGCATAGCTTCGTTGAAAACGATTACTAATATCGTCGAGACGTATTTATTTTAATTTATTTTCATGTAGATAACTAACTTTTAATATGAATACACGCGCGTAATTTATTACTTACTACTTTCGTTTCATTTTCATTTTATTTCTTTAACCCTTTTTTATTAATTTAATTAAGCTTTTGATGATAAATTTGGATTAACGATGTTTTATAAATATGTTGATTTTGGCAAAAATATTCGTAATTAACAATAATTTATTGGATAGATGAATTATAAATCAAATTACTTTGGTGTTTATAGTTATTTGAGCACAGATTTATGAAGTCCATACATCGTTTAGGGGATTAGTCGACTACCGAAGTTACTTCATGTGTCTTATTTGATAAATGCACGGCTGTCTACAGTTTTTCGAGAAATATAGACTTTAATTTAATCTTTATATTAAGGAGGTTAATTAAGAAACTTGTACGGAATGTGGTTTAAAAAGATTGCGTAAATA
This sequence comes from Athetis lepigone, assembly GCA_033675125.1. Lineage (NCBI taxonomy): Eukaryota > Metazoa > Arthropoda > Insecta > Lepidoptera > Noctuidae > Athetis > Athetis lepigone. The sequence continues at coordinate 5,616,209 of CM066243.1, forward strand.
TTATGCAATCAAAAATGAAATGAATCATTATTTATTATTAGAAATACTTGAACCTCCTTTTTTTGTGACGTTTTTGCCATAATGATAAATATGCATATTAAATAAATAAACGTCGATATAAAATGTAGCTATTTGTATAAAAACGTTCTACATAACTTCAATAAATAAGGTTTGTTAAAGGAAAATACAATTACACTTATAATTACACACACAGACTACGGACAGAAAATACAATTACACACACAGACTACGGACACAACATAAACTGAAAATTACGAACAAAAACATTTGAAATATTGTACGTATTTTACATACCTAAATAACTAGGACCTCGTAAATAAGCCACGTAATAAAATTCACGACTACTAAAATAAATGAAAGATTAATTTCAAAAATATCGAAGAAAGCAATTCACACGGACTGCACTAAAATTATAATCATTGTAAAATGCTCATATTACTAAACGAGTAAGTACTGTACAGTAACTTAGCTAGAAATTAATACAGAAATAGTAGTAAACTTTCGCTTTCCCAGGCTTACGATCGCGAAATATCCAGTTTTACAACATATTAAAAGTCTTTGACAAATTTTAATGACTACTTGAATAATTTTATCCGACATTAACTTTTAGGGCTGTAATCGCGGCGTAATGCGGTTATTTGAACGAATTACGCGGATTTTTATATCCGTTCAAATAATTCGCGAATACCTAATTTGAAGTTAGGAATTATTAGTTTAAATACGGAATGATAATCTCATTTTATTGGTCATTTCTATTTTATAACCGTTTTACGTTTACGTTTTATTATTGTAAATTTTATGGTCTTTAAAAAATCTTAAATGTGTACTTACTTATACTCTATCCATTTAGCTTTAAAATAAATTTAGTTATTTATACTTATATCTTTTGATACCAGCTTAATTCATAAGTCCCTAATTATTTTCTAATGAAATTAAAATCGTCGTGACATATTTTACACCTTACTTCTACTAAATCAGAATACTGGCTGTCCGATGACATTTAAACATCATAATTAAGTCCACAAATAAGATGTAAACAAATTCGTAAAACAAGATATTTCGTATAATTAATATATTTGTATTTATTAATAAACTACTAATTATACCTACGATCTCATTTCACTCTCGAAGGCATAATATTTTTCATCAGACTTTAGATAAGATACAAACTGCCTTTTTAAGTCTACACACTGAACACACTCTTCAAAATCTCTATATTGCTAGGTCAATACATTTATGCAAAAAAATAGTATTTATTTTCAATATCAGTCAACTTTACACGTTTGCGTCACAATACTCACAATAACCGTCTCGTACGATTGTTAGCACAAAACTCGTCCCGTAGTCGTGTCGGTTAGTCGTCCGATAATCTCTCGGGCACGTGACGAGACGCTTCCGACGTGTAGACTGTAGACGACACTTTCGCCACATACAGAGCAAGAGCAATGTTAGACTTTTGATAACAGTCCTGTATTAGTAGACCAAAAATTTAATTATATTCTGTAGTGATCACCTGATTGATAAATTCTCCGGGAAAGGCAAGATTTGTTAATAATGCGTTTTTATGGGTGTAATTATAGTTTGCTTTATAACAACCATAAAAGTTTACATAAGAAAATTTCACGTAAAATACATGCTTTGAATCTTGTATTGAGGAACAACTGTAAATTTTAGTGCGACATTAAAACTAGCACTAAAATAGCAAGCTGAAACAAATAACAATCAATTGTCAATTTCAATTACTAGCCCGATCGTATGGCACAAGCCTCTAAAATTCAACATAACTACTTCAATAATGATTTTAATTTAGTGGTGTATCACAGTTTTAGTGCTCGTTTGCGGCTTGCGGTGTAGTCGACGCAACGGCAGTAAACAGTTGAATGCGTAAACTTACCAGACAGACAGTGATTGAAGTATATTACAAGTTCGGATATAGTCGGAGATAATTCGGATATATCTCAACTGTCAAATGGCCATCGCATTGAAAGAGTTGTGCCCGGAGAAGATAGTTTAAATTTCGAATGCGAACTTTGAATCTAGAGGACCTTTTTGGCGATCCATAATTTATTTCTCTTTTATTTTGGTGCGTAGTAAAGTAGAATTAAAAACCTCCTTAGTTGTCTTTTGTTTTATAAAGGAAATATGAACTGACGCCGACTCGAACTTTAATCAAAATACTTGAAAATACATCGAATTGTATCTATTGTTAGCAAGAATGCTTGGTTAATCGATTTGTGACGTCTTTCAGAACTTCTTGAATACAAATAGAGCTATAGACGTTGAAATGCGATGAATACAGTATAAGTTTAGTCATTATATAAACTTATAAAGTAATTTAAACTCGAGCAGGTGTCGTGGCAAAAATTTAAGTACAAAGAAATGATTGAATCATTCGTTTTTTGGTAAGTATCGATCTTTTCTGTGAAAAGATGTTGACTTTTTCATATTAGGTCTGAAATTAATAATATTATATTTATTAAGTATCTATTTAGGTATGTGACGACGGAATGACGTTAACATTTAAATACAAAATCTAATAAGTTTCTTTTTTAGCTGACGCCACATAATAATAGTAAGGAAGGTAGATACGTAATGTCAATGCTTTACCAACTTTATTTTAATAAAAATACATACTTTATTGTTACAAGTAACCAACCAGAACCACGTCATGTCGGACATAGACAAACCTCCTTACTAACCCATACTTTTTCCAGATCCTTATCACGATATAACACAACAGATATAAGTACTTCACTAACACAACACTGTCACTTCACTTAACTGAATATAAAACTAGTTAGAAGTAGGTACGGAACGGCCAGTATAGTTTGAGCTCTCTTGTTCCTCTCTCCCGTTAAGGGGAAAGGTTTTGTTCTTTCATGGAGGGGTCTAGTGTGGTTGGTTCGGTATTACGCCTAGGGGTACGATGAATATGCAACACCAATAAATGTAGTTTTATCCACGCCAGCTAACTTTCTCCGTCCACGGGCACAACTCTACTCGGTCGGGTAATAGTTGTACGAACTAACTTTGCAATGTAGTTGGATTATCGTAGATTGATTTTTTAATTTTAATACGTGCGGGTGTTGTTGTATTTGAATTGTATGGAAATTAAATACATGATCAAAATGTATAGGAGTAGGAACAAAGTGGAGGAAATTAATCCTTAATTTCTTAGGTAGTAAAAGACTGCGTTTTTTGTAAAAAGAAATCGACAACCGAATAACGATACAAATAACAAATATTCACGTAGATTTTTATGACTGAGATACTTAGCTAAAATAAATAAATTATAAAATATTTTGGTCCATTGGTCTCAATTGGTCCTTAGGTACCTATTTCTTAGGTACTTACATAGTTATGCCGCCATAAGTTACAAACGGTAGGTATAATATAGGTACGTTTTATATTATTATAATATTGCATGCCACAAGTTACGTTTGAAACTGAATGAACAGTGTTTTTATTGCATGACTTGTCTTTATTATTATTACAGCAGGAAAACCAACTAATTATGAGATACGACATTATTACAGACTGAGCAACACTTAACAAGCTTATGAATTATTTTTTTCACAGAAAAAAAACGAAGTTAATTTATTTTTAAATTAACACAAACGTCAAAATCCGTTACGAATTCAATATTTAATTCTAAAGCTTGATAATTAATATGCGTCGAATAACGTAGGTTTCTTTGTAGATAAATAATGTCAATCGGTTTCATATTATATTCGTACAATCCTTATTGTATCAAAAAATAGGTAAGTTACTTTTGCAATGGAAAAACAACCTCATTATACATTTATAATTGTGCTGTTGATCAACACCCAATAAAGTTATTAGTCATTTGGCCAAAAATATTCATGAAGGACGTGTCGAATACCGGATGGAGGCGGTACCTAGCAATTCAAAACTCACATCATCTTTGTATATAAAGAGAAAGATTTTTTGGTGGTAATCGATTCACTATCGAAACTATACATAGAAGCTAAAAACAAAAAATTTGCACAGTAGTTTATTTTAATTGCGAAAGTCGCACTAAGACCAACCCATTTTGGATAAAAGTTTGTATGAGCCCATTTTTATAAAAATCCCTGTACCCATTAAATCACGAAGTCGCAGAAAAAAGTTAATAACAAAAGTGTGATTAATGGTATTATGCATAAGTATAATTTACTAATTCATTTTTAGTCTACCAGCAAAAGAATAGAAAAATATTAACAAAATATTCTAACGCCAGTACAAAGTTGTATCGTGCAGTATTTTAATTTATATTTTCTTGACAGCTTATTGAACGAGTTTTTTTTTATAAATATACTTGAGCCGATAATTTATGGGTTGTTTGATTAAATAAATCTAAATCGATCTACTCGGATTTAACACTTAGTAATCAATGAGATATTTAAATAAAAAATGCAGTGGAACTAATACTAAATTTTATTTAAAATATTCACATGTTTTATTCAACAAATTTTTTCAACATAACTTCTCGGATATAATGCATTGAATATATTTGTGCGTAGATTGTTCCTCTATCTATTCTATTTAGAAAAATGTTGATAACCTACTGATATCTTTATAGTTATAAACTAATGACACTTAGGGTCAAAATTCTACTTATAACTCTGTTCTTTAATTTGGGTTTCTGCAATTCTTTATTCTCTATTTGTATAAATATTCACTTAATCCTGCTAAAATTTGTTTAAACGGGATGCAAAATGTGTAGATCTAAACTAATACTATGAATGCGAAATTTGTAAACCTGGTACGCGCGATTTAACTGCGAAACCCAGACTGATGAACCTTGATAAAGAACAAGCCACATTTTAATCCGCGATAACTGTCATTAACTCAAACAATGGTGCCGATTCTCTTGTGCACAAACTAACGCAAAATTTAAGTTAGGTGCATCCTTCTCTTTCCTTTTAATTAAGAAAAGGACAGAAGATCAAATATTAGTTAAGTCCTGTCAAATTTAGACACTCCATAGATGATTTAGACGCAATTTAAAAACATGGTGTCTAAATATACTTACGTCAATTTTCATCAGGCGCTGTCTAATTTGACAGGATTAAACTAAAATGTATCTTCTGTCCTTTTCTTTAAGAAATGGAAAGAGAATGATGCACTTAACATAAATTTACGTTAGTTTGTGCACAAGAGAATCGGCACCAATATCGCGGAATAAGCTAGTTATAACAAACATCTAACGCCCATAGATACCTTACAAACTAACATAATATAAAGTTAATACGATATACCTACACGCTTTATAAACATAGGGTTAAGTTATGCAATGTACCTACTAAATACGCAATAAATAAGGTCTTTTGAAAACCCGTCTCATACATTTAACTCTACAATATTACAATGTAACAAACTGGACCATTCTCTGCTCGGTAACCATGACAACGCACTCTGTAAAAATCACAATTACAACTTATTTACACAAATCAATATAATTATTCGTTTGACCGTATGTCCGACCACCATAGTTCCCGTATTGTAAGTTGCGTAATTTTCTAAGTGCCATCAATTTTATATCGATGGCGATGAATACGCATTTAGTTATATTTTAATTGGCTTCACAGATAAGTATTTGATTCTAATATAAAAATATTTTTTTTGTGAACCATAATCCAGGAAAGAGTTCCCGTTTTCTCTATTATTATTGCACATATTTTAACAAAATAATTAACATTTGACATTTTCGATTTTATCAGAGATAGGTACTACAAACTCTCATAAACTAGGAACTTTCTGTCAGTCAAATATTCGTTGTAAGCGTTCAGCATCACACATCCAGGGATAGGGTTGGGTTGATGGGATATTATAAACGAACAAAGCCTTTTTAATACCAATGTAGGTCAACATAATTGTATCTATTGCCTCCTCTGTCACCACAGCGCACAAACTTAAAGAACAGGTAATAAAGATATTAAAATACTAGCTTTTGCCCGCGACTTCGTCCACGTGGAATAATAGTTCTCGTTACGGGGGGATTTCCGGGATGAAAACTATCCTATCCTTTTTCGGGTCCCAGACTATATCTGTACTAAATTTCATTTAAATCGGTTTAGAGGTTTAGGCGTGAAGAAGAGACAGCCAGACAGACAGAAAGACAGAAAGACAGACAGACAGACAGAGTTACTTTCGGATTTATAATATTAGTATGGATAAAAATATCTTGGGACAACTCACACACGGTCATCTGTTTGTTCATTTGTTTGTTTGTTCTGTGTCTGGGTGTCATTTATCTATAATATGTATGTATTTATAAATTATCTATGTATAATATATCCTATAATATATCCTGGGACAACTCACACACGGCTATCTGATCCCAAACTAAGCAGAGCTTGTACTATGGTAACCAGACAACTGATAAACATACTTATATATATATATTTTTTAAATACATACATATTATAGATAAATCACACCCAGACACAGAACAAACATTCGTGCTCATCACACAAAGTTTGTCCTGGGTGGGAATCGAACCCACGACCTCCGGCTTAGCAGTCAGGGTCACTAACCACTAGACCAACAGGCCCGTCAGGTATGTTTATCAGTTGTCTGGTTACCATAGTACAAGCTCTGCTTAGTTTGGGATCAGATGACCGTGTGTGAGTTGCCCCAAGATATTTATTTATTTATTATTTATTTATTTATCTGATCCCAAACTAAGCATAGTTTGTACTATGACCGATAAACATACTTTTATAATTTATAAATACATACATATTATAGATAATTCAGAGCATTTATATGCACATCTTAAACTACTGCGGTTAGTCTAGGGTAGGTAAGAGATGGCCCTGTAAAATGTGACGCTCTTTAAAACATTACGCATAGTCACGTTTAACGCGTATGGCTATATTTTATTTATTGGCTTATGAATTTGGTTAGGAATTAAGGTTACGGTTGCGGCCTACTGTCCCTTTGTGCAGCTTCAAAAGTTTCTAATAATAACCCTTTTGTTTTCACTGGAATGTATTGCTTCATTTATGAAAATATTCAGAAGAAAATCTTTGTTCAACTCTACCTACAATTCCTTTCTATGCCGTATTCTGAAAGGGTAAAAAATAGTGGTAAAAGCACGTCAAGCTGTTGTTCCAGCCATCTCTGTGCTGTCGTCTCGGGTTGGTGTCCCATAAAACCAAATGATTTCAAAAATGAATATTCACTCTATTTCAGCAAATATATAGTGTACTATACAAGTCCTTGGCTAGTCACTATTTGCAATAGAGTCCTCGACAAAAAATACTTGTCACTAGAACCCCACTATCACCACAAATGATTCATAAAACCATGGTTTCCAAATCGGGGTTCCCCAGTCCCCAAGCATTCTATTTTTAATTTAAATCCAGTTCCGCATCGAACAATACACTTTAATACGTTAACACATCAAAAACAAAGACGGTTCCAAGCATATCCTTCAGTCTAAACCGGTGGTGACAAAAGTATACCCATCCTTTTCTACTTGTAGATGCAGCAGGTTAGTGTGAGTAGTGTGTACATCTGGATAACGGTACACAGTTCGTGACGGCGAGGCCGCGGGACGAGTCACGATTTGAAAAAGTGTCGGGCCGACGGGACTGAGTCCCTGCGTTCCGAGATGATATTGCTTGGTGCAAGACGTAGGCTGAACCGAGGGTTTGAACCATTTTGACCTGTGGTTTCAACACAGATCATGGGCAGAACAGAAGGGTTGTTTTTTTGTGGATGGGAAACCATCAAATGACTTCTCCCGCCCTGGGCGGGGCGGGATTGAGTGTCAGACTTTTACTGACTAAAACCCACCCATGTTCCATAGGTTACTTGTAACGCGGGCTGGACCTGTGGTCTTTCTTTATGTCAATCAATTTTGTTTGTGGTTCTAGCTAGCTTAAGTTTTTTCAACTCATGAAGATTTATCCTTGCAATACGATTAGGTACAAGTAGATGTTCCTGGGATTCATAATGATTTCTACTCTACCTTATCGTGATCCTTGTGTTTTCATATGGGCCATTTCTTTAAAGCACTTTTGGAAAAGAAAGACAATATGAATCTCCATTTTTCTTTGAGGTTCAATCGTTTTGACAACTGAGAAACCTTAGGTTCTGGTCTTACCTCTTGGCATACTGCAGTAATTAGGACGGCCATAAGTCTAAATAAAAAAAAAAGACGGGTTGCACTCCGGGAGTGCCGGCAGAAATGAAAACTTGATTATTAACGTTGAGCATGTTTGATATTTTGGAATGGTTAGGGAATAATTTTGCACCAATTGCTTTATCAGTATAAAAGTACTATCATTTATGTGGTAGAATACAATATTCATTTATTGCGCTATCGTACACAAACATGACAATTTATATTACATTAAAAATTTAACACTTTAAAACTATTACAATTATTTTACATTAAAAAGTTTATCTCTCCGAAAAATCAACTTTCATCCATAATTTCAACTATCCATCCGTCCTACGCTTTTTCGATCAGGTCACGTGTCCTGACGCGAGTTTAAGATTTTATACCCATTACAGAAAAAGTGCTCAACGCCGCTAAAGAAGTTTTCACTTCAAAAACACAGATCCGGCTCGCTTTACTATAGATTTCGAGCCCGCAAATTGTCAACTTCGATGTGGCCAGGTTTTTGATAATGTTCGAAGACGGATACACTGTGGACACTTTAGCCGTCTAAAATAATAAAAAAATCACCCGTCACAACAATATTCATGACCATCATGATCCTAACTACCAGTTTTAGCTAAACCTTATTATATTCTTCATCTTCCCGTCCTCTTCTCACTTAAACCAAACCGAATAGACTGCATACTGCAACAGTACTACACGTTCTTTATATCAGCGAAACTTTAATACATGAAACTAACAGCGTATACTTAGGAAAATTCACTACAAAGTACCTATTTCAGCTTGGTTATCTGAAGATAAAGTTGCAAAGAGATATTTTGTGTTGAACTGTTGGTTAAAAGGATTGTGGAGTCTCTTAAGGCTGGTTTCTTAAGGTCAGGGAGGGGTTTTGCTATTTGGTTTTCAGTTGAAGATTTTTTGAGTGGCCTACCAATGGATGAGAAGCAGTATTGCGATTATTGTATTTCAAGCACACTGTTTTACTTCATGTGTTGTACTTGACCTTTTTTTACATCGGGAAAGTCATAAATATGGCTATCACCATTCAGAAAAAATGATACAATCTGAAATAAAAATAATAAGTATCAGTATAGATTTTTGCTCCACTGTGGTTAATTTGCACCCAAAAGATAAACAACTGAATATAATTCGGTATCGCAAAGTTTTTTTTTAACATTACTCTTTATAATTAAATTAGAAAGAGCTCCTTAGCTAGGCACTGTATTACTGCACGTCCCAATACGATGTTGCATAATCGCATCAGCACTTAGTTGATAGCCGATGGTCTATGAACATGTCCCCAGGTCGCACGATAGCCTCCGATCCTTGGAGCCTATTCCCGCTATTAACTTTAACGAATTGCTCGAATATACAGTTATATCGTTATAAATTGGGCTTTTTGAAAATCTATAAAACACAATTCTTATTAAACAAAAACATGTTTTTTACTATGCAATCAAGTCCAGGAAATGGAGTAATTTTTAAATATTCTAAACTTTATTTTAAACTTTCTTAGAAAAAGTTTTCATATCTTGCGAAGTTTGAGAAGGAAAATCAACTAATAAAAAAATTTAAAAAATCATGTTAGAATAAATAATTTAAAAAATTCAACAAGGCCAATCATACCTGTCGATATCTCGAACTATACATAGAGGCTTAATGACGTTTAAAAGACTATCAGATTCATTACTTTATCACCAACCAGGTTCCGTTATTTTCACATCTCACCGCTTAGCTGCAAGGCCATCACATAGGAGCTTTATGAGACATTACCACTCTTCTCTGCTTTTGTTTTAAATTTAAACCTTATTGTCACTTCGAATCGTCTTTATGACACCTTTATTCTGACATTGTGCTCATAATAACTGCAGATGAGATGACTAGACCATATTCTATCAGTTTAAACGACAAAGTAAGGCCCAGTGACCTCTTTCTTAGCAGCACAGGCACACAAACTCATTTTCTAAGCGCCCACAATCTGAATGACAAATCAAAAACTTTTAAGCCTCAACAATAGCTTTGCGAAGTCCAAATTTGGCTATTGTGAGAAACCAAGATGATAACCAACCAGCTTTTCGCTTCCTGACCGCGCCAATCACCAACCTATTGTACCCAGATTACTTGCAAATTCTATTAAAATAAGCCACCAAAGAAATTTTCGCAGAGTCAAAAATTTTAACAACCGTTGTGCCTCCTATTCTTGTCATAATACACCACAAATAAAGGAACCACGCAATGGATGTGGTAGTGCAAAATAATTGTATAACGGCATGTGGTTTTGTGGTCAAGATATATGGATTTCCTATGACTATCGAGTTTTTGATTGAAATGTCAGTTGCACGATGTATGATAGGAATTTGTTGAGAAATTGATTGTAGGAACATTATTCTTGGCTTGTCTTTACATGCGGCTAGATAATACAAACATTCAGACGTCGTAATAAATATTAATATAGACATGGAGTAAATGTACACAACTTTGATGTATGTAGTAGCAAGATATCAAGATCTTGAAATCTTGGACAACAATATTGTAACAAAAATATCTTTAGAAAAATTTCTGCCATAAATGTATTCTAAATAAAGAATCCGTGAATTGCGTTCTCTACTTACTTATACTTACTTCAATATAGCAAACCCATGCTTTCCAATATATTCGATTTTTCGCGAAAACCGCAATAAACAATATGAAACACAACAAAAGGGAGACGAGCAATAAAACATACACAGATGTGTACCGAATTCTAAGGTCACACTCGTTGCATAATATTAATAATACACAAAAAAACACAACAAATATACGAAAATTGATATTCGCCCATTTCCAATTGGACCCTCGTCACATGTCTCGTCATTGCAATTTCCCAAACAGGAGAAAACGCACTCTAAATTCTAACACGCAATATGCAATTTTGTTCATTTATTGAAAGAAATCGACTCCAATCTATCAATCGAATAAAGTCGTAACTTTTAACCTTGTTAATTGGTTAAGAACTTTATTTTTATGGTCTTAGAATTGTAATTTGAATGACGGAAAAATGTTAACCCTAAAAAGTTGAATGCAAATATTAATCAGGATGATAAGTGTGGGGTGTTACATTCTTGTTCGGATTGCGTTTGTCTGTCTGTTTATCTGATGACATCGTGACGGGTTGGTAAGGGTTGTAACAATAACACGTGTACGTTTTATCAGTGACCAGAGATAATTCGCTTCAACGCTTGAAATAAAAGAACTTTTTGCTTTTTGGTGCAGCGGGTTCATTCATTTTGTTCATCTCGTCAAATGCGTTTTTAAAGCGTCTTAAATAGGTACTTGTGGGTGTGAGGGAGGGTTATTTTATGAATACATAAAAATTTAGAAATTATTAAAAATATATATAAGTATCGAACACAAGGTAATAAATAATTTCTCAGTACAAAATATATTCCTTTACTTTTGTAGGGAAATTCTTTTTTTTTTTCAAAACCATAACAAAATCTTTATAATACATCACTGGTATGGATTTTAAGACTTACCTTACCTCTCTACCTCTGAGCATACCTATGCCATAAATAACAAAAAAATCTTGAGTACATACTTAGGTAACTTAAAATAAAAGATTTATTATTCCACTATTTTAACACACTTCACTCCCAAACAGATTTCAAAATCCATACCACCAGAAAAGATCATCACACGTTAACCCTCTAATCTCGCAGATAACGCAATCGGTCTGAAGTACCCAAGCGACCACTCGAAACCAAATAAAGCAGAACATTAGTTCGTGCAACCAATATTAATTAGCAGATGCTTATCTCCTCTTATTTAGAGCCTGCCGTGGGCATGTCCGCCTGACCCTGCCTAGGTCGTCATATACACCGCTAGGGTTATACCTCGGAATAAATAAAATACAGAATGACCAGCCAATAACGCAGGAAGTGCGAAGAAAGTTAAAATACGTGGTATAAAAGCAATTGAATTTCAATACGGTGACAGTTTTTTTTTATTTTTATTTTATAGGAGCAATCCCATGCCTCGGTGAGCAAGGAAAGTCTGGCTAAATATAGATCTATGATGGTCATTTAGTAGTAAGAAGCCAGACAATTTTCTCAATACTGTGATCTAGTTACTGGGCAAATGTTTCGTATAAAATAACGGATTTAGCTGCATCTGGTTAGATTAGAAGCCAATCTTATCCTAGTCGCGAAAAAACCATAATTAAAACCGAAACTAAATCAAAAAATTTCTCCGTTGTCTACAATGATATCTGCAGACACTCAGTGTTTCTAAGTGTCTCAAAAAATCACATTTACAACTTAAATAATAAGTTTAATTTTAAAATGAGTGATAACAACTCAATATAAAATTAACTTTTTGTTACCCATATTAGGATACAAAAATTGAATATCAAAATAATAATGGTGCTAAAATCATTTATCTAGAAGTCACTAATGTTCGCTTGAGGACGAAAATAAGCTCCGTATTGACCTTTTAGTGCTGTTTTGTAGTTATTTACATTGTATTGTTGCTTGTTTTCGTGCTAAGTACTTCAGGGTTCATAGGATTAATGTATTTAATAGTGCATCGTTAGTGGGTACTGTTACTTAAAGCAGGTCTAAGCTATGCGGGATAACTTAGATGGTTTTAACTTTTAAGATGCCAATTAATAGGCGTTGGGCTAATAAAACCTTATCTGCTAAGATAAGTTTTACTGCGTTTTGATCACTGGAACAAAATATTATTTGTTCACTTAGTAATAAATTTTGTATTTACATAAAGTACAATGTACTTATGGTGGTGAATACAAATTGTAGAGGCATAGACGGGTTAAGTTAGTAGAACACACAGCATGCAAACTTTCGGTGTTAGTTAATGTTATTCTTTATTTAGGTATAACTTTTTAGCAAAAAAACATGAGTTATGTGCAAAAGCGAGTTTTCGTATACTTAATCGGTTATGTTAACTTTTTGCCGGCAAATTATTTGATAAAAGTCATTGAATATTTTTGTATTAAAAATAAATTCTTTTTCGCGACATCCAAATGAACGAGGGAACAGAAAAATTACAAATAGTATAATTCAATTTATTGATTCGACATTTGTGCGTCGAACGATTTTCATAAAATATCGAAACATAAACAAAATTTAATCGAGTTGATTACGGCAAGGTGTAAAACGAAATTTATTAAATATTTCATTGACCATTGATGTCAGGTCAACAACATGTAATGAAATTTTCGTTTTTTTTTTTCATTAAAATGTCACCAACCGTGTCTATAGGTGTCAGGTCGAAAAAAACAATCTTATAGTCACATTTTTATATATTACTTTTAAAACAAGCACAGATTGAGTTAACCGCAATAAAACCTGTAATTAATAGCAATAAAGTTATGCCTAGTTAGACATAACCATAATAAATTACTGCTCAGTTAACCCTAAATCGCGCTCGTACGTGATAGGTTAGCAACCTGTCTGTTCTCGTTCGATCTTTAACCTGAACATAATAGATCTGGTACACAATGGCGGGTGACGTATTTTTGACGTGAGACGTCAGAAATTCTATATTTAATTTTGGAACGTTTTGTATGCAAATTGAGTAAAGTGGTCAACTGTTCGTTCAATGTTCATTGTCTAATTGGGCTAGGGAAGTATTTTTAATTGAATACTTGTTACCATACATGCTGAATGAAATACTGAAACTAACGTTGAAAAGATAATGTCAAAAATTTTAAGCTCAATGGCTCCCATCTTATGGATTCTTATTAATTAATTGTATCATCATGTCCTTCAAATCTAAATTAAGTAATTATATCCTTACTAATATTTAATGCAGAAGAAACTCTACCTGTCTCTCTGCCTGTGTATCACTCTACTATGTTTTACTGTTAAACCACTGGGCAGATATTACCGAAATTTGGTATAGACTAGAATCTCAAAGAAGGACATAAGCAACCTTGATTTTTGTCTTAATATTTGTGCTTCAAGCAAATCATAATAAAAATAACACCACAAACATCAGCATAATTACCCATAACCCATCAACAGCGATCAATAAATGAGAAGCTAAAAACAGTGGCTCAAGGGGTCGGCAGGACCGAGACAATGGCGTGGGGTTGCGGTCACAGATGTCGTTTATCGGACGCTCTCCTAATCTTTAACCCTCCTAGCATTTGAGGGTTGTGTTTACGAAAACGGTAAATGAATTTGATTGGTTTGTTGTAGCTGTTTCTTTTTTAAAGGAAAATTAATAAAGACTGATATTTATATTTCAGAAAAAAATCATATTTTAGTTTTTCAAAGCACTATGTGCTCCTAATACTACTTACTTCACTTAATTACTAGAGTAATTTTATCCATATGTTCTCTGTCTATTTGCTGCCTTTTCACGGTTAACCCACTACACCGATTATGTCAAGGAAAGTTTTTCTCACCCCTCCTTGCCGGGGACAGCAGTGGGTAGTAGAGACTTAACCTTTCGACGATCAAGCAACATCCGGCTGTCGCGCTGCTATTGCCTTTCTATGTCTCAAATCACGTGTGTTCAAAGGTTTAAAAACTTAAAGAAAAACATTCCAGCAACATACAGTTACCCCTTTCTTCAGCTCAAAATGTAAATAAAGCGTTACATTGATAGGGGTATAACTTTTTAGACGTTGTTTGTTCAAATCACTCTGGCTGGTAAGGGGCGACCACATTAATTGAATTACGTGTCGGTTCACATTATGGCTGCGTTCGGTTCACTATTTGAGTTTACTTTATGACTACTTACCGTAATTGGTGGAAGAAGTTACCGCCTTTCTGTGTTATGGTTGTAGGAATTTGTTATACCTACGAATCGTAAAGATTTGATGTCCTCACTTCTTTTTTTATGTATTTACCAAAAAAAGGCAAAATATGTCACCGTTAGTCTTCTCACTGGGTGTTTTTGTGTGTTAATGTATAACTCCATGCTTATTACTCCATGTCTAGAAGAGAAAAAATCCCGTGACTGAACAACTCGCAAAGTGTTTAGACTCAGATTAAATTGGAAATGTTTCTAAAAGTAACTGCTGCTTCTTACTCTATTTTACAATTATCTAATAAACTTCGTGTCAAAAGTAAAACCCGTCAGAATAAAACCTTTTCTCATCTCGTGACAACAAACTCCCTTTTAATTCACACCGATTAGATGTTTGTACGCGCTTATCACCCCACTAGTTCCGCGCCAAACAACCCGAACAGAATGATTCGCCCAAAGTAAGGACAGACGTCACCAACTACTTGTATCTTGCCTTTGTCTTCGACCGCCGAAGTTCGGGTCTGATAAGGAGATGGGCCCACAATGTATAGGTCCCAAGTTTGTTAACATGGGGATTTGAAAAGCCGTTGAAACCGTTTAGACGTTGCAAAAGCGACAGGTGAAACGCTTTTCTTTGCTTATCTGTGGAGCTGTTTAAATTCCGAATAAGGCGCGACGTTTGAGGTTTTACCTGCGCATTCTATTTTCAAATTCAATCTATGTTGTCAGTAACGAAATGAGTTTGTGAATAATTTAACATTCCAAATATAAATAAACGGTATTGCATTACATATTTGACAGAACTTTAAGCATCAAAATGTCTCCGTAAATTACGAGAATTTTACGACACCTTTCATTTCCTATATCGAAAGCGACAAATTACAAAACGACAGTTTACACTTGTCGTTTAAAAAATAAATTAGAAAAATAATTGGATTTGGTGTACACACGTGACAAAAAATAGTCACAAATGTCTTGTAAACTCGTAATATTGTCGTAAAATGTGTGTAACAACAGTTTTGGGTCGTAAAAGGGTGTAAAGTGAAGAGTTGGATACTTCACGAATGTGCTCGTTGAAGGCACCCCGGGGCTCGCGTTAACACCGATATTACTATTATCGCGGTATTCGTATTAATGAGTCGAGATTACATTAACCAAACTACCGGCCGGCGAGCGACGGGTTAACTTTTCTTAATTGAGAGAACGTATTAGAAGGTGTTGAGTTTTTTATCTTATTTCAAAACAATTTATTGCAATTTTTGTTATTTACTGTAAATAGTTTTCATTTGCAAAACAAATGACAAAAACTTTAATTTCCTCAAAAAAGCAATTTAATAAGGTAAAGAGCCTTGGTTCTATTTGTAATATAAAATAGTTGTGCCACGCAAAAAACAACATATATTTTTATTTCTATTTTATTTTTATTTATATTCTATAACGTAGCTAATAAGATTTATAGGAAATAAAAAGGCTTTATTATTATGTTTTATTTTTTAGCTACCCTACACAAGTCTTCCACTTCCAAAGCACATTAGAAGCCACATCCACACATTAACTACATAATTTTCTCAAACATACATAGACAAACCAAGTAAACAGAACCCCTGTAACAGGACTATGTATAGACCCACGGTTGCACAACAAGCATTGTTCGCTGGGGTCGAGGTCCGTGCTTAGCTGACCCTTAATTGATTTGTGTCAGACTTAAACACAGCTTAGCGTCATTACCAGCTAATCAAATGATAGTTGTGCTTATCAGCTTAATTATGTTCATTAAGAATTAGGGGTCGGTGGTAATGGTGGGTTGGTGTTTATTGTTTGTTTTGTGGTTTGTAAAGGTTTGATGGATATGTTGGAGTATTAGTAAAAAACCCTAAAATAATTATTATTGGTTTTATGCTGGTGTTAGAAAGTAACAATATCGTTGTCTCGGAAAAAAAATGTTGAAACCTAGCTTTAAACAAGTCTGCGTCCACGCCTATAGCACTAAGGATTTTTTTTTAAATATCGTTTTTCTGTAGGTTACCCCTAAAAACACAAATCACATACTATACCACTTTATAATATTAGTACTTAAAGAACTTTAACTTGGTTATTATTTTGTTATTATTTTGTAACGCGTAGTTAATAACGTTTTAAAGTGTAGTATCTTCGTAAATAAAATCGGACCCCAACGTGGTAATTGATAATAAAAAAAACAACAATAAATATTTTTGCTTTCTCTTAAAAATACTCTTAATGAAAATCCATATTTAAACGCCCTATTTACAGCTACGTAAGTAAAAACCATGCAAAACTAAAACACACAACTAAAACAATGTTCCCTAACCCCAAACTACTATCCTAATATTTCAATACCTGACCACACTGACCACGTAAACGACCATTAAAGGGTTAACAGCCCCGCACGAAACAAGAATAGCCACAAATCAGTGAGATATTCAATCTCGGGTACAATAACATTAGAATATCGGCTAAACGGCTCAAGTAAGGGGGTTTAGCGTTCATTGCGATAACTGAGGGTTAAGTCCGAGTGTGTGCTAGATATGACATTGTTTTACGGATAAACAATCTGTGGGGGTTAGGTAAACAACGACTTGTAAACAGTGTTTCCAGTTTAAAAAAGTTCGTGTTTTTTTTTATCTTTTTAATTGAAGGCATCTTTTGCCTACGTCGGTTATAATAATAAAGGAGTCGTCATTTAAAAAGTCGCATATTTCCTTCTCTAGAATAATACTTGTCTATAGAAATATAGTTCAAAGTACGTTCTAGTACACAGCTTAATTTTAACTGACAAAAAATTAATACACAGTTTTTTTCTTAACGCTTAATTCTCATAGATTACCGTAAAGCAACTCCATTTCTATGTTATTTTGACACATTCAAGATAGATTCTTGCATAAAAGAATTACTCTTCAATTATTTACACTTCCGACCACAATAACCACAACAAAACATATTCGCTGCCCATCCAGCCCAACTAATTCCTTACTTAACGATCTGCAAAGGGAGAAGGAAGGGATAAGGTGAAGGGCTCCGTACAAATTAAGGGATCCTAATGGTTATCGGCGGATCTACGGTACGCAATGTTTAAACTGGCCCTTACACGCGTTAGATGAATTTTAATGTCCCCAAGTGTAGTGATGTTACAAGATGATGTGTAATAGTGTTATGGCGCCTTTTAGTGCGTTTTGGTAGGATTATTGTTATTGTTTATGGCCTGTTTTATGTTTGATGTTCATATTTGGTGTTGAGGACTGATTTCAATTGTTTTATGGTGTATAAATGAAAATGAATCGCCATTATGTGTTGTTTAGCGCAAAACTCGAGGATGGCTGGACCAGTAATTTTTTCAATTGTTTGTTATAAGTCTGAGGAAGGTTCATAAGAAGAGAAGACAAAAGTTTAAATAGTTGACTGAATATTATCCAATTCGGTGAAAATGGTACGTCCGTTTTATGGGAATTTAGTCTTTGCGTGAAATCAAAACCATATTAATTAGGCATGGCATCTGTAGTTATCAACTAGTTATTTAATAGATACTTATTTTTATAATAAGCATTAATTAACTGTATAATAAGTCTATAGATAAATACAAACTAATGCTGGCTTTTGGTAAAATTAATATCTGAACATTTATTTGACATGCACACGCAAACATGAAAAAAATGTCTCACTAGGAGATCCAACCAATCTTATCATAAGAATTAAAAACAAAACTACAAATTAAGAATTACAAAAAGCAAATTGAATGACACTGGCTGACAACAACCAGTTCCATGCAATTTGCTTTTTTCTGTGCCGCCATCTTTATCAGTAATAAATAATATTGTCAGCGATATTAATTACGATGTTGTCTTAATTTTAAGACGTACGCGCCATTCATCTTCTAAGACTTATTCTCGTGTGGCGTAATTATTCAAATTATCTTCTTATCAGGTCAAAACAGTTTTCCGACGCCCTCCTGAATTTAACACATATTTCGCGTAAATATCCCCTTTATTTCAAGTACAGTAAGGTTGAAATTCATTCGGTTGGTAACAGGATTTTTGTTTTGCAAATGTCTCCTTTATCAGTCTCGCTTTTGATATTTTAATTTACAGTTTTGTTTTAATTAATCTTTGTTTTGGTAGTGTTATGGTTCGGCTGGCTGAACAGGTTTAATTTCGTTTTGTTATTTATTATTTGGCTGTAAAATGCAGTGATACATTTTGTAGTGTATTTTTACAAATTGGTTTTAGTCGTAATACGATCACCAGTCAAAAACTATTTTTTATTAACCTGTTTCCTATAGACCTTGCCTAGGTGTGTTCTTAATTTACTTAAAAATTAATGTTTTGTTTCCTCAGACTCAAATATTAAAAAAAAATCTTGAATAGATCCAGAAGAGTTCTGTCGAGTCTTCGCGTAGCAATATTAGATTTTTTTTTCAAATTGAGAATTTAATCGTTTCATGCAACTAAAACCTATTCTTTTTTAATTTTATTTATTATATGGCTACCAAAATCCAATTACAACCAGCTCAACAAATTCGCGAACCCAACAGGAACGCAAACTCATTTGTATGTTAAACGCAAGTAGCTTCGCCATCGAGTATCTTAGGCCGTAAGTTACACCATACCGATACCGAGATATCGATCTAATCTATCGATGCACGTTTATCGAGTCGTTTGAATCGATACAAACTTATCGATACAGCATTTGTCACGAACACTCAGTGCGGGACAAATCTTGTTAAGGGGAGGTAATTCTGTTAATTGTTATTTGTAATTGATCAGGTTAGTGATAGTAGTTTGTGGGCAAGCTTGCATGTTGATGTGGGATATTTGTGAGTACACTAACACTTTAGAGAGACTAGTGTTTTCCCGTAACGTTGCCTGTATAATTTTGTTTATAATGGGTACTTACGAAGTCGGGGATTAAAAATAGTCTATTTCTTAATTCCTTTTACGGTCAAAGGTCAGTCGTTCAGACGTTTAGTCAACTTTACTGAACTTGTATTGTTTATTCTATACAATAATACAATTTTACCCAAATACAGTAAAAATGCGTAGTGTTGCCTACCTAATTAAAATCCATTTTTATTTGTAAAAACCTTTTTTTATTATAATTAATAAAGTAATGTTTTTTACGGCAACAAACTGTTTTTTTTTTATTTCTCTCGAAAGCAAAAAAAAAAACAACAACCATATCGTTTACACATAGCCCTTAGCTTTTTTTATGCAAAAACTATTGATTGGTTTATTTAAATAAAATGATAATTATTAATATATTAAACACACGTGACATATAAGTTTCCTCTTAAAATTGACACAAAGAAAGAATTGTAAGATTTATTGAAAGACACCGACTGTGATGTAGATTCAATCGATCGGCCCATTGTTTCAATTTATTCGATGTATCGATATAATGCGAGCATCGATATGTACTATAGAGCGTGGGAAATTCGATCTTTCATAATTATATTGAATATTATCTGTATTTTGCTAGGATTTTTACCAACGATGATGATACAAAAATTTACTTCTAGTTTTTAATAAAGCTAAGATAAATATTTACACCATGACTGGTAAGACGAGGGACTTATTAAATACAAATGTAAATAATAAAAATACAATATTCATTGTAAAGAAAACCGTATTGAAATTATCGCAATAAGGTCCTCAAAGTCTTAAAAAGGACACGCGGTTACATCGGGTCACTCATGTATGATAAGAGTGTGAGGTAGGAATGATGCGTTCTCCTTTTAACAATAAAATTGTTACAATTGATATGATCTTTAGCTTAGCTATTCTCCGTCTTACTAAGTAGTAGTTGTGTGACGGCGGCAGAAATATTTTTTAGCTATAGTAGGTACTTGAAAAGAAACCTATCTTGAGATTTTAGACGTCAGTTACCCCGCATGCTTTAGAGCGCCTTCACACTAGCGTTGGTCCAGCGTAGGCGTTCAATTGACTCCAGAGGAAACGCCGCGACAACGCGACGCCTGCGCCGCGACAACGCGTCGTCTGCACTGCGCATACGTTTATCGAACGCCTACGCTGGACAAAAGCTAGTGTCAAGCCGTTTTTCACTAAACCTCATCATCCTGTCACTCCTGCCGGGGTTGCGGAATGTTTATAATAGTTACCGTGACCTCGGAACATAAAGGGCAATCGAAGGAACATGAGTGGGTTTTAGTGAGTAAGAGTCTGACACGCCCTCCCGTCGCACCCAGGACGGGAGCAGTCATTGGATGATTTCCCACTCACAAAAAAAAAAAAAACATCCTGTTTCTGTCACACAATTGTCAATCTACGAATGCAAAAAAGAGATGGAACATATCTAACCCAAAGAACGTGCTAGAACCATTTCATTTCAAGATATAATCAAAGTACAAACATCTGAACAGGCCGACATTATTATCGTAACATACGTAACAAATTTTTAAGATAACTCCAAGTTAATTACTCAAAAAACAACTTTATCTTTTAGATCAGCGCATAGTGCCCATGTTTTATAGTTTTGGTTTGGGGAGTGGTCCAATGCACAAGCGGAAGAGATTTACTTCGACTTGAGGAATTATTAGTTTCACACTGCCTTATGATGTTTGAAAGCAAATTTAAAAAAGGAGGATTTTACTGTAATTGTTTCATAAGAACTGTGACACCTTTACTTCAATTTTCTTCAGTTATAATAGAAGTAAGCGTGCAGTAATTAACCGTAACTTGTAATTATAAAACGGGAATACCTAGTACAATCGTGAATGGAAAAAAATCTATCTGTCTTTCTACGCTACGCTTTTGCTACCAAACTACTGAGTAGTATTAGTGTTAGTAGTAGAGATTTTGGTGAAATAATAATAAATAATAATGATATAGAGTACAGAGCAAATGTATGCAGAGAATTTAAGTAAAGGCCTACCCTATTTCACTTCAACTCCGGATGAAACTGCAATAACCGACAGTCAAGCAAGCGAAATTGCAGGCAAAATTCAATTATAAACCCATAAAAGACAATGTAAGATGCACCTGCATCTAAGTTGCAAACACGAATTTTATGCACCTACTTAAGTTACGAGTCAAATGCACCTACTTAATTTTATAGCGCCGATTCAGTACACAAGTAATACCTACCTGGTCTCGATCCGATGTTAAGATTTCAAAACTTCGGATAAATTGCTACGTGTATGTGCATAACCATCAAAGTTATCGTTTACGACAGATTGGGTAATGTGATGACTAGATGAAGAAATATTATTTTGGTGGCATACCTATTTTAACTTATGAGCCTTAGATCTCGATTCGATTGTATATTTTTATTAAAAGTTCGATTTATAACAGGTTTCATTTGATTATGTCAAAAACAAGACTCTTGCAAATAGCATAAATAATTGTTTATCTTGACAATCTTCCATTAAGATATATAAAGTTCTAATAAAGATAATAAAATCTAGCGCTTTCTGGGTCCGTTGATACAAGTTGTCTGGTATTACCTAGTTTGTTCACATACTTTTTATTGAGATAAATTATCAATTCGTAGCACATAATTTGACTAAGCACTGTCAGATAACTGTCAAAATATGAGTGCAAGAAAAAGACAATAATACAGTCAAGTCGAAATATATTAACATTTATTTTTCTCGGCCGTGTCTACAAATCATGTTTTAACTCAGTTTCATATCTAAGAAGTTCACCAAAATCCCTTTCTTCTATAAAACCATTTAACATCACAACCATCTAAAAAATATAAAAATCCTCTACCCTTGCACTGGACGCACCACACGCCGCGTCTGTCTGTCTGTCAGAGCAACGTTGACAGGTGTTAAATCGTACGCAAAGCGGTGCTCGTACGCATCGTAATTAGTTGAGTCATGGCTATTAAGTAATACCTGTTCCTTTCAACTGTAGCGTTGTTTGCCGGGATACGGAAATGTTGGGAACTTTTGGACTAGATTTTTGAGATGCCATAGACTTTATCGTAGGTAGAATAATTATTTTATTTGGGGAAATTCAAAAAGCCAATTGACTCTACATGTAACGAAATAGTAGGTACAATTTTTTCAAATCATTTATTGCAATATCTAAAATACATATGAACGGTGGGCAAAGCAGATAAGTATCCAGGAACGTCAGATACAGTTTAAGTTTTCTCAAAGACCCACGGATATTTTCTAATAAAAATTTTAACTATAGTAGAAAATGACTAGTTCTTCAATTAGGTTAAATTTCATTTGAATACATTCATTGGTATTCAAGAAAACCTCAATTGTATATGACGGCCCTGGATACTTATCTGCTTCGCCCACTGTACATTTACAGGTGGTAATTAATAAAAAAACAATTATAGACCCTTTCGGGCAGAGCAAAGTTTTTAATAAATCGCAAAATGGCAATCGCGCTTTATTCAATTCCCTTGTTATTAAATTAGAACTATGTTATACTGATATATTCCATACATATTTTATATAATAGGCTTAATATTTCATATCTCTAATCAAGAACCTCCAATTTGCTCTTCCGTCAATAAACTCCTTCACCACCATTTCCTTAATTTACGATGAAACCGATATGTTCACGGCTCCGTATATAAACAGCGCGAGATTTTCACCCGTCTAACGGTTTAAACCAATAAAGCGTAGATCAAATGAGCATATCTGAGCGCAGGGCATCCATTCACGCTGGTTGCCTATTAAATCAATGTCCACCGTATATGTATTACAGTACAGTCTGTCTGTCTGTCACGCGATACGAAGAAACATTGGTGCTGGGCGAGCCCCTGACTCAAACAGATGTTTCTACTATATTTCTGTTTTGTTCAAGAATTTCAAGAACTATTCCCGTGAAATATTACGATACCAAGTCAAAATAATAAATAATTTTACAAACCAAATGAAACCAATTGAGAATGACTTACAAGAACTGATTTACGACTCACAAATAGCCGTGTAATCCGTTGAACCGATGATACACTACAATTTAAACAATAATATACCATCTTCTAAACCATAGAACAAAAGGCGTGACCCAATATGAATAATCATAAAACCACATTAAGGAATTAGACGTTGCACGCCCAATAACTCTATCTTAACATCTACAACGCGACCGATTGAAATAGTCATCAACAAACAAACAATATAGTACACCTGACACACCAACATAACACAGCAGGTTAATGTAAGTTCACACGTGAACCTAAGGTGAGAGCGATCCACCGGCGGCAAGGCCGAGAAAACCGATCAATTTAAAATGAAACTTACCTGACACGTAATAAGGTCAACATTCCCACGGTCGATGTTTAAAACACAATTAAGAAAGTATCCAATAAGGCTCAGAGTATGTGATTGGAATGTGGACCGTGTTAGAAGGTGGTAAGGTTGGTATTGTGTGGGTCCTTGTTTGCGAACCGGTTGGATCGGTCGCGAACTTTTACCTATAAATTTGTGTCGGCTAGCCGGCATGCGGCGGGCGTGCTCCGTGTCTAGAAGCTCTCGTGTACAGTCTTATGTTATAGGAAACTAGAGGGACATAGCGGGAAATATTGGCATCGTCTGCTTTTAATATTCAATTGAATACTATAATGCTACAGTTTACGACACTAAAATACCCCCGAACCTGAAGAGCCTCGCACTGAATTGTTGACAAACTTAATAAAAGCACACCAATTCCATTTATCAGTCAATACAACTCACTGTTTGTTTACGATTAACAAACATCTAAAAAAAAAGAACAATACGTACCACTCATCAAAAAAGCAAAAGGCATCTATTAAAAACCGCTTCCGCTTACACTCGCGCTCCACCCTTATCCAAGGGCATGATGCATTTCACAACGAGTCAATTAAAAGCAGCATCATTATAGCAATCTATGTTTACCGAGCACAAGGTACTTTCATGCCGTGACAACACTAGGTGTGTCGAGAAAATCCACCATAGACATACCCACTTGAAATATGACTATACGGCATTTTACATCACCATAAATAGGTGTCCTTTTTATGAGCTGTCAAAACGCAATTTTTTTTTATAGCAATGTCACCTTATGACGTCACTATGTTAGCTACTCAATACGGTATTTTACACCATTAACCAATAAATATAAGACATAATTTCCATAAAAAATCTCCTAATTTAAACCCTAAAAATCTGGTTCATATTAAATTTACCGTTAAATTAGATTTTTAAATGCTTTGTAATCAATAAATAGATAGACAATTGAGTTGTTTACTTAATGACGTCATAAGGTGTTTTGCCGTACAAAATCTATGGGAGAATATCGTTTTGACAGCTCATAAAAAGTACGTCAATTGATGATGGTGTAAAATACCGTATTGACTGACTATTTATTGATTACAAACGAACTAAAATCCATTATTAAAGTAAATTGCAAAGAACCGGGTATTTTGAAAAAAAAATAAAAGAGGTTTCATAGACACAATCTAACATTAATGTTAGAGACAATTTCTAATGCCTTTTTTTTATTACCTTCTTACGCAATTGTTGCTGGCTTGCTTCTGTCAGTCACTTTGTCCTTTTTTAATTACTTTTAAGCACCATATCAATGACATAATTATTAATATTTTGTTTTACTTATTTTTACATAAATGCTGTACTTCGTAAATCACATACAGACGTTGGTCCCGGTTATCAATACTAAAGGTAGTCGAAACCAGAAAGTTTGTCTAAAGCAAGCGGCCTTGTTACCCAGAAACTGGGTACCTTGGGTGTCACAGTCTGATAGGCAGTCGCTTCATATAAAACTAAGACTGGAAGCCGAACCCTACACATACAGTCGTAATAAAATCTGACTAAATGATGAACTAGAAACTTAGCAATTAAAGGTTTCCTCTAACTAAATTAATCATTTATTTATAGTTAACTAACTAAACTTAACTATTAACATCTGGATTTATAGCCCTATAATCTCGAGGAGTTATTGCCTATAATAATTTTAAACCGAACCGGGTCATAGTGTACCTACTTGCAATCAGGTTTACTGAATCTGCCGGGTCAGGTCAGAGTACCTGGGTAACCTCAGAGTTCATAACAGAGGTACCTAGAAGAAGAAGAAGAAGTAGAAGATTCTTCGCTCTTCTCACGTTTCTAGTTTAACAGTATTGTAACAAAAATAAATAGAAAAGCTGTGTTTCACATAAGTAACATAAAAGGTCTATAGAATAAAGCAGTATCTCTACTCCTTCACTAATAAAAATCAAAACAAAAAAAAAACGCGCAAAAATAGCCCAATAATTTTTTAAAGTCCAAAACAAATAAAGTATGTAGCTATTGCTACCTATTGATAATTAAGTGCCTAAGTATTTTGATTTGCTAATTGTATATGATCGTATCACATTTGGGGTACCAAACATTATGATAAACTATTAATTTTTTGACAAATCTGGAGGCACGGCAACACTATTACAAAATTTATAAATGAGAGCTAAAATACCCATTTTATCATTACTTACTAGGAATATTTATTACTAGCAAAGATCCAAACATTTTGCAGTAACGAAACACAAATGGGCTACTTGATACTTTACTTAATCAATGTGATACGAACACAGGTGAAATACGGCTCTTCATCTTCAAAACATATTCCCTGCACCTTACAGAAAGATTTACTGTTAAAAGGTGCACTAAATATGCCCCTGCCAGATCTAGACTGCTAGCGTAAATGAAAACAGAGATGCATTTATCTGTCGTTGAAGAAGGAAAAAAAACAAAAGATCATCTACCTATATATTCATTGTGAGTATATTCAAGTTTCGCCTTCTTATGTCTAATATATTTTTTTATATTTTTATTTTAATACAGTAGATCTTTTGATTTGGTGAACTCCTGTAGTTTCATCAAATCCATTATGTAGCTATTGCGGGAAATAATGTAAAAAAAATAATTAACTGTTTAGCTTTTTAAAAATTAGAAGTAACAAAAGAACGAATTTATTTTGTCGTAATGACATAGTCAGTGGACCAACTTTCCCGCTCAAAATCCTAACTGTCAAATTATCCTTTTCTTAAGATTTTATGGCTTAGTAACAAAGACTTTTATGACAAGTCAAAATTTGGTTTCAAAACTTTTAAATTTAACGTTCCATAGATTAAACATATAATTTTATGTTGAAAATACAGAAGGGATAGAATATGATTTATGCAGCCTACTTAATATATTTTAATACAATTTAAGAAAGTGCCCTTCAGACTTGTACATGCAGTGTGAACGCACTTAGCACTAAAAGCCTAATTCTTTATGCACCCTTACGGCTTTTTAGCGCCAGTCGCCATTTTACTTTGTCCAAGTGTTCGAGTTATTTATGGCAAGGTTTTAGATTATTCGCTAAGAGATTGTCAGGAAAAACTGTTGTGATTTTTATATTGAGCGTTTTTGTATTTTTTTTTACCATAACCAAATAGTTTTCTTTTTAGATTTAATGTCTGCCTGTCTGCCTACGGACATATATCAGTTTTTTTTTATTTTTCTTATCTCAAATCAGTTAAATAATTAAAATATCAAATCGAATAATGTTTATTTAGTAATTTATTTCTCAGCCAAATAAAATCATAAAATAAAAGAAACAGGCTATAAATTCATGTAAAACCCCACAAAATTAAAATCTCAAATTACAAATTAATGTAGTGACTATAGGCGATCGCAGTCTCTGCATAATTATTTATACCATTACTTTATACAATTTACATAAAAGTATAAAACTATTTATAAATTATTTATTTATACATAAAATTAATCAACGCACTATCAGTATTAAGTTATCATTTAAATTGTAAAAGATTAAGGCCTGTTGTCACCAACCAATTAAGATTTTAACGGATGAAGAAAAAATTACTTGTATTATACAATTATGAGTTTTGAAGAAAATATGAATGAATGCATTAGAGACTTTTGGTGATCAATATGATAATACAACCAAAATAACCTGACCCTTTCTGTGATAATTAATCTCGATGCTTGAGGATCATTAAACATTAGTCGGCTTTGTTGAATGTATGTTTAAAAGCAGCTGTAATATCGGATTTCACGGATTCATAATTTAATTTGAATAGGCAATTGGATGTAAACTTGAAATTACCAGTTTGTATTTATTGCATCCTGAACTGGAAATGAACTGTGAGCAGTATTTTGCTAATAAATATAATGTATTGATTAGTTACTTCTAAGCTGTGGTTCGAGTTTTAATTATACATATTTAAATCTTAGCCCACTGGTCTTTCAATATTATTACAAATTTAATTTTTCATCATAATTACTTTAGTAAATACA
This sequence comes from Athetis lepigone, assembly GCA_033675125.1. NCBI lineage: Eukaryota > Metazoa > Arthropoda > Insecta > Lepidoptera > Noctuidae > Athetis > Athetis lepigone. The sequence continues at coordinate 5,644,384 of CM066243.1, forward strand.
GGTTTCACTGCCGCGGAATCACCCTCGTTTATAAGGTCTAAGGTTACTGCTTCTTACAGCCTGTGTTTTTCCGATGTTATTAGCTACATTACTGTAAATTTTGAACATAATCCTTTCTGTAATTTTTCCGTGAAAGAGTAAAAAATATTCGACCATCCATTCTCACAAACTTTCACACAAACTAGTTTATGTATTTTCCAAGTTTTCAATTCCAAAAACTTGTCAAAATGAATCTTTTTAACGGCCCTAATTCAAAAACAAAATAAAAGCAATGCCAGTTCGAGTATGCCACATACAGACTATAAAAACTACAGCATTCGCCATCTTGGTCCTCAGTCCACTAGCGCCATTGCTATTGACGCGCGACCATTGATTTATACGCGCCAACCCCCGGAATGAATAAAGAACTAACGGCCCCGAGCGGCCATTTGTCTCTATCCTTTATGGTAAATGCGAGATTTAGGAGTTTTTATTAAGAACACTCGCCAATGCCACAGTACAGAGAAACAACTGACTATGAACTCAGTTTTTTATACACTTTTGTCTATAATAATGTGTGGTTGTATCCGCACTGTAGTTCCGTTCAAAATAAAAAATATAATTAAATTGTCACACACGAAAAACTGCAGATTTATATGAAACAAAAATGACAAATGGTGTTGGCACTGTTGGCAGATCGCCTATATTTCATCAAAAGAACATTTTAAAAACTGCAATACCGAAAAACATTAATAACTAAGTGAAAATATAATGTCCCCTCGTATTCTGTGGCTCCCCCAAACTATATTCCGAAAAACAAGAGGAAACTATTTTCGTCGAACAAAAAAATGTTTCCGGCAGAAGATTTATAGGCCACCTTACTCACAGCATAGGCCCTCTTCGTATAAAACGCGTGAAATGAAGTGTTTCCCTCCCCCTTTGGTTTTTTCTTCACTTTTTCCTTAGCCGCAGATTTTTTATTGCTCAATTAATCCAATAAATTCGCGTTGATGTGCGTTTTGACTCGTGTAACTGGGCTTTTAAATTATATTTCTTCTCTTTGGTTTGAAAATGGAGCAGTGTTTACAGATCATTAGCAGCTGTCACATTTAAACGTGAAGTTAATTTAATTTAGGATTAAACTTAGTTTTCATTTAGGTTGTAATTGTTTTGAGTAGTGTATGATTTTTTGCCAACAAAACAAAAAAATGATGATTTTGGGAGGCGTAGCCATTTAACCAAAATGAACAAAATCATGCGACTTGAATATAAATTAGTTTTTCTTCTACGTTTTCTGATATTCCCCTCAAAAAACATGTAATGCTACCCCAGTGTGGGTATCAAATTTTCTAATATCATATGGTCAGTCAATAAAAAGGTTCACCAAAAGATATTCGCGTCACGTACGCCCTCACTTGTCGCTATGCCCATTGCTGAAATTGATATACATCACTCGCCAATACCAAATACACTTCAAATAACTCTTAACACAATGGAATAAAAGCCATGTTAGTAAAATTTGCACGCTGACATAAAAGACAATGAGCAGAAGTGGTCCAAATTTCCACCACTGTTGGGGGCTATGTAAGCTTAAAGTCAGCTAAATACCATACAATTTTGACTACTAGGCGAAAAAAAAATATTCACTCAGAAAAAAGTTATGACTGTTTTAAAAATACAACTTTTAATTATTTAACCGTTTATTCTTTTCGCACATAGCCATATTTAAAGTAGTAAAAACGCATTCCCTCTGTTCTGTAATGCGTTCAAATCGTCTGCAAAGTGACAATGATAACGTTAGCCTAGCGTGTATCAAGCAAGCAAGAGATGAAATGCATTTATAGTGAATTAGTTGATTTTGGCATTGAATCTGAAAATGCTATGTTGCTACACGCAAGAATACAATCCCGACTCACATGTGCAAGTCTAGAATACTACGCGTGTGCGTATTCGCGTAATCATTTCGTACTACTAACTACAGTTCTTGTCTTTCTAGAATGCGAACTGTGGGTTGCTGTGCCCACGTCATGGTAATTATTTGGTATTTTGGATGGGCGAGACACGAACCCACAATTCTACTTCCAGCTGCGAATATGGATAATGTTATTGTGAATGAAAACATATGAAATGTACTCTTTTAAAGACAGACCCCACACTGTGAGACATAAATAAATAAAACTACCTATTGTGAAATATTTTATAGGTTTCATTTGATCATGATAGGGTTAGACTTTCTTTCACATGATAGAGTTTGATTTTTTCGACGCAGCGAAGTACCTACTAGGTTTTATTTTGATGTCATATAGCTTATATCAACCAGAGTAACGTGTGAATTACAACGAAATGTTATACACCTAAATCAATTTGTGAGTATTTTAATAGATATAGTGAAATAAAGAAGCGAAATAAGGTTTTAAATTGCAAGTTTTCATGGGGTCATAACTTTTTACTGAGTAAATATTTTTGGTTGCTGTCTTCGTATAATGATTTAGTGCGCAGTGCTCCATCATATGCCATAGTTCTTATTGGTGGTGGAAATTTGGACCAAGCTCCATACATTTTTGCCCAATCTCCTTTGCCGCATAACCTATGCCCAAAATTGGTTGACCCCTAAGTCCGATTTACAATGGAACATCCGGAACAGTGAGAAAGGTCTAACTGAAATGGTGTTCTTGAGGCTTGACCGCGCACTTTCTTCAGGCTCTGGCCGCCTGGTCCCAATAGCTTGAGAAATATTATTAGTATAAAGGTCTGTGGACTGCCAGAGATGATAAAATTGAAAAGTTTGAATCGAATTGTAATTTTTGGTCAGAAATTCTTTTTCGTGTTTTTTCAAGACTTTACGCCTTTTTTGACGTTAAGTCTTATATTGACGAACTAAGAATTTAATTGTAGTGCCCTACTACAATTAATGTGTTCTAACTTTTATGTGGCAATTTTTGGCACAGGAGTAAATTAACACACACAGTTTGTGAATGTGCATCAATTTATTGTAGTCATGAAAGCTATAATTTAACCAACATTTTTTAAATATGAATTCATGTTCGCAGAGATAAAATTTCGGCTAGATTTCTACGTTTTTAATTAGGATTAATGATAAATAAACTTCTTGTGTCCATCTGTCAGTTGTGAGGATCTGATAGGCAGTAAATGACTAGTAGGTTAGACTTTAAGCCGACCATAACATAATGCGGAAAAGGCTAAAGAGGTGATGATGAGCCCTCCTTTTGTTTCTAAATTATAAAAAGGGTACCTATTTTGCAAGGAATTGCTACAAAATCTGAGGTCCACAAGAAACTTATCAAAACGTTGCTAACTTTAATAAACGCATTTATAATCACAGTCCGTCGATTCAACCAGTTCGCTGCCACGATAAAAGTCGTAACGAACATTAACAGATTTCGTCCAAAGATAAACATTATGGACACGACGTAGGCGGCGCCGGGGGCGTCTCCTAGTGATATACGATACCCGACAACGATTGTATCGATTCAATTAATTAACATATCTATATGTAACATATTTGTATTACAAATAAGCGTAGGTACCAACTTTCCATAATTTATATTCCGCCATTTCAGATAACGAAAACGTTGAATTCTATAGACTTACACATTTATTATTTCCACTTTCCAATAAAATATTTTAATACAACATAATAATCAATGTCAAAATAAATATTGAATTAAAAATACTGCTCTTTAATTCGCGATTAGTGTTCAGTATTTACATCGAAACGATTTTATTAAGTCTCCGTTTGAGTAAATATAGGAATATTTACTCGTTTTATTGTCTGTATAATTTTTAATTATTAATTCATATCGAATATTTATTCAAAATAATTGACAATATTGAATAAATAAAGTTTTTTTCCTAATTTATTGACAACTGGTTTACTTTTTTTATTTTCTCCAAAATTAAGTTTATTATTTCAATCTAAAATTGATTGGTGGTTTCCTGTTCCTTTATAGTCCTAATAGTGTATATAAAAACGACAAAATTAAACGGAAAATCTAATTTTAAATAACCATAATCTATATCCTGTACAAGACGATTTTTTTTTTCAAATAAATATACGAAGGACTACACGAAATGCTTCTTTCTCGATTCTTAAAAAAATAAGATTTTTGACCAAGTTTGTGTGAAAAATTAACAGTAATAGCTTTTTCCTGCGACTTCAGCTACATGAATACCAGTACAAGAATAAGTCCTTTTCCGACCTTCTAAATCGAAATTCATCAAAATTGGTTCAGCGGGTTAGATGCAAAAATGTAATAAACAGACGTTTGTATTTTTAACCGACTTCTAAAAAAAGGAGAGGTTCTCAATTCAGATGTTTGGATTTTTTTTTATGTTTGTTCGCGCAAATCTCCGTCATTTACCAACCGATTTAAACAATTCTTTTTTTTGTTTGAAAGGGTAGACTTCCCAAATGGTCCCATTGTCATCAGGTCCAGAATCTGATGATGGTATCATGCCGAAATCGAGGGAAGTCGGTTTTTTTATAATATTTTCTTACAAACATACTTGCCCTATTTACCCTGTAAAGTGTTGAATTTCCAAAAATTACAAACGCCATAAAAAAACTGCAAATTTCATGTTTTTAGTTTTAAGTATATTATTATAAATATAAATATAATGGAACACGGTTTTCACGGACGCATTTCATGGTTGACGTAAGTTCACCAAATTACTTAAAAATTAGTAATTGATTTTATACAGTGTCTTTTTAAATATTAGGTTATTAGGGCAACTGTTGTCTGATGAAATGGTTGCGTTATGAGTTGTTTTTTGCACTCTAATGCCCTTACTAATAATCACTGTGTAAAGTTATGCAATGAATAAAGCCTGTGTAACCATACATTTTTTGACGTATAAACCTGTCATAACTTTATGCAGCGTTTATTAGTAAGGCGCTATTTGTTTAATGGTGACAAATAAAATTATTTTGTCACTTGACATTTGGTGCAGGGGCTTTTGAGGTAAATTTGAACGGTTTTTTTAGCTACAGGAGCTGTAAATATTGTTATAAAACTAATTTAAAAAAAAAATTATTAGCAAAATAATTTTGCTTAATTTCAAACCTTTATCTAAGTTAGATTACAGGTGTGTGCGTAAAAAGATGACAAATAGTGAAATTCGTTAGCAACTTTAAATATTATTTTTACTGCACACATAAATTCATGTCTCTCTCAAAAATCTTAATTAATTTCGCTTGTCCATTTCTGTTAATCGAATTAATACAAGGTTTTTGTTACATCCTTACCAAATAAACAAAATATTTTTTTCTAGATTTGTTTTTGCTTCTGCATGCATTTTTAACACTTCTGTTTTTTTTCTGTAATTTGCTCTGCATGTCTTAAGAATGTGGTGACGGCTACTCTCGGTGGTGGTAAACTGTAAAAAATCTGAATAACCCTATATTAACCACCTTTTCTTTCTGTTATGAGCATTTTCACCTAAAGTAACCAGTCCACTGTAGCACTAGCTGTCAATCTGTCACTAACAATTGAACTTGGAGCGCGGGGGTACAATCGACCAGCATCATGTTGGTAAGTAAAAAACACTAACTCGGTAAAACAGGGTTAATTGAAGCGAGTAGTAATACCATTCAAACTAGCGCAGAGTCATAACGTGAATTTAAAATTTAACTTAGCAAATTCACCCTTATTACCACAACATAATCCACTAATTTCTTGTAAAATAAAAATGACGCGCGAGTTTGCGCGCTTTAGAAGGAATTGGCGCATCGGATCGACGTTAGAAGAAATATGTGTATTATGTTGTGGAGATAAGGGATGTTTTGCTATGTTAGGTCCTGGATCTTAACATAGCAAAACATCTCTCAACGCTTCGATTTTGCGCTAGTATAAATGGACTCTAAAGTGAGTTTTTCATTAATTGAATGATTTTGGTAATTTTTGATGAATCTTCATACTTGTTACAAAGCGTGAAGTAATTATGGTTCGCTTCAATCAATCCTAGGCCTATTTTTAATGATTATGTCATTGTTAATTGTTTTGTAAGTGCAATCTGCAATATTGCGGTTCTTCTCGATTTATGACTTTTTAGATATTTTCAGTGTTAAATTTGTGGTATGTGACTTTCATTGGAGTATTTTATTTCTACAACTATATTGCAGTAGTAAGTTATTTTGCAGATTGCATTTACTATAAAACATGTAGTATGTGATTTCTTCATTTTGATTTATTTTAGTAGCATATTTACAATGATATTACAAGTAAAAAGACGTAGATAGATTATTAGCGTTCGCGAGAAGCATACTGAAACTTTACCAACGATTTACATTTTTCAAAATTATGATGCATAATATTTGACCGCCAGTTTATTGTTTTTGAAGTTGAAGTATATCATGTGCTTTTCACTTGTAATCTCTTTGCTTTTTCATATTTTTTTACACATTTAGGTATTTCATCACTGCATTTAAATAATAACATTCATGACCCATTTCTAAAAAATCATAATGATGAAGACGCATTTATTTGAAAAGCGTACTAAAAATACTAACCCTATTTTGCGGTGGCGGGTCCAACCGGCCCCGGTAGGGAGCTACCTAATAAGTGAAACAGAGATTTATGAGTGCACAGATATGCAAATAGAAATTTGCGGTCCCCCGCCGATAAAAAGACGTCGGGCCCCGCGGGGCACTGTTTGTCCAAATGTCGGGGGATGACGGCCTTCTAATTATTTTGGATCATATATCTATCTAGTGCGTATAACTTGGATAATTTTTCAATGTTTTGTTTGGTTTAAAGACATTTTAGGTAAAAATTTCTCTGTGAAGAATGAGCACTTAAAATTTAAAATTTTCTGTCGTGTTCGTGCAATGACAAAAATGTGTGCTAATATGCTAGGTTCCAAACAACGGAAAACTTAAAGAGGCACTTCCTATACGCTGCTATCTCTGCCCATAAGTTGTGTCATAGATTATTTACTATTTAGTCTCACCACTAAACTCTCTTTGCGAGGTGTTAACTCGAAGCTATCTGGCCAACGTATCAGAACTCCTTGTACTTAATGGTTTTTATCAAACCCAGCCGTATCTCGCAGTGGGGTTATCGTGTAATTCGTGAAACTTGTTAAGCCTAGATTCAGTTATCTCGCTCAACGCTCTTACTTTGTAAGGGGATTGCTAATTATTCGCACCGCCGGTAGAAGGTGACGGTCTAACAAGATTATGTTATTTCATTCGTTCCCGTTAATCTCGTTGCTGTTCTGAAGTATGGAAGTTTTAGTGTTAGATTAGATGTTTTGAAGTGTTTTGACGGTGTTTCTGAATTTAATTGGTGCTTGAAGCGTGCTTAAAGATAAGAAAATATTTTTTGGGGGAGCAAAGCTTACATTACTAAATATAGCAAAGAGCACCCGCTGGCTAAATCAAGTTAAATTGAATATAGGCCATTTAAAATATATAGAAAAATACCAATAAAACAAAACCTAATAACTAATGAAATAAAAACAAACTCCGCAATTTTCGTAAATCAAAGCGGATCCCGGCAAAGCAAACACTAAGAGTGCGGTAGACCATACGATGTATGTCCTATGTCCACGTTTGAGCTTGTTTGCTCATTAGTGGCAGCGAAGGGAGCATCGGCCTGTCACCGGCCTGTCACTGGTAGGCTGTCACCTCGGTAGATGTATGAATAGTTGATTGATATGTGGAATTAGATGCTAGGTGTTTTAGGGTTGGATGTTGAGGCAATTTGTTTGAGTGTTGTAATTATTACGTGTTAGTTTGTGGTTAAGCTTGTAGCGTAATTTGAGACCGTTTTCTATTTATAATTAAGCTGTAATTTGTAATTATTGTGTTTAGTCATTGCGACTTCAGGTGTGTGCTCAGTCCAGTTGGAAGTTTTGACATTGAGACTTTTTACAGTCGATAATATACATAATATGTTTAGCGATAGTAGACTTAAAATATAGGCGTTTGAGGTTTTTGGGCTTTATGCCAAGATCCCTAAGATCTTAAATTTTTGTAGGTATTTTTTAAGTCTGAGCTTCAATAATAATTTCAATTTTTCGTAGCTCCCAAAAACAATACATTCACCCACAAATCGTGATTCCGTCATCCGATGAACTTTTACACAGATGCAAATTGCGCCCCAACATAGGTATACATTACAGCTCCGGTGTAAAACTCTAGTAACAAAATAAATCCGGGATTCTGGACCCCTCGGCGACAGATTGTTAATACTGACCGTCGACGACCTAACGAGCTGTGACCGCATGAATATGCATCGTGCTACAAGGACGAATTAATTAAATTTGTCCTCACCTAGCTGTGTATCGTAGTTAAAAAGCGGATTTTTATTGAAATTTGTGGTCGAGGGATTCATTGTTGAATTTTTCCGTGGATTTGATAGCCACACATACATAGTTTATGTAAGTTATGCATAAAAGAGATCTTAACTCAAATATATATATTTATATATAAAGAGACAGGCTTTTTGGTTTTTAATATCAAATATTAAAGTATATAGAGAAACAAATATATGACAAATATAAACTAACACCAACTAACTATCACACATTGCCACAAAGTTTTCATAAAACTTCAAGTGTTTCTTCATTTTAATTTAAATTGATATTTTAATAGCCAATGAAGGTGGCGCCTCAAAAGTACTTACTCTAAGAAAGTTTCTAAAGTAACGATCACTTTCATCACAGAAGTATCTCGGTAATCATAATAAATATTCAATTAAAGTTTCCAAGATTTCTCTATGTGCACAAATTATGGTGTCTTATCGAGATAACATTGCCATTACTTCTGGATAAAAAACCTTGTTCTTAATCTAAGCTCATAAAAATTACGGGTTTTATATGACTATAACATTATCTCTATGTTAGAAAAAGGCATTTTTATTGTAGGATTATATTTCGAACTTAGAACGTGTCACAATATTAAACAGTGGCGTACGTAGGCGGTACTCTTTGTTCGAACAAAAACACAATAAAGCATGCGCCCGCGCAATTCCAGTGGCGGCGCCGCCAGCGACATCTGTCGGACCCGCAATTATGGCGGATTTATAAGTTAATCGCGCGTTTGACGCGTGAGATTAATACCTTGTGAAAATAATCACATGGTTTTTTGTCTCGAGTGTAATCAACGGTAAATGGGAAGCAGTAATTTTATTTTTTCGCGCGGTCGTTTTGACGCGTGCTCAGCGGCGTAGGGTTACTTGATCACTGGTTGCGTAGTTTTTTGTTGTGGTTATAAGTTACAGTTCCCCTACTGAATTCGTTTTTTAATACTACAGTTCGCAATATTCAATTTTACACATAATAATGGTTGCCTGAAATGCTTTGGAAAAGTTTTTTGATCAATGATTAGTGGTCAGGGAGTTTAGGGGTGTCAACTCGACGTGTCGCTCAAGTGACGTGTGTGCAGATATGATTATCCGCGCCCTTAGGGGTGGCGGATAAAAAACTGCATACGTGCATGCGTCGGTCGTGGATAAATCTAATGATATTACTCCCGAATATTTAACTATTATTAGGTGAACGTGATGAACGAAAACGAAATTCTGCTATTTTGCCACTTTTCTTTAGGTAAATTAAGATAAGTACTGGAGATAATTACCATAATAAAATTAAACATTAAATAAAACTCGAAATTCCGATCGTAAAATATCACAATATAAAAGTAAACAGTTCTATCTTTAAAAAATCGTTTTATAAATAAATGTTTATTCAAACAATCGTCAGATATATCCCGCTTGTAACACCCATGTGTCAACCCACCGGATTGTAGAGCCAAAAGTCGCGGTTGATACGAGATTGCGGCCGCGGGTCGTTTCGACCCGAGGGTCGCACCCCGCGCGTTAGGGTTACAAGTTTTGTGGCTTGTCACACTTTAGGCATTCGGGTTATCCTATTGAGGAATGAGGTTTGGATGTTTTAGGGTTTAAAGAGATATTTTATAATAGCCCTTGTTTTCGTTCCGATTTTTTTGTCAGATTTTTTATTTAAACAGCTAGGAAAAAGGAAAATCTCCGAATCATTTTTTTTTGTATTGATGAAAAATTATTTATTGCTTTTGTTATTCGAATAATGATTCCATAAAGCTCCACAAAGTTATCTCAAAGCATGAAAGCACGCAACGCTAGCAAAATCCACAAATAAAATTACCTAAAAAGCTCATTAAAAGTATCATCAGTGTAATATCGAGTCGTGATTTCCGTTGTGGTCGAACTTCTTCTTTTGTGCTGTTTAATTGTGAAGCTACACACAGCGAATTAACCAAATGAGGGCGATACACCGCAGTCCTGCTCTCCTTAGTTTCAGTACAATCGAAGGGAGCCTGCTTAGCAGAAATTGGAAATATTTTTCCGTATTAGGGAAGTCATAATTGTTAGCATTTGGCTTTATGCCTTCCGTTTGTTCCTTTGGGTTAGTACAGCACAAATAAGTTAAGCTAATTAATGATAATTATGCAAATTTATTAAAAGCAATGATGCTTATTAGTGTAGTATATAATAATACGACGGGGAATTTAAAAACATTATAAGACCATAAAATATGATCTCCAGTTCATTAACTCCAAACCAAAAACTTCAAAATTCCAAATAAAAATACAATAAAAAGAACATCTCTCATTTTATTGACGAAAACGAAACATGATCACACGGCACTAAATCACCTTATAAACCCATAATTAGTACTAAAAACTAATGCGTTTGCCCACACAGGGGCTTATCCGAAGCCCATCTCGGTAGAACTGTACAATTAAACAAAAGGACTTTCGTGATCGGCGCGAGAGCTCACGAAGCAACCATTAGCGCTGCACCGTGGGCGTAATTAAAAGAGTTACAATACAGTACTGGCGAATTAAAAACAATTAACTGGGACCCGAATTGAGCACAATGGTCGTCCTGTGCACGACTTACACTGAATTCTCTGCCGTACGGCAGACCATGTTCCCGCGTGAAATGCGACCCGTCCGATGCGGAAGACGCGTTTGTTTGGCGAAATTAATTTTGTAATTAGTGAGCTTTTACACGCGCGCGCGCGTAGTGTTAACTTTTTTGTGTCAATAGTGGCGGAAATATTTGACGTTTTGTTGACGTCACTAAAACGTCAAATCGTTTCGTTGAAGTCTTTTTAATGGAACAAAATTGCTTTTAGTTATCTTGAAAACCGTCATAATACAACGCAGTATATTCTCAACCGCTTAGAGTAAAGTCTATGGGTGATATAGGTGTATCACAAAAATCAATCTTGTGACTTGAATAAAAACCCGACTGTGCTAATCGAGCCGTCAAATTGGGTTTTCAACGTTTAAGCTTGTTCTGCGAAAGTGCTGAATCGCACTGACACCCCACGCCACGGGGTGAGGGTGTGAGTTACCAGCATTTTTCTCTTTTTTCACGGTACTGCGATTCTATTACCGCCTCTTAATCTATGAGCCCGCATTGGACCAATGACGTCATTCTCGTCACGCTTGACATTTTTAATAATTTCAAATTTCGAATGATACGGTTGGAAATATTTTTTTATTTAATTAAGTGGCAACTCTAATGAGGGTTGCCGCAGTGTCGTATTTCTTTTAGAATTCGATTTTTGAGGGTGCCTGAGGGCAACTCTTATTGTTAGTCCCTCGTTTTAAATTATCGGTTATCAGTAGTATATCGTTTTACAGTGTGTAGTATGTCCTTTGTTGTTGAACATGGTTTTTCTCTTCACAAAAAATGTTCTATTCGCGTGCCATATTGGTGGTTATCAGAATTTATGTGATCTAACAAAAAATATTTATAATAATTTTCTTTTTTTCATTCTCACTGATCTTTGAAACTTCTAGTCGGATAAAAAACGAATAAACTAGCCAGATTGTGTTATGTGTATTATTACTTATAAGCTTGATAACATCTTGGAACGACTAAAAACGCGCGGGCGCGAGTTTACTAGGGACTTTTAAGTAAATTCATTTTAAATACTACACACCTTACACCTTATTCATATTATTTTTATTAACGCTGCGACATAAACAAAACATTACAACATCTATTCTAAGCTAGACGGGCGATCGCAAAAGCGAACAAAACCGCCTCAATAGTCTGGCGAAAAAATCGTGCACTACATGCAACGTGTAGTACGACAATGCGACTTTTTGTCGGTCCGTCCGTGGCTTTTTGAACTGGAATTTTTTCACTCCATTCGGTCGGACAGGAGAGCTTTATTTCACCCCGTCAGCGGTTAGGGTTGATAGGATTTTGTTTTTTGTATTTATTCGCAGAAAGATACGGTGGTAATTTTGGCTGATCTGATTTTAGTAGTTCGGCATTGAATTGAATGGAATTATTTCGAGTACATTTTCGTTGTCTATTTATATAAAAGTTATTTTGTAATTCTAATTGACAGTAGCACGTGTTCAGTCCAGTATTTAACCTAGGTTTTATTCTAAATACCCCTATTTGGGATGAATCAAAGATTTAGAGTGAAATAAAGAAATAAATATACGATATTCAGCACGTACTTTAGCTGAATTCTCTTCTTTATCTCACCATCGCAGTCTAATAGTTAGAGACAGTGACAGTAAATGGCAAAGCTATAGCTAAACAATATTCTTGTCACTATCACACTACTGTCAAACTCCGATGCTAAAACAGAGATGGAGAATAGCTAATCAGAGTGTTAGTAATCTTTGTTCATTTTTTTTTTCAAGCGCAAAGAAAAAAAAACAGGCAACCCTAGCCAAACCGTGCATTAGTTTTTAACTCGGACAGTAGCCGTCCTCCCGTTCCGTGTACAGAGGTACCTACAGTCGCGACCAGAAGTGTTGACAGTGTCACAAATGAAACTGTACCCGACTGTACACTGTTCACTATTCAAAATCACCGTTTTTGTTTACCTACCCACATTTTGAACTATGCCTAAGTACTTGTTCTTTTTTTTACGGAAAAAAACAAATAAATCATAAATGACAACATTATTTTTCAATGATTTTTAGTCGACAGTTCGTTTTTGTTCGACTGAAAACAAAAATATTTTATTTAAAGAAAAACAAGCTTTTTAGATTTTGTATTAAACACACTACATTTTATTAATCCATTCCCATAAAATATTTCTGACTATTGAAACAGTTTACGGTCATAAAGTATCGTTCAAGCTCAGCTTTCATTCATTCATACATAACGGTCTATTTCGTTCTAGATTCAAGATGGCGTTATATTAATGTCATCAATAATTTTCGTAAGTAGACCGAACGTAATCGATTGTCAAACCACTATTCACGCACGTAATCAGTCCAAGTTACATCATAAAAAAGACAATCCTCTTGCTAATTCCATTAAAAAACACAATAGATAACGTTCAATGAGTAATAATTGAGTTTATCTTTAAATTGAGCAATAATCATGTTGTTACCCGATAATCTCCGATCTTAAGCAGCACCAACATTTTTGTTGGTAAATTAAAAGCTTAGTGGCATAATAGACGGTTCAACAGTATCGATAAAGATCGATTTAAAGCACGTGTTACACGTTTTAGACAATACGTTAAGCTGAGCACTCGATCCGCTCGAAGTGACTTTGTGAAGAGGTATCGGCGGTGTCAAGTGCGCACTGATCTCCGTCGATCGCCACTACAAAGCTTGTAGTACGTGATTAAACCGCGAATGTCAAAGTGCAAAGATCGGCCCTTTGTTGCGCTCCCATCAGTCAATGCTTCCCATACTGATGTGTTCATTCATCAAAAAATTGCTCGCGGCAAGTAATATGCGTTTTTATGGGGGTTTAATGGAAACTTATAGATGCTTTTGGTTGGAGAGATTTTTGTTTTGATACTTTGGGCAATTTCTAAGTTATTTTACACTAGCTGTTCCTCGCGGTTTCACCTGTATTACGTTAGGTTTTTGGTTACTGCTTCGCTCCCGTGAGACCTAGCGTGATATTATATAGAGCCCATGTTATTCGTTGGCGAAGTAGCTTTCGAATGGTAAAAGAATTTTTAAAATCGGTCCAGTTGTTTTTGAGCCTATTCATTACAATCAAACAAACAAACATACAATCAAATATTAGTGTAGATTTAGGATTGGGTAATATTTCGCTCTCCTAAATATAGGGTATCTAAAAAGAATTCATAATAAATATTCGCTTTTCTAAGCAATTCAATTGCAAAGAAGGTCATTGTAATAAATCAATGAGCACTTAATAATTTTATAAATAAATATTTATTAAAAATACTAGTATCAAGTGCATTGAACTGTCCACGTTTCAGTAATTATGATAATTTTTGGACGTAAAATCTTCTAAATGCCTGTCAGTTAACGAGAGGTTCCAACAGCTATTCAGTACAGGCTAATAAATTCTGGATTTTAATGCTTTTATTCTGATTCGCGCCACATATCATAATCGGTGGCTCGCCCCGAACACGAGTGTGTGTCAATCTTTCGTTTTTCCGCCACGAGCGCGCGGTCAGACCTCTTTGTTATTCAAATTAAACACGCCCAGATGGACCGACGCGCACGGGGGAATAATTAACTTATGTATTTTAAAAATACCTTTTAACGGCGTAAATGGAAGCATTTTAGCATCTAAATTGTGGCTTAAAGAGATTTTAATGTATGCCGGTGGGTGTGTAAATATTTTCAGTATTAATCACCGCATCGCTATCTTGGATATCAAATTGATCATGGCTTGAAACAAGTTTTCTATACGTCGTGTGATTTAAGCTTACTTTAAATTTAATCTCGCTACTAAAGCTAGGACCCAGCCTAACAGGTGATTTACTCCGTCGTTAGTGAAGGCTAATTCTTCCGCGTTCTCGCGTATCTGCGTTGTTTCTATCTCGCTCTAGCGATGCGGGGCAGGTTTACGACGTCATTAATGTTATCACAACGATGCGATGGGACGCCGCTACAAACTCACGGCGTACGGAACTTGCGTTAGTTGGCGTCCGACTATGAAATAATGTTATGATACTTATTTCGGATTTCTTGTACATTGCTGTATTCTTTCCTTGTTGCGAAATTTACGTTATTAGATTCGGCGTTGCGCTAGCAATGGAATTTGTAGCGAAACTCAATCCGCGTTTCGTTTATTGGCCCAAGACTGCAAGATGTAGGGTTTGTGACATCGCTCGTTGAGGTTTATGCGAAAACGATACTCCGGTTTATAGTATAAGCGTAGTGGTGTTTGATTATACGCTATTCGTATTCGTTCCCTATCATTAAAGATAAAAGTTATACGTTTATGTAATGAAAAACGGAATTTAATAGAGAATAATATGTGATTTAATGTTCATTTTCAAATTGATTGCAGCTATTTGAATGTGTATATGGTGTTTACAACTTCCTTTTGATAGAGTGTAAAAGAAAAAGGTATTTATATTGCGTATCATAAAACTGGAAGTGGGTTATTCTAAATACCATGATTATCACTATGGTGGTAATAAACTTTCTATAGGAACGCGCTGTCGCAAAATAATCGAAACGATGTTCAATTATTTTTTATTATTTGATTGGTTTATCATAAAACTTATGAATCACTAGCTTTTTCTCGCGGCTTTACCCGTATTTTACGTCTTTGGTTACTGCTTTGATCCCGTAGGTCGTAGCTTCGTATACCCTATGCTATTATTTTTTTATTTCTCATAAATTGTAACCACTTATATTTTACAATCTGACTGATAATTTCAGACATAAGCGGATTTAATCAAACAAAATGTCATACAAACTATTCACCTTCATTTAGTATATCATATCTTTCTTAATATAGACAGATTGACAAAATAAGTAAAAATTAGTCCCATTGTGAAATATTTCAAGCATTGTGTTGTTGTTAAAAAAAGAAAATTATAGAGGCGCCGAAGTCTATTGCAATAAAATTAACATTCTTTTTTTAAACAAGTTATCCGCCTATTCATTTTTTTAATCTATAGTCTTTAAATATTTGACAGTCGTTTCTATAATTGACAATAACTTCTGTGCTGCATCAGATAACCTAAAAATTCTTAATATATTTCTAATCATCATAAATATCGAATCGATCAGTTCCAATCAACGAAAACTTATTAACCTTTCGTATATTTATTAACAACATAATTAATTATTTAAATAGAATGGCCCGACTAATTAATACTCAATCAATAAAAACTTTTTACTATTAACTTATTGGATTTTTAATCGATTGCAGCAGAGCTGTAATGTTAACTAATGGTTTTTGACAGTTCGTATGTTTGTGTTAAGAATTTTCGGAGATGTAATCTTCTAATCTTCGAAGCAACAAATAAATAAGGCATCTTTTATAGCGCGTGTTTCTTTAATTTTCGATTGACAAATTAATTGCTTTTAGGCGATTTACGTAAAACAATATAATTTCATTTTTATGTTTTTTGTTACGTACCATAAGATTCGAACTTTAAAAATAAAATTGAATATTGAATATATAATAAATTATAATAATGAAAAACGTCACATATATTATGCAAAAATTCAGATTAGCTCTCCTCTCCCAAGCCTCCCAACTCTCAATCTTAGCCATAGACGACATTCTAATTTCCAATTTAAAAAGAAAACTCTTTAAACTAAAGCAGCATACACACTGACCGCATTCCGTCTTGCGCGATGTCAGTGTGCCATTATACGTTACTAAGTCGGTAACTCGGGACCTCGCTATCAGTGACGTGACACCGGGCCAGTTGTGAACGACTCCCTGACCCACTTGCGAACTGTATTGTTCTTTTGTCAGTCAAATGACTGTTCAGGAGGATGTGCTTTGTAATGTGACGTCACGTGTGACCTGACAGGTCACTTCTTGCCCTTTCAGACAATAGGTAAGGGTGCGAGGGAAATGTAAAGAATTTTCACACCACTAAAATGTGTTTGAAAATCACACACACGGTTTTAAGAGTTGTAATTATATGTGTAAAAGCTAAGTTACACCGCCATTTTACGCGGGCATACATAAATCTGCTATAGTTCCTTGACTATTTACTGTAAATTTAATTGTACAAGTTACTCAGCTCTGGAAGTAGTTAGAGTAAACTTTATAGACTAAAAACTTGAAGTTTTCTCCAAAATTATCAAATACCGTTACAATATGACTCTATTAAAAAGACAGTTCCACGATAACTGCGACGCATTCTCTGCATATACATTTTAAAATTATGTAGGTATGTCATTCAAGATGCCGTTACAATATCATTATGTTTAAGAATTCACATAAAATGTCGAAAAATATTCTTCAACAATTTTTTATAATTTCTTCATCGAAGAATTTAATTTTTTACTTTGTGAAATTGCGTTGGTAGGTACAGTAGCGAGGATTTTGTGACGTAGCGCATCGTAAAGTGTAGTCGGAACCTCCGCGCGTCGGTAGCGCCACCCGTCGTGTTGTTTATGTTGCGCGATCTCGCGATATCGCCCCAATGTTATGTGCACGCACCTTTACGGTATTATGTTACGCGCCTTAGAAGTTATATGCAATTTGGTTTAAGTTATTCTTAGTCCGCATTAGGTGAATCTAATTTGCAGATTATATTATTTATTTATATAATTTCAATATGAGAAGTATTCTCGTTTATGACGTAGATGGATAAATTATTACACGCTTTCGCGCCTAAAATGGCAAGCAATCGCTGACCATAGACAATAAATGCCTTATTAGTATTATTTATGGAATGCTTACATATCAATTTGCCATAGACGGTTTTAGCTTCCAATATTAAACGGTTTCTGCTTTAACGCATTACTTATAAACTATCATTAAATGGATTTTTAGTAGGATTAAAACTTGCTAAAAATTCATTGTGCAAAACTAGAGAAAATATAAATTATTATTTTTTTAATCTTTAATTTACTATACAAAGGATTAGTCATTCGATTACTCATCATCTTTAGACATAATCGACTTTAAGCTGATATTTAAGATTATTTAATCGGAATTGTTAGAGTTCATTAATGCGTCTCAACCGAATTAATACAGAAAAATGTTGAGTCATTAGTACCTATGTGAACACAAAATCCTGCTCAAAAACAACTACAAATTATTACTTATTGATGCACCTTTACAATACAAATGGCAATATTAAAAGCACGTGGCAACATTACGAGATTGTCAGACAACACCCCCGCAGAGAACCGTTGTTAAAAATACCATTGTAATAACAACAAAAACCTATTTACAAATACTCAGCAAACGCCCACTCAAAAGGTGTTTATTTAAAATTTTATTTCACAATGCTAAAATGTCACATTTTTTCACTTTTCGCGCCATTTGATGCTGTTTGACATTACAAACTATGGCAGTACACCGCTCTAAGCATTTGCTAAAAGAAAAACATCCTTGATCCTTCGTGTTAAAGATGACTAAGTTCGATTTTCAATTTTTGTAGCGGTAAAAACAACGTTGTTCGATAAAGCTGGCCGTCTTTTTTTTCCTTCTTTCGGACACGTGTCTATGGTGCCTATAGACGTCCAATTTGTGTCTATTGATCTATTGTTAAAAACCTTTTGAATTTAATACTTTTGAATCTTAATAACTGTCATAAAAGTTGGATGTATTTTTTTCTTATAGTCATTGAATATTTTACCGACGTCTATGTGCTAAATGTCTGTTGTAACAAATGAATATTACTTAGCAGTAATGGCATTTACGGATTGCTTACGGTTCTTTTCCATTACAGTTGGCTACTGTACAATATTTTAATTTATTTGGGTTTTTTGAGTATTGCTTGAATTATTGGCCTACAGCTTATATTTAATTTTGGGCTTATAAGTCAGTAACTTTTCTAGTTCTTTAATGATGACAGCTGATAGAAAATTCCATTAATGAAAATATTATTATGTGCTACGATTCCTTCAAATTATCAGTGGCATCATTATGTACCATACACAAACAGTACCATCCTATATTTACAGCTCTTTGTAAACGTAAATAAACATCTCGTATCAGATAAGAAGGGTGTTATTCTCAAGATCAAATCTTGGTGACAAACACCACGGGGTCCTATTGTGGTAGTTAAAATTTGCTTCGCTATATCCGATCTACTTACAAGATTATATTATTATTGTAAAACCGTTCGAGATTACATCGGGTTGGAACGTGCCTAAAATGTAGGATTGGATGACTTAAATAGGTTAGTTAAGCTGTATTTCTTGCAATGGTTTCTCAAAAATTTTATGGAACAAGCTACCAAGCTTGGTTATTGATAACTCAGTCAACAGTTGATAATTTGTCTTGTCCATCTTGAATTCTTGATCAATCTTCTATATCAAGTCTATAAATCTAATCTATGGTGTATTAAACGCAACATCATAATTTTCCAGCCTTTGCCCCATATAACTTAGGATCATGATATCAACATCATTTGTTATCATACTTAATCTATCCATCTTTACTATAGCTCTTTTCTTCCTCTTCACTCATTAAATTTTCAGACACACCAAGCAATCCAAATTCAGCGTTAACAAAACATGACTTTGGTATTTAAATCTTTTCTATATTGTTCAAGTAATTCTTGAATCATCTTTGTGCATATCGCTTTGGCTATTGTCGGACATCTTCGTCAATCCTCGGATGCTTAACAAACATCTGCTTCGCCGCCTACAGTTTGCAGTAACGCCTTCTTGTACCAAAAGATTAAAGATTTCCAAAGACGGCTGTTTGCTCTTTCATTTTGTGGCCTTTTTCTTACGTTTATGGTCTGTTAGGATTCAATGGTTTAATGTTATAAACCATTGTTGGTTTTAAAACGGATTATCGTGTTTATTTCTTTTTTATGTTTCGATTATTCGTAGTTTCCAAGGCGCGGTATTTCATACATCCAACAATTTCATACTCGCGGATGTCCAATATACGCTAAAATATTGATGATTTTGATTCGGAAATAGCGTAGCTATCAATTAGTGTTTTTTTTCGTAATCGAGCCATTACTTCCAGTGATTACCTCTTACTAGCACACAAACAATTTTACCAATTTAAAGTATCGATATGATATTGGTAAAGTAAATATCAAATGTTTGAAATTTATTAAATTGATCATCTTTAACGTGAACGAGCGCATGGTACAATTAGTAACGGCCAATACAAGAATCATTAAACGGCCAATTACAATCACTATAAACTTCCAAATGATAAAAAATGCTCCAATCACTCTGAAAATAAACCAAAAAGAAAACACAACACACAAATTAAATACAATCAACGAAGCAAAGCGATGAAAGTTAAAGGCCATTGATATAAAAAGCGTGTCACTATAAACACCCGCATAACCCGTAAATCGACTAATGAGAGACGATTATTTTATTTTCATAAACGATACACTCGGCATCGATGCGGGCCATCGATTTAATTCTCGATTATCACCCTTTAGTCGAGTATTTAATGAGAGTCAATGAGATCCGTCACACTGAAATCTGGAGGGCAATCGGTTTGTGGAATAAGGATTTATTTATATTCTATAACATGTAACGTTAATGTGAACACTGACAGCTCAGACCTTTAAAGAAACTGACGAAGATATTTATGAAAAAGTTCCACAACTTAAAAGAGATGAATTGTAAAACTAAATTAAAAGGTACAAACAATGTTACAGCTGTAAATGAAAACGGAGCTAAAATTAACAAAATTACAAACAACTGGTTTAATGATGATTGATACATCAAATTACTGGACTGACTCGCTAACAAACAATTGTTACGACCTCTGAGTCGTATGTCCTATTATTTTTTTAGCCATCTGATAAGTCATCAACAATAAGTACAGAATTATTCAGTACTAGTAAAATATAATGTTAGCGTTATATTAACCTTACCAATATTTTGGTGCCATAAATAAGAGTGCCTTTTCAAGTGTTTGTTATAAAGCAATTGTTATTAGTTCATTATTTATCTACAGAATGTTTGCCACTTCTACATCATCTATATTTACCTCACTAAATTACAACAATACAATACAATGCAATTATTTTATTTTCGTTATAACTATACCAACCAACAACTCCATTCCTAATGATCTTCACGTCCAATAATTGAAAGACTGCAATTTAAAAAAGCTTACCTTTATTTTACGTCTTCATTATTAATTGCTAAACAATCAGAGATTTGGTCATAACTATAATTTTAATGAGTTTTGGTGCTATTTCCATTTAACCATGACGTTTTGTAGGGTCTTAACAATTTATTTACATAGCTAATATATTCTCTTCCTCAACAATTTTCATACCATTTATTACAATCCTTTCTCCTTCATTATCTATACTTGCACAAAGTACTTCTATCAGGCAATCAATAGGTACTTCAAACCAAGCCCTCGACTCATCGGCGCCAGAAGGCAAACTTATAAGTTTATAAGCATTCATTGGTCATGATAGAACATTGATTCACTGGGTCAAATCTGTTGACACTACCATCAATACTGTTTAAGAACGGGCATCGAATCATGCGCATATAGGGTTTATTAGTGTGCGCGTCTGGTACATACTGGATTTATTACAAAAGTCAGTTATTGTGTTGATTTTGAAAATATTGAAAAAGAAAATGCCAATTAGTTGTGAGTAGAATGGAAAGTCGTAACATGCTCTGTAAAAAATGAAGAAACAAACAATGATATTAAACAATCAAGGTTTTTAGTAGTAAATTCTCATGAACGTGATTGAAACTAATTGGCAATCCCCTAGATTAGTCGATTCTCGAACTTCGCAAACTCTTGTTAGGCCATATCAAATGTTCCTGTACTGATCTAAACAAACTCCTTAAACTTATCAACATCAACACTATCAACAATTACACAACTAACGAATGACGTCATTCATTCAAAACCTACTTTAAAATTTAACACGACACTCCTTCATCCATTCAATTAAGTTCATTCGTTCATTCCGACCAATATTTACTGCATCTACGGCGGGGTCGTTTCAATTAAAATATATTACATTGTTACGATGTCCGGCGGGCGAAGGGTTAATTGCTATTGCACCGTCTTTGCCTGATCTTTGGTCTTTTGGATCACTGTCGTACACCTTTCGATTTGATAGAGCAGGGTTGAGATTGCCTGCCCTTGGATTTTTCTGTTCAGATTTGAATATCTGTGTATGTGTATTTCAACTATAAGTGAATAATAAACTTACCATTCATCCAGTTAAACTTCTACCGCCTTATTACAAAACAAGGTTTTTCTCTAAACCAGGTTTAAACCATTGAGCTAGGTTTTGTATTTCGAATCTTGATCGTATCAGAATAAGATTCAAATTACAAAACCTGGCTCAATGGTTTAAACCTGGTTTAGAGAAAAACCTTGTTTTGTAATAACGCGGCTAGTGACCATTTCCATATATCTTAGATTTTTTACAGTCCAACGCTGAAATATTCTTAGACAGTTTCTTCATTGTATAGGTATGTCTGAATCATCCTCACTAGTATGCTTTACTTCTTTTCTAAGCTTTGATTTACTCTAAAAGGTTAAAGTCTGGACATTAATCTTACCATCTCGTACTTCTTAATCCTCAGGCTTACTCGATAACAGCATTGTTTTCTACCTGTAAAATAATCTTATAGATCCTGTACTTCTGAAGCCTCCTCTTAAAAACCAACAAAGTTTACTTCTTTATACGACAATGAAGTATCATTTCCCTCGTCTTTACTTTTAACCTTATTTACAAGCTCTTTGCTTCAAAGCATTACACCGGCAGTAGATCGCTCTATTACTGCTATTAAGACTCGGTTGAACTCAACAGAACTCAACAGCCACCTGCTCCGTTTGCCTACTCTTGACCTCTTTCGAGCTTTCAATCGTCGCAGTTAACTACCCTAGTTAGTAGAGCGATGCTTTGTTAAACCGTACTCTTGTTTGGTGCATCTTAGGCAAATTAGTCGTTTGTGTTTTGTTTGCTGTTTCTGCTAAAGAATTTTTTTTTAAACTAGCCGTTTTTTGGTTATCAAATTTAATTGTGTTTTTTTATTATCAATAGTTGAAGCTTTTTGCACACCTTCTTCAGATAAACTATGGCATAGTATTCTTAAAAGGAATTCATTTGGATGTCTCGTTCACGTTAAAAAATACGTTGAAATTCTCTTTATTTTCTCTATTCATCAAATTTTAGTTTGATCTTGACTATTCTCAACCATAGGAGTTAAATAAGGACCTTATATCCATATGCTATAATGTTTTATAGCACTTGGATGTAGCAAGTCATGATAATGAATTGAAACTCCTATCTCACATACTCATTTGCCATACTAAGCCATCTTTCTCCGTCGTTTTGCGCGGAAATGCAAATTACGCAACTTATTGTCCAGCTTGCAAACAAACGCACCACAACATTCTTCAAAAAGCTCAAAAATATCTCATTCAAGTTTCAACTTTAGCACCGCAGCTGAAACCTTAATTTCGTCTCCACAGATTTTTCTGTTCCTTTCTTTGAATGTCCTCATATAAAAAAGGACTTAGACACGATAAAGATAAGGCATGATTTCTTTCGTGCGCCCCAAGTGTATCAATTATCAAGCAGCTGTCACCATTTAGTGGCATCGCAAGAACAATTAGGACAAGTGACCACAATTACGATCCCAGGATTGCGTCATCTTGTCCCAAGACGCTATAGAGCGTAGACACACGAATTAGAATTAATAGTTGCCTTTTATTGAATGAAAATGTAGGTTGTTAGGACTCCGGGCCTCCTATGACGTCATTTTAGTTGATAACATCAACATGATATAGTAGTGTTGTGTTTTGTTATGTGATCATCTTTGATAGGTATATACCTAGGTGCTTTGAAGTTTGAACTTAATAGCGTCAGTGGAAACTTTAAATATTACTTAATCCGTGGCTAAGAAGTACTACTATAAATGTAGTGTTTTTCTTTTGTTTCTTGTCCCTATTACCTGAATTTAAAAAAGATCATTTCCTACAACTTAACTACGAGCTGTTTTCTTTCTAAAAAAATAATACCAGACTATTACTTTCCCATTATATGACAAATGCCTACTTTCATACAGAGAAGGCGCGATCTTTTATCACTACACTTGCTCAAGGTGGATTACCCATTTCTGACTTATATTTAAGGGTCCTTCACCAGTATCTCTAATACTAGCATTTTATCTACTAGTCCACTACAACGTCCAAATTACTTAGAAACAAGCAAAAAGCATTATGGTACATCTCCATGTTACAGTCCGTGTTACAGTGAAAGAGGTGTTTTAAAACTTTTTATTAAAAGCACAATTTTTTACGCAGTCACTTAACTAGAAACCTTTTCTCCTAAAAATCCCTTGAAACTAAGAGATTTTTGTAACGATTACAAAATACCATTAAAAAAAACAAATAATAAGGTAAACTAAAAAATAAGGTAAAATTCAAATATCAAAATACCTATAAACTCCAGCATAAAACTGAATTAACAAACAGATAATTGTCTTACCCACTCGAGGCATTCTCATAGCACAACTAGGTTAATTTATAATTACCCGTGATGATTACTTGTCAGTTTTAATGTTAGTTGAACATACAACTTGTTTCATTACTATGTGGCTTGATTAGCGTTTTTATATACATGTTGCTGGGCAGTCTTGGCAGCCAAGTCTTGACTAAAAATATTATTTTAATTTGTCCAATTGGGTTTTAATAACGTCACAGTATAATTTAAAATAATTGCGCGCATAAATCCGTCTTATTTTATAAACTATCTACCAGTCAGCTGTCAGTTTGACATAATGGTACTGATATGACATAATTATGACAGTGACAGTATACTTGTCCTCCTTTTTTAACGGTTTATGTATCCAGTACACTTTTGACATTGATAGAATAGTCTACACCAGCGGTGCTTGTCATAATTTGACATTACGGTAGTTTACACCATTATCAATTGACGTACTTTTTATGAGCTGTAAAAACGCAATTCTCCAATAGATTTTGTATGGCAATGGCAACTTGTGACGTCACTTAAATAACAACTCAGTTGGCTATCTATTTATTGATTTCAAAGCAACTAAAAATCAAATTGTGGAAAATAAACCAAAATTGGGCTGAAGTTAAAAGGTTAATGATGGAAACTACCCAATTCACCACCACTGCCTCGGACGCATAATGTCCGGACTCTCTCTGCCCTAAACAATAGACGATCACCACTAATCAGCTCCGACATTCATAATACTTACACAGAGCCACTGAAGCAGACATCTGGTCGAGATCATAACGACGTTGTTGTTTACCGAGCCATATCTTAGTATATAACAATAAAAAATATTAATGTCCCGCGCAAATGTGCCGGGGGCCTAATCGTATTACGACCTACGGACCCTACGTCCCTGCAACCATTCACGGGTTATTATGCTTATTCGTTTTTATTTGAGGGTAGTCAGGGATTAATCTTGTCTTTGTTTTCGGTTACTTCCTTAAGATTTGAAAAAGGAACGGTTATTTTCAGGTGAAGGGTTGGAGATTATAACTATAAATCTTTTGGTGTATTTTGGGATTGCAAAGAGACGTGCAATGATTACGAGTTTTTTTTTTTAATCCTATAACTGTTATCGTGACTAAACATTTACTTTAAGCTCCGGTATCTTCTTTTCCCACTTTACAAACCGCGTACTCATAATGACACTTATTCAAAAGATTCGTTACGTTGAGTGGACCTATCGTATGACTATTCACCTACATTTACTAAATCATTCAGTCATCCGCGTACACACATTTAAACTTAACTTCAACAGTGACTTAATACCATGTTTATCGTAGTTCATCTCTGTAACAAACTCATAATTTTAGTACGTTGACCTAACAGCTTAATTTCTTCACCTCACCAATAAAGACGACTATAAATCACGCATTTGATTATTTAATCTTAGGAAATCCACACATTTGGTTATATGCATCAATGTAATCTCGCTTTAAAGAGACTTTTATTATGTAATTGGAAGTTAATAAGCCGATGGTCCATGATGTTAAGTGCTCATCGTCGCCTATAGACATCTTTAAAATGACAAATCTCGTAGATTCGTTGAAATCTCGGAATTGAAGATATCTTATGGGCCTGAAATTACACTATGAACGGGACATAGCGAAGCTGCTTTGAAACAGTATTAATTCCTGCCACAAAGCAGGAATTCCTCCTGAAGACTTCCAGTTGAATCCTACTTTTGTGGAGAATAAAATATCAAAAACACAAAATTTGTTAAATTCTATGAGATTTAATGCGAGAGGATAAGGGAACTAATATCAAGGTCTATGTCTAATCTCCAATAAAATTACGGTTTTTCTTCAAACAGTTTTATTAAAAAACACTCAAAGGAGAATTCAAATCGAACGCGAAGTCATGTTAATGTTAAAATACAGCTTTTTAGATATTTTTAGGACATTAAATAAGCATTTTACTTAAATGTACTGACTGTATCACGGTGTACCGTCGTTACAAATGTCCATGTTTGGTCACAGAATTCTACAAATTAAGAACAAAAAAGCGTATTTCTATCCACATTATGACAGAAGAGTGTTTACTGCGATTTCCGCGATAAACACAAATCTTAATAAGCCTTTACTTCATAGTTTCATCGAAATACACATAATAGCTTTGTTGGGTTGGTGTAAGAATTTAACACATACCTGCTAATAGACTGAATACAAAGCTTTTGCGGTGAAGTGATGAAACTATCGGTTAATACAGACCCGGCTAACAGTTAATTAAGGGTTTTAAGTGGTTGTCAAATACATAAAATAATAATGAATGCATCTGGGTGTCAAGTTATTGTGTTAGATGGTAATAATGCTATTTCATAGAGTTAAGTAAAAAAGAATAAATAAGTAATTAATTGGATGGAATATTTCGTAGTTTACCGAAGGCGTAGATGTCAAAGGGGATTAGCTACCAGGGACGATAGATTTTTTTTTCAATTGATAATATGGTAGTTCGGCTGGGTTAATACTTACTACACGAATGATGACCATATGTTTTTAAAAAAATTAATAGACTATTATTTCTAATACATTCATCTGTTTCAAGACTAAAAAATGTGGTACCGATTTTTTTTTCTAAATAACATAGGTAATTAGGTGTCTCAAAAATATATTAAGTATCTTCAAAAACGCCCTACCTAGAATCGAGCCACTCTGAATCTTTATTATTATTGACAAAACGAAATAAGCGAAAATAACCGAGTTAAATGTAGCAAACGTTTTTCTATTACATTAAACCTTTTTTTGATGGCAACATTTAGTATAAAAGCACAGGTATTTTGGGCGTTAGAGGGGAATAAAATAGATTTATGACGCATTAAAAACAATAATAAGAGATTATGACGACATTTTGGAGAAACAAAGGTATAACGGGGAGGAAAAAGAGAATTTAGGCTTCATTATAGAAGAAAAACATGAACCAGACAGATCATGTGATTCTTTACTTTCTTAGCAGCTATATAAAGAGACAAATACTTTGGTAACCCAGGTCCAAGGCATCGTTAGTAGTAGTTAAACCCATATGACCTTATATCTACCAGACATAAGGCACAACAATAATATTGTTGCTCATAAGGTTGACGAAAAATCAACTCAACATTCTAACATGTACCTTTCTTCCTTCCAGACGCATGCGGCCTGTCAGACGTGCCACACATAGAGAGTCTGCAGGAGAAGTCCCAGTGCGCCCTCGAGGAGTACTGCAGGAGTCAGTACCCCAACCAGCCCACCAGGTTCGGCAAGCTGCTTCTGCGACTGCCCTCCCTTCGGACAGTCAGCTCACAAGTCATAGAACAACTCTTCTTCGTCCGACTCGTCGGCAAGACGCCCATAGAGACCCTCATCAGGGACATGCTACTCTCCGGGAGCTCCTTCTCGTGGCCCTATATGGCGACCATGTGACATACGATGTGGAGGCAGCTGGCAGCGGCATGATCCACGCCTTACGGCTTCCCGCCGTACCTGCCGAGCCAGCGGTTCGACCCTTTCCAAAGGTACCAGCGCGAAGCCCAGCCTGAGGACGCCGTGACCTCCTCGAGCGAATTCCACGAAACAGAAGCGAGCGAAGAGTACTTCGGGTCGCGAACCAGCAGGGACAGCGAGAGAGCCGACCCGGCATTCGATCCCATATCAGCTTTCTACGCTCCGAAGTCCAACGAAGAGTTTGAAACGACTTCGGAGACACAGAAAAACGCGCAAAAATCCCTGATGATAGACAATTTGTTGAACATACGCCAAGAGTGTAGTATACCGGATATGAAGTAACGTTGTTCAGTGGGTACGTAGTGTATTAGTTCAAGTTTTTTTGTTCCTCTGTAAAAATAGTTTACTATTTAATATTGTAAATAAAAAATGTTTTTATTATTGTAAATTGATAGTTAAGAGTTTTCTACGATGATGGATAGATTTTCTTTTTAATATTTTTTTTCTGATTCTTCTTTTGTAGGAATTGTATAAAAAGCAATTTTTGGATTAATAACGCAATAAAATGTACATCGGTCGTGCAATGTTGGTGTGTAGTTATATGTATAGAGATAGATAAAGTTTTTCGAAGATTGTGAAGTCTTTTATACGGCTAAGTAGGATCGCAAACTATACAATTTCGGTATAAGCTGATCTTCCATGGTACAGAGAGCTTGTGCAATACGAGGTCAGCTTATACTGGAAATCTTGGTAATGTCGACAGTGTACGAAGCGTCTGTAAAGTTTTTAAACTGGGAGTGGACATCGAAGTCATATCAAAGGAATAAAGTAGTGTTTAACATATTAAAACTAATTTATTTTCGTCGGTAAACATTCCCAGTTTAAAATCACAAATGAGAAGATGTATACCTACAAACTACGGTAGGACGAGGTTCTTTTTATTATATTTTCGACTGGTGCTGTAATAACTCAAATATTTACGTATTTCTACGTATTTTTCTTATTTACTGATTCCGTAAAGCATTTATAGGTATGTATCGTTCCTTTAAAAACAATATTTATAATTTTTAGAAAAAATGTAAAACATGTTTGAGTAAAAATGTTTTTGTTCTTTTACTTATGTGTGTCTATGTATAAACAATAGTGAGAAATACAAATTATATAAGAATAGTAACTATGCAGATTTTTTTATTTATAATTATAATTATCATTAGCGCAACGATTTTTTTTTATTAAAATATATCTATTATAATTTTTTCATATGACCATAGTCATTTTAGATATTTTTAAATTTGTAATTATTGCAAATTGTGGAATTGTCATGGTAATCTAATAAGTTTGAAAACTAGAACTTTTGCTTGTAACGTAGCAACAATTAAATTAACCTATCACTGTTTCGCTCATCGGTAAATGTCAATTTATACATAAATATATAAATGTACCATTTTTTAAAATAAAATAAATTTCTTTTACAAACAAAATAAACAAAGAAACAAAATGTAACATTACAAGCAAATGTTTACACATCGAGCAATTGTTTAATTTACAACAAAATAAATAAAAATGTAAACATTTAGTAAATGAGAAGCAATGTATTTATTCGCAATAATATGTACAGTAAACGGTTGTAAAATATGTCGGTGTGTGTATGAGATTGTATGGAGTTGTATAAAAAATTAAATATTAATGAGGAATAAAAGATGTCTCTCTGGATTTTGAAATATTTTGTTTTATTAAAATATTTATTTTTATTTTATAAATAAAACTCAGATCGAAATATAATGGTATAAAAGTGTAGACGATTTCGTATTTACGATCATAATTACCTACTCATTAATTATTCTCTACCCACACTTAGATTAACACAATAAAACATAATAATTTGCAAGTCACATCACATAACATAAACCTACACTAAATAAACCTAAAAGCTAAAAGAAAGAAGGTAAGTATCGCAAATTCATCAAAAATCACAACACTATCAACTTACACAGTAACATCACTATAATTACCAACTACCCTCCCCTCGACGAAATCAAAAGTCAAAATCAAATCGCCACACACGGAAGCGGTGATTTACACTAATCACCCAATTATAACAAACAGGAGTCTATCCGGTGTCGTGTCAACGTAGGAAATACAGAAAACCAACTCTAAACAAAATATAGGAAGTTAAGTGGCACAAATTCGATACGTGACATTTTTTATCAATTAGCCTTATTCTGTTGGATCAGAGTAAATACAATTTTGTTAAAATAAATATATAAACGATTACATATATTTCTTTTGATGAATTAAAGTCATATTCAGCAGGATTGGTGCAGTGATTGAGCACGTAAAAAGTTTAAAGCCTTAGAGGTGTTTGTTGCAATTCAAGTTGTTTGTGTGTACATCTTTGAAGGGAGATACAGAAGATTCTAGTGTAGGTAAACATCTTAAAAATATTTAAATTTGACACGACTACCACCATTTCAAACAGTAGCATTTTGAATATCATTCACCTAATGATGTTTCGTTCATGTGTTAGGTTACACTTACACTACACAACCAATATGACAGCATATAACGAGATCATAAATAAATAATCTTAGCAGGCCCTTTCAAGACCATTATTTTCTTTTAACTGCTAAAGATTTTATTTGTTTGTTAAAATGATTGAAGAACTAATCTCAAAATATTTTTGTGTCGTTTAGCCCATTTATCGAGGAAGACTATTGGCTTTATATACCTACAGGAACAGAGCACTGTCCATAAACGCGGGGGACAGTTAATTTGTATATAAATAAGCTCCTGGTGTATTCTGGTGTTCAGTGAACCTTCTGTCCTATACATCAGTGCTGGTTGTCACCGTGTGAAACTATAAGTGCGCGTGAGAGTGGCCGTCGTATACGCCGGCGCAGGTGGGCAGCGCACGCGATACTACTGTTTACGTGGGAATATACACTTGTAAGCAATTAGCTTGACGCTGATTGGTGCTATTCATTTGTGGAAAGTGAAATTGGGTCTGTAACCGGTCGGTTGCAGTTTTTTAAATATCAATGGGTTGGAGGTAAGATTTTATTTTATAAAGAAAAATATATCATGCTAAAATATACAACAGTCTACCTGAACTCTTGCAATCATTGGTAGGATAGGAAAGTGCCCAGCTCAATGATTAAGAGTAAAGCTCTACCCAAGCGGAGACTGGAGATGAGTCCTACACCAGTACAAGGTACAACCAATCAGCTTGCGTCATTTTGACAGCTTGGCGCTGACTTCAGCTCAATACAGTGTGTGCGTTTCGACCGCGCGGCCACGGCGTGATATTAAAAAAAAACCATGCCAAGATTATGTAAAAATTTGTCAAAGTTGATTCCCAAAGCCATAAATTTGTCAAAGTTATGGTCAAAAAGTTATAAGGGTTTGAACGTGGCCGCGCCATCGAAACGCGGAGAACCGCGCGGCCACGGAGATCTCTAAAACTAAACATTGCAGAGGTTTATGTTTCAGGAGCTGTAAGAGTAAAACCTCATGGCCGCGCCATTGAAACGGTGAAGAACACGTTATCGCCGATATCTCGCTGAAAAAGCATCGCAGAGGTCTGAGGTTTTTTGTAAAACCTACATTTGAATTTGTCAAATAGTGTAAAAATGCACAAATAAATCCTAGGTTAATATTTCAGGAGCTGTAGTACAGTATCGCGTAGAAATATGTCGTGATTATCTACCGAAGAAAGTAAGAGTAAAGCGAGTTTTTTATTGTAAACAACACCTATTAATATATAAAACTACCGATACCAGGCAAAATGTTTTTTTTTATCAGTTTTTATAACTTTAGATACGTCTTGAATATTTTAATAGGGTGCCCATTGCTTTTTGTTTACAGAATACTTTCCACCTATCGTTTTAGAAATCACTAACTGTTCCTCGCAGTTTCACCCGATTAACTCAAAATTATAATGAATACTATGCAGTAGTTTTTTGAGTTTATCCCGGAAAAACAAACAGACCGACGTGTGTAACTTTGTTATAATATATACATGTCTTAGTTTAAGTAAATAATCTGTGATTTTTGACTTTGAAAGCAATACTTACTATGTCTTAGTATAAGTAAATAATGTGATTTATATGATTTAAAAAGGAATAAACATATGTTTTTTGTATGTTATCGTTTGATTAATTTAATTTAGAATTCTTGAGCTATAATTTCAAAAACGGTAGGTGGAAAGTTTTCTGTAAACAAAAAGCCATGGTCACCCTATCAAAATATTCAAAACGTACTGAAAGTTACAAATAACGAAAAAAATAATCATTTTGCCTGGTATCGGTAGTTTTATATATTAATAGGTGTTGTTTACAATAAAAAACTCGCTTTACTCTTACTTTCTTCGGTAGATAATCACGACATATTTCTACGCGATACTGTACTACAGCTCCTGAAATATTAACCTAGGATTTTTTTGTGCATTTTTACACTATTTGACAAATTCAAATCTAGGTTTTACAAAAAACCTCATACCTCTGCGATGCTTTTTCAGCGAGATATCGGCGATAACGTGTTCTTCAACGTTTCAATGGCGCGGCCATGGTGTTTTAGTCTAAAAGCTCCTAAAATATTAACCTAGGACTTTTTTGTGCATTTTTACACTATTTGACCAATTCAAATCTAGGTTTTACAAAAAACTTCAGACCTCTGCGTTGGTTTTCCAGCGAGATATCGGCGATAACGTGTTTTTTCACCGGTTCGATGGCGCGGCCACGTTCAAACCGTTATAACTTTTTGACCATAACTTTGACAAATTTATGGCTTTGGGAATCAACTTTGACTAATTTTTACATAATCTTGGCATGGTTTTTTTTTAATATGACGCTGTGGCCGCGCGTTTGAAACGCACACCGCTGACTTTAGTATCGCAGTTCAGTGCCATATAGACTATATTATGTGTGTATAATATGTATATAGCTAATGATTTCATCAAAGTAGAACCTACTAAAGGTATGAAAAAGGGGCTAGGGGTATGAGGCAATGTGGAAGCTGTTAAGTAGTAGTTAGTACATGCACCAGCACAGAAAGCTTCAAGGTAATTTTTATTGCGAATTTTTAACTTTATCACTAAAGCCTTAGGTTGAAGATTGATTGGGAGAATTAGCTAAACGTGTCGGTGCCTGTACCTATTTAATAATATTAAATAATACAATGTACCCCACAACAATTAATACATAATTACAACAATATCCAATTCTCATAGCTTACAAATCACGCTCCACGGAAGTCAGTACCGCGACACACCACATTATTATGAACAGCCCTTTCCTCACACCTGTTCCAGGGCGATTGCGGGAATGTCGCGCTAAATCATAGTAGAACTCCCACGCTTTTGTGTTTACTGATTTAGTTACATGTACATGCGGTTTTTACCCAAACTGAGAATGATATTGTCTTCCAAGTGAGGCTGGGAGCAATTTTTGTATTTGACGTTTTCATCAAAAGCTTTCTTACTAGGGTAATGTGAAAAATACCTAATTTAAACCTTTGAGCACACGTGATTCGAGACACAATAGAAACACCATAGCAGCGCGCCAGCCGGCTGTCGCTTGGTCGTTGAAAGATTTATTTAATCTTAGTTGTCATTGCCAATCGTCATCATCATCCAGTTATAGACTTATTTAGATTACTCCAAATTATACAGAGCGTTTCTCTCAAATACATATATCACTACATTTAAGGCTTTAAGGCAGACCGCATACTAGGCATACACTTGTCACTTGTATGTCTTGATCTATAATAATTTATTGGACCCCAGTTAGAGTGACAATCCTTAGCTGAGGAAAAGCTAAGGGCTTCTGGCCAGGTCTTGTCATCTTATAAAAAAAAACGGTCGTTTTGAATTTTCTAGAGCTCTGTTTTTTTTTGGTGAGTGGGAAATCATCCAATGACTGCTCCCGTCCTGGGTGCGGCGGGAGGGCGTGTCAGACTCTTACTGACTAAAACCCACTCATGTTCCTTCGATTGCCCTTTATGTTCCAGGGTCACGGTAACTATTATAAACATTCCGCAACCCAGCCAGGCGTTGAACACTAACGCGCCGTCGCGGTCCTGGTCCTAGCCGGGCGGCGAGCTACCCATCGCTCGCCATCCGCAGAACCGCGCCTACGGTGGCCGGTAGTCGTCTTGCGACTCTCGACGTCTTCGCCTGGGAGAGCTCTGTACTTGAATAATCTGCTCTCCATTCTAAAAAGGTCAAGTACCGCAGAGCACTGACTGCACATTCCACAAGCACCTATGAAGCAACGAACAACAATAAAATCATCTAAATAATTTACAAGATCACATAAACTTTTTTTTTTTTTTTTTGGTGAGTGGGAAATCATCCAATGACTGCTCCCGTCCTGGGTGCGACGGGAGGGCGTGTCAGACTCTTACTGACTAAAACCCACTCATGTTCCTTCGATTGCCCTTTATGTTCCAGGGTCACGGTAACCACTATAAACATTCCGCAACCCCGGCAGGCGTTGGCCCTGTTGGGCCCCTTCCTGTGCTGACTCCTTCTCTTTGAGGCGCGCGTGGAACACTAACGCGCCGTCTACGCGGTCCTGGTCCTAGCTGGGCGGCGAGCTACCCATCGCTCGCCATCCGCAGAACCGCGCCTACGGTGGCCGGTAGTCGTCTTGCGACTCTCGACGTCTTCGCCTGGGTAGATCACATAAACTTCATACACATACAATTTATTTTTATTTTGTCACTGCGGGTAGTCTGTTCAATCACGCAACTGACATACAGCCCACACATTATGACGCGACCAACTTTTTTAATACTAGAGCTGCGATACAAATCACTAGAGGTGAGCCTTTTCATTTTAAATACATGTTTTTTTTCTGTAAATTAAATGGCTTGGTGATTTGTAAAACAAGGTTGTTTATTATGTGTCTGTTTTGTTTATGGTGTGTATGTTCAATGTGTTAGGGATATTATGTTGGTACTCTGCAGGAGGTTTTGGTTTTTGAAGTTATGAAGGTTAAGTGATGAGTGTTGGATGCGTTTAACTAATTGGGTTATGGCTAATTTTAATAAGTTAAAGCTCCAAAACAGTTCCTTCCAGTTCATTTGATCTATAATAAAACTAATATATTTTCTAGGTAGTTCATTGCTCGTAGCGTTAAGAATTTTACGACACACTAAAAATCCTTCGAACACACGTAATTTGAGACACAATAGATAGACAATAGCAGCCCGACAGCCAGCTGTCGGTTGGTCGTCCAGAGGTAAAGGCGGTTTTTTACTTCCTGTCGTATTGCACGTATCCCTCACTGGCATTGAAAAAAGTATTAAGATTAGGACAATATCACCTTTACTTTAACTTCTAAACTAATATAACACCTCAAACTAACAATTCCACGCTACGTGACAAATGAAAGTGACATTTGACACAGCGTGACAGTGAACCTTTGAAGCAAAAAGTAATTGACAAAAAGTATCAAGTCATCAAGATCTACCGTTCAGACAGGTGCATGACAATATACAATATCAGTGCGTAAGGTCAAATGTCACCAACTGTCGGTCACGCGAGAGGACGGACAACGGAAAGTATGTTACTGGAAGTGGTGTTAGAATGTTATGCCTTGACATAGACAAAATTAAGTATTTGAAATTAATAATTCCTTAAAAGTATATAATGAATATTTACATTGTACTATATCTATGTATTATATAGTAAAGACTAAGGAGGAGACGGGAGACAAGTAAAACCAATCGAGACTAAAAAAAAACCATGTTATATTACGCAACTTTAAGGCCCGTATTAATAGACGTCACTTAACTCCGAGACACTCTTAAGTCTCTTGCTGTCCTTGTCATTCTAAAGGGAAAAAATAAGGACAGCAATAAACTTGAGAGCGTCTCAGAATTGAGTGACGTCTATTAATACGGCCCTAAATTTGAAATTCATGGTGAAAGAAACCATCTCATCTTAACTTTACGTCCTTACTGATACAAATTCGGTGAGCCGAGGTCGTTCGTTGAAAATTTTCACTTTACTAATTGGCAATTCCAGTGTTCTTTTACGATCTCCGGGCAGTGAGATTCGCAGCGCAGCTAACGGCAACTGTATACGTGTAACAGAAGAATGGGTACGCCACACGTCTTGGGGGAGACCAAGCAAGGCAGGCTGAAAATCATGATGAAAATTCTTAATCAACAAACTGCTTCATGCCAGTATATAATTAAAACAAATCTGCCTACAGAACCACTAACCAATAACAAACAAAATACATGCAAAAATAACAGGAAAACTGTCACAAAACTGATTGTCCTTATAACTGTACCTACATTCAGACATTTTAGTACATTTTACTATTCTAACTGTTACAAACACCGTACTTTGGAGTTAATTTCAATACTGATTTAATCTTCTAGAATTCTAAGTCTGCTTGAACGTTAAATCAATTGTTTCACAATTATAATGGAATTAGGCAACCATTTACGTCACCTTAAATATAATATACTGAAATTGTCCTCATGCCGTCCTTCTTCAGTGCTTTCAGCGGGTTTCAGGGAGGCGGGGGGCGTGTCAAAGGTCGCCCAATGAGGTCACAGGTCGCGACCCCCGACCTCCAGGGCGACCCGCGAGTTCGCGCACACTCCTTCGTGGAAAACGATTGATTCGTGGCTAAATTGACGCCCCTGTGTTCTACGTACGTATAGGTAAGCCGGATATTTCTGCGCAGCTGTAGGTAATGCCGCTAAAAGGCTTTAGATAATATCGTTTCCTTAAAGACGAATAAGCTTGTTTTTAACCGACTTCAAAAAGGAGGAGGTTCTCAATTCGTCTGTTTTTTTTTTGTATGTTTGTTACGCGATATCTCCGTCAATTGTAAACGGATTTTGATGGTTCTTTTTTGTTTGATAAATCATGATTCAGGGGTGGTCCCATATAAATTTTGTGGCGATCGGTTCAGTGCTTCTCGAAAAATTCACCAAGAACAAAAAAATATTGACGAAATTTTCATAGACGATGTGTGCTTTGTCTTCAAGTTTCTATTTTCGTTTTATAAGATTGTTAGTAGTTTTATTTTGAAAATAAATTACTTTGAAAGATACTATACACAGTCAAACATTGGGAGTCGACACTAAAAAGTAAAAAATAAAAAACTTTTTTCAAAAAAATAATAACCGCCTTCAAAAACTAAAAACCCAAAAATAACTAAAATTTCGGAAGTCGGTGGCTTCTCTTCTGCCTTCTTTTTGAAAAAAGTTTTTTATTATTTATCTGGTATATTTGATAAAAAGTCTAGAAACGACTTCAACTCACTTATTTTATTTCTGCTTCTTGACTTCCTGACAAAATCGCTAATAAAGGATCGTTGATGTCCTTAGTAAGTAGAACTATATACATTTCATTCAATTAAAATACATCTCTTATAGTTTAAAAATCTCACTTTCATCTGAAGGCGATTTTGTATACGTAAACTTTAATATTTCCATCCACAGGCCACAGATATGGCAGCCATCTTGAATCTCCCGTCACTGCCAGTCGCTCCAGGCTACAGAAGGACAGCTGATCTGACACAGTGATCCGGTGTCACCGGTGTGACAGGATGATTCTGTTGTAGTGTATACCCGTCGTCACGACACGGTGTTATAGTTGGAAAACGGTCAAGCATTTTTGAGATCGGTGAGTTGCAGTTCGATTGAATCTGCTCTAGAATCGGGTAGTTATTTCTGTGAGTGGCAGTGCCATTTTGAAACCTGGTTAAATCGAAGATATTGTAGGGGATCACATAAATTCTGTGTTGACTTTTAAAGCTTTTACATACCATAATATCTAATAACAGAACTAGTTCTCTCCTACCGTTACATCCGCGTGTTTAAAACTGTACCCGTATTAATGGTGTATAACCTGCCTCGACAAAGGGGTTACCCAAAACAAAAAGAACTTTAATTCCATACCAGCAGTTTCTCAGATTAGCGTATTCAACCAAACAAACTCTTCAGCTTTATGATCTTAGTATATAGATTCACCGCCGCAATACTGAGATTTCGCAGATGCGTTGCCCTCTTATAGACAAAAATGATATCTCGTGTACCTATACACCGGCACCCATACTCTTCAAACTGAAACACAGTCCCTCTGTTTTGTGCACAATGGTAGCACTTCCACAAAGAACTCTTTTACTCGTACTCATACCATGATGTGTAGGATTCTGCAACCGTTCTCCGACAGTCGTTTCTCCTTTGGACTTTTCACCGACAGGACGTTTCGTTTTTGAGAGATTCGTCGATGGAACGTTTCACCTATGGATGTTTCGCCGACAGAATGGTTCGCCTTTGTTAGTTTCGACGACAGGACTTTTCAACTATGGAATATTCGCCGCCAGATCGTTTTGTCTACGATTGTTTCGACATGGCTTTTTCACTATTAAACTACAAAGCCACCAAAAAGCTACAAGCTTGCTACAAAGACATGAAGAAAGAAAATGTTTTAATGGAAGACCGATGAATGGTATTTATCTATTACCCATCCATATTCGTTTATTTTGT
This sequence comes from Athetis lepigone, assembly GCA_033675125.1. NCBI lineage: Eukaryota > Metazoa > Arthropoda > Insecta > Lepidoptera > Noctuidae > Athetis > Athetis lepigone. The sequence continues at coordinate 5,682,708 of CM066243.1, forward strand.
TATTGCAAACATTGGGGAAATAATAAAACAAAAGATTAATGAAACGTATTTATTTATATTATAGAATAAAATCCGTTGAACCTATGTCTAAGCGAAAGCGTGGATGTACAGATTATTACAAGAAAAGGATTGAGACACATTTATCTGAAAAGAATCAGATGGACTTAAAATCATATTTAAATGGATGGGCACATATTTGTCACCTAATGAAATAATTTTATATTATTTAAACCTAGGTATACTTAACTACTTATAATAAAACTGTAAATTGAAGATATTTTTTTTAATCACATTGTAATCCACACTTTATAGTATAAATAAATACGTTTCAATAATCTTTTGTTTTATTATTTCCCCAATGTTTGCAATATCAAAACAAACGAATATGGATAGGTAATAGATAAATACCATTCATTAAAAGTAAAGGCGGTCTTCCATTAAAACATTTTCTTTCTTCATGTCTTTGTAGCAAGCTTGTAGCTTTTTGGTGGCTTTGTAGTTTAATAGTGAAAAAGCCATGTCGAAACAATCGTAGACAAAACGATCTGACGGCGAATATTCCATAGTTGAAAAGTCCTGTCGTCGAAACTAACAAAGGCGAACCATTCTGTCGGCGAAACATCCATAGGTGAAACGTTCCATCGACGAATCTCTCAAAAACGAAACGTCCTGTCGGTGAAAAGTCCAAAGGAGAAACGACTGTCGGAGAACGGTTGCAGAATCGATGTGGATTCTGCAACCGTTCTCCGACAGTCGTTTCTCCTTTGGACTTTTCACCTCTCGTACCACCACTCGTACTCATACCATGATGTGTAGTCGTAATAGGATGAATGCTGAGTAACATTGATTGATTAGCCTTAACAAGTAAATAGATTTTCGCAGTAGAACTTCACCGACCACAACGAGTTCCAGATCAAAATGATTTACTGATAGCTCCAGTTGCCTAGCATCCTTAACTTTGGCGACACTAAGTGTACGAACTGAGTGAATAGCGATCAGCGGAGCGTTGAGCGGAGCGTTGAGCGGAGCGTTGAGCGGAGCGTTGAGCGGAGCATGCAGCGTTGCGTGAAAGTTGTTCTCGCGCCTCTCGGCCGCCACTCAGGACACCTACGTGTTAATGCGTCTGTTTGATATGGACGCCGCACGCCCCACCCCGCTGGACGCTCGATTTGAGCGGGCACTCAGGCGCTAGGCTGGGGCTATAAGACAGCGATTACCGATGCGACTGGAAGAGCGAAACGAAAGGAACATGGTATGGTTAAATGATAAGCGGAAAGTCGGTGTATATTCGGCGATGACGTGGCAAAATTACACATGGTTCAAAATTAATTAGCAACAGCGATTTATTTGCTTCAATTAAGCTGAAAACGTTGATGTTTGCCGATGCCGTAATTACAGTAGTGTTGTTTCTATCGCAAAAAGATCGCTAGTAATATTTGATACGCGGTGCAGCCATACATATACGTGAGCTTTCATTTATTTTGTTACAATCGTTCTTTTGTCGCAGATCACGTCGCGGCCTAATGTAGCCTTACCCTGACCTATCTATCGGAACTCCAAATTCTCATAAAACAATGCATCAATCACCTCATCTACCATACCCGACAAACACACAATACCTAACTAAGAACAGTTAACGGTTACCCAAACAGTATAATGTGGAAATCAAAAATATTGTTTTCTCCAACCATTGTGAGGTGTGGAGATAGGAGCGATAAGACAGACAGACAGACAGATATCTGGTAAACGTGGTGCTTGTACACCTAGATGATTGGGAATAGAGGTGGCGTGGAGTCGGCGTTTGTTTGTTTAGTCGTTTTAGAAGGGTTTTTTGCTTTTGTGTGCATCTTTTATCCTTATTTTTTTATTTATTTGGTATCTAGTTTTAATTACATACTATTCCATTTCTGATTTGGAAAACTTAAAATCATTTTAGGTTTCATTCTTTTAAAAAAACGTTATCTATTAAGTAAATTGTATCACAATATTGATAAAGGGCTCTTTATATATAAGAGAAGGCACGAGCATTGGTCACTACTCTTGCTTAAAGCGGATTGGTAATTTCAAACATATTTTCATTATAAGTGCCAGTTTTCTCAAGATCTTTTCTATCACCGATGTCAATAATGTTTAGGTAAACTTAGAAAGCACATACGGCTTTAGGAAGTCACAATGATGTTTGCTCCTCATGAATGTCAATTATCAGTAATTAATCAAAAATCAACGATTGGGAAGTGGACGTCGCGGTAGTTCACATTACTAAAGAAAGATATTTAACGTCAAAATTCTATAGTAGCGAAATCATAATTATTGAGCTCAGCATAAATTACCGAAGATGGGCGACGATCACGACACTTCTTGAATGAGTAACAACGAAAACATACACACAACATACTAAGTCGACTCCACTCATTCCTCATTCCCTATCCCGGCCTAATCGTGCGGGTGGTCGAGCTTGATTGTGATTGACAACACAACGTCACACCAGCATTCGACCCAACTACACTACAACACCGCATGTTTCACCATACATTACCGCTCCAACATAACGAAAAGTCTTTCACAGTAATACATAGCGGGGAATGGATGTCATGAGCACGGTTTTGGTAGGTTAATAAATGGGTGTTTAGATTCAAATGTGCCTTTTGAATGTTGGTTTCTTCAAAGTGTCGGCTAGTAATGCGTAGCCTGACAGGTCAGAGACTAAAAAGTTTTCTAGTGAGTGCCTCACTTATAGAAAAAGGTATGTTGGTATGTTTTGTGCCGCGGGTATAGGAGATAATGTATAGGGAGTATTGGACTGGAGGACGAGGTAGTGTGGAAAATCAACTCAAATCATATTACACTTCTGATGTAAAGCCATTTTTATATAAATATGTTTCGAGAAACGACAACGTGACTAACGACACGTACTGGCTCAGTGATTAAGCGATTGACTGCTGCGCTGCGTATCACGGGTTCAATTTCATCACTGAACAAATTTTATATGGCGTACAGGTCTATGTTTCGAGTCTGATTGTTAGTTTAAGTGAGTTTATATGTTTCTAAAAGCAACCACGTCACAAGAAAAAAAACCTAATTTGTCGACGCTTTGCTTTTTAAAAACTGAAAGAAAAACGGAAGAAAGTAATACTAAAGACCACATAATTTCTCCCTCACAGGCGAAAAAATCCCGCAAAAACAATAAACACTTAGGAAAAAACAATAAAACAGTTAATCCGGAGCACTATCGATGGTGACAATTTATAGAGAGGCTCTCCCGCCCTACGCCGCCCTACGCCGCCCGCCCTGGACGGTTTAGTGCGACGCACGACCCTAATGAAATTGACGACTTGCGGTATACATGAGAATACGATCCGGAGATTTCGTCTGGAGATAAATGAAGATAGTAAGTGGTTTTAACATTTTTAGTTTGTATTGTTTTGGAACATTTTATTATTTAATACTGCACACAAAGTGCGCTAAACCCAGAAATGATCTTTTTTATTTTGATGAGTTAACTAAAAAAAGTCATTGTCAAGGAGGTCACTATTAGATATTATAATATAATCAAATAAAAAAAAACTGTCTGTGGTTTGCCTAATTTATTTTAAACCGACTATACAAAGAATGACATCTCTGTAGCGTAATTCGATTTTTTAAAATTCTACTTCGATTAAATACCTCTTTCTTACCTTTAACTAAACATCTTCATAACAAGTACCTAAAACAAAAGAATTTCCAGATTGAATGCTTCGCATGAAGCAATAACTTAGTACCGACAGTTCAAGCCCTGGGGCAGTCACATACGAGAGCCACCGGTTTACGTAATACCATATTTATGAGACTTGTCCGGACAAGTAAAGCTTGGGTATTACAACTTTATTCTAGCTAGCGGAGACACTTAAGATAAGTAAACTTTGCTCGGAAAGTGAGTGCGCTGAATGTTGCTGTCGCTGTCAAACTACGATGAAAAAAAGAGACGAAGAATTGCTGAATACATAATACATGCTATGACATTTATTTATCTCAGCCTTACGTTTTGGTTTATTTTGTATAAAAAATCAGTTTAGATAAAGCTTATTTTATTTTTATGAATAACAAAATCTAGGACTGATGGACAAACAAACAGAGATACAAACAATGTTCGAATGTTACTAATACAATCCTGACCTTTTGAGTGCGAAATCTTTACACAAAAGAAAAGATTTTCAGAAAAGAATGTTATATATCTCGGCTTTCCTATCCCATGTATAGCAGACCACATTCACAAGAATTGGCGCGGACGTGTAAAAACAAACGTCGCGTCCCTTGTCCGCTTATCCGCACTTTTTGCGGACATCCGTGACGTCATCCACTTAACGTTAAAATATATCCGCACTTTTTTAGAGCCGTAATAAGGAAAACCTGTTGGCTTGTGGCTTGCGTTACCACTTACTATAATGTGAGAGTGGAAGGTAAGATTATTACTTTACTTTTTTCTAGCTTAGGGGCTCTCAGCCTGTGGTTGAGAAGTACAAAAATGTGAAGCGGCAGAGATTTCAAACTTAAATGAGTGCTTATGTCTAGTGCCCTAATTATATAGTGATGACTTTGAAATTGTATTCTGACATTTATTGAAATATTTAGATTAATTACTAAGTGTTGTATGAGAGTTATTGTTATTATCTGTCTTTTTAGGGTTCCGTAGTTAACTAGGAACCCTTATAGTTTCGCCATGTCTGTCTGTCTGTCCGTCCGTCCTCGCTTAATCTCTGTGACCGTTAGCACTAGAAAGCTGAAATTTGGTACCAATATGTATATCAATCCCGCCGACAAAGTGGTAAAAAAAATTGGAAAAAAATGATTTATTAGGGTAGCCGCCCCCCTATATGTAAAGTGGGAAGTGATTTTTTTTTATTTCAACCCCTACGAGTGATATATTGTTGGATAGGTATTTAAAAATGAATAGGGGTTTACTAAGATCATTTTTTGATAATGTCAATAATTTCGGAAATAATTGCTCCAAAAGGAAAAATCAAAGCGTCCCCCCCCCCCTCTAACTTTTGACCCGTAGGTTTAAAAAATATGAAAAAAATCTGGAATGTAGAACTTTATAACGACTTTCTAGGAAAATTATTTTGAACTTGATAGAAAGAACAGATTTTGTACAAAAAAGACAAAAACGTCGTACAAAATAATTTCTATGTACTTAGTATGTCAACGTAACAAATAGTCTTTTTTAAAACTTATAAGTGGGAACACTTATTGTGACGGACGGGAAACTACGGAACCCTACATTGAGCGTGGCCCGACACGCTCTTGGCCGGTTTTTTTTAATTGATTTAATTTGACTTAATTGTATTCTAATGTGAATTCCAAATTATTATAAACTTAAAATTTCACATGCTGATCACCAGCAAATGGATGAGACTTACCTAAAATAAGACCATTTGATGTATTCTATTTTATGTGGAATAAATAAATCTGAATCTGAATTTGTAAAAGAAAAATCATTGTAAGCAAAGCTGGATTTCTCGGAACAGAGCGTGGTACACACTTGGTGAAAATTTTAGTTTTATAATTACGGTTTATGGTATAGCCGGCCGACGGACAGACAGACGTACAGATGGACCACAGGGGCTTAGTAACAGTCTCATTGCACAACCAAGGTACAACACCCTAAATACAAAAACTCATATCACCACATAAAATCGCCACACACCGGTACAAAACATCCGATTTTATCGCTTCGTTCGCGTCACTTCACACCTTAATAAAGAAGAAAATGGAACGTAAAAAGACGCAATTTCTAGAAAAAAAAAACAAAGAAAATCAAAGACCCCACTCAAAAACATCTGGTGTAGAAAAATAAAATTTACCTTTCACTTTGGCTAAATTCTGAATTCTGCGGTGAATTGAACCAATTTACATAGTCATAAATATATTTGATTCCCGACATTGCATTGTCTTGAGGTTTTCCGTGGGGTGGTTGGCACCCCTAGGGTTTTTTTACCCTTAAGATAAGACATGTCAAGTCTTGACAGATGTCGCTGATGTTCGTTGGGTAAAACAAGAGATTGTCAGTTGTAGAGTTGGGTTTGTAACTTTTCTTTCAGCGATAACAAGTTGGAAAATGTTGTTGGTTCGTTCGTCTAAGTATTTTTTTTTAATATACTTTTTCTTATATAGTGACGTGCTGGTCTCGTGGCTAAAACGTCTGTCAAGCATGCGGTTGGGAGTTCAAACCAGGGCAAGTAGTGACGTGAATTTTCAATTCTTTAAGTACTTTTTTTTAATTGTCTTATTTCAACTTAACCGATTTTACATCGTCAACTTATTATCTAGAATTTCAAATCGAACAACACCTTGATAACATCTTACTGTGACGTCACACAGTGGACATCCATAGGAGTTATTGATGGATGATAGGAAAACATTATGAATTATTTTATAAGCACAGTTACAGGATCTTCCCACACGTCAATATCAGATCGACACAAAACTATTATGTCTATCAATCCAAATATAAATTCTTTTACACAAAAGAATATACGAGAAACGGTCCTGAGCTAAGCATAGCATTATCACCCATGAACTCTAAGAAATAAGGACAAAAATCCCACGTAATTCGAGCTTAGAAGTCATTTCTCGTCACCACATTCCCATATTTGCTTAAACACAAAAAAAAAAACTTTTGTCAAGATACCGTCCGAAATCTTTTGATTAATGATATCAACCCGCCACCGCGCGCGGGGTCTTTTGGACCCCTAAGAAAACAAACGGCGAATAAAACGCATGTATCCTAATGATACGTGTAATGGCTCTAAATAATTGTTGTTAGAACCATTAGCGAAATAAACGGTTCTCTAAGAATGACCTGTTTGCTTTAGGATCGCCAGTTGGACAAATACGCTGTCGTGACATCATTAATTATTAGCTTTGTTAACCAATATTCGCACGGATTTTGTAGGCGGCCGTGTTACCGTTAGCACCCTTCCTTTTATAGTTATTAGTCGGAAATTATATTAGACTTTCTTTGAAATTCATATGAAATTATTAGGTGTCAACCCGTGGTATCGCTACACATCTTAAGTGACTATTAATTTCCGTAGGTTAAAGCGGAATGTTTTATGTCTAAAACCTTTCTTGATATACACTCAAATATTTGTTTTATTCAAGCCAATAGTTTCTGAGATTATCACGATCAACCAAACTCACAAGCTTTAGCTTAGCTTTATAAAATTAGTAAAGATGTATATGAAAACTATTATCATCTAAGAAGCTGACTCGGTTGCTGCTGGCGACTGCACAAATTGTGCAAATTTTATTGAAATCGGTTAAGTAGTTTAAAAGTCCATCGCGGACAAACAATGTGACGCGTAAATTATATATACATTAAGATATACTTGAGGCCTCAATCATTCAAATTACCATAAACAAAAGTGCAAACTGACGTCGATTAGTAGTTATGAAACACTTACACTTAAATGCATGCACCCTTCACTACCTTTTACAACTCACATAGGTCTAATGCATTCAGAAGTTACAGTCAACTAGCCTTGCACGCTTTACATCACTCCTCTAACTCACGAATAGAGGAAGATGGAGGGAACGTCGAGAAATGGATTGTATTGCAGTCTGAAGACCGACACGTGTTTGTAAGCACAGCCCTTGTTTAAAACCACCAAAACGACGAGAGTTGTCATCAAATACGCATCCTTGAGGGCGGGAATCAGTTTTAAAAGCCATTAGAGGACGAGGGGGACGGGGGTTGTAATTAGACTGCGTTAATATTTAACAAGTGCGACGCCACACAGATTAGCGTAATGCCGTCCCAGCTGCGTCCTCAGCCCGGACACCTCCTGTGACTCGAGCTTTTAAAAAAGCCACTCTGTCAACGGGATCGTCAAAAATTAATTACGTTATGTCCTGCTCTGTAAAAAGGACATTTCGAGCTAATGGATTTGCGATAACCTTCAGTAGCGAAACTCCAAAAGAACACAAAATACTTCCTTCGCAAAATATTTCTGCTTTTAGCAATGTTTTCATTCCATTACAAAAGATTCAAAGTTACACCTTACGAAAATATGGTAGCTAGCTAGCTAATTAATTCCCAAAAAGTAAGATACTAAGTTAAAACAGATTCGGGTAAAATCGGGCAAGTGTAATCCTTTCACCCTTTCTGTGCAATTAGAATTATAGGCAAGACGGGCCCAGCATCTGCGGGTTAACTAATGGCGAATGCATTATTAAAGCCGTCCGCGGCGCGAGGGTTGGGGACAGATTATGTTATTATAGATTTAGGTTCTGTTTAATATGCTGATGTGTTGATGGTGGGTATGCAAGTAGATGTTCGTATGCAACAGTTTTGTGCTTAGGAGAGCTCTTTTTCATAAGCTTTTACTGACAAAATGTTGTCGCATGGAGCTGTCGGGATTAAAGTCATCGTTTGAAAACACCTTGATAACAATTTTTTGCTGTTTTCTAAGGGTGATTAATAAATTAGTAAGATATGAAGTGGCAGACTTTATAACCTCAAAAAAAGAGTGCTGTTTTTTAAAAATCTGTTTGGGTAGGATTTTGAAGTTAATGCCTATATCTACAAAAATACATCATTTAACAATGTGTACGCATCCATAGTTTTTAGCTTAACGCATCTAAACGGATAGTCACTGAATTTTATAGTTGAAATTATTAATACCTTTCCCTACCAACTGGTTTCAAGGCACAATATACAAAAATTTGTCAAGTCATTCACCAGGACTTTCTCATCATTACTGACCGTCACCCTGCCATGAGAATCTTAGGACCAATCAGTCACAGTTCTACCCGGAACCAAGATTAGCATACGCAAAAATAACAATGGCTGCCTCAAGAAGTTAATGGGATGTCCCTTGTGAAGCACAAAAGGGTTAAACAAAGGCAAAGGTATAAAAAGCTATATTAATGCGATAGATGAATCATGCGGGGTCCGTTAGACCGGTCGTGGACATTCTAGTGTTAAGTCCATTAAGGCAACTTTTATATGTTTGTTTAAGTTATTATTTCATTCTTTGGTTTTGCTTCAAGATTTATTCTGTTACGCGCATTTGGATTGTTTTGAGGTGTGACATTTATCGTTATTTAAAAAAGTTAAGATTTACTTGTATGGGCTGTGGAATACGTGGGTATAGTACATACGTCATTAGATTCTTTGACCATTAAAAGGCCCCATCGTTGTCTCTGGACCCTATTTAAACCTTCGAACACACGTGATTCGAGACACAATAGCAGCGTGAAAGCCGGCTGTCGCTCGGTCGTCGAATGGCTAAATATTCTTTACTTAGCTCGTAATTCGGCTTAACTATTCTCTATCTCTGTCTTGCTTGTTGCTTGAGCGTGTGCTCGTCTCGTCTGTGATAGTAATATTGCTTATCTAAAGCATTTGCTAAGCAAAGATTACTTATCTTTGCCTTAGGCACGCCATATTTGTAGGGAAATTAGAGATTGATCGTAAGCTTATCTTAATTTATAATATGCCTCAGATTGATTTTTACAATTTATATTTATCATTACGTAATGGTCAACAGTCATCTAATACCTCAAAAGACAGACGTAAGTAAGTTTTTCTGTTACTATCAAAGTAAGTTAGCTAGCTACAATTTTCCAGTAAGTTGATCTATTATTAATTTCAGAAACTGCAAAACTTTACGGAACAAAAGTAACCAATACCCAATACAATAGAAACTAATCTCTATATTCAAACAAGTCGAGACGTATCAAGTATCATTATAATAAGCAATAAGAACTGTGAAGAACAACATTTTCCACCACCCAATCAGTACCTTTCCAAACTACCCAAAGCCAAACACGATACAGACCAAGTTATACTGGATGGGGAAGCAAATATAAAAAGAACGGCGTCATCAATGATTGTAGGAACACCTGGAGGTCTAAATATAATGGATGTTACAAAGATGGGGTTGCTACTTATTCTTAAAGGGCTATTTGTTTTCATCCGTCACTTCTCAGTAAAAACAAACAATGAATAAATACTGAGGACTTTTGTACTGTTTCCCATAGCTTCTATTGTGGCATTGTCACCTTTGTGCGGTATTGTAGACATTTTTTGTTACCTTTTGTGTGGCAACTGGAGTTGTGCGCTGATGCTACTGTTGGGTAATTAAGAGTCTACTATCTTTAGTATCTGTAACAGCAGCCGTTTTAGATGGTCAGTAATCCACTATATTATACTGTCTCTGTCTGTCCTGCGTGTAGCGCAGAAACAGCGGCGAAAAACCATGCCTGTATTTTTTAATACAGTTATGATATTAGTTACAGCTAAGTTGCACTAGAATGTTTGGCATATGGAAAGACATTAGAAAGGGGAATGCCCATCGCCCATACAAGAAAATGCCTGAAATAGACCACAATGAAATCTACGCCAAATTGTACTTCAAATCAAAGAAAACCCAAAGACAATTTCAATAATTATCTAAAACTAGGGAGAACTTAGTTTGAAATGTTTTTGCTTAGAGAGGTTATGTCTCAAGCCAAGCCAAGTCGTCGTGTTAAGCAGGTCCTATTTAAGTTATTGTTCGTAATTAGGTACCAAGCACAGATGGCATATCAAAATCCTTAACAAATGGCCTAAGTTGTCGTCAAATATCATAAAATACACACGTAACGTAACACAATCAAAACATCGAATTAAATATGTGATGAAAAAATTAAATGTCAAATCACAAGATATTGTCAAACTGCCAAGGCATCGGACATGTTTCATACTGCCTAGGTTACTTTCTCTGCCGTAGTTTTTTAAAATAATTTGATTCAGGTATATTGATAAGCATATTTAATTACTTAGATTATGAGATATAACAAAAGATGTTATTATTCCTGTTTAAAAAAAGCTTTTTACGGATCTCTGAGGATTGTTTATAAGACCACAGACTAAAAATGTAAATGAATGCATGTCATTGAAGTGTGCTAAGACGGAAATCAAATTAATTACAGAAATAATAATTTTATATATACCCCTAGTTAAACAATCTGGAAAATAAATTAACGAGTTATATTTTATTCTAAATAGAATTTACCGCTACTGGTAATTACTGTCCATTCCAGGCATTTTCTTGGCATTCCCCTTTTAAAAGAGTTTGGCAGTAGCTTCTACTTTCAAGCGGACTTTATTCACATCCCTGACTGAAACTTAAATCAAGTTTTATTTTCAAAGTAAGTAAATAAGGATTTCATCAAAATTTCATCAGAAAAGGAATTTAATAATGAGAAGTGTGTCTATTGCAAAAAATAAAAATATTCATATCACGAGTTTTACACACATGAAAATTGAAAAAATACACTAATTTATATTCATGAAATACACAAAATATTTACAGTAGTTGTTATAAACTCCCATAACAATTAGAAAACATATTCGAAATTCTCCAAATTTCTCTGACTGCGCGCGTCATACAAACGTCAATCAAAGAACACTGGGTGGCAGAGGTCACCGATCATCGTCTTCTACAAATATACCACCTTTCTACATAGCGAAACTAAATTAAAAACCAAGCTAAATTAGTCTTTATCCCGTAGGATCAAGATGAAACTTAACCTTACCAAACCGCAGCGTTACTTTTGTGAAGTTACTACGTTACATCTCCCTTTTTTGCTTCTAAACATTCATGTCATTCTCTAGAATAAACAAGTCGACACAAAAGGCTTAGTCACTATCCCTTTTTATTAATATCGGTGGCTGAATGAACACAAAGGGTTTTGTACTCATTATGCGTAATCGGAACAGCTCAGGTGTTATATTATAGCAATAATGGGCTTATAGATAATAGACCGCAAATGAAGGGATACAATTTCACGGGTGGTTTTTCGCTTTATATGTAGTTTGTTAAAATGGTCAGTTTGCAGAATGTAGGTTATTTACTTTGTTTTAAATAGTTGCGTGTATGTGTGGTGGTTATAATTTTATACAATTACTTGTTGCAAGTGTTATAGAAAAAAGTCATTGGCCGTCACCGTATTTGTATGCCTAAGTTGAAAAATCTTACTATTTAACAAATTTTCAGCCAGTTTTTACCGACTTCACAAAAAGGAGGAGGTACTATGTTCGGCTGTTTTTATGTTTTTTTTTTTTGTATGTTTGTTCATCGATTACTCCGTCAATTGTCAACGGATTTTGATGGTTCTTTTTTTGTTTGATAAGTCATGATTCAGGGGTGGTCCCATATAAATTTTGTGGCGATCGGTTCAGTGCTTCTAGAAAAATTCACCAAGAACAAAAAAAATTGACGAAATTTTCATAGACGATGTGTGCTTTGTCTTCAAGTTTCTATTTTTGTATATGTTTTATAAGATTGTTAGTAGTTTTATTTTGAAAATAAATTACTTTGAAAGATACTATACACAGTCAAACATTGGGAGTCGACACTAAAAAGTAATAAATAAAAAACTTTAAAAAAAAAAAAATAACCGCCTTCAAAAACTAAAAACCCAATAATAACTAAAATTACGGAAGTCGGTGGTTTCTCTTCTGCCATTCAATTTGTGTTGCCACCGACTTCCGAAATTTTAGTTATTATTGGGTTTTTAGTTTTTGAAGGCGGTTATTTTTTTTTGAAAAAAGTTTTTTATTACCAGCATTTTATAACTTTCTAGGGAGCCACGAGAATAACCAATCTTTGAAAATATGCACTTTCCTCTATGTATACTTTTAAACCTTCCTCTTGATTTACTATACGTTATATTTTTATACTTTTTACTATATTTATATTTACATACTAGCAGTTTAAAAGATCTAAGCGAACAGAGTCTGAAGCGATTTACTTCTACTATGTAAGATAGAATTTGTGTAAATTAGTAAAAATATTTATTTATAACTGGGAGTATTTCTCTAAAACAAGAAATGTTCCTAAAACATTTCTTACGCCCTAGCAACGCAATTTGTCATTGCAAAAGCTAGTACTTTATACAACTGGAAAAATTGATCACACAAATCTCGGGCACTAGTAGGTAAATAAATAAATATTAAAGGATAAAAAAAAATATTTGCATTATACGCCTTGAAGTTTAGGATACCTTACATACATACATACATCACTTAGGACTACTGGAGTGGGACAAAAACCAAAAACGCGGCTAAAAGCGGTTAAAACGCAACATAATTATCTCAATTAACATCAAACATAACCAAGGTTTCTACAAACTAGAATTGTTAAGTTATGACTAAAATATAAGTTAATTTATGAGTTTTTAGAACCGTTAAAACCAAAAAAATAAAAAATCTATACCTACAGTTTGCAGGAATATATTCACCGTTTGATTTTATTATATGGTTAACAAAATGACAGATGAAATAGGTAGTGTCACCCGTTTTGCGACTCGAATCTGCATTTTAGAAATGTAAAGATTTAATTTTAAAACAGTAAACTAAACTTTAATACGATAGATAAAGGATCTAAAACATTCATGCAAGAACCGTTTTATAAGAGTTTTACTCTGAAACAAAATAATTATTTTTTTCCTCCGGGATCATCTTTATTGTATAAGAAATATTTTAAAAAAGTAATATTAAATCATGTGCGCAATATACGGTAGTTTACACCATTATTAATTGACGAACTTTTTATGAGCAGTCAAAACGCAATTCTCCAATAGATTTTGTATGGCAATGGCAACTTATGACGTCACTAAAATAACATCTCAGCTGACTATCTATTTATTGATTTCAAAGCAACTAAAAATCTATAGCAAATTGAAAATGAACCGAATTTATTGGGCTGAAATTAAAAGAGGTTTTATAGAAATTGTGTCTAACATTTATTGGTTAAACGTGTAAACTACCCAATTCCAGTTTTGGCATATTCCTCCTAAAAAGAAAATTATCGCAAAAATTGGTTAGACAAAGTTTGAAATCATGCAGTTATCTTCCAAAACTGTAAATACTTATTTTGTACAAAGTACATTTCCGAAATGAAGTAGGTATCGCATTTTCCTCGCATAACGGCTTTTTTTGCCTTAATTACTTGGGCTTAAAGTCAAAATGTTAATTACTAATATTGACAGTACTCCTGCTACTTGACTTTCATCTCAAGGACATGAGGATACCATGCTTTATAGCCTGGGCTGTACAGAAGCTTATCATCAGCAATCAGCCTTTTAAAACAAAGAACATCAAAGTCACGATATCATAAAACTTTTCCAATTTCTGTCCGAAAGAAGCCCTCGAAGAGATTTGCATGAGGTCCACACAATGAACGGTGTATTTTGCAATATTTTCAATACCCCAGCATGGGTCCAACTACTCGGGGGTCCTTCTTTTGTCCTCCACTTTAATATCTGTGGGAATGGACATACCGACTCCATTTGGGTAATTTATCATTCTTAAACGAGTGAGGAGACTATCCACTATTATCCTTCGTCGTGTAGTCTTTCTAGTCTTGAAAGGGCGCAGTCTTCGCCCTTTGTCCGGACTTGTTCAAATTAATGACGTATTTGGCCCCAACGGGTTTCGGTATTAGCGATTTTGAGCACCGGACACAGGAGTCCGGTGTCCGATATTTATGAATTATTAGCTATTTCGGGTTCCCATAAAGTCTACGCGCTATTTACGTAGCTGGACAAGGGTCACTTCCAAAATATTATTACTAACATTTATTTTTTCGGACCTCAAATGCTTGAGAATTTGCATAATATGAAAATAACGAACCGTATATCTAAATGAAATGGATGTCTAAAATTATGACATGAACGAAGAAATTTATTTAAACAGCCTAATTTGGTTTAAACATGTCAAGTAAACATAAATAATGGCTACAAATTTTACAATCAATGACTCTCATTCAAACGTTTAACTGCGTAAAAAATGCGAAGACCATCAAAATTAACATATCAATGTAAGGTCAATATAAAAAAGCGAGATGACCACAGCATCCCTGGGTCAAAGGCCAGATGGGTACAGGTGCTACGAGCCACGTAACACGCTTTCTTTACAAATACTCAATAAAATTGGGGATGACATTGAAATTTAGATGTTTTTTAATGTCCAGTAGTGACAGTGGACACGAGGCGACGTAAAAAATGGGGCGATGAACGAATTATAAGAGATTTAAAAGTAAAATGTATGTGATGCGGGAATTATAACAGATTGACATTAGCATAACTTGAACGCATGCTGCGTTTCGTAAAATGGTAATGACACTCGACGTTTCTGAAAATTTACTGTCGCGCGATGTTTTTCTTGGTAAATATTTACATTCTACAAGATTATTTTACACCGTTATGCATGGAAATGGAATATGTAATTTAGAAAGAGGATATTTGTTTGAAGAAATTATAGAACATTTGTAAAGGTTAATAAAATTGAGCAAAATACGAGTAGCAAAGAATGTATCACAGTTTAGCAATCATAAAGCCATAGAAAAAAAAATTAATATATATTCTGGAGACATTAACGAGAAAACTTTAGCGTACGTTAATGCTACAGACAGATCGCCCAAAGAATTCAATGTCGCATGGAAATTAATGATTATCCACGGCAAGCCGACCGGTACGATTGTCCGTCTGTTAATTTATTACACGTAAACACTTCCCAATGACCGTTATGCCATGATGACGGATAGTAAAATTTAAATAGAAAGTAAACAACACTTGGATAAATATGCACGTTTTATAAGTGTCAAAGCTTATATTGCTGGAGTTAAATTTATATGCAGCTAAAACGATGAAGTCGATGTGTATTTGTGGGATGTCAATTTTTTTGGAATGTATACCGATTTTTTTATATTGGCTTCTTTTATTAAACTTATTAGTCGAATATATTTAATTTTTTATGTTTTCTATTAAGAATGTCAATATTTTACATGGTGCAAAGCATTTTAGTAGCTAGTTTAGTGTAGATATGATTAATTTTGATTTTATGGTTCATCATCTCATGGTTGTTTGATCTTTGACTTTAATAAAACAAGCTTTTCTATTTACTTCACACATTTTGTGTACGATTTTTTCTTCTGGTTTCTGGTAAATGATTATTGAGTATTTGTCATGAATCACAGTGAAAAGCTTCTTATAACAAAGCTTGGTTCATTCAAACAAGAGGTACGTAATTAGGATCGTCAGTTATACTTAGTTGAAATTGATATTAGCTTCCGAAAAAGCCTGACTCGTTGGAAACAAAAATAACATTAATTTTATATGAAACATTTGATGACTTATGGTATAATATGAAAACTTAAAATATATCTGACTAAACTGGTTGCGTCTTCAATAACTATATAGCTTAATACAACTGTAACTTAATAACCATCATTAGCCTGTACTTCAACGAATATTTTGCACTACTATTCTGAGGAGGTGAGGTAAGATATCAATACCTAGTATTAAGTACAATGTCAGCTCATCTCATGCTCACTTCACCTAAATTCACCAACGGACCAGACTAGAACCTATTTACTATTCCAATATACCGCACTACATGCCATACCTTTTCTATATCAAAATAAGCCATTTTTCTCCGAACTCTTAGCATCACAAAGCGTCTGATTCTCATCAGCATGTCTCGGTATAATGTTGTATAATACTTTCATTAGTTGTGTCATTTGTCAACTGCTTGATCGTCGATGCTGACACGGCTTTTGGCTTGATTGGCTCTTTTGATGATTTGAGGGAATTATGTTTATTTATAGCACCTCTGTCTTGGTTAGTGTTGTTACCGATTTTTGTTTTATCAGTGGCTTTGATTGAATTAAGTGCCGATGTGTGAGTGCTAAAATTTTCAGGGAGCAAGCTTGTCAGGGATTCAATTTGCGCAACAGAAAAATATTTGTATAATCTATTGGTACTTGTTCCCAGTCTTATCACGACAGCGGAGAAATTTCTAGTGCGGGGAAACGTTTGAAAGACAATTGAGTAATTAGTCATACAACTTCAATAAAACACTTTTTTAGTACTACAATTACCAAATAAAAGCAAATAAGAAAAACTGACCAAACTCGGAACAAAGCACAATAGTTGCAAAAAGTAAAAAATATCAAATATCAATCGATAGCGACTCACGCGACCGGACTCGGACTTTAGACATAAAGCTTACTACCGTGTGCTCAGGCAAATCGTATAAGATTTTATCTAAGGATTATCTCAGGTTATCGCACATCTGTCTTTTACCAACTAACTTCGCCTTACTTGCACTGACCGCTTCTAGTAACTCCTCATCCATTACTGTCTCAACAAGAGTGTTGAATTCTGATCTTGAATTAAGCTCGCCATGGATGGTGAGTTTTCTAACTTTATCGATGTGAGATGTCTTCGAAACGCTTGCAAAAGATTAGGATGGTGGAAGCGTGATCCTAGTTACATAAGGTATTTATGTAAAGCTGTATCGTCCCGAACGATCGAACGTTTTGATAGTAACATTGTCCGGAGAAACTATTGGCATTGTTCGATGTACTTAGCAGATGGGATGATCGATGATATTCTGTTGATGTAGGATATATCGGATACCGTTTTTCTGGGCTTTTGATGTTTGTTCGATTTATAGAAGGTTATTGATAAGAATCTTGGGCATCGTAACTTTGAACTTGGAAGTTTGTTTTATTTTAATGGACAGATTTTTGTATCAAATTTACATCCGACTAATATTATAGCTGTGAGACTACCTATGTGAGGGTGAAATGGATGATTATATTAATGCAAAAAGTACTGAGCGATTTTGACTTTTGTGTTGACTTATTTGCAATATAGCTTACTACCTTTCGCCCGCGGCTTCGCTCGCGTTAGAAAGAGACAAAAAGTACCCTATGCTACTTTCCATCCCTTCAACTATCTTCACTTAAAAAATCACGTCAATTCGTCGCTCCGTTTTGCCGTGAAAGAAAGACAAACATAACATACAGACAGACAGACAGACACACTTTCCCATTTATAATATTAGTATAGATACAACAGAATAACGCATAAACTACATAACACGCGCGTTCGCGTTTGGTAGAACTGCGAGGGACAGCCAGTTCTATTCTATAGCTACGTTTTAAAATTATTTACTCTTTTAATTTTTTTTAGACAAACGTTTAATGCACTCACAAAACCTCAGTCATTCTATTAAGTCAGCCATCACAAAAATACACCAATAACTACTTTACAACTTCAAAATAATCGTACCACAAACCAAAAAAAAAACAAAACAAAAGAACATCTTAGAACCAATCGTAAAACCACTCAAGAAGTTAAGAACAATTAGCTAACTAACTGGCTGGTTAGAAACATAGAAATCAAACCCTTTTTAATTCTAAACAAAAAGATTAAAAAACAATACAAGGGAGAGAGGAATCCCTCCTCTGTACACCTCGAGTAAAAAGTCGTTTCTGAATTTGTTCGCTGACAACATCCATCTCAATCAATTGTAGCCTCATCCCTTAGGAGTTAACCCTTCCCTCCCCTGAGGTATAACCCTCCGTAACCCAATTAATGAAGGGCTTCGTGTGACCACAAAAAAATCAAATTGAAATGTTAATTTGATATGTGAGGAGACGATGTGGTGGCGTTGATTAGTTTACATGTGAAATAGTTGAAGATCAAAGATGGAAGAGGGAAACGGACTTACTTAATATTGACTCTATGCACTTATTTTCTACTTTGATATGAGTACAAATCTTGATCCGAACTGCACAAAGCCTGACACATTTTAGTGTCTCTCTGTTATTCGCCCCCTCATCTCCGAAATCTTTCAGAATAAACGAAATAGCAAAACTGGCGCCATTAGGCGAGATGACAAAAAAAAAGTAATTAGTCCGTCAGTTAGATAATCAAAAAATTTGGGACACGTATTTTTTCTTTTTTCTTTTAAACAGAAAATGACGACAATACAGTGCGTTGAAGTTTCGTGAAACGTCACGCCTTTGTATAATGTTTACTCAGAAGTGACGTCACAAGCCCCCTCTCCGGAACTTTGATGCTCTTTATCTTTGTATTTTGTTATTAATTTGATCAAGCAAAAAATATGTGTCCAGTATTTTTGGACTGTCTAACAGACGGACTAAACAGAATGTCATTCTTTTGATGTAGTCAACATCCCTATTATTTATTTATTTAACATACAATATGATGTCAATATTAAACATAATAACTGCGATTGTTTCACAACGCTTTTGCCGGAACACCGAACTATGTAATTTTGCACATTACTAAAACTCCAAGAAAAAAAACATAGGCTACTTTTAAATATGCAACTTTGTATACACGCGACATTCACGCAGATTAAATCGCAATCAAAAGCTAGTACTAATAACATAAATAAAACAGCATGTTCCTGATTAATAGTACATTCAGCGACGTGTCACTTCACCTCGGCAGGTTAGCGACTAAACGATGGCGTGTCAGAGATGCACGCGAGGGTTGCAGGGAAACGAGAAGCGAGTTATCGAGTTACAGAGTATGCGCAATCAGTGCTCAGCGTTACCCAAAGTCAAACCTCATTGAAACTGTGAAGCTATTATCTTCTTTTGTTTTGTTTGAAGAAATATATAGGACAATTATTACTAAACTAGCTTTTGGCCGCGACTTCGTCCGCGTGGAATAATAGTTCCCGTTCCCGGGGGATTTGCGGGATGAAAACTATCCTTTGTCCTTTTTCGGGGCCCAGACTATATCTTACCAAATTTCATTCAAATCGGCTCAGTGGTTTAGGCGTGAAGAAGAGACAGACAGACC
Organism: Athetis lepigone; assembly: GCA_033675125.1. NCBI lineage: Eukaryota > Metazoa > Arthropoda > Insecta > Lepidoptera > Noctuidae > Athetis > Athetis lepigone. The sequence goes on from CM066243.1 coordinate 5,702,364, forward strand.
GAGTTACTTTCGCATTTATAATATTAGTACGGATAATATTAATATTGAATCCCACTAAATTAAAATTAAATCTTTAACGCAAAAACTACAGAACGGATTTTGATAACATTTCATTACTGTGTAGCATCACGCCATGACTTAAGGTAGCTTAGCCGGAACTAAAAACCTAACATAACGCGCACTAAAAACCTAACACCTAATAATATACAAATAAAGTACCAATACATGTTATAAAAAAATGTTCATTCGTGCGAATCGATTAAAATAATTTTTGATTTGTCTATCGTGGAAATCTTTTGTAGAATACGGTATTTTACACCATAACCAATAAATGTAAGACATAATCTATAAAAAATCTTCTAATTTAAGCCCGAAAAATCTGGTTCATATTCAATTTACCGTGAAATTAGTTTTAGATGCTTTGTAATCAATAAATAGATAGACAATTGTGTTGTTTACTTAGTGACGTCATCAGGTGTTTTGCCATACAAAATCTATAGGAGAATATCGTTTTGACAGCTCATAAAAAGTACGTCAATTGATGATGCTGTAAAATACCGCATTGCTAAGGCCAACCCTATTAAAGTATCTTCTAAACAAATCGTCGCGTAGGTTAATAGATATGTATGAGTTATAACTTCTATCTGTCGGTCCTGGCCACTGAGAAAGTGACATTAAACTAAACATGGTTTCAACATAAGGTATTTCTACTAATATTATAAATCAAAAGTAACTGGTGCCGATTCTCTTGTGCACAAACTAACGTAAATTTAAGTTAGGTGCATCTTTCTCTTTCCTTTTAATTAAGAAAAGGACAGAAGATCAAATATTAGTTAAGTCCTGTCAAATTTAGACACTCCATAGATAATTTAGACGCAATTTAAAAACATGGCGTCTAAATATACGTCAATTTCCATCAGGCGCTGTCTAATTTGACAGGATTATACTAAAATGTATCTTCTGTCCTTTTCTTTAAGAAATGGAAAGAGAAAGATGCACTTAACTTAAATTTACGTTAGTTTGTGCACAAGAGAATCGGCACCACTGTTTGTCTATTAGTTAGAACAGAGAAATGGCCTTAAAATGCTTAATCCAAAGAATGGTCTAAAAAATTGCGGCTCCCAAATCAATAAACCGAACTCCTTAAACGCGTGCAAAATGTCAATAAAATTAAAAACTTATTAAAAAAAGTCATAACCAAAAGAAGAATAGTATCCAAAACAAGCTATTGTGTACAATAAAACACGTTCGCATTTACATAAACATAGAAATAAAACATAAAATCCAACCGCTGTTAACATTTATCTTATTTTTGTATATGTTTATGTTATCTCTAGAATAACACCTCGTTTGTCAAAACTGGATGATAGCTTTACGAGAATATCATGAGGATCTATTTAATGTGTTCTCGACTTTAATTTATTATGGGCAATTCGGATTTGTCGCTTTTACTACGATTGCAGACGAGTTGTAAATATTTAAAACGGACAATCGTTGGAGAAAGCCTGTTCTGAATTCGAGAATCCCTTTAAAATTCGAACACACATGATTCGAGACATAAGAGAAAGACAATAATAGCGCGACGGCCGGCTGTCGCTTGGCCGTTGAAAGGTTAAGCAAGCGTAGTGCGTGGTCTTCGGCCAGATGGAGATATGAGGTATTCCACGAAGCACACCCAAACGAAGCACACCTAAAGTATTCCACTTAGCACACACGTAGGTGGGCTTAGCAGCTGGCAGCAACTGGATGCGTGTAGCCGAAGATGACACTAATTGGCGAGCCTTGAGAGAGGCCTATGTCCAGTTGTGGTGTAGACGTAGGCTGCTGATAATGATGAATGTTTAAGAACATATACAGCTCCAGGGTAACTAGGATAGCTAAGACTTAAGAAACTGATAATTGAGAGATCAGACTTTCATTATTGAATTTCAGATGTCCAAGATTACTTAAAAAAGCAAAACTTTATCATAACGTCACGTGAACGTAATCTCTTAAAGTTCAGAGCTGAAGTTTTCTCAGAACTTAATATTTATTGCCACTATAACAACGGATAAAGTTAGTAATTAAAGAAAGTCTTTTTCGACGTTTTTGTTTACACCTTTACACACACGTGATAGGAGACACGATAGAAAGACAATAGCAGCGCGACAGCGACTGTAGCTTGGACGTTGAAAGGCTAATTTTAAAAGGATATAATTTAAATGATCAACAAAAAAATCTTTTTGGTAACCAAAATGGATTAATGATCACCAAATTTTGTTAGGTTAGGTTAGAACTGTGACCACACAACGTGATCTACTAGTGATTCATATTAAGTTTCAGTTTTCAGTCAAATTCATATAAAAACCAAATTGGATTTAGCTCATAATATTTTAAGAAACGTTATTTGGTGACTATTTATCCATTTTGGTAACCGTTTAGAATTTTTTTGGTAGTAAAATATGTAAGTACTTTATTGGGCGGTGTTTAAACACAAGCCATTTTAAAATCGGATGATGAACAGTTACATTGCTAGTTTTTACACAAATATCATAACACATAGCCCTTTTCATCCCACACCCAACCCTATCACGGCACTTACATCATGCCCACTTTAAAAAGCGAACGTAAAGCATTTATAAAAAGCCGAGCACAATAGGAATTGATTAGCGATGATTGGCGCTGGGGTACTGACCCGATAGAATTAATTATTCAAAGTATGTCCCGACGAAGAAACTCTTGTTAGAGACATTGTTTGTGACTTTCTTACATTTTTGGTGTGACTGTAATGCTGATGGTGCTGTAATTGGTTTGTTGAAGACTTGTAATTGTGTTAGGATGGCGGTTTGTTTTTCTGGAAAATTAGGTGTTTTGTTGTATTTGGGAGCTGTATCTGCGGTTATCGTTGGATACTGCGTGTAAAGAGCTTTTCTCGATTTTTTCGTTACGCATTATAATGTCTCAAAATCGGATCGAGATAAGTGTGCGAACAAAGAAACTCCTCAGTGTTACCTTATACATACAAAGTTGTGTATAAGATTGTAAGTTTGAATCCAGACACGAATAAAATGTGACTTTGTAAATTTCATTTCCTTATAGGAACTTACTGGTATCGGTGAAGGATAAATTCGTAAGAAAACCCCATTGCATTAGACATAGGGTTAGATACTAGTACTATCAAGCACTACCACTACTGTTACTACTACGTAGTCAAAAAAATTATACTAATTGAACATAAATTCTTTTCAATCTTGGGTCCTGGGATACCCAAGCATTTTGGGCGTATGCCAATATACCCCAAAAATCATTCCACTTCAACCTCAAGACTATTATAATTCTTAACTTAATGGATTTAAAGTGTATGGGTCGGGAGTTTTGAGAACAATGGTTTAGTGGCATAAACCGTATTTCGCCCTGTATAAGCCTTAGTAGAGCATGTCCGTTTTTTCAAAAAATAGAAAAGAATCTAAATTATATTGCTGTCGGGGGCACTAATATAAAGCACCTTATTTTTTTGGTTCATAACTTTATGAACTCGTTTAATATGTTTTGAATTATCATACTGCTGATGCTGTGTAAAATTTATTTTCTTTCTTTTCTTCTTTATGTTTTATACATAAAAAAATCGTATATTTCTACATGCGCATAGTCACTTACCTTTTTTCACCCACCTCACGTAATACCTCTAAACAGAACAAACAAAGAAGCCTCCCCAGGCCACAAAGGACTCAAAGAGCGAGGCCCATATTAAAATTTCCTTCGAAATAATCCGTACACAACACAATATCAAAATTTAATATCATTTTAATCTTAATTCTCCTTATTAATGTTGGCCAAGGAGGGTTGTACGTAGGGCTGTGTTACCTGGAGGAGATTTGTAACTTTAAGCAATGAATTAAGAGGGAACAGAATTGATTTTTAATGTAAAACATGTCGATACGTCTTAATCAGCAAGACAACCAAGCGACAGATGGCTGCCGCGCTGCTATTTTTTCTGTTGTGTCTCGAATCTCGTGTATTTGAAGGTTTAACCTTTCAACAACCAACCGTCAGCCGGCTGTCGGGTTGCTACTGTATTCCTATTGTATCACAAATCACGTGTGTTCGAAGGTTTAAGCCTTGAAATCATAAAATACATACTTTTCTGGCGAGATTAGAATGGACCATATATACTAGCTACCCCTCGCGGTTTCGGACGCCATTGGTTTGTGCTACATTCACGTCCCTCGCAGCATGACAGTATATTGATGACTATATATCTAAGATCGCCCTGAGATCGTTTTTGCCTAGAAATATCTTCAACGATAGGTTAAGAAGTGTATTATCGCAATGAATCCTTTTTTTTTACCACGAAGGTATACTTACATTTTTATAAATCAATTTTCCTTTATCCCGTCATTTTTGAAACGGTAGCCCTACAACGAGACGAAAATCTTCAACTCCCAGCCCTCAACACGGAAGAATGAACTTTCCACTCAAGACGGAAAGTTGAGTTTCACTTACAAGCCGCGGATAATTTTCTACCAGAAGGTAGAAAGCATTCAGAAGCAGGTAAGTTCAAAGATAACGCTTGTCTTTGGCGCATAAGACTTAATTAGGTCGAATTACTTCCAACGAAATCTTTGAAATTAACATTTTATGATTCTGTATAATGTAAGGATGGTTCAAACAGACAATGGAATAAGATTAGAGTATTAAAAGATTTGCTCGTGTAATTCCAAGGTCTTTGAAGAACACAGGTAAATTTTTCAAAAATGGTCCTTATGGTCCTTCGAGCCAGAAGATATTTTTTGAAATTTTTATCTTAATAACATTCAAAACCGAAGAGACTAATGGCGAGATAAATAGACGTTACCAAGCACAGACTTTTTTTTTAACTTGGGACAAGTCACACCCGGCTATCTGGTCCCAAGCTAAGCAGTGCTTGTGTTATGGTAACCAGACAACTGATATTCATATTTATATAGTTTATAAATACAAATATTATAGAAAAATTACACCTAGACACAAAACTTTGGATTAGCACTACGCTTGTCACTGTTACACAACTGCAAAACGTCAAGCGCCTTACTAATAAACGCTGCATAAAGTTATGACAGGCTTATACGTCAAAAAATGTATGGTTACACAGGCTTCATTCATTGCATAACTTTACACAGTGATTATTAGTAAGGGTACAAGTGTACGATAGAGACGGAACGCAGCTAAGCCAAAGTACGTGCTTAGTAACGTCTATTTATTTCTATTCGTTAGGTTTAATTGCCAAAGTCGCATAATATGGTTTTTAGTAAATAAGATTCTGACAGACACTGGCTACTTTAGTTGCAAAATCGCATGTGGGTACTGGGTTCCTTTTATATTATTTACAAACACTAAAAAAGGTGTTTAGGAATCCCAAATCGTAAAAGAGCTCGTTATGGTTTGAAAATCTGTTCTTTTTCAGGGACGAAGCGAGCAAAACCGCTAACAACAGCTAGTATTTCACGTATCCACAAAAACAGTTCATTACTCATAAAAAGGGTGAATATTGTCACTAGCTCGTTACGGGGTGGATTCTTTAATTAAAACATTGATGCCTCCCCTGATGGATCACTGGCCAGCCGCTAATTGATGGGCTTTGTGTGTACCGGGTTCGAATCCCGGCCGTGTTAATTATATTAACTTTTTACACCTCTTTTGAGTGTAATTGATATGTTATCTAACTGTAGATGTGGTAGTCTATTTATTTTACTGAGAAACAGTGCAATTTTGGTCTGAATTTTAATAAATCATCGGTTTTGGTGTCAAGCTTTGAAACCTGTTTGCATTGTATAGCGGCATGAACATCAAAACATACATCATGTTTGTATGTTTAGGTTTGGAATTTCCAAAATTCCTTTCTCTATGAATTTTTACTCGTCAAAGGACATACCCACCAAGTTTCATGTCTCTTGGACCAGCGGTATGGGCTATGCGTTGATATGTCAACTATACTTGAGCCAAATTCGATAAAGAATACAGGTAAACAAACAATATAGGGTTATCCCAACTTTTTACAAATCTTCTATTATTTACATGATTATCGAATTTTTCACGCTAACTATTTGTTAAGAAATCCTATTGCAGCATATTTTACTAGAATCACTCAAATACCATGCATATTTCCTGGTTATTTCGAAAAACCAAGCAACGGTTTCTTAACCTATATTCTTTATCGAATTTGGCTCAAGTATAGTTAAGCAGGTCACTCAATCAGTCAGTTACCCACTAAAGGACTAGGATCTAAGCTGTGGCATGAATAAGCTTCTAATGGTTTGGTGTCTCTAGTTCCACAGTTAAGGTACTATCAGATCGAATGAAAGTTTAATTTTATTCTATAAAGCAGATGATTTTACGTTAACGGGTACATCTTTCATTGAGTTGACTCAATTGTTTGAATTTTTCACATATTTAAACTATTACATACCTAAGCATACTAAATGATTTACAACTAGCAACGCGCCAGGTGTTACAAATTATAGAAAATTTCTGCTTTTCTTTGCTATAATATACACATATAAACCTTATTCCATAATCACTCTATTTATTAAAAAATCTGCATCAAAATCATAGTTGCATAGTTTTATGACCTAAGCATTCCTAAAGACAAGGGAAAGCGACTCTGTTTAATAATATTATTTAGTGGTTTAATATCTGCAAGCCTGTTCCTATCTCTTTTTGAAGCAAAGGAACCCTACCACTGTATCCTAGAAAACGAGCAAAAGCCCACAAAGTCGAATAAAAGTCAATCAACTCGAAAAAATGTGGACCTCGAATGCGAAACATAAGGTTCATTCCACATTATTCCTGAGTGAATGGCGCTTCCAGACAAAACGCGCGTTATTAAAGAACCCATCACGACACAATGCGCCGATGACAAAACTCTTACTTTGAACTCCTTCCTAATCGCAGGGAAAACTTTATTTTGTGGGGTAGCGATTCGCGGTAATGTTGGAGCATTCGATCCTGATGTAAATAATAGCATTCGGTCCTGATATAAATAATTAAAATATAAAAATTGGTATAAGAAATTTTGATGATACCTTAATTAAAGCACAGCAAATAAAATGTCAGATTAATTATTGCAGAATCTTGAATAATTACTGACTGCCCACAGAAAGAAGTGTTGTTTCCAGTTGCTTTAATTCTTTTTTACTTTTAAAGGTCTGAACGGTGTTGTGTGTGTCGTAAATGAATAAAAATCTCTTCAACTTTATCTTATTAGTATAGGTAGTTAATGTTATCGTGTATGGATTTTCGGGTCCTTCTTTAGTAAGGAAGCAAGTTATAAGCTTAACTTGCTTCCTTAGGCAAGATAAATAAACATTGCTTAGAAGGTGCTTCGGCTAATAAATATTACTGTCCCACAGCGGTCAAAATGCGGTGGGAAGATAGAAATGAAGTGTAGCTAAGCCACAGAACTTGCTAAATAACGTATCTTGGATTGATTTTTTTGGTTAAAACATGATTTAACGATAATAATAGTAAACTATAAGGATTACATTAGAAAGAGGTCAATAACTATTATGTTACTCATCATTTTCTAAAATTCTTCAAAAACAAACAAAAAAAACACTTTTATGATAAGTAAATTGTACCTAGACAGGGTGCAATAAATCAATCACAGTTTAATGGACGTAAAAAGTGCCATAAACGAACATGAGCGTATAATATTGACGGTGACATTGATGTCACCTGTGGTCAGACCACTTTATTGATGTCACATCGTAAAGTAATAACTACTATGGGTTTTTTATTTTATTTTCATTGGTCGTTTTATTGTAAGTACGTTATTAATATATATTTTTAATACTGTATTGGAGTATCTTGATTAAAACCGTCAGTAAGGTTTGAGTCTTTAGGTAAAGCTTTTACTTGCCTAATTTTCATTCTACTAACATCATAAAATTATTTTTATTTTAATTAACTCATTATCGTTTTGGTTTTTTTTTTGCATAACCTCTTATTAGCTATTTACCCATAAACCCTTACCTACCTTTTTACCCTTTAAAATCGAGCTAGCCATTTCGTAGACTTGACGGAATAAACAGATAAAGAGGCAAAAAGGTTTTTTTACTTTCATAATAATTATGCATTTAGTAAATATCTGACAATGCGACATTACAAATAGACAGTTCATGTTACATGTACCATATTAACAACCAACATTAACCAGTGCAAATCCACATACCTTACCGCGAATACAACAAACCGCAATGGTTAGAAGACAATGGCGCCATGGTTTTGTTCGACATCGTAGAGGGGCGAACGGTAATGAAAAACACGGGAGCCTCCCTCATGTCCCGATTGACTTTACATATCGATTCGCGACTCGATTCAATGATTTTAATTAGAATTAAAAAGCTGTAACTTTTTGTTGTTGGTTGGTTAGGTTATAAGTTCACCTGCGATGCCCAATCGACTTCTAAACAAAGAGTGTCCGTGAAGTTTCTTTCCTGTTCTTCTCCATAGAGATCTACCTACTTTTTGGAACAGGCAACTAGCGTCACCTTTCTGACTAACTGACCGACTCTTTGGCTATTCATAAGTACCTGTCTAAGTGAAATAAATGGCTTTGATTTTGATTTTGACCGAAGATAGTTTAACCGACCACTAAAACTTCTAATTTACTTGAACCTTAAATCATGAAAACCTTTCAGCAGTCAAACTTTGCGTGATGAGCATTGCTGTTTGTTCCGTGTCTGGGTGTACTTTATCCATAATATGTAGGAATTTGATATTATATAAGTCAGTTTATCAGTTGTTTGTTTACCATAATACAAGCTCTGTTTAGTTTGGGATCAGATGGCCGTGTATGACTTGTCCCAGAATATTTAAGACTGGGAACAGAGTAATTTAATGATGGACCTTTTATTTACTATTCATAAATAACTACTTATTTTTAAAAACAATAACAGTTTGCTAAGCTTAATATAGTTTACACTGCAAATCTTACAGTATGTTGGTTTCAGTAAGCGGTCGCTTGAATGAAGAGCTAGTTTCATCGGGGGTGTAACTCAGTGGTAGAGTGTCTGCTTCGCATGCTGAAAGTCCTGGGTTCAAATCCCAGCACCTCCATAAACATAGCTACATTTTTTGTATTTTTCGTGCATGTTTGCTGTTTGGTTTGTTAAAGAAGCTTTCTCTGAGAGAATTTTATCTCGAAGATGATTTTTTCTTTCTCTTCTTTTCATTATCTCTACTCGGATTTAGAGTCCGTTGAAATATATTTGATACTAGCTGCTGCCCGCGACGTCGTCTGCGTGAAGGCTTCAGCTCCGCCTGTAGGTGATAGCGTGATAATATATATGTAGCTTATAATTATGTTGACCTGACCTCTTAGTAATATTCATGCTAAATTTTAATTTTAAATTTTATTCATGCAATCATTTTAGAGATTAGCCCGGACATACATACAGACAAACAAACAACAAAAGATATTTAACGTTCAAGCGATTTTTTCGTCAAAATAGTCTCCAAGTTAAACGGCTGGTTCGAAAAAAAAATCATGATGGTAGTCCTTGGATTGAACCTTAAAAGAAAGCTATAACAGCTCAGATGAAATCGTTGTTAAATTGTTAATTAATGCGATGTGTTTCGTTATGGAACCCTATTCTATGCGTGGCCTGACATGCACTTGACCAATTTTTTCTACATTCCACGATATAAAAAAATATTAACGATTGTGAATGTTACAAAACTTCTCTGTAAACTACGTGACGCGGGAGCAAGCGACGTACAGCTGCCCGTGTGAGAAGCAGCTCGTCCTGAGGTCGACACCCACAGCCTTCAGCATCTGCCTCTGCGACTTGTTGATAGTCATGGCGAAGCACACACTCACAGGGACCTGCACGCGCTTGAATTGGAAGGGGTAGTTGTGCGGTATGAGAGGAATACATGGTATAAACACTGCATCGCCGACGCCACAACCCGTCAGAATTTCCGCTTCAATTATATTCCTTTGCAGCGAGATGACTTTGAGCCGGGTCCCGTTACACAGCTTCGGAGGGGACAGGTTCCGAAGAAGCATGATCGGGACGCCGACCTTCAGCTTGATGGTGTGCGCTGGAAGTCCACTTGCTGTTAGGGGGTTTAGGAATTCTACGGGATAATGTGTGGCGTCATCTTGACCGACTACAGTGCTTATGGACGTATACTACTTTTCTTCCCTCAATTTCCGAGAGAATGCTTTCGTTGATGGTTGCAGCTTGAACATTTTTGGGTGTTAAAATGGCTCACTGGCAAACCCAAAAATTCTGTTGGTATGGTATTCGACTGATGTCCCCATATACACAACAAAAGAGTTCTTCTAAGAAGGCCACCACTCTACCAAGAGACTCTGGGGGCACCACCTGTTCACCTCTTTCCTCTGGTAGAGTGCTTTCGCCGAGACTTAGAAGGAAATCTGAGAATTCTTGGGCACGTGGATTGCCACCGAGCTGAGCTCGCATATTCATGGTCAAGCGCAGCCTATGAATTTGTGACCACAACGAAGATCGTTTCAACGAAGCATTCACCTCGTCAGCCCTAGACCCCCGCGTCACCACAAGCTGGAAATCGCCACTGAACAGAACTGTAACACCACCCATCAAGTGTTAATTCCTGCGGTTGTCCTGCTGGGTTCTGTTCACGGCCTCCACTGCTTTCCTATTAGCCATCGGTGCACTCATCCCATATGATCAGAGAGCAATCCCTGACCACATGACCCTTAATTGTCACTGTTAAGGGATACCCCAAAAACAGGCGTTTCGGCGCTTTCTAAATCTACGGGCATTTTGAACATAGCATGCGCTGTTTTGCCACCAGGAACGATTCCTGACGATGCTACAGCAATAGCAATTTCGCCTTGCCTCTGCAAGAATACCAGTGATAATTAATGTTTTCCCTGTTCCACCAGGAGAAACATTTTACCCTGGTCGAGCCCAATGTTTTCCAGAACAGTATTATTATGCAAAGTATACCTAAATATGAATAATTTGATGAGATGATGATAATTATTCAGTAGTTTGATTGAATAGCAAACTATGTAATAATTATTTTATTAAACAAAATTTATATTTCCCCGTAACCATGTTAAATTCGACCAAGCACACAATAACTAACAGACAACGCAGGTTACGGGGAAACGGGGGTTCCGTTTTCATAGTTTGTACCCATATCAACACATTTTGTGAGCGAAACCATAGCGCTAATTCGATGCCAACGCCATCTAGTTATGAAAAAGGAAACATTTTTATATGTTGAAAAATTATTATGACTTTTAACTATTTTAACATAACATAAATGGCTGTGAGTGAGTAAAAAAAACAGCTAGTTTTACATCACCATTTTTCATCATCATCATCATAATTAGGTATACGACGGCATGAACATTTATGTAACTTACAAAACAATAATCTCACAGATGAATAGCGAACAAAAGTAAGTATTAACAGTCAATGTTTAATCAGTACTATAAACATGAAATTGATGAAGAAATGATCATCATCATTGAACCGACTTAAAAAAAGTCGGTTCTCTGTTCGACCTGCTTGTATGGGTGTATGGCTGAGCCGATTTTGATGCGATTTTCAGTAAAGTGTTCGTTACATTCTGGGGAATATAAAACTAATGGATTTAACCGACTGCAAAAAAAGTAGGTTCTCTGTTCGACCTGTTTGTATGCATGTTTCTCCGCCTTTATCGTGTGGAGGTACTCCCAGCTTAAGTTATTCTATGCATTGAAATCCGTGATAGCTTTAATTTCCACATCAGATGTTTCTAATCTTCGATCTTATAAACCAGGAAATGCCTATCAGACCGAACAACTTTTGCTAAGACGTCATTCTTATTTAATGTGTTATGGTGTAGTTGGGTGCTTGGAGTTCCACATTAGGTGTTCTAGATCTTGAATGTTAAACGTCAACAGAGAGTGCTCATCAAGCTGAACAACTCCTGCTAAGACGTCATACTTATATATGTTATAGTTTAGCTAGGCTCATGGAGTTCCACCTCAGGCGTTCCAGATCTTCAAATTTATTCTTTCAACAGAAATTGCTTATCACGTAAAGCAATTTTTGCTATGATACAATTTTTGTATCTCTAATAGTTTAGCTGGTCTGTTGCGGTCCTGCACCAGGGGTTCAAGTTTCTAGGATAAGTTATAGCCTATAGGTCGCCCAGACTTAATACTTATACAACAAAAAAAAAACATTGAAATCCGTTGAGTACTCCCGAAGATAGCTGCTGCCCGCGATGTCGTCAGTGTGAAGGCTCCAGCTCCACCCCCGTAGGTGATAGCGTGATAATTTGTAGCCTATGTTATGACTCGACCTCTTAGTAATATCCCTGCAAAATTTTAACTAAATCCATGCAGTACTTTTTGAGTTTATCCCGGACATACATACAGACAAACAGACAAACAGACAAACAGACAAAAATTCTAAAAACTATATTTTTGGCTTCGGTATCGATTGTAGATCACGCCCCAATTATTCTTTTAAAAAAATATTTAATGTACAGTTTTGACTTTTCTACGATTTTTACCGACTTCACAAAAAGGAGGAGGTACTATGTTCGGCTGTTTGTATGTTTTTTTTTTTTTTTTTTTTGTATGTTTGTTCATTGATTACTCCGTCAATTGTCAACGGATTTTCAAAATTCTTTTTTTGTTCGAAAGCAGATAGTTCTGAGGTGGTCCCATTGTCACCAAGTTAGGATCTGATGATGGGATCTTAGAGAAATCGAAGGCAACCCTCAAATACGGTACCATTAAAAATAATTGGAGGAAGAGAACTAACCGTCACTCTGCCTAAGATCCGCGAGCTACCTATTATAATGGCCTGACATTTTGAGGGGTTTACGGACACCCCAAATCTATCAGACCAGTCTTTAATAGCCTCCAAGTCCCGGTTTACATCCTCAACAGCGACACTTAAATCATCTACTCTTGCTGCAGTGTATAACTGAAGATCGTCGGCATAAAGATGATACGAACACCGAAGACAGTGAGTTATTAAATTAATGAAAATAGAAAATAACAGAGGAGATAAAATACCGCCTTGTGGAACACCAGCATCCAGCTCACGCCAACTTGATGAATTCTCATCGACGCGCACCGACTGCTGACGTCTCCGAAGATACGAAGAGAACCATTCCAGTGCTTCGGAAGAAACCATAAGGTGTGACAGGATAGCTAATAGGATGTCGTGACTGACGGCATTAAAGGCATTGGAGAAGTCAATTAACACAAGCACAGTAATTTTTGTATCACTCATGGCTTCTCTAATGTCGCCAGTCACTTTAAGAAGAGCAGAAGTAGTGCTATGCCCAGGCCTGAACCCAGACTGGAATGTACTTACCAGATTGTTCCTGTGCACAAACCCCGAGAACTGCCTGTGTACACAGGCTTCAAGCACTTTCGACAAGAAAGGGAGAATGGAGATAGGCCGAAAATGATTGGGAAGAGAAGGATTACTAATTTTAGGGAGTGGACGAACATAAGCCTTTCGCCACAGGGAAGGGAAATGTCCGGAATAGAGGGAAAAATTGATTATATGGGTAATCGGTGGGAGAAGGCAGTCAATAATCAAAGTGATCATGTGACGACTAATGCCATCACAGCCCACAGCCTTAGATTTTATGGACAGGATAATCTTTTTGATTTCATCCGAAGTGACTGGACAGAAATGAAATGGTTCTATGATAGGACCAGGTATTGATGTTTGATAGGGCATTTGCTACATTTGGGCTCATGATCATCAAGTCATGACCTGATGCTGCAGTCAGGATAGTCTGCAGAGTACCTAACTCCTCGACAAATAACAGCAGATATATCGTGTTTAGGCTCATTGAAAAGGGCTCGATGTGTGGATAAACGTACTGTTAATGAGGAACACCAAAGTATAGAGACCTGATGCTGAAACCAGGAGCATCAGAAAAAGTACAAACCTTGAAATTACAGCTCAGTAGTCGTGTTTGGGCTCATTTAAACAGGACTAAATTTTAACTCGACACTAAAAAGTAAAAAATAAAAAACTTTTTACAAAAAAAAAATAACCGTCTTCAAAAAGTAAAAACTTAAAAATAACTTAAATTTCGGAAGTCGGTGGAAACACAAATTGACTGGCAGAAGAAAAGACACCGACTTCCGAAATTTAAGATAAAGATAAAGATAAAGATAAAGATCAAGATAAGTTATTTTTAAGTTTTTACTTTTTGAAGTCGGTTATTTTTTTTTTGTAAAAAGTTTTTTTATTATATGTATAGATAAAGTTGCATTCTCCATTCGCGGCCATCAACGTTAAAAACGTAGGTTTCACAGATTGATGCTGGAGGTAAAGCCGTTAATCGCAAAAAATCGCCATTCGTAGATTTTTGACAGTCGGCATCCGTTATCACAAGCAAGAAACTCTGAAGATCAGTCTAACCATAGAGTGTAACCCAGTAATTGGATTGTAGAGGTATAATATACGGCAATAGCTCTAAGTATTAATTATTTCCTGGTATTCAGCTGATCTTGTTTAACTGGGAGCTAACCCTGACACAGTTGAGAAAAGCATGAACAAATAGGGAGGCAAGACTACAAAAAATGCCACATGACCCCCAGACCCCTTAGTCTGGGGGTCATGTGGCATTTTGCCCGCCTGCACGAGTTGATATCATCTTCAGGACTTCCGAACCCCGGTGCAAACCAGGGTAGCTGGGCACAGGCTTGGCATTGCAGTCTACTGAAGACCATCTGAATTAATGACATTTTTGTCCTCAGTGTGGGGTTGTCTTCAGAATTCTTCTACGTAGGTGTTTGCCCTGCATATAAAAATTTGCTACTAACTCTAACAATAAAGTTACGCGACTAGCCAAAAGAGCAACTAAATGAATTCCACATTTACAAAAACATAGCATGCGGTACATGACAAGATCACTCGAGTCTCGTATCGAGTGTATCGAGTGAACAATACTCGTACAACGAATGTTTGTGGCTGTATATCATCGCGGCTCGCTCGAACAATGGCGCCCGCGCAGCCGGCGCTTGCGCATGCCTTGGGAGCGCTGTGGTTTTGATACTTGGGGATATTTTTGAGAGATTTGATTGTGGTCGAAGTTTTGGAGGTTTATTTTTGATTTGATTTTTATGGTTGTGGAAATCTGATTTGTGCAATCGTTTAATGTAAAACCCTGGTATTTAGCACTCCGGTTAGGCTGGGAGAACACCACAATGTAGTCGAGTCAAAGTGGTCAAAGGCTAGGTAAATAATGGTTTAGGTAAAAAGTGGTGGTTAAAGATATCTAATTTTTTTGAAAATGTACTGAATTATTAAAAACTTGCATGTTTTAACTATTTTGCTTATGTTTATCAGCAAATTTCTTATTTTACTCGGCCTGTTAAGACTTCTAAGTGGGTTTGATTAAAAAAATGGATTCTTATGAGTACTTTAGATTATCAAATAATGTGGTTTCATAAATGTGGTCCGCACATTTAAAAAATTACTTACAGCTTACACAAATGTAGCCATTAGCTATTAAAATTAGGCATGAAATGCCCACAATGAATTTGTATTATATAAATTATTCTTTTTCTTGATATACACCGAAGTATCAACACCAACTCATCCAACTACAACTGCTAAATACCGCGTTATAAACTAACCGACAATGTCCGTCGGTCAATAATACATTCAAGCTTAAACACTGAAAACACCCTCACTTCCCATGACCCCCTTCCCTTGTGTCTCAAAACAATTGAAACTGTTTCAAAAATACCACCAAGATCACCACATCCACTTACTTCACAAAAGCACCCACAAATCCTTATCACAACCCACTAGGACTTAAAGTTGCATAGCTTTGGGTTTCGCAGCTGTAAATCTATCTTTGTAAGCAACAAAACCTCTTTTGTATCGTCTCGTGAGTAGTCCAAACACATGGTAAGGAGGTTTTGTTCCAAGGGTCGGTTTCTCTATGGTCAGCCGCGATTTATTAGATGTCGTAGGCGCAGGATTAGTGTTCCAATCTTAAATATTATTTAAGTATCGTGGGAACACGGTTTTGGCAATCTTTTCACAGTTAGTTGCTAAATGGGTCGGAAGGTGTCCTTTGCTGTAGGGGGAAGTTGATAGAAAAGATATTGATGTTGTGGTTGTAAAGGAAACAATAGTTGAATACGTAAATTAAAATATCAGTGGTTATAGAATTTCCAAAGTTACATATACCGTGAACGGACACTGACAGTTGAGATTGATCAGATGGTTGTTATTGTTACAGTTTTTCTGTCTTTGCCTACATTGTTGTTGTTATCCTGTTATAAAAGTAATAGTAGTAGTAGCAAAAATAATGAAACTTGAACTTTGATTTAAAAGTCCATAGATTTTCTAACTCGTTCTTGTCACAAATACTCTTTAACTAACAGACTAACTCCTTGTTCCTTTTGCTTTAACCTTCATAGTCACTATAACTTCATCAATTCTTCAAAACTATTAAGCTTAACTCATTCAATAGAATGAACATCGTTTCCAATGTGCCTACCAATTTTGTCAGATACCCTATGATCTTGCAGATGCCTTATAGCTGGAATAACCATGACTTTTGAAGTCCGACATATACCGTCATTTGAATACACAATTGAATACCCATGAATACATCACCACGATTAACAGGCGTATGGCCAAATACTCAAACATCACTTCATTTAAAAACGCTGCCAAATCTGCTGCTGTCCTTTCTTACTTTACACAACACTTCACTTCTTTACACAAACACTCAGTAACCCATTTTGCTGTGTTAACAACCACTGTATTAGAAAAGTCAGGGTTGTATTTTATAAAATGAAACCGCAAAATCTCCGACTTCTAAGATACAGGTCTGCGTACCTAATTTAGGAGCCCGGAAAGCTGTCTCTTATCTTAATCTTTGTAGTACAATCCAATGTTTTTCATATGCTATGTATCGTGTTGTTAAATCTTTATTATTATTACTTACTTCTTTTAGAGATACAAAGACCTTAACAGATTTGAGAGCAAAGCTTCAAATTTAGTGCCGTTTCATTATTTGGCCAGTATACGTCATATAGTATAATGCACATTAGACAACACAAAAACATGCAAACTAAAGTCAAACCTACCCAACTCCATATGTGCACATTTCTAGATGTATTACATCAGTCACATGCATGCCTAATAAATAATATTGCACCCTCACATATTGGAGGGCTCGCAATTATTCAGTGGAATCACTTATGGGCATCGAACCACAGGGCGGCTTTCATTAACATCTGTCCGATTTGATGACCAATGATACTGGGCATAAATTACTTATTACTTGTCCTATAGTTCGTAGTTTTGTATATCTTCTATTTATCTGTGTTTCGGTTTTTAACTTAGAAAGTAATTTTGATGCAGGACCTTCAAGAGATAAACCAAGTTAATCTGAAACAGATTCATCAGTTTATTTAGTCTCATAACGATATGAAGCTCATGATATATTTTCTCGATTATAAATAATTTTAATCTCATTTTAAAAAGTATGTTGATGATTAGAAAAAATATGATGCTGACGTATAAAAACTCTTTTTCAATCACCAAAACAACTTACTTATTTGTTTAATACATTATCGTGATGTATACGTTCACGCTACTAGCCAAAATTGATGCTACAATCTTACACACTACATTATTTTAACCCATTGTCATTTACATCTTCAACCTTGACACTTCTCTAAAACAATTACCCACTTCCTCCCTCCCTCTTCCCTCCTCCAACATGTAAATGGTATAATTCATCAATAGCCCGCGGCACTCACTAATTGATTTCTATTTGCCCCTCTTTAATTGTGGCGTGTGATTCGATGGTGTCTGAATTATTCATTTGAATGCACTGTTATGCTGTTGGTAGGCTGTGCACAATGTGCATATGGACGTCGTTGCTATGTTGGTGGTTTAAGTGGTTTTGCAATCAGATCAAAGAATCAAAATAGACCTATAAAGCTTTGATATATATATAAAATTAGTTATCAAACCAAATTAAAGCAAAGCAAATGGACTGGGAGTAAATTACAACTTGTTACAAAAGACAGAGTGAAATTAATAGTTTAGGATTTAGGTAATAGCGATGCCAATTAGAATATTCGATCTTATTTGTAAACTTCTTAACAGCGATACAGATTTGACTAAATTTGAACCATTTAAGGCGTATAAGATTTCTCTGAATCAAACAAATTAAGTTAAAGAAGTGAAACCAATGTAAATCTCTAGGACCATAGAACCCCTCAAAAAGTTAGACCATCTAAAATTACTTACTCAAAGCGAAACTATTCGAAAAACTGAAACTATGCCTGAGGGGCGGACACAAAAATTGTTATTTTATTGCATTCGGGGCCACACATGTCATATTTTATTCTCCACTCGGAATTTTGTAGATTTGCAACATCAGTTTCTTTTACTACCAGGAGCTACATATTTTTCTGTACTGTAGTCCTTACTGCTTTGGAATAAGGGCTTTCGTTTTAATCTTCAAAATCATCTGGAGTTTCTGAATGTTTGTCTGTTACGTGCGTGTCGTCATACGCACGGACGACTAGTATATCATTTTCTTTGTACAAATGGCTGGTGGAATTCTGTGAGGCGTCCTAATCTGGTGGAATATAAACAATGGCATCGTCTGTCTGTCTGCCATTTCGTCTGTACAGGAAATGAGGTGTGATTTGCATTTGTAGATCGTCTTCTGTCTTTGTATTATTGGCAGTTTTGTGTGTCCTAGATATGCTTAAGGTTAAGTGTTGTATTTAGATATTATGAGTTCGTTTTCTTTTAAATGATTGATCCTGAAGAGTCACCTCTGTTTTTCTAATTAGATTTAAACTCACTGGTATAGCAATAAGTATAACGGTTCATCAAAATTCAACCTAGCTAATTCGGAATTCCATACAGAAAACCACAGTAGTTTTAGCAAAACTAATAAAGAAACTGATCAGCTTCTCACATACATACAAAAGCAATACATTCCCACCGGTCTCAGTCATCGGGCTATTTTTACCGTCCGGGAATCGAAGCCGCGACACCGCTCGTAAATCACCAGGGGTATAAGCACTAATGTCGTGAAACTAACTCTGAATTTCACGCTACGTCACAACTGTTAATGCGCGCCAAATAACATTTTGCCAAAGGAGTCTTATAACAATTTGTTATTGGAATCAAATTATTTATTTTTGAAAACGAATATGTTAATGGGAAGTTGACGAGGTAAGGAACAGGTCCGAATGGATGGGAAATAAAAGTATGTTTCTTTTAATAAAATCTGGAACTGTGTAAGGAGATTCCCTTCTGTAGAGATTCCAACAGAAGCTTAAATTCTGCCCTGATGTTGATGTACTCTTTTTCTGTAATGTGCTCAAAGTCAAAGCATTTATTGCAAACCAAGTGTACAAAGTTGACATTATATTAATTATAAGTGCTTATAACTTTGCGGCCTTTTCCAAGCATTGCAATTATTATCATCCACCTGCCCGTAACATCTTAATTTATCATTATTAAAATTAGGTACTTTTCTTAATTATTTTGAATATTTATCATAATTGGTCGGAGAATAGTCTGATTACCTTAAAATTAAATCGGGGTTGCACTATCTTCAGGTTGGTTCATTAAATCATCACCTAAGACGATCAGCTCACAAATAAACAAATCTTTTCAATTATCAATTAGTTTAGATGGTCTTTTAGCTAATTTACTTGGCTCGGAGTCTTCCAGGTTCAAAATAAAGTGTATTCGAGCACCACGTTCTGTCTGCCCTGTTCCTATAGCAAACCACATTTTTTTTTACTTTTGGAGCGAAAAATCTTATGGCTATTCTTATTGGCAACTTCAATTTCCTTTGTATTGCTGTCGAGGAGGACTAGAACTACATTTTAAATTATTTAACCTTTCGACATCTAAGCGACAGCCGGCTGTCGGGCTGCTATTGTATTTCTGTTGTGTCTCAAATCACTTGTGTTCGTAGGTAAAGCCTTCTCGAGAATAGATACCTATGAGGGGTGTATCCCATCTGGCCCGGTGACTTGGCCCGATGCCGGGCCACATGGGACAAAAAAGTTTTAACTGGCCCGGTGATATGTTTACCGGGCCAGATGATACAAATCAAGTGCCATCGTCCCCGGTAAGGGGCGAAAAGAGGATACGCCTCGTAATTTGTGAAATACTAACTATATGCATCTATGAAAGGGATTGAACTTATAAATCAAACCGCTTAGTAATAATCACTTTTTATTGAGGATAACGCGATATATAAACTTGTGTCATAAATCTCAACTTGAAATAGAGTTCCTGTAAGCAGATTTTTTGAATTTGAACATATTAACTTCGATAATTTCGAATTCTCTAACGCATTTTTTCTAAAAAATGACCGACGGTTATTTGACCGGTCATGAGCTCCATGGTTGTCTCCTGAATAAAGTCTTTGCGAAGCATGGCTTTCTTTGAATGGCGTCGATTACTTGGTATCTTATTTGCAATTTGCACTAATCTTGTTTTGTTAAAAGAGGCGTCAGTATGAAGCGCTTTTAAAATGTCGATCATATTGGGCTGCTATTTTTTAATTGTTTTGTTAAGTTTACTGTGCCACGCTTCCAGTGCATTTGTCGTACGGTGGCGTTGTCTGAAATCGCACCACACGTTTATAAAATCAGCACGCAACCATTGTTTTAACATAAAATAACGAAATATCTTGCTGTTTTCATCATCAGGACTTTGAGCAGCCACATACCACCAGCCGCTTTTGTGGGAGAAGGAGTAGTACAGCACTGAGGGCTACTTGTGTACGGTTGGTTTTTAACTTAGTTGTAACTCCTTCCCTTTCTTTTTATTTCATGTGTAAAATGATTAATAAACGTTACTGTTCAACAGTGGGCTCAAAAAAAATGTCTCTTTTAAAGCACACCATTCTGCCCTTCGCGCGAAAAAGGAACAACGGCAGAATGCGTTAGAGAATTCTGAAATTATCAAAGTTAATATGTTCAAATTCAAAAATCTGCTTACTCAAAAGTCTATTTCAAGTTGAGATTTATAACACAAGTTCATATATCGCGTTATTCACAATAAAAAGTGATTAATACTAAGCGGTTTGATTTAGAAGTTCAATCCCTTTCATAGATGCATATAGTTAGTATTCACAAATTACGAGGCGTATCCTCTTTTCGCCCCTTACCGGGGACGATGGCACTTGATTTGTATCATCTGGCCCGGTAAACATATCACCGGGCCAGTTAAAACTTTTTTTTCCCATGTGGCCCGGTACCGGGCCACGTCACCGGGCCAGATGGGATACACTCCCTATGAGTAGCGGATTGGACTGTGCTGAACATAATGCGTGCCTCATAAGTACTTATAACTATCCTAGGACATAAAAGTAAAAACATCTTTTAAGTTTCACTGAACTTTTAACTACGTCGACTTGTGAAAGTATTAAATGCTTATTTAATTTTATTAGAGGCGTTAATTAAAAGTTATAGGTGTAAGTGGAAATAGTGAGACTAAACTTAACTATTTAAAAAAACAAATTAAATATGGATAAACTAAGAATCTACTTCTGTCCTTTCTTCTTTCCATTGTTTCACGCTGTCATGCATCGGGTTATCATACTCATCATCATCATGGTAATAAAAGTAATTATATACCTACCTAGTCCTCCCAAGAATACATAATTTAATAACGTTCCATGTCATTATCTCAATATTGGATCCTAGGAAATATTACAAAATTACATAATTATTTGTTTTCTTTCCATCGTTTACCTATGTTGCAGAGGTCCTTCTCCTATCCAGGGTAGAAATAGAACACACCGAATTAAAATTATAAGACTACCATCTTTGCATCGCCGCCGCCGCACTTTTCTCTGCAATCATAGTCGATTAACCAGTCTTCAACCACCAAATAGCCTGCATCGATTCCAAAAAACTCATAGGTCATCTCTAGCCTACAGCCTAAGGCGAAGTCGCTATGAACCCATAACATCTCACCCGAGAGCGTTCACCCCTGACCCTAACTGCCTCTGGTCATCTCGAGACGTGTGCTGTCCCTCTCGCATTCGTAGTGCTGTGAGTGTTGCTGTCCTTGTCCCGCCGTGCACGATCCGATCCGAGTGGATCCGGGTATCCTCAGAATTGCAGTTGGTTGCTCGGTACAGGAATTGTGGATTTTCTCGTTGTAAAGTTTTCTTTGTATTGTTCGGTCATTATGAATGTATACTACATTTCATAACCTATGATTATGAAAAGGAAGGTTTGTAGTTTGATTTTTTTATAAATAGGGTAAGTTCGCCTGTTCGCGTCCATAGACCAATTCGCGTCCATTTTACGGATCTCCTTCAAAAAATCCTCGAAATTAAGAAAACTTACACACCAGTCAAACGAATAGTCATTTTCGGTAATACCTCAATGTTTAAGAGACACGCACATAAAATCAAAAGGTCCGGGCGACAAACCAATCCTGTTTAAAAAAATATTTAATCCCGGCTGTTTAACAAGGAAGCGCGAAAGCGCGGTTTTTTAGATAAAAAATAGTGTGCAGTGGTGCGTTCGATGATAAGTTTTATATTGTTTTATGTGAATTTTAGGATTAATAGCTGTTTCTAGACTTTTATAATGAAAAAAGGAATAATGTTAATCATGTATTTGCTAAGGTTTTTTACATTTAATGATTAAAATAAGGTGGACGCGAATTACTACATCAAATTTACAAAACTTCCACTTTGCGTCCGCAATGGACGCAAACTGTACCTACAGTAGATAATAATAAATCCAATTGCGTCCACTAAGTATTTTAGTTAAATACAATTGTCTTCCCGTTCCCGGGGGTTTTCGGAATGAAAACTATCTATCCTATGTCCTTTCTCAGGTCCCGGCCTATATCTGTACCAAATTTTATTCAAATCGGTTCAGTGGTTTAGGCGTGAAGAAGAGACAGACAAACAAACGGATTATTAATCAAGACTAATATTTAGCAATAAGAACAGAACTGTTTACTGTTTATTGTAAAACACAATCAATGTTGAGATGAAATATGTTTATTTTTGTAAAGTATTTTTTTAATGAAAATAATGTTAATTTTTAGGGTTCCGTACTTCCGTTGCTAGTAAAGGTAAAAACGGGACTCTTAATGATCACTTTGCTGTCCGTTTGTCCACCCGTCTGACAAGACCCTTTTTCTCAGAAAGGCGTCGTGATATCAAGCTGAAATTAATATCACATACATAGGTCTGCTAACTCTCAAAGCAGTGAAAAAATCGAATGTCTAAATCAACGCAACAAAAATGTATGGCTGTTCACTTTCCATTTATATTGCACATTGGCTTGTGTTTAAACACCGCCCAAAAAAGTACCAATTTTACTACCAAAAAAGTTCTAAACGGTTACCAAAATGGATAAATGGTCACCAAATAACGCTTCTTAAAATATTATGAACTAAATCCAATTTGGTTTTTATATGAATTTGACTGAAAACTGAAACTTTATATAAATCACTAGTAGTTCTAACCTAACCTAACACAATTTGGTGATCATTAATCCATTTTGGTAGCCAAAACGATTTTTTTGTTGATCATTTAAATTATATCCTTGCACATTTAGACATTTGCAAGGGAATCAAAACCTATAGGGTACTTCCAGTTGACCTAGAATCATGAAATTTAGCAAGAAGCATTGTCATGTGGCATAAGTAAAGGAAAAGCTCCGAAAACCGTAAATTTGAATGTATTTTACAAAAATAAAATAATAACGGAACCCTCGTTGCACGAGTCCGACTCGCACCTGACCATTTTTTTTATAATTTAGGTATATTCATAAATGAAGTTTATTTTGTAATTCAGCTTTTTTTACAAATTCTTAAAAATATCACCCCTTTATTCCTTTTCTAAGTGGTTGGACGCAAAATGGTCCACGGGTGGACGCAATTTGGATTTTTTGGACGCAAACTGGGTAAAACGCCCTTTTTCTGAAATTTTTCTATTTAAAAAAAAAACACTAAAGGTTTCGAACAAAACTGCAAGTAAATCTTAAAATAGACTAATATAACTAACACATCACATATTTTTTTCATAAAAAATAGTTTTAGAACAATTTTATTATCGCCGTCAAAGTTGCCAACTGCACTAAATGGACGCGAACAGGCGAAATGACCCTATATTGCAAGAATTTATATCTCTGGAAGCTGTAGTCAACATTTTTTTTTACTCCAGAAATTAACATTATTTCTAAGCGTTAAACCTGTGCATGTAGATGGTAGCGAGCAAAACAAATTATTTATATAAAATAACAAAAAAAATTAAATGCCAGATGCCCAGATGCCCGTGAAATGTATCGTCTCGTACGCGGACCTATTGAGTAACTTATTAAGTTATTACGATAAAAACAATAAAAAGCATGTACAGTCAGCAAAGCAGATTAGTATTCAACACCTACGGATGTATGTATGAAATTCAAACTAATTAAAAACAAATTAGGTATTTTCTTAAAATTTAAATATGAAAACTATCCATCGGTTTTTAAAACTATTATATATTACTTATGACAGTCCTGGATACCTTTTTACCCTCTTCACTAAACACGTATCGTACATACTATATTAATGTATTACCGACTAAAATCACAAAAAATTTACAAGTACATAATAAAACTAAAACCCAATCAACTCGTGAACCGCGTCACTATCAAAACTGAAGACGCGCGTACCGCTCGCTACTCACACATACATATTAACTGTACACCCAGTTTATACCTGTACACTTAATGTATTATACTAGGAACTTATTATATTTACACACTAGTACTAGTGGTAGGCACTGGAAAGCCTGTATAACAATGAGTACTGGCCGAAATTACACTTGGCTGTAGTACTAGTGGTAAGTACTGTAAAGGCTGTATGTCAATGCACATCGCTGGCCGAAAAGGCTCTTGACTGAATTGTGTATTTTTTTATAAGGATTTGAATTTGAAAAACAAGCGTTTGTGTTTGTTTTATGAAGGTTTCCTTAGTGGAAAATGAAACCGCGCTCTCAAGTGTAATTAGAGTAGTTTTTTTTTAACAGAGTTATATTACTGTTTTATTTTTAAATCAAATTAAAATTAAACGTAAGTAGTCCTTCGATGCTTTTTGCTCAAATATCGTCAATACTTACTTTTTATTGTAATTTATTGTTTTCGTCGTAGGTATCTATATTTGTGGGCAAACTCAACTCGCGTTTGGCTGGTTTTTATTAGATAGCATATAGATACCTAGGCTCCCACAGTGAGCTCGCCTGTTTAATCAAAATCTAGAACCTCTAATTTAAAGGTAGGATAAAATCCTACTTTGCCAATACTTTCCTTAAACTATAAGCTATTGCATGTTTAATTATAGCACTATTAAAAACATTCAGTGACGCATACATTATGAAAGCCACAATAAAACAATAATGAAGTACCCCAAAAACCACAAACAAATATATAAAAACATTAGCATTACACCGTTTCCTGTGCCTGGTCGGCGATGCGTGAAAATCACATAAAAATCATCGCTCGCCTCTTTGTTGGCTATGGTATCCCCCTGTCAACCCTTACTGTCACTCAATGACGTAATTACAATGGTGTCTTGTTAAGGCTGTTACAAATAATAAGTGTGGTATTAAATAATTTGTAAATTATGGTATTTTTTTTTGTACTTACTACAAAAATACTAAGTAAGGAACATTAAACTTTTTGTTTAGTTTCACAATAACGATGGCTGTTTCAAATTAAACCTTTGAACACGCATGATTCGAGACACAATAGAAAGACAATAGCAGCCCGACAGCCGGCTGTCGCTTGGTTTTGAAAGTTTAAGGAAATATTTTTACTGCCATTATTACTTTAATAAATAAATACATTACAAAAATATCTAGTAAAAATTTCTGACGCGCCTGGATACTTAATTATAAGTTTTGTTGAATGTACATACCTACATGTTTTGCTTTACAAAATATTATTGGCTTACCAGTTACTCTTCTATTATTATTCTAGATGTATTTAGCTGTAGGTTTTCCATGCTCTAAAAAAATAAATAAATAAATAAATATACACATCAATTTGATACCATGTTATTAAATACTTTCATCGAGCAATGTTAATATTTTCACTGGTTAATTAAAATAGATGGCCTGTAAAAACAATCGACATGATAATAGTGGACACGGAAAACATTGCACCCTTTTTATTGGCGGCCTAATAAATATTGAGAACAGCGCCATCTAGTGGATGAGAGGGGTAATTTTTTTTTAATTTTTTGTAATAATAAATTAATAATGGTTATTATTTTTTGCAAAAAATATATAAGTACCTATATTATGAGATACCTAAATTATGATTTATGGAATTGAAACCAATAATAAGTTACAATAACCCAATAACTAATTGTGTAGAAAAAAGTGACAAGCACCTGCGAAATGATCTAACACAAACACAAGTTACTTTGTTTAGATTATTTAGATTACTTTGAATGATGTCACTACAAAAAGTAGTACCCCACTATTTCGAAGAGACTCACATCGGGGATGTAACTCAGTGGTAGAGTGTCTGCTTCGCATGCTGAAAGTCCTGGGTTCAAATCCCAGCATCTCCAAATGCTCTTTTTGTGTTTTTATTTTTTTTTCATTTAAATATTTTCACTCTCGGGGTTATCGCCATTGACTTTATTTATGCATAAAAGTGCATGTTATATGTTCTTTCGGTTTTTTTTCTTAAAAAAGTAATAGTACTTTATTAAATATTTTTTCCTTTTTAATAGTTCATTCTCATTTTACCTACTCCTTACAAAATACCAATCCACACACAATCACAACTGTCTGCCTGTCTGTCAAAATCAAAAGTCTTCACGCGCCAATAGAGCGAACAACCGCGACACGTGGACAAACCACTTTATTTTTAGAGAATCCGTGATTGGCATAGCACACACCTGGACAATCAAATCAAATGACTGACAAATTAGTGCAGTATTTATTTAGAATTTTAACACGTGCCATGCTTTTTTAATAGATAAAATTGTTGTTAAGGTTGAATTACTACCGAGCTATATAAACAGCTGTCACTTTAGTGCTACCGCCCAACTAACAATTTAACGTCGTTCAAAAGTTTAGTAAACGTTATCTTAATTCCATTGATCGTAATACCTAAGTCGCACTAACGTTATAATAACGTTTACTAAACGCGAAAATGGCCCCAGTTATACGACCAACATTATCGTTTAATGGACATACAAAAGTCGCAAGATGACTTCGTTACGTCATTCAAATGTCGTATGAACGTGATGGAATTACCACTTTCGTCGCGCAGAAGTCGCATCATAACTTTACAACGACTCGTTTGTTGTATTGTCGTCATACAGGGGTTTTTGAATGATTAAAACGTTTTATTTGAGTCAAGGAACAACTCCTGTAAGACTTTTTTATTTTTCTTGTTAGTGGCATACGTGTTTGGATTTTGATTCGAGATTTGAGTGCAAAAGAAATAATTACAAGGTATTAAAAGGTTTATTTAACTTATATTTTATAACTCGCTAATAACTGTATCTGTCTCTTATGCCATTTAGTTCGAGTGGGTATTAAAGTTTTATGATAATATACCTATGTGTATTTATTTGAAATTTTCATGCCCCCTCTCAATTTTGTGTTTAAATGATTATATTTTTATTAATAAAAATATATTTATTTCTAAAAATGTAGGACATGTTGCTTTTGTCACACACTTATCTCTTTATGACGTTGTAAAGACATAAAGTCGTATTAAGGTTATTTCAAGACCATGCAATACGCCATGACAGCAGCTACCTATTAGGGTTTCTTATAAATTTAAAACCCTTTTCATATTGTTCACAGTAAAAGTACTTAAACATTTACTTAAGTATTGAAACATTTTTTTTTACTCTCCTTTTGAAAGTTCCACTAAGACAAGTCTTCTCCACGAATGTTTACCTTCCATTTTTCATAGCAAATTTAATCAAACGTTCCGTAAATATGGCGGCCTAGACGTTTTAAAGTCAAAACTTGACTTAAATGCGACTACAAGTTTGATTAAAGTCAGGGCATGACAATAAACAGACATCATCAAATATATAGGTTATATTTAAGTATCGAACAAACCACTACGTCATTTAAGAGTCTTCAATTGACCGCTGTAAAACAGGATAATGATCGTTATATAAACGTCACTGTGAAAACGTCTATACAACTGCTACATTGCATAGATGTCATATAAAGGTTTTTCAAAGACCTAATTTGGTTATTTCAGAACGCTTAATGGACTATAACGTTAGTACGACTATAGCGTTGTCGTACAAACGTTTTAGCTAAGACTGTAATACAACGTCGTATAGTTTAGTCTTACCAACGTTGCTAAGACCAGCTTATGATGACATATTTGTCGCACGACTAAAAAGTTAAATTAAAGACGTCTAAAGGACCTCGTAGTCATCTCACTATCATTATAAGACTGCTATCCAACTTTATGTCGTATAAGTCAAGACTTATATGACGTTTTTGTTTGTTGGGCGTGGCGCCGCCCTGGTGGCAGAAATCTGAAGCTTGTTGAATCACCTGTGTACTACAAATTAATGCAGAAAAAGAATTATTTACATACTAGCTATTGCCCGCGGCTTCGCTCGCGTTAAAAAGAGACAAAATGTTACTCTCCATACCTTCAACTAACTCCACTTAAAAAATCACGTCAATTCGTCGCTCCGTTTTGCCGTGAAAGAAAGACAAACATACATACAGACAGACAGACACACTCTCTCATTTATAATATTAGTATGGATGAGCGTTACTTTTGCACATTTTATCAAAAACTAGCTTTCGCCTGCGGCTTCGCCCGAGTATGGGTGTCGAATAACATATTTATACCCCTTTGGTAGTCGATGTTCCAAAATCCTTTCTTAGTGGAAGTTTTTAGATCCAGTGGTTGGGTCTTTTTGGGCTGTGCGTTGATATATATCCCAGTCAGCCAGCTACCATTTTAATGTAGATAAATAAAAGTCCAATGCACATACTAAACTTATGCTTAAAATAGATAAAATTAATCTAAGTAGGTGCCATAGATATGTAATATTCCAAGAATTTCTATGAACAACATAAAGTGTTTATTGTACTGTCAGTGTGTCAGTACACAGAACACATGATAATTATGACTAACTTACATATATAATTTAACAAACTACTTAGCTATATCTCGCGGTTTCACCCCCCTTTATGGTTGGTTACTACTCCGCTCCTATTGGTCGCAGCGTGATGTAATATTAACTAAAAACAGTACTTCCTGAGATTATTGCGTTTAACCAAACAAACTTTTCAGCTTTATAATAAATACAGTTACCACAAAAGGTATTTTAACAATTTTTAACGCAATTCTCTTTTGCCAAAGCCAACCCCAAAAAAACCCAACCAAATGCCAACCCATTAACAGCCGAAAAGCAATCAAAACTCACCAGTTAAAAGGTCAGCCATCATTTTGTCAGGTGGCAACACCAGTCAGTGCTGCCGCCATTCCTAAAGGTAAACCCCAATAAGTAGGCACAGCGGCCTAAATGAATAGTTGATGGCGCGGGCGTCCAAAATGTCAGGCCAAATGGAATAACTTATGAGGTACGGCTTCATCAGAGGTAGAGATCAATATTTCAGTTAATGATTATGGATTTCCTGATCTTCGAAGGTATAGATGGGTGAAGGTTTTACAATGTTGCTTTTGTATTAGACAAATAGAAATAAATATCTTATTTAAAGTTGCCTGTATAGTGTATATGGTCTGATTTATATAAATGATTTGGCGGCAATTTTTATCCTTGACTTTTATATCTCAGGAGATATCGACGGATCGGCGCCGATTTCCTTGTAGACTTATGTTCGGTGCATCTTTTTCTTTTCATTTCATTAAGAAAAGGACAGAAGACACAATGTTAGTTTAGTCCTGTCAAATTAAGACACTCCATAGATATTTTAGACCCAATTAAAACATGGCCACTAAAAATTCGTCGATTTACTTCAGGCGCTGACTAATTTGACAGGTTTAACTAAAATGTATCTTCTGTCCTTTTTTTAATAAAATAGAAAGATAGGACGCACCTAACTTAAATTTAGTTTATTTTGCGAACAAGAGAATCAGCGCCAACATCCAAACCCCAAACACCTAAAAGGTCATTTTTTTGGTGAGTGGGAAATCATCAAATGACTGCTCCCGTCCTGGGTGCGGCGGGAGGGCTTGTCAGACTTTTACTGACTAAAACCCACTCATGTTCCTTCGATTGCCCTTTATGTTCCAGGGTCACGGTAACTATTATAAACATTCCGCAACCCCGGCAGGCGTGGCCCTGTTGGGCCCCTTCCAGTGCTGACTTCTTCTCTTACCTAAAAGGTCTCACAGCTTATAAGTATACGATCCTTAGGGCGTAAGCTTAGATATATACCCGTCTTTATTTTACCATCGGAGTTTGGCAGTTGTACAACAATGACGGTAGTGACAATTTATTCATTCGACCTTTAACCTTCGAACACATGATTCGAGACACAATAGAAAGACAATAGCAGCGCGACAGCAGGCTGTCGCTTAGTCGTCGAGAGGTTAAACACAGTTAGTTACAATAGCACGTCAACTATATTACACAAAATTAATAAAAGAGTGAAACATGCAACGAGAAAACTCGTTTTTTCAGGCAACATTCCTGATTTAAAAAAAAACCGTTCACAGATATAAAATAACAAAAAGGCAAAAGGTGTGATATTGTCGCGTTAGATTTCCACGCGGATTACTCGTAGCTGTGGAAATTGAGTCGCAGCTTCATTTCCTGAGCCGAGCAAAGTTGCTGGCTGCGTTCGGTTATATTTTTTTTGTGTCGTTGCTAATCATGTATCACTAAATCAGTGGTCGGAATGTTTACAAAACTGATTTTGATTATATTACTTATGGTAATACAATGAAAAATAGTGAAATATTGGTGCTGAGTCTCTTGTTCACAAACTTAAATAATCTAAGTTAAATGCATCTTTAACTGAGAGAAAGATACACTTAACTTAAATTTACGTTAATTTGTGAATAAGAGAATCTGCACCATTGTAAATTTGTATATGATAATTATTACCTTTTAATTAATTCTTGTATATTATTTTAGGTATAATAACTTATTATTTAATTTTTTGTGAGGGTACACCCTCGCAAAAAGTTGTATACTATAGATGTTAGTTATACTAATCAAAAACTATTAAACGTATTTTGACGAAACTCTGTAGTAAACAGTACAGTTCTTACCTCAAAATAACACAGACAATATGAGTATATTATACTAAAGGAGAAGTACTAAATCTACGCGAGTGAAACCACGGGAGGCACCTAGTAGGAAGTTATTTCCCAAACAGGTCGCTATAAACTGCGTCAAAACCACGGGGGGTGTAACTCAGTGGTTGAGTGTCCGCTTCTAACGTGGAAAGTCCTGGGTTCGAGTCCCAGCACCTCCAAACATTTCGTTTTGTTTCACGTCTGTAATATTCAAATTGATAATATTGAAAATATACCCATCTTTTTTTAGGGAGCTGTCGAAAAGACGAGTTTACCTTTGTCAGAGGCTTAGCATTGCCATCCAACGTGGCAATGCTGCCAGCCTCTTGGGCACTTTACCGATTGACAGCAATGCGGATGAGTTTTTTGATGCCAATATTTTAATTGTAGCGTTTTCCTTTTTTTAATAGTAATTTAGTTTGTAAATATTGTATATACTTAGATTACTAGACAGATATTATGTTACTGCTAAATAAATCCGTACTAATATTATAAATGCGAAAGTAACTCTGTCTGTCTGTCTGTCTCTTTTTCACGCCTAAACCACTGAACCGATTTGAATGAAATTTGGTACAGATATAGTCTGGGACCCGAGAAATGACATAGGATAGTTTTCATCCCGGTTATCCCCTGGGAACGGGAACTATTTCACGCGGACGAAGTCGCGGGCAAAAGCTAGTAATAAATATTATACCTTTTCGAAAATAGATAAAAAAATCTAAACACACAAAATAAAAGCTCAAAGAAATCTCAGCGCGTCGTTTGTGCATTCCCGACAGGGGGCGCCGTCGTCGCCATGATTGACAGCTAATAACTGGAGATTTCCCACGGGGCCGTACAATTTGTCCCCTACACCCCATGGGTTTTCCGCCAAGTCATAGAAATTGCTATGGTTTTTGAGCTTATAGGTTATGATGTGCAGAAATATTTATACTTTTGTTACCCGACTGTCGAAAGGAGGGTTATGTGTGTATGTATGTCTCATTTTATGGCACGCTTTACAGTCTGAACCGTTTAACGGATTTCGATATAGGAGGTGCCATTGAATTCCTCTCCGTTGTGGGAGTGACATAGGGTACATCAATTTAAAAAAAAATGAGAAATAAAGAAAGTATAACTAAATAATCAAAAACCCAACTGCAATATCGGAAGTTGGTGGCAATTACATGAAACAAAACAAAACTTGATATCCTTCGAACACACGTGATTTGAGACACAATAGAAAGACAATAGCAGCCCGACAGCCGGCTGTCGATTGGTTGTTGAAAGGTTGAAAGAAATCAGAATTTGCTTAGCGCCTTTCGATAAATGAATAGCAAATATTTAAATTACCAATTAAACTAAGTACTTTTTAAGTACCGTTCAAGAACTGCTAGAATTGAGATTAACTTGTGACTTTTCGGGTAGTTCTAAAAACACAATGTCGAGATAGCCCATTAGTTAAATTATTATCTTACATGTGGGTTCGAAAACACAGTAATAACGACGTAACTTTCTACTTTTAACTTTTTGACATCAAGGAAATCCTCCATAACTGTGAGGAAACCAAGACCTATATTATTAACGAAACTGGATCAGTAAAATAACAACCACATTCATCGGGGGGGTGTAACTCAGTGGTAGAGTGTCTGCTTCGCATGCTGAAAGTCCTGGGTTCAAATCCCAGCACCTCCAAATATTTTTGAATTTTTTTGAATTTTTTTTACCGTTACCCGTAAAAAAATTGGTTAGTTAGGGTTATTTGACAGAATACACAAGATACGTATCATCTGTGTTTGAGAGGGCAATGCACCTCTGGTATTAAAGATATACCGTCATATACCTAAGCGGCGGTAACTGCTAGGAATGTCGTGATGGCCCAGTGGTTAAGGCGCCCGCCTCTCATGCAAGAGGTTGTGGGTTCGAATCCGGGCAAGTACCAATGTGACTTTTTCAATTCATATGTACTTTCTAAAGTTTATCTTAGACATCACCGAACAGACATCGGTGAAGGAAAACGCCAATCCGCCTTGAGCAAGCATGGTGATCACCACTACTCCGAAATAAAGATAATTTTATTTATTTAATGCTCGTGCCTTCTCTGTATGAGAAGAGGCCTTCGCCCTGCTGTGGGACAGTTATAGGCTGGTATTATTATATTTAATAGTACGCCAGTTTCTTTGCTATTTAATGACAATAAAAATATCCTAACCATAAACATTTGAACGGATATCTTTTTGAAATTTAAACTACCAACAAACTCTTACTTTATGAACAGTGCCTACATATAAATAGACTAATAATAAAAATGTTTAGCCGTTATCGTTCGGCATACAATATTAACATCATGCCATTACGCGGAGAGCTTTTTACGCGCACAAACAGACCGACCGACGGATAATCTGTTAGATATCGTTGATGTTACGTGCCTGGAAGTGTCTTGGATTTTTGGAAGTGATCGCATATTTGGTAGCGTTGTAAGTGCTGACCGAAAATGGCGATACGAGCTCAAGAAAATAAATAGCCTGTGGTGTACATGAGCCCTGGACTCCAGATGCTAAATGTCATGAAAATGTCTTTAATTGAAGGTACTCTAAATAGTTATGTATTCGTCTGTAAGTGTAGCAGAGGGAAACCAACTTACACAAGCTCTTTATGAAATACAAAGTGTTGTGTTATAAAACCATATTTAATATTCAGTAATTCGTTGTTTAACATTAATAATAGAATAGTCACTCAGCTATTATTATTACAATTAGCCCGTACTATCTCACATCTGGACAAAGAAATTATCTTATTGCTTATATTCGTCACGATTAAATAAATAAATATCCTGGGACATCTTACACACGGCCATCTGATCTCTAGCTAAAGCAGGGCTTGTGTTATGGTAATCAGACAACTGATATACATACTTATATAATTTTTAAATACATGCATATTATAGATAAATAACACCCAGACACAGAACAAACAATTATGCTCATTACACAAAGTTTGTCCTGGGTGGGAATCGAACCCACGACTTCTGGCTTAGCAGCCAGGGTCACTAAACACTAGACCAACAGGCCCGTCACGTTTAAACACTTTGTCTTGCCAATTCTCAAGGAAGCCATAGAGGTCGACATCTTTTTCTACCGCGGCCTCGATATGACATAGGTATTTGCGCCACGTCAGCGATCTGTGTACCTACTCACTAAGTACTCATAATAAAAGTTGCATTAAAAGCTACATACTACAAAAAATTACATAAACAATATTTAATTCAATTTATATTCGACGTTAAACCACGCTCTGCAGTCACATCAGTAAATCAAGCCACTTCTAGCGCGCCTACATCCACACTCTCTCTCACTAATCATAAGGCGCTTGGGCACGGGCGAGCAGCTATAAATCCTTGTGCCTTCACTATAACTCACAGTGAGACCTACCCCTAATTAAGGGTAGCGGTAAAAATAATTACCTGTCATTATCTTTATAGTGGTACTGTTTGTTTCATATTGAGATATGTTTATTAATAATAAATAATGAAAACTATTAGTACTACTTCTGAGTTAGTTTCGGATATTTCTTCTCAGAGTAGTGAGCTAGGAAACACCGGCACCATCTTACAATAATCAAAAAACAATAATAACGTGTCAATTTACAAAATATCATTTAATAATAATCTTTTGTTATAAAGAGGGCTTCTTGATGGAAATCAACGCACGGCTGAAAATACTTAAGCTGAACACGAATTTTACACAGTGGTGCCGATTCTCTTGTGCACAAACTAACGTAAATTTAAGTTAAGTGCATCTTTCTCTTTCCATTTCTTAAAGAAAAGGACAGAAGATACAGTTTAATCCTGTCAAATTAGACAGCGCCTGATGAAAATTGACGTATATTTAGACGCCATGTTTTTAAATTGCGTCTAAATTATCTATGGAGTGTCTAAATTTGACAGGACTTAACTAATATTTGATCTTCTGTCCTTTTCTTTATTAAACGGAAAGAGAAAGATGCACTTATCTTAAATTTACGTTAGTTTGTGCACAAGAGAATCGGCACCTAATTTCTTTTTCTTGGGCTAGGTGAACTAAGAAGCAATTTTTAGAAATTCCTACCTTAACGAGGTAAAATAAACAAGTTGTAGCCTCGTTAAACTGCAGGGCTTAAATAAATGTAATTTAATTGCAATCTAATTGTAAAATTCTGTTTGCAAAAAAAACTTCTTTTGTTTTGTTTTTATTTATTAAATGTGATGTTCTGGGTTGAACGAATAAATGATGGTATTTGATATTTGATTACGTTATGGTTGGTATACATTATGGTTTAAAATAAGTTCTTTTTATGTATCTCAATGAGAAGTCTATTAAATTTTCGGCTCATAAAACGTATGTTTATAGAGCCAATAATTAAAACGGAGCATCAAAGGGTTGTCTTAATGGTCGCTACAAATTACAGATACTAAAGTGAATGAATATAAAATTATTTAATTGTCTTACATGCGGGATTTGTGGTAATTTCTTACTGAATTACATTGGCATTGGAATACGGCAGTTTCATTAATATTTTACTGTCGCTTTATATTTTTGATAGCGCACAATAAAATTGATGGTAACCACGACACACACACGTCATACTTATTTGATTTTAAGCAGTCTAAGCAGAAATGGGTTTATGTGTTTTATCGAATTATAAAATACATCCATTGTTCCATCCAACAAATCCATTGTTCTAATCCTCTTAATTACACTCTTTTCAATATTTGTACGCTGAAAACAGCAGAATATTATGGACATTATACAAATTGTAACACCTTGTAAAACAATATTCTGACAAATAAATTTATTTTTTTATATTATTGAATGGCAAACAAGCCCACTTGAAGTTAAGTGGTCTCCTTTTCTTATATTCAGTTCCCGCAAATACGTTGCTCCCAAATACAAAGATGATAGTGTTTTGTCTTATGTGCTACATGCATTTGAGGCTTAATAATTATTATTTTCTCTTTTATTTTGGTTCTGGCATTCTTCAGAAATCGAGATTGGTTTTTAGTACACTGACGATCCCATCATTCCGATTCCACAAACTCTATCCTGTAAAAATTGAACCAATACCCAAACCTTTCAACGACCAACCGACAGCCGGCTGTCGGGCTGCTATTGTCTTTCTATTGTGTCTCAAATCACGTGTGTTCGAATCATTAAAAGCTGTTTTAGTCGATTAAAACAACAGGTCATTCCAATTCTATAAACCCTATGCAATTCAATGTCGAACATACCCGACACAATTAAAATGAAGTTAATGTCGACATCGACATACCATCAGTCGTTTGTAGCCACTATCAACCCTCCGCTGCCGTGTTTTAATTGGTAGCTCTTCAAACAACGGCGCGATAATGTTTGATTGATACCGGCGATACCGTTAGGGTACGCTCATGTGGTCAGGAAATATTGATGAGGAATGATAGTGTGGCTGAAGATTATGTCATGTGAAGTTTTATAAAGGCTTTGCTTTTTCGTTTTGAAGAACAAAAGCAATGGCTCCTTGGGCTTTATTTTGAAATGAATAAAGTAAATATAGTACTTACAGACGTATATATCAAGTTACCCAAAACTACACAATTTTCTTAATCAACCTTGAACTAAAAGTTTTTCGGATAAAGCACAAAATAAATTAACCCATTGAATGTGAATTGAATTAATTCATTGTGTCTCGCGTGGATCCACACGAAAGGCTATTTCAAATTTCACAGATTGCAGTAACTTAATGTGCTGGCAAAGACGATACCTACGCTACAGAAAATGCTTAATGTGATAAATAAATAAAGTGAACGGAAGCTGGTAAACTGTTAGAAAAAATAAACACAAAACTTTTACCACAAGAGTGGCTCTCAAAAATCAAAGCAGGCTGAACTTTGATATTTACTTTAATTTTATACTTTTCTTGTATTACTACCTGTTATTAATGTTATTTAAGACCATCTTAATAATCACACCGCAATTTAATTTTTCCCGAACATAAAATACATTGCGACTTTTAATCGCAACATGAACTGACCACTACACACGCGCCCTAACCCTTCATAACCACAAGGATATTCCGTTACACGCGTCATTAAGGGATGGTAAGCGTTACACAGAGCATCGGAGGGTTATCGCTTCGACATACTCTTTGATTACCGATACGTAATCAACTATTATGTAAGATTACTGTGAGGGTGTTAGTGTAAATATTAACGGGACTTTGTTTGTTATGGTTGTTATTTGGAATAGGTGCTTGTGGATAATTACTGGTAATGTTTAGTTAAAAACTAGTAATAAATACTTAAATCTTACTAATATTATTAATGTGAAAGTTTGTATGTTGATGTTCGTTTCTCTTTCACGCAAAAACTACCAACCGAATTCTGATATAAGACTACTTAACATTACGCTATGACCTACGGACCGGAGCAGTACAAAAAAACCTGACATAACGCGGGTGAAACCGAGGGGGGAAAGCTAGTTCAAAAATTTAAATTTACAAAAATATGTTTCCTGTAGCACGTTGACACCAAACTTTTGTGCACAAGGACGACTTCGTACATGAAAGTTTGCCATCACGAGCCACCATTTCGTTACATTTAATTTAAATTCAACAAGCATGTAATTTATCACAATAACACCAATGATTTAATCGCGACATGACGTGAGAGATGGAGGCACGCCACCCTGGACTATAGTCGTAATAATTATGTTAATTTGAGAATTAATTGTAAGATGAACATGGTCAATGACCTAGTCGTAATTAGTGCGATCTTCAATTGTGATCATGTATGGGCATTTTATTTTGGGGGTTATAAAGCGAAAGTGCTGGTTAGTAGCATGAACCCGCGACCGCATATATTTCAGAAAGCCAATTTATTCATAGTCAAAATATTTTCAAAAAAATCTTGCTGTAATATTTGGGCCCGTCCAAATATTTATTATCCAACGATATAGAAAAAGAAGAAAACTCCATGAGCAAGTCACACTTGATCGGTTTTTGACTGCATCTGGTTAGACTGGAAACCGAGCCTAAAAACTAGGCAAACGAAGGTAAACATAGCCAATGACCTAGTGGTAATTATTGCGATTTTTAATTGTGATCATGTGAGGGCATTTACTTTTGGAAGTTCTACATCAAAAGTGTCGGTAAGTAGCATGAGCCCGCAGCTGCAAATACGTATACTTCAGAAGCCAATTCCCATAATTGTATACTTAATAATGTAATTGTCTTACTTCAAAGACAAAATTATTTTAAAAAATGATGGAAAGATTTTGACCAGTCCTATAATCCTATATTTTCTAAGGTATACGAAAAGTATGGAATTCTGTGTGCAAATCGCGCTTGATCGATTTTTCACCGCATCTGGTTATACTGAAAGCCGAGCATCATCGGTCATTAAAATATCATAATTATTGCAGTTTCTCAGTAAGTGAATCAATATTAACTCTAAAACTCCTAAAGTTCCTAAGACGAATTCAACCACAATCTCAAAAACCCGTCCCCAAGTCCCCAAATCAATTCAGCTTCATGTCATTACCCCCAAAGACACCATACCCCACATATGTGTAATCCCCTAATTTGCTACTGGTTTTAATTAAACAATTTAACGTGTTGGTCTCGTAACGTACCCCTCCCCCCCCTCTCCCCCCGCCACACCCCGCGGCATCGCGCCTGTGATTTATTGGGCAGACACCTGCAACCTGTGACGTATAGACGGATAGGACAAATGACACGTGGTATCATCTAAACGAAGTTTATAAAGAGGTAAAGTTGATTGTTTGTTAGAGGAAGGTCTGAACAACATACGTATTTTCGTGATAGGAAATCTATTGCCTAGTGCCTTGAAAGTTTTAGGGTATACTTTTATTTATTTAATTATTTAGATTAGGCAACAATTGTTAACACAACACATTACCTAGGTACAAATAATTTCTTACCTAAGTACGGACAAGGACACGAACAAAACTAGTTAAAAAATGCCAAATAGAAATGTCAGAAATACAAATATCGTACTGATTACAATCCAACCGAATCTTAAGCTCAAAATACACGAAAAACGTTTACGTCAGGCACGAGTTAAAACGACATCGACGCGGTGTCTATAAACGATAAATTGTTAATTCTGACAACAAGACATAAAACCCGCGACCACTCTGACCTTTAATGTGTTTTGAGCTTTCAGCTAGAAACTATCAATTAACGTTTTAAAAAGAGCTGGGAGAACTAATAATCTTAGAGCTAATAATGTCTTTACCCCTTTTGGTGGAAGCCAAGCTTAATGTTGGTGACAATATAATGTAACATTTGGTATCAAAACTCTTCTCATTAAAAAACAAACGTGACAGTGTCAAACTCTATCAATATCACGAAATATTATGTTTATTAGTATTTTGTAATATTTTATTTTTTGTAATCACTTTACAAACATGATGTTATTCTACGCGTGCACTATATTATTTACAGTTATGTGCGAGAGTCTTCCACTCAAAAAACAATATACACCTAATGTAGGCACAGTATTGTTCTCTTGCCATGATATTCGAAGGAAACAGTGGGGCAAAAACGAAATCGGATTACTACAAGCTAGAAGGTATTTCCAAAATATCCTTCCCCCTCCAGTGTTTATAAACGGTTTTAATGAAGAACATGTCGGTATTCTACTTAGATACTTTAGAGACGCTTACGCAGCCATCAAAAAAGAGGCCAAAGATCCTGAAACGGATACTATCATGACAACAGCCCTCTCGGACGCTATCGGAGGGTACTTCAAAGTATGGGTCCTGCCGATTGCAAAATTAGACTACTACGGAGGCACGATCTCACAAGCCAATGTGATCAAATTATTCCGGTTTTACAACGAAATAAAAAGGTATTTAGATACCAATGGGGATGGATGGCGCAGGCCTGATGAGAGAATCCTCAATTCTATGAGAGTCAATGTTGCTCCACTTAAATTTACCTCGAACACTAGAAGCATGAGAGACCCTTGTGATCGTTTAGCGTACTTTGAAAAGACGCCGACAGGCTTAAGCATACCAATACCAAACGTGAATTGGAATAACAAGTCGAGTACAATGTTTGTACCTCTGAAAAATGTATCTCTAATAATGATGAACACTCCGAATGCATCTCATAACCTTATGAAATACTACGAAGCAGCAAGAAGTTGTATTCAGTCCAGTAACCCAAAAGATCAGCAATATTTTGACGAAAAATTCCAAAAATGGCTGATAGATGAAGTCATTCCGCACTTAAAAGATGAAAATTTGTATCTCGCGTTAGGAAGTGTACTTACCTTAGTAAACAAGACTCAAACCCTTTGCAATAACGTCATAAATGATTACCAAGATAAGTTAAAAGCTAAAAATCTTTTAAATTATAAACCGTGCATCAGTACGACTGAAATATCAAATAAAAAGATGTGGATTATAATAATCATACTTTTAATAGAGGTAGCTTGGTGTATTCCTGCATTGTTTTGTATAATGTGCTCTAAAAAACTTAAAAAGAAAGACTGTAGTAGTAACATATATCTTTTTATAGACAACGAAAAAAAACAGAGTAAAGGAGGAGGGCGAACAGTTTGTGCTGAAGATGACGCTAGTTGTATGCCATTTATAGAAGATACTTCGCAAATAGACACGAGATTATCAAAAACATGTCCTCAATCATATAACAGTAACACAGAATTTTCGGGAACACAATACCCCTCATGTACCACGAACAATATTGGAACTGGATGCCTATCATGTACTGCCTGTAATAAAACAAAATGTCATGCACACACTGAATCTAAACATCAAGCACATGACTTTCCTAAAAAACCTACATTAAAAAAATCGTCTGAAATATGTGAGCAACAGAAAAATTCTAGTACACAGAATTTATCGAGCAATGACACCTTGAAATCGAATCTAGGTGGGGCCAGTTCTATGACTATGAAGTCTAACAACTCACGGCCGTTGGAATATCTACAAAGAATTAAAAAAAGGTCGAAAGAATGTATGATGAAATACACAAGCCACGAAGGCCGTAAAAATAGTGATCATCGTAGGAAATCAAATGAACGCAAACAATCCGAAAACTATAGAAAATGTGAGATGCGCGGACATGATGAAGGATCTAGGAAGCCACCACAATGTTGCAGTTTTGAAGATTGTAAGAAATTAGAGGAACATTTAGAGGTAGATAAACATAGGAAACTTGAAGAGCGTAGACAAGCAGAAGAATGTAGAAAACTTGAAGAGCGCACACAGGCCAAAGATTGTTGGAAATTAGAAGAACGTAGACGGGCCGAAAAAAGTTTAAAGCTAGAGAAACGTAAACAAGCTGAAGAATGTAAAAAACTTGAAGAGCTAAGACAAGCTGAAGAGTGTAGACAACGTGAAGAATGTAGGAAGTTTAAAGATCGTAGACAAGTTGAAGAATGTAGGAAACATGACGAACATAGTTGGGCTGACGAGTGTAATAAATTTGAAGAACATAGGCAAGTTGAAGACAGCAAAAAATATAAACACCGCAAACAAACTGAAGAATGTAAAAAACCTACTCAATGCTACAGTTTTGAAGAATGTAAGATGATGAAGGATATCAGACAAGCTGATGAATGTAAAAAAAATGAAGAATTGAGAAAAGCTGAAGAATATAAGAAACTTGAAAAACTGAGACAAGCTGAGGAATGTAGGATATTTGAAGAACTTAGGCAAGCTGACGAATGTAAAAATAATAATTTACGCAAACAAGATGAAGAATGTAAGAAATTTGAAGAACGCAAACAAGTTGAAGAGTCGAGGATACTTGAAGATAGCAGACTAGCTGAAGAATGTAGGAAACTTGAAGAATTTAGACAAGCTGAAGAGTGTAAAAAACTTGAAGAATGTAGACAAGCTGAAGAATGCAAGATGCTTGAAGAACTTTCACAAGCTGATGAACATAGGAAGCCCAAAGTACGCAAACAAGCTGAAGATTGTAAGGAACTTGACGATCGCAGACAAGTAGAAGAATGCCAGAAACTTGAAGAGTTTATTAAACTTGAGGAATGCCGAAAGGTAAAACAACTTGGTGAATGTAGGAATATCGATGACAACTTTTATCGTAATGAATATGGGCAATTTGATGAACAAAGACAACTTGACGAGTTTAAAAAACTTGATGAGCTTAAAAAACTTGAAGAATGTACGAAATTACAAGATCGCAGAAAACTTGATGAATATAAGAGATATAAAAAAGCTGAGTTTAATAGAAATCTGGAAGAATTAGGAGAAGTTGAGGAATCTGTCATTGATGAGTTTAAAGAATTTGAAGAAAGTATAATTACCAGTGACAGTAGAGAATTTAAAGAATGTAGGGAATTTGATGAAAGTAACAAACAAGCTGAATTTCTAAAAAGATATAATGATATTTCTCTAGTTAACGAAGTTCAATATGACAGCAGTTCAATAGTAGAAACTGTGAGAGAATATGATGAAAGCGATGATTATAATGGCACAATGTGCTGTAGTAGACCTTGTAATCCCCTAGAAAATCGTACTCCATCGCAAATTTGTCCGTGCCCTGACTGTATAGGAAGCAGAACTTCAATCTACACAAAATTAACTCACTATGAAGTAACATCTGAATGCCTTCCAAGTCATACTATTGTAAAAAACCAAAATCCATCGAAGAAACAAGGTGAAGCAAAGAGCAAACGTTTTCAACCGTGTAAGGGACTGAAACAAAAGAATTCGAAAGGAAGTTCAAAATTTAGTTTTGGAAAGCAACCCTACGTAGAGATTACAATTGATAGACCTGGTACTGAGATTTGTGTAGATATGACACAGTGTAGGACACATACCTCTAGACCAAGTAAGATCCCTAAGCCAGCCTGTCACGTACAGCCAACATCATCATATAGTTCAAGCAAACAAGGGTCGAGTTGTAGTCCTGGTGAGAAGCACAAAAGCTTAATTCCTCAAAGAAAAAAGAAAACTGCTGATGACCTGGATTTGACTCCGAGCAGAAGTTTAGATCAGAACAAGTTAAATGTTTCATTTTGAGATATTTGAGATATTAAAGTTAAGCATACGTAAAGTTTTATCAAATGCAATGCAATACGTTCGTTGGTTTCTTTATATGGTACTAACGTTAAATATTAAAAAAAAACACCTTTTTGCGAAGCCTTGTGGCCACAAAATTTTGCCTGAATCTGCTCGTAAATGTCATTATTGTTACTAACACTAAAATGAGGTTTTATATATTAGCTTTAGTTAAACTGGAATCGTCATAATACAAAATAAGGTCTTAATTTATAATAAAAGCTCAATAATTTAAACCTAAACGTAAGCCTTGTTTTGTAATAAGGTAAGTCTACATTTTGCATCACATTCAAGAAGGAATTTAGTGTTATTATAGTTTTTAATTACTTTATAATGTTACTTGTATGGTCTTATTAATTTAATTACATATTTTTATTAATATAATTGATTTAAAGTTATATTTTGCTTTCATTTCACAATTCAAACACGTGCCGTGCTGCGGATAAATATTAAAAATAAATAAATGACACCCAGACACAGAACAAACAATAATGCTCATTACACACATCAGAATTTTTGGTTGCTTTGAAATCAATAAAATACTTCGTCAATCACACCGAATTCCCAATATATGGGACCATCGCATTTTAACAGCTCATAATAACATGTCCAATTATTAATATACCATATTTTTATTAATAACGAAAATGTTAAAACTCATATAGACATCATTATAATAAGGTACAATACCACCTACTACAATGCTTAATTTTCCCTCTCAAAATAGAAAATGGCACTCAATTCCCTGAGTACAACACTAATCACCGTGATGAATTTATTGGCTCGATCCGGGTGAATTAGAGGGGATCCTGAGTTATTGCATATTTTGGCCAGCTCAGGTGCTCGGCCGCGCCGGTAATCTGTCATTACTGCGGTCCACTTTGTGAATTGACTGTACTGGACTTTTATG
Organism: Athetis lepigone; assembly: GCA_033675125.1. Lineage (NCBI taxonomy): Eukaryota > Metazoa > Arthropoda > Insecta > Lepidoptera > Noctuidae > Athetis > Athetis lepigone. The sequence continues at coordinate 5,746,630 of CM066243.1, forward strand.
CGTTTAAGGGTGAATGTTGGTTATTTTGTGTGCAGTTTTAATGGTGTAAGTATTTAAAATGATGACTTGTGGTTATTGCTACCGCGGACTGTCTTATTCTGATGTTTTAACTATAATATGTATTTATACATCCTTACACTTTTTAAATACATATTTAAAATATAAGTAAGATCAGCTACATGGCTACATTTCCGTAACTTTAACTTTATCCAGATCGAAAATCACCAAAACCATTATAACAGCTCTTAATTAATTTTCCCACCCCCTTACAAGTACAAACACTTAAAATCATTTACAACCACCTAACATATAACATCTCAAGACCAACGTAGGGTGACCAACCAGCCCCCATAAATACCGGACTCGCTAAATTGCCATAGTGTTGTGGGATTACCACATTTACCACCAATTGTGCGGATAATCCCCGATCGACGGGGATTATCGGGCAAATTGTCCCTGTACTGGGCTTATTTATAGTCTTCACCAATGAGGTGATTGGAGACATCTGTGTGGAGTGAAATAATTAGAGTGAGTCAAAGTAATGTGCGTTGATGTATTCAAATCAAACAAATATATTGGACTTCTTGGCCAATTAAGATAATAAATACGAAAGTTAATTTGACTGTCTGTGTGTATCTCGTCACAAGATCTTTTTTGATAAAGTTCATCCGGAAAAGTACTGCCAGTATACCAACTTTTGCCGCATTATTAGACATAAAATCACTGCAAGGCCACTACACCGAACAATTACTAACTCGGGATGTGGATGAAACAATACGCAAACACATGAAAAAATAGTTAAAGTTAAACAATTAGGTACATAATTACTTATCAGTATCGGTACATATAGGATATTATTATTGAGGCAATAGCTGACCTCGGCCAGTTTAAAACAAAGTTCCACCGACAGCGAGAATCTCAATTGTTCGAAAGATACCTCTGTTGGCCAAACCATCATTATTTTGTTAAATGATGCATTTAAATCACAGCACCATTCGTGTAGCAACTTGTACTTAAACAAACAATAAAATAATAGAAGTAACAATAAATCCAACATCCTCAAATCAATTCAACATAAATTGAAACACTTAATGCTGGGAGATTAATACGTCCAAATGAAATAAGCATGATACTTCAGGTCTGGTCGAAGTTCAGCTCTGATTTATTGCTGGACCTCAAACTGCGGACCCGAGGATTATGGTGTCCCACACTAATCCCACTGATAAAGTACGGTCCGTTTTGTAAAAGTATGACAAATAATAATAACTGTGTGTTTTTTGAGATGGGATGGTGAAATTAAATGGTGTGTTTTGAAAACTTTTCTAGCTACTATTGTTGGTTATACAAAAGTAGAACACCCCAACCTCTTGGTTAGTCAAAAGCCAGAAAGTCTGTCCAGTCTAACCAAGTGGTATCGTGTCGCCCAGTTACTGGGTGGTGGAGCGATAGGCAGTCACTTCACATAAAACACTGGTACCCAGCTGAATCCGGCTAGGCTGGAAGCCCACCCCAACACAGTTGGGAAAAGGCTAGGGAGATGATGATGATTGATGCTTATACAAAGGGGTTGCGGAATGTTTATAATAGTTACCGTGACCCTGGAATATAAAGGGCAACCGAAGAAACATGAGTGGGTTTTAGTCAGTAAAAGTCTGACACGCCCTCCCGCCGCACCCAGGACGGGAGCAGTCATTTGATGATTTCCCACTCCCCAAAAAAAAATGGTTAAACAAAGCAGTAATCCAGTCATATTTACATCCATAAGTAACTAAAGTAGATGAATTTTGATGAACGTGGGCTCTCAAAAACTCAACCTTAAGTTCGAGATTTTGGGATAAGCTTGCATTATTTTAATTTTAATCTTTTTTATTTCTGAAAAGAGCCCAGCAGCGAAAACAGTATTGGTCTTGGCGGCTAAAACATTGCCGATCGTTCTTTAAGTAATTGCATCAGTATCCCTTAATTACTACATTTCATACAAAGAAACAAACTTACCTCTTTAAAATACACGCAAAAGAAAGATAAGTACAACCAAGAAACATAATGAATTTATGAACTCCTCTTATCAAAGCAACAAAAAGAATAATTTCTCCAACGAGCGTTGACAACGCTACAGCCGCCCCTGTCGGCGACTTGCGGCCATAACTTAAGGAGCCACCCCTTTGCCCGAAACCCAAGATTTTACACTGATACGTAACTGTAACCCCTTATCGAGCTGATGAAGTGCAGCCAGGAATGGGTAACAAGGATAAGAAAACGTTTTTGTGAATTTATCAATGGGGTTTGATTTTCATGTGAGTTTTTGTTAAAGAAGCTGTTATGCTGGTCATTCTAGTGACCAGTCGCACTGGCCTGTTGCTCCCAAGATATTAATTCTAACTTATTGTATTAATAAAAGTTAATTTTAACTACAGCCAAGAAACAATATATATAATCAGGCTCACTGTGCGGAAACCTGTAATAATTAATTTTAATTAAAAATATACGTGAAATGCTAAAAAAGTGCAGTAAGAAACTACATCTTGACCAAAACTCAAACTCAACGTACTGAACTGCCTCTCCAAGGAGTATCTTTTGGAACTTCTCCGTGCCTTATGAAAATAAATCTTAAACAGTATGTTCCTCACCAAACCACTCCCAATCCCGCTTTCCCATAATCGCAGAAAACCACAAACCAAACAGGCCGCCATTCACACCGTCGCCAACGATTCCGGGTACGCAAATAACTCCTAGTTCCTAATTGAAGCAGATAGGTGTCCCAGTAATTATGGCGGTGTAACAAGCTCCCGGGGGACGGGTGAGATACCGCAAGATACCCTTCCCAGATGCTGCGTGAAAAACGAACCGCTAGATAAAGCGGTCACGTAGCAAGTACCTTGGATTTGTTTTAGCGAATACGGAATTAGTGGTCGCTGGAATTGTCAACTGTTTTGAGGATATATTTCTTGAATGTGTCTTTGGCTGAAGAAAAGAAGAACCTTGTGATTCTTCATCGTTCTCGCAATATTCACAAATGACATAAATTAGGAGTGACTTACTCGGTTTTATTGATATTGCAGGTTTTTATGATAATTATTTTTAAACTATAAATACACCAGCTTTTGCGGCTTCGCCAGCATGAATTTAGATACTTCAATAACCCCCTATTTTATCTCTTTAGGGCTGGAATTTCCAAAAATCCTTTCTTAGTGGTTACCACTCTTTACAAAGAAAACTCCCTGCAAGTTGCATGTCTTTAGGATCAGCGGTTTGGGCTGTGCGTTAATGTACAATTAGTTAAACTTGATTTCAGCGTATCTGTTTCGGTCTTACAGGTGGGCCGAACATCAAATGGGCCGTCAACATATTTACCAACTTCTTACAAAAAATCTCTTTTTTCCTACCCGTTGAACTGTCATACTTTTAATGATTTCATCAAATTCCTCCAAGTAACCGCCTTAGAATCATCGAAGCAAAAGATACAAACACGTATAATTACTTCTCAGCAAACATCTCGTGAATTTCACTATTTATTGAGCTCCCAATGTCAACTAACCAAATAAGCAAGGAATTTTAGGAGCACACAAACCATTTAACTAAGACCTCCCATTTCTACATACCTTGCCTTTTCTACTCTTTGATTTTTAAGGGTTAAGGGCGGTGAGGAGGGTCTAGTTATAGTAGTTGATGACAAATTACTCGGTAGGGGAGTTAAACAAATTAATCACGGAGTCCAATTTAGCGGAAAACAATGTGGGGCGATGGAATGGTCGGATTTTGTCATGGTACACCATGTCGAGTGCGCGTACTCCGAGATAAATTGGAAACTGCCTGAGGAATGGGAGGTACGCACTAGGTACAGGGTACAGGTTTTAATTAACACGATCAAGATATTTGGAACAGTAACACTTTTTTTTATCTGAATTTACACTCGACGTTTTACGCAGTAGTTTAGGGACTGGCTACAGCGCTGCGTACCACCGGTTTGAGCCGTACGGATATATTTGCATGACATAAATTAACTACATGAAACAAACCACAAGATGTGGGCAGCGTATTTAAAAAAAATGGAAAGGATGAAGCAATCTAAAGATGAGTGTACAAACTTGAACATAATTTGTACGAGCATTACATTGTAATATGCGTGCGAATGCTCGATTCTGTGAACATTACCCATTAGCCATTAGCTCTTTACATATTAAATTAAGTAGATAACACTGAAACACAGGACCGAATACTAAAACGTTACTTAATTTAAAGACGCTCTAAAATCTGTTGCTGTCTATCCATACTAATATTATAAATGGGAAAGTGTGTCTGTCTGTCTGTCTGTATGTTTGTCTTTCTTTCACGGCAAAACGGAGCGACGAATTGACGCGATTTTTTAATTGGATATAGTTGAAGGGATGGAGAGTAACATAGGCTACTTTTTGTCTCTTTTTAACGCGAGCGAAGCCGCGGGCAAAAGCTAGTGTCACTCTAAAGGGATAAAATAAAGACAGCAACAGATTTAAGAGCGTCTTAAACCTTCAAACACACCGGATTCGAGACACAATATAAAGACAATAGGAGCCCGACAGCCGGCTGTCGCTTGGTCGTTGAAAGGTTAACATTGTGTTTTAAAAGTCTGCCTAGAGCATCGCCCGTTCCTCTCCACCCCTTAACGATACCTTCCTCCTCTATCATTATTTAGCGAGTATAACAAATCTGTATTCCAACTATTTGAGTCATTCCCAGTAATGGATTCCATCCTGTTTGTACGCGGTACAATAAAACTTACGTGTTAGTTAAGACTACTTAAGAACTCTGTAATTTGTATTTCCTGCTTATATGCTTTTGTAAGATGTATCTCTTGTTGTATTAGTCAAGCTTATTTGTTATAACTGTCTTGGTCTGAGTGTTAAATTCCTTTTGCTCCTAAAATATTTCTGAAAACTTATTTAGAAACTAATAAATCTTGACTGGCCAAAATCGAACGGCAACTGTGTTATTTATTCGATGAACATGAAATGAACGTAAATGTGTATATTATTACATCCATACTAATATTAAAAATGGGAAAGTGTGTCTGTCTGTCTGTATGTTTGTCTTTCTTTCACGCCAAAATGGAGCGATGGCGTGATTTTTTAAGTGGAGATAGTTGAAAGGATGGAGAGTAACATAGGCAAAAGCTAGTTTTATATAATTTCAGCATTTCATGGTTATTTTTCCATAAATAGGCCGTTGGTAGAACCTTACAAAATTCTTGACATTATCCATGTACAAAATGGAAATAACACCAGCCTGTAACTGCCCAACTGCAGGGCAAAGGCCTCTTCTCATACAGAGAAGGCACGAGCATTGATCACCACCTGCGCCCAAGGCGGTTTGGCAATTTCAGACTATATTCACTACAAGTCCAAGTTTCCTCACGATGTTTGTCCTGTCAAGTCAAAGATAATCTTTAAAAAATATATGTAATTTTAGAATATATGATGATGGCCTAGTGGATAAGGCGTCTCCCATGTACGAGATTGTATGTTCGAAACCAGGCGAGTGCCAGTACGACTTTTTAATTCGTACAACAATAACAACTGTATTTCACATCAATTTCCACAATCACAAGGCAAAACTTCACCATAATTAAACATCACACACTCAACAATGTTTATTATATATTTACCACACCTGGCGGAAACCAGTGCTTCGACCAATGCAATAATAAAAAAAACGTGCGGAAGTAAGTTCCGCTCTAGTCCCTCTTCCGCTTGCCATTGGCCGCGGGACCCCTGACCCCTCCCCACGTGAGGGTCCGCACCCCATGATGAGCACTCACGTGACGTCACGACATAGCCCTCTTTTAGTCTTTTATTTATTTTTAGTTATTATTGGTAAAATTGCACTAAATTGGGGTGAGTTCATTTGTAGAGGGAATCCCGTTCTCTATCTATAGGTGAGTTGTACTAAGTTCGATTAATTTCTCGTGCAATTTTGTTATATTATACAGCCTATGTTAACATAACGTATAACTGTTTAGCTAACTTGTAACCCACACCATCCATACATAAACAATACAAGTAAGTAAGCCTTTGAACACCCGTGATTCGAGACACAATAGAATAACAATAGCAGTCCACAGCCGGCTGTCGCTTGCTCGTCGAAAGGCAAGGACGGATGGATACTGACCTCACGTGATTTAAAACACTTTCTAATGAAATTATTGTGAAAAAACATCAGCCAAAATTGACCTCCTAAATTCTTTATAATAACTTACTTAAAAACGTCAAATTTTTTTCGCCAGTCTTGTTATTTTATTATTAAAGTACATGCTTTTCTAAATAAAACCTTACCACTCTGAAACCAATAAAATTTTCGCTAAGAACTATATCAATACATATAATAAAATTCTAAAAGGTCGGTGTCTGTACATGGAAGATAAATAAGAAAAACTTTATTAGGGGAACTTTATATACGCAATATAACCCAAAACAATGATTTTTAAAATTTTTGTCTGTTTGTCTGTTTGTCGGTTTGTCTGTTTGTCTGTTTGTCTGTACGTTTGTTCAGGCTAATCTCGAAAACGGCTTATCCTAATTGAATGCGGTTTTCACTAATGCGTTGCGGTTTGCCGGGATTAACATTTAGTCATTGTTTTGTTTCAATCGATTCATAAATAAAAAAGTTATGCCAATCTAAAGAATCGCATCATCATATCAATCAATCAAGTCAATCAAAAAATAAAATGACACAATATTGTATACATCCTTACCATAATAAATAATTTTATATTCAAGTCTGTTTCAACACCTACTAATTACTTTTTGAATTACTCAAATCGGACATTTCATTCAAAAGATATTAACCAAAGCGCAAAGGTCAAATTTCTTCGTAATTTCCGTTTAATTTCGCTAGATGGCGCTGTACCGTCTGTCACAATTCCTAAAAAGTGGTGTTAAGATTTTTGTGAAAATAATGACCCTCCCAGGCAGCTTTCCTTCGTGCAGGTTCTATCCCTGTTGTAAAAAGTGTTTGGTTGTCGATGCGTTTGTGGTAAATATTGGGTCGTTTGGTCAAAAACAAAAAGTACCTAAATCAATTAATTCAGTAAATTAATTAATTGTTTACTTTAACCCCTTGCAGGTTCTATCTCTGATTCGAACTACCAAAGGGGTTAGAAACTACCAAAGGGATTTAACCAAACTTGGTACGATTGTATTCCATACTCCTGGGCAGGTTATAGGCTATTTAACATAACGCTGGGACACATAAGAGCCGAGCAGTAATGAAAAGTGTGACAAAAGCGGGGAAAAAATATCTCTTTTGAGGGATTCTATCTATTACGTGCGCTGCGTAAATTGTTGAAGTTACGCAAAAAATATGTACTAAAGAATTGTTCCTTTTAAAATGTTCTAAAAAAAAGTACACAACAGCATGTGTCTGATATTTATAGTTCTCTCACTATAACCATTTTTATGGCAATAAAATTAGTTCTAAAATAATACATGATTTGCCAGGGTGTTTTCATGAATATAGTATTAATCTTTATTAATATTAATACGGTATCCGATACAAGTTTTTAATTTTGTACAACATTGCCGTTAAAATAATTTAATTTCAATAAATATCTTTAGATATATCACTGAGTTTTAAAATTACTCCGCAGCATCGTACGGGCAGTAGTAGCAAGGCTGGCCGATGGCTTTGCAAGATATTCATAGCTTATACATCAGAATATCACATAACATTGCACCATGAGCCACGGAAGCCGATCAGTAACCAAGAACCTAACTCCGCTGCCGCGGCCAAACGCAGCGCGGGGCACAAAGCTCCGGCGGGATCTCATGGCGAAATGGAGAATGTGACTGTCGCAATCCAGTGGTCTCGCCTCTTTGAGGAGTGGCTGGAGAGGCGCCACGGCGGGCGCTCTCACGTATCGCTAGAAACAGGACTTCACCAGAAACGGATACACACGGTGGAGCATACGGTGGTAGTATGCCCCACTTGGGTGGGCCACCGCCGTGTTCTTGCATAGGCGATCGGCGGGGGTAAATGGGAAGCCCTCGCCGCCTTCTGCGAAGCAGTTATGCTGGAGAGGGAGGCGGCGGCGGCGCGCATGAAGCAGCGTCAAGCCTCACGCCCGGGACAGTGACCCAGGCGTAGACGTTCGGAGTCGCAAGACGACTACCAGCCACCGTACACGTAGGCGCGGGACTGCGAATGGTGAGCAATGGTTAGCCCGCCGCCCGATAAGGACCGTTTGTTCCGCTTGCGCCTCAAAGAGCAGTCAGCACGGGTTACGGATTAATTCTAATAGTTACCGCTGCCCCGGAAGTAAACTCACTGACTAATATCAACGCGTTTGTAGATATTTAACAATAACTAACTAGAGACATGAAACTTGGAGGAGTTATTCTTTGTGAAGAGTAAGCTTAAACCACTAAGACAGGATTTTTTTATTCAACCCCTAAAGGGCTTAAAATTGTGGATAGAAGTTCGACATCTACGCGGGCGAAGCCGCGGGCAAAAGCTAGTGTATAAATAAGAATTCTCTAGTTCAAACTCTTATACCCACTAATCGACTTCTGCACTTCAAAACCCTAATAGTAGACTTCAAAAGTACATTTGAAAACTTTCTGAAGCGTGCTTTCATAGCTCAAGAGATAAAACTTCAAACTTCAAAAGCAGTGATAAGAATTAAGTGGTCATAAGTCTAAAGAAGTGATAAACAAATTAGTGGTAATGATAAGTACTATCATAATTCATTGGGAGATAAAAAACGGGAGATTTTGAGCTACACAAGTAGACTTTACTGACACTACTATCCATACATAGGCAATCTAATCATATTTTGGTTACTGTTAATAAATAAATATCTTAGGAAAATTCACAGACGACCAGTTGAACGCAAAATAATCAGAGATGGTACTATGGAAACCTGGCCACTGATATACATAACTATACTTATACAATTTATCAATAAATATATGTTATATATATAAAATTGAAATATAGAGTTGTCCACTGACAATAATTATGCCTGCCTGCCGCAAGGCAGAGGTCCTTTTTTCAAGTTTGAAAGGTGAGTGCGAGTGGAATTACATGTCCAGATTTCCCCTCGATGATTTCCTTCACTCATATCAGAGACTTCCAAAATATACTACAAAGTGCATAAGAATCGCAAACGTCAAATTGCTATTTGTCCGGAATCGAAACGCACCCTCAGCCACGAAAGGCGCCTGGTAGGCCAGTCAAATTAGGTAAAAAATCGGGTAAACCTCGGAATAAAAGATAATAAGCTGAAAATTGGTATGAGCCTTTGTCTCGTTGTTCTAAATGTTGTCTCAAAAGTCACGATTGTTATCGTGTCCGCGTCTTGAGATATTGGAGGTCAAAGGTCACAAAAATCGGTTTTTCGCAAATTTCTCGTCTTTTATTGCTTAATAAGATTTGCACCTTTTACAAAAAATGTGGAGTGTAAAATTCTCCACAACTTGCACCTTAACTTTTTTTTCATACGATCAACCGTTTTTTCGGTAGACCGCGAAGAGTGCGCCGCGTATAGTCATGTAGATGTCAGTTACAGTAAGTTATCAGTAAAATATAATTTTGATGTACTAATTATTAATTATTTTATATTTAAATATTTCTATTTAACTATAGTATATTAATAATTCTGAAATTTATGTTTTAGTTATATTTTGAGTTAAAACGATAGTAAGGGAACATACTTTATAAATATATTTATTTATCATTAAATATACATTTATTGAAATGTGTGTTCACCTCACAAATACCACAGTACCTCAAAAATGAGCATTGTTTAATAATTATATTTTTTTAGTAAATAACTAACTTAATTTAACGTATTGTTACGAGCTGGGGTTCGGGATAAATAAAACTTGCAGTTTTAACCGAAAAAAAAACACGTTAACTTTATTTAAAATTCACAAACACTTTACTAGAATTCACTAACACAAACTAACACAACACTACACAAAACACACACTTTGTATCGCAGTCGTAGTTCCGCTTCGCGGCGATGTTCACTGTTTCGTTCCCAAAACTGAACTGAGTCCCGTGCCGACACGTCCGCTATTTATATCTCCGGTCACATTTTCTAGAAAGTTCGACAACCCGAAGTACCCAGGTGCATTCCAGAACATTCCAGTAACATCGCGAATGATCGACGATGATCTGGAAGTTTCTCGAATGACCCCTCGGAACTCCATCGAACGTTCTAGAACGTCGTGGAACTTTCCCGAATTTTCTAGTAAATGTGCCCGGAACAATCGACACTTACGTCACCTATACCTACCTACGTAACACTGCCCCCTCCTAAGACATGCTCGTCCCGAGCATCATTATTCCCGTAGTATCGTGCCAGCCGATCTACGTGAACAATTTTAGGCGCAGTTCTCGTACTCTTCCGTATCCGGTAGGTGACGTCATTGATTTTGGTCACAATCTGGTATGGTCCATCCCATTTTGCCTGTAGTTTAGGCGACTTCCCTTTGCTACGCACTGGGTTATGCAACCACACCAGCGAACCTTCATCAAATCCGCTATTGTTCATCTTCCGGTCATAGCGAGTTTTCATCCTCTCAGACATCTGCTGGCCTGACTGTCTGACATGCTCATATACGTCATTCATCTTGTTACGCAGGTCATTGGCATAATCTGTTATGCTGCTTGGTGAATCAGGGGGGATGCCAGTTATTAAATCTGCCGGTAAGCGCAACTCTCTTCCAAAGTTTGCAAAGGCTGGTGTCACAGTTGTGCTTTCGTGAACAGCACTTCTGTAGGACAGAAGAAACGGCTGTATGTGCTTGTCCCAATCCCGTTGTCTGCTCGCTACAACTTTGGCCAGATATCGTTCCAGTGTCTGATTAAATCTTTCCACCATTCCATCAGATTGTGGGTGATATGACGTGGTTCTAGTTTTATGAGTACCCATTACGCGACATGTTTCCTGGAAAACTTGAGATTCGAAATTTCTTCCTTGGTCGCTGTGGATTTCTAAGGGTACCCCGAACCGACAAAAGACTTCGTGGACTAATTTGTCAACAACTGTCAAAGCTTCTTGATTAGGAATAGCGAAAACTTCCGGCCATTTCGTGAAATAGTCCATGACAACCAAGAAGTACTTGTTTCCGCTTTCACTTTCAGGGAATGGGCCAGCGACGTCTAGTGCTATTCGTTCCCAGGGGGCTCCTACATTGTACACTTTCAGTGCTCCTCTGCTGCGTGTTTGAGGTCCTTTTACTGCCGCACAACTGGTACATTTGCGACACCAATCTTCAACATCCTCTCGACAATGGATCCAATAAAACCGTTCTCGGATCTTCAACAGAGTCCTTTTTACCCCCATGTGTCCTCCGGAACATCCATCGTGGTAAAGCCGAAGAATTTCTGGTACCTTCGATTTCGGCACGACCATTTGCAGATGGCACTTGTCTCCACGAGCATTTTCCCATTTACGGCACAAGACACCATCTTGGAGTACCAAGCTTTCCCACTGTGCCCAATAGCTCTTTGTGGTTGTGCTCATTGCTGCAACATCGCACCACTTCGGTTTAGCAGCATTGGCTTTAATCCATTCGAGGATTGGTTTAATGTCCGAGTCACTTTGCTGAGCATGTTGTAGAGTTTCCTTCCACTCATCACTAAGGTCTGTTCTTAGCATTCTGACAGGAACTGCTTCCTTAGCTTCTTGCCTGACACAATGCTTGCAATCTTCAGGACAAGGCCTTCGTGATAAAGCGTCTGCATTACCATGAGACTTTCCGCTACGATGTTCAATTGAGAAGTGAAACTCTTGCAGCAATTCAATCCATCTTGCTACTTGCCCTTCCGGATTCTTAAACTGCAGCAACCACTTCAACGCAGCATGGTCAGTTCGAAGGTGGAATTTGCGTCCCAGTAGATACTTGCTGAAGTGCTGCAAAGTCTTCACAACGGCGAGGAGTTCGCGTCTCGTGACACAATAGTTCCTTTCTGGTTTCGATAACGACTTGCTGAAGTAAGCTATGACAACTTCATGATCTCCTTTTCGCTGAGATAACACACCTCCAATTCCAGTATTACTCGCATCCGTGTCAATTATGAATTCATTTTCTGTATCAGGATAGCCCAAAATCGGAGTATTACACAATCGTTTCTTTAACTCCTCAAAAGCCATGTCACAGCTATCATCCCAACAAAAAGGTCTCTTCTCCTCGGTAAGTTTATGTAATGGTTTGGCGATGTCTGCAAAATTCTTGACAAACCTTCGATAGTACGAGCACAAACCCAAAAATGCTCTGACCTGCGTCTTATCCTTTGGAATAGGCCAATCCTTGACAGCGACGATTTTCTCTGGATCCGTTTGCACTCCTTCTTTAGACACAACGTGCCCCAGAAAACTAACCTGCTGTCTAAAGAAGGTGCACTTCTTTGGACTTAACTTAAGATTAGCTCCTCGGATTTTAGACAGCACTCGTTCCAGATTTTTAAGGTGGTCTTCGAATGTGCGGCCCACAATGATGATGTCATCTAAATAGACTAAACAGGCGTCTCCAATTAAACCAGTGAGTATCTGCTCCATTAACCTTTCAAAAGTTGCAGGAGCGTTGCACAATCCGAATGGCATAACATTAAATTGCCAAAGTCCTTTTCCCGTAGAGAATGCGGTTTTCTCCTTATCTTTAGGGTCAATTTCCACTTGCCAGTAGCCACTTTTTAGGTCCAACGTGCTAAACCACTTCATTCCTGAAAGCGTGTCAAGAGTGTCGTCGATCCTGGGTAATGGATAGCTGTCTTTCTTTGTAATGTCATTCAGCCGACGATAATCCACACAAAACCGCATGCTGCCGTCCTTCTTTTTCACCAGGACCACAGGAGAACACCAGGGACTAGATGAAGGCTCTATAACTCCATCATTTACCATCCCTTCAATCATGGCGTCCACTTCCTTTTCTCTTGCCACTGGTAACCTTCTAGGTCTCTGACGAATAGGTAATTCGTTTCCCGTGTTGATTCTGTGCTGAACTAATCCAGTCTTCCCTATGTCAGCGTCATGTGCAGAGAAAATGTCGGCGTATTGAAGTAACATCTTCTTAGCCTTATCCATTTCTCTCGCAGATAAATCTGTGCGACAATCTTCCAGAAGATTCGAGATGTGAGAACTTGCATCTTGAGCAACGTTCCGGGAAGGCGGATGTTGGCAATTACGCATCCATGCTACGTCCTCACAGGTACCCACCAACGTACCCTTCTGGATAACTTGTGCTTGTTCACTTGGATTCAGGATGCGTACAGTTGCAACATCAACTGCTCGTACTAAGCTCCGCGCCATCTTCCATGGGAGGTTCTCGTCCAATCTTTCAATGAGAATGCATCGATTTTTCGGTCCAGTATTGCGTGGAAGGCTAACTGGAACTGTCGATTCCGACCTGGGAGGAAGAACAGTTTTCTTCAAGCAGTGCACTTTCCCTGATGGTGCACCTTCCATGAAGACTTCTTCCAAACCACACTTCAGGACTCCCTGATCCACGTCGATCTTACAACAGTGCTGTCGCATGAAGTCTAATCCTAAGATGCACTCGTCTTCTATATCAGCCACGATGACTTTATGCCAATAAATTGTGCTACCCAGCTTCAACTTCACCTCTTTCTCGCCTCGGACGGGTATATGCTGACCGGTAGCTGTTACTAAATTTATGTGGTCATACTTGCTGAAGAAGTCCCCAAGAAGACGATTTACTCGGGAACTGACGACCGTGCGAGAAGCTCCAGTGTCCAATGTCAACTTACATGGTCTTCCATTCACTTCACCTTTGATGATTAGGCTGTTCCCATCATGGGCTTGTGAGATCGATATCCTTGGGGCTCCTTGACCACCAGCCAGCACCCGCCCCGCAGTTCTGGCTTTTACTCGTTTCCCTGCTGCTGAGCGGTGGCAGCAGGCGCACTTCTTTCCCGGGTGTGATCTTCGCTGGAATCTCTTCGCTTAGGGCAACTCGTTCGAATATGACCTTTCTCCCCACAATTGTAGCATGTGGGACTGTACTTTGAACGGTCACGCGAAGATGCCGCAACCTCCCTGATGCGATGGGCACGGTGGTCTTGCCTCACTGCCTCCACTTCCAGTGCATTGGCCAAGGCTGCCTTCAAAGTCTCATGGTGCCCAAGCCTCACGGCAGCTCTGACTTCAAAGTCCCGTATGCCATCGACGAACGCTTGAACCAAATTACCGTCGATGAGCGTAGGCGCTGACTGATACGCTTTTCGTACCAGTTTTTCCACTTCAAGAGCCCACTGCTGCAGGTTTTCACCGCTGCGCTGCACGCGATCCTTCAACTGGGCGCGAAAGACGTGCTCCAGGTGAGCGTCCCCGTATCGAGACTCTAAAGCTTCAATCAACTGCTCGTAAGTCGCATTGTTGCCAAGAGTCTCTAATACCGTCAAAGCCTGGTCACGAAGACCCAAGGTGAGTGCGGTCATTGCCTGCGCATCTGTCCACCCATTCGCTTTCTTAACAGCTTCAAATTGGAGCTTGTACGCGGACCAGGAAGATGTTCCGTCGAAGGGTGGCGCTTTAAATCCACGCACTGAAGGTACCGCAACCACAGAAGCCACAGACCCATCTCCAGATTTCAGACATCCAAACGCTTTCTGGAGATCGGCGATCTTAATTTCGGCCCCAGATATACGGCTCTCAGCACCGAAGACACGGTTTTCGGCCTCGGAGATACGGTTCTCGTGAAGTTCGATCTGTTCTCTTACCGCTCCGATATCTTTGCCGAATGTTGCGTGTAAGTCCTTGATGAGGAGGATCTGTTCCTCCTGTCGACGGCTCTGTTCTTCCTGTCGCCGGGCCTGCTCTTCCTTGTCGCGCTGCAGCTGTTCTTCTAAACGACGGGCCTGTTCTTCTTGACGGCGGGCCTGTTCTTCTTGACGACGGGCCTGTTCTTCTTTGTCACGCTGAAGCTGTTCCTCCAAGCGGCGGGCCTGATCTTCTTGACGGCGGGCCTGTTCTTGCATCATTGCCATCAGGGCAGACAGATCCATTGTCACCGGTGCTGCAGAAACACCAGATCCTGATACCTGAGCTGACGCTAGCTCCGTCGTCGGCTGGCTACCACCCGGTACGTGCTCCGAGGTTGGGTCAAATCGCCTCTGGTCCACCTCCTGCTGACGTTGTTGGCTCCTCGTACGGATTCCTTCCGTGTCGTCCTTCGGTAACACAGGCATGATTTATCCCTCACTTCTGACACCAATTTGTTACGAGCTGGGGTTCGGGATAAATAAAACTTGCAGTTTTAACCGAAAAAAAAACACGTTAACTTTATTTAAAATTCACAAACACTTTACTAGAATTCACTAACACAAACTAACACAACACTACACAAAACACACACTTTGTATCGCAGTCGTAGTTCCGCTTCGCGGCGATGTTCACTGTTTCGTTCCCAAAACTGAACTGAGTCCCGTGCCAACACGTCCGCTATTTATATCTCCGGTCACATTTTCTAGAAAGTTCGACAACCCGAAGTACCCAGGTGCATTCCAGAACATTCCAGTAACATCGCGAATGATCGACGATGATCTGGAAGTTTCTCGAATGACCCCTCGGAACTCCATCGAACGTTCTAGAACGTCGTGGAACTTTCCCGAATTTTCTAGTAAATGTGCCCGGAACAATCGACACTTACGTCACCTATACCTACCTACGTAACAGTATGATAACCGTAACTCACGCTTGTCCTTGCATTAGGCCATACATGCCTGTTCGCGGCGCACTCTTCGCGGACTACCGCAAAAACGGTTGATCATATGAAAAAAAAGTTGAGGTGCAAGTTGTGGAGAATTTTATACTCTACATTTTTTGTAAAAGGTGCAAATCTCATTAAGCAATAAAAAACGGGATATTTGCGAAAAATCGATTTTTGTGACCTTTGACCTCCAATATCTCAAGACGCGGACACGATAACAATTGTGACTTTTGAGACAACATTTAGAACGACGAGACAACGGCTCATACCAATTTTTAGCTTATCTTCTATTCCGAGGTGAAACCTTATTTTGACTGGGCTATGGGTAATCAGGACATTTCAATTCAAAATTCAAATATAAATTATAAGGAACTAGCTTTTGCCCGCGGCTTCGCTCGCGTTAGAATGAGACAAAAAGTAGCCTCTGTTACTCTCCATCCCTTCAACTATCTCTACTCAAAAAATCACGTCAATTCATCGCTCCGTTTTGCCGTGAAAGAAAGACAAACAGACAGACAGACACATTTTCCCATTTATAATATTAGTATGGATAATAATAGACTTGCCTGTTTCACTTAGTTCTGATTAAAATATCTGACAGATTTAAATTCATACAAAATCTGTTCAATTTCTAAATTCATCTTGTAGATAAGGACTATTTCGAGGTTGTGTAAAAGGCCCTTATCCGAAGTTATGAAATAGAGCTAATTAATAAAAATCCAGAAAATTCCACCACTAATCCCTAACAAATCTATGCATCACAAAACACTTGCATCCCAAGTGTCGGCTGGTAATCCAGCTAATTGTTATGATGACAGTGGCCTGCCCCAGGCCATATAACCCGGGAATTTCATTACGGCCGAGGCCACGGACAGCCGGCTGGATTAGAATGCTGGCTATTGTTCATTGAGTTATAGCCGCTGCTGGACGTATGGTGTAGTCGTATATAGATCGTGGATGAGAGGATGGTCATTTTGGAAATGTCTAGCTTTGGTTTGCAGTTAGTTTTTTTTGCTCGTGTATCGAGTGAATTGAATGGAGAGTAGTTTGTTAAGACGCATGTTGCTTTTCTGTGTCTTTTAAAAAAAAATCTTATGGAAAGAAAAATAAGTGGAAACCAGATATAAGAAATAAAAAAAAAAATTCACAGAAGACAATCCATAGGCTTATAACTTAGTTCATTTTTTTTTTAAAGTCATTTTTTTTCTAAATAACCTTGAACCTTAATGTGCTGACATCTGTACCTACACTTAAATGTTTCGAATCTAAGGCTAGCCGCACACACACAATAATATTGTCAATACAAGATTGTCAATAATCTAGATTCTATCTATCCAATACCGCAATACAGGCCGCACACACACAATATTATTGACAATACGTACTTTATTGTCAATATTATTGTGTGTGTGCGGCTAGCCTAATATTAACGCAGTTGTTTTCAATGGGAAACAAAATAACATTTGTAAAGAAGAAGATAACAATGACATAGCTAATTAAAAAAACTTTAGGTCTAATTAATTTAGTTTTATCTTATTTTTGTATACTAGGGGAACAAACAAGCTAACGGGTCACTAAGGTGAATACCGTTTCTCTAGCACCCGGATCACGTTCACGTCAATGGCCTTTTCAGGTTTCACCTTTTTATAGAAGTTTCTTAAGTCACACAGAGGCAGCAGCAGCAGCCATCATCTGCGGTTCTCAGTCTTACCAGATCCATTTAAATACGAGTGTTATTATGTAGAGCGACTGCCTAACGGACCAGAAAATCTGACAATCAATCCTAATGTCTAAAGATAAAAAGATTTTCTGGCTTTAAACTAGGCTAAAGACAACGATTGTTAAAGATCTATGAAAGACAACCGGGACGAAAAGCTTCACTGGCAGAGTCGAAGTACGTAATGTCAACGATATCTTAGATAAACTAAAGAAACACAAACGAATTGAAAATTCACATTGGTAGTGGCCCTTATGATGCAACTTCACATGGCATATTTGGCCAAATATTTGCGTGACGTGGGTAAAACAAACTATACTCTAGACTTACTAGAATAGGTTCATATTGCGTTGCATCGATATTTCGCCCAGTCGCACCATAATATAAACTCCAATCCACAATAAGAGGCGGACGCGTCGCGTCAACCTTTAGGAAACCACGACATCAAGAGCAGCAGTAGTACTTTTACGAAAAGCCCGACTGCGGGCCACTACAGGCAGCATGATGGCGGTCGTTGGAGGCTCAAATTGGCCGCGATTGGACCGTCTAATTGTTTGAAATATGCGCTCAGTGCCTTATGGAATAGTTTAATAGCGGCGTGTACCGTACATTTCACACTGATATAAAATTGAACACGTATTTCGCAGATAGCAGCTAGCTCTAGCGCTAATTGCTTGTTTTTATTAATAATTAAAACACCAATTACTATATTTATTTCCTTGTTAGAATAAATTAGTGGAAGACATTAGTAATTTAGCTGTGTTGCTTGTTATTGTCGTTTCCGTTCCCAGGGAATTATTTGTGGTCCTTTTTGCGGAGGCTTTTTTTTTTAACTGGACATCGCGATGGCAGTTTTAGAAATTAGTTATAAGTAATGTTCAAATCTGAAAATAATTGAAAAAACACACGCACTCGCACATAGACAAACTGAAAAATGCATATAAATAAATAAAATACAAGTACATATTACTTAACAATACGGTATTTGACACTATTAACCGATAAATCTAAGACATATTTTTTATAAAACCTATCTTTTTATTAGTCCTAAGCATCGGATTTGTTTTTAATTTACTGTAAAATTGGATTTTTAATTGCTTTAAAATCAATAAATAGTTAGTCAATAGGGTTGCTAGCTTGTGACGTCACAAGCTGGTATTGGCATACAAAGTCTATTGGAGAATTACGTTTTGACAGCTCATAAAAAGTACGTCAATTGATGATGGTGTCAAATACCGGATTGCATTGAGAACCTTCTTCTTTCTAAGTAATAGGGTATTACACTCTTTTTTTTTAAGTATTTTAAATAACTCCTACAGTACTAAGAATCCACTAAAAAAAATCCTAAATTTTTATTTAAGCGCTAAGTACCCCAAAAACGCTTTTAAAAATTGTATTTTCTAATTTCGCGCGGAAATTTCCAAAAACGGAAAACGCTGTGGGCGTGGTTTTGCTTTGGCGATATGACGTCCTTACGTCATGTAAATAAACAAACGCGCTGTGACACTTTACATCATTTTTATTGTTTTTATCTCAAAAATTAGTTACTGTTCAACTTACCGTTGGTGTGCGTTTCGGAATGCAAGAACACAAGTGTGAAAACATCGGAATAATTGTGAATTCTAGTGTTTACTGATTAAAATTTAAGAAAAACTTAGTTAAAAGTTGTGGGAAGAGTATTCCAACTATTACACCATAAAAACCCGTTTGTACCGTTTGTACTGTTGTTGTAAATATCACTTTGATGTAAGTACCTATGTGTATTAGCCATCTAAAATATCTTTCACAATAACTTCCATGAAAAAGTATATTTTTATAATAAAGATCGTATTAGGAGGTTATAAATAAAACAAATAGTGACGTCTAGTTGACACTGTTGACAGTCGACAGCTGTCACTGTCTGTGGTCTGTATTTTGGTGTGTTCAAGAACAGGTAAAAAAAACTGAAAACTTTGAATTGAATTTTAAAAAATATTTTCTAGTTTTATGAACTAAAACTAACACTGTTCGGCTGCTTTTTGCATAAGCTACCTCAATAATATATTTTTATATTTTTTCTCTTATACAGTGTAATACCCTATTGCAATTTAAATTACATTCATAAATAGAACAAAATAATAGACTAAAATTACTGAACAAAACAATCATAGACTAGACTGAACGATTGAATGAATGAAGTGTTTCATTCAAGACGTTCCCGTGTGGCCCACCTTCTGTTAAACTCTGATATATTCCTCAATTGGCGCTCATTGTATATTAAATATGAATAATGATCGACCAGCCGTTGCAGGAATACTGAACACATTGCGTTCGTGTCATCATCACGTAATAGCGATGCGACCTCATAAATTTTGAAGAACAATCGTAATTGATGTAAGGATTTGTCTTACTGAGACATGTGGATGATGTTCTTGTGAAGTAATAGTTTGAGGGAATGTTAATGTGCTTTTTAAGCTTTTCTTTTGTTGATAGTCTTCTATTTTTTAGGGTCTGGTGCCCGATTGTCTCAAATTACTAAGACTAAGCTGGCTTTCCGTCTATGGGTCAATGATGGGTCACAGGACTTTAACATATAGGGTGACAGGCAATTAGTGTACGATACTAAAACACGTGAAAAAATCAGCTATTCAGTACATTTAATCTAATAGTTAAAAAATAAAGTAGTTACGTTTTATCCAGAAAGTTCATTAAAATAAATCTCAACACAGAGTTAATCAAACACAGAAAAAGGAATTCCGCTGTCTGCAGCGGTATAGCCTGTCTCAACTATTTGTTCTGTCTGTTAATTTTTAACACTTGCGTCTCTTTCTAACAGAACCATATATCACAGGAGAGAGGGAGATGGGTGCACTTGTAATTTGCGCGACAATGAAACTGGATCGTTCGCGAGAGATTTATACGCTCATTTGTAAATAATGAAGGCGCCACTCATTGTGATTGAAGCTCCATTGATAGCGACCTAACCACACCCCTACATACAGGGTTGTCACCTGGTCTTAGTAGCTGCATTCCGATGGTTGAATTTAGGAAGCCATTTATCGCGTCTAATGCTCTTGAAGAAAGAGGATGTCGTACAACCAATCAGCTCTCGTCATTTTGACAGCTTAGCTCTCCTCTCTGTTTGATAACGGTTTTGGGCATTTCTGTCAATTACATTACTACTATTTTCTGTAGTCATACTAACGAACTTTCGGTGTTTCCTGTGACCATTTCTCGCCTCATGGGGTCCTTTCTGGAGTTGGTTAACTTATGACTAAATCCCGATATCAAAATTCTCCGCGACCTAAAGCGTATCTACAAGTTGCAATTTTCTGACGACTGACTATATAATTTAAGGCTCCTTTAGGGTATATTCCCATGTCCTCCTTCCACTAACTGCCAAAACACGTGCTAAGCAAAGTCTGACTCGGCTGTTCGGCTAAAATATATTGTTACTATCGCACAACTATCAAACTGTGATAGGTAGCGAGATAGATACAAAGAATAGGTATAGCTCAGCCAAAGTTCGTGCTAAGTAACAGATCTTAGTCTTAGTAAGAGCGTTCTGTTCAACGTCTTTGTAACCCCTGACGCAAACTGAGGGGTGTTACGAGTTTTACAGCTATGAGTGTGTCAGTTTGTTTGTCTGTCTATTTGTGGCACCCTAGCCCTTAAAGGGTGAACCAATTTGGATGAGGTTCTTTTATTTGAAAGTAAATTATCTAAATAGTTTAAATATGCCTCATCAAAACCATTTCAGCCGTTTGGAAGTTACCAACACTTTTGTTACATCCGTACTAATATTATAAATGCGAAAGTAAGTCTGTCTGGCTGTCTGTCTGTCTGTCTCTTCTTAACGCCTAAACTACTGAACCGATTTGAATGTTTGGTATAGATATAGTCTGGGACCCGAGAAAGGACATAGGATAGTTTTTATCCCGAAAATCCCCCGGGAACGGGAACTATTCCACGTGAACCAAGTCGCGGGCAAAAGCTAGTCTTAAATAAATCGGAGGCAGGGTTTCTTATTTTTTTAATTTACTCTTGATTGAAAAATCTGCAAAAAAGATACAGATTTTAAGAACATTCCTATCTCCTGCCAACCCTATCCTAAGGCCAATTACTTAAAGTCAGTATGCATTACAGCCCAGACAACTACACCTGCCATTGTCTGTCGTTTAATACGAGGCGCCCTCTGCAGACTCTAGCTTACAACTCTTATGAGCACTTTGTACAATTAGCAAGCTATTTTAATAAACACCTGGAAGAAGGGTCTTAATTTCAGAGTAATTTACTGTAGCTTTTGAATCGTTGAAAGAGAAACAGCGAGACGAAATTCTTTTTTTTTCAAATGGGTTTTTGTTGTTTGCTCCCGGGTGTCATTCGTTCGGGTTTGACAATCGTTGCGTGCAGTCAGAAGCCAGAAAGTCTGATATACAGTATAATTAATTAGTCTGACCAAGGGGTAGGTTGCCCAATAACTGGGTCCTGGAGATTTGATAAGCAGTTGCTTAATGTAAACTTTTCCATTCCTCTAAGAGTTTTAGTTTAGATACATCTCCCAAAATGTAAGTCATAATTCATCACTGCTCAAATAAGTGCTACGCGCTACGACTCTCCGTAGCACAGTGCTACGCAGAATAAAAAAAAACATTTAAAGTCTCCAAATTAACCGACATTACAACCGCAACGGAAGATCCTTCTCTGTGGTTACAATTCTCAGATTAATCCACAGATAAAAAAGAACCCTCTTTAAAAAAAAGTACCAACAAGCAAGGAGGTGCGTATTCTCGAGTCAACAACGTCTTAAAACGATTACCGACAGTCTTCAAGGTGTGAAGGGGAGTGCGACACGTAAATCGCATTAGATATGTTAAATCCCGGCCCTCAGGGGGATGTGAGGCGGTTGAGACGATATTTTTATTCGTATCGCTTACTTTCGTGATTATTGTTCGGCGGCCATTTGCATTCAACGTGTAGTTGGAGGCGACAGTTTTGATATTTTGAGGATTTGATTTGATACGTGTCTCTGTAAAACTAGTGAGACGAGTTCAATAAAGTTTTTTTTTTCATTTGTTCCATTATCAAAGCACTACAACGGAGAAAAAAAACTGACCTATTCCATCGAACTGCTAGTGGAACTAGTGAGCAGGCCCGTATTAGCCCCTAGGCAAACAAGGCACTAGCTAGTACAGGGGCCCCTCACACCCAGCCAACCCGACTAATAAGATTCCCTGCCCATTGACAGGAAAGAAAATAATTTTACTAATTAATACTTAGCGAAGAAAGGGGCATTCTTTATTTCAGTCTTTATTTCATTCAAATCGGTTTACTCTGACAAAAGTCGCTCGGTGCCGCCGCTGCGTTAACTGACGGGAAGACACGGTGCGGCAAACGCTGGCAGAGTGTGCCGATTGCGTATCTATAGTAGGTAGCGTCCGGTCGATGCCGGCCCTAGTCAGTTCAATAGCTGGCAGTGCACAGTCCTGGGACGCAGTGGTCCCCGACTGCGAAACAGTAATCGTGCAGAAGGAAGCAGCGGAAAGGGAGAGAGGGATCAGCGGACTTGGGGAAGTCCGACGCACTTTCCACGCCGAATAAAAGAAAAGATTGGTTCGTTTTATACAATTGCGTTGTTCGTAGATAATTTAAATACGTTGTGATCTATACTCGTTCTCGGATCAATAAATAGGTCAGAAAAAAAATAGATCATAATTTTGTTATGGCTACTTAGACCATTTAATTTTTTAATTACATAAGTAGAGATCTTCATGGTCGAAATTAAGAGTTGTATCTCAACCGGAGTCGGAAAAAAAAAGTTTACTACTACAGACTACCTAGTCCTAGTTATAATGCAGTGGCTATTGTAATGATGTCTGTTGACTGACAACTCCAGCAAGCATGTCTGACTGAGCGGTATAAAAAAAAACTGTGACGATCTACCAAGAATTTCTATTTCTAAAAGCCCCTCAATAGCCACAGAAAACATGTGATTGATTATTTCCATTCCGATTCAGGACCGAATTTAAAAAAAAAATCTTTTCATAGTATATGCACACTAACTCATCACAAAATGTTTGCCACTTTACTTTTATTATTATCCCTATTTTCATAATCCCTAAATTTCAATATCCCGAATGTTTATAATTTATAGTCACTTGTCTAAAAATCTAAGAATTCCGACTTTATCATGTGCTTTTGAGACGCCGGGGGGGGAGGGGGGCATTTTATTAGCACAAAATCCAAAAGGGCTACAGAATGGGGGGCCCCAATGTCGAAGTGCCTAGGGGCCCTCGGGACCCTTAGTCCGGCCCTGCTAGTGAGAATGATCCTATTATCTTAAGAAGATGAATAAAAAAAACGTTAATAACATGAATGCAATAAATACATAAATAAAGATAATTCTTGAAGTTCTTCCAAGTTCTTCCCGACTGCATAAAAAACGTAGTGCAAAAAATTGTGGTATACAAATCGATGTATTATACTTATAATAAAATTATGCATCTGGGAAGACATATTTAAGGCTTCACCATATAGAAACTGTTTTGTGTATTTATCAACAACAGGTCTACGGTTGTATGTAGCGGAACCTTTAACATTACCGACGGCAATGGTAGCACGAAAGAAATATTGCAAAATAGTCGAATACATTTTTTTAATTCTAAACAGAGAGCTACACATGTAGAAAAAAAAACAAAAAAATATTACATCACAACATACTAAAAGTATCAAAACTACTCAACTCTAGTTCACAGGTGACATTTCCATGATTTTTCCGCCGCCAACAACGTGACGTAAAAAACCCCAAAACGCAAAGCAAAGTCAACGACTCCGCAGAATGTCGGAAGCGAGTTTTTTTATTCAGTTTGATATTTATACAGTCGCTCCTTGTCTCTGCATTGTCAATTTAGAAGTGTCACGGATCTTTTGCTTACGCCTATTGACGACTCTTTGTTGTGAGCGAGTGTTTTGCCAAGAGAGGGTTTGTAGGCGCTTAACAAAAATAGGTAAATGTCAATTTCAATTTTCGAATCGTCGTGTTAATATTGTGTCGAATTTTAAAAACTTTTAATTGTATTAAACTTTAAGAAACCAAAGTCACCGTTGCTTCTTCATGTCAATAAAATTAATTTAATTATGTTATACGTATACAACAAACAAACGAAAAAAAACATGTAGCAAGACATAGAATATTATCAAAATGATGACATGTGCTTACAGCTAAATCTCTCAACTCACAAACCAGCATCATTAGCAAAAATAAATAAAATGAAAAAAAATAAACTTAAATAATAATCACATTCTTAAATCTCCCCTCAAAATGTCTCTGAGTGTTATTTGCTGTTTTTATAAGTCGTCACCGCAGATATGTACAGTCGAGTACACGATTTGTTCACAACCCCCTTACCCCTTTGTGCTCAATCGGAGATGGAGCACACCGTTTCGATCTGACTGACTGTTAATTTTTCTTCGTCTGTGTGGACTAATCGAGTAGAAATGTAAGTATTATGTGATTTAAAAATTGAAGCTTAAGGCTTAGCTCCTGTTTCACGACATAATAGACACTATTTTCCAGATATATTTAAAAATGCAACAGAATACCTATATGAAGTTATCTGCTAGGTTATCTGCTATTAGAACTATTTGAAACCGGCCCTTATTAAATGTTCTCATCTAGGCATTCATTCAATGCATAGCATTCAGTAGGCTATGATTGGATTTTATAAAAATATACAGTTTTTTAATGGAAATATATAAATACTTATTACTGAAAGTTTTTCATTGGTCGATCTAAAAAATATTTGCAATTTTTAAGATCGTCGTTAATTTTGTTAGTCGATGCCATCTCAACCAATCTATTTCGATTATTGATATATATATCTACTTATCTTTTAGCCCCTATCAGAATAAGACCACAACCACACGAAGTAAGAATAAGATATAACAAAAGGAATAACAACAGTAAAACAAAAGTGCCGTATTTTCCCATTTCATTCCTTGACTTAGGCACAGGTGTCCCAAATTATCTAAAAGAAAGGGTTCTTTCATTATCCCTACAATATCAACCTTCCATTTAAATTAAAACCACTCTTATTTTAAGAGCTACAAAGGCTTTATTCCAGTGATTATTAATGTCTACGAAACATTTCTTGATTGACGAAATCACCAACGTGGAAGGACCTATCATATTGTTTCTGATCTTCCTTTTAATGACGATTTTTCCGTATAAAATGTGGATATGGGAGGTCAATTTTAAATGGTTCTAATTCATGCCTGGTAAAATTTTGAAGTTAACAGCGCTGGGTGATGGTGCCCGCAATAATCACGATTTATGAAGATAATTTCAGTTTATAAGCTCTAAATATTCCCGAATTTAAACTGATGCTAAAACAATTTAACGTTGTCTATAAAGTGCTTCAGTTAAACAATTATTGTCACCGTCACACAACCGTTAAATTACGATGGCCGTGTAGAGACGGAGAATAGTTAATCCTAACCATATAGTTGATATAGTAGGTAAGTTAAAATTTTTGATCTTGTCTAAAATAGGGATGATCACAGCGATTGTTAGCCCATAGACACGTCTATAGGCCATAGCCTATTCATAAGATCTACGATTCTATTCATAAGAAAGTATAATTGAAGTAGTTAAGTAAGTAGGTAACTGTGTAATTTAAACCTGGGGGCGTACCACAAGCCCTTATAGCAGTATTACTTTGGTATTACTTTCAGTGGGAAAGAGACGGCGCTAGACAACGTGTCTAGCGCTGTCACTTGCACACTCCTGCAACAGGACTAAAACAATCTTACTTTAAACGTCATGGTAAGGGGGCAGATCGTTTAGATACCAGAGAATCATAATATTAATTAAATTGCAGGTTGTCATCCAACCACATTTAAATAAATTGCTTATCACTATAATTACAAAATATTGGTGCCGATTCTCTGATTCACAAACTAACGTAAATTTAAGTTAGGTGCATCTTTCTCTTTCTATTTCATTAAGAAAAGGACAGAAGATAAAATATCAGTTTAGTCCTGTCAAATTTGGACACACCATAGATAATTTAACGCGATTAAAAACATGGCGACTAAATATAAGCCAATTTTCTTCAGGCGCTGTCTATTTTGACAGGATTAAAATAAAATGTGTCTTCTGTCCTTTTCTTTAAGAAATGGAGAGAGAAAGATGCATTTAACTTAAATTTAGCTAAGTTTGTGAACAAGAGAATCAGCGCCTTTATAAAACAGAGTCAAAACTATCACAATATTTTCTCCAATGAACGGAATAATTCATGCATGAGGACGGTTAAATATTGTATTCATCAAGATTCTCTGTAATTTGACTGAATTATAACTGTTGGAGATGTCTTATAAAATTATAAATCCTCTGCAAACGTAAAGTAATATAGTGTTTATTTTTAAAGTCACCTTGTTTGCTATAAAATGGATGCATCTTTGGCACTTCTAAAGTTTTATCTTTTAGATGTGCTGTTTTCTAACGACTACCGGCCACCGTAGGCGCGGTTCTGCGGATGGCGAGCGATGGGTAGCTCGCCGCCCGGCTAGGACCAGGACCGCGTCGACGGCGCGTTAGTGTTCCACGCGCGCCTCAAAGAGAAGGAGTCAGCACAGGAAGGGGCCCAACAGGGCCAACGCCTGCCGGGGTTGAAGAGTGTGTATGATGGTTACCGTGACCCTGGAACATAAAGGGCAATCGAAGGAGCATGAGTGGGTTAAAGTGAGTAAGAGTCTGACACGCCCTCCCGCCGCACCCAGGACGGGAGCAGTCATTGGATGATTTCCCACTAACCAAAAAAAAAATGTGCTGTTTCTACGTGTAACTTGCCATAGAGATTTGGCATGACTCCAAAATCAACCCTGACTTATTAAAACACCTTATAATCAATTTTTTTTCCTCGCGACGGTATCCTGACCTATACCATTCCTATTCCATAAGAAAATTACCACTTCTCCCCGTATATCGACAAAAATGTCACCACTATAAAAGAGACCGCACAGATTTTATGTATTTGGCGCCCTTTGCGGAATCATCACCATATCGTCTGAAAGGTCGCGACCCCATAGCCAAATGTCGTGCCCTTTGCGCTTTGGCCCCATAGGAATACCATAAACATCGCCGCTAAACACAATTGTGTGTTGTCTCTAGTGTGGGCTCTTGTTTGTCTATAGCTGATTTGGGAAAGATCGGAAACGAAACTTTTCCTGTTAAACTTTAACAATCAAATTACGTTTTTATATTTTTGGATCCCAAACCAGCTTATGATCATCGTCATCATAGATCGTCATCTATAGTCATTTACAATACAACAGGCCTCGCAGATGCGCTGCAGTCCCAGAGACTTAGATGATATGTCATAGGTGCCTGTAATTACGCTGTCCATGCCCTTCAAACCGAAATAGCAACACTGCTTTGTGGCAGAAATTGCTATATTTAGTGGTAGTATTTCCCGAGCTCCATCACAAGGAGATCTACTTCATCTATAAATATATTATTATTAAGTTGTTTTGTTAAATCTTGAAATTCTAGTTTAACAAAATGCAAGCTACATATTTTGAGTGTTATTTATTTCTTTAGACTTTTTACAATAAGTACCTACATTCTTCAAGTATATTCATGACCTTACGAAAGGTGACTATACAATTCACAAAATGAAGCAAACCGTCACAATTTCGAAAATGGATTGCGTGTAATTCGAAATTTAAACTGTCCAATGTCGTCCCTAACCCTGATGACGTATGGCACCCGCGGGGGTGATCAACTCCACTCTAGATTGCCAACTTTACATTATCGTCAGAATCTGTGAAAATAGACCTTGTTTTGTTGTATGTAAAGGTTTTTAGATGGCATTAAATTTGCTCGTAAGTTGTTGTATGACGAATATGTACTGTCAAGGAGGTATGCAATTATTAATGTGTGTACGGTAGGTAGGTGGGTGAGAAAGTCACATGTAGGGATTAGCGAACAAGTGTTGTGGGTACAGAACATTAATCTCTTGTTTTGTTTGTTTGGAGGGAACGATTCAAACACTATACTGTTTTATTGGCAGTTTAAGTTTTATTAAGACTGTAGCTGTCGCCCGCGGTTGTAGCTGCGTCTTGTAGTTATTGCGAGTCCGTATGTCATAACGTGATGTTGTACTTCTATATTCATATATTCATAAATGGCTGCTCAGACTAGAAAATTTTATCAAATTAAACTAATACTAACTGAGATCAAAGCGTTTACCAAGTAACAAATTCTCTATATTTATAAGGCTAATATTACTGTAAATTCAGTACAGTACAGTTTACAGCTGAAGGTGAAGTACTAATTTCGGTATATTCTGTAAAAAGAAAGTACTTAAATCTATTATCACGTAACGACACACACACACACACTAAGACATAACTAAAACATCTCACAAAAATCACCTACAACGACAGGCATAAGTATAAAAATAAAACACAAAACAGTATCAAGTGCAATAATTGTAATTAGTGGCAATAATTGGATGGGTCGCAGGGCCGCCGTCAGAGGGTAGTAATTCAATAACACGGCGTGATGGATGGCACCCGCAGAGTAGTTCAGATGAGACGTTATTGCGTGTCAAATATAGCGCTTTTTTGGTATAAAAATGTAGGTCTCGTACTTTTACAAACATATACACTTAGATACTCAAACAACGAGACTAAAAAATCAAACAAATGATAAGTAGTAGGTCATACAAATATTGACCCATATGGGAATTGATTCAAAGACATGCCGTGCAGACAATTGCTCATCCACTACACCATCCAAATTCATGATTCAGGGTCGTTAAGGGGCTAAAACTCAGCTATTCTGTTATTAATTAGTGTTGTAGTACATATTTCAAGAAAAGGAGGTTTAAGGAGGTTTTTTATTTTTAGGAGGTCCTTATAATAAAATAATGAAAGTCAATTAATTAAGTAAATTCAGTAGGTACATTATTTGTCCATGGAATTCTATCAACCAAATCATTCGATTTTCAAATGTCAGTTTCCCAATTTCATTATTTGCATTCCATTTACGAAAAGTACTTAACTTTTTTCAGTAGTACATTTAACCATAAAGAATATAACAATACATTGAATTTTTAAACGATAAAACGCGTTCAGATACTGTGTTAGCGAGGGTGGTGTGTGTTCCATTGTACGGCCTTCACATGACACTAAAGGGGTTTTCGAGTGTGCTTTTCAATTTGCCTCAGGCGAGTAGGAAAGGGAAAAGCTTTGAGTCTCCTGACAATTTATATTTTTGAATAAATGTGTTAAATACAAGAACTGGTAGTCCAACCATTTTCATACAAATTTATATTGTGTGCAAAAAACTTATTATGTTTATTTGCGCCTCTAGGTCATGAAAATAAATTACTGTGACAACTGTGTATAAAATGTTCGGCTGAGCTTTGATTTTCTTCCACCAAAAAAACATTTATTTTTTATAAAGCTATTGAAAAAATATTAAATAGTCAGAAAAAAGTCATAAAGCTATTAAATAGTCAGAAATACCTGCAATTCAAAAGTACCGTTAAGTCAAGTCAGCAAGGCCCTAAAAAAGTTTTTTGGATCAGTTATAAATACAACCTTGACTTGTCAGTTTCTTTCTAACCATTAAGCTCTAAGAAGCGGTGGAGAAGACCAGGCAAGCCTTTGTGCAAGATCATTTTAAAAGAGTAGTTAACTAAAAAAATATTTTCTTACTTACAAAAATCCTCTCAACAGTTCTCCCTGTTCTTGGTCAAATCAAGTTCGTGTAATAGTGAAACTTTTTTTTACAATGGTTCCGTTCAAAATCCTCTCGCACCGCGAACAGAGTGCAACGGAAATGAAACGGAGCATGTGTCGATGAAATCGGCCAGCGAACTATTGTCGTGTGGCCACGTTCCTGAACGAAATGACACTTGTCAAACGTGGCGGGAATTTAGAAAAAAATATCAACGTCATCAATCGAAAAAGGAACGCACCTGTGTTACTGCTGTTGTAAAATAAAACGAAATGGAATAGAAAACTTCCCTTTGAAAAATAAAATTGAAATACTTTTTTTGTGCCTGATAACACCGAAACTGAATGAATAGTCGTATGGCGTAGTTATGATCTCTTGAATTTGTATGGAAAACCAATAATGATTTAAAAATAGAGGAGTTAAGTTATGGATTGTTTAGGAGAACTAAATTAGATTGCCATTCTAATTTATGTAGCTTTATTCAAGAACGCTGATAAAACCACTTAAATATACAAATTATTTAATGAAATCTAACTACACTGTCTCTGTTTCATGTATGTTGGGTTTGTTTAGTTAATTGCTTTGATTGTACTTATTAATGTAACTTGCATATATGTAACTTGAATTAATGTAACAAGACAATCACATAACTTTTTGATCGTCTCCATAAAATTAACGTGCCATCTCAGAATTCCACATTTGATTTGTTTAATCTTTCGAACACTCGTGATTCGAGACACAATAGAAAGACAATATTAGCGCGACAGTCGGCTGTTGCTTGGTCGTCGATAGGTTAAAACCGTAGGTTATTGAAAAACACTTTGAACAGAGACCAAAGGTCAATATTATTTCCCACACTTCACTGTGCAATAAACTATTTTTCTAACATTAGGTACAATGGATTTGTAACATTTTTCCTCTAATATTTTCCATTTTCTTTTCACGACATCTAAACGCACGGAGACGATAGTAAAATGCTGATTTCTTTGACGATATAAAAATAAAGGAGCCGCTTTGTGAATTTTATTTTTCATAGATACGTTCTATGAATAAATATGAGAAAACCTGTTTTGTATAGAAATAGCGGGGTTTAAAGTAGGTAAGCAGAGTTCTACGAAAAACTTGCTAAAAATATGGGGATTTTTCCCTATGTTGTTGCTTTTCTTATAGCTCAAGTAGACTAAGTCCAAGTTCGAAATAGATCAACTTTTTTATTCACAAATTCACAAAGGACTTTAATGATCCTAATAATCTTTTCAAGAAGTTTTATTGAAAACATCATCAACAGTCCACTTTCTAATTAAAATAGAAACTCTACTAATTACAAAAAAAAACACAACGATTAATTATTATCTGTCGCACTAATTTACATTTTTCAAAACCCTCGGGCCAAACGTACATCTAAGTTTAATGAGAAATTAGAGGAAAAATTGAAACGGCCATTCGTAAATGAAAAATTAAAACAGTCCCGCCGGATGCGGAAACGCAGCCATGTTTCATGGAGCCGCCTTAATTACCGCGACAAACAAACCGACGAAGCATTTATTGTTTTTGATCGAATTAAAAATGACTTCAGCTTTCGCTTTGCGAGGGTTTGTTTTTTGGAAGTTTCGTTTTTGATGTGAAAATCCTACTAATATTTTAAATAAGAAAGTTTGTATCTATGGATGCATGTGTGTTTGTTACTTTTTCACGCAAAAACTATAGAACGGAGCGAAGTTTTGCAGTAGAATATTACATCAATCTATGCCCTTTGGGAGCAGAGCAGTAATCAGACATAACTTTATGGCGGGTGAAACTGCAGGAGACACGAAGTGCTATGAAATGCTAAGTTGTAGTTAGCCTAGTAGGCGTTAATTTCTACCTGAAAAAGTTAAAGTTACATAAAGTAGAACCAATATCTGTTCAACCTTATAGGAGTAAGTAATACGTATTAACCACTCACTGACATATGAGCTTAATGAGTATCAAAATTTACTGAATATATCAATTTACCCTCCGTTTACGACGAGCCCTTTGATTATATTTGAAACATTCGATTCTAACTTATAGGACAAACTACAATATTGATGAAATCAGACTTATTCCTAGTTTAATCCGATATATTTCTACCAGACATTTATGAATTCCATTGAATTTATTTCCTCCCAATTTCTAGGAATTCTGATGTGGTGTATAAATGATTCAATTTTGAACGTATGTATGTGAAATGTATGAACATAAATCGCTATTGCAACAAGTAATAAACACAATTCTAAGCATATTTTCTAACCACTTATTTCATTTTATTCTGTCACTATTTCCATAAAATAATTTGGAGGGTAGGTGTAAATAAAAGTGCATTTTATGTGGGTAGGTACACGTCGCAAGTGCTCCCGTGACTTCCGGCGACACCGAGATGACACTACACGCAACCCAGTTACTGCGTAGGGTTGACACTAAATGATAGAAAAAATATTTCACATTTTTCCGTATTGAACTGGTGGGCTGATAGATTTCTTTGATCATCAAGGGTGCTAATATAAACTCAACGAAGGCAAAAGATCCATGTTCAGCAGAGAACGGTTTTTTTTATTTTGGATCTTAGCTGGGAACCTTCTAGTCACGAATAGCCGTAACCGAGCATAAATATAATCCATTTGGTAGCCTTTCTTAATGAATTTGACAGCTTGATCTGGGTAGTTTTGACAACGTCAGTGGCTCTGACTAAAGGCGCGAATAACAAAACTAATGAACAAACCCGACAACTATAATGTTTTCCTGATAGGTACAGCTAACACAGCGTAGCTTAGTACGAATCCAATGATGCAGCAGGCCAGACAGGACTAACTATACCTAAATGTTTAATTACAAACAAACTTGTAAAGAGTGTCAGTGAAGTTTCTTGCTCAGTTTTCCTCCTGCGTTTTGGAACAAGGGTGACCATGACATTTCTAACTAACCAGCTCTTTGGCAATTGACAAGACCCCGTATATGGTTAACTTTGAAAGACAGAACTGCAGAAAATCAACGAAAGCAATCACCAACCCTAAACCAAAGACATCATTATTGTAATGGATGTCACGGGCTGCAACTCCACAAGTGCTCTAGAAAGTAGTGGCTTTACAAACAACTGAACACGAACGCACGCAAAAACCAACTCTTTTCTCCACAAAATAGGAACCAAACCAGATGCACCACAAAGTTTGCAGTTTCGAAGACTAGATGGTGCGACAATCGCGAGAGCAACACATTAGCGACATCTCTCGGCGAGTGAGAAAATTACAGAGGAATTACGACGACTTCGGCGAGTGTTGGAGCTTTTAGCTCGAAGCATGTACACTGTACTTCTGCTTTTTTTTAAGTGCCACCCTTGCTGTGGTCGAAAGGAGGAATAGACAAGTGTTGACTCGATTTTGACACCCATTAGGCACCTATATCATATTGGTTATGTATTCGGAGCTCACCATATAAAAGCATGCTGAAATGGTGGGCTAGCCATATCAGTGGTAGAAGCGATCACCGATGAGATGGACGTACTCTTGAATGAGGTCATGAAACGGTAAATGAAAAGTAAGGACACCCACACGTTATGCGATCTTGTATGATGGGATAAGATGAGTGGCTGGAGAGGTCTATCTCCAGCATTGGACCGCTGTAGGTTGATGACAACCTGAAAAGGTAAAAAAAAAAATATGTGATCGCAATAAGAGTCCTCGAGAGGAGACTGTACGACTCGGACGACAGCATATACTCCACCTAGATGGCCCAAATGTGATTGAGAGCTGGGACAGATGGAACGGAAAGCGAAACTTGGAACAATATTACATCTAGCGGTAGGCTGCGTCAGTATGACACATTGCAAATGTGTAAGAGGCGGCGGGTGGTGACTACTTAACATCAGGATAGATGGCAGAAAGAAAAAAAAGAAATAACCAAACAACACTTTTTTTGTTGAAAGTGATGTTATTTTTATTTTCAAAGTTAAACTGCACGAGTGAATCATATTACCGTGCTCGTAATGAAAAACATGTTTCACCTTACAATCAGTTGAACTACTATAATCTACAACTAATTAAGTCCTTAGTTTGAATACATGAGTGCACTAACCTAAGTGGTCCTTCGTCTAGCTGACGCCTAGCAAATAAGGCATACGGCCCACATAACAAGATCCTTTCTAGACTACTAACTAACGCGAGTACCGATCAGACCGGATCGCTGCATACACATTAAAATTCATCAATCTTACTGGTTACTCGTAAATCTAAATAAAATAATAATATATATAAGTACCTTTGGTATTTGTTATTATAAAGTATAACTATTCCTCCGTGGAATAAAACAACACGGTTTTCTGCTGCGTGCATTATCAGAACATCATGTTTTCAGCACCATTTTCTTTTCCTCAACAATGTGTAAAGAAATCAATGGATATGGGTTAAATCAGTACTTTTGAAAGCTATGATGATGGCAAGATGGCAAACAGGACTATCTGATGATAAGTGTCTACGACGTAAATTCAATGGTGAGTCGTCTACAAATGTTGCCATTCAGAGACAAATTATGATGAAAAGTTTCATGTGCCTGTAATTATTATATCGTCACCAATAAACGTCAGCCTTCCAGCAATACTTTTACAAAGAGATAAGTCTAGTAGTCCTCGAAGCCGTAGTTTTAGTTGTACATACAAACAAACATGAAAGTATTTATACTTAGACAAAGCCCTTGCTAAGTAACGTCTATTTATATTGTACTTAGTTGTTAACTAACTGCATACACATTAGAATTCTCCAATCATAGCTGTTGTTAACGTGCATTGAGTGTTTAAATATAATAAGTGTTATGTTGTTTTTATTATAATAATATTGTGTTTGTTTATGGAATAAAACAGAACCTAGTTTCCCAACGCGCATCGTGTGTTGAAATTATAAATGCTAGTCTCTCTTACGGCTGAACAAATTTTGAAATTTTTTTGTCGCCTAAGTTCCAAGTAGGGCTTGCAATATCCGTTCATTTTAACTATCCGGATAATACGGTTATTAGAATTATACTATCCGGATTATCCGGATAATGCGGATAATACGGATATTTTTTAGTTTTCATTAGAAATCCAACTAAAAAGCTTTTGTATCACTTTTAATCAGTCTCTTAAGTAAAATGACAAAAAAATTATAAGCTATACCAATATTTCAAGTAACAAAAATCTAGTTTACTTTCTAATAGTTCAATCTTTCAAATAATTTGTTTCTATTTTCTCATACTATAAACAATTCTAATTGAAAATGAGATCTTACATTTAACACAAATTACAACATGTCAATCAAATCACCGTATTTAAGGACGTAATAATTAAATAAAAATATCACTATCCCTGGCAACTCAGCTCAATTATTAAACAACAATAGTATAAATCAAATATAATAAAACCGAAATGAACAAAATAATATTATATGAATTATATCATAATAATTAATAACTTTTTTTTATATGATTTTAGGTGATTCTTATATTATTTTTTATTCAATTTCTGGTAACATGACCTCACAAATTGACAACCCTATGGACTGTAGTCTGAAACAAATAAATTGAAATTGAAATTGAAAAAGCTTAACCGGTTGTATGTACATCACTTGCAGCTACAATAACATGTGGTCAATATCCAAAATGATTTCTGTCACTAAATTAACTGATTGTGATTTGTAAAGAATTAATAACTACACACATTAAAATAATAAATAACATAATAACTGTTATGTACTTTACAGATGACAGCTTTTTTTTTCATATTTAATAGAAAAATACAACTATCCGTAATATCCGAAAACTCCGGATGGTGATGCAAGTAAAATCCGGATTTGAAAACTGGCGGATATCCGGATTATACGGATATCCGGATATCCGGATTGCAAGCCCTAGTTCCAAGTCATAAATAATGGCGTACTTAGAAGACCCAAATTACATTGTCACGGACCGAAATGAAACTTAGAGTAGACTTAAGCTTATTTTGTAAAGAAATAGTCATTGTAATACCATTCGATTAGAGTACCAATAGCCTATTAAGGCTGTGGCCATGACCACCGTGCCCACAAAGATAAATCCACTCTTGATACGACTTGACAATGAATATACCAACAAAACAATTAAGTATAACTGTAATAGACTTGAGATAATATTGAATTGTAATAGATTGATTCTACAAGATTATCTATATTTATAGTCTAATCAAGATACCCACAGAAGCGCACAGATATGTGATCTATTAATAGCTTCATTAATGAAGTAGATATGCTAATATTGAGTGGTAATTCAAAACTATGATAAGAGGTAATCAACTATTTCTAATCATCTCCGTGTGTGGGCTAATGGTATTAATGTAGGTGTATATTGTCCTATTTGCATCGTTTATATTGCGCTAGTCAACTAATAAAAAATTAATAATATGTGTCAGGCATCTTGTAACATTATAATTCTCAGGAACTTTGGTAAAGTAACCAAGATAAACTGTGTCTCAACAATAATCTTCGAGCTGAAGTAAAAAAACTTCCAATAATTCACACATACACTGCGTAAATAAAGCCTATATGAACACTATTATTTACTGCCCAAAAATTCACAAGCTAACGTTAATACAAATAACTATTTTAAAAAGATAAGCATGTTATGTTTACTTTTCTCAATTTCATGTTTACAACAAAAGATAATCACTTAGGTACCTAATTTTTAAATTAATTAAATTGCGACAGAAAAAACAACGCGTTATATTTTTGTTATTATTTTATTTTAAATATTTCCACAGGGATTCAAAGATGTTACGACATACATTTAGACAGTACATGAGATTAGTTGTTTCATAAGTATTTCGACATTACATATTTCCATAGTTATCATCGGCGGTTATTTCGAGGCTCCTACTACTGTTTCACTTTTCATTCTCATGAACGACTTGTGGCTTAAAATCTAAATCGAGTACTTTGCTCAGGCTGTTGACATACATATCCAAACGCTGGGTCATGTAGTAGCAGCGCCTGTCCTTAATCTGCCTGTTCCTGTTCAGATCCATCACACTAATCAGCAAGCCATCCCTTGTACGCGACAGTCCTGGGCACCTCACTCCGTCAGGAGCTGTGAAATAACTTGAACCGTAGAAGAGTCCTAGGTCCTTGTGAGCAGGGTTGCCGTCAGCCGATGTGAACTCATTAGGGAACTCCTCATACCCAACTCTGTTGATCGCCGCCGTGTAGTAGCAGTTTGTGATCGCAGCGTTCCTTGCCTCGATGTTCCACATGTACTCGCTACCAGCTTCAGCAGCAATAGTAGCTGATGGGTTGAAAACAATTTCGGCTCCGTTCAGCCCGAACATCATCCAGTTCAGTACATGGTGACGCCCGAAGCAAATGTTCACAGCAATCTTACCGTACCTGGTGGCGAAGACTGGGTGGCCAGTGTTGCCTTCCATGTAGTAGTTGGATTCGTTGAAATCTCCTACCCTGGGGATGTGGTTCTTGCGGTGCTTGCCGATGACGCTGCCAGTGTCGCTGATGACCACAGCGGTGTTCCACAAAATGTCGGAATGGTTCTCGTCTCTCTCGAGAATAGAAGAAACGATTACCATGGCGTATTTGGATGCTAACTCACTCAGGAATCTCGTGGTAGGGCCTTCTTCTGCTGATTCAGCGAACTCGCACCACGGCTGCTTTTCCCTCGTGCAGAAGGCAAAAGGCATGTTCCAAAGCTCTTGGAAGCAGAGAATGTTGACTCCTTCCTGCCCGGCGACATCGATGATCTTCTTTACTTTGTCGAAGATAGCTTTCTTCTGCTCATTGACTGGGCGGTCGGTGGGGACGGCGATGGAGTGCTGGATGACACCCACCTTCACAATCCTAGGAGGTCTGGTCTGTTCTTTCTTGGCGGGGAATGCATAAGCAGCGATTTCGAAGTCAGCTTCTTTTGCCGCTGCGATGGAAGAGTCTTTTAGCTTAACTTCTTGGTTATCAGTTCTTCCATAGTGGATCCTGTTGAACTCAGCTAGGTCACGACCGCTGAGGTTGTTGTTGACGATGGCTTCTAAGCTGAGAGTTTCGTTTTCCATTTTGAGATATGTTATGTATGTCCGTTCCCTTAGGTGACCAGTCAAAGACTGCGCTTTTGAGCCGGCGCCGCAGTTTAAATACCTTCGAGGTAGTTAGTGATGCATTGGTCGTAGGTTTGTTTGTTTTATCTGTGTGGTCCGGGTGTTGTGTGACCTTCGACCCTTCGCGATAAGTTTAGAATCGCGTCTGAAAAATATTTGGTTATCTTGCTGACTACGTGACCGGGGCAATAGGAGCCATCCGGAGTGTCGTACGATGAATACGAAGATAATAGTATAATTAAATTAATGTTTTTTTTTTCACAATACTTTGTGTGATTTATCTATAAGTTAGTTATAGCTATTTATTGTTTTTCTAATTGTTTATTTTTTCTTTAAAAGTATAACTTTGATAATATATCTATCTAAGAAATAGGTGTTTCTATATAATGTTTAGTCATGTGATTTTCTTTATAGTTTATCATGACTCGAGAGATGTCGGCGTCAATTTATAAACACCAGCTGATCCAAAACTTCACCATTTCAAGGCCAACCTTGACCGATTAATATTATTTTTATCGGTATCTAGGTACTTTCCAAATTAATTAGATTAGGTATTCACTATGAGATAAAATGTCGTTCCCTTTCCAACTGACGACGTTATACCTGTTTTGCTGTAGATACCTGGATATTATAATAATAGTGAGTATAGCTAATATATTTCAAGTAAGAAGGTATCATTATAGTGTCCTGGTTGCGACTGCGGTATACTATTGCCCAACCCAGGAATAGAAACCGGTTCTATTCTATTTTCCATTAAAAGTTTTTCCCGCAGTTTCGCAGTTGGTGGTTGTAGTGGTTGGTCAGAAGTCTGAAAGTCTAACAATCAGTAAATGGGGCGTAGAAGTTTGAAACTGAAATTATGTCAATGGCAGTCGATGCATGTAAAACACTGACTAGATTGGAAACCAAACCTAACTTAGGTGGGGAAAGACTAAAGGGGGCGAGATGAGTTCGTAAATCTTATTATTATTCCACAGAAAGGATTTTAACATTTTCCTTTTCAACCTTCGAACACACGTCGTAATTCGAGACACAATATTATAGAAAGATAATAGCAGCACGACAGCCGGCTGTCGCTTGATCGTCGAAAGGTTAAAGTAAAATATTTGGGCCGCCCAATGAGTTCACATTTTTATTTTCTTAGAATTGGATAAAACAAACTTTTCGAAATACTCAAAGTAGTAAGTATAAAATATTGCGGTTGAGTAGTGCAACTTATATGACAACCACACAATACTGTCACCACAGGTCGGCCTAGATTAAAATACTGTTTAATATAATTGTCTCATATTCTAACTCACTATACCCCACAGTTTCATTCCACCCACGTTAAGTTACGCCTTTAGTTAATGCTCTGCTCCCGTGGGTCGCGTCGTACCGTGATGTTATGTAGCCAAATTCGTTCAGGTTTTCTTACAGTTCCTCATGTTAGTTTGTCAAAAAAATAGAAAAACCTTCCCATAATATTATAGACTAGGTAGACTATAGTTATCGCAGACGCAAACGAAGTCACAAAAAGAAGTTTATAACCTTTGTTGGGGTTTAAGCTCACTCCGAACCAAACATCAAAATAAGTTTAGTGCTTTAGCCGAAAAAGAATAACAGACAGACAAACACAGTAACTTTTGTATTAACAATACTAGTAAGGATAGTATCAATCAGTATGAATTACATTATTAATAACTGTGTAACTAGGTAGTAAGGTAGCTTTATAAGTCCGGTGCCTATGAGATCTAGGTACCTTCTAGTACCATAAAGTGAGTCTTTGATTTAGAACCATTAAATTATCTAATAGCTCAATATTTGGTTTATATGACAACCAAATAGGTAACCCGTTTAGGATTCGCTAGAAGGCAAACAAAAGTCTATGTTCAGATAAAACAGCTAAAGTTGTAAGTAGATACCACTATAAATGTTGACCAATCTCGAATAATACATTGTGTTTATACATAACGAGTCGCGAGCTGTTTCATTAAACATCGATTAGTTACACAAGCCACGCTTATTGACATCGCACTCAACATTACATAACTTATCTCTTGTTTACATACCAGAGATACAAGTATCATTTAACTC
This sequence comes from Athetis lepigone, assembly GCA_033675125.1. Taxonomy (NCBI): domain Eukaryota; kingdom Metazoa; phylum Arthropoda; class Insecta; order Lepidoptera; family Noctuidae; genus Athetis; species Athetis lepigone. The sequence continues at coordinate 5,786,970 of CM066243.1, forward strand.
CAAACATGGGCTCGAAACAAGCGCAAACTATGGACGAAATTATCAAAAATAATTTAAATCCGGAACAGTTAAAGGAATATAATAGAATACATTATGGAAGAACTGAGCATTGCGAGTTAAAAATTCAAGATTCAACGGTAGCTGCAGGTAAGGTGCATGATTTTGAAGTCGCAGCATTTTATTTTAATGCTGCAAAAGAGGTTAGAAATCCTAAAATCGTCAAGGTCGGCCTCATTCAACATTCAATTGTTTTGCCGACTAATGAACCCATAGACAAACAAAAAGTTGCTATTTTTGATAAAGTAGAAAAGTTAATTGATGCTGCAGCCTCGGAAGGTGTCCAGATTCTTTGTTTACAAGAGGCATGGTATATGCCATTTTTCTTGTGTACGCGAGAAAAGGAAGAATGGAAGGAATTCGCAGAAGAAGCTGAAAGTGGCCCAAGCTTCTTGTTTCTGAGCAAGCTAGCTAAAAAATATCACATGGTTATCATATCGCCCATTTTAGAAAACGATAACGGCGAATGGTGGAATACTGCCGTTGTTATAGACGAGAATGGAAATTATATGGGAAAACATCGCAAAAACCATTTACCTAGTGTAGGGAGTTTCAGTGAGACGTCTTATTATTTACCTGGCAACACTGGTCATGCAGTTTTTGATACGAAATACGCGAAGATTGCTGTTAATATTTGCTACGGCCGTCACCATGCATTAAACTGGTTAGCGTTTGGGCTTAATGGTGCTGAAATCGTTTTCAATCCAGCAGCAACTATTTCTGAATTTGGAGAATCGTTTTGGGGCATAGAGGCACGTAACGCAGCGATTGCTAATAGCTATTTTACTTGTAGCATCAATCGAGTTGGGACTGAAGATTTTACCACTAAAATCGATCAGAAAAACGTAACAAGAAGTTATTATGGATCGAGTTACGTCTCGGCTCCTAATGGGTGCAGAACTCCTGGCCTATCCAAAAGCAAAGACGGTCTTCTCATTGTCGAAATGGATTTGAATCTTTGTCGTCAAGTGAAAGACCATTGGGGATTTAATATGACAGCTCGGATTGATATGTATGCTAAAGAAATAAAAGATGCTTTGCCGATTGTCCAGAACATAAAATGAAGAAACCTTTCTTTGTTATTTTTATGTTTTTGCAATTTTGTCATGATTATAAAATGAACAAATTGATGTGATAATGAAGTTTTTTTTGTTGCTCGTATTATTACATCCAAGGTTTTTTAAGCTCGAACACCCTTATTACCGTTCTAAAATAAAAGTATCTTAATGTCGCTTCTTTTATCACCAGCTATGTGCCAGTCAACTTTACAATCAGACAAGTAAATATAGGTACATTTTCTCAAAAAACGATGTTTTTTTTTTTTGTTGGTTACTTGGATGGGTAGGTGTAAAAAGTTGTAAAGTGTCGTGATGGCCCAGTGGATCAGGCGCCCGCCTCTCGTGTAAGAGTAAGGTTGTGGGGGTTTGAATCCGGGTAAGCACCAATGTGACTTTTTCAATTCAAATGTTCTTTCTCAAGTTTATCTTGGACATCACTGGCATCCCGTGCCTCGGAAAGCACGTAAAGCCGTTGGTCCCGGTTGTCATTCGTAGAACTTTGACAGCCGTGACTGGTAAAGCCAGGAAATCTGACCAGTCTAACCAAAGGGTATCGTGTCGCCCAGTTACTGGGTTATGCAGGTCTGATAGGCAGTCGCTTTACGTAAAACACTGGTCTCTAGCTGAATCCGGTTAGGCTGGAAGCCGACCCCAACGTAGTTGGGAAAGGGCTAGGGAGATGATGTTGATGATAATGCTTGGATGGGTAGGTGGATAGTTTTTTAGTATAATTAACCTTTCAACGACTAAGCGACAGCCGACTGTCGCGCTGCTATTGTCTTTCTATTACAACTCGAGCCTCGTGCGTTCAAAGGTTAATAGAAACTAAATTAGTTTTAATTAACCTTTCGACGACCAAGCGACAACCGGCTGTCGCGCTGCTATTATCTTTCTGTTGTGTCTCGAATTTCGTGTGTTCGTAGGTTTAATTTCAATTTTACTTCAATTGAAGAAAAATTATATCTGACGGTCCTTTATACTTATTTACTTGCTGACTGACTGTACCTTAAGTACCTTATATCCTTGTTAAATATACTTTCATATCACAGACATTATATTATTATTAGACATATTATAGAGTTTCTTAAGCATACCAGTAAAAAAGTCTGTCAATTGGACATAACATGCATTTCATTTTATAAAAATAGTAAATTTTTTTTCTTTAAAGATATATCTGAAATGCAAATGCAACCCCTTACACGAAAGGCGGGCGCCTGATCTACTGGGCCATCACGACACTTTACAACTTTTTACACCTAAACCAACGTTCATTGATATTAATTTGTTTTGGTCAGCTCGTTATTATGTTGTAGCAGTAGAAAATTGTGGTTTTATAGTTGAATAAAAAAGCTTTTATTTAACTTTATCTGAATGTAATGTATATTTGATATTTACAACTATAAAGCGATTGTCTTTACTATTTATTCTAACACGTTTTTTTTGCTGAGAAGCAATGTATACAAAACTTTTCACTAGGTACTAAATTGATATGAATGTTGAAAAATCCTTTTTTGAATTCTTAGCCCACAGTTTTTGGTAATTTATTTGCGTTAGGTCCTTGAGCTGAACAAAATACTACCAAGTCCATAGACTACGGAAAAATTAACAATGGCAACATTTCTTTTTACTCTTTTATTATCTGTGATTAGAATTGTGTCGCCGATGAATTGTCATTTTTCGGTTTTCCGTGTAAAGTTTATTGCTGTGTTTTTATGAGAAAATAGCTGGATTTATTTACATAAAGCAAAATGGTAAGTATTTTTTACTATGCTAAACTAATAATAGCTGTTTTAGAGCAATTATTACTAAAATCCTGTGAATATTGGTTATGATAGCGTCATGAACATTACGAAGCATAATTTGTATTTTGCTGTAAAACACCTTGTATTTTACAAAGTTATAATCCGTAAAACTTCGAGTCCATTATAAATTCACGTAGTCTCCATCGTTTAGAACATTTGTGACATTATTTTTGTGAAAATCAAATGGATTTCACTTTACACTTTTTTCTGTCAGTCTTTATAAACCGTATTGTTTTCAGTCTATTTTAGCCTATAATGGAGGCGCGGTGGTCGCAATGAAGGGGAAGGACTGTGTGGCGATCGCGACTGACAAACGCTATGGTATTCAGGCTCAGACTGTATCCACCAACTTTCCCAAGGTGTACCAAATGGGGCCCACTCTATACGTCGGCCTCCCAGGATTAGCAACTGATACACAGACTGTGTTCCAGAGATTAAAATTCAGGTAATCAAATATCATTTTTATAATCTCCAAAGACTTTTTTCCAAACTTTTTGGGGTTGGCTGCCACCCTAACTGAATTCAGCTGGGTACCAGGGTTTTGCGTGAAGCGACTGCCTATCAGACCTTCACAGTCCAATACTGCGACACAATACCCATTACTTACACTGGTCAGACTTCTAAGACTCAAAGCTTCACAAATTAACCTTTCAACGACCAAGCAACAGCTGGCTGCTATTGTTTTTCTATTGTGTCTCGAATCACATGTTTTTGAAAGTTTAAAAGCAGTTTGGACTATCGAAAATATGTTTTAAATCATTAGGTCCGAAGATACAATACAAATTATTATACTGTCCTTTCATCAGTATAAGAGTTTCAGTCAAGTTCTATTGTGTTAAATCTAATTGTATATTTCCAGAATGAACCTCTATGAACTGAAAGAGAACAGAATGATGAGACCTAAGACATTCTCAGCGATGCTCTCCAACTTGTTGTACGAGAGGCGTTTTGGACCCTACTTCATTGAGCCCGTGATTGCTGGACTGGACCCTTATGATAACCAACCCTATGTGTGCAATATGGATCTGGTAAGACTTTTTTTATATAGTTTTAGATATGTGTGGCAAACATAGAGCTGTGGTAGGCAGAGTTCCCTTTTTCAATATTGTGTGCAATCGACAATAATTTTTGTACATCCATACTAATATTATAAATGGGAAAGTGTGTCTGTCTGTATGTTTGTCTTTCTTTCACAGCAAAACGGAGCGACAAATTGACGTGATTTTTTAAGTGGAGATAGTTGAAGGGATGGAGAGTAACATAAGCTACTTTTTGTCTCTTTTTAATGCGAGTGAAGCCGCTGGCAAAAGCTAGTACTATATGATTGTCACAAATTGTCTTCTCCAAACACCCCTCACATATTACTTCTGTGTTCCTTTCAGTTTACAATCAGCTAAACCCATCTTCAGTAAGACACTATACTATAAACTTGTTTTCTATGTTCCCCAGATTGGCTGTCCCAATGAGCCTGAAGACTTTGTGGTATCAGGAACCTGTTCAGAACAGCTGTATGGTATGTGTGAAGCTCTGTGGGAACCCAACCTGTCACCTGATGAGCTTTTCGAAACTATCTCGCAGGTAAGATTATTGATGATTGTAACTTCCATATCCATGTCTTAGAGGTTCATTATAAAACCACCACCAAGCACATTTGCCTAACTATCTGTTTGGCGAAGCTATGGACACTGTATTTTTTTTACCCTTATGGATTATAAATCCTTTTTTTATTGCTTTTATATAGGTACCTTACTGACTGTCAAATACACAACCTTTCCTTTCTTCTTTCTAAATAGAGAAGTCTTATCAAATTAGATGAGTTGTTTTGTACTTTGAAAATTCCTATTAAGTTTTTATCGAGTCCTTCTCAAGACTAACAAAAACACAAAGGCAATCATTCCTCTCAAAAATACTTGTAGCTAATTCATTATCTTTCCTCAGGCGCTTGTGAACGCGGCGGACCGCGACGCGATCTCCGGTTGGGGCGCAGTGGTGTACATCGTCGAGAAAGACAAGATCACTGAGAAGCACGTCAAGACGAGGATGGACTAGTTTGTTGTAAGATACGTGGTCTGGGAGCTTTTACTAATAAAATTATTCTATAAACTATTATTTGGAGTTTTATTGTTGGCTTTCACGGAATTTTCCTTTTCCTGTAACATGGTCTTTACACTTTTAGGATCTGTCACACAAACTGGCTCGAAGAGGATGGCACAATTTTTACCATGTTTAAAAAAGAGTTCATTCCAATAAGGTTTATTTTTCATGTCACTTCTTTTATTATTGTGAATGCTTGAAAGTTAGGCCCGAGTCACACCGGAATGGCAGCGACGCGGCGAGCACTTTCAGTGTGAAATAATTTTGAACTTTAACTACATACTTCAAAGACCAGTATTGCTTGAAATACTTGAAAAGGTCGCGAGGCCGCCAGCGGCTGCCCGCGGCGCCGCGCCGCGAGCGGCCACGCGCCTCGCGTTTCTTGCGACGCTGGCGGCCGCTGCCATTTCGGTGTGAGGAGCACACAGGCTGGCTCAACCGGCCTGTGTATCCGGGGTCCGAACCCTTAGCGCCAGGCCACACGGTGCGGTGCGGCTCCGGCGCGGCGCCTGAGCGGTGCCGCAACGGTTTCCTACATATAAAATTGGATGGTATGCCACACGGGACGTCCGGCACCGCTCCGGCGCCGCACCGCAGGCTCACCGGACAACGGCGCGAGGCAGACGAGGCGGGCCTTCAGGACTAAACTGTTGAATTTGCAAAATGTTGAATTCGCAAAATGTTGAATTCTCAAAATGTTGAATTCGTAAAAAGTTGAATTTTCCGGACCCATAATGTTGAATTTGCAAAATGTTGAATACCAAAATGTTGAGTCCTGGCACAAGACCGGTCACGGTGGAGGTATTTGCGGGAGGCCTAATTCAATTAGGAGCACACTTCCTACTACACGGGAAAATATTTGGCACCCACACAGACCATCAAACTGAACAACTTTTTCCGGTTTGTTCCCCTTGAGTCACACTACCTTGTGTCACACTGTTACCCATCGGAAAAAAACCCGTTTCCCATTTGATTTACACTGCAAAATAGTTATGGTTTACATATCGGGTTTTTTTTTATTTTTCGCACAAAATCACTTAAATCAATCAAGTACTAGGCGCGCAGTTACGTGAAGTGGTAAATAGAAAACGTGATCCACCGTTTATACCTAAAAGGATCATCATAAATTGGGATGCATCGAAAATAAATCATTTAACTAATAAAATAAATACCAGAGTTCTTTTTTTTTCATCGACGTTCCTGATATAGGAAATTAAGAATTAAACTGTTTTCTTTTGTAGTCCTAACATACGTTAGCAATGACAATAAAGCCTCTTGACTGCTCATACGGGCGACTCAGGCTCACGACACATAAATGCAATTGCACTTATGCTAGATGAAACTATGAGTGACCGTTTTAGTTTTGACCAGTTATTGGAACTCTCCGCACGCGATTATTTTAATAACTTTTTTAAACAATACTGCTTTTATCAAATTAATTATGAGTTCTTGTTCAATTAAATGGTGTGGGAAGTCGTCTAGAACATCCAGCTATAAAAAGGATGGCATAACTTGTCATCGGTAAGTAAATAATTATTGTAATTTAATATATTATGAATAATTGCAGGGCTCAAGTTAAACTGGTTGTTTACGTTTAAGGCACACAAATCGTACACCGCGTTGATGTCTTTTTGAAAAGTCCCTTTCTCTCACTAGGTATTGTCAATAAGTATGTCCCTTTCCATCTGTAGGTATAGATACAAAGGGACAGACGCATTGCTGTAGTGTTGTGACAACTTAGAAACACAGTCTTTATATTCTTGACGATAAAAATTACGATGTTCCCTAACTGTAAAAAAGTAACATTACTTAATGTTTATATTTTAGACTTTCTGTAACTCTAACACCTTTTGTATTGTACACCTGTTTGCAAAAGATAGAGTTAGAATATAGCGATCATAATAATGATTTTAATTAAAATGTTTTTTATTATGAAATTTCTTTTTTTAAAAAAATATGTAAAAAAATATGTATAATAAAGAATGCTGAGACTAAAAATTTTAATTAAAGAAAACGTACCTACCATCCAACATAATTGAAACAAGAGTCATTTGGAAGATCTAGCTACTAGAATAGAGAACTTTTTATAATAAGTATATTGTTTCGTTATCGGATCATATGAGAAACATATGCATCCTGCTAATGTTTGGCTAGTTAGAGTGCGGATTCAGTTACAACTTGTCCGTTCCCGTATTTATTACAATTATATTTTAGACCGCGATTTGGCTGATGGACATGCTATTGCTTGTTGGTAGATACTGCACCTGCCTTACAGACAAAAGAAGTTGTGCGCACATTATATCTAATGTTTGGTATATGGAGTTAGAGCGACATAATGATTTCATCGCACTAGCACAAATGCATAATAGTATTTAACCTTTTAACGACCAACCGACAGCCGGCTGTCGGGCTGCTATAATTGTCTTGCTTTTGTGTCTCGAATCACGTGTATTCGAATCTATAATAGATGAATACGCAATATAAAAATCAGAGCTTAACTTAAGCCCTCTCATTTTTTACAAAAAATAACAAAGACCCCGAATCTTATATCCGGGAAACCTATACTAAATTGATTCATTTTGAAAATCAATAATTGTCTCGTCGAGGAGGATCGTCCAACCTAGGCGCAAAATATTTTTTTTTGTTTTTTTTTTACGATTATTTAACCTTGATTTAATTTTAGCATTGATTTGAATAAAGTAAAATTTACTGTGTTACGTACGTATTTTATTTGCACCCAGTTAACTCCCAACCACTATAGTTAAACTAAACTATATAATAAAATTAATAGGATCATTACAATTTACCCACTAACGAGAGCTTCATTACGAAAAAAAGTAACAGAATGGCTGAAAACCTTAAACTATGATGCAACAGAACAGCTTGTGGTAACATAACATAACAAACTCACATGCAAGCACTCCCTTACACACACACACACACACCCACACTACACTCCAATACTCACAATACCACTACACATGTTACATACACTCACTCACACGAACACTCACACACACTATCACACTTACTATTCTCTCTATAACTAAACAATTAATTTAAAAAAAAAATAACTTATTTTAGTCTGGAACAAATATTGGTACATTATAGTGGAGTTGGGCGTTGATAGCTGCGCCACAGTTTATACTATTGTAGCTATCTTCGTTTTTAATTGTAAATTGTTTTAACAAAATTGTTCCCAATAAACATTTTTATTATTATTATAGTTAAAAATATAGAATTAACAGACATCGTTATGTTCGATATTATCGATATTAGGTATTGTTGCAAAACTGACTTGTGCATCACTTTGTTTGGAACATTCGTCCTTACATTGTTGCATCGGCCAATCACAACCGCTAATTTTTCTTCGTCCCCCGACCCGCAGTGGTGAGTCGTGTGCCTAGGCGAAATGGGTCTATCAGCTCTCAAGTGGTTTAATTCTCTTTGTACGTTAGAGTCCGGAGTATGTACATAGCGATTCCGATGTTGGTCCACAGGAAAAAGTTGTTCAGTTTGATGGTCCGTACCATACCCTCAAGTTGGCGACACCCTATGTCAGACAGACACCCTGTAGGTTTATGTATGTACTAGCTTTACCATACGGTAGGTTTATGCACTAATTTTACAGGGCAGTCTATGTGGGTGCCTGATATTTTCTGGTGTAGTAGGAAGTGTGCTCATTATAAGATTGGCCAAAAGACGTTCACTGATTAAAATTGACCTCCCCCAAATACCTCCACCGCGACCGGTCTTGTGCCTCTCGCATCCACAGTACTCAACATTTTGGTATTCAACATTTTGCAAATTCAACATTGTGGTCCGGGTGGGAAATTCAACTTTTTACAAATTCAACATTTTGGGATTCAACATTTTGCGAATTCAACATTTTACGAATTCAACATTTTGCAAATTCAACATTGTAGTCCTGAAGGGAGGCGGGGAGGGGTGCAAGCAGTGCGGTGCCGCAGCGGCGCCGCTCAGTTCATTGGGATGGCAGTACAGTACTTTGAGCTTGTTGCGGTGCCGCAGCGGCCCCGCAGCGGCGCCGTAAGAACATTGCGGTGCCGCAGCGGCGCACTGCTCGTGTGGCCGCCAGTGCGGTGCGGCGCGTTGCCGCACCGTGTGGCCTGGCACTTAGGAGCATTGCGTAGTTTTGACAATAAGCTAATTTGCTGACAATTCATACTATCCCAATACCGCTCTTTCAATTTGGGTAACTCGATATAAATAACCAGCCGTTGGAATTTAGTTACCATTTGTGGCAATGCAATTTAGGAATTAGGTAACAAATAAATAAAACTTTTATAATGCAGAATCTTTATAAACCGAATATTTAAAAAATTAAGTTTTAATTTTTCATACACATTTTTGTCTTTACAAGAGTAGTAGACTAGAGAATTAACATTTCAACCGTGTTGCTTACATGCCGAATATGTTTGTATGTAGCGAAGCTATCGTTAATAAATATATGCCGTACACTGCTGGCTCGTGGCTTCAACCATCACCGATAACAAGATAAACCCTATTCAAAATAACATAACTACAAATTAAAATACAATTACCGACCTAAACAATGGCAACACATATGACATAATTTGAATCATTTCATGACTAACACATTGTTCAGGAATATGTAGACAGGGTACTGAATAAAATAAAAATAAATCCTCTTCATTGAGAGGGTAACAAAGGATTTCTACACTACTAAAGTTGGCCACCTCGTAACAAAACAGCATTTCACCTCGTTTTAATTTAGAAATGGAAAGGTGATCAACTTGAAATCTAATATAAAATTAATATCTAAAAGTAAACAATATCTATCACAAAAAAACTAACTTCTGACAAAATTATTTCAAATCGAAGGCGTACCGAATGGAGCCCAGAATACTGATTTTCACGAATAAATCTTGTAATATTTCCCAAATAAGCAGTCAAAAAGTTAAGAATTACATGAAGAGCGATATTATTATTCCACATCAGCTAAACATTCGATATGGCGTGTTCGATCACGCTAGTCGTGGGTGCGAAGGTATCAACACCTAAAAGTATAAAATTTACCAATATTATTAGTTCACCGTAAACGGCACATGAATTTTCACAGAATAAATCACAAAGACTTTATAACAATCCAAGTCTTATTCGAAATATAGAATAATAAATAACAAAATCTTACATCATACTATTAAAAACACTACTCTAGACAGAAACTAAGCGAACTAGGTATGGGTATATTGGCAAAAACGACTTTATGTTATGGGCGAAACACCGACTCTTAACAATGGCCGTTTCTTTTATACAATTTTGGACTCAACAGCCCTTGTAATAGAATATATAGTTAACGAGTATAATACCGATACATTGATAAGTCTTCTCTGGGGATCGAATATTATGAGGTTTATTGAGGACTACGAAATATTTGGGATACCTACTTTTGCCTCAGAGTTGAAGTAATTCTGTTGTAGTGCCAATGCGTATCATCAATACACCTTATAAATATTCTCACAGTATGGATTGATACAAATCTATTTTTATTAATTAACAACATTTCACGTCTATATTCACTATTATTTATATATTATAATCAAATTCAAAATCGTTTATTGACAATTTCATAAGTTAGTTCTTTGAGTCGATCCATACTCCCCAGAAAGTCTTCAACTTTTATTATGAACAAAACTTGTATGTACTTCAAACAATATACAATACAGGGTCTAATTAAATAAGCTGAGGGATCTTTCCAGGTGTGATGGGAACCAATATCTAAGGGATTGAATAAATAACACACATGATTTTAACTCTTATCTTCAAGTATGGTTAAAAGGTCTGTGTAGTTATATGAAATTATGAGTTTGGATGTTAATCTCATTGTTATCATACCAAAACAGTACCAAACGGGACCTTACAAAGGCCGAGATAAGTAAACGTAAACGCCATTACGTTAACTAAGCAATATTCCTGTCATTGTCGCTCAATCGTCAAACTACGATTGCGATATAAAGACGGAATATAGCCAAAGTACAAAATAGCATTTACTTATCTCGGCCTCAGAGTTCCCTGTCGAACACAGACTGCATTACGTTACTGTTTAGAATAAAACCAAATCTAAAAAGTATACAACAAACGTCCCTTCTCGACATTGTACGATAGTTTATCGTAATTAGATGTCAATACCCATCACATCTGCAAAGTTAACTCTAGCTAATTTAATCTAACCCCGTACATCGAAGGCATTACAATAAGATATATAATACAACGGCCAATTATAATAGTATACATGTAATTTCATTGATAAAGTTAAATTGGCCAACCGTAACACGTCAACATCCTAATTCAATGATATTTAACATTTTTTTATTTATTTATTATAATTTGTCAATACTAAACTACGCGTTAGCGGAACATTATAAAAAGCTAATAACGAGTTATGAAAATTATTGCGATCGTGCTTTGAGGTTTTATTTTAATAAGAGAATGTACGCTGCATTGTAACTGCGAATCAAGAGGTTTATTCTGCAAGTCTTCATCGAGAATTTGGATAAAGTTCAGATAGGCTGTCATCGTACTTGAGGAATTGACAACTCAGATCAAATTTCTATATCGACCTCCGATTTGAGTTTAAATGCAGTCAGTACATAAGGTCTTGGTAAATATACATTGGCAAACACATCTATTCAAATGTAACTGTTAGTATTTTCGCGTCACAGAATAGTCCTTGACTTAACAAGGACAATGGTGCCGATTCTCTTGTGCACAAACTAACGTAAATTTAAGTTAATTGCATCTTTCTCTTTCCTTTTAATTAAGAAAAGGACAGAAGATCAAATATTAGTTAAGTCCTGTCAAATTTAGACACTCCATAGCTAATTTAGACGCAATTTAAAAACATGGCGTCTAAATATACGTCAATTGTCATCAGGCGCTGTCTAATTTGACAGGATTAAACTAAAATGTATCTTCTATCCTTTTCTTTAAGAAATGGAAAGAGAAAGATGCACTTAACTTAAATTTACGTTAGTTTGGGCACAAGAGAATCGGCACCAATGATACGATACGACATATATCAAACTGTGACCCGTTTATGTGTGCGTGTCTGCCAACGTATACGCAATTCCAATAGTTCCATTATTGAATCGCTCAATCAAACACGACATTTAGCGCGAAAAGATAAACAATTCAAAAATGGAACTAGTTTATATTTATTTTTAAGGATTTCATCAGGTATTGAGGGACAGTGCGAAGTAGCTTTATTACTGAATTCGACGCTGCTTTGAAACATCTTATACAAATTACAACGCTCACACCACATCTTAACATTCTATTATAACCAATCCATCCATCTTTGATTTGAAATACTCCTATCTAATCTAATTCGTACTTACGTATGTACACACGATGACTAACAGGGCCGAACTTGTCCGGTTTAAGTTGATCTTGCATTCGATAGGTTTACCATGCAACAAGACATCAACTTATACAGGTAATGTATAGCTTCTAAGTCATCATGTGTACACGAGACACAAAAGAAAGGGGACCGTTCAAGAACGGACCCTGTTTTTAGACTAAATATAAAATTTTCAACCAACTAAAAACTTATATTCCGCTCTTGAATACATTATGAACCCCAAAATTATGTAACTTGACAGAAGTTACACAATTTCGGTAGGGTAGTATATTCAAATTTATCAGTATCTTTGACTTTTGAAACAGTATATAGCTTTACTTTTATAGCCGATTATATTTATTTAGCCTAAACTGATCTCCTTTCATCGTGCCTTGTGTGCAATGGACAACAGTCTTTATCTTCACACCAAACATTATTCAGTATAATACACACACAAGCCAACCTCGAATTCACCAATAGATTAAGATTCAAAACAGGGACTCAAGTGTAAGAAGAAAACGTGAATATTGTCAAAAAGGATCCGCTTATTATTATTATTATTATTGCAAACATCAAGACGAAAGTGTAGAACATTATAATTGTAAAAACATGGGTCCCTTACAACCCGTAACCGTCCCTGTTTCGGACAATGACAGAACTTGAAATATGCTAGAACGTGGAAAGCTCGAATTGAAGTAAAGCTGGATAATATTACGCCATTTTTGAGCTGTACCAAGATATTTCTACTAACTCTCACACCGTTCATAAGGCCGCCAAAGTGAAAAAAAATTGTTATACAGCGGCTGGGATCTGAATCCATGAGGGGTTACGTGGTTGTGACCCTCACCCTTCTTGGCCAGGGTCTAGGTCACTCACTGATAATTTTATGATCGAATTGTGGACCGTATTTGACCGGACATGGTTTTTTTTTGGGGACTATCTCTCCACACTATTCCCAACCATTGCAACCCCTGAAAGCACTTCGATTATGAAGGGTCACATGACACGGCTTCAATGCATAGTCTTCTTTATGTGGACCCTTCTAAAGTTAAGGCTGGTTGTTACGGCAAAAAAAGTTTTACAAGTTCAGCTTTGTTCAGCGTTTACCTCTGAATTAAACTGCGATTTCGGTCCGAGCTTTCCAAGTTACAGCAAAAATCAGCCTTAAACGTGTCTATTGCACAACAGTTAAAATCCGCACGCAAAGCGAATGAAATACGCTATTAATTTGATAAGAACGACAAACATTTCGCCAAACTGTCCGATAGTTTCACATAATCGCTAATATCAATACATGCCTCCTCTCTAAGAACTTTTAACATATGAAATTTTATTTATTTGCATTTTATATCTCAATAAGAATCGACGTGATTACACTTACTATATCGTGGTACTTGTCTGTGACAAGATAATAACAACATTTAAGCGGTGCTTCTTTCAGTACAAACTACGTGAACATAATAATCATTGAAAAACCACCTACAATACCACCTTCACCCGGTTATTATAAACATTTTCCTTCAATATTCACATTAGCCGGGCAAAAATAATTCTGACGCGTCTAAATTAACTACCAGCCCTTTATAATCTACGTCACCCTGTAAACTCCAATTTATTTAATAACAAAGGATCGTGAGCGAACTTAATTAGGTCTAATAAATGAACTAGCGGGAACTAAACGATGAGAACGTTGCGAAAATTAACGAAACTTATCAACTTAATCGTGCATACAATTATTATCTGTATTACTTTATGAATATGGGTCAATGTTTCATATCACTAAAGTTGTTTTTTTTTTGGGTCTGTGTAGAACTGTGCAGGCATTAGTCAGCATCGAATTATCTCGCTCCTGATGTCTCGATAATCGAATACTTAATCGATTATTTACTGATCATTTTGTCGTTGTTTGAAGTTACAACACCTATATATCAAGGTCGACGACATCTACCGATTGATAGAGTGATGTTACCCATAGGGATACCGTGCCTTAGCCATTTACACTCGATAACATATACAAAACTAACCTTCCGAGTGACATAACATTCCCAAATCCATAAATAAATATCAAAAATCTTCGTAAGAGAAACTTCGAAATCTTGTATTCTGTTCAGTCCAAAATATTCGTTAATGGCGCTACAGTATCTTGAATTAAATTTTGTTCAATATTTTTTCTACAACAAAGGTAACAAAAATGTTTTCAACGTTTTTCAAATACAGAATCGTACCAACTACGCCTTTAGTTCCATCCATAGCAATTTCAAATATAAGTGTGACCAATCGTGAATTAAAATAACTTTTAACGTTAGGCAGTGTTAACAATATGTCAAGATATAGTAGCTCCATAAATAAGTAGTATGAACACAGAGTAGTGAACAAATGGAGAGCTTACTTGAATGTGTAATGTACGCGCGAAAAAAGAGATGTATTATTTTAGTGGTCGTACTCGTATTATAGCAGTAATTATCAAATATGTTTGTAAATCTGCCAACGCATATCACATTTTTCTTAAAAGCAGGAATGGATATGTGACTGCAATTTATAATTGTTTATTGGGTTAACATTGCGATTAATACTTACAAATTACACACATGTAATTTGTTAGTATTATAGCATGTTGTTGTTTCGCAACGTACGTTTTATTTACGCTTTTATGTTAATTTTATCAAAGGCTGATTCAACAAATTGAAATTCCACAGCAAAATTCCAATATTTTAAAACATTTTAAACCGCCACTGCTAACACGTCATAGGGATATAGACAGTATGAGACTTTACAGCGACAAAAAATCATATGAGCTCTCCATTCGCTTACCTATCCGCGACGTAAGTATAAGTACTAAAAGAAGCACCGGCGTACTCCGGCCGCCTAGTTGCCTTCAATGGCCTTAGCTACGAACTCTATGAACCTCTTCCCGTACTGTTCGGGGTCGCACGTAGATATGCCGTCCACGTTGCTGCCGTATTTTACCGTCTTCGCTGCTTTTGCCGCCTGGAAAGTTATGGATAAGTATCGAAATTTGTACAAATAATGAACGAAGTAAAGAGTCGTGGCGGTATCTGCTCTGCAACATTAGAACTACGAGTGATGTAAAACATCTACATAAAAAAAACTTCGCCAAAAGTATATTGAAACCTGATACGTAAAAATGAAGGCGTCAGCACTAATTTGTCCGAAAATTGAAGAACATCAAAGAGCATAAAATTTTAAATAATACCATCATTGTGGATACACAGCTATGGATTTGTCTGTTTCTTTGCTCATTAATCACGGAAAACTACCCATGTTTATGACAAAATCGCGGTAAAAAGCTAATTGATACTATAAATAATGTTACCTGTTTCTTGACTCCATAGTGCGTGAGAACATCAATCAGGGCGACAAAGTATATCTCTTTTTTGGGGGCACCTGAAATAAAGGAAAATGAAAATTACTTGAAACTGATAGAACAATATTTATCGCTGCTACCATAAGTAATTAGGCAGTTGATAATAAATAAATCTTTATCCCTTATTTGATTGCACCTTGTGAGCCATTATCTGAAAGCTACTACTGAGGTATTATACATTGCTATATCAGATTTTCGTGACATTATGTGCTGGCGTTATGTGTAGGAAATGTTGGGCACAACTCCATCAGACTAACGCATATTTCGCCCAAGCATTCTACCTTATCAATGGAGCATCAGCTAAGATGGATCCAGCCTCCTTGTTCAGTTCAAGGGTCATGAATTCGAAGTCCAAGCCTTTAATGGAGTCCACAATTATATTACAAACTAGCTATGGCTCGCGGCTTTCACCCGCGTCATGTTAGGTTTTTGGCTAATGTTCTGCAAACTTTCACATTTCTAATATTAGTAGGATTTCGAAATTTTTGTAGTAATCAATCTAGACCCTGGCTCATGTCCCTACCACCCTTGATCTGCCATGAGGACCTGTATTTGTTAATGGGAAATAATAATGGTTCCGACAAACAAATTAATTTCCAGCAATCTGTTGCCGACTATTATTTTAATTAACCAGCGTTATAATGAATTACCGACAAAAAATCCTAATTTCCGAATAGAATACTACATCTCCGACCAAATTATTAAGTTACCGACAACAGAGGTTTCGTCAAAATAATCATATTTTTACAACTTGCATGAACTGTTTTAATTTCTATTGTTGTTATCAAATTTATTTTTTAACTCTCAATAATGATGAAAACTGGTTGTAATCTAGACTTTAGGGCACCCCGAAGCCACCCAAAAGTAGGAGCCCCGCGAGGCGGGGCCCCGCGAGGCGGGGCTCCGTCGACCCAGCCCACCCTCGATCATGTATAGAATATTTTAAGGTTTAGTAAGATTAGAACTGGTAAATTAATAATAATAATAATAAGGGCCTGATACAGAAAGCGGTACTCCTGGACACGGCGCGTATTGTCCGGAGGTTCCTCTCTCTGGAGCCCTGACCACCGGTAGCTTGGACCCTGTTCCCGATGCCGGTGGGCTACTATTTTTTATATTTTTAAATGTTATTTTTTATATTAATATTTAAAAATGTAATTTATATGTATGTTTACCTAATAAATGGAATAATAATAATGTCTTCGGACAACACACACACGGCTATCTGATCCCAAGCTAAGCAGAGCTTGTATTATGGTAACCAGACAACTGATATACATACTTATATAATTTGTAAATACATACATATTATAGACAAATTACACCCAGACACAGAACAAATAATCATGCTCATCACACAAAGTTTGTCCTGGGTGGGAATCGAACCCACGACCTCCGGTATAGCAGTCAGGGTCACTAACAACTAGACCAACAGGCCTGTCAAAATAGTCTGCAAGTAAAGGTAAAAATTACAAAGCATAGTTTTCCGTTGAACGTAATTTATGCTGGTAGAAAAGTATTAAAGCAATAAACGTTTATGTTTATTTTTCGAAGATTTCAGTATCTCATTCGGTCTTTTCGTCATTTTAATTCGGAAAAAACTAGTCGGAAAGTTAGTATTTTAGGCAGTAAATTAAAAATTTTGAGTAAGTACAATTCTTTTTTTTTGTCGGAGCTTTTATTACTACCCTTTGTTAATTTCGGACTTCACAAATTTATTATTATGTTAAATCGACTCAAAATATAGTAGCTAAAGGTATACAATTTAATGTCTTACTCTCTTGGCTGGGTATGGCGTATATGTCGAGCTCGGGGATGATGCCCTCGTACCGCAGCGAGGACTGACGCGCGAAGCCGCGCGGACTGTCTGGCGGAGTGTTGTAGCCCCATCTGAGACAAAATTGATGTTAAATAGGTAGAAACAGTTGTTCTTTGCGGTTTCGCCGGCGTTACGTTCGGTTTTTGGTTACTGCTTCGCTCCCGTGACATATAACGTGATATTATATAGTCTATGTTACTCATGGATAATGTAGCTATCTAATTGGTGAAAGAATTATCGAAATCGTCCAGTAGTTTTTGAGTTTATTCGTAACAAACAAATACATACAAATCTTTCCTCTTTATAATATTAGTATAGATAAGTAGTGATGCCCCAGTGGTCTGCTGCATTCGGTTACACTGGAAGCCAGCTCTAACGGAATTGAAATAAGGAGATGATAATGGAGAAGGGAGATAATTGTGATGACGTCAAAATAGTAATGTTACCGGTCGGGGCTTCTCCCAGTTGCAATCGCCCCATTGTGCCTATCGGCCTAGTTCTGTTCTGTCTCCTGCTTGTTATGGAGGGAAGTGGAAAATATAGTATTTTTCTTACTCCTCCGCAGTTTTTTTTTTCTGATTAATTTCGTTGTGGAATCCAAGACAGTTGAATCGTTTCTCCGGGACCCGTCGAGCTTCATTGCTCGGCGCTTTTCTGGCGGACTCCACTGTTGATTCTGGCTTTCAGAAGTTGGGAATAGTGTGGTGGGATTGTCCCAATAAAAAAGAAATATTACCGGTCGCCATGATGCCTGTTATCCGTGTCGCTGTCAGTCTCCGAGTCGTTGTCGGAGTCGTTCTCTGCGTCCCTCTGCCGCGCCGCCTCCGCCTCCGCCTCACCGCGCCCGCACTCGTGCATGCCCAGCAGGAGAGAGTAGTCCATTAAGTGCAGCTTTGTTAGGAACTAAAAGGAATAATAATTTTCAGTTTCTTATTCTAGTTGCAGGTAAGACGAGGACATACTGAAGGAAACTATTTAGTCACAAAACCTCATTCAAAAAACTATAAATTATTTCATACGCGCGCTAGATCGTTGTCGTCGATGGGGTCGTTAGGAAAACAGATCTCACCTATATTTCATAGGTACGTGAACCGATGCAATCGCCAGCGCAAGATTTTTTAAGACTTTGAGCGCCGTATTGCGATAATTTCATTACGGTTTTCTTTACGATTTATATAGATTTTTGTTATTTACATTTTTACTAGTCATATGTGAGCACATAATATGGCGTCCTGGAATATGTCCCTCGTTTAACCTACCACGATTTTATCTGAGTTAACTTTTAATCTTCTCTTCTTTCAATCACAGCTGGCTGTCATAAAATTTAATTTTGGCATCTGGAATTTCTTGTGCGGAAGAGGAAGCAGCAGAAGCATCGACGATGCACACAAGTTTCAACTGCCAATAACTTTCAAGTCCTGAATTTGACACTACAAAGATAGAACGGCGACTAAGATTAAGAAGGCGTAAAAATGGTAAACTGAGTCTGACGTTATTGCAAAAGAGTTCCTTTCTGGTTGTAACTAACCAAGACGTAGCGCAAAATGTAAAAAAAAAATCAAAGCATGTAGTTTAAAGATGATGAGTTACCTCAACATCAGCAGTAAGCGTCTCCAATAACTTCTCTTTAGCAGCATCACCGATGTCAATGCGAACTCCTTGTTTGATGAAGTCGTTGTCTTTGAGTGTGGGCAGGTCTTTCTCCAACTCCTTCTCAGAAGCCTCACGGTCCACTGTCGAGCCTTTTAGGTCGTATTTCCTGGAAAATACCAAATTGTTATGTTGTATTTTTAAAGGTAATTTATGAAAACGATTAGCTTCTATTTATTATGTAGTTAAATATTAAGAACATAAAGCTGAAAAACCTAGCCTGCATGTTAACATGAATGCAGTTGATATCGGTGCGACTAAAGTTCAGTTTTCGCTCCCTTCGAACCAAAGAATTTCATACTTTATGCCTTGTGAGTAAAGGTTTATATTTCTAAAAGACGACGCGGTTGCTAATAAGATGTTAAGCGTGCACGCCTACTTCATATTACTGAAAAATGCACGATAAAAGAAGATACTTAATGATTAAGTTCTAGTGTTTCTGAGGAGGTAATAACTGGTACTGTGGTTACCAAAGGCAAATATTTATTTAAGATTTATATTCCCATTTACAGAATTTACTTCACTAGTTTAAAATGTCTTCTTATTATGTCGGACGCCATGAAACAATGTACCGATAAAATATATCAATATCATTGAAGCGAGTAAAAATACACTGACTGTGTTGATTGACATTTGATTAAGTAACGATCTGATAATAATCTGTACGTATATGTACGTACAAACTTTTGCCCGCGGCTTCGCTTGATATAGACAGACACAAAGCCTATGTCACTTTCAATGTTGTAAGCAATAAAGGATTTTCAGAAATGTCACCCCTAACAAGTATACGAGTAAATAATTCACCGGTCCATAATTTCCAAAGAATTATACCGGTGAAAACCCTGGCAACAACTAGCACAATGATAAGAATTTTTCTTATAGATAAGCAAATTCTAATCTAAAATGTAAATGATCTGAAATTCTTAAATGTATCCATACTCTAATCATTGAAAACCAATCAAGTTTAGTCCTGTCAAATAAGACGGCATCTGAAGTAACTCAACGCATTTTAGTGGTCATGTTTTTAGTCTCATCTAAATTGTCTGTAGAGTATCTTAATTTGACAGGACTAAACTAATATCTTATCTTCTATCCTTTTCTTAATGAAATGGAGAGAGAAAGATGCACTTAAATTTAGGTTAGTTTGTGAATAAGAGAATCGGCACCAATATGTAAAAAAATAACTAGTATTATTGATTGTTGACCAGGTATAGTATTTTTACATCTCTCATATTCGGTAAGTAGGTCCTTATAACTCCCAAATGGGCTTGTAGGTAACCAATTAGCGCTCTAGGGTAATAATGTAGATAGAAAAGCCCTAGAGCGGTATGTAATTAAAAAAAAATCTCTTCACTCAAACGATTAACATACCCAAAAAACACCTGTCCCTAAAATTTTAAAATTGTTCTCATTTCACTATAAATTTTAACTAATAAAAAGTTTTATTCTTGTGATGCCGGTTTTTTTTCTACTTACCTCACAATCGAGATGTAAAGCAGAGTATTTAGCTCCACTACCTGCACCCTCGAACTATAGATAAATATCTCGGGCTGCAATTGATGCCTTACAGCCCTTGGCTACTAATCTACTATTAAATGATTATTTAGGACATTTATAACAACCTCCTAAAAGCTTTTGCAGTTTCAAAACTGCACCTGGTATTTCCATACCTGTGTATATTGAGGTGATTGGAGAACACATTCCGAGTGGCGACGAGGTAGTGCTCGATGCCGTCCACCGTCAGCCGGTACATGCCCAGGTACTGAGGCAGCAGCGTCTTCCCGTGCCGCTCAACTATGTACTGCAAGTATTCAGAATGTTAGCATTTGGGTATGTAAACCTGTGCTAGGAAAATGGACTTTGGATAGTTGTTTTAAAGTGCTAATCCTTATAGTAACGTTTTGATGTTTTGCTAAGATGTTGGAAACGTCACCAACTCTATGTGAAGTTACATTTATGATCGAAATTACAGTATTACAGTGGTTAAACAATTCATTATTACTCATGTATTTCATTTACATAGTAATTTTCATTTTTATATATTATTATATAAAAAAAAACACTGAAAAAAAAACTGTGTACGACACGTATCACTTAGCAAATATCTTGAAGGGTTTTAGTTTTTAAATTGTAGTTTGTTGTTTCTAGGAGGTTTTATGGTCAAAGTCCAGTAAAGTTCGCTCGGCAATTTGATAATAAAAATATCAGTAATCGACACAGACCTCTCCAGAGGAAGGTAACATTTCCCTTCCTGAAACCACCCTTGATGTCTCAGATTTTTCAAGGAGGACAATAGAATTCGGTTTCGAAAGTAGGTTAGTTAGTTAGGTTCGGACGCTACAACTTTATGTGATACGTCAGATACGTGACGTATTTGAAAAATTCCAATTCTTATTAACCTGCTTTTATTGCATCTATTTACACAACAATAACGTCCCTAATTAAATTATCTCCACTTAAATACCAACAATATCAGTTATAGATCTCATAAATAGAATAGCTAAAAGCTAATTATGTGAATCACATACATTAATAAGTACAAGACATAGACAGTAATAGATGGCCCGCACCGGTAGAACTACCTTGTTTACTTATACTCGTACGAGTATAGCTGTGCTTAGAAATAATTTTATTATTAAAATCAATGCTTAATTTTTTTTATTTACAAGAATTTATTGAAATTATGTAGTTAAAAATAATCTCAATTCTGTATGTGCAAAATCTGAGGCCGCACGCCGGACGGCTTATAAACGTCGACGCACATTTTTAAAACGCGCTTTTGCTTAGCAAAAGAACTTGCTAAGCAACGTTTTTTGGCCCTGAGACTGATGATGCTAGCGGTAAGGCGGGGCTGCGGTTTGTTCAAAATTGACACAGATGGCTAAGGAATAAGAGTGGTTTTTAGTCAGTAGAAGTCTGACACTCCCTTCCGTTGCGCCCAGAGCGGGTACTCATTTAATGATTTCCCACCCCAAAAAAGGGGTCTCAAGTCAAGTAAATAACCAAAACCTAGCTAGAATAGTCTTCGTAGCTTTTTAAAAGTGTTTCAATTATAAACAGAATACTGAAAGACAATATTTTAATAAGACCCAATTTAAATACTATTTATACTGTATTAAGTGGTTCTTCATTGCAACTGGTTGAGAAACTTTGTTGCTATGGAGGCCATTAGGCTTCAACGATCTCTTCAACGTCTAGCGCAAATAGATTGTTCTAAATTAAAGTGACAATGACACTCGTTCACACAATTATCGGAAGTAGGTAACACATTACATACTTTCTACGATTAGATACACGCTATCTTTTGTTTACATGTCGATTGATAAGTTATCAGTGACATTGTTATCGTCTGTATAATTTGAATAATGATTATTTCGAGTGCACGGCGAGTGACTTGTTGCAATTTGGCGATCGAACGACGAAAGGGGATCGATATCATGCGGTGAATTAGTGAGGCGGGACTAAACTAAAAGGAATTTTAATGTTAAAATTATATTTATAGTTTGTTGTCAAGAACGACAGTAAATTCTCAATTATAATTCAGTATTAAATAAAAGCCCTTTTGGCAAAAAAACACTGATACTATTTCAACTTACAAATTCGCTTTAGAAAGCTTTTCGATTCTTCCTTACAATCCGTTTGATCCCGTCAAACAGGATTTATTATATTTTGGGGGTATGAGGAACAGAGTGTGAAGTCCCTCATCCTCCGTTGTAAAGGGAGGATCCTCCGACCAGACGGGTGTTGTGTCTGGTGGGCTACTGCCCGACGGTTCTAGTCGGGTTTGTTGTATCCGTTCAAATGTCGCCGGAAACTTTGATATCGCGATGTAGAATGTGAGTTGTAGTTCACATGTACGGCGATAGATGTCGCCACATCACTCCCCTCCGAGACCGGAGGTCGATACAGGATGTGTCGTCCATACATCTTCTTACGATGCTTGCCGGGCCAGTGGAAGGTTCCAGTGAGTCGGAACCGGATGCCGCATAGTTCACGGTGAGTCGGTACTGTCTGCGGTGATGCCCCAGTGAGTCGGGGTGATGCTGGATATGATGCTCCAGTGAGTCGGAGTGATGCAGTGCTGCATATAATGTTCCAGTGAGTCGGAGTGATGCAGTGTTGCGTTGTGGCAGGATGCTGCGTCGACCAGGAGAGAAGTGCGTCTCTGCTTGCTGACCGGCCGAAGTGCAGTGGTGCTGTGCCAATGTCGCTGATGAGGCTGCGGGTGATGACCAGGAATGCGCGTCCGCTGCATGCTAGTGGTCAGGATACCCGATGAAGCCGTGGATGCTGGCTGGCTGTGTGACTCGCTGCTCGAAAGCTCGAGGAAGTGATGCGGCGATGATGATGACGTCACGAAGGTTGCGCTGACGTTCATGCTCGGGGTCACCAGTTTGGAGCTATGACGAACAGAGTGTAAAGTCCCTTATCCTCCGTTGAAAAGGGAGGATCCTCCGACCAGACGGGTGTTGTGTCTGGTGGGCTACTGCCCGACGGTTCTAGTCGGGTTTGTTGTATCCGTTCAAATGTCGCCGGAAACTTTGATATCGCGATGTAGAATGTGAGTTGTAGTTCACATGTTCGGCGATAGATGTCGCCACAATATAAAAAAATTAACACCACTGCGAATCTGGGGGCGCCGCAGATTCGCAGTGGTGTTATTTTTTTTTAATGTGCATAAATATGTGCATTTTTCGTAACATTTCATGTTTTAAGATTGACGGCGAATTCTCTGTCGTACAGCTCTGTAGTTAAAAGAGTTATAGGTTTATCGTCGTGTCGGTGAAACATTTAGTAGCTGAAAAGGGCTGTCGTCGTAAATGACGCATATGAAAGGTTCTGTCGGCGAAATGTCCAAAGGTGAAAGAGCCTGCTGGCGAAACGGAAATAAATGAATCATCCTGTCGACGAACAGTCCAATGGCGAATCGGTCATCGGAGAACGGTTGCTGAATCAACCAGTGGCGTGCCTAGGTAGGAAAATTTGAAATATTAGGGCAAGCCCGACATATAAAAAAAACTGTAAAGTTTGCTTTGCCAAATCACACACATTTTTGCGTTTTTCGCCTCACTTGATGGAAGAGCCATCTATTAAAAAAATACTGGCGCTCTTGAATTTCGCTGGCTGACTTTCGCCACCAATAGATGGCGCAAAAATAATTAATGGTTTTATAATATAAAATAAAAAATTCTAATACACTTACATTGTAAACGGCCATAAATAATTACAAATACGTATCAGCAATCACATCACAAGCCGTTTGTTGTATCGTTCCATAATTTGTTTAGAGCAAGTTATTCTGGAGCCGCTTGAGTTTAAGTATATGACCAATATTATTTAATTATATTTATATTCTAATTTAAAACGCCCGCGTAAAAAGTTGATGAAGCTTTTAATTCTACCAACCAACAGCTGTATTTTAGGCAATTTTCATGTATAAAATTAATGATTTTGGTAATATTGCGTTACAAATGGTATTTGTCTGTAAAATTCAAAGTATTTACCTTCCCGAGTAATGATTTCACACACCTTAATCCATCACAAGTAACAATTGCATGCGTTTCCGAATGCATCTTCTACTAAAACTATTAAAAGGTAAAACACAGAAACTTAATCACAAATTCACAAACGTTAAAACAAAATAAACTGATAAAAGTTACACAATACTTTAAAACATTCATATTTTAAAATATGTTTATGTTTCGTATAAAAAAGCTCCAGTACCGCTCAAAACAAAGTTAGAACTAATTGGAAAATATTATTCCTCTACAGAGAGAAATACGCACATGCATCGCGCTATCTTGCTTGCATTTCGCACGCCATCCAAATTACATCTCTATTCCTTTAAAATAATGTTCAAATTCGTCAAACTAACACATTCACAAGCCTGGCATAATTTCGTCAATTTTACTACGAATTTCATTCATCAAACATCGAAAAATTCTGTCGTATTTTTAAAAGTTGAATGAATTTGAGTGAAAGGGACAAGCTGTGGTTAAGCCCCGTAAGAAGCCAACGAGTGCGAGTGAATTAGCACTATAAAACCTTGAAAGCGCGTTGTGTTCATTTTGTATCTACGCACGTAACGAATGCACGGCACTTGTGGCATGGAAATAGTAACTACACCGCACCGGCCCGTGCGCTGAATTTTTACCGCGCGAAGTTTAAATTTTTAAATTTTGTAGATTTTATACAAAACTGATATTACACTATTTCAAAGGTGTTTTTCTTTTGTTATTTTCAAATTTTGAATAGCAAGCCCGGCTTTTCGGCTTCTATGAAAGGCACGCCACTGGAATCAACAGCTGGAGATACGAAAGGAAGGTGTATTCTTTGTTCCCAAAAATCCTTTCAAAGTCGATTTCACTTGAAAGGATTTCTGGTAATTCCACCCATAGAAGTAAATAGGGGCTGAAACTTTTTTGACATCCACCGAGGAAGGTAGAAAGTTGCTACATTACTATTTCATTAAACCTTCATAGAAACGTGCTTCGAGACACAATAGAAAGACAATAGCAGCCCGACAGCCGGCTGTCGGTTGGGCGTTGAAAGGTAATGGTTTTTTTTGCTTAACAGAAATAGGAACAAAAATGTACGATATTTACATACTCAAGAAATATCCTACTAATATTATAAAATTTAATGTGAAAGTTTGTATGTGTGTGTGTCAGAGTGAACTACTGAACGGATTTTGATCAAATTTTACAGTAATATAGCTTATACATCAGAATAAGATATAGGGTTCATAACGTCACGCTATGACCCACGGAAGCGGAGCAATAAACATAACATAAAGCGGGTGAAACCGCTGGGGGCAGCTAGTAAATAATAATTTTGATATTCAACAATGTATTGTTCAATTTAACAATCTATAGCAAAGTCGTAGGTATAAAAAGTGTACAATAAAAGGGAAAGGGGCGATTTTATCATAATAATCACTACGCTTTAGATATGATTAGGTGATAAACGGGTAGAATAATGCTGCTATTATGTTCACGATATTAATTGATAAATAACTAAAAAAGAAAAAAAACTCCACGTAAAACACCGGTATCCAGCTGAATCCGGTTAGGCTGGCAGCCGACCCCAACACGGTTGGGAAAAGGCTAGGGAGATGATGATGATGATGAACTAAAAAAGAATACAACTGTTCGTACACAATATATTATTGGTAAACTTTTTTAGTTGATTTTAATAAACATAAAAATATATATATTTGACTACTAAAAAGACGCTTTGGCACGTCATTTCAGGGTAAAATAGTGTATTGGGTCCGAAAGTAAATAAGGAGTTGGCTGCTTTTCATCTACAATTTCTAGCATCCGCGGTAACCGATCATTACCCAGAGAAAATCGCCGGCAAAAGCAAATTGATAAACTGTTCTTTGCAGCTTGCCTGCCTTTGTATATCTTTTTTTTTTTTTTTTTTTTGGTGAGTGGGAAATCATCCAATGACTGCTCCCGTCCTGGGTGCGGCGGGAGGGCGTGTCAGACTCTTACTGACTAAAACCCACTCATGTTCCTTCGATTGCCCTTTATGTTCCAGGGTCACGGTGACTACTATACACATTCCGCAACCCCGGGCCTTTGTATATCTGCAAGAACAGATTCTATTCTAGAACATAATTTAAAGCTTCAAAACTGTCTACGTGAAAAGAGCACGTTTACTTGAATCATTGTTTGTCAAACCTGAATGACTCAAACATATTATTTGTCAGGTGATTGTTACGACTTAAATGCATGAATAATCAAGCACTAATAAAATAATGCATAAGGCTTAGTCTATACATGACAATACATGACAATACATGGTTAAAATTTAGGACATAATATAGCAAGTGAAATGGAAACAGCTAGATAGGAAGTTTCCTACCTCCAATTGACTAGAGTTTTATACGAAAATCTGTACTAATATTATTAATGCAAAAGTAACTTTGTCTGTCTGTCTCTTCTTCACGCCTAAACCACTGAACCGACTTAAATGAAACTTGGTTTAGAAATAATCTGGGACCCGAGAAGAACATAGGATAGTTTTTATCCCGGAAATCCTCCGGGAACGGGAACTATTATTCCACGCGGACGAAGTCGCGGGCAAAAGCTAGTTATATATATTTCCATTACCCTATATTAAGTGACTTCAAAGCTTAATTTACGTGTAAAAATATCTGTATCTAGTCGCTCATTCCAAAAAGTAGTTTTCTGTGGGGAATGATGGCATGTGAACCCAACATAAAATATAAAAAAACCATCGATATCACAATAGGTGTAACTAAGCAATGACATCATGAATACCCAATCATTATTCTTAAGCTTATAAAGAAAGATAAAAGAATTAAATAATTAGGAGGGCGATATAAAACAGAAGCCAATTAATGATTAATAACAACCAAATTATTTGTCTCTTTTGCAAAATAAAATTAATTTAGAACTACGGTCACAACGGCGAAAACCGTCTGGTGGATAAAAACGAACAGTAAGCAATACGAAATGACACAAAACCTTAAAACTGCTTTTCCATTTTATTTATATACAGGGTGGAAAGTTCCAATGGGCCCTGCAGGAGAACTCCTTGAAAACTTTTAAAAGTATGTAAAATAATGTTTTTTTTTAATATAAATCTATCTTAACGATCTTCAACGATTTCAAGCAGTTTTCATCTAGGGCCAATTAAAACTTTTCACCCTGTACATTATAGCTATCTTATTTATATAAATTTTTATTTACAGGGCTGTTAAAGCTATCCAGAATTCAGCGTTTTGCTTACCGGTCGGTCGGCACCAGACGGTCTTTCCCAAAGTAACTAACTGACTGATTACTGTACGGTCTTATCCGCCAAACGGTTTTCCCCGACGTGACTATATCACAAACCAAGTAATACTCACAGGATGATAATGCTTAAGGAACGAGTGCATCCTCTCGACCTCCTCCGAGGTGAGGGTCTTCAGGATGAACAGGCGATCGTAGCTCTGGTAGAACTTCGCCCCCGACTTGCCCGAGGAGTCATCGGGAATCGGCTGAGATCTGTCGACAAATGCCAGACTTGTTTGACTTATGTTTTCATAATTTGGACAAATTACGCCATTTAAAGCAGCTTTTTAAACCTAGGGTGGTTTAAAAAAAGCAGCTTTTTAGACCTAGGGTGGCTTTGGCCCGGGTTTGCGGGTTAGGATTATTTGATAAAATATTATAGTATAAACCCTATCCCCTTCCCCGATACTCCCTCGAATGCTTATTGTAGTTTGTTTAGTCAACTATTCGACTTCACTCACTTGATGATAATAAGACTAATGCAAAAATAAATATGCTTGATCCTTAATAATGAACCATAAAACGTCAGAAATTTAATTGAAAGTTGTGTATAAGATATTGTTAGGTAAAACGCGACAAAGCTTTTAAACTTTGATCGGTCAGTAATGGCTGAGAAATTAAAATGTGCTGCATCGCGCCGTCACGTCATTTCCTAGGCGAGGCGGTCAAAAGGTTAAAGAAATTTAAACGCCATAATAATTAAGCAAATGCGAACAAGGCCACCTAAAACATAAATTATAATTCAGATATAATTGGGTAGTTTACACCATTAACCAATAAATGTTAGACACAATTTCTATAAAACCTCTTTTAATTTCAGCTCAATAAATTCGGTTCATTTTCAATTTGCTATAAAATTGGATTTTTAGTTGCTTTGAAATCAATAAATAGATAACTGAGTTGTTATTTTAGTGACGTCATAAGTTGCCATTGCAATACAAAATCTATTGGAGAATTGCGTTTTGACAGCTCATAAAAAGGACGTCAATTGATAATGGTGGAAACTACCGTATTATATGTTTTAAGCAGTCGTCGTTTTTATTTTAAAGTTTCATCCTGATTCACCCTAGCAACAATTATTCACTCGACAATTTTTAACTATAATTCGGTCTATGTGTTTTAGTTAATTTTAATGTGACTGTTTTAACCGCAGACGTGACAACAAATCTATCCGTATCAAACCCCGATAGGTCATTGAAATTGATCGTACGAAGTACATTGTATAATCTGTATTGCCGAAAAAGGTAATTCTTCTTACTCTGGGCGTAAAACGGTACAATATTAATGCAATAGCCTTTTACCAGTACATGTAACTTGGCTTAGATGAGATTTCTAGATTTCAAAACATTTTTAATTAGTAAAATGGGCCTTCTGGTATCTAGAACGAAGGCCAGTCATGCATATCTCTGAAAAAAACTTGACTAAGAGATAGCTATTTTTAAAACGTTTTCTTGACTGAATATCGGTCTAGAATGCGGGCGTAAGTTTTTTAGGATGATCGATGATTCGATTCGCGTAATTGCATAATCTGTATTTTTGCCTATGGTTGCTATACAGCGAACTCTAATTTCGTGCCGGGGAGTTCTAATAGTTACCGTGGCCCCGAAACATAAAGGGCAACCGAAGGAACAAGGATGGGTTTTAGTCATACTTAATCAATTTTTTTTTTTGGTGAGTGGGAAATCATCCCATGACTGCTCCCGTCCTGGGTGCGGCGGGAGGGCGTGTCAGACTCTTACTGACTAAAACCCACTTATGTTCCTTCGATTGCCCTTTATGTTCCAGGGTCACGGTAACTATTATAAACATTCCGCAACGTCATTATAAATCTGGCACTAAGGGCGGGAGCAGTCATTTGATGATTTCCCATGCATAAAAAAGTATAATTTCGTAAAATTTCGTTTAACCTTTCAAGTTTCAACGACCGAGCGACAGCCAGCTGTCGCGCTACTACTGACTTTCTATTTTGTCTCAAATCACTGTGTTCGAAGGTTTAAACAAATATCAACAACGACTATAACGTACAACAATTGGTTCAAGAATTAGAGGAAATTGATATCAGCCCTTCCCGTTTAGGAGAAAGGACTGATAAGAGACTTATTTCATGACATGTTGCAGTTGCTGACCGATCAGTCGATATGTATTTCGGGTTTGATTCCTACACGAAGCAACTATTTACATAGTCTAATTTGAAATATGTCCTTCTAACATTGCCGACAACTTGACGGCAACGTAAGTAAGAATATGAAAAAGTTTCAGCTGAAAATATCTCTTTGAATTGCGATAAATACAAAATTCTTTCTTTTATTTTAATGTACTTCTACTTATTAATAAAAGTTTGGAAGAGAGTTTAGGCGTTCTCCAAAAGTTTACGGATCTGAGTCTTTTCGGGGGGTGGGCCAAATACATGTAATACGGAGTTCGATCCCCCCCCCCCCCAGCCCCGCTTGAAGTAAATCTCTGGCTACGTCCTTGCGAAGTAGGCACATAGAAACTTACTAGGTCCATTAAATTCAACTCAAGCTATCTAATATTTCATCTTGTAGGTGTAACTTTTATGGAAATGGAAAACATCCCATTATAACGAAAGGTAAACAAAACACGGTATCATTATTTTAATGTATTCCTAATGCTTTATTTTTGAAGGACGTTTATTTGTTGATAAACAACTGTGTAATTTTATTTCTTGTGTAAGTAATCGTGTTTTGTACCGTTTACCGAGTTTCCCCGGATTTGTCTTCATATTCATGACGTCCGGGGAAAAGCAGGATGTAAAAACATCCAACTCTTCGCAATTAGCAACCTTAAATCTGCAGTTGCTTGATTTTTAGGAAAGTATCAGAGTTTCGTCCATAAGTCGTTCTAAGGCTTTTATCAAAGTTAAACACCTAGGTCTTTATGTCTCAAAAGACGAGATTTGTATTATATCATCTTCCAAGTAATTGTATTCTAAACTTATAGGAAGGTTACACACCTTTCAAAGTACGACCTAAGAGTAACTAAATTGCTAACTGAACGACGCGGTACATGTCGTACATGGACCCGCGTTGTTATCTAAATCAGTGTTATAAGCCTTGGCAAACGGGTCTTATCCCCGCTTTTCCGAAGGAAAAATCAAGCATATTTCTCTCATTGGTTGACTAAATTATCAACAATAATCACATCTGATTATGGGCTCTTAGCAAATTGTCACGTTTTTGGTTGAGGCACCGGCCGTTAGTATATTAGGCCCTTTCCACTCGTTCCGGTTATTGGGTCCCCGGTAGCAAAGTGTATAGGCGGATACCCGGAATTTAACAGTCCAAATCGCACTTGCCATGGTAGGCCCATACCGTGTATGAAGGCACTTATTATTTTTTAATGCAGGCTACTAAAAGGAGGTGTTAATAAACCACTAAAATGTACTCGTTCTCAACTCCTACATAACAAAATGTGTACACAAAGAACACTTTATCAATGACTCACGAGATTTATGCAAATATTATAAATAAACTTACAAATCTAAAAACATACCAACGTTAGTCAGTTTTCGTACAATTTTGATATGAAGAATGTTTTTTTATGTCCAGTACAGATGTACTCGTAAAATACTATCTTTATAACAAAAGCCGAGCTCTTCAAAAAGATATCAAGATATAAATATTGAAAAGATTAAGTTCTCTTATTATGTTCGCTAGTTGTTGACAAAGGATCTATTGGTTTTTCACCTTGGTGTAAATTAAAATTATGCTATACATTAATAGACCTGAAAGCGGCATTATGAACTCTTGACTACCTTATCAAAAGTGGTCAATAATTTTTGAGTATTACCCCAAAAAACTATCTATTGTCTTTGAAATGAAAATCTGCAACATACTGTTTATTCTTCTTATTCGTGAATATATCCTAAAACCTGGTGTTTACTCGGTAAAATACACAAAAACTGAATTACATGATAATACCGAATTACTATACAACGTATTATATAATAGCACATGTTTATAAAGGAGCTGTGTAATTACAATCAAAAGTGTATGTAATTACCACAAACAGTGATATGTGGTTTGTGAGTGAATTTGTGACGTTATTTCTTGCACACGCTCTAACAAACAAGAAATTAAGGACACTCAAAGAAAATTATAGGTCTTAGGCTATGCAGACGACAGACAGATCAGCAATGTGGTCGTGAAGTTTTCATAATGAAATGAATCAATCTTAATTTTTATACAGATAGAGTTGAATATTGCCTAGTACAATAATATCTTGCAAGCAATTTTGAACTCTTCTTGCGATTAAATTAACTTCATTATCAATTAATAAATGAAAACTGCTGGAGCTTATTGCTATAAGATTGAGCTGACTCTTAGGCCGAGATTAATAAAGTACGGGATTAGTAACGTTTATTTCAGACTTTCGCTTCATACTTTATCATGGCCGGTACACTATGTAGTATTGAAATTGCAAATAGAACTATGAGTTTTATGATAATGATGTAACATACAAAATAGATACAAAGTCAAAAAGCAGAGAAATTCATGCGTAAGAGCTCCGTTTTTTGGCTCGTATGTAGTTTGTTACTGAGTGTTTGTGATTTTGTACAGTGCCTTCTCTGTTCGAAAAGAGGCCTTTACCCGGCACTGGCATAATAATAAGAGGGTATTATTGGCTATACATTACACTCAGTCACACATTGTTCTACGAGCAAGCCGTCAAAAATTGAGCTGCCATTTTGTTTGTCGCGTGCGTTGAAGGCCCAAAGAGGAACACATAAAGAGCACACGGACGTTCCACAAAGGTCAACCAAAAGTATTTAACTACCTGAATGTCACAATAATTACCCAAGTCCTTGAATATCCTTTCATTTTTCCATATATCACAATGCAATTTAACATGTGTGACATCTCTGTCATTCACATCTATATCGTGTAATGTGCGAAAGAGATGCGCATACTAACATAATACTTACCGTCCAGTGAAAGTGCACATGAATGTGCTTACAGCATTAATGTGCACATGTAGTGTTAATGTTAAAGAAAAAATATATACGATATATTATTAGGTAACCGAGACATACGGGACAATTGAGGAGGTTAAGGAACATAAATTGAGGTCACGGTCAATCAAGGATCGAGGCACTCTCGACACCCATTGGACCTAAACTGGAATGGACAACCGGACAGTGGGCATACAAAAACCAAAATCCAACAAAAATCCAATTTCATATCCAAACTTTGGAAACCATATCTCATGGAGTTCTCTTTCAAGCGGTTAGACAGGGGAAATGACTTCACAATACAGCCAGTGATCGTGGTAATGTTTATGCTGCCGTGTCAGTTCGAAAGGCACACTACATACTGTTATTTGAGAAAAAAAAATCGTACAGCTGCTTAGTAAAACTCCGCTGACCTCAGGCGTTTTATCGTCAACCCTCGTTTGACGAACTCGCTTGCATCGTGGAATATGCTCTCTTGATGTGTTTCGTTTTTCATGTTGGCAACCCCGGAAGGCGCCGTCGCCGAGCGCCGCAGCATGCTGCTAGGCCTCTTCTGAGCCCGCGAACACAGGTAGTTATCTGGCTTTCTAAACCTAGGGACCACAGGACGGGATGTGGGATCGAGGTAGCCAGAAAATACAATATGGGGATAAAAATAAACGTAAATAAATACATAATCAATAAAGAAATAATATCATCGTTAGCGTAGCACTCGTGCCAGGTCATTTCGACTTCGAAATTGGCTATGATTGGGTTTTATTGTTAGGTTTGTACCTTGTGAGTGATTCCTTGTAGTCAATATCATCGATTCCGAACCTCTCTCGTAGATTCCTGAACACAAGAGGGCAGTACTCCTTGACTTTGAAGTGAGATGGCATGTTTTCTCTGAAACAATCGATCACTTAGTTATCTTACTGTCTGTACCGTTCAGAAGAGGGGCAACCCTAGCGCGTCTTGAAGAAAACACCTGTATTTTCGCTTCATCGTTCAATTAGCATAAATCCATATTTATTACGATAATAAGAAAACGAAAACAGATTTCGAGGCATTGATAACTGGAATATTACTATTACACGTTTAGAATCTGAAAATTGATTGTGTTGCCTAATCTAGGAGGAAAATGTTTCCAAAAAAATAATGTAGCATATTCCAATGCACAGAAATCTGCCTATTACAAATATGTGATAGCATAGTATTTTAATATGTGATAGAATAAATGGTGTAAACCTATTAATATGTCGTTAAGCGAATAATTAAGCTCTATAAATTTTATTAGCATTGACGCGCCATAGTCGTTTATTAGCAACGGGATTATAAAACGGTTTAATAGATCTTAATAGCCCACCGATTAGTGTTTGTATGGTCGTCGCTGTAAGATCGAGACGAAGAACATGTAATGGACTAGCACTGTCCGCGACTTCGTCTGCGTAAATGTCGGTCTTTATGGAAATTTGTCATCGTCAAATGCTATTACTATGAATAATGTTCCTTTATAAGGATTTGAATAAACGGACAGTTAGTTCCGCACTTATAATATTTGATTAGGCTTTACAACTTAATAACTTATCACTATCACGCAATGGAAGTTCCGTGAGAATTCGTCGGTAGATCGTCTACCAACGAATTTTCATGGAGACGTCTACCGTAGACGAACGATAAATATAGAGATTGTGCGTTAAACATAGTACATAAGGTTCATTATGCGTACAGAAAATTCTTTTACGACGATTTCCGTATCCGCTGCTACGTGACTTCAGCCTTAGTAACTACGCACATTTATTCAACTCTTTTTTGTTGTTTTCTATGGATATAAAGCAGAATAGAGCTAAATAAATGGGCGTACTTATTCCCTTAGTGTGGATAGGCATTCAGCAGATTTTTTCTTAATTTTGTCTCATATCAACACTAATGTTACTTTCGCAACCATACTATTATTATAAATGGGAAAGTGTGTCTGTCTGTCTGTATGTTTGTCTTTCTTTCACGGCAAAACGGAGCGACGAATTGACGTGATTTTTTTAAATGGAGAAAGTTGAAGGGATGGAGAGTAACATAGGCTACTTTTTATCTCTTTCTAACGCGAGCGAAGCCGCAGGCAAAAACTAGTTTATAATATTATAGTACGGATATGATACACATATCTTAAAATGCAGAATAATTGAATGCACTATAATAAAATATACTGCAATGGTTTAATAAATTCATTTTTTTTACTTTCATAAATACAAAAAGACACTAGTACACCTAATAATTTTTTTTTCTATGTTTTTCCTAATCTTTCAACGACCAACCGACAGCCGGCTGTCGGGCTGCAAATGTCTTTCTATTGTGTCTCAAAGCACATGTGTTTGAAGGGTAAACATACATATGTCTGAAGAGATGAATGACATAAATAAATAATAATAAATAAATAAAAATATGTTTATTGTGCCTCAAACATCAAGGTTTTTACAAAACATTTGAGACAACCCCTGTAAGTTAAGAAATACTTGTGTTGGGGTTGTCCCGCTCCGTCCTTAGTGTCTAATATTTCGAAATGTCGAGACAGACAATAACAAAAGAATATTAAAATAATTCAGCAAATAAGTATTTGTAAACTTGAGTACTGTTTTAGTTAGTGTGGATGAGTGTGTGAGTGGGTGTGTGTGTGTGCGTGCATGTGTGTGTGTGTGTTTGCGTGCATGTGTGCGTGTGTGTGTGTTTGCTTGCATGTGTGCGTGCGTGTGTGCGTACGCGTTTGTATGTTAGTGTGAGTTTGGATGTGTATAGGTGAGGGTATGAGCATAGGTGTGTGTGAGAGTATGGGTGACGGCAGTTTAGTGTTTGTGTGTGTTTGTTTGTCAATTTTAACTAATTCTGTCCTGAATGGCTTCAGTTTCCTCATATGTTAGCGTTTTAAGCCACTTAATTATATTTATTTTATTTTCATGGAGGACTTTATTATAAATATTTAATTGTTTATTTATTTTATTATATATATAAGCAGATTGAACAGCGTATTGGCGTTTTGCAAAGGACGTACGTACCATTGGGGATTGGGCTACTATGTCTTTTCTCCTTTTATCTTGATGGATTGAATTAAAGGGCAAAGCCTTATGTAAGTACAAAGTAGTATTTAGATAGTACAGCTGTCGAACCGTAAGTAAGTCACTGATTTTATATAGGTCAATTGTAGGGTATCTGTACGGTTTAAAAAACATAACCTTTATAATTGAACGTTGCGTACGTTCTAGTTCTAGAAATTTAGTTTTGTTAGCTCCGCCCCATACTGAGATGCAATAGGTGGTGACAGATTGCACCAAGGCTACATATATCTTCTTCAGAAGTTCTGGAGACATTAGATGTCGAAGAGTTTTAAAAATCCAGATAAGTTTTCTGACACGTTTCATAAGAGTTTCGATGTGTAAATGCCAGGATAATCTTTGGTCTATCATTATGCCTAAATATTTAGTTGAGGGGACTTTTTGTATATATAGACAGTTACAAATGTTGCGGTTAGTACACTCATGGATCTGGATCCCATAGTCTGCCCCCGGCTGTGAGCGTATACTTGGCGTAAAGCAAATATAATTTGTTTTTGCGATGTTTAACGAGAGAAGGTTTAATTTCAGCCATCCACTTATAGCTGACAAACCAGTTTCAGCAGCGAGTTTCACGCTTTCCCAAGTATCACCTGAGTAAACGACAGCCGTATCATCCGCATAGGAAAATATTTGCCCGACACTGCTCCGCAGGTTACATAAATCATTTATGTAAACCAGAAACAGGGTCGGGCCAAGAACACTTCCCTGTGGGACACCAAAGGTGATGTTCTCCTCATCGCTATTTAAATCTCCGATCTTTACTCTCTGCTTCCTACCACTTAAGTAGCTTTCGAATAGGGAGAGAGCTGTTTCCCTTACACCTATGGCTTCAAGCTTTTTTACAAGCGTGGGGACAGAGACGGTGTCAAAAGCTTTTTTCAAGTCAAGGAAAACTGTTAAGCATTTAAACCCTTTATCTACTTTGGCGACTATCTCTGTAGTCAATGCTGTAACAGCATCCTGAGTTGAAAGCCCCTTCCTGAATCCAAATTGTGCCTTTGAAAGGATGTTATATTTATTTAAATAGTTGACAAGTCTCCTATTTATTATTTTTTCGACTATTTTTGAAACGGATGGTAGCACAGAAATGGGCCGGTAGTTATTGACATCGTTCCTGTCCCCCGCCTTGTACACAGGTGTAACTGAGGCACACTTAAGAGCATCGGGAAAAATTCCGGTTTTAAAGCACAAGTTCACTAACTGGCTTATTAAGGGGACTAAGAAGTCTCTAGCTGATTTGATAAACTTCATGGGAATGCCGTCCCAACCAGGGGCAGACCCAGAATCGAGGGCCATCAAGATACCATCCACCTCCATCGGATCAGTCTCCAGCAGGACAAAAGAGGAAGTATGAGATTGAGCAGTGAAAACACTTGCGAGTGAGTGAGAAACTGTTTGCGCTGTAATTTCTTCGGCTAATGTTTTGCCTATGGTAACAAAGAAATGGTTTACGCAGTTTAACGAGTTTAGGGGGTGGGGAGTAATATGAAGGAGATTCAAATTCGAAGTTTTAGATGTTTTAAACTGAGTAATGTTATTAATATTTTGCCACAAAGATTTTGGAATTTTTATTGAAAGTGATATTTGTTGTCTATTATAGTGTCTTTTAAGCTTTCTAATTAAATTTGAGCAGAAAGTCCTTAAACGTTTGTAAGTAATTTTTATTATTATGTTAAAAGGGTCAGTTCTCACTTTAATCTGCATTTTATTCCTAAGACGAATACATCTCAGCGCCCCTGGAGTTATCCAGGGCTTAAGAGTACGTCTGGAGCTAGAGACCACCTTGATCCTAGTGTTTTCTAAAAGCGATGTCGTAATCATGTATATCAACTTATTGGCTATGATATTAGGGTCGTCGCATGTATTGAAGAACGAAATGTCAGACTGTATAAGGCAACTATACGCTTTCTCGAAATCTGTTACAGATTTAGTTTTAGTGTGTTTTTTAATTGGTTGTGATTTACTAATATTTAGTAGCACCATTAAATGATCAGTGATAGATGTATTTAAATCTCCCACAAAGGCAGAGTTGGTCGATGATATATAGTGATAAATAGTGCATAAGTTACCTATTTCCTGGAAGGAAAATCTATTGTGACCAATACATATGCAACTAGCATAAACTAAGATGAATTCAAATGTCCTTGACTGTCTACTTTGTTAACAGTATTATAAATTCTCTCAGTTTTGTTCAACAAACAATGTAAATTTAGAGCATAATATCTGTAGGATTTAACAATAGAATTGTTATTTCATTTTAGAATTGAACCCTCACTTCTTTTGTGATAAAACTATTGTTACGGGAAATAAATTCAGATTCAAGATAGTGATAACTGAAGATCATCTAAACATAGAGTACAAGGTTTGTGTAAATGATTTTTATTTTTTTATTTATATTTTATCACTAACTAATAATCTTGAGATATCTGTCGCAGTCTTTCTTCCAATTAGAAATAGAAGGTTTAAATAATTTCTTACTTGTTAAATAAATGGTTGTCAACTTTGAGCTTGGAGTAAGCTCTGAAGTCGTCCGGGAGAAGCATGACTGGTATTGTGACATGACTTAGCTCATTTATCTGGAAACAAAAAATTCTATTTAGTTATCAACACAACATTATGCAAATTAGTGTTGATGTGACACACGGATTTGTGTCCAACGCAATAAAGTTATTAGTCTATTTATATTCAGTGGCAAGGAGACATAAAAACAACGTATTGACAAAGTGCCAGAATATACGATAGGGTAATGGGGATTCAGAAAATGTTTTTATAAAGAAAAAATTCTAATGTAAACATTGCTTAACCACAACAAACCAGTTCTGAAGGAAATGACATAATAATGATGCTTCGCTCGCCGAGATCGTTTCAAATAGGATTACACACCCGCCATACTACTGCAATTAGTGCATAAAATATGAAGTAATTACCGTGTGATTCACACCCCACATAAACACAGATAGTAATGGTTCATTTGCACGAAACAGTTTCACTTTTTGATGTTTAACACGGATGTGTTTCTTCTTCAATTTGCTTAATCCAGTGTTGGGAACGGACATTTTGGATTTGTTTACAACTTCTACCAGAGTCAAAGCACCACCAATGTAGTTAATTTATAGTGCGAGTTTAAAATTAAACCATTTTTAGTTAACTGGGAATATATTGAATCACAAAGAAAGACGATTAAAATGAGAAATTTAAAGAAACTCGACACCCATCAATAGCAGCAAACGGCTTTTTGACAGAAACAGCAGCAGGCAGAGACACCAGAGAAAGACCTCAACCAGTGACAAAGACAATATGCACAGAGCACATATATAATAATGGCCGATCAGCCCTTTGCAGATTAGACGAATAATTAGAGGTGAACATTTTACTTTTAGTCGATAATAGTTTCAACAAATTGGTTTATGAATTTGAATAAACTTTCTGCTAAATCCTCTAAGGCTTTCTGTCTTTTCATAATAATAATACCTCAAGATGATCTATAACAAGACGCTGATTATGCTATAAAACTGCACTATTCAATGACAAAATATTTAGCTAAATATAGTGTCGAAAGACTTATACTTTTGTAGGAACGATATTTTTCATTTTTAGATAGGATTTTGCTACTCATTAAACCATCAGAGACACACCTACCAAAAATATAAATCGATATCAATGCTTAGTCTGGCAACACACATACACAGCCGGTCAGTCTCAGTCAGTTTCATTCATTCAGTCAGTTTCATAGGATAATACATGTCAGGTTGACACTGTTGACAGGTTGAAATTATAAAATCATATTTTTTTTGAGAAGTTACAATTCCAGTTTAATTCTATTTATTTTATTACCTATAGAATTACCCATTTAGTTTTTCCGGTACAATATTTACCTAGTTGTGCAGTGAATTTGAGTGA
The DNA here is from genome assembly GCA_033675125.1 of Athetis lepigone. NCBI lineage: Eukaryota > Metazoa > Arthropoda > Insecta > Lepidoptera > Noctuidae > Athetis > Athetis lepigone. Next base: position 5,826,981 of record CM066243.1, read on the forward strand.
GAGACATAATAATGATCATCCCAAGCCCATTTGTTTATTGGGCACAAACTGAAAGTGTAATTTCATTGAAGATAGAGTTGAAAAATGTAGTAAACCCTGATGTGAAAGTTCTAGAAAATAACATAAAATTCTCGGCACAAGGCATTGGAGCCCGAGGCGAGAGTCTTTATGAATTTAATTTGGATTTATTTTCACCTGTAAAAACAGTGAGTACTTATTTTTTTTATCTAGAATTTTGATACCGGATAAATATATCCTTTTTCGGCAAATTGCCATTAAAAAAAAAAAAAAAAAATATCCTTTTTATCAGAGAAAGATACGGTGTTATTACGTATTTCTGACCCTTAAGCCGGTTGTTGCTACATGAGTGTAATAACACGTTAAAAAAGAATAGATCTACAAAATTAGGATTTTATTTTAACACAAATCATTGTTGTTTTTTCATTTCGAATTTAAAAATTTTGTTCTACGCTTGTAAACAAATCTTGCCATAATGATATTACAGCTTATACTTGTTCAGTTATCTATCTATATGTAAATCAAAGAAGTATGCACTATCATCCTCATAAAGATGGAAATAAGCATTACTTTTTCACACAGTAATTTGAATAAATAATTAAAAGGCATATTTTAACACTCTGCAGCTAAGACTACCCACTGACCCTGCATTGTGTCTCCTCTTGATAAGAAAGGCTTCTTCAGAGTTTTGTTTTAAACTATAAAATAGTAATAATTTGAATGCTTTGACCAACACCTTGCTTTGATTACTTATCTAATACTAAAAGTTGAAGGCCACCATAAAGCTACAATTTATCTCTAAGAATTTATAAGGCTGGTTCTCATAATTAAAAAATAATGTAATCAAGTTGTAATCGCTCAGGGACATTAAAGGAAAAGAAATGGAACAGATCTTATTAATAGATCAGAATGTGATTATTCTCAAGAGTAAGACAACTAAACCTTTTGATGACCAAGGGGCAGCCGGCTGTCGGGTGCTATTGTCTTTCTTTTGTGTCTCAAAAATAAAGAAAATATTCCTTCAAACATAAAAATAGTAATTTCAAAAGAATAAATTTACTTTGACTGTGTATTTGTATCAGTGGCGTGCACAGGGTTTTATGACAGGGTAGGCAGCTTTTTTTCGAAAAAATAAAAAAGTTTTTCGCTATTGCCGAGATAGTAAAAAAACTCACTAGATGATAAAAAGTATTTATAGTTTAAATAAGAAAACTAAATACCTACCTACCTACTGGTTTGGTTTTGTAACAACTGAAATAATTAAGTAAACCAACTCATTTATAAATTAAATCTACACGCCTAACCGTTTTTAAATACGATTTTTTGACGTTATTAACTATTCAACTTTCGAAAACAAGTGATTCAAGACACAATAGAAATACAATAGCAACGCGACAGCCGGCTGTCGCTTGGTCGCGAAAGGTTAAATAACAGACACGTAAAGCAAAATAATTACATTGTGTGTACACAAACACGCAGCGAGTAAAAAAAATATTTCGTCATTCTTACATTCACTTATTAAATTTAGGGGTTATAGCTCTATTACCTTTTTTTTGGGTTAATTCTCGTAATTCAGGTACACATCTCGAATAATCTCGATACACTTTCTATCTACTTGTTATTTGAAATTTTCAATAATTTCGTAATTCGTAAACCTAACATCATAACTTGTAACAAACTCACATTGTCAACACAAACCTCACAATCGAACAACATTTCACAATATTTTATAAACAAAACAAACAAAAATTGTAAAAACGTTTAAACAAAACTAGTAATCGAATTTAGCAACAAACCGACCCAAATATTTGCGTTTCAAAACAAATAAACAACATGGACCCTTTTACATTATGCAATATTCTAAATTTTGATGGATAAAATGTTGAGAAATAAAGTTGCATCAATTTCAACCGACATTGTACTTAGCAAATGACTTTTTCAACTTAGCGTATAATCTCTCGGTGACAGCCAACAGGCGAAATATTTGAAATGTGTCAACCAATAGAGTGGTTGTCGTTGTAGTCTACGTCACGAAGTGGCTCGTGATTGGCTGTTAGGCACGGCCTAGCTGGGGAACTACTTGTAATGTACGCGCGTTGATGTGTGCATTTCACAGACACGAAATGTACCACTACATGTGCACATTTATGAATGAGATTTAGGCAGAATCTAACTCTGCCTACAGCCGTTCAACGAGACGCGGCGCTGGCGCGCCTGTTACGAACGCGGCGCGAAATTTGAACACTATGATTTATTGCTATTCCTTTATCTTAGAGACTTTTACAATTTTTTTATTTGTTTCATACTTTTTAGCTTTAAAATATTAGGATTTGCATCTACTGGGTCTGGGTGAATTGGTCTAGGGTCGGCAGTGCCTTTCTGCCTATAAGGACCGCACGTCCCTGATTTGTATCTCATTTCAATAAATATTATTTTCTAGGCTGAAAAAGACCATGTGACAACAGTCAGGGTGTTTGAGAATAGAGTGGAGCTTGTGCTGCAGAAGGAAAAGCCTTCTTGGTGGCCTCGACTGACTGCACAACCGCAGAAACCTGCGTGGCTCAAGGTAAAACATTTTCCTTATTGCTTTACGCAGTCACAACTGCGCTTCTAGAATGCTTCAAGGTGTGTTATCACAAGTGGAGGTTGTAAGTATCTCACTTGCAATATTTTCATCTACCTTTTTTTTTTGGGGGAGTGGGAAATCATGGAATGACTGCTCCTGTCCTGGGTGCGGCGGAAGGGCGTGTCTGACTTTTACTGACTAAAACCCACTCATGTTCCTTCATTTGCCCTTTATGTTCCAGGGTCACTGTAACTATTAAACATTCCGCAACATTTTCAACTACCTACCTCATGTATCTTGCTTCCTTGAGTATGGTAACTATTTTAATTATTAAGATATCATTAATATAATAACTCAAGTTGTTTTCATAGAATTTTGCTCAAATTCGCAATATTTGTAAAATGACAATGATGTTATAACTTGTAATGTTTCTTTAATTAATTGATTGTACAATCTCCTTTTTTATCTTTATTGATGAAAGATAAGTGCTGATGAAACAGACATTTATAACTAGCATTTTTTAGTGATTTGAAAAATTTTAAGTTGATTAATATAGTTTTAAAAAAATCTTGCAGCTAAAATGTCATTTTGACTATTTTCAAATGTGTAAGTGAACATGCCTTGCAGTGAACTTTGTGTCATAATATAACAATGGAACATTATAATGCATTGTTATAATTTTAACTAAGCATTGCTAATGTCTAAGTTTTAAACATTAAACGCCTTACTAATAATCGCTGCATAATCTTATCTTATCTTATTGTGGGGCCGCCCAAGCCGTAGCACTTCGACCCTTTTGGATCTTTTGTGCTGTACCCCTCCTTTTACTCAACCCCTAGCCTTCTGTGCACCTCCTTCATTAGTCCCAGTATGGCCTTGATGGGGCTGAGCCTGTAGTCCTCTGGTCTTGGGAATGGTTGGGCCAGATACCCTAATCTTTTGGAGCCTAGTGCTGCGCAATCACACAGCAGGTGTAGCATAGACTCCTCTGCTTCTCCACAGAGCCTGCAAGTCGGGTCGCTTGCTAGTCCCATGTTTTGGAGCTGTTTGTTGGTGGCGTAGTGCCCTGTGAAGACTCCTGTGATTGCTCGGAGCTGTGGTCTGCTGTACCTCCATAGTTTCCGGGTCCAGCCATTATCTATGTCGTTGAGGAATAGTTTAGCATGCTTCTGGCCCGTTGTGTTGTGCCAGTGCATGCTGTGTGTCCTCAACGCAGCCTGTTTTAGCGCGTGGTTGATGACCCTTGGTGAGAGTCCTATGAAGGGTTCCGGTCCGCAGAGGGGTGTTTCGGATCCTTTCCTAGCTAGAGCGTCGGCCCTCTCGTTGCCTTCTACTCCTGCATGACCTGGCACCCAGATCAGTCTGACCTGGTTACGCCTTCCTATCCTGTTCAGTATTTTGATACAGTTTAGTACCAGCCCAGAGTCCACTCTATTGGACGTAAGTGCCTTGAGTGTTGCTTGGCTGTCGCTTAGAATGTAGATAGTATCCCTTTGGTATCTCTATCTAGTATTTCCTGCGCACATGCGATTATGGCGTAGGTCTCTGCTTGAAAGACCGTCGCCAGTTTGCCCATGCTTAGGCTGAGGTTGCAGTTGTCGCTGTGTACCCCTGCACCTGTACCGGTGCTCATTTTAGAGCCATCCGTGTACCATATCTGAGTGTTACCTTTGTGGGGTTTTATTCCACCTTTCCATTCCTCCCTGCTCGGAATGTAGATTTTGTATTCCTTTTTGAGATTGTGGATGGTGTGTATTTTGTCACATCCCATGTCCATAATCCAGTCAAGTACCCTGTTTGGTCTTGTGTTGATATGGTTTGTTGTGCAACCGGAGTTTGTCCAGTGCCCCATACTTCTAAGCCTATGTATGGCCCTCCTCGCCTCTAGTTCCACTTCAATGTGTAGGGGGGTGAGATTGAGCATTGTTTCCATCGCCGCGGTTGGCGTGGTCCTGAATGCTCCTGTTATGGCCATGCAGGCAATCCGCTGCACTTTGCTTAGCGCTTGTCTGCATGTTGCCAGCTTGGTTCTAGGCCACCATACGATGCTCCCGTATGTGATTATTGGTTTCACCATCATGGTGTAGATCCATTTGATTACTTGGGGTTTTAGACCCCATGTTTTCCCATAGGCGGAGCGACACATGCCAAAGACCCTTAGAGCCTTATTTACTGTCGCTTCGGCATGGCTTTTCCACGTGAGTTTGCTATCCAGGATTACTCCTAGATATTTTACTTCCGTGGACAATTCTAGTGCGGTGCCGTAGAGCATCATGGTTCCCATTTGAGTTAGGTCCCTCCTTCTGGTGAACGGTATTATCACCGTTTTGCTTGGATTGATGGATAGGTGATTGTGTTTACACCACTTTTCCACCATGTCCAGCTTTTCCTGCATAATCTCTGACACAGTGTTAGGAAATTTTCCGTTTGCTAGTATCACGAGATCATCCGCATAACCAACCGTGCGCGTTGGTCCTTTGTTCAACTCTGTTAGCAGTTCGTCTATCACCAAGCACCAGAGGGTTGGTGAGAGTACGCCTCCTTGTGGGCATCCTCTTGTGACGTGTGCCCTTTTGGTCTCACCTAGCAGTGTTGACTCTATAACTCTGCCCTTCAGCATATTGTCCATCCAGTCGCATATGGTGGGGTCTATGCCATGTTTCTCTGCAGCTGTTCGTATCGTTCTAAAGGTAGTCCGATCGAACGCGCCTTCTACATCGAGAAAGGATGCTAGGCAAATCTCTTTGCGCTCTAGCGCCATTTCGGCGCGGCTAACCACCTGGTGTAGCGCCGTTTCCGTCGACTTGCCAGGCTGATATGCGTTTTGCATCCTGTGAAGCGGTTGTTTCTTCAGCGCTCCTTCCCTGACATACTTGTCTACAAGTTTTTCCAGAGTTTTCAGGAAAAACGATGTCAAGCTTATAGGTCTGAATGACTTAGCGTCCTCGTAGTCTGTTCTTCCTGACTTGGGAAGAAAGATTACCTTCGCCTGCCTCCACGCCTTTGGTATGTAGCTAAAGGCGATGCAGGCTCTGTATAGTCTGCCAAGGTGCGGGTATAGTATGTTCCCCGCCTTTTGTAGTAGGACCGGATAAACTCCGTCCGGCCCCGGGGCCTTGAATGGCTTAAAGCCCTCCAGGGCCCACTTGATTCCATTAGACCCTACTACCTTTTTCGCGGCGACCCAGTCGGCTTTTGTTGTTTTTGACTTAATGTCATCTAAGCTTATCGAGTCCGCCGTGTCCTTGTATGTGGAAGAGCCGGGAAAGTGCGTTCTGAACATCACTTCAAGTGTGTCTCCCCCAGACTCTGTTGGTTTGCCATTCTCATCCCTGATGGATGTTAATGGGTTTACCCTAGCAGTCGCCATAGCCTTGGATAACCTCATGCTATCTGGAATGCTGCCAATGCTATCGCAGTGGTTCCTCCAGGACTGCCTCCTAGCCTTTCGTACGGCCTTGTTGAATTCCGTTAGCTTTTTGGCATATATCTCGAAATTCTTGATAGCCTTAGCCTGATTAAAGGTGGCCCTAGTTTCCCTCCGTAACCTGGCTAGGTCAGAGTTCCACCATGGTTCCCTCCTTGCTTGTACTTCTTTTTCGGGGCAGTTCCTCATCCAAGCGCTCATCACAGCCTCGGATATCCGCTCCGCCTCGAATTCAACGTCTGTTGCTGAGTTTAGCTTACCTTTGGGGTCCCCGAGTTCCACCTTCAGGTCTCTCAAATAGGAGTTCCAGTCAGTGTGTCTTGGGTTCCTCCTTGTTACCAGTACCTTACTTCGTCGGGTACTGTACTTGAAGCAGATATACCTATGATCCGAGAGTGAGATCTCGTTAGGTACATGCCATTCGCTTATGCGGTTACTAGCCCTATTAGTAGCTACTGTTAGGTCAATCACCTCCGCCCGTCTTGCATTGACGAACGTAGGTCTGCTGCCATTATTTAAGATTTGTAAAGGTGAGCTTACCAGGAAATCCAGTAGTTTTTCACCCCTCCTGTTGTTACCAGTGCTCCCCCACGTGACGTGGTGCGCGTTGGCGTCGCAGCCTATGATCAGGTCTAGGCCCTCCCGGCTGCAGTGTTCCACGAGTTCCCTCATCTTCGTCGAGACGGGGTCCTCGGCTTCATAAGGCAGGTATGCGGAGGCTATTATAAGCCCCCCGCCTCCCTCCTCCTCTCCTAGAGGGACCTTAATGGTTGTCAGGTCCCTGTAACAGAAATTGTGCAGGGGAATAGCGTCTAGGCCATTTCTGACGTAGATGCACGCCCTTGCGTTTAGGTCATGACGTTGGTAGTATACAATACCCCCTGTCCTGCCCAGGCCTCTAATCTCCCCTTTGTATATATAAGGTTCTTGAATTAGAGCTATATCATATTTGCACATGTTTAGCTCGCGCGCCAGAAGGGCGGTCGCAGCCTTATTATGTTGTAAATTTATTTGTACAAACCTTATTGCAGCCATTATGGTGTTCTTTTAGTGCTGCCTTCTCGTCCCCGTCTCCCCGTCATCGTCCGACTCCGGGAATATGGTATCGAGTTTGAGGACCGCCAGCCCCTCTAGGTCCCCCGCGCATGTCGATGGTGACGACGCGCGGTCTAGGTCCATCGCTGGGTGGTAGTCCTCGTGTAGTGCTACCTCGTCGTCGCTGGTCCTCTCGGCGAGGAGAGCCTCCTCCGAGCTTAGGACCCGTCCCGGCTCGGGATCCGGTACGGCCTCGGTCGCCGCGGGCTCCCTGGCCGATTCCTCGGCCTGGTCCTCCCTTTTCCTGTCCGCGTCCACCAACAGTTTGAACTGGCTAGGCCCCAGTCCTGAGTGGAGTGTATAACCAGCCTCCCTGATGGTATCCGCGGACGCTTGGTCCATGAGGACGATGCGCCTCGTCGTGGATGGCTCCACGTCGACCTTCAGCATCTTCCACCCTTCGGTGCGCAATGCTGGGTTGAAACGTTGGAGCATCCGTAGGGGGCTCGCCAAGTCAGCCCCCCCTAAAATTTTCGACTTCCACGCCATCTTTACTGGTTTCGGGAGGTCTTTGGCATCAAGCACTTTCAGCTTGATGCCATCTACCTCCCGCCCATTGATGGCGTGTAGCCACTTGACCGCCGCCGGTCCCTCGCAACTGACGTGCAGGGCCCCGCCAACCATGTTGCCGACGTTTACGCATGGCAGCGGATCCGGGGTCTCCATCAGCAGCTTCCACAGAAGCTCCTGGATTGGACCCAGGTTCTTAGCGTCCAGCGCTTGGTCGGGGTGGGACGAGTGCACTATTGCCATCTTCTTCCCCGTGAGAGCGTCCCTGTAGGATCCCTGGGTTTTAGCCTTTTTTAGGTCATTGCCCGGTTCCTTGGCCTCGTCGCTCACCTCTCTTGCCCTTTTGACAGGTGCTGTGCTGCCCCCTGCCGTTGCAGCTTGTCAGCTCAGCCGTCGGTTATGCGGCCCCGGTGACCGCCTCGCAGAGTCCCCGGCAGCCGTCCCTCCACTGGACGTTCCCTGTAAAGGTTCCGTCCCAGGTGGAGGTATCAGCGTGCTAGGGCCTCCACGACCCAGCACCGGTTCCGGTGTCCCCGCGCGCCTTTGGGTATCACTCCCTCCTTGCTGACCCCCCATACCGGTTTTCCCCCGTCCCATGTTGCCCTTGCGGGCTACGATGGTCCAGGAGTCGCCACCCGGTACGGGTACATCCTGCTTGGAGGCAGCGGCCCCCTTCTTTACTAAAACCTCAGTCCCTGTAGCAAGGTCCGAGGTCCTTTGCGGCATGCCCTTAACGGTCTTGTCGCCTTTTTTAATATGTTGTGTTGTGTTCGCTGCATAAAGTTATGACAGGTTTATACGTCAAAAAATGTATGATTACACAGGCTTTATTCATTGCATAACTTTACACAGTGATTATTAGTAAGGGCATAAATTACGTAGATGGAGACTCTAGCAATTGGTTTCCAAAGTGGTCAATATTGACCTTCAGGTTTTGACGAAGACCCCTAGGGCTCCATAAATTGTAATTGGGTCAGCAATATCGGATCTTATTTAAGCAGGTCTGGTATTCAGTTTGAGGTTTGGAATCAATCCACACACTTAGATTATATCTTATAAAAAAAACTACCCAGAGAGTAAAAAAAAAATACAATGGAGAGGAAAAGTGTACCTTAAGCACACCTTAAGCCAATAAAATGGCGAGTAGTCGACGAGACAAAAGTTGGTTGACCTTTGGTCTCACCTAATTAACACCAAATGATTTTCATTAATTATTTTCGTGTGAATAAAATAAACAATAGGAAGACGTTAGTTTTATGCTAAATGTCTGTCTATAGTGTTTATCAGTGTTATATCTCAGTTTGGTAAGCTAAGCAAGCATTTACTCAGTATTTGCTAGCTGCTACCAAAATAAGTACTAGACCTTTTGGAGTGTAATTTAGGGCTGATTTTTCAATCATCAGTTAACTTCTATCTGAGGAATAAATATGACGGTTTGACATATTTTCTATACAAAAACTGTCAAAACGTCAAACATACTCTTCAGATAAAAGTATTACAGTACAGTACTTATAACATTCTTTTTTTGAAAAATTCAACAGATACTTCTGCTGATTTTTGTTTAAACGCTTGCTCCTTCCAGATTTTTAAATTTAAATGTCTTAAATAAATTAGAAAGTTTCTCTCCAGCTTATATGCTGAAAGAAAATAATTTCTATTCAACTATTTTTTTTTATTTACAGATAAACTTTGACCTGTGGACATCAGAGGATGCCGCCGACAGTGAGGACGAGAAACGCGACATCATGAAGGACTACCCTGGCATGTACGACAAACTACACAAAGAAGAAATGGGCTACAGAAGAGGTAAGTAATTTATACGAATCTATGCCTGTGACCAGTCACTAGACTTGAAGTTATTATCAAAATGCCAATTAACCAACATGCCTGACATGGAACACCATCTTATTCCAGAAACTGGTCGCTATTCTTTAGATAAATAGAGTCTAGTATATTTAAGTCAAGTAGTTCTAGACTAGCAAAATTGATCTAAAGGTCAAAAATATATTCTACAACAAAAATAAGTACCTATAGCGTGTTTTTTTATTAGTCAAATACTTGATACTTTTTTTTCGTTTAAAAAACTGGGGTTTAGGCCGGTTTTAGAGCTCGACCGACCGTCAGTGCGTACATCGGTCGCGCTTCTCATTTGTATGAAAATTGACATTTATAGGCGTGCGTACGGTCGGTCGAGCACTGTGACGACTTGTGAATTTTCATACAATTGAAAAGCGCGACCGATGTACGCACGGACGGTCGGTCGAGCTCTAAAACCGGCCTTAGTGTTGTGCATCAAACGTAAGTTAAACTTCAAGTTTCACCCTGATAGCTATGCCATTGAGCTAACAACCCTAATTGAGTTTCATAAGTATTCGTAATATTTGATAAGATATTCGTGACTATATAAGTATTTTATAAGAAATATTGTCCAGGCTGGCTTTTCACTTTCTCACTCTCTCTTTCCAATCCTTCTTTCAATTAGTCCAGCTCACTTGACCGATTTTCGTGGTTTAGATAGATGCCTCGCCGTTTGAACTGTTAATTGTGCAAACAAGGTCACAGAATATATTAGGTATATAGATAGTGAACTATTAAAGCCAAACAATTCCATTCTAGATACATTTATTATTAAACTTCGTTAAATAAGACGTCTAAATGTACGTTCAGCAAAGTAGATAGGTATGCAGGGCCGTGATTTACAATTAAAGTTTTCTTGAATACCAATGAATGTATTTAAATGAAATAAACTAATTGAAGAACTAGTAATTTTCTATTCTACCATGTTTAAATTATTATTAGAAAATATCCGTGGGTTTTTGAGAAAACTTAAACTGTATCTGACGGCCCTGCATACTTATCTACTTTGCTGACTGTACATTGTATTTATATTCTAACGGTAATGGTGATATAAATATAATATGATATGCTTTTTGTGCATGTGTTACAATAATTTTATGAATCTTCATTGCATTATAACAGCATACAAGAATAATCTCTTTTCTAAACACACTAATCACATTTTTATGTGATTATCTTCTATTACAGAGGACCTTAAAAAAGTTTACCTGAAACTATACAACCTTTTCCAATTCGTGGGCTATACCTACATACTAGCCGTAATGGCGGTCAGATACGCCAAGCTGGAGTACGACTCAGTGGCAGACACCTATGAACATGTGGGACCAGCCATGAAGTTCCTACAACTACTGCAGTATCTTGAGGTTATGCATCCGCTGTTTGGGTATACTAGGGTGAGTACAATCGAATTATTATGTCAATGAGGTTTAAGTTTGGACCTTATTGTAGTTGGCATAGAAGTCATAAGAAGTAGTGTAATGTTTAGGAAAAGAAGGATGTTTAGTGCTGTACAGTCAAACAAGCTATTAGGTATACAGGCTTAGTTTCTAATAGTTGTTCTGACTACGTGAAGTCGCTGTCGTTATTTATTTGGGGAAAAAATTGTGTTGTCTCTTGGGCTATGCTAACTACGTGGGGTGTCGTAAACTTTAACTTTTCTGGAAAGATCAGAACTGTTGAACATACCAAAGGTCATTCGGTCACGAATTTGAAGCCTTGTTACTTTCAAATCTCACCTATTTCACTTCACATGTTTTCAGGGTGGAGTTCTAGTTCCGTTCCTGCAAGTGAGCGGTCGAGCGTTCGTCCTGTTCGTGATGATTGAAGCAGAACCGCGCATGCATTCGAAGCCTGTGGTCTTCTATCTGTTTGTTATATGGAGCATGATTGAAGTTGTCAGGTGAGGCGGTTTTTATAGGACACTAGCTTTTGCCCGCGGCTTCACTCCCAGTCTTCCCTACTCCACTATACCCTACTCTAGCCTACCCAACTCTACCTTACTCTAGTCTACCCTACACTCTACTCTACCCTACTCTAGCCTACTCGCGCGTAATTTTGTAGCCAAGCAAAAATACTAACTTGTATTCTCATACCACTTCTGTCTTATTCAAAAACTTCAGAATTGACCGAAATACTCCCTATACTTGTCTGTATCTATAAACTTGCCCTTTCTTACAGGTACCCATACTACATCTCGCAGCTATACAAAAAGGAGATTTACATCCTAACTTGGTTGCGCTACACAATGTGGATACCACTGTATCCTGTAGGCATAATATGTGAAGCTATGGTCATTCTGCGGAACATACCATACTTTGAAGAGACCAAAAAGTTCACTGTCGGACTGCCAAACGAATGGAACTTTGCCTTTCATATGCCTACATTCTTAAGGGTCTATTTACTGTTCCTGACATTCCCAGGAATGTACTTTGTGATGAGTCACATGTACAAGCTCAGGACTCACAAGTTGAAGGCGAAAATTGTAATTAAGAAGTCTAAATAGGTAAGGCTGAGACGTTTCCCACCAATGTTTCGTGAAACGGTGTGAAATTCTCTAAGGTGTGCAGTGAAACCTCGTAAGTCCACTTTAACATTAAGCATTTAAAGGAAAGACTTTGAAATCCGTATTGATTTTAAAATAAGTACCTATTTTGTTTACTGACATAAAATAAGTCACAAAATTTTTCCTAAAGTATCTTTTCTAAATAGCCAAAGAATTAAGAAATTATACTGATATAAATATTCATACCTAGATTCTATCTCAATAACCTTAGTAGCAATTTAGCCATTCCCTCATTTGCCATGACTACTTTAATAATAATAGCACAATATTCATCTAGCTTTGTAAAATATAGCCCAAATCTAGCTAGACTTGTCAATTTGTTTATCTCTATATGCGTTATTGATAGATATAGAAAGTTACAGCGGAGTAATACTAAATGTAGGAACTGAATATATGGTAATGGGTAATCTGCAATATGAAGACGTAAAATATAAGGGCAGGTGACGCTATGATGATGTTTTTAAGTATATACTCATTGATGCTGATATTACTATATATCGGCCGTATATTATTAGAAAATATTAGCAATTAACTAATATTGAGTATTTTGCTTGTAACTCTGATTATGGAGAGCAACAAAAAATGCTGTTTTAAGTTCCAAAAGAAAAATAAATTTAGTTAACAACAATATGAAAAAAAAAACAAACGTTTTAGTTATTAGATATAACAACGCAATGTTTTAGTAATTAATGGTGATGTGCGATTATATTCAGACCCCCGGCACTGGGTTTTTACTATGAATTATTATTATAGACGAATATAAAAAATAAATGTTCTTAGCATGTTCTTTGGTTTTGTCTCTATTTTGCCATTGTATAAGCCGGTTCATTAAAGAAAGGAAGTTGATAGACGGCACTAGTGTGCGAGCGAGAGCACATAATAAGCGCCGCCATTTTAGATTCCTTTCTTTAATGAACCAGGTTATAGATTGGCAGTTGTGCAACAATGACTGTAATATTTATTATCTGTCTTATAATTTGTAGGTAATAAAACAGTCGCATTTTTTACTTATATGTAGTGCAATGGAATTTGTACCCTATCTCGATGTGATACAGCTGTAAATAGCTTGTACATTACTGTGAAATGCATTTTTTTTTTCTTATGAAGTATATGGTTCAGGTTGCATGTTATTTGCAAAATTTGTTTTCTTGGTGATATGAATAATATATTTAAATATTTGTTTGTTTATTGAACTGAAAATTATGAATTTACCTGTCAATAAATGAGTGAAGTATATAAGAATTATGTTTACATTTTTGTATATTGAATGGTGAAAGTAATAAATGTTTTGTTTATAAAATGGATTATTTAATTTACCCTTTTTGTTTCATCAATTTTATACTGTTATAGGGTCCTCGATGAAACTAACAACTAAGTCTTAGCTACATACAGCTCCCCAAAGGCACTGATTAATATACGACAAGCTTCCTACACGGGTGTTCGTCAACCAACTTTTAAGTTGAAAAATTCCTAATGAAAATTGAAAATCACAAACCAACATTTTTAATTTTGAACTACAAAGTTACTCTCCTCTCAACTCCTGACAAAAACGAACAAATAAGCCCAATGATCTAGTTAGGGCGCGCAATGCCTTACAGACAGATATAATACTATTACAATTACTTCCAAATAAAATTCACCACTTTATACTATGCTTTATTGAAATTATTTTCCTAAATACACAGTACCCGCACATAATGTCACAAGCAGATATACTTGACAGCAAGGAGGCTGTTTTCACCACTAGTAGCCTTACGGCCAGTTTCACAGCTATGCGGAAGACACGTGCGGGCCGCCCGCATACGGGAAAAATGTACTAGTTGTAATTCGGGTCGCGGTCGCTGTGAACGACCTTTCGGCTTATTGGGAGCCATCTGGTTCCCAATTTGCTCCCACACAGCTGTGAAACCAGCCTATGTCTCATTGGCCTATTCTTCGCCTCTTTAGGTGCGGAGCTTGAGGTAAGCGCGCTGGTACCAGTCATAAGGTTTGCTATGGGCGTAGTACTCGTGGAAGATGGGTTCCACTAAGGTATCAGGAGGCAGAAGCTTGTATACCTTCTCGCCGTAGTAGGTGCCGACCTGAAAATATTAAATATTGGTAAGTTTGAGCTGCAAACTAAGGGCCGAGTCACACCGAAAGTGCAGCGGCCGCCAGCGTCGGAATACTAGCCTTTGAAGTATGTAGTTAAAGTTTAAAATTATTTCACACTGAAGGTGCTTGCCGCGCCGCTGCCGGCCGCTGCTATTCCGCACCGGGATTACGTATCTTGCAATAGCCGAGCGATCGCGATAATTTAGCAATATTTGCTGCTCAAACGTCAATTCAAAATACGTCACGTCAAAGAGCAATCTAGCGATAGTGCTGCCTCTGTGGAGCAATCAGTTAACTAAAATATGCATTTTTCGTTTGGTGGTTTCGTATTTAGTATGGTTTTTAAGAGCAAAGTTAAGTTTTTTTTGTTAAAGGTGATATTTAATTAGTTCCAGCGATTGCTTCTTTATCGTCATCTTAGCAATAAGTGCATTAGAACAATCAGCGAGCGATTAGCAATCGGTTCATACATAATACGATTTTTTTTGACGATCGCGCGTTGTACGCGCGATCACTGCGCAAATATTACTGATTGCTGTTTCATAGGTAATAACCCCGCCGCACGGTGGGCTGAAAATCGGCTTTCATAGACTTAGGGATTTCAATTTGCAAGTGCTTGTTTTTATGCCGGATATCGCTTCTATTAGTCATTACTATGTACAAAAATGACACCCGAGTTAATTCTACCCAAAAACGAAGGAAATATAATTTTTTACGAAAAATTTGTATGAAGCTAGTATGAAAAATCGAATTATCTCCTAAACGGCATGTTTAACCGTAATATCCTTGGAGATGGTCATAGTGCTAATTATTTATGATTTTTTGGTTGGCGATAGGACGAAAAATTTAATGCCGTTTTTTTTTAAAAAATCGTCAAAATATTTTTATTTATTTTTACATGTAAAACGATCCCTTTTAGTGTCTAAGTTAAAAAGTTCGATATGTTATTAACCCAAATATTAAGAACACACGAAACAAGAAAAATAAAATAAAAAAATTGCTGTTTTTGACACATTTATATTAATTTAAATAAAAAAAGATTTATATTGAAGTAACATTATGAAGTTATATTTTATACAAAATAAGTTAATTTAAGGAATTAATACTAAGCATTCGTAAAATAAAGTAAAATAAATAAAAAAAATAAAACATATCATTAAATATTACAAAAAAACCCAAACACACTCAAATACAAATTTACAAATATGTACATATATATCTTTTTTACAAATTTTCCTTATCACTCTCGTTGTCAGACTCCAATTCTGAGTCAGCATCCAGATTGGATATATCCAAAAATTCGAACTCAGTTTCCTGAAATTGAATTAAGTCGAGAGTTTCAGCAAAAAAGCTCTGCTTTTTCTTGGCATCTAACTTAGGCCTTTGTGCACTTAGCAAAGGGTCCGAAGAAACAACAAGCATATTTAAAATGTCTTGATTGGAATCCTGCCTGCTTCTTTTCCGCGAATGATGTTCTCGAAACCTCCTAAAATCTTTGTTTCGAGACTCTGAGGCTTCTTCCGAGAGAGTCCCAATCGGCACAATATTATTTTTCTCGATTATGTCAGCCCCATGGATTAGTAACTTATGAACGGTTGACGACATGTAGAACCAGTCGTATAGTAATACGTACTTTTCTGCTGTTTTGCGAGCATAATCTCTAAATTTTATCATATCGATCTGCTCTCCAGATGTAATTGCTTGTAAAATTACAGCAAATCTTTTGATGAGGTCTTCATCCAAACCGGTTATAGCTGCGGTTTTATTAGAAAACTCAAAGAATTTTCTTGCAGTATTCCCGTCATTGGTGGTTCCCGAGCCTTGTTTTACTATATCAATCAACAGATTGAGCTCATCTTTGAATTTATTTTGAATTATTTTCTTTCTTGTCTGTAGCATTTCTTTGTGCTCATCACTTCTCGCTGCCCACCGTTTGAAGTCCAGTTTGTATGCAATGTGTAACAGACATTCCATACAATTTATACGGGCGTGTAGGGATGACAAGCCAAACTCATACAGGTCCGAACACACAATTTTTGATGTTACAGCATCTAAGCGGTTCATTTCTGTAGGCTTTGCTAAGCACAGGTAGCACGATGCATTTGATCTAGCTTCAGAAAGGTAAGTACAGACTTTAGCGTCGATCATCGTCATCATTAGTTGATGAGTCACCCTATTATTATTATTGCACTCTGTGGGGATAAGGGCCTCAATTTCTTCATCCATTTGTTTTTTCAGCCCAAGGACAACTGCTTCACTCTCCTTTACAAAAGTAAACTGAACTGGACGACAATACAAAACTGAGCATGGTTTTGGGTTCGTCCATAAAATGTTGTCTCCATCTGTCAGTTTTAGTGGCACCAAGGAGGTCATGAAAATGCTTGAATCATCTTCCTCACCCTCAATTTTTTTTGCTTGTATCGGCTTTGGTTAGAAGCACCGTCAAATCCCCACTTGGATATCAGCTTCAACTGCTTGTTATGCTCTTCGTTAGAAAGGCTTTGAAGGATTCTTGTAACCGTGATATCAAGTAAAGCTTGAAGTGTAATCCTAGCCGATGAATCAGTAACTGTCACTGATTGCTTCGGAGGGTAGCAATCAAGCTTAGTTTGTTGCACTTTATAGTAAGATGGATAAATATCTTTAGCACCTTCTCGAATGGCAGCCTCACGCAACGTAATATATTGCCACTTTGAGAGTTTTAGCGAAAGAAGCAATCCAAGCGCCTTTTCTGGCGTAAATATGATTGTTTTCGCTGGTTTCTTAAGCGTTTCATTTAATTTAGCGGCTGCTTCAGGATTTTTCATCATGTATTCGATGACAGAGGCGATATCTCCATGCCCTTCTTCTTTTAAACGTGCTGCAGCTGCATATGCCAATTCACTGGAACCTTCGCCTGTGTGTTCATCAGATCTTCTCTTTTTTTGTTTACTTCCCAGGTCTTCGAATGGTTTACGGGATCTTTTCGTCATTGTTCCAATGGACGTTGATGTCGACGGTTCTGGAGAGACTGAGGGTGCTCTTGGTATCTCATCAACACTTGGTTCTTGATTAACTAAAGTTTGCACAAAACTCGGCCAATCAATATTTGCTCCCAACCAATTCTCGTACTTTCTCCTGAAATTATCAAGGAATCGGTTGGATTTCCCCCACCTTTGTAAAGCGGCTCGCGTAAATCTCCGACAAAATTCTTTGAGAACAACATAATCTTCGTCAGACAGGCAATCGCCTATGCGGGATACAACTGCACTAAACAATACTTCATGATCAAATGAAGTACTCTCACTTCGTAGAAGAACAAACAAGTCTAAATTGGTGATTAAACTTTCCATTTTAAGATTTTATAGTCGCAGATTTAGTGTTAGCAGTTACACAGTTGTGAACAAATTAAATTATAAAACAAAACTTTAGCCCTTTTATTGCAAAACGACAATAATTAGGTAACTACCCTCATTAGTTATCTCCTCATTAGCTAATGAAAATCTATAATTGTCACTAACTATTCTTAGAACTCATAGCACTGCTAATTAACAAATTAGCTTACTTATCAGGAAATGTTAAATATAATCCATTGTCGTGAGATATTGAAAATCATTAAATCACCTATTAAGACTCATTAGAAGACCTAATCAGTGTAGTTACTTAATCACTTCTTTTTGGACTCATTAGAAGACAATTGGTAATTTGGTTGTATGAAAAGTTTTAAAACTCATTTTGTGCTGATAAATATCTAGCTCAAACATAGTTGGCTACGTGTGGGTGTAATATAAACCTCTGCCAACTCCTTCGGAAATATAGGAGTGATGCTATTTTATGTTATGTGTAGTTAAAAGTCCGTGTTCTTCAACATAAACACCAAAAGGAATCGTTTCATACGTAAAAACAAATAAAAATATTTTGACGATTTTTAAAAAAAAAACGGCATTAAATTTTTCGTCCAATTGCCAACCAAAAAATCATAAATAATTAGCACTATGACCATCTCCAAGGATATTACGGTTAAACATGCCGTTTAGGAGATAATTCGATTTTTCATACTAGCTTCATACAAATTTTTCGTAAAAAAATTATATTTCCTTCGTTTTTGGGTAGAATTAACTCGGGTGTCATTTTTGTACATAGTAATGACTAATAGAAGCGATATCCGGCATAAAAACAAGCACTTGCAAATTGAAATCCCTAAGTCTATGAAAGCCGATTTTCAGCCCACCGTGCGCCGGTGTGACTCGGGCCTAATAAGAGTATGACGGGGTCCGAGGGCAAGTATAGTATATAGCGTGGAAACCTATTGCCCTGTTAAAAAATTCCACCCAGCATTACTAGGCCAAATGATCAGCATTGCAGTACAGTAGAATGTTACAATGCAACTAATGCAAGCAGTCATTAGTTCCTGTCCTAATAACCAGTATACCCTTCATCATTTCGTTTTGGCTCATGGGGCCAATCTCCATCAGATATTTTTAGATCAGATCTCAGAAAATTAAATAAACTCAGTTATGGCTGAATACTCAAATGTCACTTAATTATAAGTTGCTCGCAAATCTGTTGCTGTCTTTGTCACTTTTAAGGGATAAAGTAAGGACAGCAACAGGTTTAACAGAGACTGAAAGTTAAGTGATGTTTGAGTATTTGAGCATTGCTCTTAATGGGCAGCTGCTTTCTCCGGCCACCCCCCTACATACGCCCATGCCATGCCAACCTTTATGTTCCACTGTTAAATTTTAAATGGTTAACATATTCTCATCTTTATCAGTCAGGTAAAATTCCTAATAATCCTAATTAGTCTGTGAGTGTTTTTTTTTTACCTATATTTCATATATTTATCAATATCTACTTATATAAATAATACTAAAATAAATATATACAAGGGATTTTAATGAATGAATTGAATTATGATTTATCTTACTAAATTAAAAGTTTTTTAATTTCTGAAGTGATCATAATATATTTATATTTTTGTTTTATATATTTTTATTTTTGTGTTTGTATCAAATGGGAAAACAAGATCAAATATTTTTTTCATCCAGTATTATTTTCAAAATGTTTTCATTTCAAACTAGGGGTCGCAAACCGGGATACCGAATTTCGAAAATACCGGAATACCGGGCCAAATTTAGGTCTAATTAATACCGGTATTCATTTCACAAAAACCGGGATATTCGGTATTTTCGGTTTGACTCTTTTGGTCGACTTTGACACTTAAATCCAAATAGAAATGACTCTGTAAACAGTGGGTCTAGAGGAAAATATTTGAGTATGGCCTTCAACAATTTAATAAGTATTCCACCGACTAGTGTAGAGTCAGAGAGAGCTTTCTCTTCATCGTGTTACTTGTGTAATCATTTGAAATCAAGATTGAGTGATAAAGTTTAGATACTTTACTGTTTTTACAATGTCAGTACAAGGCTCCACCAAAAATTCAATGGAGTTTTAATAATATTTTGATTCAATTCAATTCGAGGCCTTTATTTCACTTAAACCATTTCCCAGTCAAAGAGTCGGTCGGTTAGTCAGAAAAGAAACGTGACGCTAATTGTCTATTCCAAAACGTAGGTAGATCTCTATGGAGAAGAACAGGCAAGAAACTCCACGGACACTCTTTAAGAAAGAACATGTTTTACAAAATCTTGGTAACATTACTTTTGGTACTTTTTTATGTGAAAACAATGTAAGTAACAAAATAAACACTTAAAAAAATTATAATAGAAGGTCATGGCAGTTAAGAGATGACCGATCTCAACTGACAGCGCCCGTTCACGAGCATGACGCGTGGCATCAGCACCATTTAGCTCAACCATTTTGAAGGGAACCGAATGATCCAATTCCGAATGATTACCTTTTTATAACTCAATTTGACTTGGACGGAATTTAATTTAGGTATTTATATTATTTGATCATTTGTAAACCATGCTAAGAGTTAATTAATTTTATGTTTTATGAGAATTAGAAGTGTATTTTTTGGTTAGTTTTGTTTATGTTGAGACTGTTGTGAGATGTTTAAGTTTCATAAACATTTTATTTTTAAAACTGATTCCTAGTAGGAATCCTGCTTTCTAGTCCAACACGACATTTAATTAAAGTATTTGAAATTTTGAACTAAGTTATTTGTACCTAAGTTATTTTAATCCATACTAATTAATAAATCCGAAAGTAACTCTGTATGTCTGTCTGTCTGTCTCTTCTTCACGACTAAACCACCGAACCGATTTGAATGAAATTTAGTACAGATATAGTCTGGAGCCCGAGAAAGTACATAGGATAGTTTTCTTCCCAGAAATCCACCGGGAACGGGAACAATTATTCGTTTAATTATTTAGTCGCGGGCAAAAGCTAGTAAAGGAATAAACGGGCATTTAGTATTTATTATATTGCTAATTATTAGTAAATTATTGCTAAGAGCTAACTGGTTGATTACCAACATACTGCAGTTTAAACATTGCAACACTGAAAATTTTGTTTTATTTAGAAGATAAAACAAAATTACAACACTTAGGTACCTACTTTATTACACTAAATTTGCAAAGTTTAGCTTAATCCCGGTAATATCGAATATACCGGATTATCGGTATTGGTCTGGAGTCAATACCGAAAATACCGGTTTTGCTTAAATGATTCGGTATTGCGACCCCTATTTCAAACATTGTGCCTGGTACTTCAATACCTTTATAGAGCTCTCTCATAAGTATCATAATTAACAACTATTATTAACAAATAAAACCTACCCTACTGCTATGTAACTAATATAAGTAACATCTTACCTCCCATCCAGGGACATCCTTCATAAGTTCCTGTTCAGCATCACGGTTAATGCGGAGCTGCTTTAAGTATGCCCGGTCTCTCTCAGCCAGTAACATAGGGAATATTGCCATCTTGGCCGACCGGGACTCAATCCGGTCTCTAACTATTTGCTTGTTGTTCTTACTGTACAGATACATCGCAAATGCTGTCACGCCAACATAGCCAGCAAACATAGCATACCCTGAAATGATATGAATATGAGATTGTGTGTTTAGCGTAGACTTGGCTCTAAGTATTTAGTAAATAATCTATGTAAGAACCGCAGTCTGAATATTGAAAAACCCAAAGGCATCAATCGAAAACTAGAAATACATAAGAGTTCACAGCGTTAAAATGAATGCATCACTATATCAATTAATTTTTGCTTGACATTTTGGAACAATACACAATTACAGTGTTTAGACAATGTTATGTGTATCAAATTGTTAAAAGAATAAGTATAATGGTAAAAAAACAAAACAGCCTAACCTTTATACGCAAGTTACATAATCTGCTGTTATCCTTGTTTACAAATGAAAATAAATGTATTTATTATTTTACTTACCGCTAAAGAATGTTTTGGCAGGTATCCTTTTATAAGGAATTGGTTGGTAGCCCCCCGGAGGGGGCAAATCTTGTTTACGGACAACCGAGCAGGACATCTTTTTATTGATGGCTGGCTGATTTGACAAAATGTCAGACAGAACCTCTACCCAACAGCTGACAGACATTTATTGGCATTTGCGTTCCATTTTACCTAAGCAATAAGCATTAATATTAGGGCGCATTTCGAAAGATAATCGATACGATTTTATAAAACTGATATTCGTTCCCATAACAACAACAACATTTGACGGTTTAGATTAGTCTTATTTTTCGCGTAAAATACGTAATTTTATTTTATTAAATCATGAATCCTGCAGCAATCGATGCTGAGGTTCAAGCTGATATTCCGGAACCAGAATTTGAAGAAGAGACATTGAAGATAAGACCTCTAGAAAGAATAAAGCTCCATCCCAAAGTTCCCATTGAACCGTCTGCATATGGCAAAGGGAAGAATTTCAGTCGGCCGTGGATCCTACAAGATGGACGCGAAGCTCCTGATAAAGGGAGTGAGATGCGCCGCAGCTATCAAATACCAAAGAAATCAAAATATGGGATAGGTAATTTATTGCCATTCGTTTTTCAGCAGCAACAAGAGCTTATTTATAGGTACTACATCCGTACTAATATTATAAATGCGAAAGTAACTCTGTCTGTCTGTCTCTTTTTCACGCCTAAACCACTGACTGAACCGATTTGAATGAAATTTGGTACAGATACTTATAGTCTGGGACCCGAGAAAGGACATAGGATAATTTTCATCCCGGAAATCCCCCGGGAACGGGAACTATTATTCCACGCGGACAAAGTCGCGGGCAAAAGCTAGTATTATAAATGCGAATGTAACTCTGTCTGTCTGTCTCTTCTTGACGCCTAAACCACTGAACCGATTTAAATGAAATTTGGTACAGATAACAGTCTGGAACCCGAGAAAGGACATAGGATAGTTTTCATCCCGGAAATCCCCCGGGAACGGGAACTATTATTCTACGCGGACGAAGTCGCGGGCAAAAGCTAGTAATATAGTAAAGCTGAAGGGTTTGTTTGTTTGAACGCGCTTTATATCTTAGAAACCACTAATCCGAATTAGAGAAAAATGTATTGGATAGCTAATTTAATGAGGAATGTGTGTAACAATGGTATTGGCAACATCACACTACCTACGGCCTATTAGAGGTGGAGGTGTAACCGCGGAGAAAAGCTCGTTTTTTCAAAAAAAATAATAATAATAATTTTATCTTTTTCTTCCAGGTATCCGTAAACGTATGCTAACAGATTTCTTTTGGGAGCAAATGCTGGACGAAGTCATTGATGAGCTGAAGACATCTCAGCCAGTCTCTGAATATTGCACAGAGTATGACGCAAATTATGTCAAGGAAGCCTTTGAGCCGCGTAATTTAGAAATTACTGCTGATAAAAACGTAAGTCTATTGTTAAAGTCCATTTTCAATGGTAATAAAACGTTGTTATTACTTGCGGAATGCATAGCCGTAATCTTGTCCGTATTCTTGTCAGGTATTACATTTTATGATTCTACCGCAGCCACTCGTATTAATTTATTAGGTGAATGGGAATAATTAAACTGCACTTTTACGGTTAACTTCAATTAAAACTTTTATTTTAACCTTAATAGGTATTATATTTGGAAGTTAGATGGGAAGTAAGGTCAGGCGCTTAACAACGTAAGAGTCATTTTATTGTTTTTCTTCCATTTCTTGTTTCAGATGCATCTCAAGTATCCGTTGTACGGCACCGGGTCTAGCGCTATTACTTTTTACAGCGAAAGTATAACTAAAACTGGGCCAGTAAGTAACCTCATTCATGTTGCATTTTCAGATTTGTAATCGATAGGATTATTTATTGCCAATGACGAGTAATGCGCTAACTACCCTACATTTAACTATGTTCACTACCTTTCAACGACCAAACGACAGCCGGCTGTCGGGATGCTATTGTCTCTCTATTGTGTCTCGAATCTCGTGTGTTTGAACTTCGAAGGTTTAAAATTAGTAGTGCGCGCTAACATACTAATTACTCTAAGTACTCTGTGGCACTTGCTCTAACGTTTTCTTTTTGCTGGTACGACATCTCTTTGAGAAAAATACCTGATGAATATTTGTATTACAGGGAGAGATTTTGGAGAAGTTCCGGAGATGTCAATACTTTACCCGGCCTATGGAAGAACGGCTGGACGACGGCTGGGTTTTGTAGACTATTATTTATATTTTTGCATTGTCTAAAATTATGATAAATTTGATATAGTCTTTAGAAGAAAACGTTTTTTCACGCAATATCCTGTTGGATAGATAAAAGGATAGGATAGAAAAATACTTTGCTGGTAACATGAAGAAGTTGTTAAGAGCAACGATGTGGAAGTGTATCCTGAATTTTGATAAAAAAAAAGTATGTGTCAGCATTAGAGATGTGCATTTACCCGGTAAAAACCCGAGGCTCGGGTAAATACCCATTTATTCCTATTTTTACCCACCCGTTTTGAATTTATACCGGGTATAAATTAAAATCAGTTTAATTATAAAAAATATCAGTTAAAACAGATTTTGTAGTACGTCTGCTAAATGAAAGTGGCTTTCCTCTCAAGTAATTAATCAAAATTGATAAATATGTACTTACAAACTATTGCGTACGTGGTTATTAATCATATATATCAACAGAGTGAACAAAACTTAGACTCGCAAGATTAAATTACCAAGGATCACATTACCTTAATTTAAACAGGGTTTAAAATTAAAATCAGTAGAATTTGTCAATAATTATTTTAGTTTAAATAGATACATATTTATTATTATTAAGTTTTACAGTTATAGTGTTCTTTTCCTTATAACCGTCGTTGGCTCCACATTTACAGATTTGTTTAGAAAGAAATTCAACTATAGTGCTGTCTCTGTCTGATCTATCTTTGCAAGTTAGAAAGTGGAGGGGATAGTTAATGCCGTCAACAGGCGAGAAGTCCGCCATTTTGTTGTGCATGCGCTGCGCTGCGCGTCGCTTATGTCAAATATACGTAGTGTTTGATTAATATTTTGTTAAGTTTAAATCCAGTAATTATCAACGGAATTGTGAGCAGTGTATTCATTTTATATAATATAAAGTGGTGAGTACATTTTAATAATACTAAGTACTTATTTAGTTACGTTTAGTATCTTATTAGAGTGTGTGTAATAGAATTTGTTAGGTTGTCTTTCAAATGTTTATCCTTAGTTATGTTCTAATTAATAACGTAAATTCATTATCTTTTGTTTAGATAATGGCAAAAGGCAGGAAGAAACGAGAAAACATTTGGAAGCATTATCGTGTATGTCCCGATAAATCAGTGTTTTACAAGCATTGTGACCATAAATATCAAATAGCAAATGTTAACAAAATGACAGCTCATTTAACCAAATGCGATAAGTGTCCAGCTATAGTCCGAAATGAGCTGAAGAATCAAACCGATGTTCAGAACACCAGTGCTGCTAACGTCTCTGTTATAGCAACGACGTCATCGCATGCAACGTCCTCTATAAGCTCTTCGCTGGAATCAGAAAATAGTGAACACTGTCTGAATCAGCCATCGTCATCTTCACAGAGACAATCAAAAAGAGACGAAGACGTCGAAAAACTGACAGTAAAATTAGGTAAAGCAATATTTATTTCTGGATCACCTCTGAGTCTAGTGGAACATCCATTGTGGATAGACTTTTTTAAAGATCTGCAGCCTTTGTTTTCATTACCGTCACAGAAGACCTTGTCGATGACACTTTTGGATAAAGTACACATGGAAATAAAAACAGAAGTGAATGAGTGTTTAAACACAACAAATTATTTGCATTTGCAGTGTGACGGGTAGACGAATGTTAATAATGAAGGAGTGATAAACTTTATAGTTTCAAATCCTGAACCTTATTTTGTGAAAAGTTTGTGCACGGAAGGTAACAGGCATACTAGTTTGTGCTTAAGCGAAGAAATCATAAAAGTAATGCGTGCTTTTGGTGAATCAAAATTTGTTGTTTTGATTGGTGATAATGCCAGAAACATTCAAAAAGCTTTTGTTATTATGTTACTTACTATTGTATAGTGTACATATAAAACGTGCACGACAAGAGTTAAAAAAATTATATAATAATGATTGTTATGTGAGTACTAATTTTAATATTGTGTTCTTTCTTTATTATTAATATTTATGATGATTAAAGTTTTTTTTTTTTTTTTTTTTTTTTTATTACAATGGGCTTGCTCTTGGTCCCAGACTAGCCCGAGGGCATAGACGGAGCCTACGATGGAGCGAGCTTACCCAGTAGATGCCTATGCACTCTATTCTTAAATACTTCCGGGTTATATGAATTTGGAAACACAGACGTCGGCAGGGAATTCCATTCCTTTGCGGTGCGCATTATGAACGATTTTGAGAAGCGCTGCGTGCGGATGTGAGGAATATCAACCAAGAAAGGGTGGTATCCCGCCGTACGTCTGGATGTCCGGTGGTAAAATGGGGATGAGGGAATGAGCTCGTGTAGCCCATGAGCACACTCACCGAAGTGCAATCTGTAAAATACCGCCAGACAGGCAACTTTTCGCCGATGTGCTAGTGGTTGAAGTTGAGCCACCAGCTTCTTGTCGCCAATCAACCTTCTGGCCCTGCGATCCACCGAATCCAATGCGGCCAGTTGGTATTTGGCTGAGCCATCCCATAGGTGACTGCAATACTCCATACACGATCGGACTTGAGCTTTATAAAGTGTTAGAAGCTGTCCCGGCGTGAAGTATCGCTTAACCTTGTTAAGGATGCCCAGTTTTTTCGCCGCAGTCTGTGCTTTGGACTCGATGAAAGTGCCGAAGTTGAGGTCAGAACTCAACTCCATGCCAAGGAGTTCAAGGCAGCCGTTTATTTTTCGTTTTATTCGAAATCTGCATGTTATCTTTATAATATTAAAAATTTACATAATAAATCGCAATATTAAGGGTTAGCCAATAAAGTATGGTTTTACTTCTATTTAAAGGCAGTAATGAATATTTACTTGGTATTTTTAATTTATACCCGGTAAGAATGGGTATTTTTAATTTTTTACCTATTCCACCCATTTTTACCCACCCGATTTTTACCCACCCGCCCATCTCTAGTCAGCATCGAATAAAATCACTTCATAACATTTTTTCCCACTCATGCTTTTGCTACTGTTACCTAGCTATAAATAAATAAAAAAATCAGACAATGGTGCCGATTCTCTTGTGCACAAACTATCGTAAATTTAAGTTAAGTGCATCTTTCTCTTTCCTTTTCATTAAGAAAAGGACAGAAGATCAAATATTAGTTAAGTCCCGTCAAATTTAGACACTCCATAGATAATTTAGACGCAATTTAAAAACATGGCGTCTAAATATACGTCAATTTTCATCAGGCGCTGTCTAATTTGACAGGATTAAACTAAAATGTATCTTCTGTCCTTTTCTTTAAGAAATGGAAAGAGAAAGATGCACTTAACTTAAATTTACGATAGTTTGTGCACAAGAGAATCGGCACCAATGACTTATCACATTATTGTATCATCAATTCACAATGAAACACGCATATGGTAACAACAACAAAATACCACACATTTATTAGTAAGCAACAATCTCAGACTGTATAAAGTTAGAAGTAAACCTTAGAACAACAGGTCATCGTCATCCCAATTGTGGGGATAGCAAACTGGCTTGAAGTCGCCTGATTGATCCGTAGTCATGGAAGGCGTGGAGTTGCACGCCAGAATGCCGGTAAGGCACTCGATAGAACAAGCACCAACGAGCGTCGGTGCCTGGACCTCACGTGCTTCTGTTAAACGGAAACACCGATTATACATGCTCTAGAAGATTATCTGGTTTGCTTCTGGTAATTGGAAACATCAATTATATTCAAGCTTTGATGCTCCTTTTAAGTACCTACTTCTTTTTCTTAGAGGATTTTCTGGTATTCTTGTTTACTCGTTTCCCCAGCATTTTTCCGAATCTTAAAAAAAATCATATCTACGAATAACAACCGGCGGGGTTATTACCTATGAAACAGCAATGAGCAATATTTGCGCAGTGATCGCGCGATCGTCAAAAAAAATCGTATTATGTATGAACCGATTGCTAATCGCTCGCTGATTGTTCTAATGCACTTATTGCTACGATGACGATAAAGTAGCAATCGCTGGAACTAATTAAAAATCACCTTTAAAAAAAAAAACTTAACTTTGCTCTTAAAACCATACTAAATACGAAACCACCAAACGAAAAATGAATATTTTAGTTAACTGATTGCTCCACAGAGGCAGCACTATCGCTATTTTGCTATTTGACGTGAGGTATTTTGAATTGACGTTTGAGCAGCAAAATTTTGCTAAATTATCGCGATCGCTCGGCTATTGCAAGATACGTAATCCCAGTGCGGACCTGCGGGCCTAGACAAAATCCCTTTTCTGTAAGCGTTAACGCCAACAGAAAAATAAAATTGTATGGAATTGACATTTGCTAACTCGATGTCACGTGACTGCTGCTAAATTGGTAGACAAAGTCATTATTCCTCATGCGGAAAGGAACGTTGGAGTGAGCGTGAAACGTAAACGCCAAAAATGTTCAACACGATGGTAGACAAGTGGCACTTTTGACAAACGCTAGAGATATTTTGGCGTTTCCGCGGCACGCTATATTAGCGGGAGATCGGACCCTGACGCTAACCGTAAGAAGGAGTAAACAGTGATATTTTGTGAGTGGATTTAAGTTCAATTCATTAGTGAAAATGCATTCTTTGAGATTATTTTGGAAAGCAAATAATGAAGCAGCATTGCAAAGACGTCAAACAAGAATAAATCGTCGTAAACTGGAGCAAATTGTGGATATATCGGATTAGGAATTTGTTCATCGTTTTAGGTTAGATAAACAAAGTTTTTGGAGTCTTTGTGATGATTTGCGGCATTAATACATTTAAATAAATGGTCTGCATATGCAACAGCTATACATTTATTATCCTTTTCCTTTTGTCAGCTGTTTTCTTAATACCACCACCCACTGCGTTTAAAACTGCTAATTTCTGCCACAAACGTTCACTCCACACCTTTCCTTGAAGTCCCGTTTGAGGCCTTGAAAGATCACCATTGCTAAAAATAGAATTCATAAGAGCCAGTAAACACAAAGTTTGCTACTAGCATTCTAATACTATACCTAATAAACAAGTGTTAAGGTTTGGAATCAAGTTTATCTTTATTGGAATAACAAATGTAAGACCCACAATCATATAGTGCACCATTGTGAGGTTGTTTACATTACACATTCCATAATCTTAAGTAGGTCCAATACTAGACACAATGGACAGACATTGACAGCGACACCTAACGCAATAATGTCACTGTGACGTTTACTATACGCTATTCCATAGCCTAATTATAGAGTGTTTCGGTTAACGCTGCGGAATGAGCGTTTCGCGTTCCATTTGTAACTTGTCTACCATTTTTGACACGCTAACGCCAAGTCCTTAGCGTGAACGGAAAACGCTTGTGCGGAAAGCGCTTGGATTTTGTCTAGGCCCCCTGAAGTCTCTTCAGGACGGGGCGCGGGGGTATCACATATTCACATCGCTTACTTCCACACTCGGCAACTAGGCCGCTCAGCAAAGTAAATCAAAAATGTTATTAATGTGTAAACATTCAATAACACTTTGTCCGACCTGGGAATATAATCTAGGTTCTCACGCTCAGCAGTTATATACTTACTTGAAGTCGGTTAAAAAAACATATAACTTTATGCATTTTTGGCAATGTTTTGTGTAATCCTTCGTTGGAGATCCTTAAATAAATAAATAAAAACATAAACACAACTTACTAACTCAGATGTTTGTGCTTTGTGGTGTGCGACTGCGAGTGACTAAGGCCCGTATTAATAGTCGTCACTCAACTCCGAGACGTTCTCAAGTCTCTTGCTGTCCTTGTGATTCTAAAGGGAAAAAATAAGGACAGCAATAAACTTGAGAGCGTCTCAGAATTGAGTGACGTCTATTAATACGGGCCTAAGTCTCTTGACCAAGGGCCCGAGAGCCCCCCGTTTGTTCGAGTACAAAAATGGTAATTCTGGCAACAATATTGAAATATCACATGCCTTGTTCACCAGAGCCATCTGCGCTAAAGGCGTTCCGCAACGGAAGCCGCGCTTGAGTTTTAACCTTCTTGGCTTTCACCATTTTTAGACGATGAAACTCTTCCCGCTCCTGTAATGACTAAGTTTTAGTAAAAACATATTTTAGGCCAATTTCCTCGCAGGACAGTCAAGTCAGACCGCCAAAAATTCGTCGAAACGTTCCATTATGTGACGTCATTTCGGACTATAACAAATTTTCGCTGAAGCCTACCCTGAAGTTGGAGAGATAAACTATGTGTACCAAAAAAGCTGTGTTGAGCTAGCGTGGGAAAAAGTACCAGGAAGGACTAATAAATAAAATTTTAGGACCCGTACAAATGGGGTTGAAGCTTTAAATAAATAATAGGTTACCCTTTCATCCATTTCCGTCAGAATATAAGACTCCGTGCTATTTAACTTCGGCATGATCACTTTTTCAATAGCGTTTACCTTCCTGTGAATATTCAGACGTAAGTTTAGATAATTATGTAGGAAGTTAAACTAGTGTAAAAACGAATAACACAATGGATTCTACCTTAACGTGGACCTAATAGCTTCGTCCAAAAGTATACAAGTATTCCTTAATGAGGCAAACTTGACGAGTATCCGGACGGCCTCTCTAAAAGCTTTTTTGGCTTCGGTAGTGCGGTGACCTCCAGCGCCGAGCCCTGCGTACCGCATCGAATCCCCGATACCAGGACCTATCTCCTCTAAAGCCTGAAGAGACACTGTGGAAACTCCTGATATGTTCTCAGGTACACGAAGAACTCGAACTTGAGCCTGTGTGATCAGTGAAAAAAAAAATGTAAATGTTAAGTTACCATATTTTTTACGATGGTAAGATTGAAGAGTCCGCGAAATTAAATTGCGGTCTGAAAATACCCGTATATCCTTAGTTAATATAATTATTTTAAGTAGATGAAATTTCCTTGAGACAAGCAGTTTTAGATCGGTTTTATCGATAAGTGGAGCTGCACAACTTGTCTGATACGTGGGACTTAAATTCGTAGTAAAATTTGAAGATTTTAACTTACTTGTCCAATATTCTCGAGAATCAACGCATTTGACTCGCCATTAGTAAATTTTATAGCTGCCAAAGATATATATGCCTCTTTCAGAGTGTGGCCTAATATGGCCTGTGTAGAGCCTAATTCTGAGGCGGCCTGTCTGCCTCTGATGCGTAGGGCTTCGGCCTTGCGTTTGAGGAGCAAGTACCCGCGCTTCACCTGTTCCTGTCTATGTTTTATTTCTTTTAACATAAACATTGACGCCGTCACCGCGTATCGGTTTTCTATATTCATTGTATATCAATTAATTAAATGTAATTATTTAAATCGTAACTTTTCTGTAAGATTGTAACGTCTGCCAACGTGTCAAATTTTGAAGGATTATAAAAACGAAAAAGAAAAATAAACCGGGGACAAATGTGCAGAGAGCTTTCATTGATCATACAAACTTTTTTGATAAAAGTATCCCAAGCTTGAGGCACTCACCTTCAGGTGTTAGAGAGATACAAGTTTACAACACTTCTATAGCTTGCACGCTTTTAGTGTCCTTTAGGATAACTCAGTGGTATCGTGAACACAGCGAAATTTAGGGACGACCATATCAAAGTTAGTTTTCTGGGGATGTTTCAAAGTTAGTTCAAGAGTGGATGCATGGTGCTAATGGTATGAGTAATGGGTTGGTTATACAGCTGTATCACTGTATGAATCCCAATAACCACACTTATCGGTCTTACTTGTGAACTTTATTTATATTTTTGAAGCTGCAGTAATGGATTTTTTTAAGTGACCTCAAAACCCTGCGTGTGACCTTTGGCGTAAATAGGGTTTCCTATTCATCTAATTGCTTTTATTCTTTTGATCGATAAGAATAAACGAATCCTTAGCTTTAGCTACGATTTAAAAAGTGAAAATTTATGAAATGTGTTTGAAATAAGAAATAGATCACTAAAGTATTCCAGGCATGTGCACGTAGTAGTGCATCTTTACTTTAAATTCTTGCAAAATTGTGCGTAAACAATGACGTGCGAGTATAATTAACAATTTGGATTTAATTACTATAATGCTGTGGCCCCACTAACATGTCAGCTTAAAGCGCAGGTCACACTTTTGTGGCCACCGCGTCTTTTTCTTTCATACTACACTACTACAGTTTACACCGCATTATGCACTACAGAGCAAAACTAGGCCCGTGACGGTAAATTGCGCGCTGGCGAATCCGCAAGTGAAACGAACTTCTGTTCAAATTAATAGTACGTTTCAAGAAAGAATTCCCTTCGACGTTGCGTTGGCTCCCCTGTTTGTCTGTCAGGTTAGTAAGATAGGGTTGCAAGTTTAAAGTTCCGAAAATAACAACGTTAATAATAATAACGTATCAAGACTGACTGCTGCCACTGCTGCCAGTGCGCTCGACTGTGTTTTCATCCATTGAATAGGCTTCTTTCTTGTATCACAATAAAGCTATAAATCGTTCCGAATTCCTAATAAATAAACAAAATTATAAGATCAATTATTAAAGTACCGAAATGTCCATAAATCTCCTTATTATGGGGTAATTTCATGAAAAAAAAAAATGCATTACCGATTTTCGGTTCTACCAACATTACAGCGAAGGGAATTCTTTCGTGAAACGTTCATGAATATAGCAAATAAATGTGACAGTTCATACATTACTTTCACGTTGGTGTGGCCTTTGCATAATAACAATCATCACTTTACATTACTTTAAGAAAACTAGAAACTGATTTGCCTACAATAAAACAAAAAATATAAGAAATACTCATTATTTCATCTAGATTCTAAAATATTTCTTTACATTTCATAAATGTATATTTATAAAGCAGTCTCTCTTATTACAAATTGTTCTATAGCTATCACTGGTCAAATTCAGTCCCAATAATACTTTCTAGGTCTCAGCTGTCCTGCCAGTAGTTATAGTTCCCTGTGGGCGGGGGCACCGGCATGGGCGCTCCGTTCGGTGGGGGGCCTGTGCCTGCACTGTACGGCGACCCTTGCGGAGACCCGTACCTCGGCCTGAACCAAGGTCTACTCGTATACTGGTACTGGTTACTCGCGTAAGCTGCCAAGTTCTGCCCAGTTGCGTTTGGGTAGGGGTTCTGTGGTGTCTGGTTCGGCGCAAAAGCCACATTCGGCATATTCGGAAGGTTGGTCGTAGGATACGTTTGCGGCGCTGGCGTCGTCGATGGAGAAAAATTTGTTTGAGAGTTTTGTGATGTTGGCGTACTTGGAGGCGCGTACGTCTGATTAGAAGTTTGGTTGGACCCGTTTGTAGGGTTGTAGGTGGGAGGCGGCTGCGTTGTCGTCGTTTGACTGGCATAAGCTGCGGTTTGGCTGCCATTTGATGAGCCGTACGTCGGCGTTCCGTTCTGGTTGGCCGGCGTAAAGCCTGTTGTCTGCGTTGATTGGCCGTCCGACGTAAATATTTGTTGATTTTGAACTGTGCCCGTTAATGAATATCCGTTATCTTGAGATGAAGACGTAATATAATTAGTTTGGTTGTTGGCGCCATTTGATTCACTGTCGGTGGAGGCAGTCTGACCGTTGCCATTGTTTGAGGTGTTCTGAGTGGCTGGTATACTGTACTGCACCGTCGGGTTGTTAGTCGGTACGGTGATAGTACCAGAGTTTCCTTGCATCATATACTGTTGGGGCAACCCCGCGTATTGTGATGTAGGCGTGAGGAAAGAATTTGGTACAATTTGGTGGACAGGGGGCTGGGCTCCAGGGATCGCTTGTCCAGGGTTCGTCAGAGGAGACGACGGCGGGGGAGCTTGCACAATAGGTATCGTCCCTAGGTTAGGATTCAGTTGATGTCCTGCGAGAGCTGCGTTTAGTTGCTGGGCGGATAGCTGCGTATTAAAGTTAATTCCGGTAGGCATATATTGCGAGGTAGCTGGCATGTTCATTAAAGGCACGTTGTACTGGACTCCGCCGGGCATGCCCAGCTGGTTGGGTTGCATTACTGTGACGTTCTGTCCAGGTTGTAGGACCTGTTGGAACCCTGGGGGTAAGGCACTCTGCATGATGTTGGGATGGTTCGCTGGTATCATGTACACTTGGCTGTTTGGCTGGCCAAGCATCGTCGGGACCTGGCTTATGTTCAAAGGGTTCTGTAAAACAGTCATGCCTTGAGGAACTGTGATCATCTGCACGTTTTGAGCAGTATTCTGCACTTTGCTGAGGTCCTGCTTCTGCCCATCTTTGCTAGTTTGGATCTGTATCGCGTTTCTGTCGATCTGCCGGATGTACATTCCTGTGCCATCTTGGCCCAATCCGGGAGATGAGACACTGTAAAAAAAAAATATAGTTAAAAGAATGCAAAGGAAGTGGATGAGCTTGTCGTGTACCAAAAGGGGGATATATTGTTTGAAATATCGAGAGTGGGAGTAGACCTTTGCTACAAAGGCTACATGTTTTGTTTGGACTGTATTCTAATTTAGTCAAAATAGTAGTTTCTTACTTCGTCTGTTGCCCAGAAGACACTTGTATGATAGTACCGTGTGCCGGGTTAATTTTCATACCCATAGAGACAATGGTGTTGTCTTTAGCTGTAAAATAATATAACGTTTAATTACAAGTTCTATAAGTTTCAACAACGGTTTGCTCTCTACGCGAAGGCTTAGCAGGAGTAAGCTACTACTGTATTGTTAGTTTAATAACATCAGTAATATTTCGATGGGTCCGAGAGCTAACCGCGTGAGGGAAAATCACGTAGATTTCAGAAGACACGAATTCTCATCTATCGATTTCCTTCTTGTCGATTTATCACTACTATTACATAGGTACTAACGTCAAGTGACGCACAGATTATAATGATTCGTTTTGAAAATTTCGTATCTAACGATCATGTAAGTCGAGATATTACTGTAGTTAAGTGTAAAGTGCTACACTACAAGACATATTGCATTTACTACGCCGCATTGCATGTTGGTAGAACTCTGGGACTTCCAATCAAATCTGTCAGGAAAAGAATTCATAGATAATTTATAATGTACACATAGTTCAGCTGCTTCGTATATCTCCAATGACTTGTTATTTTTTCAGCATCAAAAATAATAAACTAATAAATTAATAATACAGTAGGTATAGATCTATCAAGGTGACGCCATATTACGCTATAAAAATTAGACGAGCTAAATCGGCTAATTAATTTACTGATATTTGTTAAATGTAAGAAAAATATCATAGAAACAGTTTTTGCAAAGTTAACTTCGAAATTAGAAAACAAAAATCTGTTAATGCTCGCAAAAATGCTGATTTTTAACTATAAAAAAAACCCGTATTGAAAATTAAATTTAAATTAATGAATGAGACACTACGACGCAAACTGCATGCAACTTCCTAATCAAAGATTGCAAATGTGTAATGAACAAAGTTCTAAACGTTTGACGAAATATTATTTCGATGGATTTTTTTCAGTTTCCCACACAGGCTAAATACTCCACTGGACTCCGATTACTTTTGTCGTTGTGATTCGCTGGACATACTCTAAAAAGAAAAAGTGTGTTATGCTTGAAATTTGTAGAAAAAAAACTCCTTTGTCTCGTTCTCCGTTCGACTGCGTCCAAAACGTAGTCTTCCAGATGATTTAGCTAAGCGGGATAAATTATAATAATATAGGTGTGATTTTACGCCTGGGCCGCTATTGTTATTGATTATCTTTATTTCGAATTGATAATAGAATACTAAAGCCGAGATTAATATACGTTGTTTAGCAAGTGCTTTAGCGGAGTAATCTCACCGTCGCACAACTGTCAACTACGATGGCATAAAAGAGACAGATGGCAAGATAAATAGACGTTGTTACCAAGCACGAACTTTCGCTTAGCCATGTTCATGATGACAGTTGTCGTAACAATGACAGGTATAGTGCTTAGCAAAAGTACATGCTAAGTAACGACTATTAATCTCGCCTTCAGAATAGCTAGGCCAAAGTACGTACTAGGTAACGTATATTTATCTTAGACTGGGTTAACATAGATGACGCTAATGCTTTTACGCTTTTTTTTAATCTACATGAGGGCATTAATATATATGACGCATTTAAAATTAAAAGTACACTGACGGCATTGAAAACAAAATTAGAAGAAAGTATAAGGGAAGCTTTTACAGGTATCTGTATTTTTGCATAAATGTACGCATTTTGCTAACGGCTAAAATATTTCATATCTGCAAATTTAAATAAAAATCTGCTGATCCACCCAACATAAATAATGAGTCAACTGATCTTTGTCAATAATGTTTAACCGCAAATTTGACCGGATTCAGTCCTTGTTAAACGCAGAAAAAGCTTTGCTGGTTGCCTGGGAGCTGAGAACAGACCTGCCTCTCAGCTGCTTCCTCTGTACCTAAAGGAATAAAAATTGAACTTGACCAACGATGACGCCTTCAGGAAATCTAGAGCAATATGTAAAAGCTCATTCTGGGAATGGGCTTTGTCTAGTCTTCTGGTCAAAAAGTGTAGCGCACGTAGACAACACAAACCTGAGGAAGAAGCTTAGCAATTTAATACCCACAATGGGTTTTTATATGTTTGCAATGCTAGACTATGCTACGCCAAACTGGTGCAAAAGAATCAGAGTAACCAATGCCAACCGCACGGCTGCATACGAAATATAAAGGAGTCAGACCCCCTTTTCTTTCTAACGAACAGGGCGTTTGCCCAACCACGCTCCATCCTGACGTAGCTACTGACAGTATAATCTTTCTTGATACCCAGCGTCTAAACAATATATCTGTTTGATAATGTATATGTCACAATTGTCTGTTGTGCCGCAGTATTTGATGTGATGTAGTCCGGATTTCTTCAGGACCCAGCACACGTCGAGCCAAACTGTTTTAAAAATACATTATTCGCAGTAGCCATCTTCGCCAAATCCGTCGATGTTATGTTGATAAAACGCAAACGCCTTAAATATAACACAGAACTAAAAATGCGCAACTCAAGCTTAATTTGTTATTGTAAGCACGGGGCTGGTTACAACAATAAACACGAGGTGACTTGAATTAGTTGCCATCAATAAATTAAAGAAATATGTCTACGCAAATTGCTTGTTTATTTACGCATAGCACATTACTTCCGGTTCATCGAACAATTAGGATGAGAATGTATTCTACTTTTGACAAAATACGAAGGCTGAAAATCAAAATTAGGTAGTCGAAATGTTTTGTTCTGTCATGTGTTAGTTCCAGAAACCGGGAATCACAGTTCCTAAATCTGTTACAAATAAAATATCTTTGAACAAGTAAAAAAATTAGACGCATTGCGCATTTGCTTGAAGATTACTATCAAATACGCCGCCACTAGAGTAAAGGTCAATCTATATTTTCATAACATTTTTACGCCAACGCCTAGGCTACGTTAATGTCGCAGGAATCTTTGGCAACTCCGTGGATATCTTTATTACCACACAGAAATCAGAGCCCCGCGGAGCGGGGCTCCTATGCAATTCATATTGCTTTGACATTTTGCCAATTTACGCCGTTTATGATAAGCCGAAGCATTATAATCGGCGAATTCATACGAAATGCCTGCGAAATTAACTCCACAAAACGCCAAAAATCGTCTGTGACAGGCAATTCGACAAATGAGCAAAAACTGCACCGACTGTTTAGCGTCAGTAAGAGTGTGAGTCTAGATATTGATGGGCTAAATTCAAGTCATCTCGTTTAAAAACAGCATTAATCTTCAATGTACCTGGTGCCGCGGTCCAGGTGCGCGAATCTCTCGTAGAGTTCTTGTCATGGCTCACATGCGACCTGGAGCATCAACTAGTTTCAATACACGAACACGACAAAAAAAAAACATTAAAAAGACACAATGTCGAAGGAGGTTCTCATTTCCATTCTTCCGAGGCGGTATGAAGGTTCTATTTGATTGCGTTCTGTAATAAGAATGGCTACGAAGGTTCTTCTGTTCTTGTAGAATTGGCTGTTTTGGTGTCGACTTGAGACTTGAAAAAACTGATCGACGTTACAGGCCTTCTTTTCAGAAGGCGGGAAAAAGTGTAAGTTCTATTACTATTGTGACTTATGTATTTTACAAAATTATGAAGAAATTCATTACTTTCCATCGCTTGAGCATTCGCGTTAAAAGATACGTCAGAATAGTATTAAAACTAAAAATAGTTTGAAATATCAGATTTGGGTTTTCTTCTAGCGTCTTCCTTCTTCAACAACGATTTTCTTCGAGCTTCAGTTAAGGATCATGTGTCAAAGATTTTAATATTTGCAAAAAATTAATCTATTATTATTGTAACGCCAATTGCTTGACCAACAGTTTGATTTATATGCTTTAGCTATTTCTTACATTAATTCCATGTTCATGCCATTTCAGCAAATAGTAAAATCTTATGGAAAAGATAGTTGCTATATTTAATTTTATATATTTTTCTTAAACACCTAAAATTAAGTATTTTTTAAATATTATATAGGAACTATCTTTTGTAACAATAAAAAATAATCTGAAAGAGAGGCCTTATTAGTTCTAATAAAGCTATTTGCTTATTCTCTACATAACTTACACAGCAGGAGCTATAGGCCTTAGCTGTAATTGACTTGGAGTTCCATCAGACAACCTCTTTTGACCCCGAGACTCTTGTCCAACACTTTTCGATGACGTCGACGTATTCTGAAACACAAAAAAGGTTTCTACATTTTTGCCGCCCGAAGGTTCTGGAATAATGGGAGCTAAGGGAAGAAGCAATTGTTATTTTTTTTTATTGTGTTTAAAAAGAGAACATGGGAGAAATTGTGAAAATTAAAAGAAGCTAATGAATTTAGCGGTGGCGTAGCTAGACAGAGAAAGAGTTGCGTAGTACTCTATGTTATTTTCTTGAACATTTTTTTTAGGCTTTTAACATGACTCCTCATAGCATTGAGCATGCTAAAATTTTTGAATGAATATATATTACTTATAGAAATATTTTACTCTAAGGGCGGGCGCTGCGTTATGCGGGCGTCCGTCGCGGGCACCCGCGCCGTGCGCCGTACTCCGTCGCGGACAAATTCAACCCATCGCGGACGCCCGCGCCGTGCTCTGTCGCGGACAAATTTAACCCGTCGCGGACGCCCGCGCCGTGCTCCGTCGCGGACAATTCAACCCGTCGCGGACGCCCGCGCCGTGCTCCGTCGCGGACAAATTCAACCCGTCGCGGACGCCCGCGCCGTGCTCCGTCGCGGACAAATTCAACCCGTCGCGGACGCCCGCGCCGTGCTCCGTCGCGGACGAATTCAACCCGTCGCGGACGCCCGCGCCGTGCTCCCTCGCCGACAAATTTAACCCGTCGCGGACGCCTGCGCCGTGCTCCGTCGCGGACAAATACCCGTCGCGGACGCCCGCGCCGTGCTCCGTCGCGGACAAATACCCGTCGCGGACGCCCGCGACGGCCTGCCGCCTCTCGCAGCGCCGCGCCGCCAGTACAATTTTGATCGCGCGAGTGTACTATTTCCTAGAAACATCTCCGCTGACCCGTCGCCCACGAGGCGACCCGATGCACGCAGCGCTGTTCTATGAGATAACATGAAACAGCACGCCACGCGGACACCCGCGACCTACGTCCGCTTAACGCAGCGCACGCCCTTAAATGGATAAATTCACGCACAGAAGATGGTTTCCAACAAAACAGAAAGCATATTTATTATTATTACTTTTCAGCTCCGTCATAGCCACGCCACAAGAAAAGGTTAAATCATTAATGGAAGAAAAACATTTTCAACCGAACAACCGCTAAAAGTATTGAACAAACGAAAAGTACACAAGACAGGATTTAGCATGGATGACAATAAAAGAAATATAAAAAAATCTGCGAAAATAAACCCTAAACCAAACACCGAAGGCATGTGGGGTTAAGCATCATATATTAGTATGTGCTAGTATTTAAACCTAATGCTCACGGAAATAATTTGTGGTGAAGACGCTTGTCCAGTTGATATTATGTTTATCAAAGAACCACTGCTTGCTATTGGCTGTAGGGAAAAATATTATGTTTAAGTCCTTTCTCTTTATTTCTGGATACTTTAGATAGAACATATTATATCAGATAAACAATTCTATAATTGCTGTAAGTGGTGTGTTTTTATTTAATTACATCAATATTAGAAAAGTACTTTTTTGTTTATGTATTATAATATTTTTGTTTCTCATAAATTATAGAAAATATTATTATAAAGCCTGTAAAAATAAAAACATGTAGTATAGATCAAGTAGTAGGTATGAAAGTCATACCTTTTGGTTTAGCTGCATAAAAGTCCCCGTGGCTTGTAGTTGCTGCAGCTGTCCTGCAGTCAGAGGTAGAGAGGTTTGTTGAAGTCCACCGGCTGGTGCTATCTGTAATTGATAGAAAATAAATTTAATTGTTTCCTTAATTTTGTAGTTGAAGTGGGACAATAAATTAAGTGCTAAACTATGCCCAATTGGGTTTAACTTTAACTACACTATTCATTTTCGATGAAATAATGATTTGTGTATCTTTGTTAACTAAAAATACTGATTCTTATGTTTATATTTGAATCCACCAAGAAATGGGCAATGGGCAAAGAATAATTAATTTTATGAGTCAAAAGTAAAACAAAAAAAAGCTTACAGATACAAACTGTTGAGGTTGAAAGTTGGTCAAGCTTTGTTGACCTGCTGCCAAGTCCTGCAGCTGCTGATAAGGTATTAGCATAGTCTGGGAGCCAGGCACTGTCCACTGCACAGTGTCTGCCCCTTGTATGTGATACTTGACATCCTTGTCTCCTTTATCAGTGCTATACAAGATCTTCTGACATGAATTTGTACTCTGGGCAGCACAAACAACTGGAGTAGAAGTAGCCGTACTAACTGTAGTACTATCAGACGTTGAGAGACTTGCTTGAGGAAATGATAAACCATTCGGCAAGATCATTGACATAGATGATGGTACACCACTCAGCCTTAACTGTGTCACATTTACTGGCTGCATACTGGATATATCCACTATTTGTGTACCAAAGTTAGGCTGCTGCAAACTCAATGTTTGACCAAGAGGCAGAGATGTGAAATTAGCATTAGAAACTTGCATCCCAGGTTGTACTATAGGTATTAGCTGCCCATTCTCCTGGTTTAGGACATACTGCTGTTGTGGCTGGAGGAGCTGCAACATCGTGGGCTGACGAACTGTCATGAGAGGAGCCGTCGCAGGCGCCACACTGACCACTGGTGGGATGACGGTGGGATGAGCGGTGGACGTTAACGTCGGAGGAGTCGACAGCGCCGCCGTAACAACTGGCGGCGGCACGGGAGGAGGCGCGCTAGTCGTCGTCAGCGTCGGCGGAGGCACATTCAGCGCGGGCGGCGGCCCTCCAGCCTGCGCCGCGCTCCATTGAGCCAACTCAGCCCTTATAGTTTCTATCAAGTTCTGTGCAAGTGACCTCGCGCCTGCTAATGCTTCAGATCTCGTGTGATGCAGAGCCAAATGTAATGGCTCTAATTTATCACCTTTTAACACAGCTACCACACCAGTCTCTGACCTTATATATTCCAAGTTAGTGCCATTCTGAAACAAAATAACTTACATTGTTTTCTACACGATCTAGAATGCGCAAATTAAGATCAAAGATACATAAACTTACGGGTCCAAGAATACGTCCTTTTATATCAAATGCGGCCGGTGCATTATCCAGACCGATATAAACTTTATCTATAAGACCACCAGACATCATTTATAATTGCTTTTAATGGAGTTTTATTGCATATAAGTAATTTGAGCGAAAAGCATCTTTTTTCCACGGGAAGGAGAAAAGCACTTTTTGACACTAATGTTTTAGGCATTTCGTTTTAAAATCCTAAAGGTTGGCATAGATTAAACAGATCTTGAAGCTCTAAAACTGTACATAACTTTTTTATGTTACATGAAAATAACATTAAAAACGCTCAATAACCTCGATCAGATTTTGTTCTACATTTTTATTAGAGTTTTCTTCATTATTTACTGACATAAAACAGTAAATATATTTAGGAAAAAATTCACATTCAAAGAAATGAGATGAATCGTTTTTGAACGAATATTAACACAGATTGTTATTCTCGTCTCGATGCAGTAACAAAACGAAGAGAAAAATTCAAAATCACAAAATGAGCATTTCTCAAAAAAATTGTACTTTCTTTCTAAATCTCTGTCCCATATTTTAAAATATTTTTTTCTTTATAAAAAATTGATAATTATCAGTTTTTATTAAATTACATACTTAGTAAGTTAATTAAACTAAGTAAAAAACATTTACATATTATAAATAAATTAATGAATTATTAACTATAAAAATATTTAATAAATCGTTCTAATCCATTGAGTTATAATGTACTACGTACTAGAGGAGCTATTTCAAACAAAATATGGCGCGTAATTTGGTGACAGCGGAGCATGCGCAGTGCAAGCGGGTGCCATAGATAACACCAATGCGCGCAGATGCGACATATTTTTGAAGTTAACTTCTATAGGCTTCTTTAATATTATGTGCATTATGGGTATCGTTATAAAAATAGTTATAATTAAAATAAGAAATGTATAACATAAAATTATGTGGAAAATAATAATATAACAAAATAAAATAAAAAAATATTGAAAGGGTAGTGAGGAAGTGTAGTGTCGATTGTGTGAGATAGAGTATCAGTGTCGGTCAGTGTATACGTGGAACTTAGCAGAGGCAAAATTAGTCGGGAAGTCGTGATTTTAGAAGATACATAGTATTTTCAGTTGCCTCACAATATCTTGTATGATATTATATAAATGAAACGAATTTAAACTGTAAAAAAATGGTTGCCTGTAAAGTCGGTTTTACGGGCGAAGATTTTACGTGACAACGTCTTTTACCGATCATAGTTGAGTGGGAGAGAGACGCAAGGCATTCGGCGGGCCTCTCTCTCGTTCGGTGACTCATCGTAACGTTACCGAGCGTTACACTTTTTCATAAGTGACTCCCAGCCGCAACCTAATTTAAGACGTTGTCACGTCAAAATTTAATTCCCATGAAATAATATAAGTACTCTTCTTGACTTTGTGGTGTATTTCTCGTTTTCCTTGAAATGAACGGAACATATTCGTGAATATTCTTTTGGCAATCACGTGACTTTGCTGCGATTCTTTTGAATAAATTTAATCCAAAATAATTCTCTAGTACTAGGACACGGCCGACGAAACCTTAAAAAATATATATATATTTAATAAATAAAAAATATTAATATTACTTAATAATTTTTTTCTCATGATTATTAAATAAAATTTTTTTGTTCGTAATTGTTTAACGTTACCCGACGTTAGTGTCCATTCTGCGCATGCAACAAATATTTTACTCTTTGATATTAACATCAACATGGCCGCCGTCGAGGTGACACGTCATACATAATTACAAATAATAAAATTAGGCATGTTTTAAAGATAATATTTTGAACTTACTGGTAAAAAATCACTCCTTGAATTTTATTTATATTTCTCAAGCTGTTTGAACAGTATCTCAATGCACACTAAGGCATATTTTTTGAACAAAACTTTGCACTCGAAATAGTCTAGCTGCTGCAAGCGCTCGACATAGACTAAGCGAGTTAGGGTGCATGCACCCTAACTCGTGTTACAAAAATTTTTGTTGAGGTGACTCCTCTAGTACGAAGTACATTATAACTCAATGTTCTAATCTAGTTGTATGAAAAGTGAAGTGTCCCAATTTCGTACCTTCCCAAACAATCAATTGTATTTGAGACGACTTGTGGAAATTGTACAAATAACTTATGTATTTATTTAGGACTTTATGACCATAATTCATTTATAAATTCATATTTTGTTGTATTAGAACAAATATATTTAAAAATAATGATTTTATAATATCTCAGTAAAAAGTTCCTTTTAGAAATTCCTCTTTTGTGACCGTATTTTTGAAAATTATAGCGTGAATTTGGTATAAACATGTTTTAGGATAGTGGCAACATTGGCCAGATCGGCATCCATCTTATTTTCGTTATGACATTTCTTTTAAGTTCTATGCAAGAAAATTGAAGTTTGTCCGTTGGTTTACTGGTCCGAAAAAAATTCCAAGCTTTGTTACCGAACAAACACAGGTAAGCTCTAATATTATCATTATTTCTCATTTAGAACCATTAAAGCCCTCAATCTTGATTTCGTAAGTCAAATCATAAACGAGTCCTAGTTTTTGTTGCATCCTTTAACAATTTTAATAATTTATTGAACTTGATTTGTTACCTCCTTTTTTGTTACTTTTGAGTGGTAACGTATGAATGGA
Organism: Athetis lepigone; assembly: GCA_033675125.1. Taxonomy (NCBI): domain Eukaryota; kingdom Metazoa; phylum Arthropoda; class Insecta; order Lepidoptera; family Noctuidae; genus Athetis; species Athetis lepigone. The sequence goes on from CM066243.1 coordinate 5,870,894, forward strand.
AAAGAAAGTAACAAAATAGGAAATTGTTAGGCAGAGTATTGACTATCTGATTTATTGTATATGAGTATTATGTTTCGCTATCTGATTTATTGCATATGAGTATTATGTTTCGCTCTTAATGTTCCTAATTATAAGAATCTTAAAAAAAGTCTCGTGTCAGTAATTTTTTTATCAATAAATTAAGGCAAAATAATTAATTGCACTACTGTGAAGTCTAGGCTTAAGAAATCCTATTTTGTTACCAGAATTCTATTTTGACGTGACAACGTCTTAAATTAGGTTGCGGCTGGGAGTCACTTATGAAAAAGTGTAACGCTCGGTAACGTTACGATGAGTCACCGAACGAGAGAGAGGCCCGCCGAATGCCTTGCGTCTCTCTCCCACTCAACTATGATCGGTAAAAGACGTTGTCACGTAAAATCTTCGCCCGTAAAACCGACTTTACAGGCAACCATTTTTTTGTTACTGTCCCATAAAATCGGGCGCATATTTCTTTTCTTTATTAAAACATATAAGATACTAATATATTCTTGTAATAAAAACTAAAATAAATAGTTCGTTTCCGCATTATGTATGTATACAACATTTTAATTTAAAGTAAAAAAGACTCAATAATGTCAAAGTTAATCAAGAGTTGTGGCCGAATAGTAACGTAAAGGAAACATTACCACCTATATTTCAAGACTTCTTTGTTAATTATAGACTGTTTTTTTAAAAACAAGTTACGTTTTGTTTTATTAATCTCATTTAATCAAATAAAGCTTCTATAGTAGGTTTCAACATTAAATTTATCTAAACTAGTGAAGGTAACAAAATAAGAATTTTTCTCTACCTTTGGTTTGTTATAATAGATTTTGCTATTTATTTACGTTTTATATCTCAAAACAAATCATATATTTATAATCTTTAGACCTTTACCCATAGATTAAAATAAAAAAATCAGGTATAATTCAATATTTTCATTTTAGTAAATTTTCTAAGCAATAGTACAATTATTTTGAGAAATGCTCAAATGCATCTTATCATAAAATTACCTAGGTATTTTGGTTTTGCTTTTAATTATTTTAAAATAAATAAATACAAAGACATGCATTAATATTTATTTATTTATTTACAAACAACTGATTTTTACAATAGCAAGGTACCTAGGTCAGGAATTTAGGATTGTAGATATTAGTAATCTGTGGACTGAGCTCTCCGGACAAGTCCGGACTCCGGTGGGAAATTAAATAATTTATTGTGTTTGGAAAAAAATGTGTTGGAAGGAATGTGTGATATCGTAATGCACCTCATAACGATATCTTACATTCCTTCCAAAGTAATAAGTTATGTAGGTACAAAAATGATCATAAATTTTAGTTTCTTTTTACCCGACTGCCGAAAGGAGGTTCGACTGCAACGATGATTTACTGTCATAATATGGAGCTTGTATTTTATACTATTTTTAGGGTTCCGTAGTCGTAATGTTCTGTCCGCGGCTTAGCTTAGAAGCTTTTGTGTACTGTATAATAAATAAATTGGCATATCCATTTACATGTAGAGAGTGAGTACATTTTTTTTATCTTTAATCAAGGCGGCAAAGCGGACAAATACATGGCAAAAACAAAATAGTTTTTCAATCAGTCTATCCCATTGTGTAATTAGTTTTAGTTTTTTTTTGGGGAGTGGGAATTCATCAAATGACTTCTCCCTTACTGGACGGGGCGGGCGGGAGGGCGTGTCAGACTTTTACTGACAGGGCCGCGCCGCCCCTGTGTGCGAAGTGTGCGGCGCACACAGGCAGGCGCCAATACAATAGGGGCGCCCAGCTATGCGCTATCGAAATAATTTTTGTTACACCTACACCCGGGTCTCTGTCCGAGGCGTGAGGCTTGAGGCTGCAGTTTCGCCTCGAAGCATGGCCTGAACCAGCGCCGGGCGCGCGAGGTCACCCCCGAAGATCGCCTCTGCGAGGACTCGGCTGTGGCAAGCGGCGGGCCCAAGCAGGGCATACCTCCACCATGATCAACCGTGTCTTCCAGGCGACCGTTGTTGCAGTGGTGACACCCAGGAGTTTCTTCCGCCCGAACCCGACATAGGAACCTTCCGAAACACCCGTGTCCGGTGAGGATCTGCGTCAGACGAAAGGTGAGAGCGCCATGGCGCTTCCCAGCCACTTGTCAAAGAGGGGCCTTACCGCCGCTATTACGGCGTGCTCAGCACTGGGTTGCGACAGTCACAATTTCCATTCCGCCATGAAATTCCGCCGGACCCAACGATGATATTACGTTTATGGTTTGATTTTACGCTTTGGCTTTTCTTTTACTTTTAATTCCGAACGCAGCGTTTGAACGAACTCTAACCGATGAGTGCGACACGAGCAAGGTGGAGTCACTGCCGACTCACTGGGGTTTCCCAGATTTAAAGGAACCAAGCTTTATCCTCCGAGATGGCGTGGTCTTCAAAAAGGCGATAACGCGCTCCTTAAGAATTATAGACCCATCTCGCTTCTTAGTCACGTCTAAAAGCTGTTTTCGAGAGTCATTACGAATCGTCTCGTTCACAAGCTAGACGACTTCCATCCTCCCGAATAAGCCGGATTCCGAAAAGGGTTTAGTTCCACATTCATACGTTACGTAAGATTATACAGAAGACTGAGGAGTATAGAGAGAAGGCCTTCGATTCAGTAGAAACGTGGGCCATGCTACAGGCCTTTCAGAGATGCCGAACTGAACATCGAATCATCAAGGTGCTAATGTGCTTGTACAAAAACGCCTCCGCCTCCAGGATCAGAGCTCGAAACCATTCCAACTACAAAGAGATGTGATGCAGGGAGATGTAATATCCATGAAACTGATCACAAATGTATTGGTCTGATGTAGAAGTCTTCTGACTTTGGCATGAACATAAATGGCTAGTACATCACCCACCTTCGATTTGCTGACGACATTGTGGTCAAGGCAGAGTCGCTGGAGGACCGGGCACAATAACGACAAAACGTAGACAAAAATCCTTAACCAGCATGTGTTGCCAGTGATGATATACGGATCTGAGACGTGGTCGCTAACTATGGGCCTCTTAAGAAAGCTCAAAGTCGCTCCGCGCGCGATGAAAGGAACAGCTTTTTCTATAGCACGCTCGGAGTTTCCCTATGTGATCGAGTCAGAAATGAGGAGATCCGTAGGAGAACCAAAGTCACCAAAATCGCTCACCGAGTCGCAAAGCTGAAGTGGCAGTAGGCTAAAAAAACACATAGCTCGAAGAACTGATGGCCGATGGGGGAAAAAGGTTCTAGAATGAAGGCCCCGTATTGGCAAGCGCAGCTTCTGCCTCCCGCTAGATGGACGGATGACCCTGTAAAGGTCGCCGGAAGCCGTCGGATGCCACGGGACAGAACCGCATGCGCTGTAAAAAGGGTGAGGTCTATGTGCAACAGTGGACGCTCATAGGCTGATGATAAACATACCTAGGTATTTCTTAGCTATAGGTATTCATTTCCGCAGTAATTGGCAGACGGTGGCGAAATGGGTTTTCCTATTTAGTATATAAAAATAAAGAACATTATTTTGTCAAAACTAACAAAGAAAAAAATACTTTGAAAAATGATTATTCCTAAAAAAAGAGGCGCGCGTTTACTGACTAAAACCCACTCATGTTCCTTCGGTTGCCCTTTATGTTTCGGGGTCACGGTAACTATTATAAACATTCCGCAACCCCGGGAAGATAATTAAGCTCTAAGACCAAGACAAATAAACCTTCCTTAGCAAGTACTTTCTAACCATTAATGACATAAAATATTTCACGAGAACTTACCGCATTTTTACATGATGCTGTTGTTCAAGATAATTTTATTTGATAACAAGCTGACCCGGCGAACTTCGTACCGAGTTTCCACTGAAGCGGAGCTGGGCGGAGAGAAGCGGAGAAGCGCGGTGAAAAGTGGTCAGTGTTTCCACTGAAGCGGAGCTGGGCGGAGAGGAGCGGTGAGTGGTCAGTGAGCGGAGTAGAGCGGAGTGGAGCATACTTTTGGAATCGCGCATTTTTGCACTTAGTTACACCCAATCTCTCGGTAAGACCATACGTCATGTTGTCGTTTAAAAGAAAAAAGCAATCATTTTATATCTTTCTCTACTTGAAGACGAAGATAACGAATCAGATGAAGTAGCATTGACCGTTGCGAGTTTTTTGGATTCGAAGAGAAAACATAGATTCTGGATTCGACAACATTTAAAGTACCATTCTGTGCATGGAGAATTTTCAACTTTTTTAAGACGTGTGATGACGATATGTTCGAAACTTCGTATAGGGTATCAAGAAAACTTTTCCGCTCGTACTGTTTCCATTGAAGCGGAGCGGAGATTTCAAGCATAGTCATTGGTCAATTTGTGCACCGCTAAGCTCCGCTCCGCCCAGCTCCGCGTCAGTGGAAACGCGGCCTAACAGTTGATTCTTTAAATTTTTTATTCTTACTAGTTGCACCCCGCGGTTTTACCCGCGTTAAAAATGTTAAGGGTGAAAATAACCCTTATCACTAAAGGGGTATGAAAAATAGATAGTAGCCGATTCTCAGACCTACTGAATATGCATATAAAATTTTGTAAATATCTGTAAAGCCGTTTCGGAGGAGTAAGGTAACTAACATTGTGACACGAGAATGTTATATGTAAGATTTAGCTATTTGGGCGCCGGGTAAGCTGGATACTAACGTCACTCAATTGTTTTGCCTTCCCGGAACCTCTCCACTAACTCTTGAACTTTATATATTGCAATTAAAGTTCAAATTGACTTTATTTAAAAAAAGTAACATACGTAACGTTTGTACGGCAGTAAAAAAGCGTTGATTTTAGACCTTTTCATGCATTTTTTATAAAAAAAAATCTACGTAAATACTATCCTCGTACTTCAAGAAATATTCTAAAACAATAATTAACAAAATTGGTTAAGCTGTTTGGTGATTTGTATTCAGCGATTCATATTGTAGATGGTAATTATTCACGTGAGAAGAGAGAATTTAATTCTGTACCACTGACATGGTTCAAAGTGGTTAAATCAGATAGGTGAAAATAAAATGCAGTCATATTAAATTTGCATATGTAATATCAATTAATATTTCTACAAAACATGATATGCTGTCTCTATATTGTTAAACATGAAAAAATATGTTATGTTACCTCTGATTTCAACATGATTTATTGTGTACACTTTTACTTATAAGAAATAATTATATTTGTCATGATTTCTATAATCTTGTTGACGTCTTCACAGATCTAATATGCTACACAAAAGGGACTACTTTAAGATAACAGACATATTATTAGTAGGGCAGAAGTTTGAAAATTAACACTTAGAGTGATAAAACATAAACAACACAATCACACTATGCAACTGATTTTTAAATCTTTATAACCTCAGTAATTATTTAATTACTGCACTTATTACTATCACATTTACAACTAAGTATTCTATATCGTATGGGACTAGAAGATCTTTTTTTTTTTCATTACAAAGGTTGGGTTTCACCACTACTAAAAAGTACATTGATGAGATATTTAATTAAAACGTACTAAGGTTGAGAAAGAGTTCAGCAGTGGTAAAATTAACCCTAAATATATTTTCTCTTAAACCAGCAAATTAAGGACGGAGACGAACTCCAAGCTCGTTATTTTTATATTGGGATATAATTACTAGTTATATTATCTTAGGAATTTTAGTGCATCGAAACTTTTTACCCTGAGTCCAAAATATATCAGGTATAAATTATGGCTGATCAAGATGATGAAGTGATTCTATGAGTATCCTTAACGTTGGATACTGAAGTTTGCCTAAAAATTAATAAAGCAAGTGTTAGACTTTGGCTTAACGGAATATATTATTATAACTATTACTAAGAACAAAGTTTAGAAACTGGGGGACTTTGTTACATTTAGTCCGAAAGCTTTCTTTTATATGACGTATACTAAAAAGTGTTGGCAAATGTCTGGAAGCATTCCATTCCATCACATTATTTTAATCAGCCATAATTTTATCGTTTTCTATTTTTAACACTAAATTGCTGCATCAATGAGGTAGTCGGATGATTTAAATGAAAAAATATACATCTGTCTCTTTGTACATAACCTCTAAATCACAATTCCACAAGGCTATGGTCAGAAATAAGCTGCAATGTTCCTACTTTTAGTAGGTATATATCACTATGATAATTTATTTTAGTAATAAACTCTTCCTAAACATTTATAATGGTATATAGATGATAAATTTAACAAGGTGTCTCTTTTAAGTATTATATTTTTTTTATTACCTATCCTTTTATATTGTTGATTAAGTCTGAAAACGTTAGCCGCCAATACTTTTAAACATTTATTACTATTACACCCTAAATATAATCTCCAATTTAAAATACAATAAAAATACTCATGGTACATTTTCCAATGTGAGAAGACACGATTATAAAGGCAACATAATTTAAGGTATACACTGTTGGTGTCTAAACAGATTTTACCCTGTTTTATACACTGTCAATTTTTAAATACTTTTAAATATCAAACAAATGTATGAAACACATCATTGTCGCCGTATTGTCCAAATTTTACTTCCCGTTTCCGACCTGGCACTGAATTTTGAACACATTTGTTACTTAAACATTCATAGACATTTACATTCTCCAAATACTTTTTGTAAAATACGTTAGAAGCCACTTTTTGGCACTTGATAATTTAACAGTCGCATAGATCATTCAGACCATAGGCGTGAATAAAGGGTAATAATACTTTTAAAACTTGATTTTAGTTAAAGCTAAAATAACCTGGGCTGTTGTTAATTACCCATAATATTTTTTCTGTTAACATACCTTTATACGCCCATGGTTATCCTGGTAATGACAGTAATAATTATGATATAATTATTAATAAATCACAGATATTATCTGTGCTTACTTATTTATTATGCATTATTAATAATGGTGGGGCAAACACAAAGGTGACTTACTAAATCTAAGTAACAATTAAAAAATATCACCCACGCAAACAATATTATTACTTTTTAATAATTATTAAAGTAATAAGCCTAATCCGAAAGTTAACATAACCTAACATCATGTTAGTATGAGAGACGAAAATCGGGCATTAAAATGATCGTAAAAAAATCATAAAACTAATAATTTCAAATCTGAAATCGTTCTTAAAGTTAAACTCGACGTATATTAAATATTTTAGATCAACTTTTTATTAAAATTTGAAAGTCGGGTAAAACATAGCTTCACGGGCTGGTAGCCGGACTAACCTAAGAGTCTATCACACAGGGTTACAGGTCACTGGAGGCGCGAGCATCGGGAACAGTAGTCTCCGTTGGCGGGACTGCCGTAGTACATGCACAGGGGGGCGCGGCACGGCTTGGGGGAGGGGGGGCGGTCGTCATAGAACGTGGAGCGACTCAGGTACAACGTCCTGTCCACTGGAGCCCGGGATTTGTTCGAGGCGTTGGTAGCTGCCCGAGCGGCGTCGTGAGCTGGTCTTTCTGCTTCGGCGTAGAACTGAGACCTGCCCGTGCCGTAACGAGGCTGGCTTGGCCCGACTGGCTGTTCTTTGCGATTTTTTTCCGCTGTGTACCTGAAGTTTTACAGAAGAAACTTAGTGATTGAAGAACAAAATCAATTACTAATAATAATTAATACTTTTAATGAAACAGAGTGTATGGGTCAGAATAGCCATGTACAGTGGTTGCTTAAAGAAACACAGGCCTGACGACTTCTTGCTTGTTCTTCTCCATAGATATCTACCTACGTTTTGCAACAAGCAGTTATGACTTTTTGCTTGTTCTTCTCGATAAGGATCCTACTTTTTGGAACAAGCAACTAACGTCACCATTTTGATTAACCGATCGACTTCATATGTGCTTGTAAAGTCTCAGTGAAATAAATGACTTGTACTTGAATTACGAGAAAAGGCCTGAAAAGCCAACACAGTATGAAGAAATAGCAGAAGAAAACAACTCACCCAATCCAAGCCTCATTAAGGTAATTCTTGACCATCTCCTCTTGCACCGGCGCCCGCGCCGCTAACACTCGACAGCACAGTACTTCACACGTCGACTGTGTCCTCATCAAACTTTCCTCAGGATTACTATGACTGCCACTGCTTTTACCAGCCAACTTCGCCATAGAACCGAAATTCTTCTTCAATTTACTGCTCATAGACCGTCCAATACTTCCAAATTGTTTGGCTACTGAGTTTAGCTGCTTCGAACTTTTGGTTGATAAGGCGTCGAGTGATCTTCGCAGTTCCTCGGGCGGTTGACTTAGTGAGATACATTCGATTCGCTCGAGGTCTAAGTAAGCTGCCAGCATTGAGGATCGTTGGTATTCGTCGGGTAGGATGTTGTTTATTGTTTTTTGGTCGGGTTCCACGTCCCAGCGGAAGTCTTCGCCGGGGTCTACGTTGAATCTGAAATAAGAGGTATTTTTGTAGTGGGTTGCGGAATAGTTGTAATAGTTACCGTGGTCCCGGAATATAAAGGGCAACCGAAGGAGCTTGAGTGGGTTTTAGTCAGTAAAAGTCTGACACGCCCTTCCGCCGCACCCAGGACGGGAGCAGTCATTTGATGATTTCCCACTCACCAAAAAAAAAGGTTGGTTGAAGTGGTACTGGGTTTTATAGGTCCGTCATTAGTACATGAAAATGTGAGAGAACTAGTAGGTTACTGAAACCGAAAATAAACATTCCGCAACACTGCACACCAACCTGATAGGCATAGGGTTCCCGGCATGGTCCTCGAGCGGCACCCGGGCACCATCAGTAGGCAGAGGCTCGCACGGCACGAGTGCAGAGAAGTGTCCCGCGTCGTACGCGAGCAGGATCGGCGTCTTACTGCACGCGTCCGGGGCTAGCTCTAGCGGTAGGTACACGCCGCCGAACGGGATCGGGGCTATGGGGTCGCCGCGGAAGTCCTGCAGGGGAACAAGTGTTTAGAAATACGTAGTTTAAAGCTGTAAGTGATTACTTGGGCACATAGAAACAGGTATAGTCATGTCTGCAGATAAACAGACGGTCGGTAGAACAGTCATGTTTAGAATGGAAACCACATGACGTACTAAAGAGACATACTGAAGCACGATGGACCAATGATTTCTTGTTTGCGGGGCGGGTGGATGTGAGTTGCTCAAGACCGGGGTAGTTTGCGCTCTTAAAGGACTTCTCTGTTCAGGTGGACAGCAATAGGCTGTTATGAGCAGAGCTACGCTCGAGAGGGTATACCAACCCTCGACGCGATATCAGCGAAGCATAACTAGGGGCGCGGGCGTACAGGCGTAGGCGACGCCACCTTCACGCTCTCCGCCTACTGCGCCCCTATAGAAACAATAAGTATACTCACTCTTAGCGCTACATCAGCGAACACGATGACAGGGCGGCGCATGACGTGTGCGAGCGCGAACACGTGCAGGTGCTCGAGCGCGGCGTAGTGCGGCGCGGCCTGAGGCGCGGCGCGGGCAGGCGTGGGTGACGCGGCCGTCACGCTCTGCGCCCACTCGCGCTCCCACTCCGCCTCCGACGGCGTGAGCCCCGCTGAGCGGAGGGAGATGCTCTCTGACCAACGCCAGCGACGCTTTATTGCGTCTGGAACACGAGATGGATGCTTAGCTATTTGAACTTGCACAGACGTACAAAAGCAGATAGAGTAGTCAGCACGAGAAGGGGCCCAACAAGGCCAACGCCTGCTGGGGTTGCGGAATGTTTATAATAGTTACCGTGACCCCGGAACATAAAGGTCAGAAGGAACATAAGTGGATTTTAATCAGTCTTACACTAGGAGTTCCAGCGATTGGTGTTATAAATACATAAAAAAACAAACAAACAGCAAACAAGTTAAAGTACAAAGAGTAGAAGTACAAAGCTAGCTAAAATGATAGCTATTTGTACTTCTTCGGTGCGAATCAAGAAACGTAGCGAAGCCAACTTGATACTAGATCAGTCAATGTATTGGAGCTTTTCCGAAAACTTCAGTGTAGGATCGACCTGAATATAATAAGACAAAGAAAACTCACTCGTAAGTACTTCACCGCCTTCTCCAGACAGTAGTGCCTGGACCTTGGTTCTCAAGGCAAGCAGTCTATCGTGGAAGCCGTAGGCCGCCAGTGAAGCAGCATGAGGCAGGCAGTTCCCGTCTCCGGACGTGGCCAGGGGCAGGAGGCGAGGGGCTCCTGGCACGCGACCGTGGCGCCACCAGTTCAGTATGTTCGCGGACTCTAGAGTTACCAGAGTAGCAGTTTCTAGAAGGTCCTTTTCTAAGAATGTTCTGGAAGAATATTTGTGATATGTTGATTTTTTTTAAAAGAAACTTTTTTACTTAGATGTCTATAAAACTGCAGATATGTTGGGCTTCCGTGACATTACAATGTTATGTTAATTTCATTTTGATCTTGAATCTGCCTGTAAGGAGGTAGGTGGTGGAATTCTTCAATGGTTACTAGTCACCATCTAAGGTTAGTACTAATAGGAGGGATTACTTAACTTCCCTGGAGTTTGGGTTCATTTGGTAGTCTTTGATAAATCCCTTCCAGGCCAAAAAAAATATTACTTAATGCAAATATTGTCTTACATTTAGGACTTAAGTTTTTTGGTTGGTCCATCAGCAATACCAAATGTTGTGCATTTGGCTTTTTGTGATTAAACATATTTAATTAGGACTGTAATTCTAATCTAATACATTATATGGAATTCTATATTTTTTGTCCATACCAATTCTTATCAAAAGTCGGACCATTTTTAGTTTTTCCTTCACGGTAACAAAGATAAGATTATTATTTCGTTTCATACATTGCCAGGAATTCCACATACGCCAAAATCAATGTGGCCAATGTCGAATTCATGTGTCCGCAACACGAAGAGGTTAAAGAACGGTAAACAATAACAGAAAGTTCAACGGCAGTCACAAACGGTCTGATTGCGTGTGCAACGATAATGAATATTGGCTAGCTGCCGACCCAACGTACGCACCAACGGACATTATACTTGTACGTGTGGCCACGGTCTACCACTATATTTGTCATTCGTGACTAATTTAAAAGGGCATCAATTCAAAAAAAAAGAACTCAAAATATGTGGCGTGTTTGGGGCACGCTTGTCATCGTTTTATTTTTCTGTCTAAACTAGCAAGTCATTTCCATACATATTTTATGCTTACATTGACCCGACGTCCTATGAGGTCGGGTTAGTAAATAACTCGCGCGATCTATCAAATCGGACATCGGTTTGCGGAAATCCATTTGGTAATCAAAACAAATACAAGCGTAGTGGTCCTAATTTTAGTCGGTCAGTGATGACTATGATGAGCTGTCCTGACATGTTTTTCTTGAATATTCCATTTTGGCCTTGCGTCAGAAATAGCCTAAAGGCAATCCACTTTTAGTGCCTACCAGATTAAGAAGAAGCCCGACCTTTAGTCTGTCCGCATAATATTAAATTACAAAGACACGCTTACCTAAAATCAGGTGGGTAGACAGATATGTCTGGAAGTAGTAGTATGTGGTCTGAGTTGATTGTGTTTGGCTCTGGTTCTGTATTGTTTCGTAACGCCCACACGAGGCCCTCATTGTCTGTCGCTCGGGAGATGCCGCGGGAAAGTTTTCGACCTGGCAGAAAAAACTGGTTAAGCTTTTTGCTTAGGTGCGCTTAGATTTTTAAATGTGAAAACTCGATGTGCCTTATAAATCAACGACCGAGAACTGCGACCAGCTTAATTAGCAATTTAATTGCATTAACATTAAAGTATTCAGTATTGATACTGATACGTAACATATCTGTGAACTTACATTCAGGTGCGGGTGTGAGTACTAGATTTGAAGGTGCTGAGAACGACATGTTGAGGTCAAGGGTTCCGACGGACCGCTCCGGAGAGATGACGTCACCGCCAGCCCGCGCCTTCAGCGATGCGCCGTGCACTCTCTCTGAAAGCGACAATCCGAGATAATATAGCACATCATTTTGTTACGTATAACTATTTATAACAGTCACACTGATTCATATTATCAATTTTAGCATGTGCTTCTGAAGTTCTGTGTATACGTGGGTTTATTTTGAGAATGCCCGAGTTTCGATAATGCAAATATGAGCTGCAATTGAGGCTAAACCGAGCTTAACTGATGCCATTAACTAAAACATAAGAACATACTTGTCTCGTTAATCATCCTGATGGCCGGCTTCAACTCTTAGTGTAACAATTACAATGACACTGACCAACTTAGTGACTATTAAGGAATTTGTTTGACAATACGAGTCTGCACAAAGCTGTGACTGATTCAACATGCGCACTGAACTAAGTATTGTATAAAACTGAGCATTCATCAAACAGGGATGAAAATATCACCTCTTGTTACAAAAACTAAAGAATTTTTAATTAACATAAAACCCGGATTATGGTGTTATTTTCAAGTTTGGTATTGAGGATAACTTTTATCAAAGCTGACTGTAGGGTGTAGATAAGTCACGTAAATTGTTTCGCAATGGCGACTATTTCCATTTCCTGAAAGGAAGTGTGTCACGAACAATGGATTGGGTACGACTTTATACGCTTGATTGGGGACAGTCCTTCAACTGGAGACAGTATGGACTGGAGTATTTCGGAACTTTGAATTTTAAACAGTTTCAATTGCTGTGGCAAAATAATTTAGTCCACATCCTGTAGAAATTATTGTTGCCGGCATAATAATAGAAATGTGTAGATGGATAGCAAAAATTTTAGCCATTATTTTTGAAACACATACAAATAAACTCCGTCTATAGTTATTTAACCAAACACCTAATCATTAAGATGAATTTGGTAATGCCAAGTTTATTTGTTCTTGACAATCTTCTAATAAAAACTTATTTATTTTTGCTTATTACTATAAAAATCCACTGCTCTCAAAACATTCGTTTTCACACTTTGACAACTTGTACAGTCAATTATGGATTTACAATTTAACAACTTCACATTAATTTGCTACAGAAAAATTTATGGCTCGATGATAGCAGCACCCCAAAAGCAGCCGAATTTGATAAAACCTAAATTGATTTATCACTGGCGCCAGACCACGATGTTTCTGATGTTCAAATAAAATCAGAACACAAAAGAAGCGACGGAGCAGGACCGTACGATTCGATTGACAACATCAATGACCAATTTGAATAATGGCGACCATTCAGTCATCGGAGGAAAGTTACGCTACATTGAATCTTGGCAAATCGTTGTTTCAGCTTTTTGTACAAATCAGCGTGTTATTGTTACATGTTGATCATTTGGAGCTATAGTGACGAGAAAAGTAGATTCTAGCAACTGATGGAAAAAAATGGCAGAAACCTTGCAATAACACGAAGCTAAGACAAATCTTTTACAAGTCTGTTTCACAACTATAAACAATATTGACTAGATATACAGATATTTAAAATATGCGATTGATAAGGCTTACAATACGAGATGAATGATCAGAGAGAGAGAGCGTTGAAAGCAAAGGTGGGAATAGTGCATAAAGATAAACATTATTTTATCAGGAAGTTAATCGCTATACATACATATTATAAGTAGCAACTTTATATAGATAATAATACATTAAAATTAGTATTAATCGATGAACTGAAACACAGAAAGACCACGATATTAGACAGAAGTTTTCAAGGAGTGAGGAATGGCTACAAATCACGCTTGAAGATCAAAGCAACCAACGGTACGTCTGGCTCTGATTTGTGTCCCGACAATTTAGTTTCCGTTCTCGTATGGTAGGTGATTCTACAGAATTAGGTATTTCGGTTTATAGCCGTCCAGATAATTGATATTTCAGATGAAACTGAACCAAAAAGAAATTCTGAGACAGTTTAATGTCACGGCTTTTCTACACGTAAGCAACCAAAGGTTTATCAAATAATCTAATAATAAATCTAGGAAATAACTACATTCAACGACATTCGTAATGGAATTGATAACGTTTGGAACTTCGTCCAATAACAGAGTTATATTGATAATGACAATCTACTTGATATGAATCATATAATGCGTCAAAAATGTGTGTTTATAACTTAAGCCAGACATTGAGATAAAACGGACGTGCCCAGCATTTATAGCGTGGCATCAAGCAGACAACATTTAGGCCAACGACTCTGTAAGCGAAAGTAGAAAATAGGAGGCAAAAAATAGGCCGATAGGAATTATAATCGCCTTAAAATTATATTGAATAATATTTTAATATTTACCATCAGTGTGTTTGCCAGCAATGGGATCGGCTTCCATCACCATCCCGGCTTTGCAAACCTGAAACAAAAGGAGTTCTTCAAAACCAAGTAATAAATAAAATGATTACTACGACAATTTTACTAAGTAGTTCTTGCTAGGGCTTGAATGTGAATCGATAGTACCTTGCTTGCCAACAAGCCAACTTCGCCAGCCACATGTACACAAAACACAACTCAAATAATAATTTAGTTATTTATTAAACAAAAAACAGTGTTTACAGCGAGACTTGCCAGCGTGGAAAATGACGAATTAAGGCCAGAAATATAATCATGAGCAATAATGGCACGTACTACCACCCACACAGGGTTTTAAATAGATTCAAATGGCCAGATCTGATCGTCCATTTAATTATGTTCTTTGACAAACACATGCTATGGCTAACGATGCTTTATTTAGAAGTCAAAAATACGAGCAAAAGTAAAGAGACAAAAATATTAGCTGGTGTCTCTTATGTTTACATCTGAGGACAGAGATGCTGATGATATCAAACAACAAACTTAATTAGAATACCTAATCGAACAGGTAAATGTTTACTTATCGGCGTCTTTGACCATAGCTGCTTCACCCGTTTGTATAGTGTACAGGCAAATTATATACTGTGATTTATGCTTCTGCTTTATGGACTACGATGTAGCAAATGCCACATGATTGGAAACATCATTACTTAATTACGGTTCTACTTTCTTCATTATCTTTATTTTAATCCCTCGAACACACGTGATTCCAATTAATAGTAGCCCGACAGCCAGCTGTCGCTTGGTCGTCGAAAGAAGGTACGGAAAATGTAGCAGTGTCGCTTTAAATATTTCACAGACCGAAGTCAGTTGCAGAATATACTAAATTGAGATAAACATGTTTGTTATATTATGTTTGCAATTTTACATCCTACACGACACCTACTTTTAGAATTCAGGTAGCTGTGATTGACCATAAAAGCAGATCTTGACTAAGATTTGTGTAGGCTCTATGTTACTAATGGTTTTCAATACTTGATAAGGAGACATTGCAAACGATTAACTAGTACCTACCTCGTATAGATATTTAAATGTGAACACATTGGATGCGTGTGTATGTTTTGCAACGGTAAAGCTGTATCAATAAAAAAAGAAACCTTTTCTTTGTAGTGGCACACTAGACCTCATAATAAGAAATAGTATAGAGAAATAGTGCTAAGAATTTGACGTTTTTATTAATGGTTGAACGATAACTTCGCATTCTAATGACACATAGCATGTTGAAGATAAGGGAACTATTGAAACAAGGCTAACTGAGATCTACCTATGACTCATGTTTGTGTTTGTATCAACGGATCAAAACATAAGGAAATGAACCGGCATTGCCTGCCTTGAAGAAAAAAACAAAAACAAAGCGATAAAGGAGGAAATATGGAGGTCAGTTATACTAATTACTAAACTGAAAGCGATACATTTCCGAAATTTAGCAATCTGGCGATCCTGCTCTGCCTCTTTTGTTTACTTAATTAACACTTAAATGCTAAGAATGTGGCTTCAGACCACATTATCACATTTTACATCACTTATGTAAGTAGTCGGACTTCTTTTGTAGCCAATCTAGGAAATACTTCACCGTTATTTAGTTTTTCAAGGTGTGCTAGATAATTAGATATAACATTGCAATGTGTGGTTTTGCAATAACATTGATATGGCATATCAAAAACTGTTAGTCAAATTAATAGCCTTGCTATTGATTAGGCAAGATAAGCTTTGTTCGGTTTATAAATGACTTGCTTTTGCCCGCGACTTCGTCCGCGTGGAATAATAGTTCCCGTTCCCGGGGGATTTTCGAGATGAAAACTATCCTATGTTCTTTCTCGGGTTCCAGACTATATCTGTTCCAAATTTCATTAAAATCGGTTCTGTGGTTTTGGCGTGAAGAAGAGACAGACAGACAGACAGAGTTACTTTCGCGTTTAGAATATTAAATATGGATTTTTTAAACCGCAGATTTCCATGACCCTTTGAAATCGTTTTATGGGATTATCTACCTGAGTCATTATATTGGAGTATCCTTTCTGCTCCTGACGTAGTTGGAACTTCATAACTGTAATCCCTTACAATTGTAATATTGAGTGGGATGACGTTAAACGCAGGGTACGTCACGATCAGATTAATAAGCGGCCAAACCATGAATGGGGATGACATTGAATTCACAATGTAGACACAGAGAGGGATATTACTTTTTATGGTGCGGTGGTAGTTTGAATATTAATGCCGAGCAGTTGATATTGACTTGTGTTGCAGAGCATAAGTGACGCCATCCAGAGAAATCTACGGGACGGGAAGTCACGGGAAGTTCACACGTCACCACGTGGTGGGTCGTAGTTCTACTTATATCTTTTATCCTTTTGAATTAGTTGCGTGACTACAGTAGCACAACAGTAGCGAGGATGTTTTTATTGTCTGCGTTTGGTTTTTGTGTTTTATTTTTAGACCGTTCCGTTGTTCCAGCTTCCAGACGAATAAAATTACTTTTTGCCCTTTTGTATAGAGTAGGTGTGTGTTTGTAACACCAATAATGTAATGTTTGTTACATTAACGTTGTTCTGTAGCCTTGTCTAAAAACAATGGACATTTTCAGCATTACTTGTTACGAAACAGTAAGAGTTCGTTGGCTAATTGATAATACTAATTACCTTACGATATAATAAGTTAAATTAACTTAGCAGTAAGTATTGATTTTTAGCATGCGTAAGCAAATTGTTTTACAACAATTCAACCTTGCTTAACGAATGCCCGAGGGTCGATGAATTTGCCGTGAACATGGCTAAGAACAAAAGTGAATGCCTTCCAAAAAAGTCAATGAAACTACTTTTTTCGATGATCCGTGTTCAAACTTCTAGAATGAATACGGGTGCTTGAGAAAACTCAAAGACTGTTCTTACACTTTGGCCGTATCATTCCGCCAGTAAGTATCTTTAAACTTTGGCACTCTGCCATAATTCCATCACCAATTTTATGTCAATAGCCACCATGACTTTCGGATGTTTCGATGTCATCGAATCATTTGATCGCACTCGTGTTTTATCGAATTCTTTATCGACAGCGTTAATAACACTTTCTCAGTGTTTTTATTCTATAATCTCACGCGGTTTCCATTCTCACAGTTCAATAATAGCCGAGTATTTGTTAAATTCATGCAATCAACAACACTATCTGTAGGTATCTATATGAAGCTATTCTATATTGTATCTCCACACACAATTCTCAGTTCTAAGGTTCTGGTTGACAGCGCTGTAAGAATATTTGACCTTATTATGCATGACTTGTCACGGTTGAATTTTATTTCAAAGTCCTGCTTTCTGGGAACTAGGCCAAATATCAAATCATAAGAGTTACGGTAGAACAATTTGATGTCAAATTCATCAACAATTTTTATGAGGGTCTTGTACTTCGCTTGGAAACGTTTACTAAGGCAATCTGGCTTAATTTCATTAGAAGCTGCTGGATTTAACTCAGAAAATCAGTACTTATAGCTCGTTAACTTCTCTTGCCAAGGGACTGACCGCATTTTTGTACATACAAGATACACCAAATAAGCTTTAGGAGCGAACGGTTTTTAACATTTAATTACCACGCATGTTGACCATCATCTGCAGCACTAAATCAATCAATTTGAACCTCAACGAGTTATCGATACGAATAACAACTTTCGCATCGACTTTTCGAAGTGAGCGATGATTATTGCGACGAACCGAGGTGTATTACTAACTACACATGTCATTGCGCGAGAGAAAGTTGTATTGTATTAGGTATTGGTATGCGGCAGTTCGAATGTGGTATAAATTATACCTGCTCGTAACTCCTACTGGAACACGTTAAAATAAAGATTAATAAAAAGCTTTAGATTTTAGTAGTTCCTGGTGCTAAATTGGCACAGAACATGCAGTAATAATGCTATAAATACTATTAAGTACACATCCTGAGTCAGGAGCAAAAAGAGGTCAGGAAACCTGACCCCGTTCCAATCTTTGGGTTTGGAGTATGCCTTTATGTATTGTGGGTTCACTGGGTTCTTGTCTGTCTAGTCTTCATCTCAGTAGGTATCTATTTCTTTTTTCCTAGCCATATTTTTCTTTAAACAATGGACTGTATATCATAAACCTCTCATTTATCACGTTTGTCGTCGCAGATTCCACTGTAAAAATACTTAGTCATGTTTACGGTCTTCTTTAAACAGCCTTATCCTTGACACAGATACTGAAGAGATCTTGAAACTCAAGTGGTTGTTCCAGGGATAAAATGGGCTTTTTTGTCGGTTTTTGAGAATGTTTAAGTCTATTTGGGCAAAGCCGTATCGGGTGGGTGGGGGTGGTCTTGATGATTGACAAATTGGTTAAACAAAGATATTAACTTATTTGACTGCAGTAAGTGTTGCTTGATGACACAGATCAGTCAATTCTATCGGACTTGTGTGTAAAAATATGAGTTATTACGCGTCTTACTATTTAAATGTCCGGCCCGGCTACGTCTAATTTGGCTAAATATGCATCTTTTGGACCCTAACCATCTGACTCCTAGCAATCTAACTTGCAATAGACCTTCGGTCTTAACTATCTTCTTCAAACAAAAACTGCCTCATGTGAGAACTTCGTGACCACAACGTGAGGAGTGAGAATTAAATAAAGAGCATCATAAAGTAATCTAATCAAACGATTAAAATGGCTAGTTTATATCGTGCAGCGTCATTTCATATCACCAGTGTTAAATATTGAACGGTTTTCCTTTACAAATATGTAAGTAGGTACTAACTACTTCAAACTGAAGTATAATGTTTACCAGTTGTTTAGCTAGCTTGGAGTCTTGGACTAGGAATGTAAAGTCTACTAAAAGTCTATGTACCTACTAGTATATACCTACGACAATAGTGGTAAAGTCGTAGGTACATTTAATACTTATTTATGTGTCATGCTAGCTAGAGTACCTATCTAGATAGCATTTTCCGCAAAGTTTTCGTCTGTCTCTTTGCCCGTGTTTGTGATCTCTGCATTATAATTATACGCAGATAATGTTGCCGATTCCCTTGTTCAAAAACTTAAGTAAAGAGTTCGGTGCATCTTTTTCTTTCCATTTCATTAAGAAAAGGACAGAAGATAAAATATAAGTCAAGTTCTGTCCAATTAAGACGCTCCATCTATAATTTAGGTAGGTACTATTAAGAAAAGGCCATTTTTACGGTATTCTCTTGTTTCCCATAATATTATTTGTCCTATTTTTATTTTCCATAATCGTCCCTGCTCATAATATTCACTTGCACTAATTTCATTTATACTAACAACGCGTGTTATAACAATTTACTTGTCATAACTTTCATTTGCCATAAAATGAGTTTCCATAATAACATAGGCCATAATAATTACTTTCCATAAGTAATACATTCCATAATCGACACTTGGCATAAGCAACATTTGATATAATTTATAAAAAAATATACCATCAATAAGTATAGTTAACACCCCGACTAGTAGGCCTTACCAATTTGCTATAGTTTCTGTAACAATGAAATAATATTGTTGATTAAAAATTTAACATGCAGTGTGCTACAAAACTTAGTGACAGAACCGAATTGTTGCAAAACCGACTTCACGTAGTCTTGTTTGTCCCTAGAGTGTTATTTAAAATCGCGTAGGCGCGTAGGGGCGAGGCGGCCCGCGGGCTGAGGAGCAGGCGGTTGCGAGCGAGCCGAAGCCGAGGTGGTGAGCGAAAGCCGTCTGCGACGATTAGTACGCGTGGGGCCGCCGGAGGCCCGCAGCGCCGGAGCCGTGACAGAAACCCTGCCTGCTGCATGTTTCATGCTCGCTTGAATGCTGCATGCTGTATGCTTGCTTGCATGCTTCATGCTTGCTTGCTTGCTTGCTGCATGCTTTTTTGCATGCGGCATGCTTGCTTGTTTGCTGCATGCTTGCTTGCATGCTGCATGCTTGCCTGTTTGCTGCATGCCTGCTGTATGCTTGCTTGCATGCTTGCCTGTTTGCTGCATGCATGCTGTATGCTTGCTTGCATGCTGTCGTTAGGTTGGTATGCTGGCAAATAAATATTATGGTAAATAAATGTTATGGATAATGACATTATTGAAAATGAAAAGTATGGCAAACAAAATTATGGATTTTAATTATTATGGCATTTGATCGATTATGAATAATGAAATTATTGGAAATGATATTATATCATTTCATGATTATGGCAAATGAAGCGTTATGTCAAATGAAATTATGGCAAATACGATTATGGCATATTAAATTATGGCAAACATTAGTAAACCCATTTTTACATGTACTTTTCTTAATGAATAAATATTTTTTTTTATTTTTTTATTATAATTTTTTATTTATAATTTTTTTATTCTTTTTTTAATATTTTTTTTTTGGGAAAGAAGCACTTAGCTTTTTACTTATTTTTTTGAACTAGAGAATGAGCACCTATAGTTTAGCAAATAAGCAACTATTCCACCTGATTTAAACACGGCCTGTAGAATATCGAATATAGTACGGAACGGAGTCCACCAGGGCGAATTCGGCTCGCACTTGGTCGGTTTTTTTCTGTACTACTGATGACGCTTTCTTTGACAAAAAAGTAAAAATAAAAAAAGAATTTAAGACAAAGAGTGAATATTTTTTTTAATCATGCTCTGACAAACTTAGGACATCGCCAGACATGGATATGACGTGTGATAATGACGTCAATCGGCTTGAAAGATTGTACACAAATAAAAATGAAGATTAAGAAAAAAGGAAATGTAGGTAGGTGCAATACTGTTTCTTTATTTTGTGACACAGATGCTTCTTTGTTTGTTTTTATATATTTAGACATAAGTATGTTTGCTGTTTAAGTGGTTATTTAAAGTTGTTTGGCATCTTCATAAAACAGTACCTCTACCTATATTTAATTGAATGAACTAAAATATGTTTTATACTGGTTTACATACTACCTGTTTTGTCTTTTATTTGCCCTTCAGGTTTAAGGCAGCTGTGTGTAAGTTTATTTTTTCAATATTATTGTAAAACTTTATGTTGTTAGGGTTTTTAACATTAGTTGTTGAAATTTTTTCTTAATATGTACATAATTATTGCATTAAAACAACAAATAATAAAACAATAAATAAATGAAAAGGGTTCCCCCTTAAATACCTACATGTGATTTTATTTGGCATTGTTTATTGTAAGTTGGTATAATAAGGAACAGTTACAGTTCTTAATAGAAACACACACCATCATCGACAAAGACAGGACTTTTTTTTATGGGAAATCATCAAATGACTTCTCCCGCTCTGGGCGGAGCGGAAGGGAGTGTCAGATTTCTACTGACTAAAACCCAACCATGTTCCTTCTTAGCCTTCTTAGCCATGTTCTTGTATGGGGCTGTGGCGTCTCTTTCGAACAACCTGCAGCCCTGAACAACAACAGGCCTCAGCTTTTCACATTACTATGGTAGAATTTCATAAGTATTAAAAGCACAGATATAACAGGGACATTTACCATGCCACTATTACGAAATATTATCAAACACTTATAATAATATCAACTTGCCTAAAAGTTAATCTTATTAATATATGTATAACCAAGCTTATCAGGACTTACTAATATTTGTGTACTACTTTTTTCACTTTATTTGCTAGATAATTGAGTTGTGGACTGTGACGGTTTACCTTTATGAGTCATGAGGCATCGTACCATTGCCTGATAAGAAGCCTTATCTCCACAGCTGAGCATGGACAAAATACCGGCTTTTCATTAAAGTACCTATTTCATTTTATACTGCAATCCAATCTGTTATGATCAATGTCCATACCTTTTCTGTATGAGAAGAGGGTATTGCCCTGCAGCAATTAAGATGCATCTGTATGACACTATGTTTTTCAATACCTAAGCTATGTTTTTATTGAGGGTACAATGTATTTTTATTTCTTTATTTATAATACAAGACATTGATTTTTGTTTGCCTCTATTATTTTATTATTTACCATTGATTAAGATTAAAATAATATTTTTTATGATGTGATTATAATCTTGAACTTTATATACCTAATTACCAACTTTTGCTTGCCACCTCGGCCACTTGGAATAAAAGTTTCCATTACTAGGGTATTTTGGGATGAAAACTATCGTATTTCCTTTCTTGGGTACAAGGCAATATCTGTAACAAATTTCATTTTTTAGAAGAGAACAAATTTAAATTGGTTTAGGTGTGAAAAAGAGACAGAGTTACTTTTGCATTTATAATATTAGTATGGAAGCAAAGATTCAATATAGTTATAATTGAAACATACAATAGTAAAATTCTATGTAGTACAAAACTTATTTTTACTTATAAAATAGGTATTTTTACAAAATTACAAAGTAGAGTGGCTCTAGAGAGAATACTTGTAGATACAAAATCAATTCATAAGTCCATAAATTCTTTTCCTAGTAAATACATAAATTTAAATCAATGTTGTGCTCTAAGGTTGTGCTTTTCTGTGCTGATAATTTTAAAATTAATATAATAATGTTTTTAAACCTTTGTGGAAACGAAAAACATTCTAAAACCACTGAGTATCAATTACATGGATTATGTTACTGGCCAGCAAGTGTAAACTGTCTAGTAACTAGATACTCTTACTTGATGCCTATTTCCAGATCTTGCATTATTTTAAGTATAGGGATATAATAATATTGCATTTAAAAATTACCTAAACCACTCAAAAGACAAGAATTTTGCAGACAAAATAACAACATTGTGTGATTATTTAAACCTTCGAACACAAGTGATTCCAGACACAATAGAAAGATAATAGCAGTGCGACAGCCGGCTGTCGCTTGGTCATCGAAAGGTTAATATGGGCCAGTATTACTTCTTACTCTGGTTTAGTAACTACTTAGTAGACTGCATAATATATTAGGTCGTATTACTGTTAAAATAATGATAGACCATAGATCAACCTACAAAATCACCCAATGTACTTAGTTCTACACTGATAATAGTGATAATGTACCAAAAAGGTGTAATAAGGTAGAAAGTCTACTTGTTTATGAGGGTGTAAAGTCTGTCGGTCTGGGGGCTGTCTAATGAGGATAATTTCTTCTACAGTGTTGATATATACTTAGATTGTTGTTTGATTAGGGAATAATTAACTAATTGAATCACAGATAGCAATCACAGTAATTTACTTCATGTTATATTGTTATTTGTATGCGAATAAGTATTAGAATACAATGTAGATTCTTTTGTTTCAGTTTCAAAATAAATTGAAATTTAATAAAAATACATTTCTTTTAAATCAAGGTTTGTTCTATTGACAAACAAAAGAATGTGTAGAAAACGTTTTATAACACGTGCGTGATATGAATTGCTTATTTATACTTGTAGTGCCCGAAGTATTTACGTTGCCTTAAATAAATACATAGTACTTGTAGGGCAAGCATTTTTAGTATAGACGATGACACTCCGCTTCGCTCGCTCAAGGTTACCCGAAACAACGCAGCTGACGGACGCACCAGGCAAAACAGATTAAAACTCATTGCTTACGAAACTATAATGACCCTATATTACAATGCATTATTGCATTTCCTTTAAAATTACGTACAATACGACAGGTGTTTGGTCATCGCACACAAATAACTTACTTACCGTATTAAACGCAAAAAGTCCACACTTTAAATATTATTTAATTCATAAAAACACTTTCACTGACTTATATCACAAACTGAAAGATAAACACTGAAAATCATGAATTTACAATATTTACAAATAAACACCACTTTCTACTGCGCGCAGCACAGGGGGGGTCAGCTCTCTTAGAGACCAATGCCTACAATGGCACGATTTGCGAAAACGAGATAGCGCTCTATAAAAAAACAGAGAAGACAATATCTCAGTGATGCCATATTCCTGAATGAATAGATAACCATTATTTCGGTAGTTGCCAATTAGGTATAATTAGTTGTGTTTATTTCAAGGTTCATTAATATTTAATAAAATAATGGATTTAGCCACTTATGGCTAGCCGCACACACACAATAATATTGTCAATACAAGATTGTCAATAATCTAGATTCTATATAACCAAAACCGCAATACAGGCCGCACACACACAATATTATTGACAATACGTACTTTATTGTCAATATTATTGTGTGTGTGCGGCTAGCCTAAGATCAATTTTTAGTGTTTCAATCGTATTAAAATGCTGAGTAAAAAATAAAAGTAAGAACTTATAATCATTTATTTTGTAGTTTTTTATTTTATAAAATGGCAACACATTTTTTCCAGTATGGCGGATTGTTGATTTTCTTTTACATCTTTTGTTGTAGTTGTTTTCTTTATTATCATATTTTGTGCCAGTTCTACATTGTTATCTGTGAATAATTGCGTTAATCATTACGTGATCTTGACTCTACAGTGCGAAATTGGTGGTTTCTGTGTTCCCGAGATAGACTAATTTGATTTGTGTGATATGGACAATATGGACGTTTTCAGTGTTTACGAAATAAAAACTCACTTTATTTGTGCGATATTGACGCTTTAGTGATATATTTTGTAGGAATTTGTTGAAGAAGTCTCCAAAAAGCTATGAGAAAGTTAATAAATATATTGAAACATGTATAGAAACTTTGTTTTATTTATTATTCCTACTACAGGTAGTTTTTATTTTTGAAGTTTTTGTCAGACGAATGTATGTATCATAACTAGGTAATGCATAATCGTTAAATAAACTGCAAATTAAGATTTTGCAGTTTATTTATAGATTGTGCATTACGAGGGATACATACAAAAATATATAAAAATCTATGGTAGGTACCTATCTGTTCAAAATTCCCGCGCCCAGCGAGTTTCTTATGGCATAAACTGGAGCGCTAGTGTGCTCGTGTAGGCAATTAATTTGTATGGAGTTGTCGTTCTTCCCGTTAGGGTATATATGTTCTGTGGCGCAGCACTTGTGTAAAAACCAAAAACAAAAATAGAATAGACTGGTTCGCACGAACTGACAACCAAGTGACAGCTGCATGCCTAGTGTTGATGACACGCTGTATAGTAATTGAGTGTTACACCACTCGATTTATTAAAATCGATTGCTAAATTCGAACAGAATATTCATAAAAAATAAAAAGGAAATACACCTATAATAATTAATTACATATTTAATAGTTTGAAAATAAGACAAAATTAGTATTATTCACCAAAACACTGGTATTCAGCTGAGTACGATGCATTCCAGTGGGGCTGGAAACCGACCCTATTGACATATTTGGGAAATAGGCTAGCTTATTCTGCTAGTAGCAAAGTTATAATAAATCGTTTTTTTTTTCAACTTTACATTTAGAATAACTCGATTTGAATCGATAAGATAATCGCTAAAATAGATTTGTTTATCATCTATGTCACAGCATAATGTCTATGAAAATATATTGCCAGGTTAGTTGTATCTCCATTTATATAGGGATTTTATATTAAAAATTTATATTGAAATTACATTTTATATTAAAAATTTATATTGAAATTACATTTTATTTGGATTTTATAGTTTTTAAATTACATTATTACTTTTAAGTGCGATGACGTTATTTAAGGGGGTAACAGATTTTAGAAAGGCAACGCGGCCCGACGGCGTTTCATAAAGCGAAGAACGCATTTTTATTGGTTAAAAATCTTAAACATACCAGTAAGAAGTGGCAAATGAGCATGAGTCGATATTAACGTGGCATGGCTTGGTGATGGTGTGACAAAGTAGAACCATTTTAGATTTTTTTTTCTTGTATTGGAATGACATTATTATGATGAGACGGAATTAAGTAAAGTGTGTCTGTCTGTCTGTCTGTTTATCTTTCTTTCACGGCAAAACGGAGCGACGAATTGACGTGATTTTTTAAGTGGAGATAGTTGAAGGGATGGAGAGTAACATAGGCTACTTTTTGTCCCTTTCTAACGCGAGCGAAGCCGCGGGCAAAAGCTAGCGTAAAATAAATTAGTTTGTCTCTATAATTATTTTAGAGCAGGAATTGACTAGACGTAATAGTTTTCGTTGATTTAATTATTGCAATCGTATACATCAATACGACAATAGTTTTCGTAGACACTTGGCTTTCTTTCAAATATTTGTAGATTAAACAACAAAGTTAAAAAAAATTGACATTTGACGGTAACTTCGGGGAGATTATCAAAACTTGAAGTGGCAACACAGCATTAAATTTCCGGGTTCCTGTCGGGCGGGCCGATATGGCTCGAAGGCCCAATCAAATCATTCAGCCAGGGGGGGTCAGCTCTCTTAGAGACCAATGCCTACAATGGCACGATTTGCGAAAACGAGATAGCGCTCTATAAAAAAACAGAGAAGACAATATCTCAGTGATGCCATATTCCTGAATGAATAGATAACCATTATTTCGGTAGTTGCCAATTAGGTATAATTAGTTGTGTTTATTTCAAGGTTCATTAATATTTAATAAAATAATGGATTTAGCCACTTATGGCTAGCCGCACACACACAATAATATTGTCAATACAAGATTGTCAATAATCTAGATTCTATATAACCAAAACCGCAATACAGGCCGCACACACACAATATTATTGACAATACGTACTTTATTGTCAATATTATTGTGTGTGTGCGGCTAGCCTAAGATCAATTTTTAGTGTTTCAATCGTATTAAAATGCTGAGTAAAAAATAAAAGTAAGAACTTATAATCATTTATTTTGTAGTTTTTTATTTTATAAAATGGCAACACATTTTTTCCAGTATGGCGGATTGTTGATTTTCTTTTACATCTTTTGTTGTAGTTGTTTTCTTTATTATCATATTTTGTGCCAGTTCTACATTGTTATCTGTGAATAATTGCGTTAATCATTACGTGATCTTGACTCTACAGTGCGAAATTGGTGGTTTCTGTGTTCCCGAGATAGACTAATTTGATTTGTGTGATATGGACAATATGGACGTTTTCAGTGTTTACGAAATAAAAACTCACTTTATTTGTGCGATATTGACGCTTTAGTGATATATTTTGTAGGAATTTGTTGAAGAAGTCTCCAAAAAGCTATGAGAAAGTTAATAAATATATTGAAACATGTATAGAAACTTTGTTTTATTTATTATTCCTACTACAGGTAGTTTTTATTTTTGAAGTTTTTGTCAGACGAATGTATGTATCATAACTAGGTAATGCATAATCGTTAAATAAACTGCAAATTAAGATTTTGCAGTTTATTTATAGATTGTGCATTACGAGGGATACATACAAAAATATATAAAAATCTATGGTAGGTACCTATCTGTTCAAAATTCCCGCGCCCAGCGAGTTTCTTATGGCATAAACTGGAGCGCTAGTGTGCTCGTGTAGGCAATTAATTTGTATGGAGTTGTCGTTCTTCCCGTTAGGGTATATATGTTCTGTGCATTCAGCTCGCGATTCTATGTGGGGCGATACCTGTCAAAACAACGCTCTTTACGGAAAACCGCGCGTGTTATTTACAAATTAAAAATTGAAAACATTGACTGAAAATATATTACGCATAACGTTTACAGAGATGCAGTGATAGTATTTGGGTGGTATTTACCGTATTAAGACTAGACTTTTGTTTTATTGACTGTGCGATTATTATTTTGTGTCGAAAATGACCGCTTCCACAATGATTGAATTGGAATCCTGGATAATCTACCAGTGTGTGCTGAATGAATGCCATGTGTCCAGCAGCTGTAAGTACTACAATTATAATTACTGCATCAAATATCAAGCACACGAAACAGCGCGTGTTTGTTCACGTCAAAAAATATTCGTAATCAAGTATTTGTTTTTTAATTGCACTAAAGGCAAGCAGTTTCCTCAATTAGTTTCCTCAATTTATTAAATTACGTTTATTTCCCTAACCTTGTAGAATATTTATTTAATTGTATGTTATGTAGTATGTAGCACACGATACCATCCTTTTTCTTTAAAATTATGTCAGGATAAGAAGGATGTAGCTACTTATTTTTATGTACCCAGAGTAGTCTAGATATAGGTACTTATATATATTTCAATTTAATTAAAATATTTACTTAATTTAACCAAAACGAAATTAAACCAAGTCAGAAAGTACCTAACAGATACTAATCATAACAGCTACGTGTTTTAGAATTTTACTATACCCGACTAACCAAACGAATGTAAGTACCTAAAAAAATAGGCCTTACCTGCCTACAGGTTGGGAATAACGTACCATGACTCATACACCAGTATGGTATCAATTAAATTATACAAAAGACTGTATAATTAAATGTTATTTATTTGTGGCCCCTCTACCTTTTACTGAATTTAGAATAAAAATATTATTTTACCTGAAATGTGGTAGGTAAAAAAATGTAGGCACCATACCATATCATGCTATTATTTCAATTTGCGTTGGTGAAATTCTGAATTATTCAGGTTAAAGAGGCACGTCTTTAACCTGAATAGGTAAAAAAATATACCTGAAATGTGGAAAATATACCATGTCATAACCAAGACGCGTATTTTTACGTTGGTAAATAAATAAAGATCCAGGTTAAGCAGGTGGTACGTCCTTAACCTGGATAGCTAATATGAAAGGAAGCCTTCTAATAAGGAAAAAGTAAACATTTTCGTAACGTGTTCCCAAGTTGTAGACGTTCGCGTGAAGCCTTGTTATCCTTAGTAGAGGCTCTACACTAGACCCTTGACCTAAAATCTACCCCAATATTTTCCAGGCTTTATGTGCAGTAGCTCTTAGCCAGCATTAGGGGGACCAGGTGTTTCTAGATTACTGTCTAGAATGTGTATGTACACATCATCAAAGAATAGTACAATAGTAGTACCCAAAAACGAGTCCAAATGACAGGTTGAATTCGTCATCGAAACGACAAGCTCATATCAAACCATACGACGAAAAATTCTTCATTAAATAAACAACTCCATTTCTACCAGCAAACGAATCACTTTCAATCGTCAAACGAATCATAAACATGTTCATTGATTGTTCTTGAGTTGAGAGGCGTCTCTCAGAAACAAATAACGATCACGGGCAATCGTGAACGCTCGGACGGAACGACTAATTAACGTTAATTGCGTACCATCTTTATAAACGAACACATGCCCTGTCCGAAACGGTGTCTGTTATTCTTCAATGGAGCAAGAGCATTTGGAAGCGTGCTGCTAATTATACTTAAGACGAATTGTTGTTACTGACTTTTAGGAGTATTGTGAACAGTACAGACTTGAGAAAAATATAGCAGCTATTTTGAAATGCAAAACCAGGATAGTTATTGATCAGTACTTTGGGAAAGCCAATTAGTTATTTAACCTAAAGTAGCATAGTGAGTGATATATCACTCACTATGCTACTTTCATATTTCATATATCATTAAGTATATATACTTAATGAAGAAGGATGAACGAACTTGTAGTTTCTCATTTTCAATACACCCAAGATATTCCGAAAACGGACGAAATCTTCGGAACATTAAATTAAGACCAGCCAAGAAACAACAAGATCGTTAACAGTTTCCAACAAGTACATAAAACAAGTTCCCCGGAAGAGGCTGTTGCTCACAAATCACGTTTGATCCCAATCAGAAACATGCTCTCACTGCCATTTCCTATTACTTACACACGCTGTCTGATATACGATAGATAAATAATCTGTCAAAGAAACGAATTGGGTTCATATCAGCGTCTTGGACCCAATTTCTCAGAATATCTTCAGATTTATTTGGCCATTTTTGATTCTGTTGTCAAAGTAAATGATTTCTTGGTTGGTCTTTGAGAATTTGTTCGAAAGGCTAACAAGCTATTTAACTTAAACACCATTTCCGCGAAGACTCATGTGTAATTGGCTCCAATATAGTCTCATTTGCGTGCCGCGTAGTCGAACAGGCTTGTGTAAGAAATAAGAAGAGACTGATCAGCAGGTTTTCGTTCTAGAGTATAGTGTATAGACCTTGGAATAATTAGCTGCTTCTTACTTGAGGCTAAGCAGCTTAATAGTTCACCGTAAAATCACTTGAGCCAAATATACCGATAGCGTTTACAGAACACCTCAGCGGTATAAGAGAAGAGCGACGAATAGAACAAGAAAATACTTCTTTATCATCGAATGTGTTACGACGGGCAGTCCGTGTGTTACATTTAGAGTATTCCGAAGGTAAATCGTGGATCGATTGAATCTTCATGACACACAGAAGCTCCTCGAAGGACGCGTCCTTGACAACGGCCAGCTCTTTACGACTCGAACGACATGGAACGTAGTTATAGCGAGTTTATGTTTACCGTGGCGTTCCTACTCAATAAATAGGTTATGTACAGGTTAATACTCTGGCCTTTGTTTCAGCACATGGGGTGTGTGTGTTGACAATGTGTTATTCATATGAATACACGTACCTACCTACTGGCTACAGCCATGATAGGTATATGCGTAGTTTTCCCTATCGCGGTTAGAAATTGCGTTTTACCGCTTAAGAGCAACCATTCCCTCTTATTTCAGAATTTTGCCCATCTTTTACCTTTCGGCAACGGGAGGAACATCAGATGTTATTATCTCCGTGTAGCAAAATACTGTTGAAGCTTTTACCGAAAATGTTGAGCAAGTATCTATAAAATCAGATCTTACCAGAATAGATCCGCGGTACAAAGAAGGAATTCCCAACATCGATCAAGGAGCGCCGCCTAATAATTACGATACTTAAACCTAATGGAGAATTTAATTATCCAGCAAAATAATTAAAGACATTTACGTGAGGAAGTTCATGGAATAAATCTAGTCTATTGCGTAACATACCGGATTTATTGGCAAACCTTATGTTACAAGATTCATGTCGAGAGCTAATAAAGCAATAACTTTATTTAATTTTGTTACAGAATTCTAGAACGCCTAGAAATCTGAAAAGTTAAATGAAGTTTAGAAGAAAAATATGTTTCACAGTTTTGTAATAAAAATAATATGATAAATAATGTAATGTGTGTAATAAAATTGGCTAAAAGTAGATATAAACTACAGACGGCCACTTTGGAAATAATTACTTTTCTATAACACCTTCACGATAACAAAGTCAAAAACAAATTGCCAATTTTGTTGTAGCTGTTGGAAGAAAAATCGTGACTGCCATAATATTCAACGAGGTTATTTTAAACACAGAAACTCATAAACCGAAGACTCGATAGCATACATTTGAGATGATATTGGCGAAAAAAATATTAAATCAATTTAAGTACTTTGGAATTGGGCCATTTACGTTCAAAAACGTGCTCAACATTTTGATATTTTGAGAAATATAGTTCAGATGCAATTGAAATTTTATACCAAAAATTAAAATAAACGGTAAAGAACTTAGACAGGGATATGCATACAGGGACAGAGATAAAAAACGTAGTGCAAGTATTTCCAAGATTTATATTGCAAAACTTTACAGCTAAGTACCTAGTACCTACTACCGAAATTGAATCTTTAAGATAAATTGATTTCCAAAGTAACCCAACGAAATGTTGCGGCTTCGTCGAGTGTTTGCAAAG
The DNA here is from genome assembly GCA_033675125.1 of Athetis lepigone. Taxonomy (NCBI): domain Eukaryota; kingdom Metazoa; phylum Arthropoda; class Insecta; order Lepidoptera; family Noctuidae; genus Athetis; species Athetis lepigone. The sequence continues at coordinate 5,902,624 of CM066243.1, forward strand.
CCCCTTCGGATCTAAAGACAGGGATTAGATGTTCTTAAGTGAGGACGCATAGGTACCTGACAGAAGATTGGTTGCGCATCGTCCGACGCGTTAAGCCATATTAGACAAATCCTAACTTTTGTTTGTTTACTCTACCGAACCATAAAACTTTGCAAATGAAATTTCGGACATTTGTAGAGCACTTTTGTCTAGGCAAAAAGTAGTGTTACCGAAGAAAAGAAATCTTAGATATTAAAGCTAAAGAAGCAAAGACTATACAACCACTGGTTATTTACTTTACTGGTTGTTTGCTTCATGTAAAGAAGCCTCAGCTAAAACCTGGTTTCTACTAGTAAATAAAACAGCCTTGCACTCAACCGACGAGTTAGTTGGTGCGTTGGGCTTAGTTACGAAGATATTATGTCTATAGACATTATTGTCTTCCGGCAGTTGTACACCCACCCTTGGTAATAGCATCGTTTCGTCATCCATCATATCCCATTAACCATAGTGTAAATTGCCAGTTTCAACCTGTTAAATATCTTCCAAGTAGGTACAAAGAGTCTGGTTGTATATCATTCATACATTATTAAATGTATCAAAGTAATTGCCGTGTTATTCACCCACTGAAATAAATTAGTATAACAAGGTGTAATTGGGTGCAGCAAAACTAAAAAAAACTAAGCCATGCGAGGATCTGCTATGCTCTGATCACAAGCTATATTAAAAAGAGTGGTACAGTTCCTTGCTTTTTCTAAATAATTTAATACGTTTATATCATAGCAGTATTTCCTATTCAACAAGGAAAAGTTTGAATAGTTATCATTCTTATTTCTAGATCTTTCTTTAAATAAAATGCAGTTCTTACATATACGTTCCAATTCAAACAAACTAATATAGCAATTTATATTATTTGTTATAGAAAAAAAAATATCTGGTCTGATCTGATCATTTTAGCAACTGACCTTTTTAAGCACAAAAAAATAAAGAAGTGTTTTATTTTCCACCATTAATAAAACGTTGTCTAAATTTTTTTCCGTCTCTCTACGACTACGAGTCTATGTAATAGGAAGATTATGTTGAATGAAATTCGCAATTCCACGGCTTGACCGCAATTTACCGAAGTGCTCTCAACCAAGGATTACTCTGAATTCCACGTGTGGAATGTCGACCCCGAAGGTCACGAGCTTTTGTCCAGTATTCGCACATCGGACTAACGCCACGTATAGCCGGCCTGCATTCCAAAACCATGGATTTCAAATATTTTCATGTATATTTAGGTACAAAAGGTTCCTAAGTAATTTCGATTCCTCTGAGTAAACAGATAAATTGTCTCACGATTGTTTTGTCCTCAGATTTAAAAGATTCATCTTTCTAAGTTTGTTAATAAAGGAACGAAGAGTTGAAAGTTTCCTAATGACTTTGAAATTGAAACGTGAGCGAAAATGTTTCTTGGTTTAAAGTTCCCCTCCGTCTACAAGAGTCCTTATCGAGTCTAAATAATACGTGGGTTCCTTGCTCAGCTGTTGTGCGGCAGGTGCAAGCCCAGCTGCCCTTCCCATCGTTGTAACGGTTACCCGCGTGTGCGACCCGCCATTCTTCTTTCAAACTCAAACTAAGAAACGTATGCTTTAAAAATTTTATTGTTGCAAAAAGTACTAAGGTAAATAGTTCTTTATACTTTTTGTACAGCCAGCCAGGTTTTTTTCTTGACACTACGACAGTACCATGACTAAGCGGGTATGAATGTTAATTGTAATATGGCTGCCTCGCAAACCAAGTTCCATGTTTAAACTATGGATTGTTTAGAATTCGATCTGGATTCTGGTTTACTTTAAAATACCTGTGTAATTGACTCAACCAATGTTTAGCCATAAGTACATTCATAAGTTCATTCTACATTCTAAATAGACTTTTTGTTATACAAATTGTACCTATTTATTTCTTAAATATTCTTAATTAGAAATTCTTGGTTGACACGATGTGGATTCTTGGTGGACATTCTCTTTATTTCCATATAACTGGGAATTTAAGATGTATCTGCCCTTAGTGGAGAAAATAACAAAATAGGTACTTACATTGTCATTTCCGTGATATAAATATATTTTGACTTTTTATTACATGTCTCTTCAAATATCATCAAGTTAAAATGTACTATTGTGTAGAAGCGGAGCTCTGCTTACCCAATTTCTCACGAATTCTATAGAAGTTAACGAGGGCCGACTCAAGTTGTCATTTCACTTTAACTGTTAGTGCCCTTTCAACTAAATGCATTACGACCGGCACAACTATTAAAGACAAAATTTCTCTATCTAAGGAGGTAGTTACTTCAAATGACTGTCCTGCTCAATGGAGAATTTTTACCCAATCTGTTGTTATTTAACAAGTCGGTGCTTGGTCCTTTATGAACCTTCCTTACTAGAGATCAACAATTCCTATTATTTCGAAAATGGAACTATACTTTCCATCAAAGTCAAGAATGTCTATTGTGCCCATACATAATCCGAAGCATGCCAGGTTGGTCCTCTAATTAAATAACTAAGTTCTTGTTCGTCTGTCGACTAAGATCATTAATACTGGGGTTCAGCTAACAGCTCTATTATGATCGATTGCTAGTAGACATCGTTACCGACTTTAAGGTTATTAGTCAGATAAAATTTGGTCCTTCCATCCGAATGATTTAACCTCTCGACGACCAAGGTAGTTTGAAGGTTAAATGTGTAACTTAGATTTTAGAATCCGGTGTTAAAGTAGAAAGCCATATAGCTCGTAATTTTTCATTGTAAGATAAAACTAAGGCACGAAAAACTGACTACGTGTGACAGCTTGGGTAGAGTATTTCATGACCCAATAATGAGGGCGGGTCATGGTCGCCCAATACCGTTTAATGTTCTTATGAAAATCAATAGGAGTGATCTATATTTAACACTGTAAGTACAGTTACGTGACTTGGGTAAATTCAATTATAAACCAGTTTTGAAGTTTTGATTTTCCGTCGGTACTTATATTTTGGCTTTAGAAGAGACCTATGTCTATTTTGTTAACTTGAAATTTTGAAACTATCAACTATGTATTAGGACCACACTGACAAACAAAGAGTAACTCACATTTGACGACAAATCCCCAAGGGAATGGCGCGCCGGCTATCCATATTAATAAAATTCTTGTGTCCGTCTGTATCGGAACATAATAAATTCATTGTCACGTGCCCGCGTGTGGAATATTTCGTAATGCATGATTAATAACGAACTAACAGTGTATGTTCTTGATATTGTACATATTGACGATGTTAATATCATAATGCAATGTGCAATTAATGTTTTAAAGTAATTAGTTTTACAAACCATGGCTAAAGACTTTCGATTTCTTGAACAAAAATCAATGCAAAACTGATGAGAAAAAAAATTAAACGAGCGTATTCTTCTGTGATTGGTTCTTGATGATTCAGTGCCAATAAACGTAACTAATTAGACAATTAGTTACGTAGATTTTAAGTTTGATAAAACGGGAGTTAGATGATCTTTTCGTAAGGAAGGTTAACCATTAAAAGTGCTGATAATTTGGGATAAAAGAAAAAAAAAAGTATAATCTTGGATTCTTGGTCAAAGACAATCAATAAATAATCGTAAATAATATAAATTATTATAAACGATTGGTAATATTTTTAGATTGCAGTCCATCCATTTGATTTAAATATACTCATAGATACTTAACTTAGTAGGTTCTTAGATAGATACCTACTAAAGAATTTACGGGCGGTCCGGTTTTCTTTGAAAATTTCTTCGCCCTTCAGCAACCAAAGCAATGACCCTTAAAAATATGTCAAGTACGGTATGGTACTCGAGGTATTCATACATGAAAGGTTTTGCACACGATACTTTTATATTCTTAACTGGTTTTTATTTATTTAACTGTAGACAAGTTAATTCTTAATTAAGGTTTAGCTATTGACGTTTGCAATATGATCTGAGAGATAAATAAGTTCAAGATGTAGTAGACTTTATTAATGGAGCCTCAAATATCTATCCTCATTTTTAGGGTTCCGTACCTCAAAAGGTAAAAACGGAACCCTTATAGGATCACTTTGTTGTCCGTCTGTCCGTCCGTCCGTCTGTCAAGACCCTTTTTCTCAGAAACGCGTCGAGATATCAAGCTGAAATTAATATCACATACTCAGGTCTGCTATCTCTCAAAGCAGTGAAAAAATCAAGTTTCTAAATCAACGCAATAAAAAGATACGGTGGTTTATATTGCATATTTGGACATTTACAAAGAAATCAAAACCTATAGGGTTTTTCCAATTGACCTAGAATCATGAAATTTGGCAAGGAGCAAGGTCATGTAGCACAAGTAAAGGGAAAACTCCGAAAACCGTAAATTTGTAGTTATTTCATAAAAAAATAACGGAACCCTCGTTGCGCGAGTCCAACTCGCACTTGACCGGTTTTATTTTCTACGGCAGGCATTCGCATTGATGCTTAATTGTCTTCTGTCCTCAGAGCACAGAGTGCACGAGATCGTCTTTTTGCAATTTTCCATATCTAAGGACAAATAAACATCGAATTTGTTTTTTAAATTCAAATATCATATTTTCTTCGTTAGAACTATTTTCTTAACATTGACCTGACGACTTTTAATTAACGGTCCTGTTTTGCTTTTAATTATTCAAAACAAGCTTAAAATAGACCAGACATAAACTAAAAACACCGTTCTAAGAGAGAGTGAGGCTTTTGGAAAGACACTTGAAAACTCAATCGTAGTTCGTGAACAAAAAGTTTGATTGGTTTCTTCACGGGTTCTTAACTTCAGCAATCAGATCAGATGGCTTAAGGCTTTTCGTGCTAAAAAGGATCTTTGATAATATCTGATGTTTTATTTAAATTGACTTTGAAGAAGAAACAGCTATCGAAAAATAGGTGATCAATATTGTAAATCTTGTCCAAATTGTATTTGTGGTAGTTTGTCGAGCCTCATTTGTTTATTAATAAAGTACTTTGCGACAACTAGCGCAAATTATAAGATGAGATATTTTTCTTACACAAGAGAGTCGTATGTTTCTTTTTAATTCATTTTGCAAACTACAAGTTAAAATATATTAGAAGCCAAATGCATTCCATCCTTGTATTACAAAACACTATACGTGCAAGTTTTAACATTATTTGTTGCGTTACTTTTAGTGTTATCGCAATAATCTTTTGCAAAAATACTAAAAGTGAATGGTTACGTAGTGACATCATTTGGGTTATTTGTATCCAACGCTTTATTTACGAGCCTATTGTTGTAGCAGCTCAAAATAAAACACTAGATTCTCTTAGACGTAAATATGGAGATGGTCTGATAGCAGAAGCAAAAATAAAAATGTCATCTTTGGTCGTTCTGACTATGTCAAACTAAGTATTTCTTTTAATGGAATAAATAAACGAAATCTTTATATTCAATTCGAACAAACAACTGATACATATTTTTTGTTAATGTTCCTGAATGTGAGGTGTTATCTGCATTACTTACAAGCTGTACAATAATGGTGAACAGGTTTGCTTATCGCTGAGGCAAAAAAAACATGAGTATGTTTTAATACAGGACGTGGGGAATTACTAATACGGTTTGATAATGACAAATAAGTCAACTACTCCATATTTATAATACCAGCATTACCCACTGCAGGTCGAAACTCTTTTTATACAACCAGTCAAGGCACGAGTAATGATTACCATTATAGCATACACATATGAGGATCAAGACAAAGATTGGAAATTCTGGCGGTATTCATTTACATAACAATTAACCGGTCTTGATTACCTCATGGTGTTTTCTTTATCCTAAGTCAGTGATGTCCAAATTGATTTTAAAAATTCTAATGTGAATTGAAAGAGACAGTGGCTAACTGCTGAACCATTACGACATTTGACTCTCTCACTAACTATTCCGTAATTTACAATAAACAAATTATTTTACCAAAGTTATTCAATAACTCCTTGTAAGACCAAACTTACAGAACACAACCACGGATACTTCTGTCGTTATTACAAACTTTTGCAGCCAAGATGTTACTATGAGGCTGCGAGGAACTTTCCTTATGATAGCTATATTAGTTATGTTACATTAATCCTATTTGTTCTCTAAAGAAGCAATTCTTTTCTCAACCGCATACAAACTTTACTATCCGGCAAATTCGCCATGTTCGTCGGCCGAATTGTTTTTATACTTCTACTTCGCATTAATTTGTCAAGGAGTGCCAAACAGGTCCGGTTTGTAACAGTTAGCTGATATGTACGTTTTTATGAACACACATGTATATGGCGTGTAACGTGAACTAAACTTAGTCGAACCGATCGATTTTATACGCAGACTACCGTTGGTAACCTTTGCACTTAGAATGTAAGGAGTCTATTTTAGTTTTTACTTGTCGTCTCATGGGTACATGGACTACTTGAAGGTAGGTAACTTTTATATTTTATTAATGTCTGTCGTATAATTAGATACGTTTACAGAAAAGTTCTAGAGTGTATTTAGGTTTTTTATTCGCTTTTTTTTTCTCGTTTGGGTCAATTTATGTCACACCACCTTTCTTTTCTTCTGTACCAAGAACAGTGACTACAAACGTTCATGGATTTTCCTTCGTCTGGTGTCGCGGTCAACCGCCATTCATGTTCATCACTCTTGACTCTAGGCTATTGTCATGTTCGGGGGAAGACTAGATTCCTGAAGACAACCATTGGAACAAATTATTAATATTGGTGCCGATTCTCTTGTGCACAAACTAATGTAAATTTAAGTTAAGTGCATCTTTCTCTTTCCATTTCTTAAGGAAAAGGACAGAAGATACATTTTAGTTTAATCCTGTCAAATTTAGACACTCCATAGATAATTTAGACGCAATTTAAAAACATGGCGTCTAAATATACGTCAATTTTCATCAGGCGCTGTCTAATTTGACAGGATTAAACTAAAATGTATCTTCTGTCCTTTTCCTTAAGAAATGGAAAGAGAAAGATGCACTTAACTTAAATTTACATTAGTTTGTGAACAGGAGAATCGGCACCATTACTTAAGTAAAAAGAATATATGTTAATGGTACAATGGTGCTGATCATGATAAGTTGATTGTTGTTATATGTACGCATGCATATTCCAAGGATCCCGTGTTAGTGTGTTTCCATGCCAAAATTTAGGACATTTTCTTATCTGCAAACTGTCTGTGCAGCCTGTCTCAATTAGTTTGTAACTTCGTCCAATATATTACAATATGAATAATTCCGGAGATGGTATTATGATATACAAGCAATGACTACAATTTCGAGGAAGTCTGAACACTGAGTAATCGCAAACAGCTCTACGCAAGTTCCTGTCGAAGATAATGAAGTACCTAACTTAATCAAATCTCCAATTATTGTTGCAACATTTAGCACCATGTATTCTGACGGCTTACAGTTTATTTCCAATCGTCGATCATCTTAAGCATTTTGCAGTAGAGGTTAAAATGGCATGTCAATTATTCAAATGATGAGTAATAGTCACAATCGTACAATACAGACATTATTCTGCAATGTTTTAGACTATCACATGAGTGTATTTTGGTCCTTATTGCTGTCAGCTGAGGAGCGATAATACGTAAACTGAAGTTAGGTTTTACTGACAAGGTCGTGTAGCCTCCAGACAGCCTGTTTCACTAGCTTTGATAAGTTTATGCTAGAGGTATAAATATTAGCGGAACATTTAGCGGTAAATGATAAAGAGAAATATAAATGAACTGTTTGATATTAAGTTTAAAGCCCATTTTTATTGAGTGGGTATTGATTTTATTACACAGGTTTTCAAAATTGGAGTGCGTTTTGCTTATAAACAAGATTCTGTAACAGTAATTGTAACGGTTGGTAATTTTTGGGCCGCGATGTGCCCGCGCCGGTCAGTTTAATTGGTTATTCCGCTTCAGTATGAACAGTTTAATGCTTCTGTGAAATGACCGTTGATTTCGAGTGTCGTGTGTTTTGTTAATGTTAGCACTTGGTCGGTTTTTTTTTTGTAACTGGCGCCTGGCAATTTTGCTTTCGTTAAATCATGATCAATATTGATTCTCAATGAATTTTTTTAACTTGGAAGTTCAATGATCTTAAAGTAGTTTTTTTTAAGGTTGTTATTTCCTAGTAGCTTTTGATTTTTGTGAAGATTATAGAATAAAGCCAAGGCCATTTATAAAAAATAATCTCCTGTCTTAGTTTTTTCTAAGTATAGTATACATAGATAAGTAGGAAACAGTGATTTGATTCGCAATTGGGTATTTACATCACTTCTCAACTTTGTTAATTTATATTTTACTTCGAAAGCAAATATGTAAGTGACGCCAAAAGGTCAGACTGCCATTGCCGTACAAAAATCTAAAGAGGAATCCCTATTTACAGCTTATAAAAGTGTGTCAATTGATGGTGGTAAGCTGAAGCTTTTTGCCATGAGTTAGCAGCGACAAATTAGCCAGCGTCTCCGTAAATAAATTGTATGAAATATTACTCAGCGCCCCTATGGATCGCAGAGAGAATTGACATTGTAAGGATTCACAGAAAAACAACCACTAAACCCATAGAGTAATTCACTAACAGCCAACCTTTCTATTTAGTTGGATTATTGGCTGTCACATTTTTACGGTAAAACGGTAGCAAGTAAGTTTTCGATGGTACTGCTTCATTCATTTTATATCACTCCAGTGTCAAACATCTGTAAACACGATTACGATAATTGGCAACACGAAACATCCTTTCTAGAAAGCTTGTATTCAAAACTACCCATTGTTTGTAAGCCCGGACTAGCCCTGCCTCCACATTACACAACATATTCGGTTACTTGATAGCTCCATTGTCACCACAGTGTTGGCCTTTGTTATGTGGAAGATTGTATTACAATACTGTAAAGCTATCTGGCTTGTTCCGGGTTGCCGATCCGCGACACACATCGGAAACAAAAGATTTATCTCTTCCACGACGATTAATATCCCGTTCGGATTTTAATTAAATTCGAATCTTGTAGTTCGATTTGCCGTTATGATATATTCGTACTATTATTTTAAATTAGTTGAATTTTCGCCCGCGTGACGGTTGAAACTTCCATCCCTTATTTTATCCCATTAGGGTTTTTTTTTGGTGAGTGGGAAATCATCGAATGACTGCTCCCGTCCTGGGTGCGGCGGGAGGGCGTGTCAGACTTTTACTGACTAAAACCCACTCATGTTCCTTCGATTGCCCTTTACGGTCACGGTAACTATTATAAACATTCCGCAACCCCGGCAGGCGTGGCCCTGTTGGGCCCCTTCCAGTGCTGACTTCTTCTCTTTGAGGCGCGCGTGGAACACTAACGCGCCGTCGACGCGGTCCTGGTCCTAGCCGGGCGGCGAGCTACCTATCGCTCGCCATCCGCAGAACCGTGCCTACGGTGGCCGGTAGTCGTCTTGCGACTCTCGACGTATTCGCCTGGGTCTTAGTCCGGGGCGAGAGACTCGTCGTTGCCTCTCGCGCGCCGCCGCTTCCTTCACCAGCATGCTTCGCAGAAGGAGGCGACGGTATCCCATTCCGTCTCGCCCCGCAGCATGGCCTGAACCAGCGCCGGGCGCGAGAGGTCACCGCCGCCGATCGCCTCTACGAAGACACGTCGATGGTGCGCCCATGCGCGGCACATCTCCACCGTGTGCTCGACCGTGTCCTCCAGGTGACCGTAGCTGCAGTGGTGACACCCAGGCGTCGCTTCCGCCCGAATCCGACACAGGAACCTCCCTAACTGACCATGTCCGGTGAGGACCTGTGCCAAGCGAAACGTGAGAGCGCCGTGGCGCCTCTCCAGCCACTCCTCAAAGAGAGGTCTTACCGCCGCTATTACGGTGTGCCCAGCACTAGGTTGCGACAGTCGCTGTCCCATGAGATATCGCCGGATCTCCGTGAGCCGCGCCGCGATAACCCGCGGCAGCGGGACTTTGCCCCGGCGTTTCACTTCCACGCGCCACTCGTACGTGTGTGCAAGGACTGTTGCCTCCAGATCCCACGGCGGGACGCCGGCAAGGAGGCACGCCGCCTCGCGAGAGACTGGGTATCCCCGCACCATGCGAATCGCCATGACCCTCTGGGACGCCCTCAGAAGCCGGGCCGGAGCCGTGGCTAGGTTGGGCGCCCACACCGGAGCCCCGTAGAGGGCCATGGACCGCACGATCCCCGCGTAAAAATCCCATTAGGGTTGGAATTTTAAAAATCCTTTCTTAGTGTTTACTTACTATTCACAAAAACACATAAGTTTCCTGTGACCAAGTTTCAAGTCTCTAGGACCAGCGGTTTAGCTCTGCGTTGATATATCAACAGTCAGACAGTCAATCAGTCAGATAACCATTTAATATATTATATAATATAGACTTGCTTTGTCTGTCAGTTTCGCTTTCAAGGCTAAACTACTAAACCCATTTAAATCAGTATTTAGTATTCCATCTCATGAAAAGTCATACGCTTCTTTGCCTATCGACGAAGTTGCAGGTAAGGGTTAGTTTATTTATTTAGTTAGTATTCTTGACTTGCAATACATTATTTGCTTATTTTGGGTGAGTTTAGTGTACTTCTCAATATTATTGTTAGTTCTAATATTAGCCAAGCTATCCATGAAACAAGCATATTAGGTTCTTGCGCTAATATTTCACGTTTGTACTTCACGTTGTTGGTCCCGCAAAATGATGTCAGCATCTTTTATTTTGATCGTTACCGGTTTGTTAGTCATACAAATTAAATCCTTGGCTGATCCTTTATCGTGTGAAGTGCGAGCCTGTCGCAAGTTTCCGTAGTTCAGTACTACGATTTTTATTTTGGTGAGTGGGAAATCATCAAATGATTTCTCCCGTCCTGGGCGGGGAAGGGAAGTCGTGACGAAATCCCACTCATGTTCCTTCGGTTGCCCTTTATGTTCCGGGGTTACGGTAACTATTATAACTATTCCGCAACCCCGGCGATGACCCTGTTGGGCCTCTCACCACTTATAATATTGAGGTTTAGCGAGAAACACCGAAACGATCTCGATTATTGTATGAAAATTGTTAGAGATTTAATTTTTTACTTTATTTAATTTCAATAATTTGTTGTCATAGTCGAAGTAAATAGACACTCTGTAGATAACTCCACCATAATAATATAGAGCCTGATGACATTCAGACGGACAACGGAGGCTTAGTAATAAGATCCCTTGGACACCCTTCGGTGCGGGAACCCTAACCGTCTTCCCGAGATGTCGAGCAATAATTTGCACGAGAGCAAACGTTTTTATTACTTCCAAACAAATTGGGCACAAATCGTTTTGAGCTTTTAATGTATCACATTTCCTCCTCCTCAGTAATCTATGTCATCTTCAGATTTTATTACATTTTGGTAAGAGACTCGTGAATTACTAACATTCGTCGTTTTAACATAGATGTAATTTTTGTAAGAATGTAGTTGAGACATACGTAGTATCAATGTTGAGCCCTTTTATTTTTTTTCCAGATTAACTATGGCATTTGGCAAAGAAGCTGACAGTCCATCTGATGTAAAGTGGTCATCGCAGCCTATAAACATCTGAAATGCCAGCCTGTTTTGTCTTTTTTGTACCACACATTTGATTAGATAAAGCTTAGTTATTTCTTAGAGCTCTCATAGAGTCCTTGCTAAGTCGAAGACTTACAAATAGTTAAAATTTCATCTATCTATGTATCTTCTATATGATGGTATAAGTACATAAAATGGTAACTGACTGACTGACGTGTCAACACACAAACTACTCGGTCTAGAAAATTATTTACTTTGTGATCTTTTTTATTTTGAAGCTTTTAAACTGTATTCAGCAAGTGAAGCAACTTGCAACATTTAGTACGTACTAAAACGACTCAGGTCGGGCGACTCGATGTCAGTACACCGTGATTAAACGGGAAATCGTTTAGCAGATGAAATGGACGTTTCTAGTTCTACATCCTTGTACGTATATCCATCAAGATCAGCTGTCAGCTATAAACTTGTGCGCTAGTCCACTAAGCATGTTTGCACATTTTATTGCTGGCATAAAACTAGCAAATTATGATAACTATTTCCTATTCTGATATATAATCCATATTAATATGAAAGCGAAAGTGTAAGTGTTGTGGTGTTTTTTACTGTTAATCCACTGGACCGATTTTGAATGAATTTTGTAAAGCGATAGATTGTATCTTGGACATGGGCTTATCGTGACTTCATCTTTGTCCTTGATAACGACATTCAAAGGGCGAGATCACGTAATGAAATAGTCTCTCTGGCATGTTATGAAGGGACATTCTTTGTGCAAAGAGAGTCCATTAGAATAATATTAACTAACATCGTTTTTATTTACCAGTAGTATGGCTTTCGTACGCTTTTAAGCCTCTGAGAGTATGTCTAAGGAAATGTTTACGTTGGTTCGGTGTCACGATTCTGAGAATCACTAAAAGTGATTTACTCAAGTAATATTGTTACATATTTTAGGTTAAGTGGTTTCCGTTGGTCATGCAAGTTTAGTAGATATATATGTGTATGGGTGGACAATGGCGTATCGAGGATGGTAAGCTTGGCAAAATAGCCCCCTGGGATTGCATTGATAGCATGGGGTTCACGAAATTGCAAATAATTTATGACATTTTAACTACATTTGTAATAAGGATTCCAAAATAGAAAAATTTCAAAATAGATTAATATTTTTTTACCGTTTTACTTTAACTATACGGATAGTTAAAGTAAAACGGTAAAAAAATATTAACATGATTCATCAAATCAATAATTTGTCACTAATTTTAGAGCATGTCACATCACGTCATCCGCTGTGTCTTACTCCTTCCAAGTTTGGGTAAATTTAAATATACTCTACCTTTCCTAATTTTTGGTAAAATTACTTTCAGTATGGTCCCATCATCCAGGGACCAAGGGCCGACCGAGAGCACTTGGCTTTTGGCCCACCCTTTAGTTCTGTGTATTTTGTGTATAAACCAGTATTTTTTTGCAACTAACTTCTTGAAATTGCAATCCCTGATGTCTTCAATTGTTTTACTGAATTCACAGTCAGAAATTGTGTGAACAGTATTCAAGTAATATTTTGGATTAAGTAGTTTCCGTTGCTTCATACAGGTATGTGTAAATTGTCACCTAGTGTTCCGAGAAATCCTGTTATTAATTTGACTCATTCCGCAATGTTATCATACTTTGTGGGTACTCTGATACGAATTGAAGTTAATCTTTCTTGCTTAACAGTTTGTTTTTCTTATCTTGTATTTTCTATATCACTATTTACTGCTACTACTGCTAATATATTTACTTACAAACCTGTTAAATCTAGTTTATTATTGTTAGTTATTGACGTTTTCAAGATTCAAGATAAGAAGAAGATATTTTGACCTAACAGAAGCACATATACTACTTTTTAATTCACTTTTATCTGCGTCCGTGATCGACATTCACGCATAAGAAGACGCGGGCCAAAGCTAGTAAAAAATAAAGATGATACTGTCTCGTTCTATTTAACATATGTTCGCAAGAAGCGTATTAATGTCTGCTATAATTGCAGCCGCGTTGCTCTTATGAGACGTAATATGAGCGGTGGCGGCTGCTTATTGTTCAACATCTCTCACGATTTTACTTTAATCTCGAAAGTCGGGGGAAATGATTCATTTATTATGTTTATACTCAACAATGTTTCCGCTGTTATTTAATTGAGAGACTGCGTCTTCGCTTTCGATACGATCTCCTTGTAACCACCTAATTGACTAGATTGAGTTTTATTGTCACAGTTAAACGGCAATAACTGTTTATTTACTTCAACTTGGATTTCAATTTGATACACCCTTGAAACTGCTCCTAAAAGGTAATTAATTTCTGTAATCAATCAGGCACGTTTTCCTCAACTTTCCTTTTAGTTCACGTGTTTCATTATCATTACCTGTACTTTCAACATGGTAACCTTTCAATTAGGAACAGTGTTCTGCAAATTTCTTATGAAGAATTGAATTAACATAAAAACATTACACTGTAATACAATATTCAAATGCGTATCTAATCTTATTAGCGTACACCCGGACGCTCTCAAGAAACTTGTCGCAGCACATTCATACGGCGGAACGAGTTTTTGCCCCACATCAGGCAATGACCTCTCGAACGATAATGTCGTAATTAAATATGCAGTCTAATCTTGAGGACGGGACATCTATATTTGCCGGGAATGAAACCGGAACGACGTGAGACGAGATCGGGGTATCGAGTGTTCTCACGCACTGCATTCTAGTGCGCCCTGCCGCTTTTGCGCCAAAAGAATTTATGTATTTTTATGTAGAATTTATGAATTAATGTGTCGTAGACGGTGTAGTGTTTGAGGCTGGATGCAAAATGACTGGCTCTCTCAGTATTTTTTTTACGACGTGAATTTTGGTAACCTTTTTTACGTTTTCTAAATCGTTTTTGCAGCCAGGCGTAATAAATTAATCCCCGCTTTGTCAGGGTAGGCCGTTCGGCTTAATGTTTTTCGTTTTACCATTTAATTTGTTATTCATTTTTTGCTTCACAACGTTTGCTGATTGTCAACGTATCTTTATTAAATTCAAGTCATTTCAAATTCTTATGACACACGGTGACCACCATGATTCTACCATCCTAATTCTATATTTTGTTCGAGGAAGTCATTGGCACTAATTCGATTTGAAATATCTTTCACTGAGAGATACACGATTGTCGCACCTCATTTTTACCGACTTCACAAAAAGAAGGAGGTACTATGTTCGGCTGTATGTTTTTTTTTTGTATGTTTGTTCATCGATTACTCCGTCAATTGTCAACGGATTTTGATAGTTCTTTTTTTGTTTGATAAGTCATGATTCAGGGGTGGTCCCATATAAATTTTGTGGCGATCGGTTCAGTGATTCTCGAAAAATTCACCAAGAACAAAAAAAATTGACGAAATTTTCATAGACGATGTGTGCTTTGTCTTCAAGTTTCTATTTTCGTTTTATAAGATTGTTAGTAGTTTTATTTTGAAAATAAATTACTTTGAAAGATACTATACACAGTCAAACATTGGGAGTCGACACTAAAAAGTAATAAATAAAAAACTTTTTTCAAAAAAAAAATAACCGCCTTCAAAAACTAAAAACCCAATAATAACTAAAATTTCGGAAGTCGGTGGTTTCTCTTCTGCCATTCAATTTGTGTTGCCACCGACTTCCGAAATTTTAGTTATTATTGGGTTTTTAGTTTTTGAAGGCGGTTATTTTTTTTTTTAAAAAAGTTTTTTTAGTTTCAAAAGTTCTATTAAATCTGATAGTTCTCAAAAGTTTCTACATTGGTTCCTCTAATCAATATCAAGAATTAATTTTATAAAATAAAGATACTCAACTCGATATTCACGCTGAAATTGATCGAGCGCACCTCCGCCGTGCTTTATTCATTGTACATGATGTGTCAAAGGGAGGCGCCATGTCCTACGTGATCAAAGGAAAGGAAATACCTATGTAATTGGATGGGCCCCCGTTCAACCATACTGTTGGGTCGGTATTGTGTGTTTATAGAAGGGATTTTCTCAGGTGCCTTATTGTTGCTCCTGGCTCTGTTATATCGTACTGATTGTTTTGTACGTCGAATTCGGATTGGTCATTACGTTTTTTGTGTAAGTATCTCAATTTTCCAATCCAATTGGGTTTTGTTGGTGATTTGTTTGGATTTAAAGAATTTACATGTTCGTTTATTTTGTACGTGTTTTGTTTTCGTTTCTTTTTGTGGTTGACCAAAACTGGATTACAACCAGTTATTTTGTTTATGTTATGGACAGCAGTGCTGTTCTGTTAAAATTCTTATAAATAAATATATGTTTTATTTCCAAAAACGTAGTACTACTTTGCAATGGTAATGGTAAAGTTAAATGTGAGCTTTAGATGAGTTTGAATCTAAGAATTAAAAGGTCTTCTCAATCTTACCTTAGCTTTACAGAATAGGCCGACAATTTATGCAATACGAGAGTTACAATTATCTGCTTGCCGTTTGCCCAACTCTCATTATTTGCATCTTCTATCTTTTGTAATGTTCGTAGCTTAAGAATATTGCATACTTTAATATTTTATCCAACTCTTTAATTTATGAATTCCGAGACAGTGACGTCTGATGCTGGCTTTCAAGAAAAAATAAAACAAACCTCAGGACGTCGTTTAAAGCACCTTCAAAGACAACAACCAACAACGCGCTTTATTTTGGTGATCTAGGATTTAAAGTCTAGGACTAATGCACAAATATCATAATTTTTTACTACTATTTTGAAGTTAATCTATTTCACCCAAAATTAATTAACCATAAGGAAGTAGTTAGTGCCCTGATCCCATCTATGCATAAGTTGAATATTCATTTACCCATGTATAGAGCATGATGTCCCCTATAATAATAAATACTTAATGCCATCGTGCTTTACCTCACTGTACTGCTGTCCTTTAAGATACCGAACGTTGTCTCTACTTAGCCTTTTCCCTAAAATTTTGGGGTCGGCTTCCAGTCTAATCGGATCCAACTGAATACCAGTGCTTTACGTTGAGCGACTGCCTATCAGACCCTCCACCACTCAGTTACTGGGTGGGTACTAACACCCTTGACTGGTCTGATGATCAAACTTTCTGGCTTCTACCAGGAAGGACTGTCAAAGATCGACGACAACCTTGACCATATTCATCTCCATTCGCTTTACAAAATTTTCGAGACATGGGATGTCCTTGATTAACTTAAAAAGTACATAACTATGAATAGAAAAAGTCATACTTGAATTGCCTGGTATACAAATATACTCGTATAGGAAAATGGGATACAGAAACTTGTTACTATTAAAAACTGCATAGGGTTCATGAGTTGGAAGGAAAAAAACACTTATTATCAAGCTATACAGACATCGTTTCCTTTTTGTAATCATATCGAATTAGGTCGCAAACCGGTCGACTACCCACCAACTTTGAGAAATACAAATCTTTCAGTCTTGTTACTCGTATGTAAATTGTTCGGTTACGCATAAACTAGATTCCCGTGGGATCTTAGCAATGTTATTCAGGTAATCCACCTTAAGTTTTAGTAGGTACTACAGTTTTGTATACAGAATACGATTTGCCCTCAAAACTATCATCTGCGGTTTCGAGTAAGGCTATATTGGTGATGTCTTTACTTATATTCGTCTTGTTTTCATTCATTCTATTAATTGACTACAATCGGACCACACAATTAAACCATTTTACAAGGAAAATGATGACCTCAATAGTGTTCGTCGTACGTTAAACCGTACAGAAATAACAACAAACGGTGCACGGTGGAGCGCAAAAGTACCAGATACATCTTCAATTCAAGGATGGTGTAAACAATGATTAGGTCACCGGTAACCGTCTGTTCCTCAGTGACTCAGTGTGTGGTGGCGTGTTTGTAAAAACTGGTAGCGTTAAGATCTGTGCAATTAATCTTACGCTACGGCTACACTATCGCAAATATTCGCATTGTTACGCGTGTGGCCGAAAATTTCATCCTGTCGCGAATACGAATGCCAATAGAAAAATGGACATGACGTTATATCGCGACAACGCGAACACGAATCACGAGCAAGTAGAGCCATAGCATTACTGTCTCTGATGTCTGCTAGTTCATTAGCCACAGTAAGGACTGAATTTTGATTTGTTGTAATTAGAAATAATTATGTATGTTGGATTGAAATCATCGTTGCAATTAGACTGTGTACTCTCTATAACTTTCTTTTATTGCATGTGTGATTACCCGTTAATAAAAACAGTTGAAATTTCAACTAAGCAGATCTATGTGTAAAACTTGTTGAAAATGTGAATTAAAAACACACACACTAATTACTCTTATCCTTCCTTTTCCTATCCTTGGTCATCACAGCCTGTAATTTCCGTAATTTCAATTCATCGACTGTAGATATTAGTTTTTACCAATGTTTTCGTGAGTGACGTTGTCTTTTGTTTTCCTTTAGATGTAAAAAATGAGTCCATTACTATGACTCAAACTCATTGTGCATTTGTCTGTTTGTACGTATGTTTATTTATACATTCATGCACATATTGTACATGTCCAGTCATTTGAGACGCCTTTGTAGTTTGTCTTTCATCGGTGCCTGAATATAAACAGTTTCAGTCAATCATGGTTATTTTTATTTTGACTGCTTGAATTGGCTTGAATTATACTAGTTAGTGAAACTAGAGTGAAATGTTATGTGTGTCTAAGGTGCTTGTATTAATTATGGTGGACACACACCTGGGAGAAAATTTGTTTACCATAGTAAAGTCTCTGCCTAGTTTGGAATCGGATGGATTTGTGTGGATTGTGAAGAATGTTTTAAATTTTTATGGTCGACACATTAACAGATAATCGATTACGTGTAAGATTGGATCATTTCCTACACTTTTGCTGCACTAATTAAAATAAATGCAGGTAAAAGTAACTATTCGTCTGTCTATTCTTTAAGCTTTAACAAATAAACAGCTTCACTGATTTTAATGAAGTCCTTCATGGAGTAGGCTTGAACTTATTCCGCCTTATTACAAAACAAGGTTTTTCTCCAAACCAGGTTTAAACCATTGAGCCAGGTTTTGTAATTTGAATCTTATTCTGATACAGTCAAAATTCGAAATACTAAACCTAGCTTAGGTTTAAACCTGGTTTAGAGAAAAACCTTGTTTTGTAATAAGGCGGTTTTAGTTGAATCCCAATGGAAGACAGGGATACATCACAGATGCCTAATTCTTTACGGTCTGTGATTTCCTATCTATCACAAAACTGTTATTTTCGAGGACAAAGTCACGATCAAAAGCTAGTTAACTATATGCAACAGATCTTCAGTCAGATACTCGTCCACCCTTCAAACATTATTTAATTTAATTCGAAAATTCTGCTCCTAAAATTGTTTCAAATGACACTTCTAATAAAATACTTCACGCCGTTCTAACTTTTATGACTTTTCCTTAACACGCATAATCCCTTGATGACAGATGAAGTTAAATTGTCGTGCACACGGATAAAACTTTTATCAGCGTAAATCCGTCAGAAGTTCGCTTATGTGTTAAAATGTTTCTGATGAAATATTATGGTGTGGGCTTCTGGAATATATTCGGATCCATTCGTATATTTAAACTTTTAATCATCAGAGATTTTTGGATCATTCGTTTTATATTATTGCGTTTTTCCGTCTGCTGGCTCATCGTTGTGGAGTTCTACGATATCTTTTATTTGCTTGTGAAGCTTTTTTGGTTTAAAAACAAATTCTCTGTCACTATTTGCAAATGTATCTGAAATCAGACATGTCGTGTCTACCTCGATTCTCACGTATCTCGTTCTATTCTCTATGAAGGTCTAAGACGAGAATAGGACATAAAATATTCAAATTCAAGTCAAACTCCTTACGTTTACGTAAACGTGATCCGTTAAACAAACTTGTGTTGGCTGTAGGTAAACTTGAGAATTGGACTCTCTCGTAATATTCCTGGAATTGAGACCTGACCTGACACGTTTCGAGCAAAATGAGATCGTATTTAATAGTTTCCCTTATTGACTTGGAATCCGATCAAGTGTATGTAGCTAAGTTGTTTGAGAGCAGATTGACACGTGTTTCCCAATTGAAATATGAGCTTGTCGTCTCGTGTAACAAATAAATCAATATACAGGCAATATAATAACAAAGAGATTGAAAATATCAGAAAGTTATACTGTAATAACGTACATAGGGGAGAGGAAACCAGGCTTACAACAAATATTATGCAAGCATATAATACTATGGTTCCGGAAGCTGGCAATTTTCCGTTGCAGCATAAAAAGCGCTCTATATTTCATGTACGTGTACAGAGTTAACACGATAAAGCGATTAAGCGGCTCTAGGCGTTTGTCAGAAACTGCGTCGCATATGGCATCGACCGCAGGGTGCATTTTCTTTTTTATTTTGTGACCACGGCATCCGGACGCAACTGGCGACGTGCGAGATAAAAGGATTTTAAATTTAGAACGGGGAAAATGTAACGGCTATTTTGTTACTCATGTGGCTTGTTAGTAAAAGCTTGTGTTACCGCAAAATATAATTATATTCTTTGAAGTGGTGCAAGCCAGCTCTCTTACTGTTTAACTAATTGTTCGAGTTAAAAACCTAAAATAAATCGCTATATCCCCGACGATGTAAAATGAATCTGCTACCAGTTGCCAGTAAAGTCGAAATGCCTGTTTTAATCTGTGGCGCTGAAAAAGTCATTTGTGGATCACGTTTGTTGTTTGTATGTTTTCATTTGACTTTTACGTTTTAACTGAACTTGCAAATGGAGATTGTCTGTGTGATTAAACGTTCTGTAAATTAATGTAGAGCAGCTACAAATTAACTTCAAAAATATATTTTGTTTTTTTTCTGTTGATTTGTTTTCTTTTAATTAGAAAAAAATATCACACAGAAATAGCGACCCTTTCGAGATAAAATCGTTACCCAAAGTTCATTATTATTTTTATTTTTTATTTATTTTTCTTTTTGTTAATTTTATTTTTCTTTTTCTTTACAGGAGCTGGATGTGTAGCTGGTTGTTTTGTTTTTACTACAAGTTTATTTAAGTTTTCTTCATGGTATCATGTAAGTTTTTTTTTATTTTTGGTTCTTTTATTTTTTTTCTTCTACGATATTTTATGTTTTTTTGTGTATACTAACAATATTTCTTACAGAAGCGCTCGAATATAAATAAAGATAAAATATTTTTGCTCCTTAAAAAAATAGAATAACATACATTTCTCATCCATACTAATATTAGCTAAAGTATGTTTGTTTGCTTATCTTATAGGGTAACATATAAAATTACTGGTCTGGTAGCAAACAAAACGTTCATCCATAGAAAGCCACCTTACTACTTTTAGTTAAGCAAAACAAACCTTTTTTTACGCATAAACACAAGACCATACCCTGAAATTCCGGGAAAAGTAACCCGGATTTTTTTCCTTTTCCGCAAACGGACATGTTACCGGCTCCTGCACGGGACAAATTCAATTTGTCGTTATTTCCCGGATGTTTAACATAAAGTCTATTCTGACGAGAGATGCCGTAAAAATAATCCGGTAAACCGGGTTCGGCACCGAGTACGGTATCTCAGCTATTCGAATCTATGTACAAGGTTGCGGGACATCGTTCCGAGTATGTCTAGATCTGGAATTTGCTGTGGATACGACGAAAATCTTTAGGATACGTCGAAATATGGTTTTCGGTATTGAATGATAAAAACTATTTTCGTTTTATTAAATCTATATAGGATTACTGAGTCTTAGGACTTTTCCAATAACTTGTAAGTTTTCTTACTAATTGTAGATTCGAATTGAATTTTGGTGTCGAAATTGTAGCTGTACAATTTCGACACCATGTATTTCTGTAAAATCTGTAGACAAGTCAACCGACAATGTTATTCAAACTATGATACGGGCTGTATTGTGACTTGAGCGCAGAGAGTGACAGAGCTTTTAGGTAGGTAAAATCATGGGAATAGTTAATAAAAATAAATATTACTTTCTTCTGAGCTTTGGAGACACGTAAGTCCATAGGTTTTGCGCCCGATCTCTCTCTAGTCGTGTTGCATTGCCATCCCATCGGATAATGAAAGTGAGGGAATAGAGAGTGTATTTGCGTTTAAGCATACGCTTTTGCAGTAAAATATCTTATGCTTATATGATTAAAGTGACAGAATTAGACTAAAGGATATAATTATTGTAATTTTCACTTTAATTACATTAGTTGGTACAGATTTCTTACTTCCACTTTATCTAAAATTAAAATACAGAGGGCCTAGACAAGTGGCATTGTAGAATAGAAAACGAAAACGAATAGATTGTCAAATGTACCTATGAAATTGACATAAGCTTTCGTTAAACAATTTGACATCTCCATACATTTGACAATCTATTCGTTTTCGCTATCTATTCTACAATGCTACTTGTCTAGGGCGGCAGTACCTAAATAGACAAAATGTTCATCAAAATTCACGGATCAGATTAAGCTAAATTCTTGTAAAACAAGCCAATCTTAATTACTAACTATCCAGCAATAATAAATCAAAATGTATTTTCATACCTGACTTTATAATTTCTTAAAAAAAATATTTTGTTTTATGTTATGTCACAAATAAACACAAAAAAATCAAATGACACACAGCATTCACTAACCCTCAATAACCGAAACGAGTCCACTTAACTCAACTCAATCATACAAAGTCTAATAAAAACAAAACAAAACTCATCGTTTTAAAACACAACACGTATAAAAACAAAAGAAGCCCATCAAAACGTTTGCATGACAAGAGCTATACGGAAGGGTGATTTGCGAATATTTTATGTTGACCATAAAACCCCCAATATCAAGGTGTATCCTTGGACGGGTCCAAGGTGAGTTCTACCCGGAAGGTCCAAGGTCATGCAGCAAGGTGACATACTCCCTCGGAAAGGACATAAAGTTATTCTCATAATTTATCGCTTGTATGATACAAATTGTTGGTAGTAATTGCTAGAATGTGTAGAGCGGAAGTATGTCTTTTCCTTGTATGTATATGTGCATTTGATAAAAAAATATTGTAAAATGTGATGCTGTTTGCGAAATTCAATTAGGTACAATAAATCATTGTAAAACGAATTATTTAAAAGAAACTTTATGGAGTTTCTAACCCAATTTTTATCTATACACAACTACCTTTTGGATAGGGCGTATAGATTTATTAGTTTTGTCTTAGTTAAAGTAAATAAATGTTTAATACATTTTTCATGCTCTGTTTTGTCAAAAAATACATAATTATAAAGAAATAAAAAACTGTTAAAACAATATACTTAAAACCCGACGCAGTGGTCGACGTTGATTGACGTCCAGTTCACAGGTTCGATTACTGCACCGAACAAATATTTGTATGACCTACAAGAGCGTGGCGTGGCGTGTCTAGATGTCAAAATTAAAAAACCCAATTAGTTACGGGCAAAAAAAAAACATCTACCAAGGACCAGAATTAAACCACAATTTTAAAACATTACTTACAGTTATCGCAATTCATTTAAATAATTACTGCTTCTTGAACTCGCTGCAAGGTAAAACTGCAATTAGAAATTAGTCCATAAATCACAGTTACGGTGGTCCTTGTCGTCGAAGGTCTGAAGTAATAACTGGAACAGGCTATCCTTGACACGCCTAGGTGACATCATATATGTACCAAGTATGTACTGCAAACATTGATATGGTAAATGGTTTATTAAACGTGATTTACGGTTCCTTAGGGAAATGTTTTGTCTTCAGTTTAAGTGCTTGAGCTCGTACATTAGTTTAATTTAATCCACTGAGAAGCCAATGAAGCGATTTTGATTAAATTTTCCTTGAAGTCCAAGGAAGGAGCTTTTTGCTTTTGTTCAAAATCAGTTCATCGGTGGCTAGTCGTGAAAGCGTAACACAGACAGATAATGTTTCACATTTACTATGTTAGATGGACTAGCTTTTAACTACGACTTTGTCCACATTTATGTTCAAAGCAAAGTACATCTTATGTAACGTTTATTTATTTTAATTTCAGAGTGACTGTATCGCATTCTCCGTCTCCATGAGCAAATTTAAATTCCATTTTAAATTGCAGTCGCATAAATATAGGGAACCGATTAGAAGGTTTTTATTAAGCAGGATATTACCTCGGTTGCTTGTGTATAAGTAAATTAAAAGCAAAGATAAAATTGAAGGTTTTTTAACTCATTATTCAGTCTTAGATAAAACTGAAGGTTTATAATTATGTGTAACGACTGTTATGCATAATTATTATATTCTTTTACATAGGTAGGTTAGTACCCTTAGCCTGGTATACAAGAAGTAATTAAAAAGTTTATGGTCTAGCAGAGCGCTTCATGAAGTTCTTAGAAGTATCTCAATCGGAGATACCTTACCCGGAAACTTCCTAGAAAACGATCAAAGTTTGCCATTATATTCAAAAGTGAGTGTATAAGCTAACTTGTACTTTAGATATTGAGTAATAATACCAGCCTTCTACTGTCCCATGGCTTAGCAAACGCTTTACGTTAGTACCTCATGAACAAAGATGCGCGTTCTAATGGACTCTCACGACCCATTAACTAAGAAAATAATATCAACAACATGACAGAAAGAGAAATATTGCTACAAACAAAACAAATAGCAAAGTGTAAGCAAGCAAGACTGTTTAATTAAAATGATGTTTGCAAATCCAATCTGCATTTAAACGACATCGCTTTGTTTTTCTTGCTCTTTAAAACATACTACAAACTCTCTTTGTGATCCAGCACTTACCAATTTAATTTACCTTGATAAAATTTCACAGACGGTAGCTTTTAATATTCAAGTCGCACATACAA
This sequence comes from Athetis lepigone, assembly GCA_033675125.1. Classification (NCBI taxonomy): domain Eukaryota; kingdom Metazoa; phylum Arthropoda; class Insecta; order Lepidoptera; family Noctuidae; genus Athetis; species Athetis lepigone. The sequence goes on from CM066243.1 coordinate 5,926,973, forward strand.
AAATGTGAGTTGTTTTTTATGAGGCAGAAAAAATAAAGGCGGCGTCTCTTGCGTTATAATATAATCCGAAAAAATTAAGTGTACATATAATATTCTCTTCGTTGGGTGTAATATCTTGTGGAACATGATAAGGCTTTGTTGGCAGGTCGTTAGGGTCTCCTTGGAGACTCGGAACCCCGAAGCCAGGTCGTGCGGGGTTAGATAATGCCTCTATGGAGGAGATACAGCAAATTCAATTAAATGTGGCGTATTAGGGTTGGGTGTTTGCCCCTTATCTTGAATTAATCGTGAAGAAAGAATGGTTCTTTGCGATAAACTTTGCTTTTTTACAGCCTTCTTGTCTTTAGTTGAATCTTGCTAGTGCTCGCGGCTTCACCCTTGTGGTAGATAGAGATACGAGAAAAGATTCCCAAATAAATAATTTCTATCATTATTTAGTAATAAATATTGTTATTATATTGGCATCCTCGCATTTAAACTAACAAAAAAGCTTGTCTTTAACTTTACTATAAAGTAGACTGTGTGGTTTTCCATTTAGCAGTATATTTCGTCAGCATGTCATGATCACACGTCCAACTAAAAGTCGGTATGCTACAACAAGACCATCAATTACTGCAAACGTGATGTATCTTGCATCAGGTGCGGAACCTCCGTCTTAGGAGTAGTTTAGACATCCCACACAGAGAACATGTCTACCTACACTTTCATTATGTCTATGTAAAATGTGCTTTCGTAGCCAGTGTAGAAACCGATCTTTGAGTGATTGACCTCTCTCTAATATGTTTTTAACTGCAGCGTGTACTAGAAGCAATAATGAAACCGTTCTTGCTCAGCTTTCTAAATGTCATGAGAACTATTTCGTACCACGAATTTGTCGTATCATCTGTTTATATTTTATAGTACACACGGTGACAAATAAAGTTATACACATTCAGAATAAACTGCAGTGACTCTTCATAAAAAACTGACTCGGTAAATTTAGATGAAGTCAACGTGACTTGTAAGGCCTCTGAGCTTAAGTGGCCTCTGGGATACACTAATCTCAAAATGAACATGCGCTTTTTGTTAATGAGTAATGATCATATTACGATATACATAATTTGATTTGTAATCATCGTCATGCAAAACATAAAAGAAATCTTTTTTGTGAGATACTATGAGGGCCATACTTCCATCGCAGGTATCTAGAAATTCAAAAAAATATTTTTGAAGTCCATGTTTTATACTGAGGCCCCTGATTCTAACTGCAGCTCTGCCAGTACAAATCCGCATTGGCAGAATATCTCTCAAGAATATCGCTCACTTTGTTTAAATTTGCCTAGGGGTTTTTTTATAGACAGATTGTTCTCGCATTGTGATGGCCGGAATTTCAGTACAATGTAAGGTCAGCTCCTATTGACAACGTGTAGTTCGATATTATATTATAACGCCAATTCCTATGATAGATGTTTTAATAGACAACTTTAATTATACATGCCACACGTGGCTACTGTAAACTATTGACTTTTCCGTATCATTATTCCAAAAATACATTCGAAACATGTGAAATGGAAACCATGGAATAAGGAAAACGTGCCAAAATTAAACAAAAGAAGGCAGGTATCAAAATAAATATTCAGTTTCGTTAACATTTTCTTTTAAGAGTTTTCATTTAACATTGTAAATGTTTCCGTTGAAACATGTGCAGAATCTGCAAAAACATAGGCTATTTAACTATGCAGAATGGAGCTCGGGACATAAATCTCTCGATAGCATAAATTGGACAGCGTATTGTATCATTACTCATCTTAGAATTTTGATCTCGTTTTTCCGTGAATTTGTAGTCTAGTCGTAGTCTTGTTTGTGTATACTTTGCTGTTTTGCAAGATTTTATTGACTTTTAATTGGTTTATAAATGCATTAATATTTATGAAAAGTCATTGCTAGTCGTTAGATGTTAGTTTTCTCGTTAAAAGATTTGCCATATTTGGCGATATTCGCCATTATTTTGATGCTAGATCGGTATAATATGTTTAAATTGTCATGCTTCTCAAGTAATATTGAGAATGAATGAATGTTGATGCAAATAATTTGTAGACTATTCCTTAAGTTCAATTCTCATTCCCTACATCCCCTGGTTTTCTGGGGAATGTTATCTTCTTCCATGGTTGAGACATTTATTTCGATGAACTATGATAGTATATTAGAATACATAACTTCCAACTATTTTCTTCTTAAGATAAAAGTGTTGTCTCAACAAACAATGGATGAAATATCCCCCCCATCACCTTTTACTCCTCCTTACCTACGGATCTAGAATATCGTATTTCTTCAGTAGCGTCGTCGAGGTACGTTAATAGCACCTGTCTTAGAACACAATTGAATTTTATACCGTCACGTAACTAAGGTTCAAAGTGGCTTAACTTCGTTGAATCGAATTGTTTCTGGAAAGTGCTAGAGATGAGGAGAATAGAACCCCAGTTTTAGAGGCTAATAACCCCTTATTCTTTTGCAAGGGAACAGGAACAATGCTGGACTAAAAGTTGTAGTTGTTAACTGGCATCAGCTTTATAAGTTTTTTATGACAGCTGATGGATAAAGATCAGGGTACTGTTAGGTTGGTTCTTGGCAGCAACAAGTTGGCAGGTATGTCATCTACCTACCAACATTAATTATTGAACTGTGAACATTTAACGGGGAATGTAGACCTCTTCATATGATTCACTAGTTGACTTACCAGCTATGCATGTTATGTTGAGAAAGGTCAGCAACTCAATTATATACACTTACATATTATTACTGACTATACGCGCACCAAATTTTACTTACCAAAAACCATTTAAAACCATAGGTAAAAATGTTAGAGATCAAAATTCTATATCAAAAGCAAATTTTTGCGTTGAAATGTTAATCCGTGTTGAACTTCCTATGTACAACAGAGCATTTACCGTACATAAGTACTTTGATGAAATCGTTTACACAGGAGGAAGGTTTTCATTGGGTGAATCAGGGAAAGGAGTATTCGAGGTTGTTGACCCGGCATCAGTCCCTGTTCCCGCTTCCCTGGGTCCTATTACTTTGCAAAATAAATTCGAAGAGAGAGCTTTAAATTCTATTAGGTACGCTTTTTTCGTTGTTTGCTTAATGTGGTTCTTTCTTGTAGCTATGTCTAGTTCTGTTTGGATACAGTTTTCAAAAACATTTATTTGGTTAAATGTTTTGGTTGAAAAATGTTACTGCTTTTTTGCATATTTTCATCGACGGATGCTGTTAGTACGTGAGTCATCTTTTTTTTAATTCTTAACACTATAATTGTTAAAAATGTCTAGTTACTTTTCTTAACAATAGTCCTAGAATTTCGGATTCTCTATCTCTCTATAAAATGGTAAACTGACTGATGGACTTACTGACTGCGTGATATATTATTAACGCACAACCCAAATTGCTTGTCTTAGAGACGTGAAACTTGGAGGGATTATGTTCTTTGTCAAAATTAAGTATCCACTAAGCAAAGATTTTTGGAAATTCCAAACCTGAAGGGATAAAGTAGGAGATGGAACTTTCGACATTCACGTGGTCGAAGCCACAGACGAAAGCTAGCTTTTATAAAGCCTGAGCTTCTTAGTTAATGTGTCCGTAAAAATCCGATAAAATATTAACCATTTTTTATACAATTTGGACTATTGAAATCTCCACTTAGATAAAAAAGTTTACAAGACTCTTGAAGATTTTAGTTTCACTTTTTTCACGATATCCAACCACTAGTTCTGGATATATATTAGCTTTAATCTGATACAGAGGTGATTGACACCAAGGACGGAGTAGGCTTTATCGCACGCACTAATCCCGCTATAACTACGCACCATTTAGGACAGATCCGCAATGATATCGGGAATTATAGTTTGGGCGGATTAATTAATAGGTGTAATAAGACTTTTATCCGAAAAGATTAGTCTAACCGTGTTTCGACAGGGGTTTTCTTAATTGGCTATTGATTTTTCGGGCTTGATATGTTAGGGTTTGGCCAAATGTCATATACTTAAGCCCAAATACATATTGCTAGGCGGAAAATTGGGAGCTTTTATTTGGGAAAGGACTATATAGTAGTGTGATTGGGAGTTCTGTTAATTGAATAGCCTACTATTTAAAAAGCTCATTCAAAACTTAGTATTCCAGATAGAACATCCATAGTAATATCTTAAAAGGTGTCAAAGTTGAGGCCAAAAGCTAGTTTAAAATAAACACTGCTGATTGTATCAACAGTACCTCACATGACAAATATACATGTCCACAGGTACAAGTACACAGGTAGACCTGACCTCTTGACGTAATACCAGCGTTGTACAAGTCTCATGGGAAATGTAAGGGCCATTCTCTATTTTTAGCCAAAAATACACGACACCACTTACCCGCAAGTTGTAAAAAATAACATCATTCTACGGCAAATTGTATTAGATTTAAGTGTTACTGAGGTAAGGAAGTGTCCGTGTGTACAATTCCCGTAGGTAAAAGATAAGGGAAGGAAGTTCATATATCTATCCTGCTTGCACATTAGATCAGAGGACTTTAACATTGTAGATGGTGTTAGCTTTGTTTCTCGTTGGAAGTAGCAAGAGCAGTAGGATCGTTGTTCGTTTCTAGACGATTCGTCACTTACAGACTTTGCCATAGTGCTGGTAAGTAGAGACAAACATAGCAATAATCCTAATATCGGTCTAGTAATAACAAGTGTAATTATTACTAGACCGTACCGTCACCGCTTAACACGGTTCCGTGTCATAGGCAAAATATTTTCAGCTACGTGGATGCTCAATGCGTGGCTGGCAACGATGTCAGTCTAGTGGGTATCTTATAGTCGCATACACTGATCATTGCACCTGGGATCATACTACCAAATTTAGTCTCAATCCTGGACACGACAGCAACTTTTACTTGACTGCGAAAGTTGGGAAACCTTAACCGCAGCCAATGGTTGACCATCCCTATACGTGCATACCCGTCGTGGTTTATATGTTAAGTGTAAACAAAGCCTCAAATTACTTAATGAATACAAGCCCCCATGTTGTCTCATTGAGCAGGTGTGGTAAATGTCAAGTCGCTCGTTATTCTGACTGCTGCGATGGTAATGAGACCAGCCGCTTGTTTACGCTTTTTGCTTCAATGATGCAAACTAATGAATGCTACTGTCATTTCAAACGGATGTTTCAGGACGGAAATATAGGTCGAGGGGTTTTTTCACGAGGATTTCAGACCTTCGGGCTTTAATTAGAGCCTTTTGTGATTGCCTTTGAGTTCGTTTTGATTCAAGTGCGCTTCGGGAGGAGAGAATTGGGAATTATTGAAGAATCAGGGACTGTAATAAAATTCAAACTAATTTACCTATCCATTGTAAAAGTCGTATCTGAAAGAATTGTTAAACAATGGAGAATTAACTTTGTGGTTACGTAGTTTGCTTTGTATATTATAATAATCCGATACCTTAGTGATGAGTGTTTCTGAGTTATGAGGACATACTTAGTTACAGGTTTTTCATAATTCAAGGCTGTGCAATACCAATATTTACAAAGGGAGGAGGATGTTGGGTTAGGATCCTCTTGTCGATAACACTCTATACTAGACTATCCACTACTTACTAAAGATACAATATTGTGTAGCGAACAACAATTTGAGCCTAAGTGCTTAGCGAGCTTTTATACCCACTGGATAGCGTTAACGCAATCTTTAATATGTTATCGTGTTACAAATAATTTTAGGGATTACAGTTTTTTTTTATATTATTTGAGAGGACAATCCAGAAAGGGGGTCATCAGAATGAACATCGCCGCATACACTTCTTTTGCAACAGCAGGGGAAGTTGCGGTGACTTTGCCGGTTCTTAAAGAAGGTATAGACTGCTTTCGTGAAGATCCTTAAGTCGTAAAAGCCCTTCGATGGCCACAAACACCACAGCGACCGCCAAACGTCGAGATGGTGAGCATGGAATTTGCTGGAAATGAAAGTGTTGTATAAAATACTTACATTTTTTCATACCTTTCCATGCAAAATTGTCACGACAACATAAATACTTAACCTGGGTAAAACCCAGGGTTGGTAAATTCACTATCCTTAGTCGTTGTATGTCGCACTAATTCTGCGTTTGCATGTCCAAAATACATGTGTCAAAGTAATTAAAACATCCGTAATTAGGACACTTGTTAATTTCAGACTGTTATTATTATATGAGTCACGTCGAAAATGATCGTTCTAATAAAAAACTATAACGGTGTACAAAGAAAGAGGGAACAAAGGACTGGCGCATCTTTTTTCCTTGGCGAATAAAGAGTTCAGAAAGAGTAATAAACGAAGGTGTCGCATCTATCACGTAGACTGCTTGGCGACAAATGGGCTTAGACTAATAAATGAGCAGACAGGACTTTCCTCTGAATATTTACCTTGTTCGAGTGAACAAACATGTTGTTTATGTGCGCTTCGAAGCTTCTGTTTTGTTCTGTAATTAATCTTAAGTGATGATTTAAAAGGTTATTAGGCCAGTGGCGGTTATGATTTAGTTCTCAAGAGAAATCAGCTGTTCCATGCATTTTGATCGTATTGCAGTTGTAAACAGTCTATCTAAGACGCATTTGGCGTGTGTGTTTGTGTATTGATAACCGAATCCATACTATCCATACTTACTAATATTATAAAAGCGAAAGTAGCTCTGTCTGTCTATCTGACTGTCTATTCTTCACGCCTAAACCACTGAACCGATTTGAATGAAATTTGGTACAGATTTAGTCTAAGACCCGAAAAAGGACATGGATAGTTTTCATCTCGGAAATCCCCCGGGAACGGGACCTATGATTCCACGCGGACGAAGTCGCAGGCAGAAGCTAGTAACAAATAAAAAGAATTTGGACAGTTTAAAGCCATAAATAGGCGCAAAAACAAAGCCAGTCACACAATTATATGGAAATTCCTTGCGGGCTTGGCCATCTTGCAAGTAAATCCGCAGCAACATGCCACAATTTGACTTGTATGTTTTTGACGTTAGAAGCTAGCCCATCAATTATTTTTGTGCGGAAAAAATAGTGGAACTAACTACCCTCTATCTCCTCTATGAATTGAAGAATTTACAACGAACACTTCTACTAAAGGCATTTCATACATTGTACATTTGGCTACATTGACTGGATCAGTAATAAACTTGACTAGTCCTCAAACTGGACTTAGGTACTACCTAAGTCCAGTTTAATAAACCAAGACCGAGATAGTTGAACCTTACCTAGCAGGTGCTATTGATTAGCAATTATTTATTTAAGTTTTGGATTGTTTTTTTTTATTATTATCTACATTTTATTGGTCATACGTGAGCACATATTACCTTGTCCTTGAATATGTCCCTCGACTCACCTTACACGGTGTATTTAGCTTGGCCATAGCAAACTGGTCCAAAAGCAAACATATGGCATTCCATGTTTGCATTTTGCAAAAAGCTGCAGTTGTTTCAGTTTACGGCTATTGTGTGAACTTTACGAGTTTTTGCCATACAAAGTACGAGCAATTCGTATATTTTATCATCAGAACCGACAGTGCCATAACATTTTTATATATTTTATGTCTTTATTCAAGGAAAACATTGATTGGTTCAATTTTATAACTTCGCGATACTTTATACAAATTGTGTTTACAATATTTTCTGTGTGGGCGTATAATAATATGATTGGCCAATTTAAACTTATTTTTTAACGACGTAGTAGGCTAAATAAAATAATTCTGTTTAGACTATCAAGTGAAAGTAAACAAGTTTATTTTAATGATGTAAAAATGTCATCCTATCCCACTTCCTAATTATATTATAAATGTGAAAGATTGTGATGCATAGGTGGATGTTTGTTCCTCTTGACAAGCAAAAACTCCTGATAAACTGATTGAAACTGTAGAGTAATATAGCTCATACATTAAAATAACAGACTGAGTTTCACACCCCCTTTAGGGTTGAAATTTCTAAAAAATCTTTTCTTCCTTACCCTTCAAGTTTCACGTCGCTAGGACTAGCGGTTAGGGCTGTGCGTTGATATATTTATTAAGAGTCACTTAGGCCCGTATTAATAGACGTCACTCAATCCTGAGACGCTCTCAAGTCTCTTGCTGTCCTTGTCTATCTAAAGGGAAATAATAAGGACAGCAATAGACTTGAGAGCGTCTCAGAATTGAGTGACGTCTATTAATACGGGCCTTAATGAGTCAGTCAGTTTAACATGGAGTGCCTAGTTAGAATTGCGTTTAACGTTGCTGAAATCGCGGGGAACAGCAACTATGTACATAAATGGCTTTCGTTACTTACTAAATGTGATCGGAAAATACTTTCTATGGCACACAAGCGTTAAGTAATGATTTCCCTCCCTAAAGGCCATACGAACCTCGTTCAAGGTCATGACCATGGGGTCAATCACTTCATAAAAGCGCGCCTTTGAAGGAAAACACCTTGCTATAATAATTCTTTATAGAGCGAGCAAGCTTTTATACATTTTCCATGTCAGTTTGACGTGACCTTGATTTTTAACATAAAATATTAGAACGATTTTGATGTAATTAATATTATTGAAATTTCTTTATGTAAGGCTAGATGAAATGAAATATAACCTCATGTTTAGAGTGTATTAGCAAAGTTGGTTTGAAAATAAGTTGTAAAATGTGGGGCAATCTTATCTGTAATCTTAAGCTTTCGGTTTCTCAAATTGAAAACATTCATTACAGCCACACAGACAAATTGTCAAGCTCGCAAAAACAGCCGTGATTGGTTGACTGAATTATCTACAACCAATCACAGCTTGCGCTCGTTCGCCGCATTGATTTCACCATTAGTTAGATTAAACTCTGTTAAAAGTAATCACAAATGTTTCGGTTTTAAAGAACTCCCATTTTCGTCAAAATAACCGTAGGCACTTTTTTGTTTAGTCTCCACCGTCTAGACATCTGCAATACCAGATACCAATTCAATACTGATTGATACCAGGATACGGATTCTAGAACTTGCAGATGTGCTTGCAACGAATTTTGAATCTTAGCTGCGGTTTCCACAAAAGCGGAGAGGATAGGAGAAGTTTACGCGCGTGATTCGCGACACAATTGAAAGACAATAGCAGCCCGACAGCCGGCTGTCGGTATGATAATTTATTGCATTGTGCTAAAGTTTGGCGCTGAGCTGCTAAACTCACGAAAACTGATGTTGTTCGACACAATATCTCTTCTCTGCTCCACATTGGTGGAAACCGGGTCTTATCCGATTATTTTTTAAATCTAAATTTAGTATATCACATATTTTTTAATCTGACGAAATTATTCTAATTACTGAAAGACTTAAGCTTAGTTCTTAGCTCTTAGAAGAAACTAAGCTTACTTAGACAACAGTTAATCCATTAGTCGTAAAAGTATTCCACGTTAGTGTCGCAAGTGTCCATTTCAATTAAGTTAGTGGTGCGACGAAGCAATCCGTCTTTTTGACGCATGGTGATCACTCACTTTGTTTATCTTTTAAGAATGAGAGGTTTTTTAATTCGTTTAAGGGTTTACTGAGAACGGAGTGCCGATGTATCATCGTCTCAGCTGCCTATGTCTAGTAAATGGGCAGGTCATTATACGGGGTGTTTATTTTGTCACCTGCGTGCTTTAAGAGGGTTATTGTACGTTCTGGATATTACCTGTAATAATATTATGACTTATATGGATTCCAGTTTTCTTTTGTCTATAGGTTTTTGAATTGGTATTATTTTACATGTTTTATTATTCTGTATTAGGAAAGTTGTTAACAATCACCTTGAAGGCAGGAGAAGTTACCAATCACGAACCCTAGTAGTGAATTATCTTTCTTGATTAGCATTTGCTTAATGCCCTGCTTCTGTGGTTTATAGCGTGATGTTATAATAGCTTTTGCCCTGCGTAGATAAACGAATGAAATTGCTGAGATTAAATCCAAACAAATAACGCTTTTATTTTTATAGTGCCTATACATAAATTTCCGTTCCAACACGCTGTTTATAAAAGGCTAGTCGTAAACCACGAAAAACATCAGTTTCCTATAAAACCGTTATATTAATAACGATGTATTCTCTATACATCATAAATAATACTGAGAATTATTTGTCAATATAAATATTATACCTCATAAAACTAAACAAGGAGCTTTAATACGAAATAACCGAAGTAATATGATAGCTAGGGTGGTCCTGAAATATTGTGTAATAAAAACCGATGTCGTTGTAATAGGGCCATAGCTGGCTGAAGGGAATTTCACATTTTTGTCGAGACAAAGATTTAATAAAGTTTAATATCTGACATCTAATGACTCATAGATACAATCTTACAATATTAAGTAAGTAAAAACTCATTAAGACCTAGGACTAACTTAGTAGCTAATGGCTCGCCTAGGGGTCAAAATTAGTACAAGCGCAACAGACTTTTACGATTTAGAGAAATCCAGCAAGTCGCTAAGTCCAATAACTATATATTTTTTTAAATAATATATTTTAATACTATTCACTGACAGACATTATGATCTTCTCTTAAGCCGGGTTTTTTCAACTGTTAGTAGCTCTTCATTTGGCACTGCTTTCAAAACCAGGCATATACTTAAAAGAGTTCGATACTCGCAACATGAATTTCTTGGAACCTTAATGGCTGTCGCTACGCAGAAGCAACGCAAAGCAAGAACCAAAAAATACACATTGTGTAATTTAATAACATGTCATGTTGTGTGGATCTTTAGGAACTAAAATAACAACAAGCATTAATAGCGAGCTTACAAGGACAAGGTTATAACAGTTGCCTGATCAGCAATCGCTATTGTGTGACCAGTGGCAAGTCGAGCTACTGTCATGAAAGTACACTAGTGCACTAGCTGAAAGTACACTACTGTCACGCCAGCAGATCGTATTGTGTAGCCAGCCAGGAAAGCTGTCAAAGCCCGTAGTAGCTATATTCCATTTTCACAAAGCCACGTCCATATAAGGCTTTGTCAGCCTTCCCTTGGAAGTTGTAACATACTTACTTCACGACATTAAAGTATTAATAAATAGGTAAATATGTCGGTCTATAATGTTAAAGCAATTATATCGCGGAATGACGGTTGTACTAGTTACTTTGACATTTAATCTTATAAGCTAAGTAATGTTGCAAGCAACCTCATTAGTTTCTTAGTAGCGTTATTTTTAATTTTTGCTTGCTATTTATTTTCTAACTAGCTCCTAAGTTTTCAGCCGTGTATGCTAAGAGCAGTTTCACACTACGTCCCATATGAATCCATGAAAATTTATACCTAGTACACGTTCAAGAAAATCTGTTCAGTCATTTTTGCGTATAAGCTTAACAAACATTCAACCATCCGTTCTAAAAAACTTTCACATTTAAGTATAATAATATATTACTAGCAGTCTTTTCAATTTATAATACGTAAAAAATACCTGAAATCATTTTGATAAGTATCAAAACACTAATAAATTCTCTGAAAGTCAGAATTTAATTATTCAAGAGTGCCACGGCTCGAATCGGTAAGCTCGGTATACCGCCGTTTACCCGAATTTTATTTGCCCTAATTTCATTTGCCATAATAGTCAACAGCCATAATATCATACGTCATAATACTCATTTGCCCTACTCTCATTTGCCATAATAGTCACGTGCCAGAATCATTGTTTCCCATAAAGTCACTTACCATAACATCATTTGCCATAATCATTGTAAGCCATAATTATCACATGTCCTAATTATCACATGCCATAATTATGATATGCCATAACATAATTTGCCATCGACATCGGGTGTATAACGGTTGTTTATATCAAGAGAAATTGGATGCAATTGGGACTTTAGGGCACCCCGACTCGGACAGGTTAGGTTAGAAGGGGATGGCGGGGTCGTGTGAGCGAGCGAAGCGAGCGAATAGACCCCGCCATCCCCTTCGTGGTTATTTTTTTATAAACCACACAGAAGTAGGAGCCCCGCGAAGCGGGGCTCCGTCGACCTAGCCCACCATCAACCATGCACAGAAAAAAAAACCATTACGGGGCTTAAATATTTGTCTAATACGTGTTATGCCATTTAAATATTATGCCATTTAAATATTATGTCTAATAATTATTATGGCACATAAAATTATGGCAAACAATACTTATGGCATTCGTATCTTATGGTATCTAAAATTCGGGCAATTAAAAGTATGTCATATGTCTTTTAGGGCAAATGAAACATTCGGGCAAATGAAATTCGGGTAAATGAAATTCGGGAAAATGATGATTATGGCATATAATCTTCGGGCAAACAATAGACAACCGGTAAGCTCTTGTGAGAACCGTCCCGCTTTCATGAAAAGTGAAATAAATAATAAGGTTTTTGGTAAATTAAAAAAAATGAAAGCCGTAGGGATTGGAACTTTGTCGCGATTTTCCTCATGTCAAGAAAAACATCTAATAAATAGATAGGCAAGGTAGAGACTGGTAGTATAAAGCTCTGCCAAAGAACGTGCTGAGTACAGTATGTTTTGCCGTTGAGTTATAGTTATACTAGCTTTTGCCCGCGGCTTCGCTCGCGTTAAAAAGAGACAAAAAGTAACCTATGTTACTCTCCATCCCTTCAACTATCTCCACTTAAAAAAATCACGTCAATTCGTCGCTCCGTTTAGCCGTGAATGAAACAACAAACCTACAGACAGACAGACAGAGTGACAGACACACTTTCCCATTTATAATATTAGTATGGATTTTCATACTCACAACTCTCTCTCTCCCTAGCGTTTTTCCAACTTTGTTAGGGTCAGCTTCCAGTCTAACTGAATTTAGTTATTTGTTTTTTTCTTGGAGCTTCAGTCACTGCCCGTCAGACCTCCACAACGTAGTTTCTGGGTATCATGATACGCTTTGGTTAGGCTGATTGATAGATCTTCTGGCTTCTGACTACCCGTATTGATAAAGATTTACGGATGGAAACCGGGTCAACGCCTTAACCTGTTTGTAAAGTACAAAAGAATTTAAAATGTCATATTGGTGATAAGAAAACAAACCTAATAATGTTCTCATTTTTTGTTTGATAGTAACAGACATCCATCCATTCATCCACTAATAAAGAGAAAACCATAAAGTTTAAATCCAACTTTCACATTAAATAGTAGGGTTCTATTTTGTATACTTGAGACAGTTTCGTTTTGGAAGCACGTGGGTCGATATCATGGCGTGTGTCACGCAACTAGTGATGTGCCTAGCAGGTATCCGTATTGTTGTATACATATCCGCGGATTTCAGCGGATGTCTTAACATATTGTGCAAATGCTAGTCTATCAATTATTTGAGTTCTTTCAGATTACGTCAACCCAAATTTCATGTCGTGCGAACGTTGCTTAAAAAAAACGTAAATCACATATATTGTGATTCTCAAAACGTAAAGTAATGCAGCTTTATTAGGTATGCCTTTGGTAGCTTAGAGGGCTTTTCTATGGATTCTTTGCCGATTTGATTGGCAACAAACTTTTCTATTCATCGATTTACCGTCACATCACTACTTGTAACAAACTCCGTTGGACAACGTGTATCTCTGGGTACCTCACCTAATTTACGCTATAAACGAAATTTAATGTGTTCACACGAATTAATAGAAAATTCCCTACTGTTTCATGAATAAAATCCCAAATAATATGTATAAAGAAAAATAAACGTTTCGCACAAATTCTGTATTGAACTAAGTATTTAAACAATTATTGTAAGCTTTAATGTCCATTTATAAAAAATACTTAAAAAATATTAATTATTTGGATGTTTTTAGGGAAACCTTATCTAAGGTTTCCCTAAAACCATCCAAATAATATTAGAATATATAATTCATATAAATCATATTACATGAATAATAGGAAAGAAACGAGGGGCCTGATAAGGCCAGACATAAAGACGTACAAGACCACAGAATAATATCTTTATACTGCGTACGCTAATAGAATATCAAACGAGTACAAAATAATACCACATTTGTCTGATATTCTATTATTCATGAGCACAAATTATGACTAACAGAAACTGAACTTTACTGTACTGGTTCCTACAGTTCCATTTTAAAAAAGAACGGTGTGATTTAAATGGAATCGCACACGCATCACTAGTGGTCGGCAACTGCCACTTTTTAAAAGCGAGGGGCGTAGGTACACGTCGGCTAAAGGTGCACTTAGGCACGGGCAAATGCATAATTTTCGTCAATTGCAGTTTCGGCAACAAATGTATAGAAGTTGTGAGAAATGTCAGTTGCTCGCATAAACTGTCGCTTTAACCTTTTGACGACCAAGCGACAGCCGGCTATTGTCTTTCTATTGTGTCTCGAATCACGTGTATTCCACGGTTTAATAAGTAGATGTTGCTGACCACTATAGTGGCCGTAGAGCAGTCCGTTTGTGGGCGTGTAAAGGACAGTAGAGACGATACAAAATAATAAATATCTAAGTAGGTACTGCGGCTGTCAGGGACATTGTCTGTGAATCATTCATGCTCCAAGAGTTCTTGCCTTCTTTTTTGTAATAAAAATATAGGTACATTTTGTTACGTAAATTGAGTACTGCAAAGTTTTGAAATAAAGAAGGTTGAGACGTCCTCTTCGCTGTTATAAAGTTTGTTCGTTCGATCATACTGTGCGTGAAGATTGATTTGATTGTTCCTTTTCATATATTATTCAGAGCGTTCGGTCCAAAATTGTCAATACATCAAATATTTATGAATCAATTATATTTTGTCGATAGATGTTGTAACGAACAACGACGAAATATTCGGCATTTAGGGTTATTCCTTGTGTTCGGAGCGTGGAGTACTCGTAATGTAAATTCAATCGATTGTTAATTTAGAAATACTCATTTCGCATTTATTTGTTTAGTGATTATTAGAAAAGGTAGATAAATTGGTATTTGTACGAGTAGATAAAACTTTACTGGCCAATATTTGAGTTCTTCTTATTTTAAGTGAACAGTTTCAAGTGGGCAGGTGTTTTTTAGATGACTCTGAGCCGAAACAGGCAAAACAAAATCAGAGGCCACTGCTGGACAAAGGTGTCTACCCAAAGATTTACACGTTTACCATAATCTATATCTATTCATATACTTGCTGAAATCTGATATGTACTTTCTTTTAGTAACGCACTCAAGAAGGTCTACCACGAGTGCGCTACTAGATTCCACATTTCCAAATTTAAATTAGCAATCCCTAGAGACGACTCTCAAATAATTCTCTGTACATTCATAATATCAGAGAGTTTACCGAGCGTCATGAATAAGATAAAACTAGGTCATGTCAGGAACTAGTTTCCACCATTCATGGCAACTTGTCTGACAAGCGAATAAACACCGACATTTTCCAGCAAATATTTATTTTACAAGGAGTAAAGAAACCTTACCTTCGCAATTAAACGCATTTCAATCAATTTAATATGGACTTACGGAGTTATTAAACAGGAGATGAAATCAAATATGCTTAGATAAGATCAGGATTTACAGATTCCGCTAAATCGAAAAAAGGTTTGAACAAATATCGTTTTTCTTTTCGAATGGCTTTCATTTTTTTTGCTTATTGCCTGCCCCGATCTGGAGTGCTGAGTACAAAATGTATGGTCATAAACCCTTTTTGGTTTTATCCCAGACTCAGTGCATTTTGGATGGGTCCTCTATTTAATTCCTCAATACTGTGGAGGATAGCAGTTTTAATTCTTGAATAATTTTGCATGGAGTCCAATTCAATGAGGAGGATTTAATAACCAATAACTAGTAATATGAAGCTTAACTAGTATAAAAAATGTTTAATTTTCGTATTCAAGGAAATAAAAAGTCACGAAATAAAACATTATGATGAAAACTAAATTTTAAATTCATCGCCTTTTCTGAACCGTGATCAATAAGCGTTGTATGCTTGTTTCATTTTTGACAGTACGTGATTAGCTAGTATATTTTGAATAATTAGTGGAATAGTAGATCTTTCTTGAATTCGGCTAAAGTATTTTCTGATGCGATTCCAATGCGGAAACTTTATATCTTATATAATACCACAGCAGTAAAATGTATGCAGATTTCACAACTAGATTTACTTCTGGCAAAGTTGCAATAAGCTAATTGGCAGTGGCTACAATTTCCTAAGCACATTTATTACTTCAGTTTTAGATTTAACATAGGTATAATATTTCATGTAAAGTTTGTCAGATGGAATATTAGGAGCGGATCCGACACGTAGGAGACAAAAGTTTTTTTTTTTTTTTTTTTTTATTACAATGGGCTTGCTCTTGGTCCCAGACTAGCCCGAGGGCATAGACGGAGCCTACGATGGAGCGAGCTTACCCAGTAGATGCCTATGCACTCTATTCTTAAATACTTCCGGGTTATTTGACGGGCCTGTTGGTCTAGTGGTTAGTTACCCTGACTGCTAAGCCGGAGGTCGTGGGTTCGATTCCCACCCAGGACAAACTTTGTGTGATGAGCACGAATGTTTGTTCTGTGTCTGGGTGTGATTTATCTATAATATGTATGTATTTAAAAAATATATAAGTATGTTTATCAGCTGTCTGATTACCATAGCACAAGCTCTGCTTAGTTTGGGATCAGATGGCCGTGTGTGAGTTGTCCCAGGATATTTATTTATTTATTTATTATTTATATGAATTTGGAAACACAGACGTCGGCAGGGAATTCCATTCCTTTGCGGTGCGCATTATGAACGATTTTGAGAAGCGCTGCGTGCGGATGTGAGGAATATCAACCAAGAAAGGGTGGTATCCCGCCGTACGTCTGGATGTCCGGTGGTAAAATGGGGATGAGGGAATGAGCTCGTGTAGCCCATGAGCACACTCGCCGAAGTGCAATCTGTAAAATACCGCCAGACAGGCAACTTTTCGCCGATGTGCTAGTGGTTGAAGTTGAGCCACCAGCTTCTTGTCGCCAATCAACCTTCTGGCCCTGCGATCCACCGAATCCAATGCGGCCAGTTGGTATTTGGCTGAGCCATCCCATAGGTGACTGCAATACTCCATACACGATCGGACTTGAGCTTTATAAAGTGTTAGAAGCTGTCCCGGCGTGAAGTATCGCTTAACCTTGTTAAGGATGCCCAGTTTTTTCGCCGCAGTCTGTGCTTTGGACTCGATGAAAGTGCCGAAGTTGAGGTCAGAACTCAACTCCATGCCAAGGAGTTCAAGGCAGCCGGTTACTTTTACAAATGCACCTCGGAAAGTAGGAGCCAGGTCAAATGGGCTCCGTTTGGCGGAGAACAGACACGCTTGCGTTTTGGCGGCATTGAACTGCACTAGATTGTCATCGCCCCATTGGGACACACGACTCAAGGCAAAGTTCACTCGCTCTACCATGGTCTCTCTCTGTGAACGAATATCGTCCCTACTGTCTTTTGCGCTGGCCAAATATCTCTCTACAACAGTACTGTCATCTGCGTAACCGACTATGCTAGGATTTAGCATATCGTTTATATGGAGCAGGAATAGAGTTGCAGAGAGAACAGACCCTTGAGGAACACCGGCATCAATGGCCATTAGGTCCGAAGAGCAGCCGTCGACGACTACTCTGATCGACCTTTCCGTCAAAAAGTCCGATACCCAGCTACAAAAGTCAGCCGGTATGCCATAAGCAGGAAGCTTGCTAAGGAGACTTGCGTGCCAAACCCTGTCAAAGGCCTTTGAGATGTCGAGTGAAACGGCAAGGGCTTCGCCGTTTTTCTCAATGGCTTCACCACAGCAATGTGTAACATACACTAGAAGGTCCCCAGTAGACCGACCACGGCGAAAGCCATATTGCTGGTCATTAAGTAGGTTGTTGTCTTCTAGGTATGCCAACAATTTGCTATTTAGTTGTCTTTCCATGACTTTACAGAGCATGGAGGTGATGGCGATTGGTCGATAGTTACAGGGATCGGCACGGCTGCCCTTTTTGGGCACTGGCTGCACATTAGCAAGCTTCCAGGATTTTGGCACCGTTCTAGTTTGGAGAGAGAGCCGGTATAGACGTGTCAATACAGGCGACAACTCAGGCGCACATTGTTTAAGCACTCGCGCAGGTATTCCATCTGGTCCACTGGCTTTGTTCACGTCTAAATTCAGCAGAACCTTCCGTACCTCTTTTTGGTGAACAGCAATATCCTTCATTGAGGAATCGCAATGAGGTATAGTAGGTGGTTGATGGAGGCCTGCATCAAGACGAGAGTTGCTCGCAAATAGGGAAGCAAACAAGTTCGCTTTCTCTATCGCGGAGTGGGCCAGCGTACCGTCAGGTTTCTGCAACGGTGGAAATGTGGAACGGCAGAAGTTGGATTCAACCGCTTTGGATAGGGACCAAAACTGCTTGCTACCAGAAGGGTAGGACGTGAGTTTGGCCCCTACTCGACTGATATGGTCAAATCGAGCCTTCCGAATCACCCTTTTGCAGGACTTGGCGGCATCGTTATAGGCTTTCTTCTTCCTGCGAACCCTCTGGGCCCTTGCTTTGGTGTCGCGGGCTTGCACCCAAGCCAGGTATGCAGACTGTTTAAGGGCTTCAGCCCGAGCACAATCCGCGTTGAACCATGCTTGAGTTCTGTGATCGAGCGATAAGTCGGAGAACGGAATATAATATTCCATTCCCTGCCGAATCACATCTACGACAGCCTCGGCAGAACATGAGGGATCGCCGGAAGAAAAACAGACCGACCGCCAAGGGAAAGACGCAAAGAATTGCCGCATCTCATCCCAATCTACTGACTCGTATCGCCACACTCTCCTCGTGCCCCGTGGGCTGAAATCCGGAGGGGAGCAGACCGATACGGATTTTACCAGACAGTGATCTGACGAGCCCAGCGGAGCTGAGACCGAGACAGAGTGCCGATCCGGATCTGTTGTCAGTAGAAGGTCCAAGCAATTGGGTGTGTGGTCAGCAACATCCGGTACCCGCGTCGCAACGTTCACCAGCTGGGTGAGGTTTAGCGACAGCGCAAATTTGCGTGCTTCCTTGCCAGCGTGGCAGGTTTTCTCGAACGGGGCAGCCACTCCTTGTGGTGGGCGTTAAAGTCCCCGAGAAATACTAGTTCCGCAGCAGGGTACCGTTGTTGGGCATTATCTGCAGTCTCAGTAAGATGGTCAAATAGCCTGGTTGTCTCCTGGTCTCCGACGTGCGATCGGTAAACACATGCATATAGGATCTTCTGGGTCCTGTGTCTACGATGGCCCACAGAGTAGAAAACCCGGAAGTCTCAAAACAGCGAAGACGCTTACAGCAGATGTCGTCGCGGACGTACACACAGACCCCAGCTTTCTCTTTGAACTTATGTTCTAGTGAGTAGCCTGGGTAGTTGAGGTACGCCACGTCCGCTGGGGTTTTAATTTGCGTCTCCGTTAAGAAGAACAGGTGCGGCTTTTCAGTCTCGAGGTGGTGGTGGACTGCGTCGAGATTTGAGTGCAACCCTCGTATATTGGATAGGTGCACTTTCAGCGGGAGGAAGTGCCGCCGGTGTTTGACCGTGTTCTTCTTTTTTTTATTCATTCTGTTGAGTAGTGCGGGTTGGGGGACGTTTGGATGTCGAGGCGCTGCTTTCGCCAAGTAGATTGCACGAGTGACACCAAACAGTGAGGAGCTCACTTGGAGACTGCGGGGACGCCCGAGCCCCCCCGAAATAGCCACCGGGTCCTCCCATCCAGTCGCCAGCTGGCACGGTGGAGCTATTCCGGGATTTTTCGCGAGGTGGCGGGGCAGCCTTTGGCACGTGGCTAGCGCGCTACTTGGGCCCCAACTACCTGCGGTCGGTCACCGGCAAGACCGTGCCACGGATCCCGCTACCCTCCAGCGTGAGCTACTCGGTCCGGCGTCGCTCAAGGATCTACAAGAACGGCTATATGCAACACAACTAACAGCTATTCATCCCCCCAAAGGCTCTGGTGTTCCCGCGCACAGATGAAACACAGCAAGCTGCTTGACACCTGACTCCGGTGGGAAGGTGGTAGCTACCAGGCGGACTCTTGTGAGACCTACCACCGCTGGCTGGGTCGTTCAGCCGTCACCACAAGTGGTGCCGTTGCCCGAGGTGGACCGCTAGGAGGTAGACCCAAACCACCTCAAAAGTTTTAGGTCAGGGAGGGTCAAATTTTGACCCCCGACGTAAAAAGACCCCTCTTTTTACGTAGGGGTATTTTGACCGCTATGTAAAGGTTATCCAGCGATGGTTCTTTGCTATGTTTCTTCAAAATAGGTTCAGCTATTTCGAACTTACCAATCTTTTGTTTCAGAGAATGGTCTTGACTCCCATGACTTTCTTTTGACCCGTTCCTGAGAGAGATGTTGTCAAGATGTTCATAATAATTCGGGCAGGTGTAGAAAAGAAGTCGTAAATCACAATATCAACAAAGACCCTTGTCTTACATCGCTTGACGACAAGTTTCGTTAAGTTTCGTCTGAAACTTTCGCTATCTCGACTCGACGGGAAATGTGGAGTGAGGGATTTTTTGGGGTTCTGTATCCGAGGGTCCTAACAGGACTCTGTTAATAAGCGTTTGCTGTTCATCCCCTTCGTCTGTTTAGCCATTTGTCAAGGTAGAGAGTTTAATCTGTCATAGAGTGTTTGCTGTTTCGTTTTGGCAGAAAGGAATGTTTCATTTTCTTGCCACTATCTACTACTTGTTTAATTTTTTCAAAGGTGATGTCATGATGAAGTCACAAATAGACAGATTGAAATTTTGTTGTACATATACAATACAAACAATTCGATTAAAAAAAATAGTGTAAAAACAAATACGAGAATTTCAAAGGAATGTGATGATGTGTGTAGAAAAAAAAATCGTTGTTTTGTAGACTCATAAATTAAATGTTATAAGTTCCTGTTTTTTCTCATCAAGTGTAGTTGAAGTTGTATGTAGTACGGAACACTTTTTGCCATTCCGACTTGCATCTTGGCCGGTTTTTCCAAGTCTTGGACTGAAAGTTATTCACTTATGAAAGTACCCTAATTATATTGACATTGAACAACGTTTTTTTAAAGTTACCGCTGAAGCGCTGACGAAAATGAGTTTCGTCTGAAAAGTTTTGAAAAATTACACCGTCTTGCACTAAAATCTACCTATGTAGACTTGTAAAAGTTTCATAATACTTCTTTTTATCACTAAGATATTATAATATTAGTATAATACTTTAGTCAATCTTTAAATTTACCTTTTGAACATGTGAATAATTCAATAATGTTTGTATAAGCAGTAGTGTGCCTACTGGTAGAGGTCTAAATAAGTATAAGTGTAACAGATTATTATGATTTAGAAAAAACCTAGTAAGTTGTTGAGACGTTTTTCTAAAAGGTTCTTCTAACATCTTTACATAGTGTAAAACTAAATCGTTTTAATTAAATTACGAACAAATTTTAATGCGCTTTTCATCAATATAGAGAGATTCGAGAAGAAGGTTTATTTATATGTGTAATAAAAATAATTATAGTTGAGAAAGGAAAATACGGAACCCTTATAGTATCACTTTGTTGCCGTCTGTCTGCCTGTCAAGAGAGGTCAAAAATTAAAATACTACTCTTTACCTACAAGTATGTACGGAATCCGGTTTTTATATTTGTTTGCTGTCACGCTCACTACATAATGTTATTAGTGCAACCCGGGTTCAGCTTGAATAAAGGACACTCATCTCTTTCTTTCTCGCTCGTCAATTGTTCCAAGCATCAGCGCTTGCGTCCACTTGAGCTTCAAAGTCACACTTCCTTCAATTAACAAAACATTGTTGTTAATTGTCTCCTCGGAGCGAGGTCGATGACCTAGACCTCTTCCTTGGGCTGTACCATAGAAATATTTATATCTACAGGCTGTACCGTAATCGTCCATTGTTCCGACTTGTTCTGAGTGTACAGGCAGCGAAGGAAATAAGTGTGCAAGGCCGTCAGGCAGATGTATTTTAGGCTTTCTTGAACAGTGATGGATGGATGAAAATCAAAATTAATTAAAAGACGTCTTATTGTATTTTATACTTTGTCAAAAAATTATACATCAGTTTTTGAGAAAACTTTAATTGCGTCTGACTGACCTGCATACCACGCAGGTGTATTGCATTTTTTGAAAAGGACAAATTGAAATTTCCGAGCAAAAGCTGCTGCCTTGTTTATATATTATTGGCGGCACACTAGTTAGGACGAAAAAACTCAGTACAAAAATTTTTCGGTGATCAAAAAGTAAAAACTTTGCTGACAGTACTCGAAGCCTTGAATGTCTTTGTGTAGATCTATAACGATTGTTTATCGATAACAAACTGGAGTTGGAGTCCGGAAAAGTTTCAGGAGATTTAGCGAACAAACTTTTAATTATATAGGAATCTTTGTTTGGAAAAAAACATTTCTCTTTCACTTAACTTCTTTAACGATACTTATTCAGAAAAATAATGAGTTTTATTATGTTTTCAAGTTTAGTATTTAAGGGTACAAATAAATAATCGTTGCTGAGCACAAACTTTGGCTTAGCTATTTTCTGTCTCTGTCACTCTGGGTTCTGATAGGCAGTTATACTACAAGCCGATCCTTACATAGTCGGAAAAAGACTAGTGAGATGATTGTGATTCTCTTTCTCTATTCCACCATCGTAGTTTGGCACTTGTGCGACAGTGACAGAAATATTACTAAGCCAAAGCACTGATAAGCCACTGTACTCTTTGGTCTGGACCTTAGACATGAAAACAGACTATTACAACAAGAATGCGAGGAAGGAAAACGTAGGAAGTGCCGAAGATGAAACAGAAACACTTACATTTATGAATCGATTCCATAAATTGCCGGCAAGGGTACTGAACCCACAGTGTTAATTTCCTTAATAATTCATCTCTGTACATCTTTAATGACGGCTCATTTGCCGAGGCCAGACCCTTTGTGGGTGCGACTTGGAGAATTGTTTTATTCAGAAGCGCAATGATTTAGTAATAGGAAGGGGTCGAAAATCAACCGCAGTTTATTATTTTTTAATTTTGTCTATTAAAACTCATGTTTTTGTCATTGGATGGTAAATAAGCTGACGATAGGAGGACCTGATGATAGGAGGTGACCCTTAATGTCGTTAATAAATTAAATCGTTTCATATTGGCCGAAATGCATGTGGATTTACCCAAAAAACGAACCTAGTACCTTCCTGTTAGAAGTCGGTTTAAAAGTAGCCTATATTTTTTTTCTTAGGGTTCAAAATTTTTAACGATGTTTATCAAAATGGATTCAGTGGTTAAGACTTGAAAGCGAAACAGATATATCAACAAACAGTTAGACAGACAGACAGAGCTTCCGACGACATACTGATATTATTCGATTTGGCAGCTGAAATCAGTATACTTACAAAAACGTAGGTAAAATTTTGGGAGTTTACAGGAAAATTCTCAAGTTACTACCAAAACTAACTTATTATTAAACTGTGCATATACCACTCGATATCCGCACTATCGAATAGCAAGGTATTCGATACAAACACAAAACTATCTATTGGCTTCAATAGTTGCCATGGCAACCGGCTATACAAGATAAGTCAAGTACTTACCTGTGTACTAACTATGTTTGATCTTCATGATATTGAGTTTCTAGATACTTAGTATTGAAGTAAAGCGTACTAACTTTGTTTAGGGGTAGAGTTACCTTATTTAAGTTTTGTTGAGGGAAATGTAGCTTCTTTCTTAGTAACAATTAGGTTGGAAATCGTTTATCTATTGTGTAAAAATAAAAAAAAAACCTGAAACATGAAAAGAAAAATATAGTCTAATTTCGGGAACATGATATTAATTTGGTTCTGTTTGTTATCTTGCATGACCCCTAAGCTCCTGAATTTTTCACTCTTTAATACCTTTTAACCAAGCTGTCTATTTCCGAAGATAAATAATATCAATGACACAACTATCGAACTATGATGGCAAGACAAAATAGCGGAGCCAAAGTATATGTGCTAAAAAACTTTGATTTAACGAACAGTCACATATAGCCAGACAGACATAGTGAAACTAAGTACTTATATGGGTTCCTTATTACCTACGAAACCTTGAAATGGCTAACCATAAAATATTACAAAAGTTGAAAATTCTTTAGACCTAGGTAACACTCCGACGAACAACATAAAAATAAAGCTTTTTCCTCTACCAGTTGTAAATTATAACGATAAATTCCTACTTTATCGTTTTTTTTTGAAGGTAGAAAAAAGTAATTCGGCCTTTTTAGTACAGGATCATTTTTTTTTGCCTAGAGCGGTTACCGCTTTAAGGATGTATACTGATGTATATAAGCTCAGTTAGTTTCTTTTTAAGAGATAACTTGTCTAGAATCTGTATAGTATAGAGGTATTGTTTTTACATATTCTAAAGGCCAGTTCTATATATTCAAAATGTCATTGGCAATGAATGTCGAAAACTTCAATTTGTGGGTAAGTATAGCGAAGTACTAAGCTTTACGGAACTTTTGTAACTAAGAAAAGTCTGTTTATATTTATGACAGATTTTCCTCACTATTATTAGTTATGTTATATATTGATTGCAGGGATAAGACACTTAATTTAGGTATAATGTTGTCTGAAAGTTGCCCAGAAGGAAATATTTGACAGATTGCGTAAGACATTTTTAATTGCGCGATAGTCGCAGCCTGACAGACATTCGTTGCAGTAGTCACGTCGTCGGTCGTATCGTATGTAATGTATGCTTTAAGTAACATTTCTTAAGATATTAAGAGATTTTTTCTATACCTCAACAACACAAAACGGCGATCAGATTAACTTCACAAATAAATTCCAGAAAATAGACTACTCAAACAAAAAAATGAGAATGAACGTTATAAATTGTGCAAAAAAGGAAAGTATTTTGTTCAATCGTGCAGATAGTGGTATTATTAAGGGGTTAACGATTGCCCTAGGGAGCAATTTCCTGGGCGAGCCACCAAGGTCGAGCATATAATGGAGGTACCTAATGTACCTGCGTTACACATATTTAATAACTAGCTTTTGCCCGCGGCTTCGCTCGCGTTAGAAAGAGACAAAAAGTAGCCTTTGTTGCTCTTCATCCCTTCAACTATCTCCACTTAAAAAATCACGTCAATTCGTCGCTCATGCCGTGAAAGAAAGACAAACATACAGACAGACAGACAGACACACTTTCCCATTTATAATATAAGTATGGATATTGACAAAGCTTTGACTACACCCTGTTTAGAACAAAACGTTGAAATGGAACAATGGCCATTAAAAAAACTATTTAAATTAATGGCACGTTGTTTTTAGTTCGCAGTGAAATGGAGGTATTAACACGAAACCGTAGGTTTGTGCTTTGTTTGAAATAACTTGGATTATAAATAGTGTCGTATAAAATAATGCAGCGTAGGTAGGGTCAGGTATTGATATAAATTAAAAATACTAACACTTAGTAATTCAAAGCAGCACGTAGAGTAGATAAGTAAACGCAAATTTTTAAATTACTTAAGAAACTTAAAAAAAATAGTTATCTCTCTTTCTCATCTTTTGTCCGCAACTTCATCCGCATGAGTATAAGCTATGGGGAAAAATGTTGAGAAGTCTGTCTTCCACAATCCAAAAATTATCAAATTGGATCAACAGTAAAGACGTAAAAATGTAGGAAACAAACAAACAATCGTATTTATGATGATGAGTAGGTTTAGCTAAAAGACTTTTTTTATTATTAATTGTCAATTTAAGGAGTGGTCAAAAATGCTGGTTGACTCTTGCCATATTTTTGACACTCCACTAGTTAGAGGTTAAGCACTGCTACTCAACGTGGCAACCACTAGCTTCTAGAGGCATAGTTTCTCAACCTTATTTTGCTCACCACCCACCTCCCACCCACCCACTCATCATTATCATTTTACCCACTTTATATCATTTTGCCCACTTTGAGAATATGTTTTTTTCTAGAGTCCATTTTCTTTTTTGCCTTTTTAAACTATATTTTTTAATCTACCCTCGCCCTTTCTGCGCCATCTCGATGCCCCCTAATTTTCTCTGGGTCTTCTACTGCCCCCTCCGAAAGTCTCAAACGCCCACAAGGGGGCGTTATCGCTCACGTTGAGAACCTATGTTCTAGAGCACTTTACCTGTTAATGGCAATGCGGAGGATTTTTTCTACATGTATACGTATTAACAACAAAAATAGTATAGCATAAAAAAACAATATCTTCCGTACGTAACGCAGACAGTTTGCGCAGACATCGTTATTTTTTATTCAGTCTTGAAAAATCGGATAAAAGGTGTCCCCTTTATATTTTGCCAAAAACCATTACCTAACACGTCATGTTTAGTGCAAATAGGCTTTTAGAGCTTTGACATAGGTTCCAAAGTGGCTTAAAATGTTGGCACGAGGAGGTGTCGAATTAGGGATTAGGTTAGTTGCCAGCTAGCCATAACATCGAATGAATAGCGTTAAAGCTTACTATATCATTAAGCTAATGGAATTGTTATCAAATTATTTACGAAAGATTAGTTCGGTTGTGAATCTTCATTTTTTTGGCACATGAGTGTTTTTGCATACTAATTTATATTAATGGAAAAATAACTCTGCCTTCGTCACGCAAGGCAAAAAGCTTTTAGGTGGAGTCACATAATCGAAGTTCAAGCCATGGATGGTCGCAATTCGATTATAAAAATATTATCAATAGTCCTAGGTCGACCGTTGGTCACGATCCTTTTGTCGTCATGGGAAAACAATTGAATTGATAATAAGGATTTATATGTAGACTTGTAGAGGCGGTTTAGAATCGTGATAATTTGGAAATTGACTACTTTATATTTGCATTCGCGATAAACAAAATTCACCCAGACTCGCGGGCAACAGCTAATTAATTGAATTAAATGAACTTGAGTTTTAATTCGGCCAATTACGGTTCAATTTCAAAACATAAAAGCGTTAATAACAAACGTTGGGCTTCATTAAAATACCCATTTACTCCCTCGATGACTTTATTAGAATGTAACAGAATTACAATGAAAAGTCATGAGGAAGGGAAGCCACTCAGGAATTTGGACCAGTTTTTGTTTATTTTCCGCAATGTCCGTGTTTATTAAACATGTGTTTATGGGGCTGACCTTTTTATTTTATTTGGCTTTAACACGACCTCCGGCTGTTTACTAGTGGGCTGCTGAGTGCGGAAATGAAAGCTTGGTTGTCCATAAAAAATACGTAAAATATTTTGTTTTTCTTTCAGTAGGTTATATACCCATCATCTACTGGGTTACAAGTGAAAATGCGGAAGATACTTTATAACCCAACTAGCTTTTGCCCGCGGCTTCGCTCGCGTTAGAAAGAGACAAAAAGTAGCCTATGTTACTCTCCATCCCTTCAACTATCTCCACTTAAAAAATCACGTCAATTCGTCGCTCCGTTTTGCCGTGAAAGAAAGACAAACATACAGACAGACAGACAGACAGACACACTTTCCCATTTATAATATTAGTATGGATTGATTTTATTATATATAATGATTTTATTATATGTATTGATGTATTGATTAAATAATGGTGCTTTTAATATTTTTTTTGTTTTTGTATGGCCATCCTGGACTTTTTTTTAAAACTAAAAGCCCATTTCATAACATTTCCTTTCAACGATCTTTTCTTCAAAAGTTAGGTGACAGCGACAATGACAGTATTGCCAGATTACTAAACAACTATTAGGCCACTCATATACACGTGAATCTAGATTGTGATTATGTGTGGGGGGGGGGGGGTGGGGGAAATCGATACAAATCTTTTATGAATAAAGGTGATATGGTTTAAATAAATTTTGTTTACATTAATAGGTAAGTGATACGAAGTTCACCGGGTCATCTAGTATGTATATAATAGTAAACTCACTGCCTGATATCAACGTGTTTGTTAATATATAACAATAACTAACTAAATACATTAAACTTGGAGGGTTTATTCTTTGTGAAGAATATAAAAAATAGCCCTAAAGGGTTAAAATAGTAGGTAGAAGTTCGACATCCACGCGGGCGAAGCCGCGGGCGAAGGCTAGTAAATATTTTAAATCTAGATATTTTTGTTTATCTTAATATTATTTTTGTACGTTGGAAATAAGAAAAAAACTTTTTCCAAAAAAAAGATAACCGACTTCAAAAACTAAAAACTCAAAAATAACTTTTTCGGAAGTCGGTGGCTTCTCTTCTGCCGGTCGAATTGTGTTGCTTTGCCACCGACTTCCGAAAAAGTTATTTTTGAGTTTTTAGTTTTTGAAGTCGGTTATCTTTTTTTTGGAAAAAGTTTTTTATTTTTTACTTTTTAGTTAGAGTCCCAACTACGTTTTAGAGTAACTTTCAAAAAAAATGTACGTTTTTCTATAAAAATTGAGGAGTTCCCTCGATTTCAGCATGATACCATCATCAGATCCTGGACCCGATGACAATGGGACCATTTGGGAAGTCTACCCTTTCAAACAAAAAAAGAATTGTTCAAATCGGTTGGCAAACGACGGAGATATGCGCGAACAAACATAAAAAAAAAAAAAAACATACAAACATTCGAATTGAGAACCTCCTCCTTTTTTTAGAAGTC
The DNA here is from genome assembly GCA_033675125.1 of Athetis lepigone. Lineage (NCBI taxonomy): Eukaryota > Metazoa > Arthropoda > Insecta > Lepidoptera > Noctuidae > Athetis > Athetis lepigone. Next base: position 5,955,464 of record CM066243.1, read on the forward strand.
GGTTAAAAAGCTGTTACAGTATTATTTTTTACAGCATATTACACGCCTTTTTGTTATTTCAAACCGTATTAAATGGCTTTTATTTGCATGATTTGGATTTATGAAAATGATTCCATTCGTATTTTTAAAAAACAATTAAACATTACTTATTTGTGTCAGGTTTGACGGGTTGTAACCTCTATGGTTGTAACTGTTTTGACACTTGATTTGCCGGTTACTATGACAACGACATCCAACAGAACATGGACAACTTTTATATGGGAAAATGGAATTGTTGTTTTACTCTATCTTTCTCGCAATTTTAGAGACAAAAAGTAGCCTATGTTACTCTCCATCCCTTCAACTATCTCCATTTAAAAAATCACGTTAATCCGTCGCTCCGTTTTGCCGTGAAAGAAAGACAAACAGACAGACAGACAGACAGACAGACAGACACACTTTCCCATTTATAATATTAGTATGGATATAGGGTTTTTTACCGCATCAAATCTAGACAAAACAAAGGGTTCTTTGGTAGTTTCGAATTTCAAAATTTCTTGAAACGTTCGATAGCTCATTAATCGATGTAGTCTATGAAGATTATATAACATTACGCTACGACCTATGCTAAGGGAGCAGTAACCAACGATGAGTGTGAAACCACAGGGGACAGCTAGTACAACATAATTTTGCAATGACACACTATCGAGAAACATCATAGATGAAGTTGTATGTAAGGTTCTGATGTATTACTCATTTTTACACAGCTAATGGCGAAGCGAGACTTTCTTTGTACACAAGAAGTTTAGCCATATTTTAGCTATGAAGTAACTTTTAAACCGATGCTGTCCAGGTTGGATTCGGGCTACTAGTGCTTTGATAATTTCCGATTGTCTTTTTTTTAGTTTTCCATGGACCACACTGACGTCCTCAATATAGTCCATTTTTAGGGTTCCGTAGCCAAATGGCAAAAACGGAACCCTTATAGATTCGTCATGTCTGTCTGTCTGTCCGTCTGTCTGTCTGTCTGTCTGTCCGTCCGTATGTCACAGCCATTTTTTTCCGAAACTATAAGAGCTATACTGTTGAAACTTGCTGATGGATGTATTCTGTGAACCGCATTAAGATTCTGATACAAAAATAGAAAATAAATAAAAAAATTTGGGGGTACCCATACATAGAACTTAAACTCAAAAATGTTTTTTCTACATACCCATATGTGTGGGGTATCTATGGATAGGTCTTCAAAAATGATATTGAGGTTTCTAATATCATTTTTCTCTAAACTGAACAGTTTGCGGGAGAGACACTTTCTAAATGTTAAAATGTTGGTCCCCCCCCTTGTAACTCCCAAAATAAGAGTATAATAAATAAAAAAAAAATATATGATGTACATTACCATGTAAACTTCCACCGAAAATTGGTTTGAACGAGATCTAGTAAATAGTTTTTTTTTCATAAACCGTATATCGTAATTTACAACTTTATATTATGTTACTTGCTGCTACGGAACCCTTCATGAGCGAGTTCGACTCGCACTTGGCCGGTTTTTTAACTATTATACTGATGTGAACAATCTCATATTATTGTAACATACTCCTTGTTCCTTGTCCTTAACAATACACAATGCTGATAGATTTCTGGCGTTAGTGCTTGACGATTAAAAGACTGAAGAATTTTTCCTATATTTAAGAAGTCCAGGAATAAATCGAACGTTAACGTCGCAATACGACGATGTACTGCTGCAAAACATCCGTTTCATAATGTAAACAATAAACAGGGTAACTATATTAAGCAATAATTAATGACAATAATAATGAAGTATTTAGTTAATTACCGGCAACAGGTGCTTCGGAAAGTTTCCGTGGTAGGTATTTTGCTACACTCCTTGATCTTGTAAAAACGGTAAGATGGTTATATTACTAATTGGTAGAGCAGAAACGACACGGCACGTAATTTGACTTAGCTATGCTCCATCTCTTCAACTTCAACTTTTATATTTGTGATGGCAATCCACCGAATTTTCGGTGATTTCTGCCAATGTCCAGTTTGAAAATAATATTTCAGTTTAAATGACAATTGTACGGTTATTAAATTATAGTATGGAGATCATACACGTGTTCTTATAACCAAGAACACGAGATGACTCCCAAAAGCTCCGTCTGTATCTTGCTCTAGTTGTTTGGCAGTTGTATGACGGTGACAGTAAAGTAAGTAACTCTAAAGCACTTGCTAAGTAAGGTATTTTTATTTATATGTATATGACTTTAAGTTATAGTCACACATTGCAGTTAAAAACTTTCTTTATTACCTGTCAAAACACTTTCTTTCATTCAGTTTCTCCAAACCGTTTAAACCTTCATAAACTGAATATTTAACCGTAAGTTCACATCTCGATACTTTCGTCCGTATCTGTTCATACGTACTTTCCTGTTTACACGCATTGGTGCGTAATGTGCGTATGCGCCGATTGTTATTCAAATGTGTGTCGTTCGGGACAATATAGCCGATCCGAGGAGCGATCGTATCGGTTGGCGACTTGGCGAGGGCTATTCTGTAATGAAAAGGTATGACTAGGTCTTGAAAGGAGCATTGTTTGAGGAAAATGTGCAATTACCAACTATTAGATGACATCTGCTAAATAAATTTCTTTGTTTGTCCAAAAATAAATAGTAAAACTTACCTAATTAATATGCATTTATTCAACCTTACAGTGACCCCTAGTCAGGTTGGTAAAGACGAAATAAGGTTGTATAACAAAAAAACTGAACACGACTAGGAGACGGCGTTAAGTAGTAGTGTGATGATACTCATAGGAATTTATTCTTATTCTCTTCTGTAGGGTGTTATTGGATATCAGTTAGGTTTATCAGAGATGGGCCGCTGTGATTGAAATGCAGGAAGTGCTGTTATATTATTTACTCTCTATGGGACAGTGCCTTAAAAGGCTCAATTTCTGACGCGGTACGACCGCCTATGCTGTCTATGCGACATGCCACACCGCAGTCGGCTTTGTGCTCGAGTGCCGGATAGCTAAGCTTCCAGATTACGCGATTGTATGCCATTGAGCTATAAATTTATAAGCTTTTGTGCAGTTAGACGACGCGACGTCCGAATTTGGCGTCTTCCGTGTAGCCACTGTCAGTGGTTAAGCCACTGACAGTGGTTGGGCCACTGACAGTGGCTACACGGAAGACCAACAGGTTTTCAGTCCACCTTTCAAAACTGTCCGAATTTAAACCTTCGAACACACGTGATTTGAGACACAATAAAAAGACAATGGCAGCCCGACAGCCGGCTCTCGCTTGGTCGTTGAAAGGTTAAAATGATGTGTCCGTATTTTCAAGAGTTATATTAGACCTGGGAGTTGAAAATAAAATGGCAAAAATAAAAAGTGCATTATTGTAATAAAAATAATATTATTTAAAACACTAAAGTAGATTAAACTGAAATTATAGAGATTATAGATTCACTAATGAAAGTATATTCTGTACTGACTCAAATTCCTGGAAGCCCTCGTGTTTCAGGAATTTCAGTTGGGTTGATGAATAATTACGCAGTCAGTCAGTTTGAGTTGGAAAATTGGATACTTAATGAGTTCTCTTTAATAATTTTTTGTGCTGTCAATTTACTAATGAAAAAAATAAAAAATGAAGTTAGCGTTAAATACTTTCGTGGGAAAACTCATTAAACGTCCTGAATTTAAAAGAAGAAATCAGTAATAAAAATCGGGGCCTCATAGGGACATATGTCTGTGACTTAACGTAAATAAGTAAATAAAACATAAAGGGGTTACTGACCTCACAAAATTACATAATATTCTGCTCACAAACATACATACATAACCTTTGTAATCTGAACTTGGCCGAAATAAGGCTCAATACACCTCATACTAATAATCTAGGCTCGCCGAAACCCATTACCATTGGGATAGAAGGGGTATGTTACGCAAGTCAAGTAATCAAGATGTCCGCCCAAGGTCTGGGCCAGCTAAATCAGAACATTGACATTGCCGGGCCGCGTTTAGAACTTGACTTTGTGGCCATGTTACTGTCTAGGTAGGAAACAGAGGGTTTAGTGCGCTAGTCCTTGGTTTTAATAAGGGTCTTGTTTGGTATATAGGGGAATTAACGTTGATTAGTTAGTTTTTCAACTGAGTGCTATTACTTCCTTCCTTCGATCTTTACACAACTGTCAAAATACAATGGCACGATGATGCAGTCTCAGCCAAAATTCGCCCTAGGTGACGTTTTCTTACTAGGCCTTACAATCTGTTTTTTGTAGTCTTTCAATAAGCTTCGATTCGATTACTTGACAGATAGCTCAAAACAACCTTTGTTACAGTTTTTAAATTCATCTGATCTATAAATATATAGATATAATATAAATATATACAGTGTCTCTAACATAGCTTCTTTGTTTTAATATCAGTTTAGTCGTCATTGATGGCCGATTGATTTACAAAAGTAAAGGGGTAAAGGGTTTATTTCTTAGCATCTGGCTTGGACAAACAGCAAGTAGACAAGTAAGCAACACAAGTACTGTATTATGATGAATGTATTCAATATTTTATGGTGTAAACAATTGTTAGTGACATCGCATCCTCAGTCTGCTTGCGACCACGACCTGTGCAACCAGGTCGAAACGTCAAGCCTTCCAAGGTATTTGCATAATCACTTTTTCGCGTTAATAACCGTTCTAATAATATGTGTTAATTGTTGGTGAGCCAAATAAATAAAATAAAAACAAACAACACAAACCTTAAAAAATCTCTTTCAACATCAGCGATGAAAAAGACACACAATACTACATGTATATATGTATAACACCTACTTCTCTCTCACACTTACTTCACAGGCCTTCATAAAATGATATAACCACATTGTCCTTTGTACTAAAACCCAGGTCATAAGAAAGTTTCACACACCATTCTCGTAAAGTGAGGCAGACGACCGCATATGTTTCATCCCCTTTATAGCAGTCTTAAACTACTGTATATGACTTGACATTGGTATAGGTAGCCAGTTTGGCACCCCTCCAATCTTCAAGGCTTGCAAAGCACGCTATATGGTAATATTTTCTTATCAGGTTCCGCCGGAAAGTGCTATATGGACTATGGGTGGTGGGTGCGTCATTTTTTATACACATACACTGAAAATTACTCGCTTAGTCATCAGTTTGGCTAAAGCACTTTAAGTTCAAGTTGCAAGGCTTCTAGGCTGTATTCCAACTTTCAACCTTATCGAGTAGTTATAGGTTTTCAAATGGTACGGTTTTATGTTGGACAACTATTAGTAAATACTTAGTCACTGTTACCAAGGTTAGTTATTGTGTGATTAAATATTTAGAATTTTTATTTAGACTTTGTGAGTCATGTGGTTTACAAACAGCTGTTTAATGGGCTTAGAATCTTACAAATGACTGGCCATATATATCAATATCTATTAATATAAAATTTCATGACCACCGTACTCTCTACATGAGAGAAGCACTCAGATTTTCTTGGGCCTGCCTTGACAGTGCAAGAATTATTCAATAATCAATTAATTTAACTAAAAGCGTAAAGACCCAACATCTCTTTTTCGATTCGTCTCTCAGAAAACCTAATCAAGGAAATTGCAATATGAATGTCCAATATCAGAAAATTACCCTATAACCATTCCGTCTTGGATCAATCTGGATATTTCAGTATAACGGGTCAGGTTAATTAAACTTTCAGTAGTCTTTGAATCGCGATTCATTTCAATCAGTCGGATGCTTTTCGCTTCAGATTTTATCGATAATTGTGATCCGATTCAATGGATTCGAAAACATAACCTTAATTCGACGGGAGTCTGGTTTTAACAGGATAACATTATAAAGCACTGTAGGAGGATCGACAATTGGGTAGTTTCCACCATTAACCAATAAATGTTAGACACACTTTCTATAAAACCTCTTTTAATTTCAGCCCAATAAATTCGGTTCATTTAAAATTTGCTATAAAATTAGATTTTTAGTTGCTTTGAAATATAAATCGCCATTGCCATACAAAATCTATTGGAGAATTGAGTTTTGACAGCTCATAAAAAGTACGTCAATTGATAATGGTGGAAACTACCGTATTTCTTGGGAGGAGTTTGGAGTCAGAAAATGAGGTTATTAAGTGAATTGAGATCGGGTTAATTGGATTTTGTATAAGGCCCAATAACTATTACGAAATCATGAATAAATTAATACTATACTTTCTGCATTTTAAGTTAACGTATATATGCAGCGATGTTCAAACTACTACTAATATATTGAAAGAACCTGGTGCTAAAAAGATCCATCTATCAGAGTGTTATCATTTCCGTGTTTATAAATTAATAAAAATACTATAAACAAAGTAGACTACATTATAATGGATACTTAAATACAAGAACAGAAACATTGTTGTGCATTTTTTTTATTTCCAACGAGCAGTCATAAAACCATGTTAAAACTGTATTCAAAAAAGTTTTACGGGTAATCTGATAAAATCTGCATGCACACTAGTGAAAATGAAGCAGACATAGTCATAAAACCAAACACTATTCTGAGCTTCCAGTAGTTTCCAACTTTATGAACTTTTGCTTTTATTGGGTTTTTAGATCTTGAAGAAAAACTATACAAGACGCGTTTTTAATGAAAAGACAGCTAATACCATCTAACTGTAAAGCCTGTCTGATGACCGCGCCTTACATTTAGATTCGAGTCGAATTTTACAGTCTTCGAAAGGACAATTCTTCGAAATCTTTATTTAATTTGAAATTCTCCCATCTTATATAGTGTTTTTACGACAAGCTCAAGTTAGTATAATTGATTATTAAAAGTTTATAAAGACTAATCTGGATAAAACATGTCTATATCGCAGATCAAATTTTCGTTACCTTTATTCACTCCTTGCGTACCGCCCTCATAAACCAAATTAGCGAATTTTGGCAAACTTTCCACCATCTGAAAAGTGATAACTCTTTAAACATGGAAACCACTTGAACAGAAAGTAATTTTGATTCCCATTAAAGTAACATGATTAATCTATGCGGATGACAAACATCATTAAACGATAATAATGCGTTCGCATCCGATCGATAGCTTTGTCCGTCCTTGGTTGTGTTTTTGACAATGAACCTTAGAATACAGGTGACTAAGCAATGTCAGAATGAGTAGCTCAAAAACTTAAAGCAACTAATGGACCCACTGTGAGACTAGAATGTCATTGTTATTTCCCTACGACAACGATTGACGAATGCTTATTTGGAAAATGTTTTTTTGTAAACTAGGTATGTTACGTTTTCATGTTCGTTGACTTTTTGGCGTGAACAAAGAAAAGTCAATGAAACTCAAACAACACTATTTTAACCTCATTTTTCCACTGAAATTGGCAATCGCAGTCTGCATGCGGCTACATTATAAATGTGTATTGCAATACGTACATACGAGTATGTATGTATTGACTGTAAAGTGTAGCGGATTTTCAATAGCTTGATGTATACCAAGCTTCTGAAAATCCGCTACAGTCTGTTTAACCGATCTAGTTGGACATTCAACCGGCATCTGTAGGCTGTTCGAATAACCAGTGTTGCCAGTAAAAATATGTATTATATCGGTTTTGGCAACACTTCAAATTGTTGTTTCTACTCCTAGTCGGTCGTTTTGGTTTCAAGAATGTGTGGATTATGGTATGAGAAGTATTTGGACAAATATATTTCATCTGACACTTGGATTATTATTTTGGTTTAGTGTCTCACTTTTATCAGTTTTTGTGTTTACCATTTCGTTTCATAAATACTTAATTTAATACATATTGTATTGAAATCTTACACTACACTTCAAAATTAGATTCATAGATCATTTTTTACATTTTTTGCAAAAAGTATGTCATCATTTATGTACATTACAAAATATTATGTACAGAACCGTTTTAGTGTTTCCATCATGCTTAGTTCAGTCAAGTGTTTGATGACATCAATTAATTAAATTGGTCTGTAGAAGCCAATTGTAAAAATTAACAGCTGGTAAAATATGCAGCTGCGCTTCAGCGTGTTCTTCAGTGTTAATATCATGCAGCTGTTCTGAGGTCGAAATTGGATGACGACTGTCAATTTTCAAATACAACATGCATAGTACCATTGTTGTTAGCTACCTAACTATACACACCTAACCCAATCAAATCGGCTCTAACAAAACTACTATCTATAAATAGATCAGGGATCATCACGTAACAGGCCATTCACAAGTCTTAAGTTCACCTGTTCGCGCAAGGCCGTCTGTACCTAACCCAACCCTCCCTCGAAGGGAGCACCCTTCGGACACGATCGCAATATCCGCCGACGATTTGTCTGCTATCGCCGCGACGGTTGCCCTTGGTAACCGACTACAAAAGTATAAGCTTTCCTGCCTACTTACACCTGAGTTTAGTTCGGTGTTCGATTTAGTTTTTATGGATAAATACTTGATTATTATTGAAGCTGTTTTCTAAACTTTGAAAGCTTTTAATTGTGACTGCTACATTGATAAGCTCCTATGATGGATAATGTTATGTATAATTGCGTACTTAAGTTTCCTCATTGCAACTAAAAATAAACGTGTTCGTTTTAATTCTATTAATAATAAAATTGATAAAATAAGTCGTCATGTTGATGTTACCTTAAATAATATAATTAAACAGACGTATAAAAGAACATAAATAATTAATTTTCTTAATAATATATATTAACCTCATCAATAACAGACTAAAAATAATTTGTATCACGTTATGATCGTATTCATGTAGATAAACAGATGCAATGAAAGCAAGCAGCCAACAGAATGCCCTACTTAACAATGATTCAATTGAAAACGTTATTGTTCATTGCACTGAATTGAAATAGATTCCTCTAAGGCAATTGTAAACATCGAGGTGACAGATGTAGGCAGATGTGATATTGCATACAAATGTGATTATGCAAGTAAATCCATCTCATGGTTCTAGCGAAATTGTTTCTAGAGTTTTAATTGCACTAGTTTATGTATCTGCACGATATCTCATTATTGAATCTAATTCGAGCTAACGAGGTCACCATCGTATTTTAGAATAAATTATCGATTTTTTGATCGCTTCTAATTTATTAGTCAAGATTTCGGATCGCGACTAATTACGAATAAACATGAGCTATTGAACGATGAAATTGCAAAAAGTTTATTCTTATGAGCACGGAACGTTGGAATGCTCTAGTAATGGCGTGGTATTGCTTATCTTTAAATCGTTTACATTGAATGCTTTTCTTTGATCTTCGTTATGTTGGAAATTCTTTTCGCATTTCTTTTGTGTGTATCATTTTTTCATTGGCTTTTAAGTTTTAATTGGATCCAACGTTTCTTTGTGTTTATTAATTGTTGTTCTAAGTTCTTAACGAATACATAATCTTCTTAAGCAGAATCAATTAACGGACACACCATACTCTACGCCTTCAAAATATTATGATTCATCAGAATGATGATTCACGTTGGTAATACTTACATAAGACATGCATTTGATTAAAGATTTTGTTTTGTTTGTCGCCAGCAATGGAGGGCGGCGCGTGGTGCGCCCGCGACATCTCGCTGCGCGCACAAAAGAAGTTCTTGTCGCGCGTCGGTGGCGCCGCCAGTGCACGTGCGCTTGTGCTTGACGAACATGCTGCTAAGCTGTTGGATCAGGTACTATACTTGATACAGTCTACTCCTTATCTTGTAGATAGCCTGCAGTTTCTTTATCTACATACAACACTAAAAGAGGTTGAAAATCAGTATCTTTTTCAAATGGCTCGTAGCCATCTGGGAGAAGGTTTCATTAGATAGTTGCAATCATCAAAAGAACGTGCACGAAAACCACTTATTTCAATTAAGTTTTTTTTCCGAAATCCTGGTGAAGTTATTCTTCTTTGTAAATGTCATAACAGAGTAGTTGACACAAGCAAGGCTCGCTCACGAGTATTTCTAGTGCAATAGTGGAATAACACGATCTTGCTTAACCAATTTAAAGGGAACTGGATGATTTCTAATAGCTCCTGAATCCATCTTCTTAAAATTTCCAGTTTCTGACGGTACTTCGCGAGCGCGTGGAGAAACGCGAGGCGGAGAAGCTAGTGAAGCACGTGATCAAGTCGGCGGTGAAACTAGGCGTGCTGCGCCGCCATGGTCAGCTGTCAGCGGCTGACGAGCGGGCACTGGCGGCATTTCGCTCTAAATTCCACGTGAGTATTGATTGCGAGGATGTTTCTTCGAACTTCTTGTTATGACAAGACTGAGGTTTTTAAAGTTGTTAAGATTCGTTTGCTTGCGGCGGTGCATTTTTTATTTCTAAACAATTACTGCCCAACTGCAGGCCAATCAGTTCCACTTGCCTCATCGAACCAACTTTCGTGGTACGCGTCATCTTTTTTCCTTTTCCTAGGCCGGCCTCGGCGATGCCATCCATCTTCTGGGGTGCCAGAAGATGGATGGCATCGCCGAGGCCGGCCTTTGCATTCGTGTTCTCATTAACCTTTCAACGACCAAGTGGTTACAATAGCAGCTCGACAGCCGGCTATCCGGCTGTCGCGCTGCTATTCTCTTTCTATTGTGCCTCGAATCATGTGTGTTTGAAGGTTTAATGAGTATTCTAGCTCACATTCACTGACATTATAACAAGCTATATTGATCTACTTGCAGGAATCAAGTAGATTATAACTTGTTTTAATTCTTCTTGTTCTTTTTTTATAACTTTTCATCAATTCAAACACTTACCTTGTCCTGTGTTGTGTATGTTCCAGACTGTTCTAATGGCCGTGGTGTCGTTCTGCGAGGTAGACTTCTCCTACGACCGCGGATTTCTTCAGGATGCACTGCGCGAATCGCACCAGTCACTTAAGTGAGTAATAATTAATCTAATACCTATTTGGCAAAAGCTACAATTTCACAATAGTTCTACCCTAGTCTTAATACATGTTCGTATATTAATTGTTGTTATTTTTTCAATTTCCAGAGCTGTAGTAGAGCGGCACCTCACAGATAAGTCAGTATCTAGACTTGCCGGAGTGTTCGCGATCGCGTCTCGTGGCGAACTCCTCGACTCATTGTTCGCCGGTCAGGTTGACGAGGACGTGCTTAAACTATCTAGGATGCTGCGCAAAGAACTGGACAGAGGCCTTCTATAATCACACAATATCACACATCCTGTGCCGTCCTTAACCAAAGCTAGACGTACCAACATATTTGGACGATTTTCCTCTGACTGAGGGTTCATGTCGTCGGGACTCGCGTCCCTGAAACTTCGACTATGGGAACACTTACAATATCGTTATCTCCACAAATGGAGATTTGATTTTTTATTATTAACAATATTTCTAGTAACATTGTATGTGTATACAATTTGCACAGTCGGTGGTTCGGTTATCGTGTCGGCTTTAAGTTTTTTTATCGAACACGCAAAATAGCGATTCGATAGGTAAATAAAATTTTCACGTTTGTAATCTCTATAGAGGCGATTTGGCAAAAACATATTAATTTTATTCAACTTATTGAATAAAATTAATTCAACAAACAAAACGTATTGATAAGAAATTACAGAAATAGCATCAGTCGAATCAAAGCCGGCACTGCGATGTAGGGCATTACCGCTTCAGCATTCGTTTCACTATCTGCGCACAAAATGTTTCAGAAAATGCCATAAAAAGCTCTCTTAAGTCACGTATCGAAGACGTCTGTGATTCCAAATATGGCGTCGAAGGCAATTTACAAGACTTCTATGAATACTCAGTGAGTTTATGTTGAAATATGTATGCATTATCATTATTTTTTTATGTATATTATGTCCTTAAAAGGTGTGTCGTTAAAACTATTTTATTGGTTATTATACATATTTGGATTTGACGGTGGATTATCACCAAATACTATTATGTTAATATTGTTTATAGTTTCGCATTAAAATCCACAATTATAAGCCAATCAGCTATATCAATTATGATTACTAAGCATGAAACTCAGTTTATAATTATTACCTGTGGTTTGACACCAATGATTCATAAAGACGACAGTTTAATGACATATTTATTTTATATCGATGACTGTATAATTTCTACGGAAAACCCGCTTTGTTTATTTTTTTTTGTTTTCTCATTAATTTATTTTATTTATTAAATGTATCTCATCATTACAAAGAGTATCTTTGAACTCTTATGAAATTGTTATTATAAGTATTTGACTGCTTATTGTAATCTTTCTTTCCAATATAAACTTGCCTGCCGTATGTCTGCCAATTTTACGTATCGATTTGAAGAAATAATGAATATAATTAACTATCAGGACTATGTCGAAACATATGATCTTGCCTTGTCTTACGATTTCTAAAATGATTACACAGCATTATTATTTTAGAATGCATTTAATAGTTTGTATATAAAACATTTTTTAAGATATACTCGAATAAAATTATTTAAATTTTGTAATTAATGTTTAGTTTTACGCAATATACATTAAGAGAACAGTTACCAGTAAGGTAAGTCGTTCTTTTAAAATAAGTTTGTATCAATAATGTGGTCTTTATAATTCTTACAGTCAGATCTATAGGTATGTTATACAGTCATTCAGCTACCAGTGAGGTATTTTTAATTAATATGCCTCAACTGAAAAATATACTTACTTATGGATCTGTCTGTAAAGACTTGAAATATAACCTACTGTTAACTTATATAAACGAAAGAAATAGACTTTAACAAACATATTTAAGCCTACACGTCTACGAATATACGGAATCTATCAAACTAAGGCCCTATTGCATTATTCAATAATATCAAGTCATCTGTAGGTAACCTGGTATATAATATACTCCAAGCTATAAAAAGTTCAGAATGTATTATGTATATCGGTTTTAGATCTTGTATATGATATCAAATGTATAATTTCGTGTATTTTACACTTTCTAGTACTCTAATGAGTGAACAATTTGTTATAAAGGAGAAAAATGTATCATCTGCTTGTATTCTTGTCATGATATCTATGAAAGCTTCAAAACTTATTGAATATCTCACCAATTAATTATCATTTCTCCTCCAATTATTCACATATATGACTAAAGACAAATGACATAAAATTAAACTTACAAAATAATGGAACCTTTCAAAATTTTATAAAACTACTTTGGACCAAAACTTTAATATCTACACAGTTCTAACATATCTGAACTAGAATTCATATCTTAATTATTTTATTAGCAATAAACTTGGATAGTCATAGTTTGTAACTGTAGTCATACTTAGTGCGGTAATCTCACATAGAACGCACATCTCTATAACTCTCTTGCCTAATCGTGTCACTGTTTAGTGTTTTATACTAATTGTGTTGGTGTTATGGCGGTTTCCAGTTAGAGAATTCACGTATTTATTTGATTTGGCCCGATATTATTATCAGAGGAAATAAAAAACCCTTGGGCTTTTTTTACCACGTCAAGATAGTCATTATCTTGTGGAATCCGGAAATTTCGGACTGGCTCGATTTATTGGCGTTCAAGAAAAGAGCATACAAATTTCTAGTGCAATGTCACTGCGACAGATGTCTTTGTGTTCCCTGATAATCCACTTGATCGTTTTCCCCTCTTGTATTAAAAGACAAACCATGAGCTTTTTGTATTTGGCTACGATTAGCCTATTGAACAAATCTACCTAATCTTTTAAATCATTCATCATTATTTTGCTAATACGTATGGAGGACTATAAAGAATCTAGCTTTTTTGTTTGTCTTGTTACAAATGACTGTATGGTATGAACGTGTATCTCTAAATGGAAACCATCAAATGCCATAGCTAGATGAAATCAAAGAGACGTCCAAGTAGGGATTGTATTAAAAAAGACAATATCAATGTGTAATATAATAAATGTTGATTCCTAAACGACTCTCTACGAGGTGTTGCTGGATTGATGTGAAATGAATGTTTAAAGTTAGTTGTTTTTACAAATAAAACTGGTGTGATTTATATGTTAGCTATGTGTTAGTGGTTAGTTTCTCAACATTTGAATGTTTCATTGTATAGAAAGTATACTTTATGTAACGATAATGTTAGTTTAAAATTTCGGCAAAGTCAGCCGAAGCAAACGTAAGCCTTGGTTCGTAGACCGACGATTACAATTTTTTTATTATGTTTTATGATCCTGAATGTGGATCGATTGGGGTGAGCGTTAGTTCTTCAATAAAATCTACAAAGAAAGATTTTTTTATAAAAAGTCGTAATCTCAATAAATTAAATGTAAAGTATCAAGATGGTTGGGTCGGGTATTGAAGAGAAACAACGCAGTCTACGAGGTAGGTTTTAATTACAAATTTAATGTTCTAATAGATACACACATTGCAATTTTGTATCTGATCAAATTTATTGCAAAAATGACAGAAGCATTTTATGACACACGGTATTGTAATTGAAATAATAATACCTACTTATAGATTGAAAGAGAAAATCTTATTTCATTTCGAAGTTATGAGTAAAACAACAAAATATTTCAATTAGGTACGATTAATTAATTACTAAACTATTGTTCTTTAATGATTTATTGAGGATTAGTTCTATTAAACAAATTAAATAGAATGGTAATTAGTGACTGATACTTATAAATCACATATAACATCTCACGTAAATGAAATAAAAATTTTGGTAAACAACAATAAAATAAATGGGTGAAAAACACAATAGCTGATACAATTAAACGAAGTATCTTTGGGAATTCTGTTTGTTACAATAAGTAGAAATATATGTTTAGATATCGGGCACGAATTACCTTATACAACATATATTTTGAATTTCAATTTCAATACCGTCAAAAAGTTATTTCTAAAGTACCAAGCACGTAAAGGCACGTACATGACATTTTACTGATCGTAGGGCTTGCACCTAATTCTCAAGAACGTCGTCAATACGAGACGGGTGGAGCCGGAAAATTAAATGTAATAATTTTTGTTAAGCTGTGTTATTGTAATAAGATTTGATATCAAATATACAATTGATAAGAGTTTTTGTGTTATTATTTCTGTTACAAACCCTTTGTAAGCTTTTTATGCTAGAGAAGGACTATCCAATAACTAAAGAATCCATAAAGCTTTCAGCTTTTACCTGATGAATATATTAGATTTTTATAAAAAGTACTTTCAAGCATGTAGCTATTCTTGTTTTTATACAAATCAGGTACTTGGAATCTCAAAGGTTTTTTAGGTATTTTTTTATAGTAATCTACTGGATGTAAAATTTGCAATTTTTAACAAAATACGTTCCGATTCTTTTTACGTGAAAGATTAACAAACATCCAACCATTCTCACAAAATTTGACATTTATACTACTATGTAGTATAAATGTCAAATTTTGTATACAAGGATAATCAAAAGGGTTATAATGGTGCCGATTCTCTTGTGCGTAAACTAACGTAAATTTAATTTAAGTGCATCTTTCTCTTTCCATTTCTTAAAGAAAAGGACAGAAGATACATTTTAGTTTAATCCTGTCAAATTAGACAACGCCTAAAGAAAATTGACGTATTTAGACGCCATGTTTTTAAATTGCGCCTAAATTAAATTGTGTCTAAATTTGACAGGACTTAACTAATATTTGATCTTCTGTGTCCTTTTCTTAATTAAAAGGAAAGAGAAAGATGCACTTAACTTAAATTTACGTTAGTTTGTGAACAAGTGAACCGGCACCAATTTAGAGTTTTCACATCTTCAAACTTACGTTAAAACTGCCCGTATTTCCAAAAAACAAGTGACGGCAATTTTTTGTCGGGAATAATAATTAATAAAAAAGAAACACAAAGGGTATTTTAAATTTATTCGACGAAAAAAGGCCAGTAGCCCTTGTTACTTATAAAATCAAAGAAGATTATAAATACCAATAAAGTTATAGGTATTCAAAATAGAACTTAGTACTAATGGTACCTATTAGAACTTAGTCGTATTAGAGGTATTGCTGTAAGAAGTTTAAGTATATTCTCAAAAACTATGAGTAATAACTGTTTTACATAATGCTAGCAATATTTCATCAATAAAAATATACATTCCAATTATGTTTTTCTTTGTTTTTATTTTTACAAAATAATGGCCATCACTTGTTTTTATTTATTTAAAACGGTTTGTTAAAGTCTTTACAAAATTTAAGCTAGTTAGAAAATACTTAACAAACTCAAAGAACTCAACAGTGAAAGGTATAAGGCAAAAGTACTCTGTGGTACAAGGGCTGTCAGGCGTGCCCCTCGTCAACAACTCTGGCGTAGTATCAAGTTACGCAGCTTATAGTTAGTTTTTCATAATCACTGGTGTAACATTTTAAGGCTTCGCCACACAGAGCAGTTAACGCGATATTACTATCGGCAATGTGAATCATAGTAATTAGGTACGTGTGGTTTGTGTCGATGGCTATCGGAACTGTTACATTTCCTTTACATTATGGTCCTTTACACTATATTATTAGCTCGATTTAAATACTTGATAGAAAACACAACATATGAGTCTTTTAATAAAGTAGAATGAACCCTGAGTACACTAATCAAGGACTACTTTTAATTTGGAAAGCCCTAGCTTGAAGGTTTCATCACTCCAAAGAATCAACTTGGTGTTTTGTAGATAACTACAAAGTACATACAAATAACAGTTCAATAGTAACGCCTTCACGTTCAACACAATGTCACTTCAAATTCACATTTTAATCTTCAAGAGTATTAAAAAATTCAAGTTCGTATTTTACTGGACGCGGCACGATCCGAGTAATATTATCAACTGAGTCTGGTGGCACTCCATCAGCTTGCAATTCGTAACGAGTGAACAAAGTCGCTATCTCCAGTTTCAACATTATTTGCATTCTATGTGGTAACTTCTTAAACGATTGAGCGTAACTTAGGAAGAATTGGTCTACCCCGTCCGGCGGCGGAGCAATATCTTCCTTTTTAACTTTATGGCTCTCTTGTTCTTCATCAGATGGTTCAGTATTGTGTCTCTTTCTTTTCCTATTTTCTATTTCTTCCTGTTCCGTGTCATTTGACTCTTCAGTGTTACCATCTGGGATGTATAACTCTGCAATATTGTTAGTGCTTCTAGGTGCACATCGCATTCTTCTACTGCTGGTAAAGCTGCATTCATCTAAAAACTTCACGTGTTCAGCCCATGGCCAGTGTTTGTACTTCTTATAGTGTTCGGCGTAAGGCGGTTCAGTGCATTTCTTGTACTTCGCGAAGTTGTCTTTCAAACCTTTCCATTTGGCGCTCCATATTTCAGCTGAAAGTGAAATTTTTGTTTTAATAAATTGATTTGGAATTTTATAACTTGACATGTTTGATGAGAATGGAGTTTAGTTAATGTGAATGTTCATATGTTCTTTTTGCCGTATCCTAAACCTTAACCTTTTAACGACCAAGCGACAGCCGGCTGTCGGGCTGCTATTGTCTTTCTATTTTGTCTGGAATCACGTGTGTTTGTAGGTTTAATACATACTCGAATATGTCACCGATGATTCTCTAATAAGCAGCGCACGTCTCGTGCTTCAAGTGATGATGGAAAGCGCGTTAAGTCTTCGATAGACTGGCTCGACCGGGATACGGAACGGACTGCTGAGCATAGGGTCATAGGTTTGATTGCAAGGTCAGACAAAGCGTTTTCTTTCGCCGTTAGTAGCCTAGACTAGTTTCATAAAAATGAAATTTGATGCGACTCATTCGTGCACAGATGATATCGATCACTAATATCCAATTTCTATAATGCGATTTGTATATTGTTCCTTGCCTGTTTGAAAATGAGGCATTCGGAAAGTTATGAAATGGTTAAATTAAAAATTTACATAAAATAGGTAATTCATCCCGATAATAATTTATAGAAAATAAAAACATTGTAACCAATCGCAGACACTAGATAAACTTTGTTCACCAATGTTTGTTTTGGTTTGGTAACTGATCACAGTATAACAATTACCTATACATATTATGCATAGCACAATATGACAATAATGTTTATTTAAATTTAATGTCGTAATTAAACAACATTAAATTAGACTAAAAGAATTTAAACTATGAAATTACAAACAATGTCAAAGATAACTAATTATACATTCATTTTTATATCCACATTAGAAACAAATACGACTATTGATGTGGTTCACATATTGGCGATTGGTATATGCAACGATAAAATATCTAACTAATTATTAAATTAAATGTGTGTCGGTTACAATTGTTTTGGACGTTGAGCGTCATTGTGGTTAGTGCATGAGTATTCCCCAACCGCATTATTTACCAACACACACAGGCGTGCGTATTACTTACATAATAATAAACTAGATGGCGCTGTATTAAAATATGGGTTACTTACCATTACCAGAGCCCATTTCATTGGCGATTTCTTTCCAAGTTGCCAGTCTCCGAGGCCGATTTTTATATTCCGGGTCGTTCATATCATATAGAAAAGGTCGTTCTTTAACTAATTCAATCAATTTCTCAGTTTCAGACATAGCGGCCAGTGTTTACTTACGTCAGCGGAGAGACGTTAGAACGCGTACGGCGTGCGTTCCTATTGACCGCCGCGGTCGAACTGGCATGCGCGAAGTTTCTAGAATTGAGTGAAGGACAGAGAGCGCCGAACTCCCATCGCAGAACGCGTGACCGCTCTCTCTTTCACACGCGGCGTTACCTATCTTAATAATGATTACTTACACCGAAAGAGTTTTTGATAGGGGAAAGCAACATTATATCTAATAATATTTGCACTAAAAAATGCATTTTATTTTCGTGACAGCTTAAAAGTCATTTAAGTAAAATCTCACTTGTTTTGCTCATTAAACGGTTTTATGGACACTTGCACATCATTTTCCTTTCCATCAGCGATTTCATTGTAATTCTGTTGCTATTTCATGTCAAATACCTGTATGTGCTTAGCTTATAAAGTATGCGGTTACACAAAAACACAATCAATTCTCCACTCCATCGTTGCATCGGTCAGGCGCGGTGGAAAGCCCAGAAAAAGCGCGTTCCGCGACTGCTAGTGCGTTCTGAGTCCAGAACCCCGTAAAAAAGACCAATAGTAGATCTCACTGGTCTTGTAGTTGGAAGTTCTATGTATGATATATTCAATCGGACTATTGAATCTGAGTCGTCGTTTTAAATAAAACTTTACTAAAATATAGTAGAAATACATTCAGTTAACCAGCGATGAACGCGTACGTACAATGATTCAATTTCACGGGCTAAGTGCGGAAATCAGCCTCTCAGAGCGAAGTTCATGAAGAAGAAGAACGACGGACCCAATTCTTTTCAAAACTATTGTTAAAAATTGATTAAAAATTGGTTAGAATTGATTATATATTCGTGTTCTCTTGTAGGTACAGTTGTGGTTACGACACGTGTCATCCGTCAGTCAATAAGTTTGACTTAGTGGGGTGGTCGAAGGTTTGTATAAACCCAACAGGTTTTCACGATGCTGAAAAACCCTAGCCAGTTGCTCATACTTCTCCAATAGCCATCAACTTTTTAACAGCATATTACCTTAAATAGGCGAGGCGACAAAGAAAACTAAAAATAAGATTTTCAAAAAAAATTGGCCACGTTTTTTTTTTACTCTTTTTAGGATTCCGTAGTCAACTAGGTACCCTTATAGTTTTGCCATGTCTGTCTGTCTGTCCGTCCTCGCTTAATCTCTGTGACCGTTAGCACTAGAAAGTAATCTGTGCTAGAAAGCTGAAATTTGGTACCAATATGAATATCAATCACGCCGACAAAAAGGTAAAATAAAAATTGGCAAAGGTTTTATTTGAGTATATGTAAAGTGGGAAGTGTTTTTTTTTATCTCAACCCTAACGTAATAAATATTGTTGGATAGGTATTTAAAAATGAATAGGGGTCTACTATAATAATTTTTTAATAATGTCAATAATTTCGGAAATTATCGCTCCAAAAGTAAAAAACAATGAGTCCCCCTAACTTTAGAGCCATAAGTTTAAAAAATATGAAAAAATCTGAAAAGTAGAACTTTATAAGAACTTTCTTGGAAAACTATTTTAAACTTGACGGAAAGAACTGCGTACTAATTCTGCGTACTTAGTATGTCATCGTAACAAATAGCCTTTTTTAAACCTATAAGAGGGAACACTTATTGTGATGGACGGGATACTACGGAACCCTACACTGAGCGTGGCTTTTTTTAAATGTCGACGATATAGTCAAGTTTCGCGTAACGTCACGCCTCGGTACAATTTTGCCCCCACTTCGGAACTTTGATGCTTTATCTTTATTTTTTTTTTTATTGACGAGCTGCCAGTTGGCTTTCTTGGCTTCTGTGAAGGACACCCCACTTCAGATCACATGTACTACAGATTACACGTACCAGATAGTATTGTAAAGATTCCTGCTAGACTTTTTAAAGCTTAATTATTCAGGATCAGAAGGAGAGGAGCCGTTAAAGTAGAAATAAAACGAACGGTTATTGTGAAAGCACCAGTCAATAAATTTTATTCACTAAAATTCCCTTAGTATACAAATCTGATATTGGTTACGTGGATGACGTGGTTTCTACAAGTGCTGGTGTATCTGGTTATCTGCTGCACCATTCTAACCAAGACATTATTTAATACATAGCTGAACTTATCAATATGCAGTCACAGAAGTAGGTACTGTCCCGTAACGAGTGACTGACAAACTTGCTGGGCAAAACTCCGATCGTCTTTTTTTTCTTTATTAATTTAGCGGCTTTTATAACGCATAGCGTATGTCAGTCACATCGTACTAAGTTACAAATTATGAATCTGGGTCATAAAGTCGAACAACTTTCTCGCATCAGCACAGTTCTCCGATCGTCTTTTGTTTGAGTCTTGATGTTCTTAAGTTTCCTCAACGGGAGTATTCATGTGTAAGATATAACAGCTCAAACTCGAGCATTGGTCGCTATGTCGTGATGGCCTAGAAATTCAGATCAAACTCATGTTAGGGTCCATAACTGGGTAAAATAACTATGAACTTTATCAGTTATACTTTCTAAAAGTTTATTTTGGACATCACTGAAATTGGTGAAGGAGGAAAGACTCGAAGTCCCAAAACTTCAATTCGCTAGAAGCTAGTGTGGTGATCAAACACGTGCCTTCTCTTCACACACACGATCTAATAGACTGTTGTTATATAATATTTATTACTTATGTCTAAGTGAGGAAAATCTAGCCTTTTGCTTGTCTGACAGTGAAGCTGTATTGTACTGTGTTGAATTTTCGGGCAACTACTCCCCGTGAGTTGCCACAAACGTGAACATTTTCAAAAGTTTAACCTCTTTTAAATGTGTCATTTTCATAATTATTTTCGTTGGAAATTTAATTGTAATTGACAATGTCTTGGTCAAAATGGACAAATATATATTTTTATAAAAACCTAGGATCTGTTTCATTGCTTACACAAAATCATACAAAAACTATATTTTGTCAACTTTTCTAATTACTTACAGCAAATCCTAGTAACGAAACAGACCTTACGTCTATTGCGATAAGAACCAGTTTCGCATGAGTTCCATCTACTACACAAATGAACATTTATCATGAAATTAAACGAACATAATGAGTTATTTAAACAGAAACATTTAGTGATAGTACAGTACTTACATCTAATTATAATTTCTTATTTTAACAATTAGAATGAAAAAGCAGTTATCGATGATCAAAGCAATGACTATTTACATTTTTACTTAATTTTTGGAATGTTTTAGTATGGAGATATTTAAACAAAGGTACTTAGTAACATATAGCTACAACGCTTTAATTACTACAACGACAACGAAGTTAACTAATTCAACCGTTGATTTCAATGTACAGTCAACACCCTGCGTTACTTAACCACTTTAAAAAAAGAAAGAGTGAAAAAGTGGTCAGATATCACAGGGCACTAACTGTACATAAAGAATAAATGTACATATTATGGATATACTTATCGTATCTGTAATTCGTATATTGTCACTACGATTTTTGAGATATTACAAAGTACATTACCAATGAATAATATTCCCTACAACATCCGAAAGTTCAAAAATATGTACCTATATCAATGAAATGATATCGTTTGTGAAAGCGCCATCTATGGTGACACAGCGATACTATTAGAGTACATTACGAGACAGAAAGCTCGAAGCTTCGTCCTGAGCTTACACATACCTAAACGACTATAAAGTAACGTTATGTATAAAATAGATTTATTTTTCTAACCTATAAACTATACATATTAGGTTCTAGTCGACCAATGAGTATTACTTTTGTCCAATCCTGCGCATGGGTTTGAAAATGCGCTCCCTACAATAATGTATGTAATACTTTTGAATGTGAATGTATAAATCTTCGACTTATGGGTGTTTTTACCTGTCAGTTTTCCGTTCAATGTTAAACTTTAATCAATGCTGTTAACTTTTGTCTGAGACTTCACGGTCGGTTTCCAAACTACCTCTCTGATAATTTTTAATAAAAAATACAACATTTGATGTCATACAAAGCATAAAGCATGAAAACATAGTCAAACAAAAATTATGTTGTATTTCCTATTTCCCTTTCATCAAACGCAACGACTAAAACCGACAAGTGTGCAAAATCTGTTGATGCCAAACGTGACATATTTTTTAACAGAGTCATAAACCTCTGTTAGTTTGGAGTACCTGCGAAATTGTCATTAGAGAATGGTAGATAGTAAACCCAGGTTTTGTCATGATATCTTCAGAATGTTTTACAAATGCTAATGAGAGCTAAAATGAAATTAAACACATCTAACCTTACGAATAGTTTGTCAGACATTACATAAATATCTATAACGAGTGAACTTCCATTACATCAAGTGTTCTTACATTTAGATATGTAGAGTAATTAGAAGACATTGAAACGGGAGAGATTCTCTAAAATCGGCTGTCAAGCTTGTAATATTCTTCAAATAGTTATGAGCATTCTGCATTTATTCAGCAGACTATTGAAGAAATTCGAAAGATTGGAAGCACGGTGTAGGTGCAATTTCTCTTAGATCAACATCTTTTTGTACTCCTCAATTCAATTCCTTGACCGCCGTTGTCACTCCCGTTTCAAAACATTAAGTTAATCTACATTCGAATAAACACGAGTTTGCACTGTGTTCTGTGATTACACGTAATACATCAATGTTTTACTAAAAAGGGGAGGGGAGGGGACGCTGTGCGCTTTCAAACATATACAAAATACTTCACGCGAATAAATTCCAAATAATTTCGTCTATCTAATATACAATATCATTTTTAGTTTACAAATTAACTCTAAAACCAACTCTTCGTTACCTCCGCTGGACTTTGGCTTTGCCATCCTACTTCTTACCGTATTCTGTGCAATTATAATAAGTGAGAAAATAAACAAACCAAATCGTTATAGCCGATCTTCAAAGGAAATTAAATTCGAGTGTAGGCACGCACGACCTTTTGTACCAGATTAGGTCTTTTTGTCGAAATCATTAATTACTTCTACATCAAAATTAGATGGAATTCCAGTGAATTATAGACATGAGACTCAGATACAGCTAGAATACTTTCTGGTTTAGCAAAAAGATTGATATTTGCATAATCAAGACTTAAAATCTGTAGAACTGATGTTGTACTCTTCAGAAACAACAATTTTCAATTTCAATGTGCTTAACACAGAAAGTATTGCTCATCAAAAGCCTAAATAAAAATGTTAAAGGATGAAAGGGGATGAAATATATGTATCTGACATCCGTGTTAATACTGCACAAGATTTCACTTATTTTATAGATAACTTTAGCTAGCAGTCGCATAGCATACTAAGTTGTCAACTTCTTCGTCTGCTCCGGAATTTATTAACAGTGATGTGATAACTGAAGACAAATTCTGGCAAGACAAAGCAGTCCCTGACAGATTAGTCTGCTCTGCGAAGCACAAATGAGAACAAGGATACTAACCGAAATACAACTATTCCACCACATCCAAGTTAGAGACCAGATGTTTCCCAAATGTTCCAGGCAATATGAGTATCTTGTCAGTGAATGAGTGCAGTATGAACGTAGGATGGGGGTGGGACCTTGGGATAGGAATGCTTCGTTCACTCCTTGAGCTTGTGCCAGTCGGCGATCTGTCGGCGCGGCGCCGCCTGCACCTCGCGCCAGTGGTGCCGCGCGCTGCCCGCGCCCACCGCGCCCAGCTCCAGCCGACCGATCACCTGGAAAACGGAGATTGTTAGTCTTGTACACATATCTGAAAAAATACAAACTTTTCTATCTTTGCCTACAGAGTGCCTAAAAAAATGCACACCCAGCCCGTACACCCCATCATCATCATCGGCTAATAGACGTAAATTGCTAGAAAAATACCTCCCCCAAAGATTTCCACATGCATAGGTCAAACGCCACCCGCATCCAACGGGACCCGGCGATCTTGATGAGATCATCGGTCCATCCCCATGGCCATCGATAAAGTAGGTGGATTTGGGACAGTTGCTGCCACTACAATCTCGTGCCATCCTATAGTTATGCCATTGATGAAAAACCAAAAAGTCACTAACCTCATTCTTAGTAACCCTGTCCCAGTCGAGCACGAGCAGTTCAAGCGACACGTGGTCGAGCGTCGCGTTGGGGGCGGCGGGGACCTCGAACACGAACGACTCGTTAAACACCGGGTTCAGGGTGCGCTTCTTCACGTGGGTTTTCTTCTTGGCGATGCGCTGTCCGTTGTATAGCAGGTACATCTTTACGTAGCTGTGGAAGAAGTTTGGCGTAGCTGTGGTTATGGATGACGAACTTTTATTCACTATTTTACCCCTTTAGAGATCGAATTTCCAAAAACATTTCTTAGTGACTACCTACTATTCATAAAGAACACACCTTCCCAGTTTGATGTCTCTAGGACCTTTAATGTTAGATAGCGTACGAACTGAATAACATTATGCTTCGTTCGACAGAAGCAGGGCAGTAACCAAAGACGAGGCAGCTTCAAATAATGTAATACTAACGGGTCAGCAAGTCCGGTGACGTCCATCTTCGGTAGGTTGCGTGCCTTGAGCAGTACGACGGTGAGACGAGCCGCGGCAGGCTGCCAGCACAGCGACACCAGCACCTCGCCGCGACCTACGCTGCGCATCTACATGACAATGAGAGAAAGATAAGCGATCATTGGAACTTTTTATTAGGAGTTGTTAGGACACGGCTTTGTGATGATAAAGGGATGGCTCAAGAAGATAGACTACTTTTGGTTGACTATGCAATATCGCAAATGAGCATAGTTAAACTAAATTAACCAATAAGGTTCTATCATTTACACCACTCCACTCCACTCAATCAACCTCTAAAAGCAGGCTCTGTCCGTTCATTTCTTCTGCTCAGCTCGTCTCCTCTTCAGAGAACAGTCATCACAATACTGAAGATCGCCTGTGGCTTATGCCACTAAACCCCAAAAATCATTTCACTTTAAACCCCAAGACTACATTTTTCGGAAAAAATAAATTGCGTTGGGGTTAGAATGGAATGAATGTGTGGGCCGTAGAGTTTTGTGAACAATGGGGCTTTGGTGGCATAAGCCAGAAGGATTTACTTCGTGGGCTCAAGCCCACACCCGCAAGCCCACGAAGTAGCTCCGTGGTCGAGCCTCTCGAATACCTTGAGACTGCGCGGCTGTATCTCGCGGCAGAGGGCCATGGCCTCGCCACTCTGAAGTTGCAGGTTAGTCAGCGGAGACACCACCTCGCCAATTATCTCGTCACGGGAGTATCTGGAACATTCCATTTATAATTTGAAAACCAACGGTTAAACCAAGTCTTTAAAAGGTGAAGCAGGCCTTTTAGTGAACAAGGCAAAGGTAAAACTGGTATTGTATTACATCGTTAGTATATGTGGGAGTCGCATTGAAACCGTGAATATGACCAGAAGGATTTCTAATTTAAAATGAGGTCCTAGTTGTATGTACGCTTAGATTTTGACACAAAACGGATTTTAGTGAGGTTTTCAGCAATAGATAGTAATATTACATTATAATAAGAAAAGTCGAGCTTTTCAAAGAATTGTCACACCCGTGCTTAGCTGGAGCGGATCGCTAGTTTTATTTTATACAAGCTTTTGCCCGCGACTTCGTCCGCGTGGAATAATAGTTCCCGTTCCCGGGGGATTCCCGGGTCCCAGACTATATCTGTACCAAGTTTCATTCAAATCGGTTCCGTGGTTTAGGCGTGAAGAAGAGACAGGCAGACAGAGCTACTTTCGCATTTATAATATATTAGTATGGATAAATAACTAACTCGACTTCATGTTTAAAGAGTATTCTTCACCTGTCAAAGCTGAGTACGACGAAATGCAGGGTGATGGCAGCGATCTGGTGCGGGGCGATGCCGTAGAAGGTGAAGTCCTCATCGTATACTGGGCAGCGGGTCTTGCGAACGACTCTGGAATAAAATCAGAAAAAAAAATTAATTTTGCAATTCCAATAAAAAAAAAATTGGAGATTAAGGGATTAATTAATATCCCTTACCAATAAATATTCCTCCCAAAAACCTACCTGAAAGAGATCATTAAAGGAGGTGCTGTGCTCAGTTCAGCATATACACAACTCTTTTATCTTTTATCATAGCCTTTATGACAAAAGATAAAAAAGTTGTTGCATTGATCTGGGTTTACCTTGTAAAACGGAGCACAAAGATGGTGTAGTACTGATCCGATCTTATCCTTGTAAAAATATCTAGAAGGTTGTGTACTGACCTGGTCTTGACCTTGTGTTGTTTGTCGGGTAGCAACTGCAGCTTGACGTAGGGGTCGGGTCCGGCAGGCTCGCGGCCCGGCAGCCCCTGGCACGATACCACCGACACCACCAGAGCGTTCTTCTCGTTTTCATAGCTGTAACAAACATTAAGTTTATTATTCTAAGATTAAAATAAAAGTCACACAATGATATAAATGCGGAAGTAAGGGTAGAAAAAGACCCTTACCAGGGCTACGGGTTGTTTGTAAGAGATTGCGCGACATGGGATACTAAAGGCAAAGAACGAACATGGGTGGGTTTTAGTCAGTGAAAGTCTGACACTCCCTTCCGCTTCGCATAGAGCGGGAGGAGTAGTTTAATAATTTCCCACCCACCAAAAAAGGGTTGAAACCGATTCATAGCTTTTATCGCTATACCAGCAATAAATCATGCTCTTATGTTATACAACTACTTTACAGCTACTTATCTCGTAGAGCTACTTTAAGAACTTTAGCCAATAAAAACGTGGCATCGGTTGTAACAAGTGTCCTGCGGCTTTAACTCTTACCAACGAAGGACATAGGCTACTTTTTACTTTCGACTTTCACGAATGAAGTCGCAGCTACGTCTAGTACGTCATAATGACGTACTAGAGCCGCCTACCTGACAGTATGACTAAACAAATGCGTGTGTGTACGTCAGTGCGCCATTTTTGAAATTCGAATCTTATGTAGGTACCGTACCTATCTACGTCTTTGCCCTTGTAATTCCATTGTTCTAGACCGACGGTCGGCAAGCTTTTGGCAGCCAGGGACACAATTGACTAAATGAGATATACTTAGGCGGGTCGCATTACCAAATTTATTTTTGTACTAATCTCGAAACTTGATATCGCGATTGTTTTTGCTCAATTACTAAGTAGCAGGTTTTAAATACTCAATTATCGTTTTTTTTTTAGTTTTCATAAGTTTATAATGGCATAGCGGGAATGCGTAAGATGGTATATGCGACGGAAAAGCAGGCCTTTCAGAAACCAACTTGAGGCATGGGAAAGAAAAAAAACATTTGATTGTAATCCTTCAGCTAAAATAAAAGTATATTAGTCTGAAAGTTGTTGTTATTTGTATATTTGACTTTGTCTGTTAGGTACTATTACCGGACGATGTCAGCGATTTCTTAGAACTTATTTTCGTTGCTATATTTAGATATTAAATTGTTATTTGTAAGTGAAATAGCGTTAAGAGTTGCTCGGTACAGAATTTTCCGTAAGGTAGACGTTCTCGTCATCTTCTAAAAAATCTCTTAATTTCGAAGTGAAATCGGGTTTATTACTTTACTAGCAACTTGATACTATGTAGATTCAGAAAATACCAATTTTTGTAGGTGTTTTCAAAATTTTTAGGTCGAACGTAAAACTTTGGCATAATCGTGAACTACCATGGTAATCCAGAAGCGGTAAAATTGGACCAAGGATTGTAGGAATTTTAAAAATATCTGCGTATGTATATATATTTCAAAATAACCAGTCAAAATATAATCCAGAAATCTATGGCGTGGGACTAGGCATAATGGCATATAAAAAGAAGAAATAAGAATAACAAAAACCGAATATTACCAAGAGCTAACAAATCAATACAAGAAACAAATCTTTGAACATTTCGCCAATATGACAGAATAGAACGGAAACCAATGTTTTCCATATCTAAATTACGTCTGACATTTTATATCGTTAACACAGGGTGAAAGGCGGGATCCCTTGTAGACACGCGTTAGGTTCCATTCGTGAACTAGGTCATCCGACGCGACACTAGACCGAACTACAATTTTGTAAGTAATACTTGTTCGGATTTGTATCTGTTGGTCGCCACGAAGAGTTTTGGGCTTTTTTGTTGTTGTTTTTAGGGGTTTGTACCTCAAAAGGAGAAAAGGAACCCTCGCCTCTTCTTAAAGAAGAAATTCTCCTTTTTAGAGAACAGTATCAAGATGAAATTAATATCAAATATGGCCCAAGGCCTGTGTGTATTTATTGTCGCAATCCTTCAGTTGAACTGGGACGGCTGAATCATTAGCAAATTGGTACCCAAAATAGTCTTATCACGTTGTCACGCTGCTTATAGTATTTTCTCCTTACACAATCAGTTTCCTTATTCTCTCATTATCCAGTTTTATATGGTTTTACTTCACGTAAAATAGATGTTTTTTTAACCAAAACACAAGCTCGTAATCGAGAGACCTCTACAACCACAAACACTAATAAACTTTCTATTTGGTGTCCACAAATAGATGAGGATACTCCTGTACGTGAGCCCTCTTACTGTAGGTACAGTCAGTGACAAAGACTTGTGGAGGGACAGACTGCTACTGCTACAACTGCTTGATCCCATGGTTGTCTAAGGAATCGAAACGATTGTAGTACTAAGTAGGTACGGGTTCCTGATAAATTACGTTACAAAATGTAATACGATTCAAAATAAACTCTTACTGTGTCTGGCAATATTAAAACCTTAATTAACCTTATAATGAGAATAAATAATAATCGAAAAAACGTGTTTTAATCTATTCGAGATTAAACTTCCAATACAGCAACGTCTTCGTCGCTATTGTAACATTGTAAGTACCTACCTAGAATGGGCATTTGCACAACAATTTATTAAATTAGATAAAAACTTTTATTCATTTTGAATGCCTCGTCCAACCCTATATTTTCCCTCAACTGTACCTACGTGAGTGAATAGGGGTCGAGAGAAACACGTTACAAAGTTTATAGAGATGGCGGCGCGGGTGACACTTCCCGATATATTACGATTAACCCTCCCGGGACTGGTTTAGTTTACGTTTTATTCGTAAATATATGTGAGAGGGCCTTACGTAAGGCAGAAAATCAATCAACTAAATTAAACCTGTAAACGTCAATTGTTATGTGTGAAATATGAACGAGGGTAGGAGAAGAGACAGACTGCAGAAAATTAAGATGAATTGGGAAGTGAGTTCAATGTATATGTACTGTCTAAGTTTATCTTGGCCATCACTGTTATTGAAGAAGGAAAACTTTTTAACAACAAACCGTTTTTAGGGTTCCGTAGTCAACTAGGAACCCTTATAGTTTCGCCATGTCTGTCTGTCTGTCCGTCCGTCCTCGCTTAATCTCTGTGACCGTTAGCACTAGAAAGCTGAAATTTTGTACCAATATGTACTTATATCAATCACGCCGACAAAGTGGTAAAATAAAAATTGGAAAAAAATGTTTTATTAGGGTAGCCCCCCTGTATGTAAAGAGGGAAGAGATTTTTTTTTTAATTTAAACCCTGTCGTGTGATATATTGTTAGATGGGTATTTAAAAATGAATAGGGGTTTACTAAAATCATTTTTTGATAATGTCAATAATTTCGTAAATAATCGCTCCAAAAGGAAAAATCAAAGCGTCCCCCCCCCCTCTAACTTTTGACCCGTAGGTTTAAAAAATATGAAAAAAATCGGGAAAGTAGAACTTTATAAGGACTTTCTAGGAAAATTATTTTGAACTTGATAGAAAGAACAGTTTTTGTACAAAAAAGACAAAAAGGTTGTACAAAATAATTTCTGCGTACTTAGTATGTCAACGTAACTTATAAGTAGGAACACTTATTAGACGGACGGGAAACTACGGAACCCTACATTGAGCTTGGCCCGACACGCTCTTGGCCGGTTTTTTTTTAATATTAGTAAGTATATTATACAGGGCTATGCCACATGGAGGGAAAGTACCTAAATATGTATATTGTAGATAGTACATTTTACTGAAAGAAGACATTATTTGAATTTTAAAAACAATTTAAACTACATTCATAGTTATTAAAATAAATGGTTGGGTCGGGAATCGAACTTGTTAAACGTGAAAAAATAATCGCCCTGTAGTTCATACCGATCGAAAGGTTTCATCATAGGGATTATTTTTTGCTAAATAACATAATGTCACAAATAAAAGGAAGACAGCACAGCCTAAACCGCTGGTCCTGGGTGATAAAAATGGCTAGGTGTGCTCTTTGTAAGAGTAAAGAATCACTAAGAAACTAAGGGAGTAAAATAGGGGATGGAAGCATCGATATTCACGCGGGCAAAACCGCGGGCGAAAGCTAGTATTCGTATAAAAATAAATCTAAAATGGTCAATGCGCTATGCGTAAGCGTGATGATCAATATTTACGCTCTGTAAGTAAAAGGCCTTTGACCTACAATGGGATAATAATAGGCTGGTATTTTTATCATAAATTTTGCTTTTTATTTATTTAACGTCCAGTAAGTACACATAAATAAATTAATGAAATCATTATTCAGTTTGTCAACTAAATGTATAGGTAACAAAAATGTATAGTCCAAATTCGATAAAGAATACAGGTAAACAAACCAATGTAGGGTTATCACAACTCACTTTTACAAATCTTCTATTATTTACATGATTATCGCCTATTTCACGCTAACTATTAAGTAATCCTTTTGCAGCATATTTCACTAGAATCACTCAATAACATCCATATTACCTCGTTATTTCGAAAAACCAAGCAAACGGTTTGTATACCTCTATTCTTTATCGAATTTGACTCAAGTATAGGTATAAAGTAACCAGAAAACATTTATCAAGGTAAACAATCTGTATTACAGTAGACGCTTACTGAATAAACATTTATCAAGATAAATATTAGAATCGTCTAAATAAGAAACTCGGTAAACGATGAAAAACTTCTACAGGATAAGAAAATAAATTATTTTCATTAAAAGTATGACAGGAAAATCTTGTTTGTATTTACTTACAAAAATATCCAATATTAAAACGCTTTTCATCACGAAATTATACTTTGTTACATAACGCCCCGTGCTCCGATTGACGGATTGATTTTCTAAATATTTCAAACCAAAATAAAGACTTGGCTTAAAGGTCTTTGATACCAGGCCAATGGCCATAAATCCTCAAAAAAAAAAACAATCTTACGTACTTAAACTAGAAGGCATCATGTAAAAAGGTCATACTTGTTATGTATCGGGCATTCTCAATAATTTATCTATCGGCGGTTTTGGGTGCTAGAGATCGAATTTTGACACAAGTAAAGTATGGAGCTTGATCAAAGTCAAATATCAATCTCTAGTAACCTAATCCATCGGTAGATAGCTTATCATTACATAGTATAAAACAAAGCCGCTTTTTTTTGTGTCTTTAAAACGACGCAACCGATTTTGATGCGGTTTTTTAAACCTTCGAACACACGTGATTCGAGACACAATAGAAAGACGGCAGCCCGACAGCCGGCTGTCGGTTGGTCGTTGAAAGGTTAATAGATAGATAGAATCCAGTGGAATCTTTATATGTATAATACATACAAAATATTATACATATAAAGATTTATACGAGATATTAATTGCATTTCTTTGTAATTTATAATCGATTTAAGTTACAGATTTATTTATTTTATGACTGTAAATTTCTGAATTTTAGATGAAAGAAATTCTCAAATTCTCACTTGCCAGTGTTGCCAAATTAAAAGAAAAAATATTTTTTGTCAAGACTTGAGCACGAGCGATTTTGCTTACAAAAACTTATTAAAATTATAATAACTATATTTTTAATTTTAAATATGCTTTTTCGTCGACATTTAGAAATCATCAAAAATATATTTAAATAATAAATGTCGCTTTCATTGAAAACGATCGTTATTAGTAAGTTCGATTATTCGGTAATTTTTAACGATTATTGGTATACAAGTGAATTTGAAGAGTCACAACACTACGGTACAGTACCTTACTACGTGACTTTGACGCGACTTCGAGAAAAAATATTATTTATTGTCAACAATGGTTATATATATTGCTTTGTTTGAAAATTTTTAATGTAAATTAAGTGATTAAGAATTGTGCAGTTTGTAATAAAATAAAAATAAGTTTAAAATTACGTGGTTTTACGGAAGAAATAAATGTCAATTTTTGAGTTACGCATGTACAAAGTTGTGTCGTCATGAAAAGGGTTACGGTCTCGTGTCTCCCCTGGCGTCTCCCCTCGGGGAGACATCAGGATTTTTTAAATCCTATTGTCTCCCCTAGGCGGGGGAGACATCAGAACTTGCTAATAAATTATATTTTGAGGACTCGTATATCCCCTGTCAAGCATTACATAATAACGTAAGTAGGTACCCATATTCGTAAAAGCTCATTTCATCAATTAATCTTTTACGTAGCTTTTCCAAAAAATGTCCTATACTGATTTCTTCGTGAATTAATTGTAATTGTGCGTTTAATATAAACTTGTCTCTTTCGATCTGAACTTTCCTCCTTTTACTGGAATGTACCTACTGCTAAGAAAAGCTATCTCACTTTGGTAGCTTCGTTTGAGGAGACAAAAGTGAATAGGTAGACATAGCATATGTATGTAATGTTTGACAGGGGATATACGAGTACTCCAATTATAATTTATTAGCAAGTTCTGATGTCTCCCCCGCCTAGGGGAGACAATAGGATTTAAAAAATCCTGATGTCTCCCCGAGGGGAGCCGTCAGGGGAGACACGAGACCGTAACCATGAAAAGTATGAAACGTCAAATTGCACTTCTTATATTTGAAACATTGTAATGACTGTTGAAGTACAGTCAAGTTGTAAGTTGACTGTTTATTTGCAAGAGGCTTGTTACGATTAAACACTTTTTGTTTCGATTGAAAGAAAACTGCTGGAAACTGCTGTGTTTTGTTATTGCATATTATATTTTTTTTACGTCTAGATGAATGGCAAACAATCTGATGTCCTAGATTGTCAGACGCTATCAGATACCCATTTTGCGGCGAAAATATGTGTAGTGGTAGTCTTCCCTAGGATAAGTTCCTTCACAAAGACTACTACTACTAAAATATTAACCGGAAAACATCTACTACTGGGCTTAGATATCCCCAAGGTTTTGTAAACAGACCGATCCAGAGTAATTTGCTATAACCTTTCTTGCGACTAGGACATCGACCCGCTTTAGCGACTACGTCAATTTATTAAGCTCTACTCAGCGTATGTCTATAGAAAACAACAAATTTGTATTTCAGCTTTATACGTTTATTCAGCTTAAAGGCTATTTTCATATTTGGCCATTCTTACGACACTGAACGCGGCTGAACATCGCCGAATTCTATCGCATGATGATAACACATTGGTCCTCATTTTAAACTTGTTTGCCGCGAAAGCTGTGTAAACTGATAATGGCCAAAATTGTTCAACGAAACGTAAATACGCTGAATAAGTGTGCGTAGTCCCTTATAGAAGGCCACCCTGAACTTCGTGCTCTGTGGCACTGTGGTGTGCTGTAATAGATTTTGATTTAAGACGACTACCGGCCACCGTAGGCGCGGTTCTGCGGATGGTGAGCGATGGGTAGCTCGCCGCCTGGCTAGGACCAGGACCGCGTCGACCGACGGCGCGTTAGTGTTCCACGCGCGCCTCAAAGAGAAGTAGTCAGCACAGGAAGGGGCCCAACAGGGCCAACGCATGCCGGCGTTGCGGAATGTTTATAATAGTTACCGTGACCCTGGAACATAAAGGGCAATCGAAGGAACATGAGTGGGTTTTAGTCAGTAAAAGTCTGACACGCCCTCCCGCCGCACCCAGGACAAGAGCAGTCATTAGATGATTTACCACTCACAAAAAAAAAAATAGATTTTGATTTATGAAAACCCTAACAAGCTTCTTATTCACTGACAACATGAGCCTTTCATGTTACGGTCAGATTATTAATCCTTCGAACACACGTGATTCGCGACACGACAGAAAGACAATAACAGCCCAACAGCCGGCTGTCGTTAATCGTCCAAAGGTAATTCAAACCAGGTTTTTCGGCTTGTATAAGGGTACTCCACTGTTTGTGTTCCATCGTCGTTTAAAGGAAAACCGTCTAAACTACTGCCTTTTGAACTAAGTTATCAAAGGTCGTATGATACATCACTAGTTTACTACATTTTGAATAGGGGTGGGATCCTAGCGATCTGAAACACTGGCCACGAGCCTAGCTTAGATCAAATGATGTTTTGATCCTATGACATTTTGCCACTCAATTATTTTTTGTTATTTCGTATGTGAGGTGGCCCCTACCTGTAGTAATTGACTGTTGATATAAATAAGTCATCCTGATAACGCAGTTTACATAATCACATTCCATTATTATTCGAAAATCGAAGCATCTAATACTGACACAAAGCTTTAAAAGTATAGTCAGCGAAGCAAAATAAGTAGATCCTCCTTCACCAAGTAAGCTATTGAATAGGTTAGATAATATAATTGGATACTTATCACGGATCATCGATTGCACGTACTTACAGCTTTAGTAAGCCTACTTTTATCAGCCTTGTTATCGACAAGAACCTCTAAACTCGAGAAATATTCTTGCAAACAGTTGATTTGTACCTGATAAAGGGAACATTTTACTGGCGGGTGAATATCGTAAAACGAAATTCAAGTTTACGGCTTTGTCAGACGATACTACAGTTTATTATTAAAACCTAGTAAAAAGGCTTAGATACCATTAAAGGCTTTTATGTTCCGTGTAACAAAACACCCCCTAGGGTTGTACAAATGGATTACTTTTTAGTGAGAGTAATATTCAGAAAGGTTTTAGTGCGAAGTTTAGCGCGTGGAGAGGTAAGTTATGATAACAAACAACCCTAACGTCGATAAAAAAAACTAAAGTGACAGTCTAAGGATGCTGTTTAAGGTTTCCGTATAATTATGAAGGGTGGCAGCCGTTAGTCTGCCGTCCATCTAAATAATAAAAAAAAGTAAAATCCTTTCTTACTGGTTGTCTACTCTTTACAAAGAACAGACCATGCAAGTTTTGTGTCTCTAGGACCGGCGGTTTGGGCTGTACGTTGATCAAGAGTCAGTCAATCAGTTAGTCAGTTTAGTGTTTTATACATATTTATACACTCGTTGAGAGAATTTAGGTTTTTTTTATATAAAATGTACGTTAAACCCACAACAGTTACTTAGTTAATACAGCTTATTTACGGTATAAAAACGCATTCACCTACAAATGGTTTTTTTATACATATTCATTTGGAATCCCCTAATAAATGGAGGATTCCATTCATGTACTTGAATTTAGCCGAATTTACTTGAATTTACCTGGATTTAGCAGGAAAAATAGCCTTTGGAAGTTATTAAAAGCTTATAGCAGTTTAGGGCTCCGTAATAATTTAAGAGATTATATTTAACATGAGTAATTTTACCATTGCTTTAACGCTTAACGTTTATAAGATGGCATTTGTATGCCAGGAATTTAAAAAAAACTTGTTACAAAAAGAGAATGGCTTTCATAAACTAGAAATAAAAGTTTTTTTCCGGTTTTAGTTTTTCACTTGTCCTGTTCCTTAACACCAGAATCTAAACTCCATAAAAACAAAATCAACCAATATGTACCGTAAAATTAAATGTACTGTTTGTTTGCCGAAAACAATTTTCATGGGTTATTTTTTCAGGAAATTAAATCAAGACCGGTAAACAGCAATCATCATTATTCGGATCCCGATAGTATTCTAAAGTTGCTCAAATCATAACAATATTTACATGGCACCTAGTGGGTCCACAAAAAAATGAATGTTTAAACATAATAACGCGACGAATTCAAAACCGTTTGAAGTCAATTAACGATACTATACAAGCAGCTTTAAGTTGTTAACAAAGTGAAACATTACAAAATCAACAGTTAATTACCACTCACAACCACAGCTTAATTATCACTTCAAACAAAGCCATTATGCTAAGTAAACTAAACCAGGAACCGCAAGTTTGTCGCGTGAAGTATTCAGTCTTCACGACCGCGGGGCGCCCTCAGTGACCGCAGACAAACATTGTTAAAGTCCGCAAATTACCGGAACTCCGGAACCGTGTAGATCCGGAAGTTCCGGACTCCCGGAGTTTCGAAATAACAAACGAAATGACGCCGGTGCGTAGAACTGAAGCTATTTAATGAGACAATTTAACTTTGTACAAAAAGTTAATGGCTTTTTGATGCGTGCAGCACACGTGGAGTTAGTCTATTGCGTCACACCCAATTAAAGTAAAGTTTTCGCACTGAATGATGAATGATGAAAAGGTGTTTAGGTTCCACATTTCATATAGGTATTCACGTAGATAGTAAAATGTAACAAAGCCCCATACTTATACCATAACTACAATGTCTGAGGTCGGATTTTATTTTAGGTTAGATATGGTTAACATGCTCTCATTCACGACTTCTGAAAATTTAGCATAACCTAAAGAACACGTTTGGTAGAAGTGAAACTTTCATAAATATTTTTTTGTTGACGTTATCCTTAATATTTTTACCTAAAACAAAATCCTCAGCCTCGTCTGTCAGTATTTAGATGTTTATAGAAGAATACATATTATCTATCTGCAAAATCCAAATATGTTCTGTTTAATATACAAACATAAATGTACCTAAGTGAGTTTTCCGTTCATATTACATAAGTTATTCTCTTAAGAGATAACTAAGTTTACCAAGTCTACAAGATAGAGAAAAAGCTGAGACTTGTTATCTTAGGTCAGAAGCGACGTATTTCATCGACCTTGTCTACTTGACTGAAGAAAACTTCACTCAGATAACTAAGCTCTGAAATGCCCTTGAGGTTGATCCCAACCCGGCTTATGAAGGCTTAGGTATTATGAAATTATCTTTATATCCGTACTCGTCTCAAGTTGTATTTTTACCCTGCTTTAAATTGGGCTCGGCAAAAATCCATACTAATATTATAAATGGGTAAGTGTGTCTGTCTGTCTGTCTGTCTGTATGTTTGTCTTTCTTTCACGGCAAAACGGAGCGACGAATTGACGTGATTTTTTAAGTGGCGATAGTTAAAGGGATAATGGAGAGTAACATAGGCTACTTTCTGTCTCTTTCTAACGCGTGCGAAGCCGTGGGCAAAAGCTAGTTCTTTATACAGTTTTCGTAGATTTTTGGGCCGATTTACTTATCTACCTACCTAGTTATACCTGTATGTGATATACGAAATCTGTTTCTTTGCGATTCTGACTTTTTTTGTTCAACCTGTGTTGGCTTCATACACGTTTTGATCGAAAATAAAAACAGTGTAACTATAATAGCCGTTTCCTTGGTCACTGTTTTCTTACCTACTGATCTAGAGGGTATTTTATTCTAATCTGTGAACGTGGATCTATATTATAAATAATAATAAATAAATATCTTGGGACAAGTCACACACGGTCATCTGATCCCAAGCTAAGCAGAGCTTGTCTTACCAGAGGGCCTAGACAAGTGGCATTGTAGAATAGATAAAGAAAACGAATAGATTGTCAAATGTATGGAATTGACATAAGCTTTCGCTAAACAATTTGACATCTCCATACATTTGACACGCGAAAACGAATAGATTCGTTTTCGCTATCTATTCTACAATGCCACTTGTCTAGGGGATCAGATAACTGATATACATCATACTTATATACTTTATATAGATAATATAGATAAATTACACCCAGACACAGAACAAACAATCATACTCATCACACAAAGTTTGTTCTGGGTGGGAATCGAGCCCACGACCTCCGGCTTAGCAGTCAGGGTCACTAACCACTAGACCAACAGGCCCGACAAATTAAATAAATATAGATGCTTTTAAATAAATATAGATACTTTCCTAAAACCATTTTCTTGTAGCTGCAACAGTTGACAGCCCTGCTGAAAGTTTCCACCCCGTAATAGTATATCCTCAAAGGAATCCGAAAGAATCCCCATTTAATATTCTATAGATTAGTATATACAAAACATCTTCAAACAAACCCAGTAACAGAACAATATTTAACAAATAGATTATTCCTCCATTTCATCTATATTTCAATATTCCGTATTATCTCGTCTAGTATAATCATCTCTCAGATAATAAGGCTTCCACTTGTTATCCTCGCCGCGGTAATGAGAAATGATAGATGTAGTCGGGATTTTTCTTAGAAAAGGAAATATGAACGTAAATACGGTTCGAAGAATATTGGAAATGAGACCGTTGTTACTATGGGCGGTAATAGATAATATTGAAAATATATCTATGAACAAATTCAATCATTCTTTTATATATCTTAAACTGAGAAAAAAATACTAGTTTTTGACAGTTTATCGATAAAAAAAACCGGCCAAGAGCGTGTCGGGCACCGCTCAATGTAGGGTTCCGTAGTTTCCCGTCCGTCACAATAAGTGTTCCCACTTATAAGTTAAAAAAAAGGCTATTTGTTACGTTGACATACTAAGTAAGCAGAAATTATTTTGTACAACCTTTTTGTCTTTTTTGTACAAAAACTGTTCTTTCTATCAAGTTCAAAATAATTTTCCTAGAAAGTACTTATAAAGTTCTACTTTCCAGATTTTTTTCATATTTTTTAAACCTACGGGTCAAAAGTTAGAGGGCCCCCCCTCTAACTTTTGACGCTTTTATTTTTCCTTTTAGAGCGATTATTTCCGATATTATTGACATTATCAAAAACTGATTTTAGTAAACCCCTTTTCATTTTGAAATACCTATCCAACAATATATCACACGTCAGGGTTGAAATAAAAAAAAAAATCACTTCCCTCTTTACATATAGGGGGGCTACCCTAATAAAACATTTTTTTCCAATTTTTATTTTACCACTTTGTCGGCGTGGTTGATATACATATTGGTATCAAATTTCAGCTTTCTAGTGCTAACGGTCACAGAGATTAAGCGAGGACGGACGGACAGACAGACAGACATGGCGAAACTATAAGGGTTCCTAGTTGACTACGGAACCCTAAAAAACTGCCAAGATAACGTCTATATTAAATGGATAATAACGTAGACCAGGTTTAATTTCATAAAGTTTCCCCTTCATTACACACACACACACACTGGCAATAATGTAATTAATAATATCGAACAAACTCACGAAATGAGTGCAATAAGTCTCAATTGGCTTATATTATGAACTTATTACAATAATTTGTAAAAAAGAGTAATTTCTGAAAACACAATTATTCTTTCGTTTTCACCATTAATCGCAAAAACACAAAATAAGTGTGTTAACGTCCAAATACAATTGTTTTCTTTTCAATAAGGCTGATGTCAGTCCCCAAGAAAATTCCTGAAATATCGCGACAGCAGGCTATCGCGTAGTGTTTGACTAGATCTATTTTAAACATACGTCTTGGACAAAGAG
This sequence comes from Athetis lepigone, assembly GCA_033675125.1. Taxonomy (NCBI): domain Eukaryota; kingdom Metazoa; phylum Arthropoda; class Insecta; order Lepidoptera; family Noctuidae; genus Athetis; species Athetis lepigone. The sequence goes on from CM066243.1 coordinate 5,995,299, forward strand.
TACAACTATTACTTTGACGTATAATTAAATTAATTATTTAAAAATTGTGTGTTGTGCCACTGTGGGAGAATTATTATTGTTCGTGTTTAGGTCCATATATTTGCTGTATATAGCATATCCTTGACATACACGGTACAGCCAAGGCCAGGCATTGGCCGTGGTGGCAGTGCATGTCTAGCCGAAGACCTTGGACGCATTACTTTCCGCTTGCATTACATTCGTTATATCACACGGAAAATCGGTGTTAAAAGTAATACTTTACAATACTGTACGATTCATTTTACAGATCTATCATCTTGGTATATGGAATGGCAAAGCATTTGCTAAGCCTTTAGTAGATGTTTAATTAGCTTGCCATTTTTTTGCCAGTAAAAAAATCGACAAAATGAAACTAATTGAACTGATTGGATGTCCTTTTTCAACCAGCAGGGGGACAACCAATCAACAACAGTAACATTAAAAAACCATTCGAAGACTAATTTAAATATAGCATTCAGAACAATCAAAGGTAGTAAGATGTATATTTCAAGGACAAAAAAGAGACAAGAAAAATCCTTTCTCATACAATGTAAATTACAAGAAACAGGGATTTTACCAAACTCCTTATCCGAGCTTACTTCAAGGAATTGAAATTCGTTAGCGAACGACCAAAAACATCCGTCACACATTTACAGAAAATTATTTTCGCGAAGGACACAGTACATTTCTGAAGTCGGCTCTACCTGACAAAGGAGCAACGCAATTTAACGTAAACAAAGCTTGCCTCTATAAAGGCATACTTCACGGGCAAAATACATATGATATGTACGACAAAGCGGCGACACAAAGCAAATCCTGTGTCGTGTGGCGTCGGACGGTGTCGAGCGATATCGTGCGGCGTGCAACATACAATTACATCCCGACGGACGAGGGTGGTTATTGATTCGGAGACTTTCCCATTACGTGGAGTAGTGACGTGTCGATAATGTATATCGGCTTTGTAATGTACTGCACGACTTGTAGTTGAGTATTGTGACAGCCTGTCGACATGGAATAACTGAGTGTACTGTGACGTTGTCATTGTTTCGTGACTAGTGTTGTGAGTCATAAAGTGGGAAAGTTTGGTGGAAAATGTGTCTTGATGTAGTGCGTGCAGAATATTAAAATGACGTTTTATTTTATATTTTTGTCTTTGTAATTGTTTTTAGGGTTCCGTAGCCAAATGGCAAAAACGGAACCCTTATAGATTCGTCATGTCTGTCTGTCTGTCCGTCTGTCTGTGTGTCTGTCCGTCCGTATGTCACAGCCATTTTTTTCCGAAACTATAAGAGCTATACTGTTGAAACTTGCTGAGTGGATGTATTCTGTGAACCGCATTAAGATTCTGATACAAAAATAAAAAAAAATAAAAAATACATAGAACTTAAACTCAAAAAAAAATTTTTCATCATACCTATATGTGTGGGGTATCTATGGATAGGTCTTCAAAAATGATATTGAGGTTTCTAACATCATTTTTCTCTAAACTGAACAGTTTGCGCGAGAGACACTTTCAAAGTGGTAAAATGTTGGTCCCCCCCCCCTGTAACTTCCAAAATAAGAGTATGATAAATCAAAAAAAAATATATGATCTACATTACCATGTAAACTTCCACCGAAAATTGGTTTGAACGAGATCTAGTAAATAGTTTTTTTTAATACGTCATAAACCGTATATCGGAACGGAACCCTTCATGAGCGAGCCCGACTCGCACTTGGCCGGTTTTTATGAAATAAATATTGTGTGTAGAGGTTCCTCAAATAACAAAAAGTCGATGGTAGTTATTTCAAATTAACTTTTTAGTTTTTAACATTACTTCTCTCTATATACATAACATACTGGTCAGTAAAAAGAAAATAAAGATTCCTTTTATCATATGACTTTCCTTATCTTTACTTACAAAAGGGGAATGCCCATCTCCCGTACAAAAAAAATGCCTGAAATAGACAAAAATGAAATCTACGCCAAATTGTACTTCAAATCAAAGAAAACCCAAAGACAATTTCAATAATTATTATCTAAAACTAGGGAGAACCTAGTTTTGGAATGTTTTTGCTTAGAGAGGTTATGTCTGAAGCCAAGCCAAGTTGTCGTGTTAAGCAGCTCCTATTTAAGTTATTGTTCGTAAATAGGTACCAAGCACAGATGGTATATCAAAATCCTTAACATATGGCCTAAGTTGTCGTCAAATATCATAAAATACATACGTAACGTAACACAATCAAAACATCGAATTAAATATGTGATGAAAAAATTAAATGTCAAATCACAAGATATTGTCAAACTGCCAAGGCAACGGACATGTTTCATACTGCCTAGGTTATTTACTCTGCCGTAGTTTTTAAAAATAATTTGATTCAGGTATATTGATTAGCATATTTAATTACTTAGATTATGAGATATAACAAAAGATGTAATTATGACTGTTTAAAAAAGCTTTTTACGGATCTCTGAGGATTGTTTATAAGACCACAGACTAAAAATGTAAATGAATGCATGTCATTGAAGAACTGTGCTAAGACGGAAATCAAATTAAATAGTTAAACAAACTGGAAAATAAATTAACGAGTTATATTTTATTCTAAATAGAATTTACCGCTACTGGTAATTACTGTCTATTCCAGGCATTTTCTTGGCATTCCCCTTTTATAATGTACTTAATATTTACAAGAAATAAAAAAAAACATAATAACAACATTATAAACAGAGGAACATTCAACGTTTTTATAGCTTTCTATTTCGTTATTAAATGCAAATAAGCATAGCCGACAACATAAAAAAAAAACAAAACTAAAAGAAAACACAACAGGCTAAAAGCAAACTATAGTGCCGGATATAGAAAATAAAGCATGACTCACAAATAATTACAGCACTACTCTACAGTTTTATTCATCGTACGTAGTCATTAACTATGGCGGATACCTACGTTACTTGGCGCCTAGGGCCGGCCATAGAGCAGGGAATTAAGTTTTTCTAATTGCCCTCTAGTTAGTCTCGATGAGATATAAGGTTACTGCTAATTAGGAGTAATTTATGGTCACTAATTTCTTCAAATGTGTAAGTAACTACTATGAGTCAGAAGTGGTTGGCTTCAGAATATATTGAGGCCTGTTGTAGGGTAAAAAAACGTTATTTATATCACCTAGGTACTCAATTTAGCCCCTTTGTAATTACCCTATTGACGTACCTGAAAAGGGACTGTGCTAAAAATATATTAGCTCGTTAGACTGAAAGACAAATCTGCAAATAATCCCTCTACAAAATCAGATATAAAATTACAACGGTGAAATAAAATAGTATTTACACAAGTATGTTAGTATAATATAATAAATGAAGGAAAAGTGCGTAGGTTCCACCTACTCGACTAAAACGAGAAGTCTCAGTAAATGATTACATTCCGTCGTAACATGTAAATTCCCGGCGGGCATTCCGACAAATTGAATATTCATTTAATATTTCACGAAGAACAAACAAATCGGGCCGGGTTTCTGTATTAAAAAAAGATGTCTGAATCCATCAAAATGGTCCTTTTGATAAATTGTTGAGTAGATATTAGATCAGGGACGAATGAATAGAGCACTTATTGACATGGACCTCCAGATTGATCGGGTTCAGCGGGATTATGAACGAGTCTGGGCGGTTATGTAATGGTTGGAACCTCGGTTCAATAAATCCGTCTATTTACTTGAGTTAGCGTTTAGAGATAGTTGATATTCAAAGGATCGTGATCCTGTTTAAATACATATTTAACTAACTGTCTGCTGCGGCTTGGCCCGCCCATATTAATACGAACTTTATCGTCAATTTACGAGTTTTAGCGGTCTGAATTTTTAGAAATTGCTTTTTAGTGCCCGCCTAGCCGCCTACATCATAAAAAATTGCTGAGAAGAACTGTGCAAAACCAAACCTTATGTTTCTAGCTTCAGTAGTATTGGCTGTGCCATGATTACCACCCAACACTTGCCTCTTTAACCGACTTCAAAAAAAAGTAGGTTGTCAGTTCGACCTGTATGTATGTATGTATGTATGTAAGTATGTATGTTTGTCCGCGATTATCTCGCGTTTAGCTGAACCGATTTATTATATTAAAAGTTTGGAGATTTCTTCTTTCATAGAATCTAGCAGTCAGTATACTGTTCCTGACTAAGAATTTTTGGAACATGAATGATTTAACCCTCTCTCACACTCCGTACGCCTATCGACATCTTTCAAATAACTTACCGCAACTTGAAATGCAGGTCTCCAAGTCGTCCATCATTGCTCTCGGGTTCCGCGGTCTTGGTCTTCTCGGTAGCATTGGCATCGGCGAGCTCCTTGCTGAGCGGGGTCGGCTCGGTCGGCGCAGTGGGCGAGTGCGGACTGTTGCCGCCAGTTGGCTGCGTAGACAAGAACATAAGAACATAATTTTGGGGGACAGCAGTCTAAAAGTCGCTATTGCATGCGTCGTAAGCTGGTTGGACTAAGGTATTAATTTTCTCTCAAATCGCGACCGAGACGAGGTGGAAAAAATACTGGAACTAAAACTTTTCTGTGTCTTTAATGCACAAAGATAAACTGGCCAGTCGGTTAAATTAGACGTACCATCTATGTAGTGTTGAGTGGAGGGCGTTAATCGTTAAACGCAAAGCAGTCTAGGTGACTTGCCTTAAATAGCACATTTGGCTTTAAGTCCTATGTCAATCCGTGAACGGATAATGAAATTACAATAGGTCTACAAGCGGTTCCATTCATTTTGACCGTAAAGATATTATTATAGACACTTTGGTATGTAATAGCTGATTTCATTTACATAGCCGACGAATTCCAACTCTTAAAAGTTTCGGTCAACATGTTCCTTGAAACGTACATTTAGATCAAATAAGCCATTATTTCCACAGTTACTTACCGTGGTAGCAGGGTTGATGGTAGGCGGTTGCGGTGTGGGTTGCGGCGGGGTGGAGGCGGGCGGCGCGGGCGCAGTCGGTGACGGGGACTTGCGCAGGTAGTGCGTAGCCGAGCCGGGGGAGCGCACGGCAGTGGCGCGCCGCGGGGGCTGGAACACCAGCGCCTTGTCCGGCCCGCGTTTGCCGCCTGCCAACATAAAACACGTTTAAAATCAAACAGTATTGTTTTAGGCTCGCTGGCGAAAATTTTAAACAGGATTGTTAATGGGTACATTCAACTGAACCCGAAGATGCGACGCGTTGTGCACTTTCCTAGGGCCCCAAAGGCCTTCAACATTGCCGAAGAGGAAATTGTCAACAATTAAATTGCAGTAAAAACCATTTTGCAATATTGTAAAACTAGCATCCCGCCCAGCGTTTAGGACTTTGCTTTACAATTATGTAAGCTGTATTAGTCTGGGAATAGTTCCTACCATCATTCTTGGCCTTGTGACATGAGATGGGAGGAGAAACTGACTCCTGTAATCTAGATCAGGAGGCAGGGTTTTCATAAGTCGTGTGTGCTTTTTACTTGTGTTATTTTTACCTAGTTTGTGGGCAAGCGAGTTCCTGCGGCGCGCGATCCAGCAGGCTAGGGCGCCGAGCGCGGCCGCAACCAGCGCTGCGGCGCCGCACACCACCAGCCAGAGTGTGGCGCCATGCAGCTCGCCAGCTGAAACAACACAAAAAGTTAATATGTTGGTACCGCTATTGTACAGCTGAAAACTTTGTTTGAACGCTCTTGTGAACTTCTCCCCCAATAATTTAAAAAAGTTCAATATATTTATTTTTAAAAAGATATAAATTCTATAATAGTGCTTTATATCAATAATATTTTTCACTACCAGTAAAATTAAACGTACATTGTTATGCATCGTTCGTTGACTCTCACTCACTCAAAATAAGTTGAAAGGAACCCAATACTTAAACCCTATTTCAATAGAATTAAAGGAACGGCTATGTTACTCTTTCTTTTAAAATTCTTCCAGGAAAGTTCTGGCCTATGACGCATTGTATTTTTTTAAGGGTGAGCAATGTATTGTGTTTTTTTGATGATTCAGTTAGATATTAAAGATGGTGACGTCACACTTTCACGCGGTGTCAAGAAGATCGTCATAAGTTTCAAATGTCACTCGCAAATGACTTGTAATGACCAATGTAAATGGAGGCGCGTAACCGCGTGCGTTACGATTGTTGACAAGTTAAAAGGTCAAAAAATTTCGTGATAGCTCAATCGTTAAGGCACCCTCTCATGTAAGAGGTTGTGTCTTTAAATCTGGGAACCAATGTGACTTTATTCTTTCCTAAGTACAAGCTTTGCTTAGTTTGGGATCAGATAGCCGTGAGGACAACTCACACTCGGCCGTCTGATCCCAAACTAAGCAGAGCAGTTGTCCTGAAACATTTATCTATTTTTTACTAGCTTTTGCCCGCGACTTCGTCCGCGTGGAATAATAGTTCCCGTTCCTGGGAAATTTCCGGGATGAAACTATCCTATGTCCTTTCTCGGGTACCAGACTATATCTGTACCTAATTTCGTTATCGGTTCAGTGGTTTACGCGTGAAGAAGAGACAGACAGACAGACAGATGAGACTGAAGTACTTCCGCATTTATAATATTAGTACGGATTTATTTTAAAGTTAAATTAAACTAAGACATCACAGACATCGGCGAAGGAAAACATTTTGAAAAAACCTTACTGAATCGTTACTTTTAATGGAAACTTCCATTCACACTATTTATCTTGCCGTTCATCGATCCATTCAGATTCAATCTACTTATTCATATGATAATGGGCTACTAACAAGATTTGATGGACCATTCGCATACAAAACGGTAACTATCCAATAACCGATCAATAGGGGTTGTAATATCGCCATTACCCGTTATTGTATAGGGATGTTCACTGTATCTATTTTAGTGATAAGTAGGGAATCTCTGTTGTAATAAGATACAGGTATATTTTGACCTTACCCTTCGAACACACGTGATTAGAGACAGAATAGAAAGATACTAGCAGCCAGACAGCCGGCTGTCACTTGGTTGTCGAAAGTTAAATGGTTGAAACAAAAGGTTTCATAGACCATAGAAACAAAAAATCGGTTGTAGTCTCAGTTTCGGCCGAAACCGATTTACATTTTCTTTATGTTGTTACGGGGTTTGAACTTAGATGTTCTCCTCAAAACTTATTCTTGATTTGTTGATTATTTTGAAGTTGTGACAATATTTTTTCGAGTTAACACGAGGTTACTGCATTGTAAAAGTTATCAAGAAATTCATTTGATGATGGCATTATGTGGATTGACTGTATTATTTTGCTTAAATTTTGCAAATAAATATAATTACATGGCAAAATTTGTAATGCGAAAAAAAAACAAAAAACCACCCTTTCTTATATCCCGTATACTAGTGTTTCGGACGACTCATGAGTTGGACGCGGAAAACACAAACATTTCAATAAATTTTGTTTTGAACGTCCTGCACGTGTGGGGGTATAGTAAGTAGTGTTTGTGTGTGTACTAAAAATGTGTATGTGTAACTTGTTTGTTTACACATAAAGTTAGTTAATTTGTTGACAACGATGTCCAATGAATTTCCGTACTTTGTCTCTCTGCAGTAACACTTATTTACTTGACACTGTTAAATTTATTACTGTTAAGTGTTATATTACCGTTATTGATAACTACGAGTCCTAGTCTTCAGTTTTTATAGTCCTATAGCTGTCTGCGTTATGTTAGCTTTTTAGTTTCTGGTCCTTTTTCGTAGATTATAACGAGATATAGTAAACTTCTCGTTATAATCTACGAAAAAGGACTTTTCTCATAAATCAGGCTATCGTATACAAGAAGAATGATGCGATGGTAGGTTCAGAGATTAGTTCCTTTAAACAAAAAGAAACTAACCAAAATATCCCTAGGCTATATTTGTAGGTATATTTGTATAGATTATTGCCCTTACTAATAATCACTGTGTAAAGTAATGTCATAAATAAAGCTTGTGTAACCATACATTTTTTGACGTATAAACCTGTCATAACTTTATGCAGCGATTATTAGTAAGACGCTATAAATATAGGGCTGACATAAATCAAATAACTACGAATTACTCCATATCACATACTTTTCCATACCTCTAACGTAACCTGAAAAGCTACACAACGAAACAAGACGACATAAATAAATAAACTACATCGGATCTCTACATAGAGTCCGCAGTGCTTCTACTAAAAAGAAATAGTTTTATAGAGAAAAGCCGAGAGACGTCGGCGTCCAACTTCTGAACTGTACATATTTTATACGAACTCTATGTAGAGACTAGATCAATGTAGAGTCGGGTGATAAAATGTTCTCCGGTAACGTTGAGGGGAGCTCTATGCCAATTTAGGTTAAATAAACAAAGAGGTTGTTTAAAATAACTAGAAAGCCATCGAAGGTAGAGTTCTTAATGGCTTTCTCGTCTGGTAGTTTGTGACAATGCCATTTTAAGTTCTATTTAGTTTGGAATTCAATGTAGAATGGCGTGCCAATTCCCTAAGTTCGATTCTAGGTCTTAGAAAATGAGTTTCGAAGTTGGCTTTCGTATAAAATGTATAGTGATGTGGCGCCGTATGACGTAGTTTGTGGTACTTTTAAATTGTGTCGGAAAATAGAAATAAACCGGAAATGCCAACTCAGATTTAAAATAAACGTAAAGTATTTGATTATAGCAATATTTCTGCTGCGTGTAATATTAGTCGCATCTGTCCGACAGCTGAAGATTTTTTTTGTTTGTTTAATTTCATGAACTTGATGTTGAATTAAACCCCAGTGCGACATTTGAGAGCGAAGCTGCTAGTAATTAGAAAAATGAGAAGATGTGAACAAAAAGATAACAAATACTGCAAAAGGCACAAGTATATCCTACTAATATTATAAACTAGCTTTTATAATTTCTGGGATGAAAACCATCTCATGTCCTTTCTCGAGTCCCAGACTACTGTACCAAATTTCATTCAAATCGGTTCAGTGGTTTAGGCGTGAAGAAGAGATAGACAGACAGAGTTACTTTCGCATTTATAATATTAGTACGGATTTGAAAGGTCGCAAAAACTATCGTACAGATTTTAATGAAACTTAACAGTAATATAATTTAAATATCAGACTAGTACATAGGATATGTAATATCACGCTATGACCTACGGGAGCAGAGCAATATAAAAAATCAACAAAACACGGGTAAAATATCGGGGGACAGCTAGTAACAAATACTGCAATCAAAAAGTGTGTGTGGATGTTTGTTAATCTTTTACGCAAAAACAATAGAACAGATTTTAATGAAACAAAAAATTAAAAAATGCGGTTAAAACCGAACCGACAGCTAGTAAACCTTATATTGTGGTGATATAAGGTTTACCTGTCCCCTTCGGTTTCGGGCACTAGCTTCTAAATAGCATATAACCCCTCCCCCCTTTTTACCCTGGGTAAGATGTGCGAAAGAGTGATGTTTGTTTTCAATCTTACCTGACCTTTGAGTTTTATTTAGGAAAACGGCAAAAAGTATTTGTTTAGAAATAAGCGTGTGTTTTGCTGTTATCCTATAGGAATATTTCCTTAAAGTAAAATAATGCATCTTAACGAATAACCTGTATAAAGATGAAGATATCCAAGAGTTGGTAAAGAGAGATGAAGATTAAATTGTGAAGAAACTAAAAATATACCTATAGTTATACACTCGATATAGTTTCGCTTTCCGTCCAACCCACTTGATCTGTATACAACCAATATACCCGCTCTATAAAAAGATCTAGGTCATATTTCGTCGTGTCTGGAGCAACCGTATTAGGAAATGCATATAAAGAAAACAAAGAAAGTTAAGAACAATTAACGACACAGAGTCAAAATTATTTTGATTTAGCTCGTGTGGTGTTGACCTATAAGTAATTGTTTCAATGTGCAAGTTGTAACATGTGAACAATTTTCAGATCAATTTCAAAACAGTTCTAAACCATACGTCTTGGTTGATTGGATGCTTGGGTGCTCATTACGAATTAACTTAATTAGACTTACATAATCTGCTAATGACCCATAACCTGTCAAAATTCAACCGACACGTATAACTCTGCACTCTTTCTGCATTTAAACTTTGACTGTGCCAAATCTCGTCTTCCATTCGCCCAATAACTTTGAAAAGGAACCATAGACAACCAGAACTAAACTATACCACTAAAATAAAAACCAACAATAAATAAATTCAATTAAATTAGCATACAGATTACTGTCGGATAGACAGCGTAGCCAACGCTGAGTTAATTCAAGGATCAAATTGCATTACCGGTGACGCACGCAATGGCTATAACTCCCCTACCTCCCCCGACCATGGAACGACGAGATTTCCAATAAGCCCCATTCCACCCTTTCCGTAAACATTGTCTGTGACAGTCCCAAATACCTTGTTTTACTGGCAGACGGGTTAACTAGAGGAGAGAGGGGAAACGTGACGTGCTTAGGTTTTATTAACGGAGTGGTAAAGTTTTCAGTCTAGGAAGATTTTCTTGATTAATGTCTGGATTAAAGTTTCCTTTAAAATAAATACGTCTGAAATAATTTGTTATACATTCATACATTATACATGTATACATAGGAATACCAAATCCACACGCACTGAGTAAAGTTTTTAAAAACTTATGGTGCTGTTAATTTGAAAGTCTTTTAAAAGATGATTTGCCCCATAGATTTTAAACAGTGGTAGGTATTGCTTAATCTTTTTACACAATGAATTTTATTAATAATCTAAATTTACTGTTAATTAAAAATGAATTGAAATTTCAGGGCAGAAAAAAATATCCACTAATATTATTTAAATGCGAAAATTACGTATTATATTACTTAAATGCGCTTTCACGCATGAACTAGTTTAACCCTAGAAAGATAATCTACATCCGCGAGACGTATTGTGAAATTAAATTTCGTTGTAATTTTTTTATTATTTATCGCAGCGCGCTGGCTGCTCTAGTTAACTCTGTCGGCGACCAGAACTAGCGCTAAGCAGCAGTAGCACCACGGTAAGTACTTTTAAATAAAAGATATACCTATGTCGTACGCCCGCGAGACGTATGAGTTTGATCTTTAATGCAACTTCTGCAATCATTTGAACTGATTGTTTATTGTACACGTATTTATTATTAATTTCAGGTATTTATTATTATTATATTATAAAAGCAAGTCAAAGGTGTTGGATAATTCTCAAATTGAGAACTTTTTATATCAAAATAAAAAAAATATAGGCAGTTACATGAACCAAAACAAAGCCATCAACTTCCGATATTGCAGTTGGGTTTTTTGATTATTTAATCATATTTTTCCTTTAATTCTCCTTTTTTTTAATTTATATATCCTATGTCATTCGAAAAGAGACGAATTCAATGACACCTGATTTTATTATGTCGAAACCCGTTAAACGGTTTAGGCTGTAGAACGTGCCATAGAATGAGACATACATACATATGTACAAACATACATACGCTTGAAAAACATAACCCTTCTTTCGGCAGTCGGGTAATGAAGAGGAAGCGTTATCAGAATCTGAAAGTGAATGCGAATAAAACCTCTTAGAAGACGATGTGCATAGTGACATTGAAGACGAATAAAATTCATCTATGAAGCTGTGGATATACCCGAAATGTCTGCTGAAGAGCATTCAGAGTGTACTGCCGACCAAGCTACGCCTTCTAATAGCCGCATAATTATTAGTTCTCAGCGCACACCCAGAGGTAAAAATAAGAGCATTGTTGGGCTTGTGGTCCAACAAGGGTCGAAGTCGCGGTAGAAACTTAGCAATGAATATTGGTCGATCAGCTAGAGGGCCAGAGTGTATTACATGTGTAGAAACGTTTACAACCCCTTGTTATATTATATAATATAATAACATGAAAATATAAAGACTGAAAGTGATTTTAAATGTTCTAATAGAAGACAAGTTAAGTTTTTGCTAATTTGTGAAGAAGTTTACGATTTTTGTTTGTAATTAGTCAATTAAACTTTATTATTGCTATTTTATAGTATTATTTACTTAAATAGAATACTAACAATTATTACAACCAATAAAGCATGATAATACATCCGTAGGCTTACTAAAAATCTTAATTAACTAAGGTACGTCTGACAGACGTATGATTATCTTTTACGCTAGATGAAATATGATTATCTTTCTAGGGTTAAATAAAATTGGGTGCAGAGATAGCCTGAGAAATAACATAGGATTTTTTTGACACCTACGCGGGCGAAGCCGCGGGAAAAAGCTACTTTAAAACATTCTTACTGTTTACTGTATATTACAGAAGTTGTATCTTCTTCGCTAATGATCATACCCAATTAAACAATTCTAGTGTCATTTTTACGTATATGTAGGTTAACGATACACACACGCACATCTTAGGGCAGTTACCACGTCACTCGCCCGCCATCACTCACAATGTACTCAGAGGCACATTTCCACAGGAAATTGTTATTATATCGTCAGGAAAGACGTGCAGGGTGACACGGAAGAGACGCCTTATGTTTCTTTTTAGACGAAAGTGGTTGTCTCGTTTGCAATCTTCGCTAACCTTTGAGAATTTTGAGCGAAAATGGTATAGAGTGTTTGCTTTAAAGAATTGTATGTGTTCATCACGTGCCTGCTTCTTTACGAGACTTCGTCAGGACTTAATTTTGTTGCCTTAAAACACTTAGGAATAAAGAAGTTTTCTGTCTCTGAAACAATTTTTTTTTATAACCAGATAAGGGCCTTAGATAAATAACTTTTCTGTAAGAGTACCTGCTAAACGCAATGACGAAGTGTATGGCAATGACGCGAACAGATATGCGGGGGCTTTAAATGTGTCGAGTTACAAATGTGCCGCCACAATTACAGAGTTACAAATGTATGCCTAATGTGGTGGGGAGCGCACACTAAGGCGCACACATTTACAGCGGGTGCATACAATACATTGTAGCAAATAATCAATGCGCAACAATTGTGGCTTAAATGTTCGGTGCGTGTAGCTTGTGGCGATGGTGTGCGACCTGATTTACCCAGCACTGCGTTCCGTCGCGTAATGAAGAGCAAATCGATTACTGATAACCACCTTAGTGGTCACTGACACCAATGACATCTGCAAAACCAGAGGCCACACCAATGGATGGCCTTGTTGCTACCCAGAGACAAAACTAAAATACCACACGTGTTTGTAGGTAAAATTACAAGGTTCACTTCAAACCAGAACACAACACCGCTCTTAATTCGGCCACATTTCAAGCATGTATGTCCCATGTAATTGGATGGGCCTGGATACAATCTAAGAGACTAATCCGACCTGGATATCGAATGTAAGTCATGTACTAAATTTTGATTACAAATCTTTTAAGGCTGGCTTGTTCCAGTAGAAGTTACTTTAATTTTACTTGTTAACACGGTAAATACTATTGCTACAGGGTTAATTATTAAGGCTTTCATTTATTTATTATCCTATATTACTAGCTGCCTCCCGCGGTTTCACCCGCGTTAAAAATGTTAAGGGTGAACAACCCTTATCACTTTGGGGTATGAAAAATAGATAGTAGCCGATTCTCAGACCTACTGAATATGCATATAAAATTTGGTAGAAAATCAGTTAAGCCGTTTCGGAGGTAACTAACATTGTGACACGAGAATTTTATAGATAAAATATTTTATGTACGCAAAACCTGTCAAAAAAACGACATGTTATAAACAATTGGTATAATATCACCCTATTTTACCATTGCCTAGATTTTGACTTTGTTCGACGTTTTCTCGAGACTTCAGGATTAACTGCGAGTTTAATTTCTGACTCACGTAGACCCACGGATGTAGACCTAAACCTGAAATATTCGCACCATTTGATAACCGAGTCGACTCTATACCAGTAAAAGTTTTGACACTTCAAGATCATAAAATAAAGTTTGAACAAAGACAAAATTATCTCAGATAAAAGCTTTTGTTCTCAAGTTTCAGAATGTCTATACTAAAGTCTAAAAAGTGATCATTAAATTAGATAGGAAAGTACCTATCTTTAATGTCTTTCTAAGTAATTGAAAATAATAGTGACAGAAACTTCAGATCTGTATCTATACTAATAATATAAATGCGAAAGTAACTCTGTCTGTCCTGCTTTCACGAAAGTTCAAAACTACTGAACCGATTTAAATGTCTGGTACAGGGATAGTCCATAGCCTGAGAAAGGACATAGTAGATTTTATCCCAAAAATCCCACAGGAACAGGAACTACGTGGGTAAAACCCCCGATACAGCTAACATGCAAACATTGAAATAAGCAAATGGACAAACTTGACGGGCCTGTTGGTCTAGTGGCTAGTAGCCCTAACTGCTAAGCCGGAGGTCGTGGGTTCCATCCCCCCCCAGGACAAACTTTGTGTGTTGAGCATGATTGTTAGTTCTGTGTCTGAGTGTAATTTATCTATAATATGTATATATTTATAAATTATATAAGTATGTATATCAGTTGTCTGGTTACCATAACACAAGCTCTGCTTAGCTTGGGATCAGATGGCCGTGTGTGAGTTGTCCCAAAATATTTATTTATTATTTTATTATTATTCATTAAACTTATAAAGAGTTTTTAGTCAGGGTGTGACCAATAAGCTGACAGCCAATCTAATCTTTATTGGCCTCTGTGGCCAATAGACGAGGCTCGCAAATGCTTTGTTATACCAGACACATTATGATATGCCTCATGTGCCTGTAATGACACCGGAAAACACACGAGGATCCTGTCTCAATGCTATATTCTCATTTAATTACTGATTTCCATATTTACATCGGCACCCTAATACACGAGGACTTGGCCTAAACCGTATTACTGATTTAGTTACAATATACAAATTTTATTTATCTTAAAAGTTTACAGCTACAGAACAAGTAATATAAATAAACAGTAAACCCAAAACAAATTCTCATTAAAAACCAAACTTCTATTTTAAAAGTACAACGACGAAGACTAAAATAGCTTTACGAGAGAATCTTTAATGTTTAGTGAGAGAGAGTAGTGACAGACAGCTAGGACAATAAATCTTTGAAAGTACTTATTTAAGCTAGTCCTTGCCCTTCGAAAGAACCTTGCGCCCTCTCCCTTCCCCCCTGTCGGGAAAACCTGACGATATAGTTGATGGGTACTTGTAAAGAAAACTTTACTGATATTTAAGTGTAGTGCTTTTATAATCTGTTCAAAGTAACCTTTAGAACATTTTCCTGGAAAATTGTGTAATGTTTAGCTTTGTTGAGTTCTCGTTAACTGAAGCAATATTTACTGTTGGAGGAATATATTTTTTTGTTTTCCTGAAATTCATTTAACCAATTAATATTATTTTCTTTTTATCGGAACTGCGAAGGTTTACAGCAATTTTCCTATAAAATTCAATCATAACAAAATACTTCAACGGAATATTTTCTCCAAGCACCTGGGCTATTCACAAACGCTTTTATGAAACTGAAACCCAACGATTCTGCGAAACGATAAAATTAATTCCGCCGATTGGTAGCACTTTACCGTAACGTCAGGTCCTTTTACAATGGGAGGGGGAGAAGGGAGGTTGAAATAACGCCCATCCCACTCATTTTAGTTTAGCAAAAAACCTGTCCGAAAAAATATACAGTTATTTTTCCAAGCTCGTAATTAACTAAAAGTAATTAAGAAATTGACGAGCTACGGACTGTTGATTGTTAATTAATGGTCGAGCATTTTGTTTGGAAAATAGTTGGTAGTTTTACTAGAATGTTTTGATGGTTTTAATCTAATTTTATAACGAGGAAATATTTGTTTGCAATGGGATAAACTTTAAAACTTTTACACCAATGTTAAAAATTCTTTCACCAACAATAAGCTACATGCTCAGCAAGTAATAAAGGCTATGTATGGTCGGTGATTATAACGTATATAGCCTATGTGTTATAGACTATGTAACATAATAGTATCCATCAGAATATGTCCTACTAGTAAATGGCTGTAACTATGCATGGATGTTTGTTAATCTTTCACTCAAACACTCCAAGACGAATTTTGATAAAACTTTACAGTAATGTAGCTATTAGCCTGTTTCTTGAAACATAACGTCACGCTACGACTCATGGTAGCAAAACAATAACCAAAAACTGAACATACCGCGGGTGAAACCACGAGGAACCGCTAGGGTCAAATAAACATAATAATTAACAAGTGCTGAAAGTTTTTAATTACAGTCGAGATACTACTCCGTGTTTTACAGGCTTTTAATTAATGTAGCATGAGCTTAGGGACACGGATGACGGATATTTAATCTACATTAAACATTACGCATTTTCTGCTGTAGTTGTAGGTAGTCCGTACCGTAGTTATATACTTATGGTTTGTCTTTGACTTTTAATTGAAACTAACTTCATTTTGATGTCGGAGTAATCTACACTTATAAAATATTATACAGAGGTTAAGTTTGTTTTTTGTTTTTAGGAGGCAAATAGCTCAAAACCATTTTTAAACAATATGCGGGATGAAAGGTACATTACTTAAATCCATTACCGAAGCGTCCTGCCCTCGAAACTTGGGCCGAGATAAAAACGTTACGCTAAGCAACATGGCTGATTATTAAGTTTCTTTGAAAAAGTTGCTTGTAATTATGAGTACCAGTTACACTGAATGTTTTGAAAACCATAAGGGCCATATTTCTTTACTACACCAGGTTGTGCAACTTGGGCGATTCACCGACAAAATGTATAGCGGGTGTTGCTACCAGTTAAACACCCAGTGACACCCATACATTTCGATGTCTTACCAACAAAGTCTTGTCTTAATGAGATAATATATGGCCCTAACAAAGTTTCTTAGAGGAAGTTTTTTGCCATCGTGAGTAAAAACAATAAATGTCTTGAAAACCAAATTATTGAGCCTAAACTACTGAGTTCACGTTCGATGTTCGTTACATATCGGTTTCACGATAATTCGTAACAATTACGTAACACGGAAATGACCTACATTACACAGATACCATCAACTGACGTATATGTACATTCATGTACTATGTGTTCCACAGAAATACCGAAATCAATAATTGTAAGCACGTCACAAAGTGATGGCGAATGGCGTGGTTATAATGGAATATGGAGAACAAGCGTTTGCCCATGACTTTGTCTACGTAAAGTGTTACCAAACTATCTATACAATGTGTTAATGAAATAACCCAAAACCTCGAACACCTCAACCGACTTTTATACTAATAAATTGAAATGACGGATAATTATTTATTTTCATAAATTATAGTAATAGATATTTGAAAATGTTGTTGTCGCGCTTCTTACAGACTCGTAGCTCTATCGCCGCGCCGCCGCTGTCAACGAACACGGGAGCACTATCGTATACATCGCGCAGTAGTGTACAGCGTCGTTAAAAAATATTAGAGGCGGCATGACAAATAAGATTTTTTTGGAAAAATATAACCTATAATAAAAAAAATTGTATTCGATTTTGCTGCCGATTCTAAACAAACTAGTTTCAGGTTTTGGGTTATTTCATTAACACATTGTATATAAAATCTGAATGATTGACTGACTATTGATACATCGATGCACACCCCAATCAAGTAGTCCTAATGACTTGACACTTGAAGTGTATGTGTTTATACAAGACTTCAAGTGTATATATGTATAAGATTGTACTGTTTATTTATTGTATGGAAATAAATGATGATTTTTATTTTATTTATCAAAGAATTTACATTCTACATCTATTCCATAACTGCAGTCATTCGCTTGAAATCTTTTATAACATTGATTTTCACTGACTATGCGACAGCCGGCGGTCACGCTGCTATTGTCTTTCTATTGTGTCTCGAATCACGTATGTTCGAAGGTTCGATTCAAAATGTTTTTTAGTAGTTTTATTTCCTAACCTGGCTGTATGGCAAGTCCCAACATGTCCCTGTCACTCATGCATGACAGGCACATTGAGCTTTACAAAGAGACTGTCACATTCGATGATAGTGCCTTTGTATAATTTATTGCGTCTTGCATGACATATTCCTACTGTTAATAAAATACCTGTGTGATAGAACTATGTTTTTTTCGACATTTTCAAAAATAAAAGCTAGCTATACCCTATTTGTTTAGGTATTTTACTAAAGGTAAACCATATTGACATGTCTTTTTAACCGACTTCAAAAAAGGAGGAGGTTCTCAATTCGTCTGTATGTTTTTTTAAGATGATAATCGTATAAAAGACAAACAAATATTATTTAAATCTAGTTTTATAACGTTATGTCGGTCGCAGGGAACTGTGGGTAGTAACTAACAATACGAAGCTCGGAAATACATGAAGGCTGAGGCTACACTAGCCTGCGACGCGAGCTGCGGCACATGAGCGATTGAAACAAATACATGGACTCACCGTGTATGGCTACACCGTTCATCAAATATTACTAGCGATCTTTGATTTCTTTATGCGGCAGGAGCTACAATACTGTAATCACGGCACCGGGTACATCGACGCATCAGCGAAATTGAATCGAATATACGTCAGATTTTCGCATATAATGTAGCCATTCCACGTTTATCTCGTTTCGCTCTTCCAGTCGCATCGCAAATCGCTGCCTACTGTAGCCTCAGCCTGAGGGTCAAAACATTCTGGAAAATCAAGTAAAAGTCTCAGCAAAAGGTCTTGCAGAGATTTTCACTCAATAAACAAATAGAATTTCTAGAAACAACTCGAAGGCTAGAAAAGAATCCAGATTTGTTATTCATAGTTTAGCTACATGTATCCTTTGTTAGAGAGCCAGTATTTCCCTTTGCACGTCTCTCTGTGTATATTTGATGGACCACATTTAGAATTCATAGCCATCTTTGTATTACTACCTTGGATATTACATAATTTATATCGCCTGACCTTATGAATAACTTATAGGCATTTGTACCAAAAAATGTTAAAGCTCATTTTGAAACAAAATTTAATGATAGCTGAATCCTATTCTACTAAATTTATAAATATGTACGTAATTCTACTTATATCGTCATTAAAGATTCCTATAAAAAATTATGTTCTGAAAATTTTTTACTATTACATAGAACGCGTGTATCCTGCTTTGCCAAATGTATTTGACCGTAACTTTTGGAAATAATAGCTACCCGTTCATGGTAAACATTTAAACCAACAAATATCCTTAAATATGTAATTCCTTTTAACCTCAAATAAGCGAAATCTCTAAAGAACTATAATTTAGTTACACTGCTAACATAAGCTCTATCAAAGGTACATTCGCCCCATGGTAAATAAACCAAACAACAACATTTATCAAGATAATCCCTGTTCTAAAAATATCTTACTTAAAATACCTCACATTTGCGCACGTACTACTCACAGATTCAATGGTCGTTTCAGCAAGAAATAATATTTGTATCTCACTTTGAAAATGTGTTAAACACCGTGAGAGCCTTTAGACTTTTCTGAACATGATTTACAAGAGCTTTCTAAGCTTTTGAATTGCCTTAATAATCGACCTAAAGGTTGACATTGACTGCCTCATCTAGTCTAAAACTCTAAATATATATAGAAAAGTCGGGTTATATATCTTTATAATTTGGAAATGGCTCAATAGATTTTTATGATGATTTGTTGGATTTCTCTTCGTCTCAGAAAAGCTATGAAAATATGAAGAAATAAAAATTATGATATTTTAGAGTCAATCTAAAATACAATGCCGTGACAGAAAGAAAACAAGTAACTATAACAACATGGCGTTATAATTATGCCGAATTTTTGTAGCGTTATTAGATAGGACAAAGTCTATCGGCTTACGCACTTGAGTAGTATCTCCTCATGTATTATCTACTCATGTGGCTAACGAACTACACCAAGGTGGAGAGGAGGCGACATGTCTCGTCCGACCAATCGGCTTGCATTATTATCACATTCTACCGCTACCGCTACCGATACAGTATCCTATTGGTTATTTGCGAGACATCTTCGCATATCTCCGCTTTAGTGTGATCTGGGTCTTAAGTTAGATAGTTACTATTATTTAGTAGAACCGATTTTTGGCCATAACTCGCCTCCTTACATGGAATTTGTAAAACGTGGGAGTACTACGCCTCTGCCTAACCCTCGGGGAATTCAGACATGATTTAATGTAAAAGGTCAAAATATTAAATGGATATTTTACTATAGAATTCCCTCGGGAATATTGTAGGAACTTAATATACTATGATGTTAACTTTACCTTTGACTGTAACAAGATCAAATTCCAAACAAGCCTATACCTACATTGAATACGTCGAAAATAAAACAATGCTGTCACGCCAATAAAAGGAAAAAAAAACACCGCTTTGCATCCAGCAAGCTACTAGACATTGTACGATATACGAGTATATCCGTCTCCACATATCGAATTCGAACGCAATGTCTTTTATTATTCATTTTTGCTTTGTGTACTTGTTTTTAGTACTTCTTGTTTAATTTAGGGCAAATCGAATATGTGTCTACAATCTTAATATGTACTTACGTGAAGCAAAGATTTTGCGCTTCTTAAGAAAATTACTAGAACAGTCGAGTACGAAAAGTATATGAAAAGAGTTTGTTAAGGAAATGGAGTGCAGAAACCTAAAATCTTAATATAATGTGTTAAGTGTTTGACGTTTGATATTATAATCTTAGCAGCTCTATCTCGATTGTGAAATGTCTTTTCAGAAAGCTTCAGTGGATGATTAATTGAGGAAAATTGAAAGCAACGTAAGCGGAGGTGACAAGATAATGTAAACGCAAGTAATTGAGTGATTTTAGACACTTTTTTTAAAAATCTTTATAAACCTTTCGACGACCAAGCGACAGCCGGCTGTCGGTTGATCGTCAAAAGGTTAAAGACTCAAATACCAGTATATCAAACCGGTATGATGTACTTACAGTTTGTCGATAGAACTTTAAGTACATTTTTGGTACAATAAAACTGGTTCATTAATTGATATATTTTATCTGAGAAACCTTTATATAATGACGTACACTGCTACAGCCCTCCTTACAACATTTACACCACTTGTCAAATTTAATCATTTTATGTTTTTAGAAAATTTTGCGTTCTTTTGAACAGTTTCAAACTAAAACAGTTATAAGCCCTTTTTTTATGGACCTCCCCTAAGGGCTGGTAGGCTTGGTCTCCGCAATTCGTATTTTAGACTGGTCCATTGTAGGTAATCGTCTACCAGATCAATAGTAAATTCAAAGTAAGATATCATTAAAATAAAAATAACAGAACAAACAAACAAAACAGGCGATACCACAATATCATTATCCTACCCACATCTGTCTCTCAAACCCCGAAAAAAGTTACGCAAAAAATTATCTGAAGTAACAACAAAAAAGTTCTCATTTTAAAACAGCTGTGTTTTTACAAAAGAAGGTCTGAGGTCACAGGTAACGTGGTCACGTCTGTCTCGACCAGAGAGTAACAAAATTAGGTCCATTCGGAATCGCGTGGGATCACAAAAATGTTCAGCCGGCAGCAGACGGATTCCTTTATTCATAACAAGCCCAATTTATTGTAAAAAATGAATGTCTCTTGAAGGGCAAATTTAAGTATTTTATTGCGTCTGTATTACTTTAATTTGTTGTAAAAGAAACTTGGAAACTCTTTTAAAGAGAGTAATTTAGGCCGGTAGTTATGGTAACTGCTTACAGGCCTCGCTGTGAGATAAAAATTGTCTTTTTCAAAGGATGATGTCATTTTCGTCCAAAAATTGGATCGGTTTACCGAAAAATATTATGAAAATTAGAATTTTTTATTAGATTTAGACACGAGGAAGGATACATTACTATTGAGATTGTACGGCTAATCTCTAGGATTTCCAGCCAGATTGAGTTATAAATATTTTTGTATATGATTGTCTAATTAATGTAGAATGGTGTAGGCTAACACCACGCTACGACTTAAAGGGACGGAGCAGTAGGTAACCAAAAACGCGACTAAAACCGCGGAAATAGCTAGTTCGTTATAAGTTTTTTAATAACATATGCAATTGAAATTGAATCGGATGACATAATTCACGTATAAATAAAGAGAGAAACATTTTTATCTGTTCGCACTACTTAAGTATGTCATTATAAAACCCTTCGGTACTCCGAACTCAAAGAGAGAGCTTTCATCTACAAGTAGCGACTGAAGCCGTGAGGTCTGCCTCCGTGCACTCTCGCTTTGTATAAGTAAATATGTTATGGTATAAAAGTACACTCTTTTGCAGGGCAAAGATATCAATGTGTTTGTGAAATTAAAATGGTCATGGTCTGCAATAATAAATTGATCACAGAATTGTTTATTTATAAAACTGCTTGCAAAATTGTATTTTTAATCAAAAAGCATCAACAATTTAATGTATTGAACATGCCTCGTGGAAAAACTTTACAGGTTCATTCTTATCATTTAGGGGAAAATTCTATAATGAGTTCATGAATATAATTAGTATAGTTTGTTGTTGCCATACTTATGTGAGGCACATGTTTGTGTCAGAAGCTCACAGCATCACCAGGTCTGACAAAGACTCAGTACTTCTAAAATCCTTTACAACTGTTTTACTTGACATTAGTTTAAGCCTTTGCCTACCTCAAGCTACTCAAATTGATCACGGAGGCTTCAAAGGCTCACAGTACCGTACCTAAAGTACAACGTCACAAAATGTGAGTAGTTGTACCATATGAACTGACCACCATAACCACAGTACTCCACACAAATTGATCCAGGAGGCTTCAAAGCATCACAGCCTCCACGTTCTGTACCTAAAGTACAACGTAACAAAATTAGAGTAGGTTTACTATACGGACTGACAACCACAGTACTCCACACTAATTAATCCTGAAGGCAACAAAGCCTGCAAGTAGAGTACTATACCTAAAGGCTAATTTATACGCTAATAAGTAGCAAGTGCAGGTGTGAAGCGATTAGTAAACCATGTTAAGTGTTAATATAGTTCAGACGGTGTTTAGTGATTCTTGTAAGTCCAAAGTATCCGTCTGTATCGGTACAAAATGGACGACGAACAGCAAGTCGAAATGCAAAACGTTTGAAAAGAAATTAGCTGACGTTGACAGACCTAAAAGAATATGGGAAAGCATGGATTAGCAGATGACTTCAGTACGGAGCTAGTGATAAACTTTTTGAAGAACTGATAAATGAGCATCCAACTGAATTTTGTCTTTCAATGCGATTGACAGAGGTTTAATTTAATATTAAATGCACTTGCCAATGCATAACTGTTTACACGGTGTCTAGGACGGGCCCCGTTGCGAGTGCCGGGGTTCCGCGGGTGTGCGGGGGAAGCTACTTAACAGTAAAAATAGAGCGGCATTCTAATCATTTTATTTCGCACCTGTACTTCGCACCTAACACTTATCACTTACCAGCGACAGTTTACACGTTGATTTGACTAATCACTTGACACTTGCACACTTGCTACTTTACAGCGTGTAAATCCATACTAATATCATATTATAAATGGGAACGTGTGTCTGTATATTTGTTTTTCTTTCACGGCAAAACGGAGCGACGAATCGACGTGATTTTTTAAATGGAGATAGTTGAAGGGATGGAGAGTAACATAGGCTACTTTTTCTCTTTTTAACGCGAGCGAAGCCGCGGGCAAAAGCTAGTTAGTCATAAAATACAATGTTCAATGCAAGCAGCTGTACCATCCGGTGTGGCCAACTTCGGACACAGCGTAATATAATAATGTCCGCTCTGGTGAACAATGTAAGACTTCAGTCCGGCCGGACAGTGTCCGTAAAGTGCTTTAGTTTGTAGACTAGCACCATTCAATTGTATCAACGTTATTGGAAAATAGTTTTGAACTATTGCAATGTGATGTGAAAATGTATTTTATCAATCTAATAAGTTCAGGACTTAGTATTTCCATTCAATAAAATACTTAAATTATGTTGGCTATATAATTGTTCCGAATAATTGGCATAATTGGCATAAATATAAATATTTATTTACGCTACGCTCGACATTATACAGTGGCTTTTAGATTACAAGCATACACTGTTCATACTTTTTTATATATTTTTTTATACTTCTCAATTTCTTACAATTATACATCTCGTACCAAGTAACGTAGCGAATAATCAATATTACCACAAACACCTCTACATATTCACGATAAATCAGCAAATTGTATTGTTAATAATACCATGAATAAACAATATAACAGGTAAACCTGTACCACAAAAGGAAACCGTATCAAATAACGTACAAAACATAATATTAAAGATAGCTACGCCGCGTAGCTCGTAGCGGCTACGGCGTAGCACCTCTACGACCAATCGTTTTGATAAATGCGGTATGTTGTTATTGTGCTACCGTAGCGGTTACCGTATAATACTATTGGTTGTTAATATTATTTGTATTAGAAGAATAGCTACTGTACATACTGAACAAGGTAGAACCAAAATATTTTTTCATGTAACCGCGGTGACGAGGCATAAAAAAACTTTAAAAAAAAACTTGAATATAGTTATTATTTTTTCAACCCAAACAATTCGTATTGATAAATGGTTTGTTTTTTTAGCGAAAAATATTTTGCAACGGGTTAAATTCTCCGAGGGAGTATCCCGAGCACGCGAGGTGATGGAAATGGTAATTTGGTCGATTTTATAATTGGAAATTTCCATTTCATAATAATATTAATTTACCAGGATTTTTTTTTGCTAGCTTAAGTTGCCCATTTAAGAATTTTGTTACTGCATATGTATAAGCCTATATTTTTGATCACGACATATTTTGTTTGTGTATTCAAGCTTACCCCATACTAAGTTTCCCCAAAGTCTGATTAGTGGGTAAGTCATTAAAAAAATATACAGAAAGACAAACATAATAACTTTAACCTTTATAATATTAGTAGGTATCGAAGTATGAATAACAAATTATTTATTTATACGTTTTCCTTTAACTTGTTACATGAGGCCTACAAAAACAACTAAATACATTACACAAAAGCGAACATAGTATTGATTTCTACGTTTCAACTTCAGTTAATATCTTTTGGCAGCCAGTCAGAATGCGCAGGGCAACGGTTAACATAATATTATTCTAATAGTATAGGATTTCGTTTAGTGTAATGCGTCCAGGTCGTTCACCGATCAATACTCCTGATCATATCATTACTGGGTTTTATTATGCTGAATCTCGCTATCTTTACAGTGCTTTTTCTTGTAGCTTTTAACGAAAAAAAAAAATTGTTAATGTATGTACTAAATTGCTAATTCAAATATTATATATGTGTATTTATTTAACTATTGAACGCAATTTGTGGTGTATGTATAATTAATAATTTGGATGTTATTTTGTAATTACTAAAACATAAGGTTTTGCTTTTCAAGCATCCATACTAATATTATAAATGGGAAAGTGTGTCTGTCTGTCTGTCTGTCTATCTGTCTGTCTGTTTGTCTTTCTTTCACGGCAAAACGGAGCGACGGGTTGACGTGATTTTTTAAGTGGAGATAGTTGAAGGGATGGAGAGTAACATAGGCTACTTTTTGTCTCTTTCTAACGCGAGCAAAGCCGCGGGCGAAAGCTAGTATCTATATATATGTTTTATCACTAAAGATTAATAACAAGCTTTCTAGATGTTTATATGCGGAAACATTTAAATGGTGCTCAGTTGTTTATATCTGTTTCTACTCTGTATTAATACACTGTATGTTTTCCCAATAAAATAAAATAAATAGCTACAAAAACCGTGCCTAGGGATCAAAATAAATGTAAATTTTGCAGTAATTAATGAACATTTTTGTATGCTTATTTACCTTTTTTTAACCGTATAACTAGAGAGTCACTTACACAGTCCCCTAATTAACTTTATAACATTGTATTTCTTATAAGGTTACTTTTTTATAAGGCAAGCACAATATTAACAAAAAATACTGGGTGAAGCTCGGTCAGACAAAACCGATTTACATAATGATTTGTTTTATCATAAAAAATAACCATCACAACATGTTCTATTGTACACAAGAGTTTCATGAAATCAAACGAGTTCATAAATATGTAAGCGCATATAAAACTTTTTGTTGTAACGTGAGAAGCAACACCAAGTTACATAAATGTATGTAAATATGTGTGAACATCTGTAGCATGTATTAGGCTGATTTATTACTGTGTTTCTTTAAGGGATCTAGGTTTCTACATATTTTCTTTGTTAGTAATTTGTCGTTTTTATAATTTCCTACAGCGTCCATGTCATCTGAGTGATGTCTATTATCGCGGTGATTACTCGTTGTAAAATTAAAACCTCAACTGTATTTCAAAATAACCCCTGGAGATGGCGACTAATGCTCGGTACATAAGACAACGATTTATCGTTACAATTTAACTGCGCAGTTCATTTGTGCAGTTTAATCGAAAGTGTAGGAAAATCGACGCAGATATTGTGGTCAAGTGGACACTCCATGGATTTTATGATCTGCACAAATTAACAGCGCAGTCAGATTGTACTATAAATCGTTTTTTGTGTGTACCGACCATTAGGAAAGAGGACCGAGAAAAAACAAATGCCGGCTAAATAAATAGGTAGATATAAATATAAAGACGCATGGGTACCAGAATCATTGAATGGAAAGGATATCAGAATCATTAATCTTAAAGTAGGTAATGGCACGAAGTAATTTGGGAATAAGTAGACACGTCTTCGATGAGCAGCCTTATAATCACGATTCTCAATGTAAATCACAATAATCACACAAATCACACACATTATGTTACACAGATGAAAATGGGTTTAGTTTTGGGTCGGCGATCCGTCGTAACCGTCTAGGACCACGCTATCGTTTTTCCAAACTCCACGAATACGGTGGCTGTTGACGTTTATGACGTTTCGCTAGAGTGACAACTGTGTTGTCACTCTCACCAATGTTTAAATAAGGTTTCAATCTCTATGGCGCCAGGTATGCGCCTTCAAATAAATAGGTTGATGTAGACGACAATATGGTTTAGCCAAAAACTAAAATGGCAAGATACAGGCAGAGAATAAATAACTTGGGACCATCCCGCTACCGGCAAGGCTGCATTCTTTCTCCGTTGTTGTTCAACATATACACTGAGTACATCATGCGCAAGGTACTGGATCAATGGGATAAAGGGATATCGGTGGGTGGTCGCATGATTTCAAATCTCAGGTACGCTGACGACACCACTCTTCTGGCTTCCACCCTGCCTGACATAGAACACCTTCTACAACTCCTAGAACGTACCAGTCTCGAATTTGGACTCGCCATAAACCGTGAGAAAACAAAAATGATGATTGTGGATCGCAAAACCGGCAACAAACCTGAGATCAGCAGTATAGGTAACTGTGAAATTGTCCAGAGCTACATATACTTAGGTTCTACCATTACCAACACTGGGAGTTGTGAGGAAGAGATACGAAGACGATGTGCTGTGACACGTTCAGCTGTTGAAAAGCTCAAAAAGATTTGTAAAAAAGCCAGGCGCATAACCAAAAATACCAAGGTTCGGCTGATGCGGTGCTTAGTTTTTCCTATCTTTCTCTATGGAGCGGAAACGTGGACGATCCGTCAAAGAGATCGCAACAGAATAGACGCGTTGGAAATGTGGTGCTGGAGGCGATTACTAAGAATAAGCTGGACTGCGCACCGCACCAATGTATCCATACTAAAAGAGCTTCGTATCAAACAAAGACTTTCTTCGATTTTGCAAATAAGAACACTCGCAATATTTGGCCACATTATCCGCAACGAAGACTCAATGGAGCGATTAGTGGTGCAAGGGAGAATAGAAGGGCAGCGTCCTCGTGGTCGGTCACCAATCAGATGGTCGGATGCTATAAAGACAGTAACATCCAGCTCAATCGTGGAGTGCGCGAGGAACGCCACTAATAGAAACAAGTGGAGAGCAATCGCAAGGGCAGCTACTAAGGACTTTCCATGATCACGACCACTCTGACAAGAGTGCACGATTAAGAAGAATCCCGCTACTCTATTCCCAATCACTGCTACTCCTGAAAGCCAGTGTCAACAGTTGAGCCCGCCAGCAAAAGCGCCGAAGCAATGAAGCTCGTCGAGCCCCGGTGAAACGATTGCACTATTTGGATCTCGCAACGAAATTAATCAGAAAGAAAAGCGGAGGAGTAAGAATAATATCTGTTTTTACACCAGACAACAGGTAAGCCTAAGTACGTGCTAACTAACGTTGTACCTCGGTCTAAGTTTTATTTATCGGCCTTAGCGTTCTAAAAAGTCTAGCCTTTTTCAAGTAGTACAGCAATGGCTGGTTGATTGAATAAATGATGACGTAAATCTAAATCGGATTAGCTCGCACGCACTCTTCAGACAAGGTTATAAACTGGCATTATGTCTCCAAATACGGACGGTATGAAGACGAGTTTAGACTAGAGGACGCCATCTGTGGCTTGTTTGATAAGATCTAGGTATTCACAAAACAAGATATTTTTTTGCAAAAGAAAAACTGACTTCCCTCGACTTCGGCATGATACCAACATTAGATCCTGGACCTGATGACAAAGGGACCATTTGGGAAGTCTACCCTTTCAAACAAAAAAGAATTGTTCAAATCGGTTGGTAAACGACGGAGGTATGCGCGAACAAACATAAAAAAAAATACAAACATCCGAATTGAGAACCTCCTCCTTTTTTTAGAAGTCGGTTAAAAACGTTAAAAAATAAGTATTGCGATGTCGAAATCCGACGCAAAAAAGCTGGTTCTTTACGTAACATGACCCGCATATTTTTTCGCTTGGGACTCAGGCCTCTAAGAGAGAATTATTCAGTAAAATCGTTATACACTATTGGGTGGAAGGTTTTCTGGAAAGGGCATTTTACAAGTCTATCAAGTTGGTGGCAAAACTGTCTCGTGATTATATCGTATCGTATTACACATTATATAACAACATCCCCCGCCAATCCCGTCAGTCTGGCATTTATTTATTTATTTATTAAAACTTTATGCACATTAGAAAAACATTGCACAGGCGGACTTAATGCCTTAGGCATTTTCTACCAGTACCTTAGGGTTACAAAATATAAACAGTAGAGAGAGATAAAAAATATAGGTAGAGAAAATAATAAATTACATGTGGGATGAATCTGCCAATTTCTTGCGCAAGTATTCGCGAGCCTTAAAATTGAATGTGTACAGACTGGTCAACGTCCTGATATCCTGAGGAAGTTCATTCCAAAGGAAAACCGCCTGAACGAGAAATGAAGAATTGAGAAAACCAAAGCGGTGAGAAGGACATCGTAGAAGACTATTATTGGAAGAACGAAGATTCTTATTATGCGCAGAGCACAAATATTGGAAATGAGAAGTAAGATAAGAAGGGGAACAGGGTTTGTGTAGAAGTGAAAACAAGGTCGTCAAAGCTCTTAGAGCTTTAGGATTTTCAAGTAAGTATTTTACGAGTAGTAGAATTCCTGTTTTCTGTTTAAAAGGCACACATGTCACCAATCATCTTTATCTCTCGGGTGGCTCAAATATACGAGACCTCAGGTATTAAAATGATGCTTATTTTGTAAAAAGGTTACACGTCAATTTTTTTGATTTTATTATTTTAACCGAATGATGGGTCCGGAGCGGACTGACAAAAAACGACGATTAAATTAATCGCTGAAATCTAAAATCATGTTCTATTTGCCATCCATGGTATAAAAAAGCAGATAGCTGCTTATAAAGTTATCATTTATAATAGAAACACAACTTATTGTATAGCGGAAGTAGGGAGTGCCAACTGAAGGAAATGCGAGTTCCGCTTGATGCCGCGATTAGCTCGCTACGTGTTATCGCCACAATGTTATTGTTATAAATAAAATAGGTCATTGTTCGTTTGTTTGTCGAGATTACGTATGTTGGAATACGTTTGTTAAGAATAGTCGGAAATTGTGTAATTTCTCTAAGGGTGGCAAGCCAAAATCTGTCATAGTTTCTTTTAAATTAAACGTAAACGGCCAATTACTATATCTACCCACTCAATGACCTGAATGTAATGTAAAGAAACAAATATTGAATACCATCACTATGTCCTACGCTAGTATAAGTATATGTTACGGGCAACATGATTAACTGGGCATTATTAATAAGGATCGGCCATAATTAATAATGCCCAAGAGCGATGGGCAAACTGATTAATTTATCACTTTGACCGGTCATTATTAATAATGCCCGACGGCCCGTGGTCTATGTAATAAGTCAGTGTTTAAGATAGCTTAAATTTATCACTAGGACCGGGCAGTATGAAGAATTCTCTACATGTAGCCAGGCAATGAATTCAGGGGGCGCACATGTGCAACGAAACCCATAATTTTGCTCTGAGTCGGGATTTTCACCATATTTATTTTTATCGTAGTTACTAAACTGAGCCACACTTGGCACCTGCAAAAACACTACAGATCACCTATTTCATTAGATACTGTACCCAAAATAGGGTATTTAATTCATAATGACCGGAAAAAGTGATTAATTATGCTGTTTTAATCACATTGCCCAATTGAGTCGGGCATTATGAATACAAACCGGCCATTATTAATAGTGCCCGGACTTATCAAATTGCCCGTAACATATATGTATATATTTGCTAACAAAAGAAGTTTCGATAACTTTCTATTTACTTAGGTTATTATAAGTAACCCGCAACTTCGTTCGCTCACGATTCTACAGGCTAATTACACTCAAGAATTAAATCGAATAGGATGGTTAGTTTAAAAGATACCTTCTACAAACCAAATAACAAACACCTTATCTTTACGTCTCTGTTAATAAATAATGAGGTATATTTCTTCTTATTGTCTTTGTTAAATTAATGATCCAATATCAAACAATGACTAAACCCGAGGTATTGCCTATTACATCAATTCAGC
Organism: Athetis lepigone; assembly: GCA_033675125.1. Lineage (NCBI taxonomy): Eukaryota > Metazoa > Arthropoda > Insecta > Lepidoptera > Noctuidae > Athetis > Athetis lepigone. The sequence goes on from CM066243.1 coordinate 6,026,123, forward strand.
TCAAAATTTCACATATGTATAAGTACCTATTAATTTTAAATACTGTACAAATATGACTTACGAGTATTCGAGTGTTACCAGCATTACGACATTAAAAACTTCGTCAATAGTTAAGTCATAAATACAGGTATATATCATTTACCTCTACTCGACCTCTGAGAGGGCACATAGGTATAATTGTATTAGCAATGTTTCGCCATCTGTCGGCACACGTAACTAAATTAGTGAATTCGGGACCAAAGCTACGCATTAGGGAGTATTAGATCTTTTTACTGATTCTATTACAACCGTAATTAGTTTACAGAAAGACGTGGTTTGTTTTTGGGTGGCTGTGAAAGCTTGAGACGTTTTTATTGTTGTTTTTGTCGTCAACAAAACATCTGCTTTGTAATTGTTGGCATCAACAACATAATTTGCGGGATTGCTTTGCTGCAACCATTTCCTAAGTATGTTTGGGTCTACTTTATCCAATTTATCTAGACGCAGTTGAATATCAGATTCGTAGGCTATTTTTCTAACACTGCCGGTTAAAAAACACAGTAAATATTATGGCAATAAGCCTTTCACAAGGCGAGAGTTGAAAATTCTGCGTCCCGGGTCGAACTTGGTGCCTGTGATATCATCCAACGTATATGATATGTGATTATATCCCAAACTTCTAAATTATCAAGCCGTCGGCGTCGATAATAACTCACCTGTACGACAAAACCTTAAGCTCAAATCCTATTCATGAGTAGCCTAGGACCTTGACCCGTCCCTGTGGAATTAATTAAAAGCCTGTACACAACCCAGTGCATCACGCTACTAAAATCTATCTTCTTGAATCGATTTTCAACTGAATCACTAAAGCATACAGTTCAAGGTTGATGAGCAAAGTTATCCAGTTTCAGGGAGCTTGGTGTGTTGACATCTGTACAAAGGTCTTTGCTGTCAGCAACAAACATCGTGATCACGTAATTCAGTCCTGTGACAGTAATCGGAATATCTCCCTTCCTGTACAACAAAAGCGCTCTTTGCCTCAGTGGGCGGCTCGTTATGGGATTATATCGGACCTCCACAAACGTTTGAGAGCTAATAGGATCACGTGAGTAATCCCGCTGACAGGTGTACCGGCTATCTACACAGATCGGTCCTGAATGTACTTATTTTTTGTAGATACGGTTATGTAATGGTAGAACTTCATGTTGATCGAGGATGTAAAGGTTGTCAATTCGAACTGTCAGAAAGTAATTAGCTTTTCAGCTTAAAATGTTCCAACATTTGAAAATGATTCTAGATGTCAGCGATTAAATTGTTCGTCGATTTCGATTTGTGTTTAGGTAGCAAATTAATATCGGTAATACCGAAGGTCATCATGTGGATATGGTGTGGTGGAGGTATGGCTTTGTTACAGGAATAAAACCCTACCTGTGAGCGTAAATGAAATTAATTAAATTAAACAGCCTGTCAAATACCTACCATAGAAATAAGGATATACTAAAAAGAAATTAAAACCAACAACTATTCTTCCAAATAAATACAAAATCTTAAAGATTATGAAAGGAAAATTCCGAGTAAATAAATCTTGATTTTCCATCACTTTCCACGCAATTCTATCTCACGACGCAATTTCTATTAAATTGGTTTGACATTTTAAGAGCGTCGAGGATGTCAAATAAAACCATTTTGCAATCATGATTGAATTCATTAAAGTTAAGTGAAGTGCATTCAGCATTTCAAATGAGTTTCCAATTATTGCAATATTGCCTAGATACCGAACAAGTATTTAGGTCATTATAACTTTGATAGCAAATGTCATTAAATTGCTATCAAAGTTATTATCCATACTAATATTATAAATGGGAAAGTGTGTCTGTCTGTATGTTTGTCTTTTTTCACGGCAAAACGGAGTGACGAATTGACGTGATTTTTTAAGTGGAGATAGTTGAAGGGATGGAGAGTAACATAGGCTACTTTTTGTCTCTTTCTAACGCGAGCGAAGCCGCGGGCAAAAGCTAATGTATTATAATTTGTGCCCTTAATGTGAGCCGAAATCCGCGGCTTGCACTAATTAAGTTTAATCTTGTCAGTAAACAAATACACGACTACTTGTATATATTTACACTAAAAATGAAATGTAAAGCTATTAAATAGAGGTCTCAGCGACTTGCACGGGAGTTTCTAAATCATAAAAATCTGTTGGACTTGTACTAATTTGTAATCTAGGCACGCCACTGGAGGACTCTGGAATGGCAACCCATGAAGACTCTCTTAATGCCACTTAAATAATAAAGTGGATCGTCAGCTCGTTGTCCATAAAAAACAAAAAAGATGAAGTTGAAAAAGCTGATGACTGATTTTAAGTTCCAACATCGTATAGACGTAAAACTATACTAATCAATAAATGCTATAAAATACAGCTCTCAACTTAAGGCGATGGCGATCTTATTCAATATAGTTATTGCGAAAGTAACTCTGTCTGTCTGTTACACTTACATGCCTAAACTACTGAACCGATTTGAACGAAATTTAATACAGTGACATTAAATATTTTTGTCTCAATAATTCCACGGGAACGAGAACTACGAGAGTAAAACCGCAAGGGCCAACTAGTTAAATATGAAATGACATCACACTTATTCTTCACGGCATAGACATAAAGTCTGCACGTGGGTAGTTGATTAGGTACAGTCAGCAAAAGAGATATGTTACCAGGGCCGTCAGATACAATGAAAGTTTTTTCATTAACCAATGGATATATTTTAATTAAAATTTCAAATGTTGTAGAAAGTAATTTGTTCTACAGTCCATTTCAATTTCATTTGGATACATCAATCGGTGTTCAAGAAAACCTTAATTATATCTTATGGCCCTGGTAACATATCTCTTTTGCTGGCCGTACACATTTTTCTTTGTCCTACCGTATATAATAGCTTACCAGTAGCAAAAGCTCAGTCAATCATTTGCCCTCGTGCACTTCGTGGTAAACCACTATAGTCTATTTTTTTTAACAAACGTGTACGAGCATTATCTCTTTCACATTTCCGGTATTGACAGAGAGAGATGGGAAATTAGTCGAGGCGGAGCCAACGCTTTTAACACCAATAATAACACTTATGCTCATTATGTGGACCAATAGAAACGCAGACAAAATTTTGGGTACTCGTTTGTTTAAAAAACAGACTATGGGATGTATTTCTTTAATTCATATTTACTTCTATTTATATATTTATTTCTATTGGACACATTTTTTTTTATTGTATAAGCGGTCAATCTGTGTGAAATACTGGTATCTTTCTGGCTCCGACTAGACTAAAAACTGGCCGTAAAGTAGCTAGGAGGTTAGGGAGACAATTCATTAAAAGCTGTTTTTGAATGGTTTTTAGCTAATGAAGTAAGAATGTAAAGGAATCTTTTTAAGGCTTGTTTGTTTTGGAAAATAATGGGTAAAAATTACTGCGCTTCCATTTAATTTAGTAATTTTTGTGTATTCCTAGAATTCTTTAAACTAAACAAAATGAAAGTTTAAGTAAAGGATAAAATGTAAAAATCAGATAAAATTAAGTAAAATGTAAAGAGAAGCAATAGAAAAATATTATAATGTGAATATTAAATTTTAGGTAATAACCGCTTTAATACTTCGTAGAATCCCTAATAGTTTTGTTAATTAACCAGTAAATCTAAGACTGAGTTCCTAATTAAGACCTCGAAAAGTTAATTTTGTGATACCTCTCCCTAATGTTATGTTATCAATGTCAGAAGTAGACACTTTCAGGGACAGACTTTAAAAAAATGTTGTAAGTATTTAAAATGATAGCAATTAATATAAAGATATTTTGTATAAAATTGATTTCACAAAAATCGTTTACAAAAAGTCGTCGGTCTAGTCAAAAGACTTTTATATAATTGTAATTTGCAGTCTTTAAATAGTTGAGTCACAGGGTTAAACCCGTGTCAAGCTCGGTCTTTGGTTATCTTTGGTCATCAGTCATGACTACATAACATGTTATGATATGTCGTTTGAATGTTGTACCTGTATCAGCGATAATAGACGGAGGGCCGAAGTCACAAAAAACTGCTGTTTTTATATTTAACTTAAAAAAATGAGATTTAAACTTTTTTGAGAAAATATTGAAACTAGAGATCGCCTTTCTGTATCAAAACCATTTCTTAACTCTCTCTAAAATTGTATTTCATATTTCTTTTCAAAAATAAACAGCCACCTCATTTCGCTGAAAAAGCTTTTCATGTTAACAAGCCGATAGAGAAACATAACATTCTCATTAGTGTTAATCTGATAGCCGACGAAAATGGCCTCCAAGCCTAACTTCCTTTATTATTATATTAATCACAACACCAAACACCCCAAATATTGTATTTTCCAAGAACAAACATATTATTATCATATCTATTAGATAAAAAGCTCTAATCGAGACTATACATCCTCGTTAGGCTGATAGCCGTTGGGTGCGTTTATTCAGGCTGCTATACTTTGTAAAAATTGACTAATGAATCGTAACGTTGATGAAAATGGATCAACTGAGGCTTTGAAGCATTGTTTATTTTTGCTCGAAAAGTGTGTCCTGTAAAATAGCGATTATCACTTTCTTATTTTTTTGTTAAGGAACTTTTGAACACAGCTTAGTTAATAAATTAAATTATTTATATAACAATGCTTAAATAATAATGTATTAATCATTGCAGGATTATCAACTAAAAAAAACCGGCCAAGAGCGTGTCGGGCCACGCTCAATGTAGGGTTCCGTAGTTTCCCGTCCGTCACAATAAGTATTCCCACTTATAAGTTAAAAAAAAAGGCTATTTGTTACGTTGACATACTAAGTACGCAGAAATTATTTTGTACAACCTTTTTGTCTTTTTTGTACAAAAACTGTTCTTTCTATCAAGTTCAAAATAATTTTCCGAGAAAGTACTTATAAAGTTCTACTTTCCAGATTTTTTTCATATTTTTCAAACCTACGGGTCAAAAGTTAGAGGGGGGGGGACGCTTTAATTTTTCCTTTTGGAGCGATTATTTCCGATATTATTGACATTATCAAAAACTGATTCTAGTAAACCCCTTTTCATTTTTAAATACCTATCCAACAATATATCACACGTCAGGCTTGAAATAAAAAAAAAATCACTTCCTTCTTTACATATAGGGGGGCTACCCTAATAAAACTTTTTTTTCCAATTTTTATTTTACCACTTTGTCGGCGTGGTTGATATACATATTGGTACCAAATTTCAGCTTTCTAGTGCTAACGGTCTCAGAGATTAAGCGAGGACGGACGGACAGACTATAAGGGTTCCTAGTTGACTACGGAACCCTAAAAATGCAAACGAGAAGCTTTGATGACAACATTCGATGATAAGCTTGTAACTCAGACCTAACGTTACCATAAAAAAAATCATTTTTTTATCTAATTGAACCACAGCTAACACCCCAATTGTTTCATTATTAAGGAAAACCTCAATTTTTAACACGCTTTTTTTATCATATCTGTCAGATAAAGCGCATACACCTTCTTCGTTAGTCATAGCCGTCGGGTGTCGTCTACTCAGGCTTTTATTATGGACTAATGAAACACGACGTTGAAGAAAATGGATCAACTGAGGCTTTTAAGCGTTGTTTTTATTTGCTGTCGAGAAATATAAAATTTGTAAGTTTGTAGGTTTGTAAGTTTGTATGTAGGGGGTAATCTCTGGAACTACTGGTCCGATTTGAAAAATTCTTTCAGTGTTAGATAGCCCATTTATCGAGGAATGCTATAGGCTATATACCATCACGCTACGATCCACGGGAGCGGAGCAGTAACGAAAAATGCGGGTGAAACCGCAGCGGACAGCTAGTTAAATCTTAAAGGTGCAGTTAAGGTTTAATTTTCACCATAACAATACTGTCAATCTCTTTGATAAAAGCTTGCAATTAAAACAGACAATAATTATAAATGAATAGCCGACGGAATCTGAATCAATCCCACTATCTTCCCATTTTTAATCTAAATGAACAACAGTTAACACCTCAATTGTTTTATTATCAAGGTAAAACCACAAATTATTATCATATCTGTGAGATAAAGCGTACATCCTCGTTAGCCGATAGCCGTCGGGAGCCGTCTATTCAGGCTTTTATAATTGACTAATGGCTTGTGAATTCACAAAATTTTATTGACGCTCGAGTTTATATTTTTATGCAGATTCAGGGGAAAATATTATCTCTAAACGGTTTTTATTTTTTGTAAAGGCGTCCATAATCAGGATATAAAACGCAAAAGACAATTTGTTATTTATAAAAAGGAGATTTTAAAACATTTTTACATTTAAAAATGAATTGTGACGATGTAAATTATAATTTAATTTGTTTATTAAAATGGATTAATTTCTTTATTTTAAAACTAGATATAATAAATGACACAGTTCTTTGAAATATTTTATTCCTGAATTTCGTGGTAGGAATGTAAGATATGCTTAATAATAGTTTGTAAAGTAGGTACAACGCCACTGCTAAACATTAAGGATAACAAAACGAACAGGGGTTGACAGAATGCAAGTCATGCCCACATCATACGTCAAGTCGACATTTTCTTGCGTGTTATTGTTTATGTAAGGCGAATTTCACAACTTGTATGTAATATCTTACGAATTTTTTTTCGTACAAATACAGATACACTTTAATTTTATTCCACGCCGAAAATACTTACAAATTAGTTTACCTAATAACGAAAAAGTAAACTAGGTATTTGGCTAGTTTACTTTTTAGTTTCAACCTACTTAGTTAATAGCAAATGAAACGGAAATTTTCAAAATGCCCGCAGCCATCATCCCAACCAGAGGGTCTGAATCAAAATACTACTTTGTATATTGCGTAGGATGATAGATAATTATATATTTAAGTAGAAATGAGCCCTCATTTCTTAAAAGAAGCAGTGTTATTCTGTAAAAAATTCCGTGGATTCGGGTTAAGTGATCCCAGGTTGTACTAATATAAGCCTGTCAATAAAAATATAAAAAAATATAAAAAAAACTAAAAACATAATAGAGACATGTAAAACAGCCAACAGTACGGAAACCAGACAAGCTTAGTTTTTTCTGATTTAAATTTATGAAGGCGGTTCTTTTTTTAGTTTTTTTTTCTGTAGTTTATGACGCGAGATAATCGCGAACAAACATACATACATACATATCAAACTAACAACCTCCTTTTTAAGTCAGTTAAAAAGAATATATTGGAGAAGTGTCTCAGCGACTTGCGGACTTTTCTAAATCTCTTAGGCTTGTAGTATTTCTGAGGTAGGCTATCATCCTAGTATAATGGGGATGATAGCAAGCAAGCTATAGAACTGAAACTCTACATCACCAGAGTTTACCGATAAAAATTCTACAGAATAGCCCGTCTGTCTGGCCTGTGGGTGTTCCCTAATGATGCTTGTTCAGCCAACAATTAAAACTAACAAAGCTATGTCTGGGAAAAGCGCCTCAAGCGCAATAATTATTTTGATCTTCAGAGGAAAAGAGAATGCCATTTATCCCCTTTTATATATATCAGTTATTTTTGTATATTACGATGTAAATAAAAGCAGTGACATTTAACATTAGCCAATGTTTTCATAGGAAAATAAAATGTTGTCGTTCGACCTAGATTGTTTATTTTTACAGGACATAATAGTACGCACGTGTAAATTGGCGCAATAGCCCATGGTTAGTCTACCACATATAGTGTGGTACACCAACTAGAATTTAGACAATAAGAATGTATGTCAGTGTGTGCGCAGGTTTCATCAGGTAAACATAAAGTAATTTTGCAATTGTATTGTGATAATAGCTAATGATTATTTTATAATAATGTTTTTTCCTATCTAGTGTAATCCAATAACTACGTAAATAAAAATAGTACAGCGTATCATATTTATTTTAAACAAAGACACATTTTCCTGTTTTGATCATTTTATGACAATAGAGTTTAAATAATCTATGAAGGTATTTTTATGAGGTTTTTTATTTGAAGTTGATGTGATATTGAAGTAAATTTCATACAAGTAATGAAGTTTAACTATGGTAATGTAAATATAATTAGGCGACTCTTATTGTAAAACTTTCTTATTTTCCTACCCCTATCTGCTCAATAATTGATCGGTTTTTCTTACTAAATTCTGTCCAGTCAACCATCATGCCATCTCTTTTTTCACATCATTCTTCACACAATTGATCCATCTTTATCTCCCATCAAAAATTTAAACTAGTGGCTCATACAATGGTTCAAAATGGAATTTATAATATTTTTTTAATCTATCTGCAATCCTTCTCCATTTGTAGTTTGACAGTGATAAATCCTCCTTACTTAGCCTAATATTTATTTAAAAAGAAATTCACAGTTCTCTTTAAAATTCTTAATGCTTAAAAAAAATAAAGGGCTTTACATGTCATTGGCCGGAAAAAAATATCCATAAATTATTCTACAACGCACAGTAAAATTGTAAAACATAAATATTTTTTATGCGCTATATTCTTTAACGATACATTATTACCCTTTGATATATTTTTAATGCCGTCCATAAAATATGAGGTCATAATGTAAGGACAAAGACCTGAAAAAACCTAGGTCACGTTACTATAGGACCGTATCGATCTAATGCACTAATATATATCTAGAATTATATATCTTCTTTATTATTTTAGGAAAATACAGGACCATATAGTAAGGAAGTTGCGTAAGGCTTCTGCGTAGTTTTTCGCATAAAGGATGAAAACACACATATTATATCCTCTTCAAAGACGAGTCGTCCAAAACTTATTATTCTACTTTCTTTTTCAACCATAATTAGCTCTCGTATTTGTCATAATAAAAAGCCTGAAAAGGTTCTCTAAATTAGACATCGAAACGAATCATTACATATTTATTTATACATAGGGTGTCGACACAACAAAGCCCTTTTTCTATACGATATGTATTGCGCATCAATGATTTTACTTAAAATATTGCTTGCGAATTTTCCAACGGCTTTTGGTTTAAATTTTTGGTGAGTCAGAGGCAAATACTCAATTGGGTGCAATTATAATGTGGTCATAATGATTGTTTTCCACTGACCTGAGTCGACTGGCGCTATATCAGGGCCGTCGTGGGGCGCCAGCATCTTCATCGTGATGGCTCCAGGTAGCACGCTACTTGACACCGACACCGTGGCGAATTACTTCACAATTTCACCGAAAAACGACGATTAATCGGGAAAATAAGGGAAAATAACTGGAGCCCAACAGGCTGTTTCTACACTGCACTATCGATTGAGTTCTGAGGGTAGTCGCGCATGCGTATGACAGGTCTCCGCGCGCATGCGTGTAGTGCCTCCGCCATTTTTAGCCGGAAAGACGTCATGTGACAGTTGACAGTTTTAAGGCGCGATTCCGATGTTATTAATTGACATGCAATTTAGTTTTCCGATGACTAATGTGTATATCCGGCTTTCAGGAAGGAAAATGGATTGATATAATGAAGTTTTTTGTAATAAATTATGTTTGTTTTACCAATACGATGTTACGTAATATACATAGTCTTCTAGTAGCAAGTCAACTGTTTTGATATTGATAAGCATGTTTTAACTGTAGCTTGTTTCAAACGATTCTTGAATATATTGATTTACGGGCCAGCTAAACTTTAATGGCTACGTATTAGAACTGCGTTTTACTTATATTCATTATTCCCTAGAATTTTATCTTGCATACTTTACTACGTGATCAACCAGTGGCGCCGAAGATTAAGTCAATGTGTGTGTTCAACCTTTCAACGACCAAGGGTCAGCCGACTGTCGCTTGGTCGTTGAAAGGTTAAACTAGTTTTCATTTAGAGTATAACTTCTTTGGGAATCCGTCTCTCAATAATCTCGAACTTGCGGTACTCCAACACATCGTTTCTACCTAGGATAATCTGGTGAATGGGTTTCGTAAGTACACCGTCCAACATCAAAATTTGGAAAACAAACAAGAAATCCAAAACTAACTTGTTATAAATTAATTTTATTGAAAATCGTAAATAAATTTACATAAAATATTAATAAATATTACATCACGTGTACAAACGTATTTGTTTCTTGTGTTGTGTGTATGTGGCGGTGGCAGCGAGCTGCGTGTGGTGTACGTGTGTGTGAATGTGTGGAAGGAGTGGTGTCTAGTAGCCGGCCAGCTCGGCGAAGGTGGAGTCCATCTCGTCAGCCAAGCTCTTGTATCTGTCCTTGTTGATTCCGAGCTCATCTGTTAACACATAACAATGTTAGAATACTAGTTTTAGTAGGACGGAAAAGGGCCGTGCCATTAACTTTCAGAAACAGTAGAAAGACATGAAATGTAGCTCTTTTGGTGAAGTAACAGTTTTAAGAAGAAAAAAAAAGGCACAACCCTAAAACTGTTTTAGACAAATACATTTTTGTAACTGAGTAAGAAACTTAATTAAATAAAAATAATGTAGAGTATAAAGTGTCAATAGAATTAAAGTGTTACTGTGAATTATATTAAGTGAAAATATTCTTTAATACATATTTATGGCGAAGCAGATAGCTTTAAAGATCGTTTTATATAGAGTAAAATTATGAGATTAAGAAAGACCCAACTTTACCTTGGAAGCATTGGTCCGCGACGGTAGCAGCAAAGCGATAGACATGTTAATCACAAACAACAAAAGCAGGGCTTAATACAAGATGTTTAAAGAGTTGTCACAAATGCTCCGTAGATATACCTATACTAATATGTACAGAAACGGAACAACCCTTGAAACATCGAGCAAGAAGTTAGGCATTAGATAAAACAGTTTAGATACTCTGAAAAAAAATGAAACTCGTTCTTGACAGCTAATCTACAGTCGTCGGGCTAAATGGTGAACTTTGTAAAAAGGTCGAAGGTTTATGCGAGGTGGCGTACAAAAATGGACTTTAGGGTAATGTGATTCGGACGGTTTTGACTTAAACTATGTGCTTTGAGGGCTGGTTAGTATCCTGTCAGCTCGGAGAATGTGCCGTCCAAGTCATCGCATATCGCCTTGTATTTCTCCTTCTCGGTGAATAATGCGTCTGTAAAATTTAGTGATTTGATAACAACTTACGAACGAACCATCTTTATCCCGACCTGGACTTAAATATAAGTAAGAAAATGAGTTTTTATTAGAAAAGTCGTGGATTAAGAAGCTTTTGCAATTGGGAGAAGCCATAGTATTCCCATTTTGTTAGATATTATTATCAAGTTATCATTATAGAAGATTTCGTTACTTGATATTTAGATTTGTTTTTAGTTGAATCATTGACATCAGAAAATCTTTCTTAGTTTAAAATCTTAGTGGTGGATTTAATTGTTGATCTTATGGTTACTTGATTAGAGATGTGTTTGGTCGGAGTCATACCTTCGAGCCTGTCGACTTCCTTCTGCAGTTTCTTGACAGTCTTCTCTGCGTACTCGGCGCGTGCCTCGGCCTCCTTGAGTTTGCCGGTGAGGGTCTTCAGCTGCTTCTTGAACTCCTCGACGCGCTGGTTGGCCTTCTCTTCCGATACTTCCAGAGATTTGAGGGAGTTACCTACGACCTGGGTGCAAAGTTATGTTAATGGATGATCTACAAAGTTACTGTCGGTCTGCCTACCCCGAAGTCAAACTCATATCGTGTCAATTAGACTATTAAATTTTGGACGTGATATACAACAAAATTTGTTCCTTCAAAAAAGTTTCCACCTCGACTTTATTTACTCCTGAGCTGTTTACTACTAGGTTCAATGAGTTGTCATTCAATTGAAACAATATTAAAAAATAATGGTTAATTATTTATATTTGACTTTTTAATTACCTTTAATTCCTCCTCAAGTTCTGAGATCTTGGCGTCTCCGGACTTGACACGGTCCTCAGCGACTTCGAGCTCGTCTTCAACGAAGGCCAGCTTGCGGGATACCTGGACATTATACACCATGTTTTTAGTATACGTTTTAGTTTATAATCAGTTATTTGATTATATACTATAATGTATGTGTGTATATTATCTTGATTAGCTAAGAATCAATCAACTTATATTGACTGTTTAGAACATAATGACATCAACAACTTATTCCCTTTGTTTGCATTACAATTAAGTTTAAAAGGTAATATAGAAGGGTTCAAGTCATGTTGATGAAGAAGTGTTGAAAGGGAATCAGTTTTGGACCTAGAATGTACCCTTGAGGGATTCAAAAGTAGATGATAAATTTATTTCAATAAAGTCAGTGGCGAGAAAGCTTGGATTTTCTTAAATTTTTCTTTCTCCCACTTTGTCCTGTAGAATGACATTATCAGGATTATTTATATAGTTACCTCGTCGGACTTGCCGTCGGCGTCCTCAGCGAGCAGACGGGCCTCCTTCAGCTGGTTGGTGAGCTGGTCCATACGCTCCTCATCCTGCTGTGACCTGTTCTCCAACACTTTGCACATACTGGAACAAACGATACGCAATATATTACACTGGCAAAGTTAAAGCACACACAGTTAAAGCAAAATCTGAACTAATTTAGCCATTGTCGCCGTGACCTTATTTTGCATAAAGCTTTTATTTTTATGTTAGCTTTTCCCCGCGGTTTCTTTGGCGCGCGACATCTTCGGTTACTGCTTTACTATCAGAAATTGTAGTTTGGTGCTTGACCTGTAGTCTTCCTCGACAAATAGGCGTTCTAACATTTTTAATAATATACTATTATTTATTATTATCATTTAATAGATCTACCAACTTTGTAGCATCCTTACATTCATTATTACTTTTACAAATTAAAAATATAAAAAACACAGTCAAAGTATTTCAGCACATTAGAGTAGATATAAACATTGAAGTACTTTCTATTTACTAGCTGTTATTTCCAGGTAATAAATAACATAATGTGTATGTTGTTAACACATATTTTAAATTATATTTATGTGTATACTAACTCAAACAGAAATACAAACACGAAATTACTTCCAGTTATTTTACAAAATTATAATATTTCATCAGCTAATCTGTAATTCACACCATGTTTCTAATTATAGTGAAGCACGTAATCCAACTGTTGCCGTAGGCACTGACTAATAAATCTTTTGTAGCCGGAAAATATATGTCGCCGTAAATGTTTTTCTTATATATAAACTGTAATTAAAATAATACGTTCTTTTTATCAAAGAGGAGATGGGAGGGGGTAGTCTTATACTCAACCGCATTGCTGTCAGTGGGATAAATGGTCTATTCACTGACATTACCACGTTGTATGGCAATGATGGATAAATCCTGGACTTTTGGTGTAATGGTTAGTGCCCAGACGTGATTTATTTATAAAATATACATATTATAAGAATGTATTTATTAATTATATTATTTAAACATTCGAACACACGTGATTCGAGATACAATAGAAATACAATAGCAGGCCGACAGCCGGTTGTCGCTTGGTCGTCGAAAGGTTAAGTTAGCATATCAGTTCTCCTAACATATTTACTATTATTCAAATCTTACCGGTTGTTCTCGTCAGCAGACTGCTGGGCTTCGAGCAGCTTCTGCTGGGCGGTGCCTGACCTCTCCTCGGACTTCTCGAGGTCCTCCTCAATCTGCTGCACCTTCCTGTTGAGGGAGGCGACGTCGGCCTCGGTGGCGGTGAGGGTCTTCTCCTTCTCTTCCAAGTCCTTGTTGGCCTGTTCCAACTTGTTCTTGTTGACGATCAAGTCCTCCTCCACCTGGGCGAGCTTCTTCTGGAGCTCACGGACTTCCTCGTTGACCTGGAATGGGGGAGAGATTTCGAAATTAGAAGCAGCAGTTTGGGACCTAGAATAGACCCTTGAGGGATCCGTCAGTTGGTGATTTTATTTATTACGTAGAATACTTTTTCATGAGTATGCGCCTTTTTGAAGGCTCCATTATAAGGGAAAGTTACTCGGCCCTTGAGTCCAACAAAATCAATAAATATGTTAATTTTACCCCATTTCATCAGACGAGAATTTTATGTTAGTCTCTCAAATAAATACCTACTAAAAATACATTTAGCGTGGGTAAAAATGGAACAAGTCTCTTAAGATTGAAATAGATTAAGCAATAAATTGTGTTTTCTATAAGCCTAGATAAACGTAAACCTGTATTATTTTAAATTGAAACTTTCTCAGATATGGGTCGTCCTTAGACTACAAGCTTGACCGTCTGACCTCGATTATCCCAAAGAGATCAGTGGACTTACCCTAAATACAAATTTTGGGAAGAAAAAGGTTATGAAATGTTGTTTGTTACTGAATACTTTATCTCGAGTCTGTTCCACTATAAAAAACGCATTGAACGATCAATCTATTATTCGAAACGAAAAGATATGATCTATTATTAATTTGATCTGTAAGATTCACCAATACCGTTTTTAAATAGAAATTACATCAATATATTCGTTTGGAACGAGATTCCAAGACAGATTGCGATTCGATCTAATTTAGATTGAGCGGTATCAATAAGCAATAATGCTGACAGATCTTTGCCTGTTAAGCAAATCCCTTCGCCATTTCCTTTTAAACCATCCATACATTCTTGCAATTCTATTAATTGCTTGGTGATATCGAGAATTCTTCGCTTTGCGTAATTGATTTACCCGTGTAAGCTCTAATGACAACCCATAAAAGTGTATTTAATTCATTACCTGATCTAAGACGTTCACCTACCGTCTTAAACTGTTAGTTTTACCCCAATCATCACTTTAATGGTTTTGTCAATCATGACTTTTAGAATTGGTTGACGAAAAACCTACAGTGTAATGAACCTATTAAAGTTGTAAGTTGCTTACCTTCTCGGCGCGGAGGTTGGCGTCCCTAGCCTGCTGTTCGCAGGTGTCGGCCTTGTCCATGGCATTGTCCTTCTCCAGCTTCATCGCTTGCATCTTCTTCTTAATCGCGTCCATGGTGGCGGCTGTGTGTCTTTACGGTCCGGTCAAAAAATACGCCAGTTACGGCCTGGAAAAAAAAACAGTTTTGAGTTAGAGGGTTTTTTTTTAATAATGTTAATAGGTTTGGCTTGGAGTGATATGTTCTCGTTATTTATATCTAGCTTTTGATCGTGTTGAAGTCAAATATAACTCAAATTAGGTGTTCAAGAAATGCTGGTACGATTACATCAATTATATTAATAAAAGAATTGTTGTAATCGGAGCTGCATTTCTAGAGGTTAGACCTAACAAACTGACCGATATAACCCTACTCGGCTACTATGCAGCGGAGATTAATAAAGCTACTGTTACAGTTCCTCATACAAACAAAGTTATTAGAAATCGTGACACTGTATTATGGAGCGCTCACAGTGTTCTACTGCATTTTAGAGGAAAACTCATTACATCAGGATTGCACTTCACGGAAACCACTAGACTTTAAGAATGCGGGTTTTAATGCAGTTTTCAAAAATACATAGAGTGTTTCAAGAGAAAGTTTAATGTTTATATTATAATAATTTATTGTAGTTTATAATTATTTTAATGTGAATATTTGTTCGCCTTCGATGACAAGACATAGTGTTCATTTTATGTTGACATCATATTTTTAAAAAAGGAGGAGGTACTCAATTCGAATGTTTGTATGTTTTTTTTTTTTTTTTTTATGTTTGTTCGCGCATATCTCCGTCGTTTGCCAACCGATTTGAACAATTCTTTTTTTGTTTGAAAGGGTTGACTTCCCAAATGGTCCCATTGTCATCAGGTCCAGGATCTGATGATGGTATCATGCCGAAATCGAGGGAACTCCTCAATTTTTTTATATAGAAAAACGTACATTTTTTTTTTGAAAGTTGCTCTAAAACGTAGTTGGGACTCTAACTAAAAAGTAAAAAATAAAAAACTTTTTCCAAAAAAAAGATAACCGACTTCAAAAACGAAAAGCTCAAAAATAACTATTTCGGAAGTCGGTGGCAAGGCAACACAATTCGACCGGCAGAAGAGAAGCCACCGACTTCCGAAATAGTTATTTTTGAGCTTTTCGTTTTTGAAGTCGGTTATCTTTTTTTTGGATAAAGTTTTAGCTACCTATGTTCTACAAATAATCTGATTCTGATTCTGAATAAATAATATTTAGGTTATTTTTTTGCACTTGTTTTAAACCAGGGCGAGTCGCTAGTACTATATAAATCCCTATTTATTATAGTTTGATTTTCCATGATAAAATAATAACTTTCTTTTTTCTTACTAACTTTTCCAGCCGAATAAAAGCAAAAAAAATCCTATAAAGTTATTTTGAAAACAAAACTATTTCAATTTGAAAAGTTAAACTCTGCCATAGAATGTGGCACAGTGCCAACTTACCAGATGTAACAGTGCTTAATTATTGGGTCTACGTTCCTGATACTAAATTATATTCCAACCTAATTACGAAGCTATGGCACACTTGGCTTACTGAAATATTAGTCCTGAACACACCCCTAGTTTGGTAGTTAACCCTTGTGAGAAGGAAGGAAATGAATTGTAAATAACGGTTGTTATAGAATCTGGATACAATGATTTTAGTTATTGTAAATCCGGGATGAATACTAGACATAGTAAATTAAATTAATTTTATTTAATATTTTACAATTATTTATTTAATAAGAGTAATAGGTATTTTTTTTGCACATAAGCATAACACTGCAAATCTCATTACAAAATTTTTGGTTTGCTGGTAGAAAACTCAATTTTGGGTTAAGCTCGCCATTGTACATAAGTCTTTTGTTTGCTATAAATTTATTATGTTATGTTTTTTTGTGTAAAATAAAGAATATATATAAATGCGGTAAAACAGAAAATAACAACATTTGTTTTGTTTTAAAAAAATATTATGTTTTTATAATGACATATAAACATATAAAGTGAGTGGTGATAAGTTAGCGGTACCCAAATACATAATATACTCTGATTAACTATCCAGCTGGTTTACAACGAGTGGTACAAATCTTTAAAAATCTCGACTCAACGTCAACTCCAGTATTGTTCATGCATAATTGCATATCATAGTAGAGAAAACTACTATGATTATGCATGAATTCCACAAGAATTGAATAAAAATACTTTTGAACCACTATTTTTATTGATGAATACCACATATTAAAACCAGTTTCGTATTTTTAAACGTCTAGTGTACATACCGACAGGAAAGCGTAAAGTGTTTTCATTTTATAATACTAAAATTATTAAGATGAAAGATTTGTATGTATTTTACTCTTTCACGCATAAACTACGGAACGGATTTTGATGAAACTTTACAGAAATATAGTTTACTAGCTTTTGCCCGCGACTTTGTCCACGTGAAATAATACTTCCCGTTCCCGGGGGATTTCCGGGATGAAAACTATCATATGTCCTTTCTCGGGTCCCAGACTAAATTTGTACCAAATCTCATTCAAATCGGTTCAGCGGCTTAGGCGTGAAGAAGAGACAGACAGACAGACAGACAGAGCTACTTTCGCATTTATAATATTAGTACGGATACATCAGAATAATACATAGGCTACATAACATAACATAACGCTATGACCCACGGGAGCAGAGCAGTAACCAAAAACCTAACATAACGCAGGTGAAACCGGGGGGGCAGCTAGTTTTATAATATGATGTTAAAATAATAAACGATTTCTTAAACAAGAGTGTATGTAATGTGTTTACATATCGATCACTACATGGGTCTACCTATATAAATCACCAAAATTATAGTTCCTAACTGTCGCAAAAACTTTCCTGTAAGTACCGTTACAAAGTATCAACTTGGTTTCCAACTCAATTATAATACGCCAAACTCGCTCTAAATACAAAGTTCGTGTCAAAAGACAAATGGTGTTAAAGTTATAATTTTATTTGTTACAAGTTAATTTAATAATGCGATACAATTCGACCCTTTGTTTGAGAATTGTGGTTGAATGTTTTACCCTTTGCCTGATGTAGATAATTGAATAAGAGCTTTGAGACCAGGACTTTGTTGTTTATTTTCCACTAACAGTACCACTGTTAGTTATTAGATTTTTGTTACTGTTCAGTACTCTTGAGTCTTAGCGTGGTTTTACACATATGTAGCTTACATGTTATCTTGACAAATACGTCAAGATACTTTAAAGAAAAATCAAATCAGTTCAGAAGTATATGCCTGAACAATTTGCATATATTTTTATTTTTATTTCTTAGGGATAACAAACAATTACGGAATACAGCGTAATACAGTAAGAGCTTAATAATCCATACTAATATTATAAATGAGAAAGTGTGTCTGTCTGTCTGTATGTTTGTCTTTGAATTGACGTGATTTTTTAAGTGGAGATAGTTGAAGGGATGGAGACGAGTTTATTGCAATCAATTTTATTATTATGACATACTTACTATAGAGTATTTGGTCCAGTATCGATCTCCTTAACTTTAAAGTATGTAAAGAGACTGTATTTCCTAATATTATCTCGTATAAGCTTTTTCAATAATATGTAGTAATATAAAGACTAATATATATTTTTAACAGTAATTAAACCTCTATATTGATTAGCTTTGGCACATTTAAAATGCTAGCTCCGTTGTCTATGGGTGGGTGTTAAACCGAGTAGGAGTATAGCTATGGTGTGACGTCAAGGCGTCTGTGTTTACACATTTTATATGAGAATGTATTACGTTGGGAAATCTTTTAAAATAGATTACTTCGTCGGCGTCGTCTTCGTATACAAAAACTCGTAAATCGTTTTGATTTTCATACTTTTTTATTAGTTCCAGTTCCAGCTTATAATCCTACTCATGTGCGTAAGTACACCCACTGCGAATTTAGGAATTCAATTCCATTTGATAATATCAACATGACATAAGATACGTCTTATTTGTCTGTCGATATTTATTTATATCTAGAAATAAAAGCTCACAAACAGAATCGCTCGTTAGTTTATGACAATTCTAATAACTACCCACTGTGCTTTTTCACAAAGTTCATTCAATTTGATTATCATTAATTTATAAAGGGTCAAGAAACTTAAGTTGAACTTAGCTCTTCACGTCAAGTTAGTGGTCACTAAGTGAATGAATTATTAAGATTGTGGGAAGTAGTTGGTTCCGGGCTGTACAAAGCTGCACGCAGTTGAGCAGTGGACGATTGTAGAATAGAATGATGATGATACTTACATTACAGAATATCATACATTAAGTACATGGAAATAATTAAGTCTGGATTCACTACATAGCCTGTCTGTAACTATAGTATAAATATGTAAACACCTTAATCTTTAAAAGTACGCAACAGATTTTGATGCGGTTTTTAAATACATCTATTTAAACGAATTTTTAAATAGATAGAGCGATTTAAGAGAATGTTTGTATGTAGGTACACATACTATGCATGCATATTACAGTAGAGAAATGCCTAGATTTCTAGAGATTTGCAACACGTTCAAAGCTGGAATGGGCCGCTTTTAAATAATAACCTTTGCTGGCGCCAGTAGGCCCTAGAATATTAACCTACTACTACCCCAAAACGTCCGAAAACTTTTATATAATCAAAACTTTACAAAAGTTATAAAACATTTTTAGTAGAACGGTCAAGGCCGACATTTTCCTAGATGCAGCGTATTTGTATTGACTACTTTCCGTGATGGGGTATCGGCAGAGTTTGTTTACCATATGGGAAAGAATGTTGCAGTGAATGTGGGCTGAAATAACGATGTTGGAGTATTTCTGAAGGGCATTCTGTTTGCGAATGTTACGTCAGTTATGAAATGTGAGCTTTTACATGTTTTGGTCGGTTTAATGTAAGCACGATAGTGAATTTTTTGTGGGTGGGATAGCTGTTGTGAAAATTGTGTGTTGTGTATAAGATAACATAACGTTTTCTTGCACACCATACTAGCCACTCTATTTCCTATTACACCATAATATATCTCGTATAATGCAAAATTTTATACAGTTGTCTGATATTCTATATTGTAACAAATAATAAGAGTATGGCTTAAAGATATGCACGCAACTCTACATCATTTTTAACTCCGTGTGTTATTGAATGACCTAACAAGTATGATCTTTCTGACTTAATCAGTGCTCGAGTACAAAATTATGTAAGTGCTAAGCTGCAAAAAAATACCATACATTTCACAAAACACCTAGCAACAAAATTAACGACCGTACATCAATA
Source organism: Athetis lepigone (assembly GCA_033675125.1). NCBI lineage: Eukaryota > Metazoa > Arthropoda > Insecta > Lepidoptera > Noctuidae > Athetis > Athetis lepigone. The sequence continues at coordinate 6,046,202 of CM066243.1, forward strand.
TTTTACAACCATTGCTTGCCGCCATTAAACCCAAGCTAAACGAAACAGAACAAACGCCGCACACGACGGCAAACTGGCGGAGTTGCGAAAATAACGCATGGTGACGTGGTTCTGGCGATCTGACAACGTTACTGAGATATTGTTCACGAAAATAACCGTGTTTTCACATGTCTACAGCTGTGCACCCGAACTATATATACTTACGGAATTTAAGAACGAAAGCTAATTTATGTATCGTTCACGCTTTTTCCTAACTTGGTGAGGTCAGCGATTGAGTTTTATATGATACGTTATCTAAATTAGCTTTCGTTCTAAAATTCCGTTAGTATATATAATCCGGGTGCACAGCTGTAGACATGTGAAAACACGGTTATTTTCCCTTAGGATGTTGCTATGTTTCGGATTTCAATTCTTCTAATATAGAAACGTAAAAGTTTGAAAGGATGTTTATTACTCTGTTACGCAAAACCTTCTTCTTCTTCATTTTGTTGAAACTTTACAGGAATGGAGTTTATTCATCGGAATAACACATAGGCTCACTTTGCGACCCATAGTGGTGGCGGAACAATAGTTTAAACTCTAACAGGCAACCAGATAGGATTGGATTGGAATACATAAAATAATGAAATTATGCGCTGTTTCTTATGTAGGTTGTTATATCTTATCGTACATACCAGATTCGTGTACAAATAATGTGAGACCCAGTTTTACCATTTTTTTAAATTACTTGGCAGTTCATTTTACACACATTCTGTTCCATTTTGCTCAATAGTGTCTATTGTAGGACGGTGGCAACCGGCGCTGCGTTATTAAAATAATATTAGGTATGTTTAGTTCAGAATGTATACTATCTTTTAACTTTTAATAATATACTAGTTTATGACCGCGATATCATCTGTGTTAACATCATTTAGATTTCGCCTGTCGGGGTTGCGGAATGTTTATAATAGTTACCGTGACCCTGGAACACTGGAACATAAAGGGCAATCGAAGGAACATGAGTGGGTTTTAGTCAGTAAAAGTCTGACACGCCCTCCCGCCGCACCCAGGACGGGAGCAGTCATTTGATGATTTACCACTCACCAAAAAAAAAACATTATTTAAATTTCTTAATATCCTTTGTCCTTTTTTCAAGCTCTTAATTTCGTCAGTAATTCAGTGCTACAGACTATCTATATTCATTGCATTTATATGAAATCTCTTTTAAAGTTCCTTCACTGACATTCACTTAAGTTTAATTTTTAATTAAGGCTAGTTTTGCCATAAAACCCGCTAACCCCCGCTTTGCTGTTTCCAAGTTGAACTGACTGGCCCTAGTTATCGATTATTCCCTTAAACTTTGCCAAACAAAACTATTGTATTATCTTAACTATATTAGACTGAAGTTCATTTACTTCAAATAAAATTAAATAAGAAAAAAAAAGAGAAATTCTCTCAAACTATTAAGAATAATATTTTTTAATTCAGATTATAACTGGGAAACGTTCCAGAAATACTCATAATATAATTTGAATTTTAAGTATCCCTAATTAAAACTTTGTACGTTGTGACAAATACAATTGAATTAAGTCTAAAGTGTCAATACCGACCCCTAATTCAAGGGCAGAGTACACAGTGCGTCATAGACTCCGTCACTATACATCGATGTATACCATCGACTAGATTTCAATGAACTTGAAAATTAATTGTCTATCATAGGTTCTCCAATAAATATTATGTCGCCTTAAGAAACACCTCTTATCTGATGTACAAGTAAACACTAATAATCCTGTTTAACTATTGAAAAAAAAAACTAAATGCAAAATAGGCTTAGTTGAACAAATATGAGAGACTCACGAAGGTTTTCAACTAAATATCAAATCAAAACTGTTCTTGTTCAAATTCTCGCTTTTTAAGTATTGAAGTAGAAGGTAAATAACCTGAAGCTGACCTGAACTCAAAGGTAACTATAAGTTATTTAAACGTGACTCAGTTTTATTCACGTTTAAATAACCAAAGTTACTTTAAGTTTCCTTCAAACCTGTTCGCCTGAGGGAAATCATGTTTATGATTCTTGCATTCAATCTATGCTTTGAAAGTTTCACGTCAACGTCACCATTGAAAGTTGGCAGACTCTTGATGTAAACAATAACTTTGACGTCTTAATGTTTCGTTAAGTAAATATGTATTGAAGTTGATGGATAAAATAAGCAGACTTGAAGAACAACATCTGATGAATTCGAGATATTATAAAGGATATGGTTTGGACAATCAAAGTTACGAATTGGTTAAGATAATTTTCAAGTAAGTGGTTGTCAACCAGATGGAACATGATGAATTGAGTCTGGATTTTGCGATTAATCATTGTGAAAGAGTTTTCATGATGTATGATTATTATTAGAGAAGGAATAAAAAAGTGAAAGTATCGCAACAATTTTCTTCTCCTTAGAAACTTAAGTTCTGGAACTACCTTAACTGTAGTCTAACCGATCGATCCTTTGGCTATTCATAAGTGCCTGTAAAAAGTTCAATAACTTAAAATTCAAAAGATATTATAATTTAATTCAGATTTAAGTAACTTTTCAATCGATTGTGTGACCTAAATATCAAAGTAAGAAAATCTGTGCATAAACTTATTGATAAGTCAAAATGTCAAGAACAACTAAAGATTAAAGTTTATTACTCCTAAAAACGATCATCTAAATATACAAAACGGTGTCACAACGTATAAAAAGTTAATATGAAAGCTATAACTGTAACTATCTCCCGAATTTCAGGGATAGTTCAGCTAGTTTGTAATAGTAGGCGCTTTGAAGACGTGCCAACACCCAAGTTTCAGGCACGCCGGTTATCATGACGTGTGCAAATGACAAACGCCCTCTCACACCTTTTAATCCAAGATGATTTATCGTTTCAGATCTAGCTTTCATATTAAGTAGTGTATGTTACATGTTATTGTTGTAAATAATCATCTATTAGTAAGACCGTAGTGTTATTGTAATGCGTTTACAATTGCTAATATCTGTATCCACTCAATCAAGTAGAGTGTGTCTGAAACTATGCTTTGGTTGCACTTAAGTATTTTTGCTTTCGAGTTATCTACGGCAGTTATGGACTATTCAAATGTGAGCATGTGTAGTGTACACGTTTAGATTTTAATTATAACAGCTATCATAAAAACTTTGTTATTTAAGCTATTGTTAACATTCATTGCGTGGCTGACTTCCACAATGTCCAAATAGCTGGACAGTCATAGCTGTAATCGGAAACCGAACATCAGTAAACAACAGAGTCGTGAACCGAACGTCCTAATTACACGATATATGGGCCACGACTGAGGCTAAATAAAAATTGAGACGAGTTTCCTCATCTCGCTAAATAAATACTGATGTTCGGGCATGCCGCAAATAGGTTACAAGCGGTGTGAGCGCGCGGCGTGGGCGGCGCGCGGGGACTCACTATTTTCAGCGAGGACGCGCGAGCGATGAAACCCGAGTCATATCCATGGAACACGCGAGCCGCGCGCGCACACCGCTCGAGCTTACTCGCTACAACTGACACTCAATACACACTGGCCAACGGCCGTACCGACACGAGATATGCCAACCCGAGCCAGAAAATACAGAACAACGTATCACAGAACGAAAGCACAGAATCGCCGATATCAAAATCCAGGAGCTTGGATACTCCACACACGACGGCACTGATGTGTCACACTGGCACAGTCCTGGGCTGCTGTCGGGTCCAGGTGAAGTATCCAAGCTGCCGGCGTGGCGCGCGGCTGCACTCACCTCACGAGCGGGCTGTTCAAACGGCGGAGCGACACGCACTGCGCCGCGCCCGCCCTCGCGGTTTCGCCGCGCTCCCACCCGACTATTTTCGGTGCCAAAAATCCAGGATTCCGATCCAGCAGAGCAATCGCAACGAACGCGCCGACCACCACCCGTCACGCTCCCACACACCGCCGCACCACTATTTTTGCCACGATCGCTAACAGACGGACCTGTGACGACGACGGCGGATGTGAATATCGAGCAGATTGATAGATTGCTGATATAAAAACACGCTCGTTGTCAATGCCGGCTAAATCGATCAGGTGGCACTGTCCTGCTCACGCGACGCTAACATTCGTGTTGCAGATTTCCCAAATTCCGAGAGCCATCCGGCTGGCCGACCCTACTATATTTAGCGTAATACCGCACTTCATTGAGATCGACACGCGGCTTTCATCTCGCTATTATAGCCAACTATTTGCATATTGGTCCACTCATGATTTACGTTTGTTTGGCTCTTAATTGCTATGAACATTTTTCGTTCATTACATTCCAGATCTTCGGAGATTTTAAATAGGACAAAAGTAATAAGATACCTTTCGGATGACACCATCAAAATGCCCATTTGAGAACATGTGGGCCTAAAGCAGGTATAGTGCTAAGCCAAAGTCAGTGCTAGTAACGTGTATTTAAATCTCGTCAACAGTCCCAAACGCCATCTTCCACTACGTGTGCAGCTCTGCCGATTGACAGAGTGATAGATAAATATTCAACTTGTTACCCTAAATACTCTAGTTCAAGGGCAGCAACAGCAATGTCACTAGTGGAATGAATCAGAGCATAGAATACAGTTTCTAAGCTGTGTGTTAGTGTGAAAGCAAAAAGTAACGAAAAAATTAAATACTCTATTTCTAAATACTTCTTGGCAGTAGAGGAAATTCGCATAGGCATTAAAAAATTGTTTTATACCAATATAGCAAGAAATAAAATTTTATTTGTTACAATATAAACATGACTCGGACTACGAACGTAAGTTTACATGACGTATCAACGTTGTAATATTATATTTTGTCCAATAATTGTTGACACTCAGTAGTGAATGTCGCGGTAGCCCAATAGATGAGGCGTCTGCCTTTCATACATGATATTAAGGGTTCGAAACCTGGCACGTACACATGTGACTTTTTTAATATATGCACTTTCTAAGTTTATCAACATTCCGTGATTCAGCTATTGCGTAAGGCCGTAGGTACCGGTTGTCAGTCAGAAGTCAGAAAGTCTGACAATCGGTCTAACCGAATGGTATCGTGTTACCCACTTACAGGATATAGAGGTCGCTGGATCTGATAAGAATGCAAGCAGACCCTTACTTACTTATTTGCAAAATCTATAGAGAAATGATGATGGATATATAGTTTGTACTTTGTATAGTAAACCTTCTAATAAAGGATTTGGTTTGGTTTCTACGAAATCCTTTATAGCATAACAATGAAAATTCTTACCGTTTTAAAATTATCCCTCGGCCCCTGGTAACATAATTATCTCAAATATCACCAAGCTATCTACATACAAACCTAAAAAATATAGTTGATTCAGGAGATTGGTAGCTTGGCCGACAGGAGTCAGTATGTACATTTTAGTCTCGCTACTCATACGCGGTGGCTAATGCTTACAGTTTAGTGATAAGTTCCTGAACGGTAGCAGTAGCAGTTAACTTTTAGATCGCTAGTGTTTAAATATGTACTCTTTTCAAACGCATTTTTCACACATCGGCGTCTCATTGGCTAGACTCGACAGTATCTCGATAGATGCACTAATTGGCAGTCTTATTTTAGAGCAGGGCTTCACATCCAGTGATTGATGCGAGGTATGCTATAGTCATGTATCTACTACAGTTGCTATTTTATAAAAATAGCACTGTTAAATAATGTTATTAGTCATTTCATGTGGTCCTCCCTGCTATGAACGGAGAATAATCAGAAAAATGGTTGAACCCTCTACTGGAGTCATAATGTACATACATGACCCATTATTAGACCGTGGAGTTAAAGATCAACCCTTAGGCTACTTTCATTTGAAAAAAAAACATATTTTTACTAAATAATAACTACTTACAGCCGTAGAGCCGTTAACAATTAGGGCTTATTAAATCTAGGCAGCATAACTTCAGCTTACAGACATCAACTACTAGATGTAGGTCTCACCTACATTTCTCCGTAATAGGCTTTGTGCTGCCTGTAACCAAACCACAACCTTCCTGTAAACAACTACTGCCACCCGTTCACGATGTGTTTCTCGATGCACGTCCGACACTCGTAGACATTTTCCCTCGTTGAGTCTTCAAGCTTAAATATCCTACCCACTGGCATTTCAGCTTTCCGATCCGATGAGCTCTTCATTTTGTAATTCGATCTCGTAGAAAAATCCCGAACATTAAATCAAACAGTCGTTCACAAATAAACTAATTAATATTACTTGTTACTCAATATTTATACTGCTAGATTTTCAAACTAAACATACAGATCAACAGAGCTTCAGACTAACGTTTAACTATGCTACGTTATTTCGTAGCGGGGCGTAGCGCGTAGCCATTTCGTAGCAATTGACCCTTAGTTTGACCCTAGTTCTTTCGCGGATTTTTTAACGTGGAGAATTGAGATGAATTCGCTCACGGTCGTCATTGTTATATAGATCAGAATGAAGGACACGGCAGATTAAAGTCACAGGCGCAACGGCGGGTGCCTTGTTATTTATTTACTGTGTAGCAGTGTTCCCCTCGACGAGGGACGTTTGCGCAATGCATCGCATTTATTTTCATGCATTCTGATTTTGTTTATGGTGGAGATAAATCAAGAATAGTGTTTTCATATTGCGTTATCATATACAGGGAGTCCTTGAAAGCATGGATCAAATTGCATTAACTACAGAAACTTATTATAACTTTCGAACCGTGAAAAAAATGCGTCAATGTTCCGGGGCTTAAAAAGATTGGAAACGATCCATCCTTCTGGACATCCAGGATATCGCTGGAAGTCAGTATTCGTCTGTTAATATTATGATATTTACCACGTGAATACTTTTCTATTTAACATTTATGACTGTGGTGATATACTCTACGCTCTTGCCGACGTGGGTCGACGGCGCTTTTGTTCCACGCGCGCCTCAAAGAAGGCCTCTAGGGCCAATGCCTGCAGCCCCGGAACATTACGGGTAACCGACCGAAGGAACATGCAGTGGCGTAACTATATCATCTGGGGCCCGTGGCAAATTCTTTTGATGGGGCCCTGTCAGTATGTACATACTCACTGAGTATTACTCAGTTGAATTTTAATAAACTTCGAGACTTTCAGTGTACTCAATTTCACGTTTTATATATTAAGTCCTACTAATGGACATAGGCCTCCTTCCAAAAATATAGAATTTAGTCAGACTCAGAATAAGGTAATTTGTTGAAGGTTGAATAACAAAATTTTAAAAAAAATTGTTTAATTATTTAAAACTTTAGATAAAATTGCAGCATAAGATCTTATTACTACATAGTATAAAACAAAGTCGCTTTCCCTGTCCGTATGTCTTTAAAACTGCGCAACGGATTTTGATGCGATTTTTTTTAAAGTATTCCGTGATTTTTAAGGAAGGTTTATAGTATAATCCATGCATAATATAATAGAGGAACACTGATATTTCCCGTGTGAAGCCGGGGCGGGCAGCTAGTAAAAATATACTTTTCAAATCAAAAATAAAATACTCAGGTACAATGTACAGCCCGCCCTGGCCCAAGAATATTTTTTACCCCGACCCAAGGGGTCCTCTGGGAACATGGGGACCCACCCATGTGTCAGACTTTTACTGACGAATACCCATTTGACACTCCTTCCCGCCCCGCCCAGGATGGGAGAAGTCATTTGATGATTTCCCATTAACAAAAAAAAGTGTTCTTATACGCAATAACGATGCATCAGTTGTATGAAGACTTCTTTTCAATAATACAATCAGAATTCAATAATATTTTTGAAAAGAAGATCAAGAATATCTCTTTAAAGTTTACATTTAGTGACTGGGCAACCAAAGGAATTAAGAAAAGCAGGGAAAAATTGTTTGAGCTGTATGGCCTTAAGCCTTATATTAACACGGAATCTTTTAACAAATATGTGGCTACTTATTCAAAAACTTTTAGAAACACCTGCAAGGTAGCTAAAGCCCTATTCATAAGCGATAAAATCAAATCGGCAGACGACAAAATAAAGACAGTTTGGAAAATTATAAATAACGAAACGTACAAGAAAAAAGTACGTAACACAGAATATACATTGGAGACGTCTCTTGGTCCAATAAGTTCTAACAAAAACGTAGCGCAGGAATTTGTGAGTTTCTTTACTAATATACCGGCTATAACTACAGAAGCATTAAATTCATCATTTGAGGTTTCAATTGTTTTTTTAAAAACAAACGTTCCTTGCTGTCCGGTTATATTTCAATTTAAACACATTAACCCGGCGACAGTTCTATAAGCTTTCAAACAAATCAAAATAAAAATCACTGAAGATCTATGGGGAATGTCAATTAAAGTTCGTACGTCTATAATTGAGACAATAGCACCATATTTGGCTTCTATTTTTAATTGTGCGTAGACCAAGGGGTCTTCTCCGATTTAATGAAATTGAGTAAGGTTGTACCTCTTTTCAAATCCGGAGACAGTAAAGATACCAACAATTATAGACCCGTGTCCGTATTACCTGCTTTCAGCAAGGTGTTCGAAAGGATAATGCTCAATCAAATGCTGATTCATTTTAACACCAATAAAATCTTGCACGACGCCGGTGTTACTTTATTAAAACACTTATATACTGCGTGGGAAGAAGCACACGATGCCATTGGGATCTTCTGTGACCTTTCCAAAGCATTTGATTGCGTAGATCATAACACATTACTTTTGAAACTCCAGCATTACGGACTGGGTAAACTTGCGCAAAGTTTGGTAAAATCGTATTTAAATAATAGGCTCCAGACAGTTCAGATAAATGGGGTAAATTCTGATGGTTTAAAAGTAGAAATGGGAGTTCCACAGGGCTCAATTCTGGGTCCCTTTCTCTTTTTAGTTTACGTATATGACCTCCCACACTTATTAAAAAGCCAGCCACAAATGGTATTGTTTGCCGACGACACTTCCTTGATTTTTAAGATAGGGATAGGATAGGATAGAAGGCCAATAATTTTGATAACATTAATAATGCTTTACTTCAAGTACATAATTGGTTCACGGCAAATAATTTAGTATTAAATGGAAATAAAACTAAATGCATTAGATTCGCTTTGCCAAATGTCAAAAGCAATAACTATGACATAGTATTGAATAAGGAGAAACTAGAAGTCGTCACTGAAACTGTTTTCCTAGGGATCACGCTTGACTCAAGGCTACAATGGAGTCCTCATTTAGCATCTCTCGCAAGACGCCTAAGTTCGGCAGCGTATGCCGTTAGGAAAATCCGGCATTACACTGATGTAGACACCGCGAGGTTAGTTTACTTTAGTTATTTTCACAGTGTTATGTCTTACGGGATTTTACTGTGGGGACGAGCTGCAGACATCGAGTCTATTTTTATTCTGCAGAAAAGAGCAGTCAGAGCCATTTACAATCTTCGTATGCGCGATTCCCTACGGGAACTGTTTAAGGAAATTAACATTATGACGGTACCTTCTCAATACATTTATGAAAACATCATGTACGTTAGGAAAAATCTCCATCTATTTGGTAAAAGGGGCGATAGACACAATTATAATACAAGAAATAGGGACCAGTTAATCCAACCTGGTTTTAGGCTGGCTAAAGTAGATACTTCCTTTATGGGGTACTGTTTAAAATGTTATAATAAAATACCTCCCCAAATTACTCAACTAACTGAAACTAAATTTAAATCTTAAAAACGCACATTATGTAGCCGAGCTTATTATAAATTAGGGGATTACATTAATGACCAAAATGCTTGGCCGACTGCTGGTCCTGCTCCACAACCGTGTAATTAATTAGTATTCGACGCTAGTGTTGATTGTAAAACTACAAAAATAATAGTGTTGTGTCGAATCAAAGTGTTTGTTTTATATAAATTCACATAGCATACAATGTGAGCACTATGTTCTTTGCATTTCTTCTGTCTGTCATTGACTGAATGTACTCTGGCAGCTGGGAGTTTGTCATGCTCACTCAAATGTCTCACTGACGGTGGCGTGTGTGTTGGATCATTTGGTTCCCTTCAAAATGGTTGAGCTATTTGGTGCCGATCCACACGTCATGTCCGTGAACGGGCGCTGTCTGCTGAGACTGGCCATCTCTTAGCTGCCACAGTTATTTTAAATTTTGTTTTGATTCCTTAAATTTACAATATCTCTTCTTACATTATGACTTGTTACGTTGTTCTCACATAGTACTTTAAATTCTACAATGAATGATGTAACCAAATTTTTGTAATCTATTGATTTTTGAAAGAGTGTCCATGGAGTTTCTTGCTCGCTCTTCTCCATGAGACCTACTCCTTGGAACGAGCAACTAGCTTTCATTTTTAACCGACTTCTAAAAAAAGGAGGAGGTTCTCAATTCGGATGTTTGTATGTTTTTTTTTTTTATGTTTGTTCGCGCATATCTCCTTCGTTTGCCAACCGATTTGAACAATTCTTTTTTTGTTTGAAAGGGTAGACTTCCCAAATGGTCCCATTGTCATCAGGTCCAGGATCTGATGATGGTATCATGCCGAAATCGAGGGAACTCCTCAATTTTTATAGATAAACGTACGCTTTTTTTAAAGTTACTCTAAAACGTAGTTTGGACTCTAACTAAAAAGTAAAAAAATAAAAAACTTTTTCCAAAAACTTTTTCGGTTATCTTTTTTTTTGGAAAAAGTTTTTTATTCTGACAGACTGACACCTTGACGATTCAAAAGTACCTGTAAATGGTTTATTTGAATAAAATAGTTTTGAGTTTGAGTTTGTCATTCAACTCATCTGTCATATGTTGCAAATAAAACACAGATCAGATTTAATATAAATTTATTTTACAAGAGTGAACAGTTTAAAGCGCCAATAGGTACACTTTCTCAGAAGCTTTGTCATAGAAAGACTTACTGATAAGAAGATAAGGGACTTACGGAAAGTATGAAGCATACATATACAACTATAATTGAAGGTACAATCATATTGTCGTACAAAATCTAAAAGCTAAATGAGTACAAACAAGTACAAAAGTTTTCAAATCTATTAGAATCTTACGATTATGTCATTGGCTGCCTTAGCCACACTTTGACGTTTGGATGGATAATTTTTATGGTTTGATTAGTAAAATGTGGTTAAAACCACCTATTGTATAAGCATTCACAGACAACGTATTTGATCAATATTACTAATCTTAGGACTATCTGCTGTGATTATAATACCTTTATGATAAAAGTAATAGCCAATACTTCATTATTAAAGTGAGATATTCGCCTAATTCAGTTATTTTTTCGATGTACCTTTTTCAAAGTGTGACCAAAGGCATAAAAATATTGCTTAAACAAAAACTCGTTACACATTCATAAGATTTATCTTTTACACGTCATAAAAAAACGATTGTTGTAAAAAACTGGCGGCGAAGGTACCACAATTTTCGGCAGTGTTTTTAGGCGCATTCAATGCTATATAAAAGTGAGCTTTGAAGTAATAAAAATAGCGGTATTCTAATACAATTTTCTTTGCACAGTTAATGACACCGTTTGCGCTCCAAAGACGATTGTCAGCGATGAGCGAACGGAAACTTGGTTCACGTTACATGATCATATTTTATTTTCCTCTCTTCTGCAGTCATTTTTTTATTTATTTTAAAATAGAATTAACAAATTTTTTTACTATCTGTTTTATATAATGACGACATTCATATATCACACACAAAGTAAACTGTTTGCTTCTAAACTTGGAACAGACAGACACACACACAGGTACTTATTCTGCAACACTGTTGTATGAATTTGCTGATATTTGAACAGGATGAACCATAACAGTCAATGTGAGTTAATAATACTTTTTATTCCAGCTATACTTAGACGAAATAATGTAGTAGGTTTTTGTTTTTAACGAGAGCAAATAAGCTAAAAAACATATAAACGTCGTGTCTGACAAATTAAAGCAATTTAGATTTAATGACTTTAGTTACACATGGATATTTTCAATGATAGGTAGATTTTAATCAACCCTACACTACATATTGTACATTTCTCAAAAATATTTAAGTATACAAATAGACATCTTGATAACAACGATAATTCTGGACATCCTAATTTTGAATTATGCAACCGTTTCTACAATTTTAACACAAAGCAATGTTGCTTTTTAAAACTTTAACGTTTAGTTAGACTTCTTATGAGACTGTGTTCACCTGACCGCAGATAGCAATGAAGCACCAGGAATAAAATAAGCTTCTATTTTTACTCAGCATTTTTTTTCCCAAAAATCTAAAGTTCTTAAGGCATTATACAGTTCGCGAGAAATATCTTAAGTAAGGTTAAAATTGTACCACAACTGCCAGATAGAAAACTTTATTTATTATTCGTCTAAGCTTTAAGTCTTAAACACAAAAGAGCGTTTTCTAGTTCTGCCGTAATCGTTTATACGTAATAAAATTTTTGTCTACCAGGTAATCCACATAATTCCATGGCGTTGAAAGACAAATAGGTAGCAAAAGTTCAGTCCAACACATTTCCTTACTTGCAAGAAAAACTACCTAATAAAGCAGTCCTAAGAATATATCAGATGCAAAATAATCCCCCAGTGAACTATCGCTAAAGTAGTTTGTCCAGATTTCACATGAGCTCTGTGCAAAGAATACGGAGTCCATTATAAAGTACAATACATGAAATTTCTTTTGTGTTTATATTTAAACAAATTGAGTATTATTTCGTAAGGCTTCATGTGTTGTTCTTTCATAATAGGCACGTTTACGAAGCAATGTCCACCGCGCCCGCAGTCTTCCCGCCGTTTTTTAGAAGATGGCGGCCACTCCCAATATGGTCGCCTTCTGTTTAGTATCCCGACAGATCAGCGAATGTTTGGTCCACTTCTTCGGCTATAGCCTTGTATTTACTGCGCTCTTCCACCACCTCGTCTGTTAGTAATTTTAGTAGGTTAGTCATTTTACAGATTATGTTTATGAACAGAAAGTTAATAATTAGTTAGTTATATTTGTCAAGTCACGGGATGGATAAAGTTTTTAATCATCATTGATTTAGTCTTTTCCCTAATATGACAGAATCGGCCTACAGTCTATTTCGCGATGTGTACGTGAGATCCAGTTTCTGGAAACGAAAATCAACGCAAAAAAACTCTGCCTAACAAACACTTAAATGTCAACTGCTATGATTGGCAGATTGAATTATTTAAATAACAGACAATTCAATCACTCGGCTTGGCCAAAATGAAGCTTTGTCAATTTAGTTGATTTTCGTTCTACAAACCGGGTGTCGATTTTCTCAATGTAGTGAAGAGGTGCATGCAAAATGATGATAGGTTTCTAACTACTTTAAAAGTACATAAACTATTTCTACTCACCTAATAGAAGCAGTTTTACACAAAGCATTTGAAAAGAAGCTTGGTGGCATATTTGCAGGAATATATTGTACTAGTGCTGTTTCTACCTTCCCTCAGATCTTTTTGCTAATCACAATTTCACGAGTTATCTCTAATCTACTAATAATTGGTCCAGAGAATTCTAATACTAAAAGTATTCTTTAGTAGTCTTATATTTTTACATTCTTCTAATCTTAGCTTCTAATTATCAAAACTACTAGTTAGATAGACAAGAGGTGAATGAAACAGTGGATTAATTTTTTTGCCAAAAAGAATTAGTATTATACTTATCATCAGAATTGGTAATTACAATATTGTTTTTAGTTTGCAGGTAAAAACAGCTGCCCCAATTCCAATTATTTATTATTGTAATTAAATTCATATAACTGTTTCTACATTAGCAGCAGCAAATTTCACACTCTGATCTACTTTCTACCAATATTCAAAACAAAGGTATATCTATATACAGGAGGTAAAATAAAACCAGTCATACGTAATAAATTAATTTATTATATTACTCGAAAATAAATACCGCCATAAAGCTATGGATTTTAATACTTTAAATTAGGAGTATAAAATTATAAAGTACAATACATGTGGTATTCGGATAATTGAATGGCGGGAGGTGGTGGTAAACCCGAACATTACCGAACATGACCGAACGCGCCAGTTTATTCCTTGAGGATGAGCTCCACGAAAGCGGTGTCCAGGTCGTCTCCGATGTCCTTGTACTTCTCCTTCTCGGCGACAAGTTCGTCTGTGTATTGGACACAACATTACATCATTTGCCCACATGACAATACATTTAAGTATATATCAACTCGTAAAATGTAATATAACATCCTGACAGTTTTTTTGTCATGAGTATTTTCTATATAACTTTCCTAAGTCAAGTCGTAAGGAAAATTAGTTTCAGCGTGAATGGCGGTTACAGACGGTGCGAACATGTTGTATGGTCCAACTCGCAAGTGATATGCGCAAACGCATTTTCTCAAAGCTCAGGCTTGATGATTGCAAGGCAATGACCTGATCTTGGTTTGCTGGACTCAATGTGTCCTTATTACTGATAGCTTGCAACTTATCCGTCTGTAAGCGCACTAAGAATAGCGCAGCGGTAGTAATAAAAAGTAAATGCTTACATGTTTAGATCCTTGTTATTCTGAAGCCATGCGTCGGTCTCGCCGGGTTAAAAGCTTGTATATTTTTGCGTCGACAGTGAAAGGTTCCGTTCGTCGATGTCTAGCATGCAAACTCAGTTAGAAAGCTTCAGTAGTAGTTTTTGTTATGGTTTAATGATTGACTAGAATATCAAGACGCGTTTGGTGTAACGTAAATGCATATGAGCGAGTGGCGAGCGCGGCGTCAGTGGCAGCACGTGCAGCGCTCGCAGGCGCCGGCGGGCGGCGCGGCCGGCGTGCGCAGCCCCAGGTCGTCGAACGCGCAGTCCAGCTCGCCGCCGATCTCGTGGAACACCTCCTTGCTGGCGATCAGATCGTCTGCGGGACACCAGACGTCACTCGCGGCGGCTCCACTACCGTTAGCCTCACTCACACGCATGCAGACGCGGACCCCGCGGGGTGGCAGTGGGGGATAGAAATTCCATCAGCTATAGTTTAAGACGTTTATTGCCAACATAAAAAAAATAAACTCCGGGAGGATGTCGCACTAGTTTTTCACCGGGACCACGACCCGGGACGCGGTATCAGAGTAATAGCAAGTCCAAAAGCAACGAGCGGAGGTTCGTCGTATTTAAGAAGGTGGCGCGGCTTCCGCTGGGGGCGCGGCGGGAGCGGCTTCGGGTGCCGGCGCCGCCGGGGCGGCTTCCGCAGGCGCGGGCGCTGCTTCAGCCGGGGCGGGCGCCGCAGCGGGAGCGGCGTCTGCGGCCGGCGCGGGCGCTGCGGCGGCGTCGGGCGCCGGAGCTGCGGCGGGGGCTCCTTCAGCCGCGGGCGCTGGCGCAGCCCCGTCCGCAGGGGGTGCAGCCGCTGGCGCTCCCTCCGCAGGAGGGGCGGGCGCAGCTCCGTCTGCAGGCGGAGCGGGGGCGGCCCCGTCCGCAGGAGCAGGAGCGGCGCCTTCCGCGGGAGGAGCGGCTCCTTCTGCCGGGGGGGCCGCCGGGGCAGCACCGTCAGCAGGAGGAGCGGCTCCCTCCGCCGGCGGAGCGGCGCCATCGACAGGGGCAGCGGCCGGCGCTCCCTCAGCCGGCGGGGCGGCTCCGTCGGCGGGTGGGGCTGCACCCTCGGCGGGTGGGGCGGCGCCATCGGCGGGTGGCGCGGCTCCTTCAGCCGGAGGAGCGGCTCCGTCTGCCGGGGCGGGGGCTCCTTCGGCCGGCGGCGCGGCTGCGTCGGGCGCGGGCGCGGCGACTTCGGGCGCGGGGGGTTCCGGGGGCGGCGGCGTGGGTTCCTTGGGCGGCGGCGTGGGCTCCTTGGGGTGCAGGCGCTCGTACTCCTTGCGCGCGGCCTCGCGGATGACGACCATCTGGCGGTCGTTGGGGTCCACTCCGGGGATGAGCTCCACGAAGGAGTCGTCGATGCCGTCGCTGATATCGTTGAAGCGCTCGATCTCGTTGATGAGGTCATCTGCGTCAGGCGGCGCGGTGAGAGCCAGTGCATGCGGTCGTTAGCACGGAGCGCTACTCTACGGGGGCGTGCAGGTCCTCGCGCGGACATGTGAGTATGTACAGTGCGTCGCGACTCATGACCCCGCTCGACCGAGCAAATCTTCGTTTTGTACGATTAATTTTGGTTCGCCCCGAACTTCCCGAAGTGATAACTGGATTTCATTTCAATGAAGATGACCATGATTTTATATTACATTAATGATCGACGTTATAGCTGATAGAATCGACGGGACGTTAGTAGAAGGAAAACCACAAGGGAACACACGTGTTAGTAAAAAAATACAACGGGTTAAAAATAATAATATATATTCATAAACACTTTTATTAGAATACTCTTAAAAATCATTAAATTATTTTTCACGAACTTATCTATCAATTCATTAATCGATAACATTAAAAAAGACGGATTCCCTACGTTACTTGTTTCGTTCGTACGGACGTGCTCGTATGTACCGAACGCACCGCGCGTCACACACACGGAGCGCTACTGACGGCGCTAGACGACGCGCCGAACATTACACTTGGAATAGTCGCCATTTATTCATCGATTAATTTAAATAAATAACAACAAACTCAATTATGACACGAGAAATCATCCTTCAAACATAATAGAATATCAATTATTTCCAATTTAGCAAGAATATTCCTATAAATATCATTATTTATTGTATTACCGTCACTCTTGAATAAAAATATCTAATCTCTTCACTAACATTAAGTAAATTAAGTTCATAATAAATTGCAAACAGTGCACTTGAAAATATAGCATACGACGATTGTATGCACTATCCCCTCGAGTGAAATAAAAAATTATCGAAACGGAATACAGCGACTAATTTGTTCTACAAATACATAGACAATTTAAATATTTTACAAAAACTATGTGCATTTCTTTATAAATAATGCAAATAATGTCTTTTTAAGTTGAGTGTAAAATGCAAAACATTTTTGGACCCTTTTGGAATGTCGATACTATCATTTTATATCTTACACTAGAGTGCTAGAGAAGCGATTACTGCATACGTCATATAAATATCGATCATTGACATAACAGGCACGCTCGTAAAGTAATGACTATAAAACAAATTACACGTTCAACTATACGGACATAAATATTAGTAATTTGTGGATGAAATAAAAAAAATTGCACATGGCAGTGCTTTCGTAGCAAACACTCGATTTTGAAGTTACATTAAAAAAGCGGCTGGCAATTATTCTACAGCTAATAACATCTAGGCGCCCGCTCTACTCACTTTGTGTCTTGAAATAAAAAGAAGTTCGAAAATATGTCAATTAAATAAAAACTTCTTTCGTTATAGCTGGCTGTACAACATTGGAGCCTTTTTCGCGGAGGCAACTCTAAACTGACAGATGTCATAGCTGTGACAGATGTCATTGCAGTGACAGCTGTCATTGTGACAGCTGTCATAGTTGTGTCAGTGCTAGGTGGTGAGCAGAGCGGGCGCGCGCGGGAGGTGTTCACATGTTCTGTATGTCGTGCAGCGTGGCCTCCATCTCCTCCTGCAGGAGTTTGCTCTTTTCGCGCTCGGACACCAGATCGTCTGCAAGGCGACGTGGCCACGGTCAGTAGGACACACAACAAACAACCGTTCGGTCCAAACGTTCGAGTCCAGCAAAACTTACGACAGATTTAGTTTCGATTTCTGATGCTTTATTGGCTAAATACTCAAACGTCACGTAATTTCAAGACGCTCTCAAATCTGTTGCTGTCTTTGTCACTTTCAAGGCATACGGTAAGAACAGCAACAAATTTGCCAGCGTCTTAAAGTTAAGTGACGTTTGAAGACATAAATGCAACGCAGACTACCAAAAAAAGACTAAATCTGTGTCTATCTGTCGTCAAATTAGATTGGCTAGTTTTCGATAGGCAATCACAGCTACATTAAAGCGTGAAATTTACATTAAGTTTACAGCATCAAAGACTTGTCAGTCAGTAATTCGGAAGTGGTCGGTGCCAGGAATTTATACTAATTAAACTTTTTCTGAATTCATTTTGACGTTTGAACCAAACAGCACAGGCAAAAACAACATCAATATAAAACCATGCCAAAATAAAAACACATCAAAGGATCGAGCAGTCTAGTAGGAGACACATAAAAGTCATGCTAACAAAATATATCGCACAGAATTGATTTTGAGCCACAACCACCAAAATTGTAAAGAAAAATGCAATCTTTCTAAATAGGATGCATTTAATGTGGCAAAATTAATTCTGTTGCAATCAAAAATAAACTCTAACACTGTTACTATGAAATTAAAATAAAAATAAGCTTGAGATTGTAGCAGAAATGATAGAAAACAAAAGCTCTCAAATCTATTGTACAGCATTGTAACTCGTTAAGCCAGATCTAATGACGGCTGAGATGGTATCATTTAAGTGCGTAATGTCCAAAGCATTGTTATTTTCAAACATGTTATTTTAACTTGACTTGTGAAATATTTGAATTTTAAACTTAACCAAACTGCTGTACGTTGTATATTCTGTAAACCTGGAGACCCTTAAAAACTTGGAAAACTAGCATCAATAATATTATCAATAATTTCAAAATGTCGACTTTTGTGTCTTGCTCTATAAAATATTTCATAAAACATGGCTACATTTTGTATCTCTTTAGACAAATATAATATCAGATTGTATATTTTTTTAAATATTCGAAATGATAGGTTACCTTCAAGCCTGTCGACCTCCTTTTGGAGTTTCTGCACCGAACGCTCAGCAAATTCAGCGCGCGCCTCAGCCTGGAATCATTGTTTGTCCATTTTAACTTCTGTTCTTGAAGCAAACAGCCTATTTTCTGTTTATTTTTATTACTTTTATATTAAATTAGACTACTATTATAAAATAAATTATTTAAAAAAATATATATTATTTTGAAAAGTTGTACAATAATATTTTTTATATGTAATGAAATGTAGTCTTCAGAAAATAGACTGTTTTTAACACAATCAGACATGCAATGAATTTACTTTGCAGTTATTATCAAATTTCTTTCATTTTACTTGACTTTATTAACAACAAAATTTTGAACAACAATATTCACAATTTAGTACAAAAAAAAACAAACTATGTTATACACATTAAAAGCTTCACAATCACCATGCATTTTACCTTTACCGAAAGCGGCTAAGTGCTGAGTGGTGAAACTACAACACTAAATACCAAATACCATTTTACCCAAAGTATAGAAAAATGATCGTGAAAAAATATATAGAATTATAAAAAAACACATTACCAACAAGTTGCCCTGGTCGTCCATACTACATAATATCATACAATAATACATAGGAAATAACACAATGATGACTTATATCAATCTGTATTGATAAAATCGTCCTTTGACCATGTGTGAGTAATATCAATATGAATACACTCACATTTATTCTGAAGAGTCATGTGTCACGGGTAGGTTTTATATATTTTTAATCTGTTTAAGTATGTTCTATTTTCACATTTATATTTTTAGCTTCATCTTTTTATCTAAACCCAATCTCAACTTTATGATCTAAATTAAGCCACGATTATCATTGTTACTTTTCTAAATTAAAAAGAGACTCTTCTTTTTAAGGTATGGTAATACGTTTAAAAAAATGGAAACGGAACAGGAACGGAATTACGGTTCATATTCCAATATTTTTATTGATTGGGTTGCAATAAACACCCTACTATGATCTGCTATTTAGTCAATATCTTTCCCTTCATCTCTTAAATAGGGTTAGCTTTATGGCCTCTATCTTAATTCTATCTAACCATCTCTTGTAGAGGCTCTTCATATATTACCATAGACTAGTGTTGGACGACCAGAACCCCCTGTATCGAGCACAACTTACTTGCGATAGTTTCTGCGAGAGGCTGTGTATCTTATCCTCGACGTGCTCGCGAGACACCGTCGCCTAGCCACACAGGACAGATTACAGACAAGCCACCGACATGCCATACTATGTTGTGACTATACCCTTTACTATGGTGGATGGAAAGACATGCCTGGTTTTTGTGAATTTGAATGCGGCACTGTCTTTGTAGATATCCCAAAAATAAGCACTCGTTCATAGATGGAATACCATCTAGTGAAACTAGATGAATTGAAAGAGGTTGCAGAAGACGCAAACCAGTTCCAGAAATAAAATACTGATGTTGTTAAACACCCAAGTGTAAATCCATAGATTCATGAAAACGTTAAATGCTAATTGATGATGACTTACGTGATAAAGAAGATTCTACGAAGAATATGAAAAAGTTTCTCAAAGAAACTAACTAAAATAAAGCAAAAATAGCAAAAGTATTCCCATCACAATCTGAACAATATTTGAAACCCCAAAACTTAATAAAGCGTACAATCACAACACAGGCATAGTTCTTACAGCTAATATAGAAATAATTAATACACAGGTAGGTACAGATATAGGAGAGAGTCTTGTACATAGATACATAGATGAAGCACCAACCGCCGTCAGCCACTCGACACTAGGACCTACACCAACGAACGTAGCCTTTACGAAACCAAGCCGTGAACGCGCAAAGTGCCCACTTAATGATTTACAACTAAGATAACAAACATAAACAGTTAAGTAGATAAGTTAAATGATTAAGAAGACATATTTGCAGTCCACGGCCCAATGTACTCGTACTATCCCAAAACACTGAATGGCAATGAACATGAAACGAAACTACAACCGAAACCGTCTATCTACGTAAATCCTCCGGTCCGGCTGTCCTTTTACCTCTTTGAGTTGAGCGTCCAGCACTTTGACTTGACCCTCGTATGTCTCTTCCCTTTGCGTAGCCTGCGAGGATTATTTGTTAACGAAAAAACACAAAACAGCGAAAACCGAGTCATGCGGCATCGAGCAGAGTTGCAGTTATTACCAACAACGCTACACGATACTAAGTAAAAATAAACGGATATATACGCTAAAACTATATTACAGCGACATAACTGTTAAAGAAAGAAAACATTCAAACAGCAAACAAGAGGGAAGTATCAAAATGGAAAAAACTGAACACGAGTTACGGACTCACTACTCTCTGAATCATATTTACCATCACCAAAGTCGGAAGACTGGCAAGTTAAATGGTAAATCAGACAAAGAGACTAGAGTGTGCGGCAATGCAGTTAGGCAAGCTAACGTAAACACTCGCTAAGTAAACCGATCTCGTTCGATATCACACCTCCTTTAAGCGGGCGGTAAGGGTTTTGATCTGATTTTTGTACTCCTCTTCGCGTTGGTTGGCCTGTATCAAACGTCACTTGGTTACTCTTGGCATACATTATGTCGGATATTACAGTCAAAGATTCATACAATCGTTCGTTCTTATGCATCATACATACAATTGGCGTTTCTTTGAAGTCCAACTGCTTCGTCCTAGCCTTATACATTAAATGGAGTTCAAGACAATGTAAGGAGCTTACAGCGATACTTTGAAGGGATTACAAAGGTTGGTGCATCATTCGGAATATTTCTTCCATTACTTTGACTAGTATAGGTAATTGTTTATTTCTGCTTCCAAGGATTTCGATATCATCCTTTGGATTGGGATTTATAGCTTAATTATTCCTAGCCTATATTTGAAGTATAAAATCACAGATGTATACCTTCTCCTCGGAGACTTCCAGGGACTTCAGGTTGTTACCAACGACACGGAGCTCCTCCTCAAGCTCGACGATTTTGCTGAGGAACAGAAAGTGGAAACAATCAACTTCTACTGTAATAGAAAATCCAAATAAATCATAAATATTGAAACTTCTAGGAGTTGATTTCGTAATCTACTTTAGTTGGCAAGTTGCAATTCAGTATGTTTTAAACACCAATTAAATATTTCGACAAGATAAATACAGTCATTATGTTTAACTATTTGCTCTATTTAACTCGATTTTTTAACAGCTTCTAATCAATATCAATTAACTGACAGCCACTTGATCAGTGACCGACATACTTTACAATTTAAAATGTGTCGTCTTACATCTACTTTAAGCTTTGATTTAAAAAAATAAGCGTGCTTGTTAGGGTTAATAATATGAATCTTTGTCATTTGAGTAATTGCTTAATTTTATAAAAATAGAAATTAATCACCAAAACAGTAATGATAAGAAATCAAGCAACTATCAAACAGCATAATCATGCAGTATTGCAAAGACGATGAATTTAGGTGTATCTACCCAACTTTTTTAATCACAAATCTGAAGTGGGCAAGCCTTGACTAGCGATACAATTATCATCGCCTCAGCAACTTACGATATATACAATTTATCAGCATGTATCAGTGAAAATAATTCAAACGCATACAGATAACAGTTTCATTTGCAATTTAATTACTTTAAGCTAAAACTTTCTCGTTTTCACTGACACGTACTGTTTCTGTAGCATGATCTCATGCATCGATGTCTTCGTCAAATTCATTAATGAATTCAACTATGTCGTGTGGACCATTTTTTCAGCCTACAATAGAATTTACTCTTGTTCGATTAATGTCAAAATTCGAGGGTCCCAATCGTTTAGTTCAGATGTAGTCGAAGTTAATGCGTACACTGACAACTTTATTATCAAGAACAAGAGTAAACCTGAGGGCAGTAACTTGGGCTTCGACAACGTGCCTCTTCACGTAACTCTTCAAAAGGTTAAACTAATCGAATATTGGAATCCAAATTATTATTCCTTTAGTATTGATTTTGCAGCTCATCCGTTAAATATTCGTTTCGATGATTCACAATATTGCAAAACATCTGGAGCCGAATACACGCATGGCAGTTACAGTGGCCACGTGGTGTCAGCCGACGTGAAGCGCTACTCACCAGTCGCTCTGCTCAGCGCGCTCCTCAGCCCGCTCGAGGTCCTGCTCCATCAGCACAAGTTTGCGCGCCACCTACCAGCCGAGCGTTAGTACACGCCAACGCACACACACACAATACTACAACTACCGAGCCGGGCACCGCTCTCGACGCGCTTCGCAGTGCAGTACATACAAGTGTCCAACTTTGTGACAACGTTTGTGTTACTAATGCAATGGGAGTGCACAATGATTCTGTTACAGCTGTTACAGCTAATTGTTTTAACGCCAGATGGCCTACAACTTATTGACAAGTAGAAAGTATTAGAAAATGAAACAGTGTTTACAGAGCTCTTTCGAGACTCGCACTTTATGTTAATGGACTTTCGTCCGGAGCAGGTGCACGTTTATATCGAGTGCAGACATTTGTAAGTTAAGTGCAGAAATATGTATCCAGGTGATGTCCTGCTAAAACTAAAAAGCAAAGCAGTGGTACTCGAGCAAAAACACAAACAACAAAGTCAGAAAGGATCACACAAAGCAGGGGGAGTCGAGAGCGGTGTCAGAACTCACATAATTAAAAAATAAACGAGGGTTGTCCCAAAACATTTAGTTCTAAATATTACTTTTTTCAATAAAACATTATTAATTATCTAAGTGCTATCTAGTGCATTATCGTATTCGTTAGGTGATGTGTGCGCTTGCATATGTGCGGCACGCATACGGCCAGTAATTCTGGTGTAATGCGGTGCATATCTGAAAACGAAAATTGCCCTATACCACACATATTTCCTGACATCCTAACCTATAGCCACGTTTAAGATTTATACACACACTGAAGACAGAAGTTTAGTCGACACATGGACATGATAGTTAAACATTTGCATAAGAAATATCCATGAAATGGGGCAACCCTTGTTTTAGTCTGATATAGAGCAGCGACGCTCGAGTGCGACGTCGAGGGTCACTGATCTGCACCGTGTCCTTATAATTAGGCAGTGCTGTCGGCTCCATCAACAACGAGCCGGCAGCACCGTATTAATGTCATGACAATGCAAATTAATTAAATGTCCTGTTGAGCAGCTTCCGTCTGGAACGCGACCTAGAATGGGGCATGCAATAAGAATAACAGTGAGAGTCGATGTTAGAAATACCTATGGAGGTAAATCGGGTTACTGTGCAGAATGTTAAGAATGCAAATGAACAACCATGCAGAACGGAGGCGAAAACTTGCAAAACAACGCGTCGGGACCACGGCGCTAACGACCAGTATCGCGTGACACACCGAAATAACAATGTCGACTGAGATGCGCGCTAGGTAAACCACTTCGTGCCATTGTTATATCGGCACAAGTGTCAGCATAGCCACGCGCCAGTGGTCCGTCAGCGCTGAGGATTGGAAACCTACGATTCGCCGGACTCAGCACGCTCCTCCGCGCGCTCCAAGTCAGCCTCAACCATGGCCAGCTTACGAGCAACCTGGAGATACCATACTACGTTATACAACCAATAAGCAAACTTTATTGACACCAAGAAACATATATTACGTTAAGGTTTAATGTCTGTCACGGCGTAGTCTTGAGCAAGTACACCCTACATATATGGAAGTAATGCTTATGTAACGACATGTGCGACGAAGGAGGCTAGTCCACCTTATAAGGCGAACGGAGCAAGATCAGGCGCGATACGATTCCTTCTTAGGACGCTGACTTTTACGACTGCCTTCACTTCACCACGCAGGGTCATATGTCAGGGGAATTAGGACGTATTCAAGCTTTGCTAACCATCTGGCATCGAAGCTCGATGACTATTTCTTCAAAGAAAACATGTCGTAGATGGATAGCATTATCTAATCATATGACGCGATAATAGTACACGACGTCTTCAAGAATCATCGCTCTGTATATTTCGTGACTATTTGCTCAATGACGTAACGAACTCGAAATCAAGCTCACACGAGTTAATTTGCGGGGTTTGGTTAATATCACTTCGAAATTCACACCTCAACGTTTAGTAGGGAAGATTTTGAATTTTATACAGGGTATCATTGGGGGTCATTTTTATGTTGAAAAACATCAATGGAGTTATTATGAAGGAGAAAACAATGTCAGTAAGTAGGGAAACAAATTCAACACTGGAAACGCGGCTCGTTCAATAGAACTTAGCAGCCTTTCGGAAACACTGAAACACATTGACCGAATATGGAAAAAAAATAGCGATGTGATTATTCAAGACGATGCAACAGATGGCATCTTTATGAAATATTCATTACATGCGTATTGCAAGCAAGACAAGCCAAACCAAACGACATCTAAACTCCCATATAAAGACCTCATCGTATTTCTTGTCGGCTTCCTCGGCGAGGAACCTGGCTTCCTTGAGCTGGTTCTCCAGGGCGTCCATACGCTCTTCATCGGCCAACGACCTGTTCTCGAGGACCTTACGGGCGCTGGACCACGAAATACAACTTTAGTAAATTATCGAGTGGTATCTGTAGGTGGGGGCGTTGTCAAGGGTAACCCATTTGTTAGAAGACATGCAAGTGACGAACACTCTAGAAAGGAACATATAAAGCGACAAACAACCTGGAACCGGACAGCTGAAATATAAAGTGAACCGAGCAATAATGAGCTCATCGCAGTGCGCAGGCGATGGTTTAGATTATTGCCCGTTTCAATGAAAATAGGCAAATTAAACCCGTAGCCGGATTTTAATTTGCTTTAAAATGCGACGTAACTTCTAAGTTTTCCGAACATTACAATTGGCAGTCTTGATTTAGCAAAATAGTTTTGTTAAGTTGAAAAAATCTGAAGATCAATCAGAAGTTACACTTTTGTAAGTGGATTGCATCTAGCTTTACTTTAATATTCAACCTTTTCCAAGACATCGTTTTGCAATATTCGGAATTTTTCATATAAAACCAAATAATCTAGATATCTGTTATGACACTAATATGAACATTACGGTTAAAATCAAGACTCTAAATCCAAACTAGATTATCAGGTTTTTAAATGCCAAAAATCTAATGCAGTTTGTGTTATTACTTTATTCTTATCAACATGACACCAACACTCTGCAACTTATTACCGAAGTTTATTATAAACCAATTTGGTATTCATTTTGTATTCCGACAGCGATTAATGATTGTTCAAAATGAACTTGAAAATAACTGCTATCTTTTTAATGAAACTTGACATTTAACGGGCCATAAGTCTTGGTATCACAGCAATTTGAATATGGAGTACATCCCCCCTCCCATTAATGCCATTACATTATTTAATTAACACGTCACGATTACGGTGTTAAAATATGTTAATTTTTGTTGGCACAGGGGGACAATCCTCATAATAACACGTCACTGAAGTCAACAGAAGTTTCTTTTTCAGTTCCACATTCCATTGGTAAGCTTGGAGAATTGTGTAAATAGTAAAACAGAAATACCAAAACGGAACGTGAAAATTTAAAGTAACTTCGATTGGCGGCTTCTATATCGAGTTGGACGTTGGACAAGCATTCACCTCTTCGTATTTCTTGTCGGACTCTTCGGCGATGAGCTTGGCCTGCGACAGCTGTGCCTCCAAGATGGCGACGCGGTCGTCCTCCATATTGGTTCGATTCTCCAACGCCTTCCGTATTCTGGTTAGTGCGGGGTCAAACACATGCGTGTTATAACATCGATAAAAACACTCGTTATGTGATATGTGGCTATTCTGATATAAATATACGTTTTGTAAATCATTTATTTTGCCAAATAAACGACTTCCAATTGTTTTTCCAAAACAGGGTCATGAATTTGAACAGAAACAGATTAGGAAAGACAGAAATCGTGGAAATAGTTGTAATAATCAAGAATATGGTGGTTATGGGCATAAAAATAAAAACAATAGAAACAATCATGCACACAGTTACATAAAAGGATAAATATTTACAACAAAATATAAAAATAGAACTCTGTACTCCATTGGTAATCCAATTTAGCTTTGAATTTGAAGAAGCCACTCAATGGGTTGGTATGTATGTGGGTTCAATGTCGTCATGTTACTAAGGACGGACGATTTAATCCTTCTCAAATGAATTTATCATCACCTTACATAATATAAGATAATGTTTAAACTAAAGCAGTGGTTGAATCTTAGATATTGCATTAATCCTTTAATACCGGTTACTCAGATCGTGAAATCCGTTCCATTTAAAATGATTTCTTCAAATTCATACAATTTTATAACAATATACTCTTTACGATTGACTGATGACGATGATTCGTAAATTAAATATTTACGAATCATACATTTTAAACGTTTGTTTCTTATAAAATCTATAACACAGTTCGTGGCAAAAATGTTTAGGTTTCGAACCTTCACATGGATTTGAATCTAGCTTTAGTTATTTGTGTGGATGGGCTCATAACGAGTGAGCGTAACATCCTATATCCTCCATTAAACTAATTGGTCGTCTGTTACGGTTCGGACTCACCGTTCCGACTCATCGGCAGCCTGGCTGGCCTCTGACAGCTTGGCGGTGGCGGTGGCGAGACGCTCCTCAGACCTTTCGAGGTCTTCCTCCAGCAGTTGGATGCGTCGGTTGAGGGCAGCCACTTCGGATTCAGCCTGGATCAAAGACAAAACATGTTAGATTTTTTGGAAAGTCAAAGGATTTCACTGTTTGGTGATGGTGCTGCGACTGATTAGTGGAACTGAGCTGAAAAAGAGGTTTTAAAACTGCAAAAAGTAAAGGTTGACTATGCTTTAATTGCCTATGTTGGAGTCCAAGTGTAATAAATTCTAAAAATAAAAACTTTTCTCCAGAATCGGTAAAATTATAGCAGTCTTAAAATGATCTGACAAACACGGTCCGAACGTAACAATGAGGACTTGAACTCTCAGTTCCAATAAAGATTTATAACAAAGCCGTGATCCCCCAAATTCCAAGAATATCAACTGCTTGGCGGAGGAATGCAGATAAGACTACAAATCTTGGTAAACCTATGCTCACAGCTATTTATAGTGATGTCGCACGTAATTCTACGGATTTTTATGTAATTTCAATATCTGTTTATTGCTATTTTATATTAACTTCAATCAGAACTAGATTAAAATACTTTTTACTGAAAAGTTGCCTCAAATAGGTATAAGTTTTTCGACATTACTCACTGAACAAAACCAAATGGCATATTCTAATATAGAAATTGAAGGATTCCAAGATTAATTAATAATACTGATACGGCCCAAAAAAAAAACTTGTTGAAGTCCAGTAGGAATATTCTGGAATTTTCGGTTTCCAAAGTTGGCGACCGATACATTGGTACATTTGGTTGTAAGAATGTCAATGTAAAATAGACATTGTTTAACGTTGGAACATTATACGTGTCAAGAATTAACCATAAGACATAGGGACATTTTGCGTTACGTTATTTATATTCAGTCTTCACTGCATGTTATGACGTCACGCGTCCTTGCCGCGAGGAACCGAGTCCCAGTTTCTCCTCCTTTTATCCTGTGTCGTCATCAGAGCGTGGATGCTAATAATAGTCGTGACGGGACTCGCCAACTAAATCAGTTTGATTGTAATACTTTTTCTCTGCACGCTATATTAACACCAATTAACCAAGTCACCAAGTGTGAATTTATAAAAAAGACTTCCATTTCTATTCAATCAGTCGACTGGAAAAGCATAAGTTCGATACATATTTTTTGTTAGGTGAGCACAAGACAAATAGGTGTCTAGTCGGGGACTCGAGGCTATGTTTTAGAGATCAGTAGCCAAGCTTCACCTTGAACTTCGAGTATTATTCAAACTGACGTTTACTTGAGTCTATTTTAAAATTAATGAGTTAACACTCTCTTCGAAAGTTCGACGACCTTTATCTTTTGATTAATGGAATTCGGAAAGCAATGGACATCATATTCTTGTACTTAAATCAATTACTGGTCGTTTGTGGACTTTGAACTGTACAGGTATACATATTACCTGTTCACGGAGTACTTTCACCGATAGTCAAAACACATTGTTTAAATTTTGTGGGATTGGTTAGGGCGGTGGCATTGTGTCTATTGAAACGTCGAATACAAAAGACAAGCCCTTGCAAGCCCAATAAATTGTAATACAACACCGTCACGCGAAGGGCCCGTAATTTCGGTTGCCATGTTGGGTGCAATGAAACGAATTCATTATCGTTGTTAGTTCCTGTTGCACTTATCTGGCATCAAAATATTTTAGTGTTTATCATGGTTACATTTTCAAAATCAGGAAAATATAGCACAAGGTTTGTTTAATAAGAATTTCAATGCCTTATGCAAGTTAATGAGTTCTAATTTGATAGCTGTTTAACACATCAAATGTATAAATGAACTTGTTTTTATTTCCTCATTATTGCAATTGTTTATATCGGCTGTTTTGTATCCATTCTGTTTGTATAACAACACTTTGAGATTTTCTCATGGTGTTTCCTCTGAGTATTATTTTAAATTGAAGTCAACTATCAATGTTTAAACAGCGTCAGCCCGCAATGTTAGCGCACGCCCACAACGTCACAAAAATTGTCCATCTCGTACTTGACTAAACGTTTTCCATTTAGGTAAAACTCTTTAGAAAACAATTATTTATAAAGTTTGCTTTTTTCCTCGATTAATAATTACTCTTTTACGCTATCTCAATTTAACATTTTCTTATCGTCGTTTTGATACACTTAAGACGATAAGACATGTAATGTTCTACGAGATATCAGTGACATAGCCTAGCGTAGATTATGGGCCACTCGGTAAGAAACATGAATAAGTATGTCATCAATTATTTGGAACTGTTTGAGGACAAAAATGTTCAATTGTCATATCATGTCTATTTGCAGGTGTTTATGATCTGTAGGAGCACTACTGGCTTGTAGAGTTACGTCATATGACGATAACGGCGAACAAGTCGGACACGCCTTCACGGCGCCAGCGGTCCTTCGAGGACGTCTGAACAACAGGAATGTACTAAAGGGTGTTAAGCTTCACGAATCCAGCCGGCTCGCTCTACATGTGCCACAAAAGACCGGTATACGACCTCCAACGCAACGAAACCTGTTACGTGTAACAGAAACCGGCGCTCAACCAAGCACCAATAAAATTATGTAAAGACACATTTCAAGGAAACCTTTGCATCCCTATAGATCATAGAAGCAACACTTTTTGGGAACACCACTAAAATCGACGAAAGGAATCGTGTTCAACGAAAAGAATAATTTATTCGCCTTCTCTTTCTGGGAGATTAAGTTGAGATGAATCCGAAAGAGAGGTCAATATGCGTACGTTGCTTGCACACCTAAGTATGGCCGGACATTACTCACTATAGGTAGATACTGTAGATAGTACAAGACTGATAACTCTCAGATTATAACCCAATATGAACTCAACACAGGTACACATAGGGGCAGATGTTTCACAAAAATCACAGCACAATTTATAACACGTTTCCTTACTTCTTCTCTCCGCATTATTTCCACTTGTAAACGTTTGTGATACTCCTCGCACTCGTCCTTATATTTCTCCATTTCCTCTTTTGTCTGGCGCATTTTTCTTTTCAAAACGTCCAAGATCGTTCCTTGCTGCATGTTTGTAGTCATTTTTATGCACTTTTGTGTTTAAATGGAATGCTTAAATGCTAAAAACTAGAAACACCTCCGCTCTACTCGCGAAAATGCCAACTGACTGGCCCCGCTCGTTATTGCCCCGTATCGTCGAGATGGGCACGGCACGAATGAACACAGCCGGCGAGTAAAATGGCCGCCACGGAACCTAGACGCTGCAACTTTATCGGAACTGTGCTAATTAGTTCTGTTTCTAACTTACACCACTAACAAAATAATCAGTAAACGATCACGGGCAATTAATTGGAATTATAGAGACTAATATTTCACTCAATTAGACATTCTCAAAATGACTTTGACAGCGAAACATGGACAGAAACGTCACCCGCGCGGACACGACGATCGCGATAAGTACAATCGACCGTACTGCCTGCAGGGCAACTAGCTCCACCTGTTTGAGTTCGTCGGAAACTACATCCGTAGGGTCACAGCGGTGTTTGGGAAGAAAACCCAAAAGTGTGGGATGGGCGAAACGGTAGACTGACCTTATACAATAAACACTACGGAAGTGGAATTTTTTAGATTTAGTGGAGGGCTATTAGTGCTTTTGTATTCGAATCATGGGAAACACGAAGACTACCGTGAATAGGATGAATTCGGTCATTTTGAAATTGAGAGAGAAAAGGATAACAGCCCAATTGATCTCATTCTAGTAAATAAATGAAGCGGGTTCTATGATTGAAACAAAATAGATAACCTATCAAATACAAGTTGAAATTAAATAAACAGCGCCATCTAGTTTAAAATTTTGCAACCACAGGACGTTGTCTGCAGCCAATGATAGTGCAGACGAACATGAGCAACAATTTACACAAGACCGCCGAAATTATATGACGTCATTTGGAAAGTATGTGCCTGTTTTAAATTCCGTTAAGTAACCGAGCGATTGCAGCAAAAAATCAGTCGGTAAAGCAGCTAAACTGTACTCCCACGAGGCCAATGATAACTAAAGTGAAATTCAGGTAATAAAATAAAACACGGTCGAATTAAACTTTTACACTGCACAGGTAGACAGGTTTTTTTGCAATATGGGGTTGTCGACGAGAGTCTTTTTGTCGTGGTCTAATCTGAATGGAAACATGATTTTTCGTTCTAATTTCTTGTAGCTAACCAACCAACAATTCCAGGCCTATCGTTATGCGTTTGAATACAATGGATATGAATAGATGATTCTAATACTCAATTGTTATTTTAATTTTATGCGACATTAACTGAGCAATAACCTCTGTAAAGGTGACTCATTTTACATCTGAGAGCAAGCTCAAACTATGTGCACTAATTTTATTGACCTTGCCAGTTTTCAGCTACACGACGTAGGTACTTACGGTATCTTTTATTTAGTGTAATCTGTCGTCTTTTTATTGTACTACATAGAAAAGGGTCTGAAGCAGGCTTAAGATGGGTGATACAAAAAACGGCTACACCAACCAATTCTTATTCGACAAAGTCTTTGAAAAATTCGAGAGACATGACATCATTAACAATTCTTTGTATGTTCAAAGATTTCGTAACATTGGTGTTAATTAACACTCCTTCGGCTGATTAAGATACTTCATCATAAATGTCAATGCTCGTGTTCCCAATATGAGACGTTTCCATATTTATTCCAGGCAGAAAGTTGGTCATCCGTCTGTCACTGCCATATGGTCAGTAATAACTTATTGAAGTACCTGAAGGCTATAGCATACTAACATGGGCATGGCCATACGGTCGAAAGCAATGTAATTACATAGGTACTTCTGTTATGATACATAGCCACGATAGTGCAGTGGGACATAACATGAACATTTTGTCAGTTATTGATAGATTATGTAAGGAAGTGCATTAAATGAATTGCATAAATCATGAGATTTCACAAATCACTGGGGTTAGTGCAGAGTTTTGCACTTAAGTCCACATTTTTGGGGATGTTGAACTAGCGCAAATATGTATTGATGGGCACATTTTGAAGTATTTCAGAGGATTTGTTTATATTTCTGTGATTTCTAATAATATAGCAGATTTTTTGCGCAATGTAGTAGAATAATGCTAAATCACATAATATGGCAGCAAGCGCAATCAGGACGAAACATAATGAGCGACTATATAATTCTTAATTGAATTATGTTGGTTGCTTTTAATTGGTAACACACTGGACATGTTAAAAATTTTCAAAGCTATGCCGTTTTTATTTTCCATTTACCAAGATTAGAGCCCAGCGGTATGCATTCCATATAGGCAATTAAGCAGTGCCTAACTCTTCATCTTTACCTGTTTGAAGCGAAATTTTATATAAATTTGTCTTGTGTCCGCCTTCTTGGTCCAAAAACCAGCCCATGCCATGCCATAGAGGCCCATTTACACAATTCCCACTACAAAGCGTCAAATTCTGATAGTTACTCGGTCACCCTTTCATGCTTTTACAAGTTACATAACTACTGCGTTCGTAAGCTAAATTTTATCATTTTGGTAAATAAGTGAACGATAAGAACACGCTACTTTCACTTCACCAGATGGAACAATAGTTGATTATTCTACTAACACTTCTTTTACTTTGACACGGTCAAGCGGTTACCACCAATCGACAGCCGGCTGTCGCGCTGATATTGTATTTATAATTATTGTGTCTCGAATCACGTGTGTTCGAAGGTTTAACTATTGTGATTGGTCTACTAGAGAGGCCAATGTCCAACCACTTTAAAAAAAAATTGTCAATTCAGTTTCTTTTTAAGCTGCTCATATCGTAATTCATATAGCATATTCAAAAAAACAAGCATTAATAACTTAGTTTTGAGCTAACGTGTTTTTTTTTTCAATTGTGTACAATAACGGTATGTAATCGTATCATTTAAACGTCTTAACACAGATGAGTAAACACTTAACAATATTGGTAAGTAAGAAAACAAAGAAAGTGAGTAAGTAAAAACAATAATTGGCCAAATGCGCAACAAAGATCTAGTTTAAGATTCTTACGAAAAGACTAGATTTAATTGAGCAGAAAAAATCTTGATATATGAATAGCAGCTAGACCAAATAAAACTGATGTAGACTAGATGCAGCTTTTTAACAAAACGATGTATTGTAAAGAGTGTGTTATGAAGTTCACAGGATTAGTATTTTGGAGAATCGGGATTTATAAAATCCTCGTTGAACATAAAGCAATTAAAACGTAGGCGTACACCAACATTTTTTATTTGTTTGGCGTCAACGAAGATAATAATAATAATAATCTGGTTAATCACAAAAAGAGTGTAATTAAATAACAGACATGTGTCTAGATGTTAATTTCATACTAATTGCTGTTCATGTAGCAGTTTCAACTGTTTTCTTTAAATATGCTTATCAACTTTCTATTTTCGTTTTCGTGTGTACTCAACATGTATTGTGTAATGTTGTTCGTGGCTATTGGTTTTTCATGCAAGCTTCTGACTTGTCTTATAAAGTTATTGCAAATATTTTAATGATTCCTTCTTCAATTATCATCCCATGTACTACATGTTATCATTATTATATTAATGGTTCGTTTTCTTAATTGGTAATTGATTGCAAGATTCTAATAGGTGATCAAAAACAATACAATATCCATTTTTGTGAAATATTCACTCGTTATGTTCTGGTATCAAATCGAAATTTTACGCCTTGCATTTACGATTGCCCATCGCAACGTTCATGAATAATTTTAGAAAGTCGTAAAGAATAGAATGTAATATCACGCGGAATGTAGATATGTACTAACTATACTTTAATCGAGTAAACACTTACGATACCAACTAATGAACTGTATTTATCTTCTTCTTAATTAGTTTGGATAACCGTCGTTACGCGCGTCTATCGAAAATATTTTCCTGTATTAGATACGATGTATTTCACATATCGGTCTAAACACTTATCATCTTTGAATTCTGATTTGATTATCCAAATTTTGTAAAGAGGGAATAAGAAGAGTTACTCCTATCAAACATTTTTTTAAATGTTACGATAAAACGTGACACGATTCAATTATTTTAACATGACCAACCAGAAAAAAATAAGAGGAGATAATTGAATTTGTTTCGAAAATAAGGGCAAGGGCTGGCAGATAAAAGACACGTGCGCCTATCGACAGCAACGACATCTAGCGGCGTCATGTGTAATCGTCCGAGTAAACATGTCAAATGGAATGTCAGCGGCTCAGCTGATCGCCACGCGCGAGATGTGCTGCTTCTGCCTCGCTTCGTGGAGCAGATTCAACGCTTTCCCGACGGTACGCGATTAAAAATAGTTCTGTGCGCATTTGGCCCACGCCTGCCTCACTCACACAACCGAACAGAAGCTTAAATAACATAGGACATTACCCTTTTCAATGCAGTGTTCTTGATATTCTGCAACTCATTCTTGATGATAGAAAATTTCATCATAGTATCCGACGAGAAAATTGAGCTTCCGAACGCCAAACCTGGATAATCGGCACATCTTCTCCTCCGCCTATTTTCTCTTTCTGCCAGTACTTCTGTGCACTCGCTAGTACACCTGAGTTTAGCAAGTTCTGCCGTCTCAGGGTCATCATCTGATATATCTGAGGCGACTGTTGTAATGAATTCAGCGCCGTCTCCCGCCGTCCGCTCTTCTCGGAACGAAAATTCGTCGTCCGACGTATCAAGCGAGTCGGGGTCTTTAATTCTATTTTCAAATTCAATTTCATCGTCAATATTCGTATAGTCCTCGATTATATTCTGATTCGAAAGTGCATCGTCACTATTCGTCCTTGTCACTTCTTGAGATTCACTAACACTATTGACACAAGGCACAACATCGTCTGTTTGACTGTCTAAGGTCACTTGTTTGGACGGATCAGTGTTTGTGGTCGCGGTAGGGGCGGGCGCGCGGTCGCCCCTCAGGCGCGGGTGGTGTTGGTGCCCCCTGCGCCGCACGGGGGTGCGCCCGTGGGCGTGGGGCGCGGACGCGGACATTACTACGCTCGGCGCAGTCCGTCCGGCCGCGCAGCGCCGGCGGCCATGTTGACTGACTGACTCTGCTTATGAACCACCGCGGCGCTGTAATCGCACCAACTTGCTGCCATCTTTTGTTTTCATTACACTGTTTTACCTACCGAGCTGCGCCCATTTGTTTATCGTTAGACGCGGGAATTTTAAATGCTTTTTAAATGCTTTAGAACCTAAAATTGTAGTTATTATTTATTGAACTGTTTAGAGATGAATTATATTCATTTTAAATAACAAAATCATTGTAATATGAATTTATGTAGAATGATGTTGATGGACTTATTTATCAACAATTAATTACATCTTATAATTTTTTTAGAGAAAATTTCAGTTTTGCTAATGTAGGAGCGCTGACGTATCGGGTGAGTCCAGCGTCTATTTTTACTGAAACACCGGGCCGCGGGCCCATATTAGGTGGCGAGCGCTGAAAATAACTCGCTCACAGAACACAGCCCCCTAGCGCGCCGCATACCGGTATACACGGCATCTGGTCTTACCACACGTGTTACATTCAAACTCTATTAGTGCAATATGACGTCATAATTCGAATTATGGTATAAAATCTTGACGGTTAATAAAGAGAATGATACTAAAAAAAACATTCTTAAAGGGTTATTACATAAAGGTACAGAATTATTTAAAAGTTGAACTTTTCCTGGGGTGTTTTTTATACAGATCACAGATTATTAATCATGAAGGCTAAAAAACATGTAATTTTTCATTTCTCCAGCAATTTACAAATCGCTTATGATAATAACCAATCAATATCATCTCCACAAAATTAAATATTGACGGACATTCAAGGCTACATATGGCGCATGTTTTCTTTGTTCGTTTATTTTCGTAGAGAGCTAACATGAACATGGTATTTCATCTTCATTATATCGATGATTATTTTCATCGCCGATCATTCAACTGATAGATATTCATCGCTTTGATATTTATTTTGCCTGTTGTTCGATCTCTTTGCCAATCGCCCAAGGTTTTTGGCTCGTATAATGATCTGTTTCAATATTGACAGCGTGATCTAATTATATTCCTTACACTTAATTATTGTAATGAGATCATCAGTCTGTTGTTTACAATAAGCACGTTAATTAAACATTTGGGTTATTATATAAGAAAATTGAAAAGATTTTGTTTACAGAGTGGTCCTTTCCTTACGATAATAATTAAATCAGATTTTAGTCGTCATATCTGGGTATTGTAGACAGGATAGATGTCTTGTTTACAAACTTTTATCTACTGCTCAAAGCTCGGAGTTAAGCAGTCTCCCAGCAAATGAAGTATACACAATACAAGTAAACGTATAAGCTAGTACTCTAAATGAGATGACGTGACTTAAATTCATATGGGAGATTGCATGTCAAAAACATAATATATTGAGCAACAACTAATCCGGTTGACTTATTTAGAACTTGTTAATATGCCTCAGTAAGAACTGTATCTGCACATAGAATTTTATTAAAAAATAATAAATGATATGCTTTGATCCTTAACGTCTGCTTTTCTGTAGATATATCATTTTCTTCCTTGGCAAAACGGCCAATGAAAACTTTTTTTATGTTAAAATTTCAACTAGAATTAACAGATCACGATCAGGATCCAATTTAATGGGTTAGAGAGAAGGATTTTCTAAGCACTTAGGTCTACGATCTCTTTAACTTGTAGGCTACACTACTGCCTCATTTTTCAGATCTTCGGTCTGAGAAGAGGTTTCGCCTTAGAAAATAATATGGCAAAGAGACCATAATGCAGTCATTAATCCTGTGATTACTTTGTTGGAGTTAGTTCTACTGATCTTGCTTTTACCCCACTTTTCTCAATTTTCTTTCAGTCTTTATCCTTTTTTCTCTGCTGTATTTCAGCTTCTTCATACGAAACCATTTGAATAAGTTTACCTCTGCTAAAACAAACTAGCCTATCTCTCATGGAATTAATTTCTCAAATTATTACTCAATTAGAAATAAATATAACGTAATGTTTTAAAAAATCTAGGTTCATAAACCTACAATGACATAAGGAAAAGTATGCTAATTATAACTAAACCCTTTTATTTTCTGTAAAAAAAATCGCCATGAATCGTGGTATAGGACTAAGACACACTGTCGAATCTAAAGAACATTTCATAATCAATCTGGCGACTAAAGTTACTACTTCAAAAACCAATGGACTCCAACAGAAGCTGTAAGCCGCGGGACATGCAAAGAGGCGCATATTACGGAAGAAATATTCGTATGACGATATGTTTATAGTTGTTATGTGTGTAAGCTAAAATGTGTGTAAGCCCGGATGGTTTAAATTATTGTTTGTAAAAGAGATATCCCAAGAGAGGTCTTTAAAATAAAAGGCACTTACGTTCTGAAGAGCCTTCTCCTTCTCCTCAAGCTTGGCGTTGACCTGCATGAGAGCTTCCTGGGTCTGATCCAGGTCGTTCTCAATGGTCTGGATCTTCTTCTGGAGCTGCCTCGCCTCTTCCTCGGCCTACGAAACAAATGAACATCAACATTGCTGGCTTTATCGATACATTTTCGTCCTCATCTCTATTTATTTAGAGCTCTTTATTACCTATATTAATTCTTCTAACGTTATCTCAATATTTTAGATCATGTCTCTGACAAGGAATAATGTAATAATGTTGATATTTTCAGCTAAACTAGCTACAGTTTTTTCTATGCCCTTTCGAAACTATGTTATAGTAATCCTAGCTAGCACTTTAGTTACAACATAAGTTTTTGCTATAAATAGTTTATTTGCTATGTTCTGAGTAAACTTATGAAATGCAGAATGTGTTTTACGATTATGACGCTGTTTTACTATCTTTCCTATGGGTACAAATTTTATTTAGTTCACATCTCACGCTGTGTAACGTTTAGAGAATTATCTTTTGTTTAATTTAAGACAATTTGGTAATTTACATAAATAACAATGCCAGCTTTCATTACAAGGTCATTCGAGAGTGTTTTTGGTACTACAAATACTCTCTCTTGTGTTTTCTGTGAATTCAAATACAAATGCGTAACACTTTAGGATATCGGAACTAAACTCTGCTTAAGCAAGAACTACAGTTAAAACGCTTATAACACTTCGCTGACTAGTCATCTTAGTTCAGTCGTTACTGAATTTAGTCAAATATAGACCAAATTCAGAAGCAATAATGGTTTGTGACCGACTGAATCATTTAGAAGTTCTAAATTTAGAAGACTAAATAAGCTCTTAAGTTTACTTACAAAACTCTTGCTTTACTTTTAAGTTACATTGGCACTTCTGACGGAAAATAGCTTAGCCAAAGTGCTATGTAACATGACGCATTTATCTCGGTTTCTCGGCTTATGCCATGCCACCAACTCTTACAAAGAGGGACCTTTTCTAAGTATTATTACTTAGTCCTTTCCTTGAACCACGCTATGGAAATAACAAAACATTACTCATCCATCCTTACTTTATGCAAAAAACCGTTTTATATCTGCATATTATACGCATTCCTGCAGTTGCAAGTATAAGCGCATAATGCGATAAGCAACAAACATACGGACAATTTATTATATGTATGTATATCTGAGTTGTAAGGTTGGTGTCCTTAGCCCTGACACATCGTCTGTGGTCAAGGCTACGTCCCGTCACACGGCGAAACGAAAAGCGAAATATTATTGTCGTATTTATTTAATTTAAATAATTACAACTGGCCTTGCAAGTGTATAATCGAACAAGAATAATATCTTAATTTACAGCTGTTTCGAATTCGTGTGTATTTTCTTTTAAAAAAGAAAATTGCGTCCAGTATTAATCTCATGATATATCCTGGGATCTACTATACCCATATTATGTAGGTTAGGTATAGTAAGTCAATTGTAATAGATACTCGATCTGCTTTGTAACTAGATCCCAACGTGACAATGCTGTAGCAATGACTTAATGATGTAATAACGTTTTTACATAGTTCAGTGTCCTGCTTTGCACTTGTAAAAACAAAAGATAACTGAATTATAATAAAAAAATTAAGTTTGGTAGTAAAAACAGAGCATAGCACGTTCAATTAAATATTTTGCTTTAACTCACTCGTTTGACTTCGCCATATTATGTAAATGGGCATAATTATTATAGGTGTTAGAGCAATTGCAAATGGCAATATCAATTTTTAATAATATTGTTTAATTTCCTAACAATCAAATTAAATTCCATGATTCGAGCAATTCAAATTCGGAACACATTTTTGCTAATGCTTTATTTTTGAAAATGGATCATGTTAGTGATGTAACCGGCTGGTCCAAGAATCGACTATTAACTACAGATAAAGCAATGTGCACACGATGCCCTTTAACCATAAACGGTGAAGTGTGTCGTGGTGTCGTACCTTCTCGGCGCGGAGGTTGGCGTCCTTGGCCTGCTGCTCGCACATGGCGGCGCGGTCAAGCGCGTTGTCCTTCTCCAGCTTCATCGCCTGCATCTTCTTTTTGATCGCGTCCATTTTGGCGGTTTGTGTTTGTTTACTCCTCTAGATGCAAAAGCTGTAAGAAAACATTGCGGTTAGATACTTTCGACAAGTAAATGATCAGTCCACCAGCTCCTAGTCCTGGTCTGTTCCAAATGTTGTAAAACAATTTTAAGAAGAAAATGTGGGGGCATTCTTTATAGGTCGTTTTATCTAAAATTCTGGACTGTGATAAGTAGTCTAACATAAGCCTGTACATTGTGGAATGCAATAACGAATTGAGAATTGAGTCATGTAAAAACATGATCCAAAGTCGGCTTCTAAATAAATGTTTGTCCCAGTTCATTTTAACGCCAAACAATTTTGATAAAAAGAGTATTTTTGCGGCCAAAACAGATTTTTGATTTACTCTTAAAACGACTCATTTTTTTACCAACTCAACGCAAAAAACCGCAGTGTTAAATGTCGAGCTGCCACAAAAATAAACAACCTTCATTGGAACGTGTAAAAATCACAAATAAGTCATGTTTTGCGGCTGCATGTTGCCTGCCTTGTGCCTCATCGGGGAAATTAAAAAAAAAACATAAGTAAGTACTACAGTATGCAATACTTGTGCCTATGTCAATAAGCTTGTGGAACAGCACTAGCTATTTATGGAACCGAGGGTGCATTGATCTTGAGTGCAGGGATTTACTTTTGGTTTAGATGCTCGTAGTTCTCAAAGAATCTTGTATTACATTTCCGTTGAACCATTTTCTGCAGCTGACGCAGCTGTTTTACCAGAAATGATTTGCATACGATGAATTAAAACGTCCGTCTATTTGTTACAAAAGAGAAAGAAAACCTACATCTACATATGCCAAAATGTCACTTAACGTACCTATTCATACAGTGACTAAGACCATAATTTCTAACCAGAAACAAGTCTTATGTAAAAAACAAGTAAACATTACTATAATAAACATAGATATAAACAACATAATAACTACCTACCTACCTAAAACATACAAGTACATAATAATAGAAGCGTTTTTCCTGAAATAAAACGCATATTAAATTACTTACCTAAATTCGAAGCTTAATTTATTGAGATGGCAACACCGTCTTCCCGCTGATTTCCCTTCTCTTTCTACCCAATACTTCTTTCTCTTTTGCATATCCCCTCTCTCTTCACCACCTGGCAGGCTCGTCGCCATCGGCGCTCGAGTTCCTTGCTCATTGCGTAGAAAATCAACAGGCAGAAACTTGACTTAAGCTTCGAATTTAGGTAAGTAATTTAATATGCGTTTTATTTCAGGAAAAACGCTTCTATTAAATCACTTGACCGTAAATTCGAAGCTTAATTTATTGAGACGTGTTTGTTGTCGCCTGGTGGTGAAGAACGCCAATGTGAAGTGTTTAGCAAACACATAGAAGTGTGTAAGTATAATTAAGTAGCCTTGTTATACTTAGCAAGTCCTAGTGTATGCATAGGAAATTTTTACATAGTGCAGTATGGATTGCAGGAATAACATATTATTCTTATAGTAAATGAATAAAAAATATCACGGATATGCAAGAATAAACATTTATTTTATACCACAAATGAAAAATTATAATCACAAGGTATATCAAACATAATCCAAAACAAAAATAAAAAACTTTTAATAATGAGCGATCGTGTGAACTAAAACAAAATTATGCACTTGTATAAAATCGCATTAGTCAAATACAGGAAAATCAGTTTACAGGATCGAATAAATTAACAATAAAACTGGCATTAGAGGTCGCTGGGATAACTTGGCGTTTGTAAAAATGTAAGTATTTTCAGTTCTCCAGTTACCTCTAGCTAAAATGTTTTCAATTGGTAGATTATCAGACCAGTTTTTGGATGCAACTGCAGACCGAAAACTACCAGGAGTCGCTATTATTTTAGCTTCCAATAAAAGAGATCGAATCCACCCTGCTATTACTGCTCTGGAGGCAGGTCTTGCTTGACCCCTGCCTGATATTCATAAATAAATTACTAGATGATGCCAAATTTCGTCTATTTTTAAAGATTTCAATGGTTTGTTTTATCCAGTACACAGGGTCAAAATTCCTGTTACTCAAATTTTCTAATAATTTCCAGCCTGACTGCCTGTAGGTTGCAGAATCGGTTTTGGATCCAAAAACCGGCCAAAGAACTATATTATCTTTAGACATAATCAAATGTTCTGAATCAACACAAAGCAGAGTCAAGTCGTGTATTCGCCTGCCGGAACAAAGTAATAATAATGCAGCTGTATGTCTGGATGTTGCAAAAATATTATTAGGATCGATAGAACTATTCTCTAGATAAGATACTAGATCATCTATGTTCCAGATCGTGGGTCTGCTTGCTACAGGTTGTTTGAGAGCAATTGACTTAAGAACATGCTGGACTAAAGTATGGGAACTTAAAAGACCGGATGAATCTGCATTACATAGTGTTGAAATTACAGATTTATACAGAAGAATAGTATTGTATGAAAGTTTATCGATTAAAAATAAGTCTGCCAAAAATCTCGCTACCGCTGAGCCTCCCGGATTAACCGGGTTAATATTATGTTCCTTCGCCCATTTGACCCATCGTAACCAAGCGGTCCTATAGGTCTTACGAGTAGAGTCTCGCCAAGATGATTTTAATAGATTAATTTGATCAAAATTCCAGTCTAAGAGGTTTTGATCCCACCCCCACATTTCCATACTTCCAGAGTTATATCCTGGACTTTGGGAGGTGGAAGGCCCGTTGATGTGTCTACTAGGCAATGTCTGAGGTTGTGTACAGTGAACGGAGCTCCTATTTTCTTGCTCTTAGGTCTCCCCTCCAAAACACTCGATCCCAATGGGGAATTACTAGGAGAAACATTCCGGAGGCTTGATTGAGCTGCGCTAGAACTCTTGGTACAAGACAAGGTGGTGGAAATATCCAGGCTAATTGGAAGTTCCAAGTTATCGAAAATGCGTCGTGATAAATTGCCTGTTCGTCGTTCAAATCTAGGGACACATAGTTGGCAACGACATGAGCCGTTTTTGATGCAAAAAGGTCTATCACTGGGGTTCCGAATTTCCTGAATATCTTTTCTGTGCAATGAGGTAGTAAGTGCCATTCCACAACGTTTCGATGCCGCGATAGGCGATCGGCAAGAATATTGAATCTGCCTGGTAAATGAAAAACTTTTAGAACGATACTGTGCTGGTCTAGAACTTTGAATACTTTCTTTGTAATGTCCATCAAAGGTTTCGATATCGTCCCCCCCTCGTTGCGTAGGTAAGCAACTACCGTTTTGTTGTCGGATTGGACTAGAACTGTAGAGCATCGCAGGAGCTGACAATGATCTTGTAGGACCTTTAAAATGGCCAACATTTCTTTTTGATTGCAATGCAACAGAGCTTCCTGCTTGTCCCACGGCCCTGAGAGAGACCAACTGTTCAGCTGGGCGCCCCAAGCTAGATCGGAAGCATCTGTTGTTAAGAAATGACTCGGTGGTGAAATGTGTATCGGAGATGGGTGCTGGTAATTTTGTAGCCACCATTTCAAATTTGCTTGTGCCTCTGCCGGTACAGTATGTTGCACATTTGACGTTTTCGGCAATGAATTTAGAAATTCTAGCAAACTTCGATGATTTAGTCTGCCTTTTGGTACTGCAAAACTGGCAAAATTTAGCAGGCCTACCAAACTCTGAAGATTCTTTAACGTCACTCTGTTGTCCTCCAATATTCGTAACACCTTGGTCAAAAGACTGTGGTGTTTTTCTCTTGGGAGGCTTTTTTGATTGAGCCAAGGATCCCAATGAATCCCTAGGTATACCAGGTTCGTTTGAGGAGTCAGCTTGGACTTTGGAACATTTATTTGACACCCTAAGTATTGTATTCTCTTTACTACCAACTGAACCTGTGATCTGAGAACATCCATGTTTTGATGAGCGACTAAAAAATCGTCCAAATAAACAATGATGCGAATGCCTTCTTCTCGCAATGTCTGAGCGATCCAATTGGTCAGAGAAGCGAAAACCTTGGGGGCTGTGCTTAGTCCAAAAGGCAGGCATGTCATTTGGAGTAATTCTCCGTTGTAAATAAGTCGGAGAAACCGTTTTTGGGACTTGGTTATTGCCAAATGAAAGTAGGCTTGGGAAAGGTCTATTTTGCAAAGCCAATCCCGGGGCTGGAGGAAATCTGGTACTCGAAACATGTTTATTAGTTTGAACCGTTCTGTAAGAACAAATTTGTTCAGGGCTTTTAAGTTGAATATTGGTCGAAAGGCACCATCGCCTTTCGGGACTAAGAACATTGTTGACAGAAAACTTGGGGACAAATCTGCAATTTCGAGAACTCCCTGCACTTTCATTTGATTTATTACCGTCGACATTTCTGTCGAAGTGGGAATAACCAAGGCACTCTTTTTTACATTCGGTACAACTAGTGGAGGCCTTTGAAAAAATGGTATTCGATAACCTTTTATAATTTTGATTAGGAATTCCGGAGCTCCCAAGTTTTCCCACCGATGGACAAATCGGGATAATTGACCGGCTCGGAAC
The DNA here is from genome assembly GCA_033675125.1 of Athetis lepigone. Lineage (NCBI taxonomy): Eukaryota > Metazoa > Arthropoda > Insecta > Lepidoptera > Noctuidae > Athetis > Athetis lepigone. Next base: position 6,090,495 of record CM066243.1, read on the forward strand.
TTGGTGCTCGTGTGACTCCAGTCAATACTTGCGGTTTTTGGAAGCACCAGCGGATGTGCTTTTGGCTTGTCCATTGACAGATCGATTTTGGTGTCTAGTTCGTGATCGAAAGGAACCCCTGGTATTAGAGGTTCCCCGTCGATTAGAGCTATTATTGCCTAAATATCCCTGAGGATATTGAGAGTGGCTGCCTCTCGGAGGAGCACTGTGCTTTGAATGGTCAGCTTGCGCATGACAACATCCGGGTAGCATAGCCTGTGTAGGCGCACTGTAATAGACCGCCTCCTTCGGAAGGCGATTGTTAGATATCGTTCTGCTTGAACCTGCTTGAGGCGTAAAGCTAGTGTTGTTAGCTTTAGGTGGAAAGAATGTTTTCTTGACACCACCGATTTTCTCGAGAGCAGCCGTAAATGAGTCAGCATTAAAAAGATGTTGGCATGAAGGTGGTATTTTACGTAACATCGTTTTAATAAGAGGATCTCGTACGAATTTCGTTATGCCGTCACGCCTCATCTGAATTATCTCGGCCCTATGACCGCATAATAATTGCATAAATCTGATGAAAGTTTATATATATCGCCATTTAAAAATAACTCGAGTGTCTTTTCTTGTAGATTATCAAATTTTAAATCTGGTTGGTCTTTTGCCCACGATAGCAAACTTTTAATTGCTTCTTGCAAAGCCTCTTTAAATTTTAATAAACAGAAAGGTTGGGCAGCATATGCTTTATCGATTTGTGCCAATTGTCGCGACGACTCATACGCTTTAATTTCATCATTTATTTCTAGTTCTACAAAACCTGGAGAATGGCTATATGTTTTCTGTGTATCGGCATAACGAACTTCACACCAATGGCTATTATCAAAATGCTGAATATTGTTTAATATAGTTAAAAAGTCTTTAGGTGCTACTGGAACTGACGGTTCTTTAAGTTTAGTTTGAATAGCAAACTCAATACAAGGTTCTTTTACAGCTTCACTAGAACTACCCTCACCCTCTTTAGTATTAGAAAATAATTCACGGCTTTCATTTAAATCTATACATGATTCATTACAAAAATCGCCTGAATAAGTAGGAATGCAGGTATTCTTATTAGCGAGTAAATCACGAAGCTCCCCTACCTCTCTAAATAATTTATCATACTTATAGTTTGAACGTCTCGAACGTTTAGATTTTTTAAAATGGTGACGTCTAGCGCGTCGTCGTTTGCCGCCCGCCGAGTTACGCGAGCTACTAGAACTCGATGACGTACTACTAGAACTGCTCGATGAGCTACTAGTCGACCTGTGGCGCGACGGTCCTGAAGGCGCCGACACTTTATCAGGAATTATTTCGGAAGGCAAATCCTTATTGTTCATCCTAGTAACAAATAAATTGTTACTGTACACTTTTATTTAAAACACGCAAATTAAAAGCAAGTGCACTTTATAATAAAACCGATCCGTTATTATATTATCTGAAGGTCACAAACAAAATATAGAATAAAATAGAACCCTTCTATAAAATCATACAAAAAGAAATCGGCAATCGTTGCCGATCCTTTGTTAGATTTATAATATGCGAGGGTAAAACAACAATTATATAATAAAATCGTACAAAATAAGAATCGTTAACGTTCAATGAGACCCTTTTCGTACGATTATTAAATTATAATGTCAATGTGGGTAGAAAGAAACGAACAGTAAAACTGTTTGAAAAATTCAATTTTAACACTTACGTGAATGATGTTCACAGCTTTTCACAGGTGCTAGTTAATTTAGAAAACCAAATGATTTTTGAAGTTTAACTATTTAACGGTATAGGTACGGTGGTTGGTGATCGTACTTTTCGCAGCGGGAAACAGAACGCCAATGGGCAAGGAACTCGAGCGCCGATGGCGACGAGCCTGCCAGGTGGTGAAGAGAGAGGGGATATGCAAAAGAGAAAGAAGTATTGGGTAGAAAGAGAAGGGAAATCAGCGGGAAGACGGTGTTGCCATCTCAATAAATTAAGCTTCGAATTTACGGTCAAGTGATTTAATAATGTTTTAAACTCCATTAAAAAGTAAAGTAAAACGCCCAACAAAGTTATTCCGATTAACTGAAATAAGTATACCGATTAACGCAATGACTTAACAAGTCATTAACTTTTTCTAGTCATTACAGCAGACTGAGGTTAAGCACCTGTAAACGCCACTAACCAATGATATTATTACCAGTTTACTAGCAACCTATTGAACGGTATGTTTTACGCCGATTAAAACATAAAAGTGGTGAGAGAACCAAGGTTTTATAATTACCACTTATGATTAATGCATTTGTAAATGAATAAAATGTTTTAATAACACTATTTACATGGTAGATAGGTCATGAATTCCATCACGTTTTGTTAAAGATTTACATGCAAAAATGCGTACAATACTAAAACGTGTGTTATCTATCATAATGTGATTTAATTTCATAAACATTTTCTCAACTTAAAGTGGAATCAAAGAGAATTTAGTCAAATCATCAGAATGGATTTAGGCTGACAGACTTTTTGAAACCCTATTTAAAATTCGAAGAGCATAGAGCACGCATGTCTCATGACCAGAAAGAGGCGATTCAAAAAAGTACCGGTAGATCCCATTAATGTCTATGTGTTCCAAATGTTTATTACGAGGCCAACGTTCTCCTTACATGACATATTCCTTCATAAGGGATAATTCGGATTCAGTGAAACCTGCGAACTAGTAACATGACAGACTTAACGATTATGCTACGTGACCTGAAACCACAATTGATTGTTAAAATAGATGAAATTGGACTTCTTTACGAAAGACCAAAGAAGCCCAATTTATTTCCAGTCCAGTTATTGGAAATATACTAGGGCGAGAGCTTTAGAGAGAGAGAGTAGTGGAAGGACCTTCTGAAACCATTTCCGAAGAATATTTTCAAGTCGTTTGTTTTTTAAACCGTCGTCCGATTGGGTCCGACTTCGGAGTGCCTAAATTTTTTAAGGTTTTGCCCAAAAGGCTGGTTAACGGTTTCCGTGACCCAATGGTTAGCTCGTACCTTTGCCAAAGGCCATCTACAATGATAAAATAACTTTTAAAGTTGACGTCGATGAGTTTTTTTTTTGCCATATGAAAAACGAAAATAAACAGACTGATTATACCATACATTCCATTATTTGATCGAAACAACAATAAACCCTTCTCAAATAACATCCTTTATTTCGCACACCTAAATCAACATCATCTCGCAAAATCCTGCGACGTGTGATTCAAAAGAAAAGCATTTTGCGCGTGAGTCACATTTCGCGATAAATTTCAAAGGGTCCAGTCAGCGGTCAATGGACCAGACAGCGGCATTAATGAAATTCTTTAAAAGCCGCTATAATCTCGAGGAATGATTGCTTTTGTTCTAGAAGTAGATAAACCGGTACATTTAAGGATGTTATGATAAGAGCAGCTATTGTTTGGCAAATTGAGTGGAATCTATAATCAACCCGATCGGATTTTTTAATGAATTTTATGCTATAAAATTGGTTTTTACTGAATTATTTTGATACGGTAATAGTGGTGTCTATTGTTTCTTAGATAATTATTTCAACCAATCAAATCAGACGTTGGGTATTTTTCTCTATTTTTTTCTTCGTACCCACACCATAGGCTAAACAGATTGAAAAATAATAGCGGCCACGAATAAGTACAACATAAAGTTGCGAAATACAATAAAATCTATTTCATAAAAACATTAATGGAACAAGTTGTCACGATGCGTCCGCATCCCCAGCGCATGCGCCGGATAAATAAACGCATTCTCGCCATATTTGCATTCTCGAGATAATGCAGACATTTATTTTGTTTCCTACATTAAAACGTCGTAGTATTTCATATTGTTTATGTGCATACGCACATTCTTTGCCAACTCGTTCTCGAACGGATATAACGTAGAAATTGCTTAGTATTTTATAACATTATTTAAATAGCTTTTTTCAATGGATCTTGCCTGTTTTTGATGAAAGTGGTCAGCTTTCACGTAAATTGAATTTTTTAATGTGGCCTGGAAGAGGCGAGATCACAAACGGCCTTACAAATGATTAAGATTAAGGATTAGAAGCCTGTCTTTGGTAGCATTGATTGAGCGATTATAATAAATAGCTCATTGTATACAATTTAATTAGAATATTAAGGTAATGTGTGCTATTGTTTAGGAAACCAGATGACGTCAGACAAGAGTTTTTGGCACCAATTCAAACATATTAGATATTGTGTTGTAAGTATGTCGACTTGACCCGTGTTCTACGTTCTTAAATAATAATTTATAGTAACATCGATATATTTGGTACTATACTTACTAATATTATAAATGCGAAAGTAACTCTGTCTGTCTGTCTCTTCTTCACGCCTAAACCACTGAACCGATTTGAATGAAATTTAGTCTGTACCAAACTTCATTCAAATCGGTACTATATCTGTATATAGTCTGGGACCCGAAAAAGGACATAGGATAGTTTTCATCCCGGAAATCCTCCAGGAACGGGAACTATTATTCCAAGCGGACGAAGTCGCGGGGACAAGCTAGTTTTTAAATAAATAGGTAGTGTTTTTTTTTAGATAATACATTTCGATTGAAAGTAAAAATTAACTTAGCCAAGAAGCTTTTAAATCTGATAATTGATTATACCGGAGTCAAATTCCGCGTCTTATGCCAATTTTTTATATGAAGACCAAACAAGACATGGCAGATGCTAATACCTACTGGCAATTCTATATTCTAGGCAACATCAGTTCTTTAACGTTTATCTTGATCTAGACTTTAAATTTGATTGTTTTCGATATTCTTTTTTGTGGGGATGGGAAAACCATACGGAGCACAAAACCGTGGAATGTAAAAAGGATGAAATAATTTTGGACAGCATGTGGGGTTATGTAGAGGAAGATCTTCTTAAAAGTAATCCAAACAAATTTTGTAATTAGGACTAATTGTGTGGATTCTCGTCCTTTTCGTGATATGATTTGTTAGATTTGTAAGCGAATTAATAAATCGATTTTAATAAAGAATTACACAGTTCCCAAATTATGGTGCTGATAATTACAATTCGTCATGACCTTGGCTTTCTTTGCAATCGAGTCGATCTCAAGGCAGCTATAAATTTTCCGGTATTCCAACTGTTTCAATGTTTTGTCGTTTATTAAAGTGTCTTGTTTTAATAAATGTTATGTATACGGTGTATACCTATACACCAATAAAGAAAAGAGGACCTACTTATTTCAAAATATTGGTTGATGAAATTATATTTTTTAATTAGCACAATCAAAAATCTATAATTAAAGATCATACTTGGCTGGAAGTAAAGAAAGAAATGGTATATACTCTCTTTTCTAAAAAAAATATGTAGAACACCGGCTGGCTAGAAATTTATATCTGTTCTAAATATAAAATAGAAAAATTTAATAGGCGAGCTGGAAGTTTGACAGCCGCGCGGTTACGCGCATGCTCGTCAGCCGCCCCCACGTCCCGCGCTTCCACGCGATTGGTCGACAACTGGCAGGTTGCCAAAAGCGCGGGAAAACTTCAGCGTAGCCCGCTTCTATTGGCTAACCGAAAATGAAACCGAGCACCGCGATATTCAAAAATAGAAATGGGACGTGATTACAAAACTGCTGGCATGTTAGAAGACGTATCGTAGGTCGAAGTAAAAAGTATTTATAAACGATTTATCATGAACGAAAAAATTGCAGCAAACTGATCGCTGGGCTTTAATCTAAAAGACCGCATAAAAATGTTTAACTATAAGTTAACGTTCAATCTCACAATAATTTAAAACTTCTTCAACAGAATTTTACTTTGAAGAATTACGAGCACATAATTATAAATTACCGATAAATGCACCATAACATCGATAACACTGCACTACCACCCTACTTACCACGGCCAAACGATTAAAGAATGAGGCAAGATCAATGCACCTTTGGCTTTATAAAAAAAAAACACTTGTATATTTTTTTCACTTGTACACTATGGGGCACTGTCAGAGCGTAGTCGTACTTACATGTCGAGTCGACGCGTGCTGTGGGGCGACTGGCGAGAGTCGCGGGAGTTCTCGCGGTGTCGCCTTACCGCCGCGAAAGGAGATGAGGCGCAGCCGTCTCACCCCGCTCCGAGAATACAGCTCTTGGGGAAAAGCCTTCGAAAACTTTAATTTTTCGAACATGATTAAAGGATGCTTCCAAGGCCGTGCCCGATTTCAGTTAACGGGGTCACACGATATGCATGTACGAGAAAATACTTGTTTCAAGTTGACTGATTAAGGTGGCTGCATACGTGACTGCAAACATAAGTCTGCAACTGCATGAACAATCATTTTGTACAAACTTGTAATACTTCCCCATAGAGGATAAGAGGGGTTTGTTAATGATATTCATTCACGCTTGAACATGCTTGTAGACAATTATTACCTCTGCATTGCTTATAATACTCACAGTTTTGTGAGGCTAGAAGTGCTAAATCCTGACGGATCTACTAGAAGAAACCGTCTCCTTGTTTATTTATTTATTTCTCTCTATTTCTGCAGCTCATAAGTAAAACAAGAGACTGGAGCAACAAACAAAGCAAATCATAAAATCTGTAGTTTGCCTTAGTTTTGCATTTTCCCATTAACTCCTGGACAGATGTTGTTAAAATAAAGTGTCGTTTTTGGTGAGAAGCATTTATGATACCCAAGTATCGTGAGAACTAGTAAATATATATCTTAACCTAAACTATCTGTCGCCATGGCCAACATTGGAGGATCTAAGGACTTTCTAGCAGAAACTTGCTTCGCTTCTAGATCGAAAAGTTTTTGGAAAATAATCCTACATGCATTTGAAATGAAGGATAGCAGGTCCTATGAATAAAAGTAATACAGTAAATATTTCAATTAAGGTTTTTCAAACTGGGTTGACTAGTAGAGAGACAGGCAATATTAAGCCCTCCTGTGTACTTTTGTGCAAAATTAAATAAAAGAACAAACTGGAGATCAGTAAAGAATCTAGGTTCGAGAGACCAAGCGACAGCCGGTTGTCGCGCTGCTATTGTCTTTCTATTCTATTGTGTCTCGAATCACGTGTGTTCGAGGGTTTAATCAGGATTTAAGTATGAGTACACTTTCAAGACCTTGGGCCATTTGAAAATTGAGTTCATTAGGAAATAATGTCATGTGGTTATAGACAACATACGCCATTACCAACTTAATGTGCCATTGATACAAGTAGGTACGATACCTACTGTATTGTGCAGTACCTGGTAGTAAGTACCTACGTAGTATTTAACATTAATTTTAACAATAACAGTCCTTGATCCGAATTCGTCATACCATGAACTGATGTGACATCCTGAATAACCTGAATTCCTTTATTTCATTACATTGCGTTCTTTATAAGCTCGAATTTTTGCTACATTTTGGTCACGTATAAGATCCGAGAAAAAGTAATACTAAGCGTTGTCCCATTGTAGTTAGATTTTGAGATAAAAAGACGCTCTCATACAGTTGCTGTCCTTACTTTATTTTTTTAGAGTGACAAAGACAGCAACACAGATTTGAGAGCGTCTTGAAATTAACAGACGTTTGAGTATTCGGCCATAAGGGCGATATGTTACTATGCACGTAGTTTGGCTTAACTATTCTCAGTCTCTTTCCCGCTTTTGTCGTTTGACAGTTGTGTGAGGGTGACAGTAGCCGAGCCATTTTATTCCATGGTGCTATGCTAGGCAATCTGGGCGACCTGGGCGAACCCAATTGTAATTGCCCCTTTGTGCCTATTGGCCTAGTTCTGTTCTGTCTCCTGCTTGTTACGGAGGGAAGTGGAAAACATATTTTTCTTACTCCTCCGCTGTTTTTTTCTGATTAATTTCATTGCGGGATCCAAGACAGTTGAATCGTTTCTCCGGGACTAGTCAAGCTTCATTGCTCGGCGCTTTTCTGGTAGACTCCACTGTTGATTCTGGCTTTCAGGAATTGCAATGGTATGAAATAGTGTGGCGGGATTGTCCCAATAAAAAAAAACCGGTCAAGTGCGAGTTGGACTCGCGCAACGAGGGTTCCGTTAATTTTTTTTATGAAATAGCTATAAATTTACGGTTTTGGACGGACGCCTGATGTGAACTAACTACAAAATTTACGGTTTTCGGAGTTTTTCCTTTGCTTTTGCTACATGACCTTGCTTCTTGCCAAATTTCATGATTCTTGGTCAATGGGAAGTACCCTATAGGTTTTGAGTTTTGATTCCCTTGAAAATGTCTAAATATGCAATATAAACCGCTGTTTTTTTTAATTGCCTTGATTAAGAAACTTGATTTTTTCACTGCTTTAAGAGATAGCAGATCTTAGTATGTGATATTAATTTCAGCATGATATCTCGACGCGTTCCTAAGAAAAAGGTTCTTGACAGACGGACGAACAAACGGACGCCTGATGTGAACTAACTACAAATTTACGGTTTTCGGAGTTTTCCCTTTACTTCTGCTACATGACCTTGCACCTTGCCAAATTTCATGATTCTAGGTCAATTGGAAGTACCCTATAGGTTTTGATTTCCTTGTAAATGTCCAAATTTGCAATATAAACCACCGTATCTTTTTATTGCGTTAAATTAGAAACTTGATTTTTTCACTGCTTTGAGAGATAGCAGACCTGAGTATGTGATATTAATTTCAGCTTGATATCTCGACGCGTTTCTGAGAAAAAGGGTCTTGACAGACGGACGGACGGACGGACAGACGGACAACAAAGTGATCCTATAAGGGTTCCGTTTTTACCTTTTGAGGTACGGAACCCTAAAAAGTAGCCAAACCAGATCACTTCGGTCAGCAACACTTTTTATTTCGACCTAAGTTAAGAAGCTTTGAATTGTTCGTGTCTTCGTTTGTATTATTTTGTTTTTTGAGCTTTTAAGCATTTCAGTCAAACAGATAATTGCAAAAAGTAACTTTTGTAGGAATATATTTTATACCAGATTATATTTTTACCTTTTATGTGACCTCTAAAATTGACTGCTGATAATGAAATATCAACTCACAGACTAAACTTGGTGGTCTGTGTCTTAATAGTTTTAAATAAAAAGAATTTTTGGGTAAGTAATTCTAACTCAAAATAATATAATAGGGGATTGAAATCTGAAAATTCACACGGGCAACGCCCCGGGTAAAAGCTAGTAATACATAACTTGACTCTAAAAATAACTTTGGTACTTCACCTACTAACACTAAACCAATATTACAAAAAATAAATCCAAGTAATTCAATGACGTACAGCTAAATTATAAAGAAACCACGTCGATAGTAATTAATTTCGAAATAATTTACCGTATATCGGTGAGTCAATGCGCGCGTGCCATTTTATGTAAACAGCTGACCCAGATGGCTTGAAGGCGTGTTGTACATCACCATAGAGTACAGAGTCACAATTAACTGACCTTCGCTATGGTCATAGGCTGTAACTTGCTTATCTACACATCACAGGCCATTATGGACCAAATAGTTTGTTTTGTTTGATGCTTAAATACTTTTTGGTGAGTTAAATTTTTGGAGGTCTTCCAGTACCTTTGTAGTCGCAAGCCGTTAATTTATAGTGGTGATAATGACAGCACGGGGCCACTGTTTGCATGTTTATACGTACCCTGGTATTCTACATTATTTTGAAACTGAATCGCATTGATTATCTTTACATAAGTACTATTAAATGAAGTTCTCTGTGTATCTACGCTTAGATTTTAAAGTACGAAACGGATTTTTATTCGTTGCAGGATAGTAAAGAATTTCACAGATTTTCAAAGACTTGTTACACGTGTCCAAAACAGGACCAGGGCACCAGTCAAATTTTTATTGGTATGTATTCGTTTACGTCGAATTTGATATGATATATTATATTTTTTTTTTTGTGAGTGGGAAATCATCAAATGACTGCTCCTGTCCTGGGTGCGGCGAGAGGGCGTGTCAGACTTTTACTGACTAAAACCCACTCATGTTCCTTCGATTGCCTTTATGTTCCAAGGTCACGGTAACTATTATAAACATTCCGCAACTGATATATTATAATGGCTAACGATTTTGTAGCAGAAATATATACCCTCGTTAATAGTTAAGTTAATGGTATTTGTGGAAAACACACCACAATTCTGCCACGACCACGTTTATTTTATAATATCTCAAACGAAGAAAGATTTACAACAAAAATATATGCAATATGACTGCGAAGGTCTCCTATTTATGAAGAGACCTGGTTCGTCAGAGCCTTGTCAGTGAATCAGCTGGGTGTACCACGTACAGGTGAGGTTGGCTTTGACCCTAGAGGTGATGGTAGGGCCACTTACACCCCAAAACACTTTGTGAAAAAGTAACTTAATGCATCCTACGATCTTCACAATCTTTGACATCTATACTTAATATTAAAAGGATATAATAAAATAGGTTTTACCAATTTAGTTTAACTCGTCAAAGAGTTTTCACTTCAAACTTACGTTCATAACTGGCCGTTATACCTAAAAACTGCTGACAGCCATAATTCGTTGTGAAAAATAAGAAATAAAAAAGAAACACAAAATGGCGTTTTAATTTTTTTCGACTAAAGAAGGCCAGGCCTGAGGTTTTATTCAAAATAGTATTAGAACTTTTACAAAATATGGTGGAAGGTTGGTTTATTGTGGAATGGATTAAAGGTTTTCCTGTAAGGAGTCTATAGTACTAATAAACATGAATATCTGATAGTATGTTTTCATCAAAAAAATTATATTAAAATTTGTATTTTGATATTTTTATTTTAAGCCAGTTCCTGTACTGCGATTTGAAATCTTTTACAAACATAATATATTTATATTATATTTCATGTTGATAATATTATCAACGCACAGCTCAAACTGCGCTAAGCCTAGAAACATGAAACTTGAAGGTAATTTTTTTGTGAAGAGTGAGTATCAACCAGTATCAACTAAGGATTTTTGGAATTTCGCTGAACAGTTTGAATTTAACATAAATTGTTAGTAGGTAACTAGAGAAGATTAACGTCATCAATTTTAAAATATTACCAGACATGTGTAAACGGAAATCCCGCTCCTGAATAAGCACTTTTAATTAAGTAGTGATTACACACATAACTATGTGTTAGTATCACCTAAGCCAACAAACGTCAGTTTAGGCGATTATCACACTGCCCCGGACCCCGCTGCATGTTGCGTGTCAACGCACCTACGCGCGTTTCTGCGGGAGTGCAGATCTGCATCATCGTGCGGGTTTTTTGCGCACTCACGCGCGTAGGTGCGTTTTGTAGATTCACGCACGGCGGCTCTCATTTATTCGCCGTTCTCTCGTTCTCATTTATTCATACGTCACGCCCATTCAAAATCACGCGCGGCACTGCGGGATTCGGTGTGCCATACCTTGCGTCTCGCCCCGCACCTACGCGCGGGGGTGCATGTTTCTCCGCGTGTATGCGCGTGATCCGCATGTACGCGCGTGGATGCATTTTCAGTGTGTTAGACTGTGCGTGTTTTCCATACAAACGGAGATACTTACAACCAACGGAAGAACACGCATCCACGCGCTACGCTGCATCATGCGGGGCAGTGTGAAGATCGCCTACACTTCAATGAAATACTGTATCACGGATTTAATATAAGTATAATTACTAACAAGTTATTTGTAGGAGCTTTGTGACATTGTTATTTGAAGATGAAGTTTTAAAATAATAACTCACATACTGATTTCTGGCATTATTTGCACATACTTACGACGAAACCTACATATGAATATGGCCTCTGGATTTACGAATAGAAATAAAAAAATGTCAATTTCCGCAGCTTTACGATGCCCATCACTCATATTTATGTACTTCTTGCTTTTCCAATCATGTGATTGGTAGGTTAATCTTGCACATATTTAAAGGGAAACATCGTGAGCAAACCTGGACTATGAATAAAAATAAATTTTCGAACCTTCTCTGTATGAGAAGAAGCCATTGCTCTGCTGTGGCCTAATAATATTCTAAGTTATTTTAAAATGAAATGTTCGTACGTCGTAATAGAAAACCTACCTTTTCTATTTCATGATACCGTAGCTATTGCTAGGTAAATATTTGATGAATTCCGACATCCACAACTTTTCAATGACAAGGATTTTTGTAACCCAATTACCAGTGACCTTAGCGTACGTAGCCTTAACAAGAAATAAATGTTCCTTTTACTTAAAAATACTTTTCTTTTTCCTTTGACTGTTATCAACAGTTCTATTTGATACAGTAAATTAAGAACCGGTTTGAAAGTAGGCTATCAGACGTATGAAGAGTAGCAGTTGGCGCAGCTAGGGCATATGTTCGCCAACACGACCCGACACCGACTCTGTTACTAGGTCTAGGTTGCTGGTTAGCGATACTAGCGATACTCAACTTGTTTTTTATATGGGCCGCAAAGGTAAGAAGGGATAATTTAGGGGCTTTTCGATTTTGAGAACAAGAGATACAATACTTTTTACAGTTCTCGTAGCTTTAATTTACAATCGAAATAGTCGCTCTTAACTGAAAATTGAACTAAAACTCTTTCTGGAATCGCAAATCACAGTTCTTGGATTTATCCAGTTTTGAAAAGTAATAATGCGATGTATTTTCGTTAATTTATTATGCACCACTAAAAAGTACCCATATAAGTAAAGATAAGAGAAGAATTGTTTGTTTGTAAAAGGCTGGATTTGGAAGTACTTGAACAGATAATAACTATTCATTCACTGAATCCTACTTAACCTACACAATGGCCGGATGCCAAAAACTATGATTTATGTTATATTTGACTCCGCATGGAGGCAATTACGGGCAAACGCAAGCATTTAATTTTATATGCACTGGATATTACATTAAATCCAACAGTCTGAAGAAATTGGCAATGCTATCGCTTCATGAGAAAGCAAAGCAGCCCACAGTTTGAGATTCACTGTAATGAATTTATAAACTCCCGCTTTTTCTATCAATTCTACAAGGTTGGAACTATCAGCTAGCTATAGACGATATCCTATTTATATACAGGGCCCTTTACATTAAACATCATTTATCGCAGAAAAGCAGAGACAGCAAAAAAAGTTTTTACTGCTGTGACTTCGAGCAGTAATAGGAAGCTGTTAAATGGACGTGGATTTGATTTGATGATGTCCTTTCTATGGTTACTGTTTTTCTAAATACAAGGGAAGTTAATTTGCACTCCATCGCTGTTGTGATAAATTTAGTTGCAGAATTTTAGCAAGTTGAATGTGAATCGTGCCCTTTGACTCTTTGAGCTTTATTGAATCGTCCTTCGGTAGGAGTCACTTTTGACGAGTGAGCTTACGAATTACAATACTGGCAGTGGTCTCATTCCCCATTTATTTGGGACTAGTGTGGAGAGCTATTCTACAAAGCAGTTTGATCCCAAGTGGACGAACTTAAATACAAGGCTCGTAATAATCGTTATTTATCAGATTAATCTACAAAATGAAACGATAACGTATGTCGTCGAACGAGCTTGTGACCTACTACCTCTTATGGCCTAAAGCGACATGCAACATCTGTATAAATACCTACTTATGTAAAATATTTCATTACATTTATATTGACTTTCTTTTAAAATGAGTTATGCAATGCACAAATTAACTGGGTTGCATTTGATATTTGTATACGAAATGTGCATTCTTGCTTAATTTTTGATCGATAAAAAGAAAGACTTAAAGTTTTTAATTACAATTAGTAAAACAAACACGTGCATAGAAATTTCAATGTTTTGAAATAGATGATAAAATAGGGGTTTCCTATATTTTAATTAACACTACAAAGTAAACAAACCTCGTTGTAATTAATGCCACCGTGCTTAATTTCAATTTCAAATTCCTGTTAATTTTTGTAAGTATAAAATGCGTTTTTGCTGCACAGAAATCAATGCCTAATCAAATAGTAGTAAATAATCTTTTTTTTCTATTATTTTGCATGAGGAATAGTAAATCAACGGCATAGTAAAGCTGAAGTAACAATCTGCAAATCAAACGTTTCGAAACTAAACCTGAGAATCATACGAAAACCAAAAATCAGACAAAACGTAAATTCAGATTTCTTTGTAACATAAACTGGAACTTCGAAATACCAACTGGATGCGTCTGCGACGAGTTGAGCAACTTTCCGACCTTACTTCCTATTGTGAGTCAAAATGTTCTTCATTAGCCTCCTTTATGATTCATCGGCATATGGTAACGTGTGATGTACAAGACATATGTCAGCTAAATATGGCTGGCTTGTCCTGATAATATTGTGTAAATGATAGGTAATAAACTTCTTGGTTATATCGGGGTTGCGGAATAGTTCTAATAGTTACCGCGACCCTGTAAAAGGGCAACCGGAGAAATAACAGTGAATGTTAGTCAGTAAAAGTCTGATACTAGGGGCGGGAGAAGTCACTTGTTCTTTTCCCATCTACAAAAAACAACTTTTTAGTAATATGTTAAGCTGTATTCAATTTAATTATATGATTAAAACACCTGTTCAAAATTATGGTAGTTATTTTAGACTACCGACCCGCCCCAGCGTCGCACGGATGTTACAAACCTTTAAATTTTTCGACGGTTCTGTTAGGATACAGCTTTATTTAAGTTATTAATCACTGTAGCATGAAAAACCGTTTAGTAATTGTTGAGTTTATGGCGAACAGGCAGACAGCCGACATAGGCCCGTATTAATAGACGTCACTCAATTCTGAGACGCTCTCAAGTTTATTGCTGTCCTTATTTTTTCCTTTAGAATGACAAGGACAGCAAGAGACTTGAGTGCGTCTCGGAGTTGAGTGACGTCTATTAATACGGGCCTAGACTATTGGTAAAGATAATACGTATAGTTTTGTGTACGTCAAAAGTTTCTCAAATAAGTTTGTAGCAATGTACGCGGATATACGCGCTAGTGTATTTAAAGCATGACGTCTAACAAGAAACTATCGACCGGAATACATTTGTAAAAGCCACTTTGTTACAATTTAAAACGGAATGGAGGCTTTAAAATAAGTAGTACGTAATCAGCGTACCTAAGGCGCCATTCATTAATTTCGTCACTTTTTAACCTCTCCCGTTTGCGACATGGGGTCATAAACTAAGTCTTGTCACATTTCGAAATCTACTGTATTAAAACACAGAACTACACAACTAACAAAAAATGTTACTTCTAAAATGCAACATGGCCTAAAAAGCTATTATTTTGGAATTGCTGTTTTCTTTTATAGTGGGTGTTTAAAATTGCAATATTTGTGAAGTGATTGAATTGGCCTGGGAGGGCAATATATTATAAAATTTGTGTGACGTCATTTATGGGAGACTTCTTAAAAGCAAAACATTCACGTTTTTCAGACGAACATGTGTATGAAGTTCTGTAAACATAAAAATATATTGCCTGCATTGCTGGAAATGCTACTTCCGTCTAACATCTGCCAATGTCTTGTTTATGGATTTTATTTTAAAAGCATTTGATGATGCAGTTTAATATTTTTAGACTTCCTTACAAAATATGAAGTACCTAAATACTACGTAGAAGAGTCATATATGAGACGTGTTGCAAACCTAAAGTAGGAGAGAGCATTTCAAAAGCCACACATAGCTGGTGGTGCTAAGCGCTGATGAAATGGGGCGAAAAACTCCCACGAGGAAGGCCAACTGCTGCTTTGCACAGGCTAACTGCTGGCAGCGAATTAGAACAATCCACACATCACATTATTGGGATCTAACGTAATGGCTCATATTCTTAGGACTAGGACCCAGTAATTTATTAAATTTTAATTTGTTTCTCCCAGTTGTAAACGTTACTATATACCCATTGACCTAATTCTATTCAGTCCCCTGCTAAAAAGAAGGCCAAAGATGCGTTGGTATGACGACATTAAGAGTGCAGGAGGAATGAAGTGGATTGAAGTCAAGACCGTGAGACGAGGCATAAACTAAAGGAGACCAACATTCATGTGTTAACAAAAAAGGGTAGTGAGATGAGAAGAAAAGGGCGGACATTAGTTAGGGTAGCACTATATTAGACACCAACATACCTACTTGTAACGCCTTTGTCTTACATTCTATTAGAGTAAAACGCACCTGAAATACGGCAGTAGTGGAAGATCTTTGTGTTCAAAGTTAGAGTTTAGCAGGATATCCAATTAGTTCACTTTAGATTTGTATATTTAGCAGTTTACAGCACATTTATTAATACTTTATTATTAGACACACGTTCGACATACATATTTTTACAAACTTGAAAATCACTTCATTTATTTTCACACTGACAACTGTCTATATCAATTTTATTCTTTTTGATGTTTTGGTTCGAAAGAGTTTCTAACCACAACACTTTCCCTAATTGATTGTAGACGGTTGACACAGCCCTATTTTAGAGCGTAAGTCAATCAGCCTGGGTCGAGGCACAGATTTAGTAAGTGCATCGGCCAACTGATCTACTGATGATGTCTTCTGCACAGTCAGGGTTCCTTCTTGTACCATTTCTCTTACATAGAAATGTCGGATTCTGATGTGTTTAGTTCTCTTGTGGAACTCGGGATTATGAGCTAGTCTAATGGCTGCTTCATTGTCAACTCTGAGCTCTGGATTTAATTCGACTCCGGTTAGACCTTTGAAAATTCGTTTTAGCCAAACCAGTTCTCGAGCTGCTTCAGATGCAGCAACAATTTCAGCTTCAGTGGTAGAAATCGATACTGTAGCCTGTCTTTGGCTTAACCACGAAACTGCTCCTCCGGCAAACAAACACACTACTCCTGTAGTTGAGCGTCCTGTGGTAGGGTCACCTCCGTGATCCGCATCACTATAGCCTAAAAGCTGTGAAGGTCCAGTACTATATTTAATGCCAACTGAAGATGTTCCCTGAAGATATCGGAATATTCTTTTTACTTTATTCCAGTCCTCTCTAGTTGGGTTCTCCAGTTTGCGAGAAACTACACCAACTGCGTAAGCAATGTCGGGGCGAGTACCCACCATTAAGTAAGCAAGAGCACCTACTGCTTCTCGATATGGGAAGTTTTTCTCCTCAGAAACTTTCCCTGCTTGGGCAGTCTCACTCTCTATTGGTGTTGAGACTGGGTTGCAGTTGTTCATTCCAAAACGTTGCAAAATCTTTTTTGTATAAGACTCTTGCTTGATCGTTATGGATCCATCATTTCCTTTCTCAATCTCTAGACCTAAGTAGTAGTTTGCAGGTTTCGTAGTGATCTTGAGTCTCATTCCTAGATCATTTAGAAAGCTGTTTGCTAACTCCTCGTCGGTTGCTGCTACGAGTCCATCGTCAACGTATAAGGTAATTAAGATCTTCTTTTTACCAATATTTTTTGTGTACAGACAACAATCAGCCTCGCATTGTATGAAATCCATTTCCAGCAATATGCTTTCGAAGCATGAATTCCAACATCTTGGAGCTTGTTTTAATCCATAGAGACTGCGATTTAGGCGACAGACTTTCGTAGAGCCGTCTTTAAAGCCATCTGGTTGCTGTATGTATATCTCTTCATCCAATGTCCCGTTAAGAAAAGCAGTCGTGACGTCGAATTGCACGAGATATAGCTTTTCACATGAGCTTACACTTAAAAGTGCTCTTATCGTTGCAAGCCTAGCAACAGGACTAAATGTTTCTTCATAGTCCAGACCCTTCTTTTGTTTGAAACCTTTTACTACCAGGCGGGCTTTATATTTTTCGACACTTCCATCTGGGTTTCTTTTTATTCGAAATACCCATTTCGAGGGCAAAGCCTTTCTATTTGGTGGTAAGTCACAGAGTCTCCACACACCCATCTCTTTAAGCGAGTTCATTTCATTCTTCATGGCTTTCAGCCATTCATCTTTGTCTTCTCTTTCCAGAGCTTGCTTAAAAGTTTCAGGAAATTCTAACATATAGATGTAGTCTTTGAGTCGCTCGGGTGGTCTCAGTGTAGCTCTATTCCTAAGGTTATAAGACGTTCTAGATTCATCGATGGGCACTAAACATTCTCCCTCTTCATCGATTGGATCAGAAAGTCCTCTGTGTTCATCAGAAGGTTCTACAGACTCTTGAAGAGTATCAAAGAAAGTATCTTCATCTTCTGCAGGTACTTCAGAATCAGCCTCGTGATCTTCCGGTGAAGTCTGTTCTGCTTGATGTTGATAATTATCTCCCTCGATTTCAACTGTCTGTGAATCATTGTGTATTTCCGGATGATTCTGCCCTTCTACTTGTAGTTGTATTGTAAATTCTCTCAAATGACTATTGGCATCTTCACTGGGAGTTTCAACTTCGACAGTAGGTAGTGGCTTTTCATCAAAAATTACATCACGGGAACGAATAACGGTGTTTTTCTTTCCGTCAGTGATCCAAACACGGTATCCGTCTTCATCATAACCAACGAGTCTTCCTCTTATGGCTTTCTTGTCTAATTTTTTACGTTTTTGTTTGGGAATATGGACGTAGGCATTGCATCCTATTATGCGAAGATGTTTGATGATTGGCCTTTTTCCATACCAAAGTTCGTAGGGAGATTTATCTTTATTTGTAGGACCAGTTCTGTTTAGAATATACGCCGCCGTGTTGATCAACTCAGCCCAGAGTTCTTGCGGTAGCGGTTCATGCGCATACATCATTGAACGTCCTGTTTCAACGAGTGTTCTATTCTCGCGCTCACTCACACCATTTTGCTCAGGCGTGTAAGGGGTTACAAGCCGCTGTTGTATACCACGCGCGTTGAGAATGTTTCGTACAGCCTTATTGTCGAATTCTCCGCCATTGTCGCTGAGTAAGCATTTTACGGTATGTCCTTCTGTTTGAGTCTGAGCAAGCATAAGGGCGAGCTTATCCTTTACCTCAGACTTGTGCCTCAAAAAATATACCATACGATAGCCGGTGTAATCATCCTTGAACAGAACGTAATACTGTAGCTTCGAGTAGCTAGGTTTGAATGGTCCACAAACATCAGTATGTACGAGCTCTCCTGGCGCTGTAGCTCTGGCTCTCGTACCAAATTTAAGTCTGTGCGCTTTTCCGTACATGCAACCTTCACACGTGTCCTTGTCAAGAGGTAGCTCTAGGCCCAGTTCGCGTTTAACTGTTGCTTTTACATGCCTCTTGTTCTGGTGCGCTAGTCGTTCATGGTAGAGCTGCATAGTAGAGAATGTAGCGTAGACTTCAGGAGGTTTCTCTGGTGTGACGTTTTTCGCATCCAGTTTGTATAAACCACCATTTTTCTGTCGTTTTCCAGACAAGCATGCTTCTCCATTGATAAAGACGGTGCATTCTTTAATCGACGATGAGAATACGCTGTTTGGAACACGATCGTGCATTGCCAAAACCGAGAATAAATTCTTTTTTATAGCTGGAACGTACCAGACGTCTTGCAGGGATATTTGAACAACTTTCCCTTTCACATTTGCTTGGATCACCACAGAACCTTTGCCTTTGGCACGAATCGTATTGCCATTAGCCGCTGTTACTGTGTGAATCTCATCAAAATGTTCAAAATTCTGGAACAGGTCAGCCCGGTTAGTAACATGGCTTGTGGCTCCGTTATCCACGTACCAGTTCTCGGTATCGCAATCAATTGTAAAAACTTGTGTGTCCTCGATAGACATAAGTATCATATTGGCTGAGTTAGAGGTTGAAGGTGTTGACTGTATGTTGCTACTTTTCGGAGGTCTGCCATCTTTGATCCACTTTTTACAGTTTCTTACTCGATGACCGATAATTTTACAGTAATTGCATTTCAACTTTTTATCCTTCTTCTCATTTGACAATGCGCATGAGTTTGAGACCATAGCTTCTTGTTGAGGTACGTTGTTACCTAACATCGCTCGCTCAAACGCACATAAATGGCTCGTGAGACTTTCTATGGTTCGATCAGCTCTCGGAATCAATAGCCAACTGCTTCTAAAGGAAAAATATGAGTCGTCCAGCGTATCAAGAGTTTTACATATTAGTAACAGCTCAGGCAATTCCTTATTATTGTCCTTCTTTAGTTCTTGATTGAGCTGAGTCCATATATTCTTTAGTTTAGACATGTGAGTGGCTACATCATCTGCTGTCTCCTTTTTATAACCGAAAAAAGCCATACAAAGATTATATGCTTTGTCTTCATCACTGCCATCGAAGAGTCGATGTAACTCCAGCCAAACATTGCGTGCATCATTGTACCGCATGACCTTACGTAATGTATCTTCGTGCATATTTGTTGTTAAAATCAGAAGGGCAGCTGCATTGGCTTTTGTATAACGTTCCATATTAGTGCTATACGTGCCAATCGCGACATCTCCAGCATCTAGTGCTGGTTCAACTGGTTTCTGGAACGAGCCTTCTACTATTTCTTTAGCCTTAGGTACGGTGCTAAGTAAACAGAGGACTTTGTATTTCCATGTATCCCAGTTGCTTTTCCCTTCAAGCAAACCAATTGAAATTTTTCCTACTAGATTCTCCATGCTGTGGTCCTATCCTGTTAGGACTCTGGGCTCATAACCTATTAGAGTAAAACGCACCTGAAATACGGCAGTAGTGGAAGATCTTTGTGTTCAAAGTTAGAGTTTAGCAGGATATCCAATTAGTTCACTTTAGATTTGTATATTTAGCAGTTTACAGCACATTTATTAATACTTTATTATTAGACACACGTTCGACATACATATTTTTACAAACTTGAAAATCACTTCATTTATTTTCACACTGACAACTGTCTATATCAATTTTATTCTTTTTGATGTTTTGGTTCGAAAGAGTTTCTAACCACAACACATTCTCCTAACTAAACTGCTAGGAGATGTGCTACTGACGCCTGCACACTGCACCCTCAACCTCATAGCTAGTGAGTTGGTCCTATTCTGTTGTTCTCTGATATAATTCTCAAAGAAAATGTTGATTGTGATCAGTTTGGAATAAGAAATAATTAGATAAGTACAGTGTCGCTTTAGAAAACAAAAAAAAACCTGTTACGATAGTTGTAAGATGGGATAAATAAAACAACAAAACGCTATTTCCCAATACACTGATCATTTACTTATAAAACAATTGAGAGCCTCCGAGAGTATAATTATTTGACATCAATGCAAAAAAAGAATTTAAGATTCAATTTAACGCGATCATAGAAAAAATATTTTTTAGTGTTCCATATTTTGTGTGAGCTAATATAGCTCACACTTTTTAATGACAAAAATTAACCTTCAAATGTTCAACCTCGGTAAATATATCTTCACCCTGTTTAAAAACGTGTTAATCAAATAGCAGGTCATCAATAGAAAGCAATGCAGTACATGTAGCGTACGACTATTTCTGTCCGCGTGCTCTGGCGCATGCCTGAAATAACTCGGTTTCATCATAACACACAATCGACTTGCCTACAGCTTTTTATTTTGATAGCTGTACGTTCGATGTCGGTTTAAAAAACGAACAGAGTAACTTTGAGTAGGGCTAAAGGGAGCCCAGTAAATAAAATATAACGTCGATAACGAATACTTAAGAGGTCTGGAGTAAAATGTTGACAAAAGGTTTTCATGAAGACGTTTATAAAAAAAATTAAAAAAAGTTATAGTGCCCTGGTTTGTTCTAATTAAATTCAAATGAATCGCTAAGAGCAGCTAAGAGTTACGAAGAAGACTCGACAACGACTATACCAATTCGATTTGAAAGAGACATTGGAAAAGCCAATCGTACAAAGTCAGGAAAAAACCGGACGTCCATTTTTACGGGATCTTTGCGTTTAAAGACTATTCATGAAGCATTATAAAGGTTTATAGGGAGGGAGCATCTAGCTCATAACACTCCTAAGTGCAGCTTCTTTTCCTCATTGTTCAAAACCTAATTTGGAATGACATTATCGCTTCCAATCTTACTAGGTGAAGTTATTTCTCTTATTAGGAATAATTACAATTGCTAGACACAACAAATGTCTATTAAATTATTAGGTGCCCACGTACTTATTAAATATCTCGATATCTAGCAAAAATACTACAGCCAAACAATTCCGCTTAAGTATATCTAAAAGAGGCGAACATTACTTATAATAACATAGAGATTAACTATTCAGAGCAAAGTATTTTATGTATACACATTATGCAATGACTACCGAATTCTGGTCAGGTAATAGCCACACGCTATTTGCTATGTGTTGGCTGAACCATGTCGTATTTTATCTGATTCACAGTTTACCGAAGGATTGCTTTAGAAGACTTAGACTAGCTAACTATAATGGATCCAGCCTCTAATCTAGTTATCTGACCCTCGCTTGTCAGAAAATCAAAGTCTTTTCAAAATACGGTCCGCAATTCTGGCCAGGTATGCCATGATGCCCATGATCTCCCCGTATAATCGCCTTTAAAACCAGGATTGGATTCCAATGGATTATTTTCCTGACACACTATTTAACTACTTCTTTCCGTAACACCAAGTCCACGTGAGCCAAGCCGCAAGCACAGCTAGTCATGAATAATTCATCCAGACCTTGCCGTGCGATACTGACAAACTGCTATAAAAGTGCAGTGGACAATGCATAATGTTGCAAATGACAATTAATGGCAGGCGGTATGGCGGCCGCCGCGGCGCCGACCTCCGACTGGTGCGCAAGCGACTGCATGTTTCTTACCATTTATGGCACTCGCAGACCCTGATAACGTTTTCATAAGTGCCAAGTGTTAACGGCTGTCTAGTTGCGTTTTAATCAAAATGTCTCTCGAAACACCACAAAAGCTTGGAGGTAGGTATTATTATGTCCGCAAAGGCTTAAGATTCTTTTCGATTCGGGAATTTTGATTCGGTAAAAGTAATACTTTTCTTTTTTAAGAAATTACTTATGACCGTTTCATTATGAAGACGGGTATAAAGGGCTACACAATAAAATTATACACTCGCAGTCGCACCCATGCGACTAATGTACATAATTATCTAAAATCTAACGCAGTTTTTTCGAGTTAACGGAAAGACATATAATGTGTTTGTGTGAACAATAAAACAATAACGTGTTGCTCTGAAATTAACAAAGAATATATTTTTAAGTTCGTTACAGAACGTTACGACAACACAAATACCAAAACATACATCAATCAACTTACCTGAAATTAACAAAGAAACAACAATTAAAGCTATTGCTTCACTAAAATATTTCTTATTAAATAATTAAATACTGAAAGTAAAATATAATTCTATAAGACATTTTAAAACAAAATCATCATGCTGTCATTCAGACCAAAAATACAAGAAGGAGTTCAAACGACGACAACACAACAAAAAGTTCTTACGCAATGAATTAAAAATAAATAAAGGGTCAAGCACTTTGTTTACATCTCCCCCCCTCGAAGCTGCTTATTCCACTACTGGAATAAGTTTTGTAATATGGAAAAGATTAGACTCTGACTTTTTGTGACCAGTGTTCACTTTGTAAATTGAATTAGATATTTTTTCTACTATTTGATAAGGTCCTATTTTCAATTCATCAAGTTTTTTACGGTTTAACCGATTCCCGTTTTCAACATAAACAGAATCTCCAACTTTTAGTTCATAATGTTTTCGATTTTTATCAAATCTTTGTTTATTATAATTGTGTGATTTTATGCTATTTTCTAAAGCAATTTTTCGGTCTTGTGATAGATCATTCTGTGTTATATTTTGTTTCAATTCATCTGGTAGAATATCCACATTTCTTCCTTCCAATAAATATTTTGGGGCGAACCCCGTCACACTATGTTCAGTCTCATTATATTTGTCAGTGCATTCGTGAGCAATAGTTGTCCAAGCAATTTTATCTTTCCTTTCATTAATTTTACAACGAATTTTATTAACCAATGTTTGGTTCAATCTTTCGTTCAATCCATTTGAAAATGGCGCATTTACAGCAGTAAAAACTATTTGTATATTTTCTTTATGCAAAAAATCTTTAAAATCCTTTGAATTTATACCTGGGTATTGGTCAGATAGTATTAAGCCAATTTTGTAATCTTGTTTTACGTTTTTTACAAGTTTTATAAAATCATTCGCATTTTGTGTTTTGGATGTCAAAATATAGGCGTAACGGGTGAAGTGATCTACTAGAAGATGTAAGTATGTCTTGGTTGAACGAGTACCACCAAATCCTCCTATGGTGTCTATAGACACTATTTCAAATGGATAGGTAGCTGGACCTAAATGGGACATTAGTCCAAACTTGTATTTTCCTCTAGATTTATTTTTTATACAAATATCACAATTTTCGGAAATATTTCTGATATTATCCAATAAGTTTTTTGCATGGTAAAAGGGTTTAATCTTTTTTTCCATTTGTTGTCTTCCTATGTGACAGTAGTAGTAATGTACATGTTTTATAATATTTTTACTTAGCTCTTCAGTTAATACAATCTTTTCATTTTTTCCTATCTTTGTATAATATATATTATTTTTGAAAATATGTTTATTTATATTTTCTTTTATATCTTTATTTTTTTCTTGGTCTTTTAGTATATCTTCTAATTTAATTAAATTTACGACTTTTAAGCAACTTTCCTGATTTTCATACGATTCTAAAACAGGGTTTCTGCTCAAAGTATCTGCCTCTATATTATATTTACCCGGAGAATATATTATTTTAAAATCGAACTGTGACAAATAATATGTTAAATCTCCCAGTTCTTCATCCGTTCTGGCTTTTATATTCATGTTCTCTAAAGGTTTATGATCTGAAAAAACCGTGAATGTTTTTCCTATAAGCCAGTGTTGCCAATATTTAACTGCCTCTTTTATTGCCAAACACTCAAGATATATGGCTTTTTTCTTTTTTTGGGAATCATTTAATTTTTTTGAAAAATATGCACAAGGCTTTTCATCATTGTTTGGTTGAACTTGTTTTAAAATCGCACCTATACCTTGAATACTTGCATCCGTATAAATATGTATTGGCAAATCTGGATCATATATAGCTAGAATAGGTTTTGAGCAAAGTAGTTTTTTAATAGTATCAAAAGAATCTTGACATTTATCAGACCAAACAAATTTTTCTCCTTTTCTTAATAAGTTATGTAAAGGATCCAGTATAATTGACATATTTGGCACATATTTTCCATAAAAATTAATTTTTCCTAAAAATTGTCGGACATTTTTTTGTGTTTTTGGTATTGGAAATTCTTTTATACTAATCAAATTGTCTTTCAGTGGAGTGACAGTATTGTTTTGTATTATGTGCCCTAAATATTTTACAGAGTCCTGTGCAAAACTACATTTTGAGAATTTTAATTTGAAACCTTCTTTTAAGATAGCTTCCAATAGCAAAGACACGTGCTCAATGTGTTTTTCAAACGTTTCTGAAAATACTAAAATATCATCTATGTAATTGACAGTAAAGTCTGATAGTTTATGTTTTCTTATAATGCTACTCAATATTCTTTGAAAAATAGCGGGTGCAGTTTTTAAGCCAAAAGGTAAACAAGTCCATTGAAAGTGTGCATCCTGAGTAACAAATGCAGTTTTTTGTCTATCTTCAATTTTAAGAGGAATGGACCAGAACGCTGAATTAATATCAAATGTTGAAAAAAATTTACATCTTCTTGTCTTAACCATTAAATCCTCAATTAGTGGAAATGGCTGTGATTGGGGAACTACAATTTTATTTAATTCGCGGAAATCTATACAAAGCCTTGATTTCCTTCCTTCTTCTTTTTTAAATGCAAGTGTTACCGGAGCGGCAAAAGGGCTATATGACTCCTCAATTAAATTATTTTTTAGTAATCTTGATATTTGTTGTTCAATTTCTTTCATATCCTCAATAGAGCACCTATACGGTCTTTTACTACAGTACTTATCTATCAACAAATCAATATGGGCTTCATAACCTTTTACAGTACCTATATCATATTTGTCTTTTGCAAAAATTGATTTATATTTGCATATTAATCTATCAACTTCAGACCTTTGTTTATGATCTAAATTATTTACCGATATATCAAAATTATCGACTACTAAATTTTCATTAAAGTTTATTGAATACTCTACTCTCTCTCTACTCTCACTAATATTTTCTTTTATTTTATTTCCTATGTCACTACCTGTACAGCCAGGAATTGTTTTAGTGTACATAGGTTTTTCTTTATTTTTTTTGTAGTCTTTATTATTTTGAGTGATATTTAAATTCTCATTCTGAATTAAATGAAATTGTTGTATACAATCTAACCCAACTAGGAAATCATAGTCAAAGTTATCTTCATCTACAACAAAAATATTAACATGTTTTTCAATATCAAACATTTTAATTTTTAGAGTTACCATTCCTATTGCCTTTTTCACGCCATTAATTGTTTTTAAACCTGCATTTTTATTATAGGCAGGTATGTTTTTTAAAGATAATAACCTTGAATTTATTAAGGACACATTTGATCCGGAATCATAGATACCAAATGTTTCAAATGTGTCATTTATAAGTAATTTGATTTTAATTAATGGCGGCACTATTAGTTTTTTGGGTTAATTTCATTTAGTTCTGTCTCTAATTCAGATTTGTTTACACTCCTTATTTGCTCTCTTTTTTGCCCGTCATTATTTTTAAAATTGAACCAGCATTGAGATTCAGTGTGGTAACGTTTACCTTTGTTTTCTTTTTCACAAATATTACACGGACTAATCAAGGGTTTCAGATTTTTTCCTTTAATTTTACCTTCAAGAGCTTCTACCTTTTTATCAATTGTTTTCCTATTTACAATATGCTCTAAACTTCTAATATTATTAAATAGATCTTCAGTTTCTTTTAAACTTTGTCTATCTATCTTATCTGCAATATAGTTTGGTAACCCGGTAGCAATTAGATCAATTAGAGTGAGTTTATCTATGGACTTATTTATTTCTAAAAGTAGTCTTTCTTTCTTTAACGCATACTCTAGTAATGAACCCTGTCTGTATTTAAATAACATCGCATACCTGATCGGAGACCAACTCTTATCTGCATATGTTTCACAAAAGTTTTTCTTCCATACTGTCCATTCTGAATTAATTGTATGCTTTATCAGCATGGAACTATACCAGTCTAAACACGAATCTTCTAAAAATAACCTAAAAATTTCAATTCTTTTGACATCTTCTTCTATCCCTATACGTGAACATTCCGCCTCAAAGATCTCCATCCACTGTGACACATTTGTGATCTTGCCATTGAATTTTTGGATAACCAACATCTCTGCCATCCTCTTCATATTGCAGGATTCTGATGAACTTTTCTTCATCTCAGCAACACTCTCCATGATTTTTGCTAGTGTTTCTGCTGAAATCCCTGTTGTAGGAGTTTGCGGTACTGTTTGTTCTTCCAATAGGTATCCCATAAATTGTTTATTTCCGTCTTGATCACAATAAACCGACTTCATCTCTGGACTCATGGATACCCACACCTGTCGTTTCTCATGACGTCTTTGTAACGTAGCCTTAATTTTTTGATAGATCTGGGTTTGTACTATTGCATCATGTAATCTTACAGGCTGTAACTTATCTGGGATCGTAAAGGTCCGGCCATCTAAATCCGTGATTGTCGTTACACAAATGACATTTGTTTTTACATCTTCACTGGCTTTGACCATGAATTCGAATCTGTATTTCTCCATATTTCTTTTAGGACAACTTACTAATTAGCTGTAGAATTGTTGTTTTATAATGTGTTTGTGTGAACAATAAAACAATAACGTGTTGCTCTGAAATTAACAAAGAATATATTTTTAAGTTCGTTACAGAACGTTACGACAACACAAATACCAAAACATACATCAATCAACTTACCTGAAATTAACAAAGAAACAACAATTAAAGCTATTGCTTCACTAAAATATTTCTTATTAAATAATTAAATACTGAAAGTAAAATATAATTCTATAAGACATTTTAAAACAAAATCATCATGCTGTCATTCAGACCAAAAATACAAGAAGGAGTTCAAACGACGACAACACAACAAAAAGTTCTTACGCAATGAATTAAAAATAAATAAAGGGTCAAGCACTTTGTTTACAGACATAATAAAGCTTTGTTGGAATGCGCTAATTTTAAGAACTACCTACATATCTGATTTGAAGAAATATTTCTCTTTATTTAGGCCATCCGATTATCGCTGTGAAAGTTATAGGCTAAAAAGGATTATAAAATGACGTTATGACCCACACTAGAAGAGAAGTAAAAGAACCCTAAATTCCATTTTAAATTAGGTACATTTTAAATTCAATTTTATTTTATATACTACTTCTATCGTATCTATGTATTGTTTATGATTTGTATGTATAAATATATACATCTAATGCACATATAAGTAAGTATATATATATTAATGTAGGTACGCCATATACCTACTACTTACCCTTTACCCATTTTTAAATAATTTGATTCCATCCAAAGGTTGCCTGGAAGAAATTGCTTTTTAGCGATGATAAGGCCGCCTATTGTACTCTTGCATATTTGTTTGTGTTGTCCTTTACTGTGTTTGTCCTATTGGTGTACAATAAAGAATATTCTATTCTATTCTAAAAACAACTCCAACGAAACCTCAGGGAATGACTAATAATATCAATGGTACCAGGCACCCAGCTTTACGGAGTTCCAAAAGTATCAAAAGTATCTCAACATTTTTCCCCTCTATCGCTACAAAAGCGGACAGGCGCCAAACGAATTAGCATTTCTTGGCATACTCGCTTACATAATTACCTACAGATAATAGTAATTCGTATCCTGTTTACTCAAGCATATTGTTGAGATCTCAACGTGATGTTGCAACATACGTACATAGCAGCCATATGTTCCAGAGCCTTGTAATGCTTTATATTATTGTACAGGTATGGTCAACTGGGTATGTGGCGCAGTGAATTGCCAATCATTAGATAAGTCGGTGACTAAGCGAAGAAAATATTTTCTGTTATCCTTCGATAAGCTGCTTTGGCGCTGGGAAACAGAGATTATTATTGTTTATTAATGGTTTATTATTATAGTAGTATAGAAATTACTGTAAAGCTTATGTCAGCTGGTCCAAGATTTTGAATAGGGTCAGTCAGGTAGGTACTAGTACTTATTCTTCTAACTAGCTTCAATATTTTGAAGTTCAGAATTCTAAACAGTGATGCCATGGTCAAAGCTCCGTCTCTCAAGCACAGGATTGTGAGTTTGAACCTAAGTGCGATAAATCGACGTTCATTATCTAGCTGTCTATCGCGGTCAAACATATAAGCGCTATGGTATATTACCTCATGCTCGGAACGCAATATTATGAAAAAAATCTTAATGTAATTAAATCCCTTTCCATAACTTCATCAATAGTCTCATTATGATAACAGAAATACCAAAATAACACCTTAATAACCAAATATATTGTTTTTATGTCAATGGGCCATTTTCGGTGCGGTCGAGTTTTTCCCGCGCTGACTCACCATACAACCAGCTACCAGTCTTGCATGGCATTTAAATTGCATGGCTGTTGAGGTGATTATTTATCCGTCGTTTTTTGTAATAAATACTTATAGGCACGCTTATAGGTAAATATTATTACGGTTTACTAAAAAGGTAAAGTTGAAAGGTATCTGTTACTTGCTCATTAAAATTAATTAATATAATAGCTTTATACATTTTTTACAATTAATGATTAAATACCTAGGTAATACAGCCTTTTTTTATTACAAAACGCATTCGCCCGCCACGACGAAATTCTATATTTTGTCATAGTGCACCGGCGAAGCCCCAGGGAAGTAAAATAAACAAAACTAAAAAAAAAACTAAAGATTCAAAGTCATTTATTCAAACAGTCAACTTAAAATAGTTATAATAATACCTACTGAATTTTCCTATGATATTCAGGCGTCGCATTACCATAGTCTAGCAAATTAAACAATGTAGATCTATTAGTCACCATATACTTTAGGAAGTCTTGTATATGCGTCAAAACATGCTGCAAAGATTTCTCGTCCAATGCCGTATAGGCCAACATTGGTCCCATCTTTGCAAACAATCGCAACAAATGTATGGAGCCATATATTTGTGCCATTGGTGTGTCGGGGTATTCTTGAAGTATTTCGCTGTACTGTGGTCTTTCAAATTTGTACAGCAATTGCGATCCTAACGTCGCGGTGAAATACTCTTTAATACCTTCTGTGATGTCAAGTAACACGGACTCTTTAGCTTGGTTGTGCGATTTGCTGCTTTTCTTAAAAGCTAGATAATTGTCCACTATTTGTGAGACAGTGAGTTTTGCAGGCAGAATGGCAAGTTTCTGTTGCCTCGTGATGACGTCCCAGTCGTCCACGAGCCATACTTTTAGTTCTTC
Source organism: Athetis lepigone (assembly GCA_033675125.1). Taxonomy (NCBI): domain Eukaryota; kingdom Metazoa; phylum Arthropoda; class Insecta; order Lepidoptera; family Noctuidae; genus Athetis; species Athetis lepigone. The sequence continues at coordinate 6,120,724 of CM066243.1, forward strand.
CGGTATTTTTATCTTCACTTCTACCTTTGCTAGGTATTGCTCTTCAGATTCGATTGATAAGTCCAAGCGGCCCCGCTTTTTCCTGATAAAAATATATGATCATTTAGAAGCATGTCGATCTAAGAACAAAACTGATGTATTTTTAGCCACAATAGCGGTAACATCACATAATAAAAATATTTAGTTTAAAAAATATATATTTTTTTTAGGTTAAAGTAAATAGAAGTCATCTTACAGATGACCTACATATAGATAACTTTTATCTGAAGAATAGATATAACGGATAAACATTTATTCAATCCCAAATCTGTCATATCTGTTCATCCGATAAAGTTAATCTGTCCTGTCAGTTGAAGAAACTGTTCTTAACTAGTTATTTCATGCAAGAATATATTATTTATTAGAAAAACAAGCAAGCAGTACAAGAAACCCAGTGAGCATGCAGATTAATAATATGAATGTTAACATGTAAACAAGTCAGCAAACATGCAAACAGCCTGTAGGCATGCATCATGCAAGGAAGCGGGAAATAAGCATGCAAATAAGGTTGTACTCCGCCACGAACGGCATTCGATTTATGGCGAATAACTGAAAAGAAATGTATTGACTTTACGGAACAACTAGCGCCATCTATTAGCAAGCTTCAGTAGTTTTTGCTATGTGTGACTGATTCACTGAATTGAGTAGGGGCTCGCAGCATGTAGATAGATGGTATTGTTCTTAATCGGTGCGAGGAATTTCGGATAAGAATATGAGTGTATTATAATTTACCATGCACAAAAACCCAAAGTAACTTTCTTACAGGATGCGCAGGAACCATTAGTATATAATATACCTATTATTAGTTTAGAATGCGAGTTATAAACGTTCTAAAGATTATTATTTTGGCATGGTACATTATTATATAAATATTATCCAATAATATTTTTTTTATCTGTAGTTAAAAAAAAATTAATTGTTCCTTTATGCACTCACAGCAATTCTATATATTTTTAATTGCCAATTATTTATAATGCAAGGTTAGTCACCAACTAGGGTGGATTATGACCGCACCCAATAAATTCAAAATTCTAAAACTTAAAACTTGTCCGCTCGTGTATTTTATTATGGAATATAGTATGAGCAGCGTTGATAGACACGAGCTCGACATAAAATAAATAAAAAGTAAGTACACCCAAGTTACAGTTTAAGCATACGCATGCAGTGAAAAGCAGTGAATATCTCATCATCAAGCAGGGCAATGGTTAAGGCGCCAGTCATTCATTGGTGTACTTAGAAATTAAAAGCATGATGATCAATGTTGGTAACATTCTGTATGCAAAGATATATTTGCCCTGACTTTGCACTTTTCAGGTCGGTATTGATAAAAAAGCATAATACAGTCAAGCAAGCCTCACAACCAAAGAAAAATATAGTTATTACTTTAGTACTTAATATTTCAATAAAAAACAGACATTCATGCTTGTCACAATGATTATAACACCATTATAAAGTCCAACTTACTTGGGTTGATCAGAACCGGAGTCAGCAGGAGTATCTTTACTCTGAGCCTTTGTAGCTTTAGCTGGTGCCGGAGTCGCTTCCACCTCTTTGCCTGCACATTATTATAAAGTTAAAACTTATGGATATAAGATTTATTATAAGTATAAGAAAAATGCTTGAAAAAGCTTTAACTGGTCTTAAAGGACAGCAAATGGACAATATACAAGAGTAAATTGCTTTCAAATGGTGTTTTTTTTTTCAGATAAAATTTACTGGCTTTGGAAATCACCCCTTACAAATAAAATGACAAAAGACAAACTTCATTTATTTATATTATTAACCTTTTCACTGCCACGTCAAAACAGCGACATTGGGCCCTCAGCCACAGACTTTTTAAAACAGTATAGGTTTTTATCCTGGACTGTAACCATGGCTTGCTCAGCACATTTTGGTTTGTCTGCTATACATGACTGGCAGTAAAAAGGTTAATCTGATTTAAGGTAAAGTATTGATAAATCATTATATTATTATGTTAGGGGTAGAATTTTGTTAAATAATTTTTACCAGCAGGTGTGGAAGCCCTGGACTCCTCTCTTGCAGGTGTTGCACTTGCCGCTGTTTCAGACTTACGACCTTTAGCAGGCGCTGGAAATTGTCAAAGCAAGACTTATAAGTAAGGTACAAATTACACAAAGTGCACAGCTAAAAAAAAAAGGTTTCCCTGGAAGTAATCAGAGCAAGACTTATCAGAATAGGTACAAATTACTCAAAGTACACAGCTAAAAAATGAAAAAGGATTCCTTATTTCCTTAATGAAATGTCCCATATTTTTAGGCTTCTAGTCTAAACGGCTCCAGCAAAATACTAATGTTTTATCTACACTTTTACAAAAATGTAACATCAATACTCCTTGATTGGCTAAAGCAATTAACATAAAATAAAAAAGATGGAAACTAATGGATTAGTCGAAACTAAATGCTATAGAAATGTAGAAGTAGTTTAAATGTTGTAAAACCAGTCTGTATAGGGGTAAGGCCGCCAAAAAATGACAATTTTGATGGATAACTTAGCGTCCGGCAATTTTTTTAGGATAAATACAATAATATTATTGAACTTTATTGTTTTCCTTGCAAAAGGTATCATTTTACTAGTATTATTATATGCGACTCACTGTAAACTACTTCTTTTTATTTTAAAATTTTGAAGTCTGTACTGCGAGACTACAAATTGCTAGAACAAATAAAAATGTCCCAAATGATACCCCATGACCTATTTGGAATTAAATAATAGGTTTCAGTTTATTCCATCAGCAATCAAAATATTATCTTTATAGAATACTTATTTTAGGCAATGTTTAATTACTTTACGACAATGTAGCTATTAAAATAATAAATATTTTCGCATATTAACGGCACGTCCACGTATTTAATGCTTTTATGTTACTGATTTTATGTTATCATAATTTTTACAATCATAGAGTAATTGAGCATTAGAATCCGTTTTTAGACACTGGCAACTCCAGTATCTAACTTGCCTATGGTATGTCAATTGCGTGTCGGCCATTGTTAAGTTCGTATGATGTCAGTTAGTTTGGCCAGCATCGTGTTTTCGTTCGGCACAAAAAGTTTTTAAATGATTATAAGATAAGTTTTTATCATATTGATTTAATTGACAGCTTATTTAGTAAATATGATGTTTAAATAAGAGCTTTAATCGATGGACACTGTTAATTATTTATCATAGTGCCGTAGATTCGAGGATCTTTTGAAAAGAGATTAGGTTTTATGTTACTTTTATGTTGCTTTTATGTTACTTTTATGTTACTTTTAAGTTACTTATGTTACCACTGTAGTTTATTTTAAGTTACGTAACATAATAGTGATGTAAAACCTAATGCACATCGGAAAGTGTAGAACTAAATAACTATAACTATTATTACAGAATTAAATAAAGCTTTGATAATGAAACTGAGTTTTATTGAAGCTATAAATAAAAAAAAATTGAAATTAAACCGACTTCAAAACTAGTGCCTGGTTTTGTTACTTCGTATTTGCCAGCGATTTCCAACATTTGGTAGTTTAAAAGATAAAAATTTTATTTCTCCTGTATATGTTATTGATTAAATAAATAAAATACATGTACGGGTCGAATTGATAACCTCGTTTTTTTAAAGTCGGTTAGACACTGATGTGTTTTTCGCTATTGTAGACATACCTTTAGAATCTTTTATGTTACTTTTTAAGTCACCGGTAATTGATACTTTTAAGTTGCTTTTATGTTATATGAGGCCAATTTAACGGCCTTACCCATAGATGGCCAACATAATCACCATTAACATACTTTTTTTAGTCTTAGTTGGTTGTGCAGAATGAGCTCTCTGGACCTCCTTCTGGCGCTGCACATTCGCTTCATTGTACTTCAGGACACGGCTTTCAGGAACCCATTCATCCCAACTGAAATTACATCATAGCATCTTTTTACTAACGTAAAGGTTACAAAACTGCAGTGGTCTCGAACCTACCGATTTTTCGGTATTTCTACCGATATGGGCTCTGTTCTACCGATATACCGAAATATAACGACTTTTCTACGATTTCACAGTATACATGGAAATTCTACCGATTTTTCTACCGATTTTACACTTTTAAGTTGGCAACCCTTTTCATTTATGTTTAATGTTACGGGGAAGCCCTCAATAGTATGGACCTAGTGCAGAATGTAGTTCATATATTTTGGGGAATACCCTTGACACCCTTGTGTCCTGCAATTCGATGTTATAAGGGGCTTCCCGCTCGGGAATTTACCTGTCTAGTATATATAAACAGTAATTCAGTTTTATTTTTTCATTAATTTTCTTAACTTTGAAGAGTGAGTACCTAACCGAAAGAGTCCCTACAAAATCAGATAATTAAGTTAAAATGTCGTCTGACGAGGAGCCAAGCACAAGTGCGAGTGTAAGAAGAAAAAAATATCTACAATATTATAGAAAAGAATGGGAAGAAGAATTTCCAGGTTGGCTGCAAGATAGTCGTAAAGGCGAAAGCTATGCCTATTGTAAAAGTTGTAATAAAGATATCAACATCACATCAGGAAAAGACGCTATAAAGAAACATAGTTCTTCACAAGCACACTCAATATCATCAAAGAATATAAAATCACAACCGAAGATATCATCATTTACTGTGACCAAAACTCATAAATCTGATATACTGGTTAAGCAAGGTAATTTTTTTAGTTATTTATTTTACTATTTACATTGTTATATTATTTGGTTTTCTACTTATCGGTTTATAGAAGCAGTGGATATAATTATACCCTAATCGCTACTAGACATACTGATATACCTACGTAATTTTAATTCTTTATTTTTAATTTCAGGTGAAATAAGATTAGCTTCGTTTGTTGCTGAACACAATCTACCATTCACTATTATGGAGCACCTACCGCAGTTGATGCAAGCCATTTGTCCTGATTCAAAAATAGCAAAAGAAATAAAATGCTCTTCAACCAAAACTCATGACATAATTGATCATATTATAGGTAAAGAAAGTTTCAATAATTTATGTGAAGATCTAGGGCAAACTAAGTTTTCGCTTATTATTGACGAGTCCACTGATCTTAGTACGACCAAACACTTGTGCTTAGTTGTGAGATATGCGAAAATGAATCGTATTAAAGATTGTTTTTTAGCTCTTATTCCATTAGAAGAAGCTAATGCAGCAACCTTATTTGAACACATTGTAAATTTTTTTAGAAGCAATAATATTCCATATAAAGATAATCTAATAGGTTTTGCATCTGACGGGGCAAACGTAATGATGGGACGTAATAATTCTGTTGTAACATTGCTGCAAAATGAAATTCCTAACATTTTTATACTTAAATGCGCCTGCCATTCGTTTCACCTTTGCGCGTCATATGCTTGTACCAAATTGCCACGTTTTATAGAGGATCTTGTAAGAGACATTTACAACTACTTTTCTTCTAGCCCAAAAAGAGTGGCAGAGTTTAAAAACTTTCAAATGTTTTGCGACTTAAAAGTACATAAAATACTTCACCCCTCTCAAACACGCTGGTTATCAGTACATGCAGCAGTGAAGAGAATATTGGAACAACTCTCTGCTCTTATACTATTTTTTATAGACCAAATATCTAACAATGATCATCTTTTAGCTGCAGAACATATATTACAGAAGCTCCAAGATCCTACTACGATATTATTTTTGGAATTTTTAGATTTTGTATTACCATTATTTACCGATTTAAATAAAGAAATGCAAGCAGAACACCCGAAAATTCATAATTTATATGAAAAAATAACTGGAACATTAAAAACTATTTTTGATTGTTTTTTAAAAAGAGAATATTTAACTAGCACTCCAATCGAAAATGTTGATTTTAAGAATCCCAGAAATTTTATGGATATTGATGACGTATACTATGGTGCTGCTGCGTCTAATACACTACTAAGTAGTTCAGAAAATCTAAACTCAGATCAAGTAAATTTGTTTAAATGCAGATGCCTAGATTTTTATATCGAAGCTTGTAAGCAAATAACCACGCGGTTTCCATTGAAAAATAACCCAATAAAAGGTTTAGACATAATTGATCCAAAAAATGTTAAAATTGGCAAAACTGCTTCGATAGTTCCTGTGAGTAGGCTCTTTCCCAATATTGTTCACAGCAATGATTTCCAGGAAATTGATACAGAGTGGCGCATTTTAAGAAATTGTGAACAAATCAAAACATTTCCTGATGATGTAGAACTATTTTGGGATGAAGTAAGTTTATTAAAGCGTGGCGATGAAACTCAAATGTTTCCATTGTTGTCTAATTTCATCTTTAATATTTTATCACTTCCCCATTCATCCGCTAACGTTGAACGCATATTTTCACATATTAATCTTTTAAAAACAAAGCAGCGAAATAGGTTGTCTACTGAATCAATCACTGGTCTATTACATTCAAAACGACTCTTTAATACAGCTAATTGTTACGATTTTGAAATTAATTCGAAGATGACCGCGGCTATGGCCAAAGAATATTGGTATAAAAAATAATTATGATTGTTGCAAATTAGTCTGTAAGTTTTTTTTTAATAAATAAACGAATTTTATTGAATATTGTATTTTTCTTTTGTCAAATACCGATTTTGGGTACAAATATACCGATTTTAGCTGGCAATTCTACCGATCTCGCTCTATGACGTTCGAGACCACTGCAAAACTGACACAGTAGGTAATCGACATCAATAAAGTGTGAAAATCTCAAGACAACTTACTTTTTATTCCAGCCTGCGTAATGAATGAGATATCTTACATGCTTATCCTTCGTCACAGAACTCTTAAGGCATTTTGCCTCGTAAATTAGAGGTCCATGAAAACATAACACTTTTTCACCTGAAACATTACAATAAAACATTATGACAAAATCATTTATTAAACGAAAGTTGTCTTACTGCGTAGTATACTGCAGCAGGATTACTTTTCGAGCTATAAATTGCAAAATATTAAATATTTACCGTCAGAAAACTTCAACTTTGGTGCCATGTTTACTTTTATATTTATTTACAGATTTTACAAATGGCTGCCGTAGCCATAGCTCAGTCTAGTCTACGCATAGTGCCGTTCCGAATTCTGTCAGACTTGTCTGTGGTTGCTTCGAAATACTGGCTGGTGGGCTTAGTAATCGATTTGTGATATTAGTCGATTATGTAAACTATCTTTATTTCTTTGTCTATATTTATTTTATTTTATTATACATACTAATATTATAAATGGGAAAGTGTGTCTGTCTGTCTGTCTGTATGTTTGTCTTTCTTTCACGACAAAACGGAGCGACAAATTGATGTGATTTTTTAAGTGGAGATAGTTGAAGGGATGGAGAGTAACATAGGCTACTTTTTGTCTCTTTTTAACGCGAGCGAAGCCGCGGGCAAAAGCTAGTTATCTAATATTACCAACCAACTTTATGGATGAATAATGGAAACGATGATGATATTTGTCTTTTATTTTGTTGGTTAGTCTAGTCTAGTTTTTAAAAGGCTACAAATCGACTACTATATAGAACATTATTGTACTATACATCGATGGAAAAGTTGCATGATTTTTAAATCTACGCTGGCTGAATGAATATCTTCAGAATAGTGATGAATTTCATTTCTAATCAACGTCGAACGTAAAGGCGCGAAATTCATAATTTTTTGCAATAATAAAATCTGCCAAGCGCGGTTGCGGGTTGGTCGGACTTGCGCGTCAGTCACGCACTATAGCTTTTTTCAACCGCGGCTTCGCTCACGTTAGGAAGAGACAAAAAGTAGCCTATGTCACTCTCCATCCCTATACCTCGACCTCGACTCTGTATTAAAAGACGACAAACACACACTTTCCCATTTTTAATATTAGTATGGATTGGAGATAAATATTTACAGTTAGTAACAAGAATTGATTCTCAAAGGCTTAAGAAAAGATAATTAAATTCAAAGAAGACTTTACCGTTGGTAATGTCCATTTTAATCCGTAAATAGTCCTTGTCTCAGTTGTCTCCAGGTCATACAAAGGAGGATTTTGTAAGCGGGTGTATTTTTCCTGAACCGGATGGCTTTACGTACTGACATACAAGACAGGCAATTTTTATTATTTATTTATAAAAATACACCAACAGTAAATACATTAAACATTGAGTTATTACACCATACCTATACGGAACTTACGGAACAAAATAATTTAAGTAAGTAACAAAAAACAAAATAATTTAAAAGCCCGAAAAAAGCCTGCGCGGCTAGAACTAGAATTATATTTAAGAACTACTATTAAATATATAATTACGAATTATAGTTTACGGTATCCTGACCTAGCATACCGTAAACTATAACTACGGGCTTAACCCTAAAACTGCTAGTTTAAGTAGTAATAAAATATATGGCACATTTTTTTATATTTTTTTCTTAATTTAATTCATATTAAATTAAGTATGTGTGACCTAGCCAGTGTTTCTTTCAGGGACTACTTCGGGGATGCTTTGCCTTCCCGGAGAAGCCCTTCTTCCCACCTCCAGATGTCCCGGGGCATTCGAAACTTCATAAATAGCACTAGGTTGCCGCCTTGATTATATACAGGGTGTCCCACGGCTATGCCACATGGAGGGAAAGTACCTTAAATATTGTAGATAGAGCATTTTACTGAAAGAAAACATTATAATGAATTTTGAAAACATTTTAAACTGCATTCATAGATATTTAAATAATTACATAGTTGAACCGGGAATCGAACCTGTTACTCGAGAAAATTAATCAGTCTGTAGTCCTATCCTACCGATCGAAAGGCTTCATCGCAAGGATTATTTTTTGCTAAATAACATAGTGTCAAAAATAAAAGAAAGACCATGAATTTTAACATTTTTAATACAAAATTAGTCAATTTTTCAAATGCTAACTTTTGATTATTTCGTTCCCTGACGATTTTTTGGGCTTGTTGTGGTGGATATTTATTTATTTAAATGATGCGTATAACTCAAATGGGTAGATTAATTAGTAATAAGTAGTTATGATTGTCAATTGTATGTCCTTACGGTTACGGCAATGTAAGCTTTTAACTTTTTAGAACAAAATTTTACATCAAATGTTAAAATTCATGGTCTTCCTTTTATTTGTGACACTATGTTATTTAGCAAAAAATAATTCTTGTAATGAAACCTTTCGCTCGGTATGATAAAACTACAGGATGATATTTTTTTCTCGTGGAACAAGTTCGATTCCCGGCCTAACCATTTAATTATTTAAAAATCTATGAATGCAGTTTAAAATGTTTTCAAAATTCATATAATGTCTTCTTTCAGTAAAATGTTCTATCTACAATATTTAAGGTACTTTCGCTCCATGTGGCATAGCCGTGGGACACCCTGTATAATCTAAGGTTGCCGCACACTAATTTTCGCGCGTCTACAGCAGATTTACGTATATTTGTGACCAGGGCTTGGAAACCGGAAAAAATTTCGTACCGGTTAACGCCTAAGTACATAGAGAACTTATGCTTTCGGTTTCGTTCTACCCTTAACCAAAATTAAACAGTTTGAAGCTAAAAACGTTCGTAAATAGGTTTTGTTCAATTTACCGGTTTTAAACGGTTTTTATTGCCTACCTCCAATGCGCAGACGTGGTTCCGGAAGCGGACGCCGCGCGTCACTCGGCTCTTGCGGATTAAACCGGTTAATAAGGGTTCTTAATAACGTTCTTTTAACGTTTCGACTCCGAACGAAATAAAAGATAAAACCGATTAATAACGTTTAATAACCGGTTATTTTCAAACCGGTTCCAAGCCCTGTTTGTGACGAATATCTCTACAATTTATCAAATCATTTGAACCTTTTTTTTTTTTTTTGGTGATCGGGAAATCATGACTGCTCCCTTCCTGGGTGCGGCGGGAGGGCGTGTCAGACTCTTACTGACTAAAACCCACTCATGTTCCTTCGATTGCCTTTTATGTTCCAGGGTCACGGTAACTGTTATAAACATAACATTCCGCAACCCCGGCAGGCGTTGGCCCTGTTGGGCCCCTTCCTGTAAATCATTTGAACCTGGTATTATTTCAGAGCTGAATACCTTTTATTGAAAAATTGACAAATCAAAAGTAGTCAATCGGAAATAAGAACAGCGCCTTATATTTTCGAAAATATTGCCATCCCTTTTCCTGTAACGCTATCCCATACGGTTCTCCTACTGTAAACAACTATTTATGTGGTTGATTTGTAAGCAAAAATCCACGAAGAATATTTTTTTTTTCGTGGCTGGTGGTGCGACATTATTCTAATGGCTTGATTACACCTACCGAGTAGAGTGGCGAGACAGTAAAATGTAACTCGGCCTAGACAGTGCCGTAGCCGAGTAAGTGTTCACACGTATTTTCGATATTGTGGCGAGACAGTTCAGTTATTAGAAGAAGTGCAAGGACAACTGAGGCTAACATGGATCGGAAATCGTTTATTAGAAAGTCTACCAAGCTACTAATTCCTCTCCTGGTAGAGGAATTAACAGAATTGTTGGCTCAAGGGAAATCTCGGATTTGGATTTAACTTATTCGTCCATGGATTTGGTATCGAAATGCCATTTCCCAGCCATTATTTATGTTTCTATGTCTTACGGTAGTATTATTAGGTATATATATATATATATATATTATTTTTGTATTTATGGCAAAACGAAAAAATTCACGGAGTGACGTGACGTGTACGCTCCGAGTGGAGAGTGGTGGCCGAGTGCTGTTTAGATTCACCGAGTGACCGAGCGAGACAGTGCGGGGAAGTGGGAAGGTGGGTGGTACTCGGCCTAGTAAATAGAACTGGGTCCGAGTGACTGTCTCGGCCGGTTGCTAGGCCGAGCGCTCGGCCGAGTACTCGGCAATGTGTTTACAAGTACCGAGTACTCGGCCGAGGGCACTGTCTCGCCTCTCTACTCGGTAGGTGTAATCAAGCTTTAATCGCTAGCAAGTAAGCATCGAATTTGGCGCCTAAGAAAGCCAGAGTACAGATTTCGAATAAAACGTTTATACTTCAAAATGTTTGTTATTTATTATGGACTAGCTGTGCCCTGCGGTTTTTACCCGCGGTATGTTTGGTTTTTGGTTACTGATCCGCGCCAGTGGTGCTGATTCTCTTGTTCACAAACTTAACTAAATTTAAGTTAAATTCATCTTTCTCTTTCCATTTCTTAAAGAAAAGGACAGAAGATACATTTTAGTTTAATCCTGACAAATTAGACAGCGCCGGAAGAAAATTGACGTATATTTTAGACGCCATGTTTTTAAATTGCGTCTAAATTTTATCGAGTGTCTCAATTTGACCGGACATAACTAATATTTTATCTTCTGTCCTTTTAATTAAATGGAAAAATAAAGATGCACTTAACTTAAATTTACGTTAGTTTGTGAATAAGAGAATCGGCACCAGTGACTCAAGAAATCAATGTTTTAAAGTCGTTATGTTAGGGCGGGCCTGTTGGTCTAGTGGTTAGTAGCCCTGACTGCTAGGCCGGAGGAATCGAACCCACGAGGTTCGATTCCCTCCCAGGACAAACTTTGTGTGTGCTGAGCATGAATGTTTGTTCTGTGTCTGGGTGTGATTTATCTATAAAATGTATGTATTTAAACATAATATATATGTATGTTTATCAGTTGTCTGCGGTTACCATAACACAAGCTCTACTTAGCTTGGGATCAGATGGCCGTGTGTGAGTTGTCCCAAGATATTTATTAATTGTATTTACTTATTCTTCCACAAATAAAGAAAGTAGCCCTTTAAGTATTGAAAAAAATAAAAGACATTGTCGAGAATGACTTCAAAAAGTATTCTATATTCTTCCCCTGAAGCTACCTCCCCACCAATTTTTAGCCAAACCGGTTCTGCCGTTCTTGAGTTATAAAATGTGTTACAAGACGACGTTCTTTAATATACAATGTGTAACTGAATTAATGCACTTTGAGAAAATAGTTTGTTCAGAATCGTTTACTGAATCGATTTTTGTAATTTTTAATATATAGGTAATATTCTATCCCAAAAATAATTAAAACTACGTAAACTGCTGTCACACTTCCGCTGTACAGTCAAAACAAACTAAAATGGAAGAGATACCTACTACGCTAGACCCTTATGCAAGTGCGACTACGCATGCGTAGATTTGTAATGTGACTATAATTTTCTCCCACAATCTGTACAACAAATTTATAAAAAAAACAGTGTTTTAAACATAATAATAAAAATTTTGTGTATGTATAATGATTATAACATAATATTCTAATTGGGGTGTCTGGTGGTGTGCGTTTATTCCGGGACATGTTGTATAGATTTTGAGTACAAAACCAGTTAAAAAATTATTAAATTACCTACTTACGTTAAAACTAATTGATATTCAACTTGTCGTGATGGTACAGCGGTTAAAGCGACAGCCTCCAATGCAAGCGGTTGTTGGTTCGTAACCGGGAAAGCACCGATATGACTTTTTTCATTTCATATAATGATAGGAACTATCTAAAGGACATCAGTCATAATGGTCTAAAAAAAATTGGGCGGCCGTACCTAAAATTATTCCCAACAGCTAGGTCCAGTGTTTCTTTCCAGCAAAATTCTCCAGGGGGGCGGTTAAGAGGTCTGGGGGGGGGGGGCTAATAAAGGTAACAATGCAATATTTAAAATCAATTCCAATTATTATTAATATTATAATGAGCAAAAGGTGCTATAAGCTGAAACAAAATTGTCAAAGTAATGTTTTTAAAGGTTTTTATAGCGTGAATAGGTATAATTTTAGTGTAATTTATTACCTAAGTAACGCAAATATTTGCCAAATACGCCAAGTGATGTCGCACTCTTTACTGCAGCTGCGCTCCGTGACTTGGGTTCGATTCTCGCAGGGCACTAAGGTTAGTTCCTGATCTGGTGTTGTAATGTGTAAACCAACGCAGAAAAGACATTACACCAGGAAATTATGGCATTTCATCTGTTGTCCCCTAATCGCCTTCTTCCCCAAATATCAAATTCATGTCGAAATAGCACTTTACCATAACCGATAACATTCACAATCACTCATCGGCGTGCACGCCCCCAATTCGTCTGATAACAAGTTCGTAAACAAAATAATATCACAGACTTGCTGGTTATTACATCATTACTCCGAAGCCGAACTACGAAAACTAGCAACCTTCGGGGGGCACGGTCAGCGACGCCTCCGATCGTCACAGTGGTCTCGAACCTACCGATTTTTCGGTATTTCTACCGATATGGGCTCTGTTCTACCGAAATACCGAAATATAACGACTTTTCTACGATTTCACAGAACACCCGAAAACACATAATTTATAATGAAAAAATTACTGGAACATTAAAAACTATTTTTGATTGTTTTTTAAAAAGAGAATATTTAACTAGCACTTCAATCGAAAATATTGATTTAAGAATCCCAGAAATTTTATGGATATTGATGACGTATATTAAGGTACTGCTGCGTCTAATACACTACTAAGTAGTTCAGAAAATCTAAACTCAGATCAAGTAAAGTTTAAATGCAGATGCCTAGATTTTTATATCGAAGCTTGTAAACAAATAACCACGCGGTTTCCATTGAAAAATAACCCAATAAAAGGTTTAGACATAATTAATCCAAAAAATGTTAAAATTGGCAAAACTACTTTGATAGGTTCTGTGAGTAGGCTCTTTCCCAATATTGTTCACAGCAATGATTTCCAGGAAATTGATACTGAGTGGCGCATTTTAAGAAATTGTGAACAAATCAAAGCATTTCCTGATGATGTAGAACTATTTTAGGATGAAGTAAGTTTACTAAACCGTGGCGATGAAACTCAAATGTTTCCATTGTTGTCTAATTTCGTCTTTAATATTTTATCACTTCCCCATTCATCCGCTAACGTTGAACGCATATTTTCACATATTAATCTTTTGAAAACAAAGCAGCGAAATAGGTTCTCTACTGAATCAATCACAATACAACTAATTGTTACGATTTTGAAATTAATTCGAAGATGACCGCGGCTATGGCCAAAGAATATTGGTATAAAAAATAATTATGATTGTTACAAATTAGTCTGTAAGTTTTTTTTTTAATAAATAAACGAATATTATTGAATATTGTATTTTTTTTGTCAAATACCGAATTTGGGTACAAATATACCGATTTTAGCTGGCAATTCTACCGATCTCGCTCTATGACGTTCGAGACCACTGGATCGTCAGCAGTGGTCTCGAACCTACCGATTTTTCGGTATTTCTACCGATATGGGCTCTGTTCTACCGATATACCGAAATATAACGACTTTTCTACGATTTCACAGTATACATGGAAATTCTACCGATTTTTCTACCGATTTTACACTTTTAAGTTGGCAACCCTTTTCATTTATGTTTAATGTTACGGGGAAGCCCTCAATAGTATGGACCTAGTGCAGAATGTAGTTCATATATTTTGGGGAATACCCTTGACACCCTTGTGTCCTGCAATTCGATGTTATAAGGGGCTTCCCGCTCGGGAATTTACCTGTCTAGTATATATAAACAGTAATTCAGTTTTATTTTTTCATTAATTTTCTTAACTTTGAAGAGTGAGTACCTAACCGAAAGAGTCCCTACAAAATCAGATAATTAAGTTAAAATGTCGTCTGACGAGGAGCCAAGCACAAGTGCGAGTGTAAGAAGAAAAAAATATCTACAATATTATAGAAAAGAATGGGAAGAAGAATTTCCAGGTTGGCTGCAAGATAGTCGTAAAGGCGAAAGCTATGCCTATTGTAAAAGTTGTAATAAAGATATCAACATCACATCAGGAAAAGACGCTATAAAGAAACATAGTTCTTCACAAGCACACTCAATATCATCAAAGAATATAAAATCACAACCGAAGATATCATCATTTACTGTGACCAAAACTCATAAATCTGATATACTGGTTAAGCAAGGTAATTTTTTTAGTTATTTATTTTACTATTTACATTGTTATATTATTTGGTTTTCTACTTATCGGTTTATAGAAGCAGTGGATATAATTATACCCTAATCGCTACTAGACATACTGATATACCTACGTAATTTTAATTCTTTATTTTTAATTTCAGGTGAAATAAGATTAGCTTCGTTTGTTGCTGAACACAATCTACCATTCACTATTATGGAGCACCTACCGCAGTTGATGCAAGCCATTTGTCCTGATTCAAAA
Organism: Athetis lepigone; assembly: GCA_033675125.1. Taxonomy (NCBI): domain Eukaryota; kingdom Metazoa; phylum Arthropoda; class Insecta; order Lepidoptera; family Noctuidae; genus Athetis; species Athetis lepigone. The sequence goes on from CM066243.1 coordinate 6,135,917, forward strand.
ATAGCAAAAGAAATAAAATGCTCTTCAACCAAAACTCATGACATAATTGATCATATTATAGGTAAAGAAAGTTTCAATAATTTATGTGAAGATCTAGGGCAAACTAAGTTTTCGCTTATTATTGACGAGTCCACTGATCTTAGTACGACCAAACACTTGTGCTTAGTTGTGAGATATGCGAAAATGAATCGTATTAAAGATTGTTTTTTAGCTCTTATTCCATTAGAAGAAGCTAATGCAGCAACCTTATTTGAACACATTGTAAATTTTTTTAGAAGCAATAATATTCCATATAAAGATAATCTAATAGGTTTTGCATCTGACGGGGCAAACGTAATGATGGGACGTAATAATTCTGTTGTAACATTGCTGCAAAATGAAATTCCTAACATTTTTATACTTAAATGCGCCTGCCATTCGTTTCACCTTTGCGCGTCATATGCTTGTACCAAATTGCCACGTTTTATAGAGGATCTTGTAAGAGACATTTACAACTACTTTTCTTCTAGCCCAAAAAGAGTGGCAGAGTTTAAAAACTTTCAAATGTTTTGCGACTTAAAAGTACATAAAATACTTCACCCTCTCAAACACGCTGGTTATCAGTACATGCAGCAGTGAAGAGAATATTGGAACAACTCTCTGCTCTTATACTATTTTTTATAGACCAAATATCTAACAATGATCATCTTTTAGCTGCAGAACATATATTACAGAAGCTCCAAGATCCTACTACGATATTATTTTTGGAATTTTTAGATTTTGTATTACCATTATTTACCGATTTAAATAAAGAAATGCAAGCAGAACACCCGAAAATTCATAATTTATATGAAAAAATAACTGGAACATTAAAAACTATTTTTGATTGTTTTTTAAAAAGAGAATATTTAACTAGCACTCCAATCGAAAATGTTGATTTTAAGAATCCCAGAAATTTTATGGATATTGATGACGTATACTATGGTGCTGCTGCGTCTAATACACTACTAAGTAGTTCAGAAAATCTAAACTCAGATCAAGTAAATTTGTTTAAATGCAGATGCCTAGATTTTTATATCGAAGCTTGTAAGCAAATAACCACGCGGTTTCCATTGAAAAATAACCCAATAAAAGGTTTAGACATAATTGATCCAAAAAATGTTAAAATTGGCAAAACTGCTTCGATAGTTCCTGTGAGTAGGCTCTTTCCCAATATTGTTCACAGCAATGATTTCCAGGAAATTGATACAGAGTGGCGCATTTTAAGAAATTGTGAACAAATCAAAACATTTCCTGATGATGTAGAACTATTTTGGGATGAAGTAAGTTTATTAAAGCGTGGCGATGAAACTCAAATGTTTCCATTGTTGTCTAATTTCATCTTTAATATTTTATCACTTCCCCATTCATCCGCTAACGTTGAACGCATATTTTCACATATTAATCTTTTAAAAACAAAGCAGCGAAATAGGTTGTCTACTGAATCAATCACTGGTCTATTACATTCAAAACGACTCTTTAATACAGCTAATTGTTACGATTTTGAAATTAATTCGAAGATGACCGCGGCTATGGCCAAAGAATATTGGTATAAAAAATAATTATGATTGTTGCAAATTAGTCTGTAAGTTTTTTTTTAATAAATAAACGAATTTTATTGAATATTGTATTTTTCTTTTGTCAAATACCGATTTTGGGTACAAATATACCGATTTTAGCTGGCAATTCTACCGATCTCGCTCTATGACGTTCGAGACCACTGATCGTCAGTTCGCCGCCGTCTGCTGGCAACGCTACACGCATCTAGTTTAACTGTACTATTTTACCACGAAGAAATGTCTGAACGAGGCCCGGTGTTTGACGTCAACGCTATGACGTTGACTCGATGGGTGCTACACCAGCAACGGACGGCACCAACAGCTACAGGGGACTTGACTCAGCTCCTCAACTCCATCCAGACTGCGGTCAAGGCTATACAATCGGCCGTCAGGAAAGCCGGCATCGCTAAACTGTACGTATTTTTTATTATTGTTACTATCTCAATTGGCACAAATAATGGTTGTTATGTTGTATCTTCTAGTGGAAAAAATTGGTTAACAAAAAAAGGCTTTTTAGGCTTTGGGATACAAAACGTTTGCTAATATTATAAACATGAAAATACTGTCTGTCTGATACGCCCTTACTGTTAAACCACTGGACTAATTCTAATAGAATTTGGTCCAGTGCTAGGTTGAGCCCCAAGAAAGGACATGGGCTACATTTCAATCTGCTTATGAGGTGTCAGGTAATGAGGCAAGTTATTAAACCTTGATCAGCTAACTTTTAGCTAAGTAACTGTAATAGATTATGAATAGTACATTATGATACAAGAGCGCTGTGTTGGTCATTACGTACGAGGCGATATTTGTGCGCGAGCCGCAGGCGAGCGCAACAAGAAAGCCGAGTACGTAATGACAATAGCGCGCGAGTATCATACGACGTTTTTCAACACACTTGTGAGTAAAATAAACACATTTTCTGAAAATGACTGCGCTTTTTCACTGCATGAAACTATCGTACGCATCCTTTGACTTTGGCGGCAACAAATTACTACTCGCGTTTTACGCCTCCATAATTATTTCCGGCGGAGTTAAAAATACAGTTTCTCCTTTACTCGACATATTTAAATACTTATATAATCAATTTAGAATATCATCAATTTGATAAACAATAAAAATGTAGAATGCCACGCAACGCGTAACTTTTTTTTTCGCGCTCTGCCAATACCCGGGCATGACCACAGATAATATACTAAACTCTCAATACAGACAAAATTCAAAACTAAATGTATTTTAGCTTAAAAAATCGGGTTTGAGTGAATTTTTAATAATCTGTTTTAGTTATAGTTATTTATTATTGTTTTATTTAAATTCCTTTGTTATTTTAATATTTAAGTAAGCAGTAAGTAATAGGCTGTTTGGCAGCGTCAAAGAGTCGTGTTAAAAAAAATGTGTATTAAGCGACAAATTTAAGAATGCGTACTGGACATACTTTTACTTTGCAATCTTGAATAAATTAGAATTGGTCGTGTTAAGATTACCGCACGCGTGCGATAATGTAAAGTGATACGCACGCGTGCGTAATATACTCAATAACGGGTCTAAACGCAAGGTAATAAGACCCACTTTACGAGCTAGTGTGTTGAAAAGTATATTATTTTATTACAGTTATTGAACTTCTTCGACGGCAAAGCCGGTTCTTGTTACTTTTACATATGCATTTTAGACAATACTTCCTTCCTGTACTTGTTGACACATTTTAATTTCATATCATTTACGATAATCTAAATGTAAATGAAAACAATTTGACCTTGTTCACTACGGTTCTTTTCAGCGAGCTAAAATGCAAATAATAACGACATTTAAATGCCATTGTGTGCATTTTATCGTTGCCTCTAAAAATAAACACTTTCACAAAGATATTAAAAAACTATTGCAGATACTTTCAAAGCATATTTCTCATTGATATTGCTCAATGCAGTTTGGTAATATTGCATTTGCCACACCTCCAAAATCGGGCCCATACGTAATAGACACACCCACGACCAGTCAAACTAGTTTTTATCGACACTAGCTGGTAGGTATATCGAATGTTATCTTTACAAGGAAGCACTCGGAATAATGGTTTATTAAAATGTAGCTTATCGAGTTTTGGAATAAATACTTATAAAAGATAAAGAGAACATATAGTCATCACTTACTACAAATATTTTCTGCAGCCACAAACCTGTCCCAAAGTAAAATGTCGACTTGCCAATGAGTCTCTTCTGTGTTGCTGAACAGCTCAAATTAAGAAAACTAGACAAATCCTTACATTTATCGTCCAGCATTCGTCCCTATTCTCCACTGTTACTTAAGCCCATCCACCTTTTTAGGCGTTCCACTTCTTCATCCATTCTTATTCTCTACTTGTCTACTCCTTAATTGATTGCGTTATTTGTCACCAGACACGGCATCTCCGGCGACACCAACGTGCAAGGCGAGCAGGTGAAGAAGCTAGATGTTTTGTCAAATGATCTCTTCATCAATATGCTCAAATCCTCCTTCACCGCGTGCCTGCTAGTCTCTGAAGAAAATCCCACTGTGATAGAAGTAAGTGTTCTGCTTAAAAACTATGGAGAAAAATTCGCAAGCATTTTAGAATTTTTAGACTCTACCTTCTGAACACACGTGATTCGAGACACAATAGAATAATAGCAGCGCGACAGCCGGCTGTCGCTTGGTCGTCGAAAGGTTAAAGTAGAATCTTAATAGGTATTACTTAACATATTATGATATTATTTATCGCTCTACGTAATTTTAAGTTTAATGTGGAGGCAATTATTTCTCCGGTAATGAAGGATTTTAAATTAATTGTCTCGATCTTAATCAACTACAGTTGATGATATCACTACATTTGTCGAATGTCGACTTTTACTGACCTTTACTTCTTGGCTCTTGCACTTAGAACTCTACGCTCATTAAGAATCGATTTCTTATCCATTCTTGGTTATTTTGTACTAACGAAGAAGTTCTCATCAAGAATATAGAATGTCTCGAAGAAGATCTCAGTGAAATAAACCTATCCATACTAATATTATAAATGGGAAAGTGCAGTGTCTGTCTGTCTGTCTGTATGTTTGTCTTTCTTTCACGGCAAAACGGAGCGACGGGTTGACGTGATTTTTTAAGTGGAGATAGTTGAAGGGATGGAGAGTAACATAGGATACTTTTTGTCTCTTTCTAACGCGAGCGAAGCCGCGGGCAGAAGCTAGTTTGTAATAATTTTGTTTAGAGCTCGAATAAACGTTATTTTGTGATCTGCAACACCAGACTATAAAGAGCTTTATATATTTTAGTTGTGAGTAATCAGTCAGGGTCAAACACGAATGTAAATGAATGATACAGATAGTGAAGTCGGACTTCCTTGAATTTCTCCAAGGTTATACTCTGAATCGGTTGGGTTGAGAATAGATTTTAAACATTTTTAACTGAATGGAAACTACCCAATGCAACCCAATGCGAGTTTTAAATTTTAGATAGAACTTACATTTTATAACGTGTCTCTTTGCCAATTCTGCCTCATATGTTTTTTTCTACAAATTTTGAGGTACATGACCTTGATATTTGTAGACAAAGTTGCCCAGTCTCCAGATCCTCATCCAATTGAAATTACATACAACTGGCTGACCTAACTACTATTTAAATTGCTTTTATTAATTTCGCCGTCTTCGTCGTCTATCTTCTCGCCAAAAACGTTTAATAAGTGTTTACTATAGATACCTGAGGATCACTCGAGATTAGCTTTATTAAGTCTTTTTTCTTTTCAATAATTCTATTTTCGATTACTTCAATTTCCTAGTTTTTTACCCATATTGTTTCGCAGGTAGAATATGAAAAGCGTGGCAAATACGTGGTGTGCTTCGACCCGCTCGACGGTTCCTCTAATATTGACTGTCTGGTGTCAGTCGGATCTATCTTCTCTATTTTCAAGTAAGTACATTTTCTTTGCTCTTAGTTCGAATAGAGCTATGACAGTGTCACAACTCACACCACCAGCTCCTAAGCATAAAATTACAAGCGAGCAATTACTCCCCAGAGAATCAAACCCCAGTGGCAAGACTAGGAGCAAATCCTGACCAGGGTCTAGGTTCAATCACAAGTATTTAACTGGTCTTCGACTTTTTGAAACCCTAAATCGTCCCTGGACAAGACGAATAGATAAAGCCTGTGGTGTACACCATTTTTTTTGGAAATTCTATCCACCCCTAGTCTTTTCCGAAAGATTGTTCACAAGATTGTTTGAGGCTCTAACGGAGGTCTATACGCCACTAACGATCTCAGAACCCCAGGGTCAGCTGTTGCCGAAATGCTTGAACAATCGGGAGTCGGGGCCTATTGTGATATAATTTACTCAGACCTATGTTATGTATAACAGAACCAGACATACCTAACCTAATAGATAGCAGACTACACAATAACAATCAAACACTGATTTCAAAGGTTTGTGTAAGATTAGATAACAGGCACTATAAGTTATTACAAGTTAATACTGTTATAAAAGTATTAAAATTTTAATAGGTACCTCTGTGCTAAGAACTATTTAATATTACTTTCATAAATATAACCGTATGTAATAAACTTAACTTCTGAAGGAAAACCACAACAGTAACACTGAAATTCTCTAACCACACAAGAGGAAAGTTGATTACTATTTTAATGTTACATTTGAATGCTCCGGGTCGATTAACCGGCGATGATATAGTGACGAATTTATATATTTTTTTAAATTATAAATTAAGTCACAGTCACTTCCTAAATACTCCGAGATGAGTGCCAAAATACCTACTATCACTAACACCGTATGCGAATCAATAAATTATTGTGACAAAATTAAAACGTCCAGAAACCACGGTCAGGTAAGAGGGGTTTAAACTCATAAAGGGTATTAATTTTGGTAGACCATAACTTAGAGTAAGACAAAAGATACTCCTGTAATACATTCCTATACAAAATGCATCATGGATTTTAATGTGTGCGAAGCTGTAAGTAAAGTTAGTTAAAAAATAAGCATAAATTTGTTTTTGTCTTACAGAAAGAAATCAGAAGGCAACCCAGTGCTAGAAGACGCGTTACAGCCGGGCAGTGAACTCGTAGCAGCCGGGTATGCTCTATACGGCTCTGCGACCATGGTAGTTCTATCTCTCGGGAAAGGCAAGGGTGTCAACGGCTTCATGTACGACCCCTCACTCGGAGAGTTCATCCTCACAGACCCTAACATGAGGATACCTGAGAAGGGGAAGATCTATTCTATCAATGAAGGTAAGAATTTAACTCGAAAATGAAATGTTGCATAATTTTGGGCTGAAATACGAGAAGCAACAATGAAATTTGGCATGGTCTCATACTTTTCAACATAAAAAAAAACTATCTGTCATTTTACAGTGGAAACTTTTATAACGTAACTTTTTTTGGTTTGGAACAAACAACTATATAGTCTCAACTTTTCGGATTGATTACTAATTGACAATTCAAACGCGCCTAGCTAGGTACTTAAAATAAATTACTTGGTTTTGACCATCTTTATCAGCTTCAGCTCATAGCAATCTCTAGGCCATAATATCTTATAGTCATTCTTCCATTATATTATTACCATACCGGAATAAAGTACCTATTCAACATTTACTTACTTGAACAGGAATGCCCAGACATAATAGGCATTTTTAACGCACTCCATTTCTCGCACCAATACCATAATTAATTTATTAACATACCGTAATTAAGTACCTATTCAAAATCTTAACTAGAATCATAAAGTCGTTATGCTATGCACTGATTCTATCATTGTTTGTTAAGCAAACGATAACACTGAATCGCTGATTTGTACAGACTGCATTACTTTCTTCTTCAGTGCGAATTTATGTTTTGTAATTTGTTATGACGAAATGCAGATGTTTTTAGTCTTAAGAGACGAAACTATGAAAATACTTTATGTTAGCTGAAAGCTACTCTACTGCGTTTCTGAATATTAATTAAGCCTACTTATAATATTTCGCTTACGTAGGCAAAAATGCGAGGTTGTCTGCCTTTCGTTATTGACTATACAAAATATTTGGGTAAATACCTAACGATAAGTTATCTCTACATTTGATCTAATCTATGCACTATATGATTGCCTGAAATGTTAATTTAAAAGCATTTGATAATCGCTGTGGGTGTGTCCAAACAAGTTTGTGAAGTTCAACAACTGACCTTTGAATTTATTTTTAACTGACATTGAATACATATTTTTTATGTTCATACATACCAACTGTTAAAGTTATCTCAATTAAATATAAATAATAATTTGATGATAGCTGGATTTTTTCCATAGTGATAATAAGAAAAATAACTGTTGCTAAGCTCTCGCGACTTCGAGACAAACATAGTTTAATAAAAAGAAATAAAATAAATCTTCAAGTACTTTTAACTTTTATTGCAATACCTTCATGTTTACAGCAGCGTATTACGCTAGTTTGCCTCTTACATTATATTTCAACATGACTATTATAGTGGATATTTTTTTAATCTCGGCAATAAGTTTTTCAAACGTATTTCCGCTCTAGATTTTAATGACAAACATAAGTCACTCGTATCATATACATCAACGTTTCCTATTTTAAAGAAATAATACCCAACTATCTCATTATTTCTCAGGATACGCGGCTGAATGGGAGCCAGGTCTTAAAAAATACATTGAAGATAGGAAGAACCCAAAAAGCGGCAAGGCTTATGGTGCTCGATACGTCGGCTCTATGGTCGCTGATGTGCACAGAACTATCAAATATGGAGGCATCTTCATGTACCCCGCTACTAAGTCTGCGCCTAGCGGAAAAGTAAGTACAAAATCTATAATAATAATTGAAGTTTATAAGGCCTGTAGCAAATTGGTCAGCAAGATTTGTCTAGGAATTAAAAAAAACATCGCTCGCCTTTTTTCTGCTCTAACGACATGATTTGACGTCAACCGCAACGAATTTGCGTCAAGTCAATTGGATATTCGACTCCACCAATCAATCTATTGACATACGAGCGTATTTTTTGTGAGCTTTTACAGAATATAACACTGTGACGTCACTTTTAGTCAATTCATTAAATAGCTAACGAATTGAGTTTTGTGTCAACTACCTAAATTAGCTGCCAGATACAAAGCAGAAGAAATATACAGCTAATAAATTTTGTTCGGATGTTTAGAACTGTGTTAGAACTCAAAACAATGTTAATTGAGAATTATTATTTTTAATACTTTAATTACGTTCCCGTGCCATACCGAGACGAGCCGGCAAGTGTGCCGCCGGTCTTTATACAACGAAAGAGATAAGTTTTCATCAGACACAACATAATCATGACCATATCGGCAGGCTATCAGAAAGGGCACCGAATCATTATAGTCGTCAAGGTAAACAATTACGACACGTCGGCTATGGAAATATACTTTCGACTCAATTATGGAATAAAAAAAGACGTGTGGCATTCGGAGACTGCCGTGGTAAAGCTATTGCATAGCATTTTTATCAACTTATGTAATTATAATTATTTTTATTAATTTTTTACTTTTTTCCTCCGGCTTAGCAGTCAGAGCCACTAACCACTAGACCAACAGGCCCTTTAAAACCACCTCATCAGTGAGAAAGATGACGGCCGCCATCTTGGATTCTCAAATCGACCTCATTTTTTACCTTAGCACCCCAAAAAACCATGAAAACGACACCTATGACGCATGTTGAGAGAAAGGTCACGGCCGCCATCTTAGATTCTCAAATCGACCTCATGTTTGACCTTAGCACCCCAAAAAACCATAAAAACGACACCCATGATGCATATTGTGAGAAAGGTGACCGCTGCCATCTTGGATTCTCAAATCGACCTAATTTTTTACCTTAGCACCCCAAGAAACCATGAAAACGGCACCCTAGCGTGATATTTCAAAAAGTCAGTAATTTTAATATAGAAATTGATGGCGACGAGGATGGGATGTTAAAATGCACACGCGTTTCATACGCCGTTTTTAACACACTAGTGAGGAAAATGTAAGAAAACTTAGTAAGTATTAAAGCTACAAAGTTAAAAACGAGTTGGCCAGGTAAAAATGATACGCAATTATAGGGAATGGGCCGACCTTTGTGTTAAAACAAACTTGTAGCGCGGCCCTAAGTACATAAACCAAAAAAGGAAAACTGTTGTAAGAGACATTACTATTAAAATTAGAAAGTGCATATCGAGCTTGTAAAATAAATAGATTTATACCTATTACGTCAACATATTAGCCTATTGCCGCTCAACTTATGCACGTCCCAAAAAACGCCTATCCAGGTCCTGGATAGTCAGCAACCACTTGCTGCCACCGCCATTTTAACATTATTTCTAAGGCTAGGGCAAATGCTAACAAAATAAGCTGAACATCAAACCACGCCGTAGAGTCGTATACAAACGTCAATAACATTAATGTCTACGCAGTCAGTCTAGGCGTTAGGACGAAAGGCAACATACAGGTCTCAACAAAACACTATTATACTAAAGTATTATTATATTTGCATCCGTTGTATATAAAAGAGTTTTTCATCAATGTATCCCTTAACAATAAAACTAATTGCTTTTATCATTCGAGTATACATTGGTTTCTTTGAGCGCTGAATCCTCAAACATAAAAACTGTATAAGACTTTTGAAAAAGTATTTCTGTCTTTACAATATACCTTCATATGAGAGAGACAGCATGAGACATAACGACAATTCACAAACGTTAGAAAAAGTATCACCGCTGTGCATGTGTGTGTGTGTGTGTGTGTAATAAAATTTTCGTTACGGAATTTCTGGATTCGGTCTCCACGCTCAAGGCCCGCGATAGAAGCTATTGCAATAGCTTAAATGTGCTTAGAATAATTATGTAATTGCTTTAGACTAAGAAAAACCGCTCTACCAAAATATCCAAGTCTGTCAATCAATTTACACAATTACACTTTCAAAATTAAAATTTTGTTTTTTTTTTGCTCATGTGAAAAATTTATTTTAACAACAAACTAGAATCTAAATCGCAGGAAAGCTCTTATTATCCTGGCCTATTACAAGTGAGCAAATTCTGACTTTGCTTTTTGCCCCGCTTTGGGAATGAAACAAAACCAATCTTTCACCTAGTCAAACTTCTTTGAATCTTCTTTGCGAGATACCAAAACACCTAACAAGTTTCAACCTCTTTCCAGCTACGTCTGCTCTACGAATGCAATCCCATGTCGTTCATCGTGACGGAGGCAGGTGGTTTAGCAACCAACGGCAGCATTCCTATCTTGGACATCGTACCCACTGGCATTCACCAGCGAGCGCCGTGCTTCCTCGGGTCCAAGAAAGATGTTGAAGAACTACTTACCTATCTGAAGCAGAACTAATTATGTGATAAATGGCCTAATACTCAACGTCACTCAATTTTATGACGCTTATAAATCTGTTGTTGACCTTTCTGTATCTCTTTAGAGTGAAAAAGACAGAAAGATTTGACAGATTTGAAAGCGTCTTAATATTAAGTGACTAGTATTTGGCCATAAGAGATTGTTTTTTATATAAGATGATGTTAACTATTTTATTATAATTATTATATTATGTGTAAGACTGATTTGGTTTTCCTTTTTTTTTTCAACATATTACTCTATCTCTATAAGAATGCTTATAGTAAGTCCGTCCTTCGTTGATTATCTACGACGAAGTAAAAAGGAGGGTTTGATTGTGACCTAGATGTGTTATTTGCTACGTGCCCTCATAACTTCTCAATCTCAACTACAAATAGATTATTGCTGGAAGTAGTGTTGGAAAGGATGCGACTTGAAAAAGAGTTTGTAAGAGTAGCTTTTTTTTGTACTGAGCCAGTGCAATTTCCCACTTTAAATGAGGCAAGGCAAAGGCAGTCTTGAAGCATAGAACATTTGAAGTTACGAGAGATTGTCAATTCGCACAATTAATTTAAATGTGAAAAAGCGCGTGCTTTACATCATAAAAAGTTGAGCCGCTCTTACATGTTCACGTATTGTACGGAACAAAAGTACGTCCTATACAACACAAGTGGAAAACCTCTTGGTAGTCCACTGGTTATAGGCCATTTATGACTTTTTCTATAATCACTAAATAGTCGAGTTTCAGTTTTAACGTCATTTTTATTCTACTTCTACCAAACAAGCTTACAAAGTAAAACACACAACTTATTAAACTTAACTATTATTTATTTACATCTAAATAATAATACATACACATACATTACTTATTCAATTCTCTACCCTATTTTGTTTAAGTATTTAACTAAAGGTTAACAATCTTGACAGTCTTAAGAATCTTATGGCCTTAAAATTAAGAAAAAGGAACAGAACTTTTATTCTTAATTAACTTATTATATGAATGTGAAAAGGCGCTTAATCTTTTTACCTAAAAATCGTATAAAAGACAAAGAATATTTAAATTTAGTTTATTTATTACCTAACATAGGTTTAGGTAATTAACTAATTGTAAATATTTTTAGATAGAAGACACGTGAAGATTGATAATCTTTAGTTTAATCCCTAAACAAATAGGTTATAACTAACTCATAATGTTTTGTCTCAAACAGTTCTAAATCCAGTCTTAGCACAATTTTCAAAGTTGAAGTTAATAAAATAAAATAGGTTTAGAATTCATTTTATATTTCAATTTCAAAAGACAACCGTCTTTTCACAGAAGTCTGAAACAAAATTAGAACAACATACATAGGGGTGCACATTTTTCTATATTTTTCAATTTGGATAGTGTCCAAATTGGTGTGTTATTATTATAACGTGAATTTGTCCATTTCTACCCCATTACAAAAGAGGATTTAGCCTACAAGACTGAATCACATGCTCGAAATCGAAGTCTTTACGCATAGTCTATAGATTCGAACCAAACTAAGATTATCGAATGGTCAGTGATCAACCTAGACCATAAGGAGCATGATGACCGCCCATGATGCCCATACTAGATCAGCTCTTGCCCCAATCAATGTGATGAACTATGTAATATTGAGGATTTAAACTGAACTTCTAGGTTTGATTAAATTATATTTTAGTGAATATAGTGGGGGCGTTATAAGCCATTAATGTATGGGGAGCAATATTTTTTGCATTAAAGCATGAGACTTGGTACACTTGTTAGTTAGGTGGGTTAGAGCGAAAATCGCCCGGGAGGCAATCGGAGGCACCCCTCTGGGGGGGAGGGGGAGGGGTTGAAGTTCTCTTCTGCCGCGCGCTCTGTTTGTCGTCATAACTCCTAATTTATCGTTACTATGGCAAGTGGGGTATCATTTTCGGATAAATTAAAGATGGCCAATCGTTTTCTAAAATAAAAAATACATGTCTACATACAAAAAAAGTGAATTATGCCTTTAAATGTGAAAATTCCAACCGTAACAAAAATCATTAAATGGCCATAATTTTTCAAATCGTAACTATATCGACTTTAAAAAAATATGATTAAAAAGCTATATGCGTATAGATTCTGAAAGTATAATATATGTATATAGTGTATATAGAAAAATCGTTAGAAAAAAAATGAAAACGGCTTGGCGGAGCAGCCAAAATTCATTGTAAAATAAGGACAACAAAATCGATTTTTACAAATTGACCAATCTTTTTACTAATAAATATAGAGATTTGATTAAATCAAATAAATAATGATTTTAAATGTTTTCTTTTGTAAAAAATCTATCGTTTTTACCCTTAGTACAAGTATAAAAAAATGACATTAGTCATATTTGATCTTATAGCTGAGCGGGCTCTGCTGACTATTTTAAGTGAATCAAACGTCTGTAATTAAAGTGACAACATATAACTATGCTAAAAGCTTAGCTAAAAGTATTTATAAAATAATGTAAAAGGTGACTGCACCATTGATTAACACTTTAAGAGTTAGCCCTAATAGCAGGACGCAAAGAATTGTTTTCTTAAATGTCGCCATTTTTTACGTCGGATAGTATGGTTTTGCCAGAAATAGAGTTCCAAAATATCTTAATTGTAAGTTTTATGAGTTATAGGCCAAAATAATAGCTTATATCTGTTTATTCAGAGTGCTGATAATTTGGTGCAGTGCTAGCATTCGAGTCACTGTATCTCATCATCTCGCTAGCCTTTTCTGGATTATATTGGGGTCGGCTCTCAGCCTAACCGGATTCAGCTGGATACCAGTGTTTTATGTTAAGCGACTGCCTATCAGACCTTCACAACTTAGTAACTGGGCGATACGATGCCTCTTGGTTAGGCTGGTCAGACTTTCTAGTTTGGCTACCCGTAACGCCTGTCAAAGTTCCACGAATGACAACCGCTGCCCCTATATTGTTTATTAAATACTTTGCCGTCCGCAGTCGCACAATTCCAATCACTTAAGTTCCCACTGAGAGCATCTTTATCTTTATTTATTTATCTTAACATCATGGGTACATTGTTTACCCTGGGTAAAGTACAATCTTAAATAGAGAAAGGTGTCTGAGATAGAATAGACACCTCAGACCGCCGCACTTCTTTTTACACCTGCAACGGATCATTTCCACACAGACGTCGAAAACCACTGTACTGGCAAGTCTCTCCATGTATGTTAACAGTAAAATAACCGACCTTACTCTATCCCTTATTAGATGGATCAGGTGGATTCGGTGAAAAATGTTCTCAAAAAGAGATGCAGGGCAGCTTTTCAATAATAGCGAAAGCCTCGCTAATCCTTTTCTCATGTGCTGCCAAAAACTTTTTTGCGACAGTTGGAAAAGCATTCCATGTCTCCGTTGCGCTTTTTTTCTCCACCGTTCAAATAAGTCACAGTGTCACAGCTTTTTTACAGGACCATCACACTGGTGGTTCTGTAAATAATCCTCATCCTATTTTAGTCCTAGGAAGTATATAGCGGATGAAAGAAAAATGGAGAGTACTTGATACCTTGAATTGGTACAGGTGGGGTTTTCCAATGCCTACATTACCCACAGCTCCTCTAGCTCAGGCACTCGTCTATCCCAAAACGACTGCTAACGAGACGTCAGTATCGACAGTACGTGTACGTATCATTACTTTGGCACAACTCTGACTACTGCGTTAGTCCTATCATCCTGTTGTTCGCCACTTGGTATCCGCCGTTATAAACAAATCTTTTTACAGGACCACTTAAAGCTAGTCTTGCCTCTGTTTTACGCTTTTCCAGGGTGTCACAATGTATCTTGTTTTTTAACTGTGAAGGGGAAAAGGGTTTCTGGCAGCATATGAGGGACGCATTAGCGAGGCTTTCAATATTATTCGCGGGCCAGTTAGTCTAGTGGCTAGTGACCCTGACTGCTAAGTCGGAGGTTGTGGCTACGATGCCAACCAGAACAAACTTTGCGTGATGAGCATTGTTTATCCTGTGTCTGATTGTAATTTATCTATAATATGTACGAATTTATAATAAAAATATAAGTATGAAGAACAGTTACTTCTAGTCTGTCATAGTATAGCTCTGCTAAGTTTGAGATCAGATGGCATATGTTGTCACAGGATATTATTGAAAAGTTTATAAGATAGTTAGAAGTGTTTATTTCTGGTCTTGCACATTTTGCTAAGTAAATGAAACCTAAAATATCTGTTTATTAAAGATATTCGTTAACTAGAAAATGGTGTCTTACAAAAGCTGCCCTGCACCAACATTTCTTGAGCAGTATTCCAAAACTGTTCCTGTATGGGATCAGATGTCTGGAAATCCACCTGATTTGTCTGATTGGGGACGGAGTAAGGTCAGTGACAACTGTCAGCCTACATGGACAGACTTGCCAGTGGTTTTCAACCTATATAGAAATGGTCCAGTGCAGACGTAATAAGAAGTGCGGCGGTCTGAAATGTCGAACAACTCTTTGCGTCCTGCTATTGGTGCTAACTCTTAAAGTGTTTATCATTGGTGCAGTCACCTTTTATTTTATTTTATAAGTAAGTACTTTTATCATAGTTATAAGTTGTTACTTCAATTACAGACGTTTAATTCACTTAAACTAGTCAACAGACCCCGCTCAGCTATAAGATCAAATATGACTAATGTCATTTTTTTATACTTGTACTAAGGGTAAAAACGATAGATTTTTAACAAAAAAAAAACATTTAAATTCATTATCTATTTAATTTGATCAAATCTCTATATTTACTAGTAAAAAGATTGGTCAATTTGTAAAAATCGATTTTGTTGTCCTTATTTTACAATGAATTTTGGCTGCTCCGCCAAGCTGTTTTCATTTTTTTTCTAACGATTTTTCTAAATACACTATAGACATATATTATACTTTTAGAATCTATACGCATATAGCATTTTAATCATATTTTTTTAAAGTCGATATAGTTACGATTTGAAAAATTATGGCCATTTAATGATTTTTGTTACGGTTGGAATTTTCACATTTAAGGGCATAATTCACTTTTTTTGTATGTAGACATGTATTTTTTATTTCAGAAAACGATTGGCCATCTTTAATTTATCCGAAAATGATACCCCACTTGCCATAGTAACGATAAATTAGGAGTTATGACGACAAACAGAGCGCGCAGCAGAAGAGTACTTCAACCCCTCCCCCTCCCCCCAAGAGGGGTGCCTCCGATTGCCTCCCGGGCGATTTTCGCTCTAACCCACCTAACTAACAAGTGTACCAAGTCTCATGCTTTAATGCAAAAAATATTGCTTTTGGCTTATAACGCCCCCACTAATAGCGTAGATACGCAATGAATATTTAATAATTGTATCAAAATGACAGGCACTGATATTATTGGGTTACGCTTCTCTACAAGGGCTGGTTATAATAGGCTGGCAATATATAGGAAGGTCATGATATGAATAGTCTTTAACCACGCAACACTTATCACATAACTATTAATGCACCAATACTTTGTAGCGAGTTCATAAATATTGTTCAAACCCTAATTTAACTATAGGTTAGTCTATATTCTTATTTTTTATAGGAGAGTGGTGTTCTGAGATAATGGGGACGACGAAACTGTAAAATTAATGGATACGATACTACAGCCCGTTTGTAGTATCCATAATTTATTATGCCCCAGGATTGCAGTATTCATAATATTTTATTATGCAAAATCTAAAGAACGCATACGACTATAATATTGTTACTCGTATGTTAAGTTTTTAAATTGGGTTCTAATTAAACGCGCTGCAGTGAGCACAATAAATTATCTAAGTTATTATTTCATTGAAATAAAATCATTGATCAACTCTACGTTTTCCTTCACCAATGTTCAAGATAATCTTTAGAAAGTACATAATTATGAGTAGAAAAAGTCACATTAGTAAAGAAAATGACACTGAAATTTGGTAATAATTAATGTATACATACAGGAATAAATTGTAAATGTGTAGTCACGTGAATAATAAATAACATTAAATTGTCAGAACTTTCTACGTTCGAGTCAAACTCGTGGTCGGCTTTTTTCTAAAGAATTTAGCTAGTTTTAAGTAAATTTTGTATAAGACCGATCGGCGTCCAACTCATAAAATTGGTGACAATTTATCACGTAAATGACTAGGTGTCAAACGCGCGTAACCTCCTGTTATTTAATTGAATTATCAACTTGTTTTTACGTCCTACCGTACAGTTTCGTCCATCCTCATTATAATTTTTACTCGTATATCGGATAACTCTTGGTCATTTTACACCTAATAAAAACTCCGTTAGTAAGGTCTGGTCTTCGAAGACCGTCTCTGTCGACAAGACCGTACACAAAGCAATACGATGTATTCTGAAAAGCGACAACAATCATCCTCTTCCTAGCCCCTTTCCCAACTATGTTAGGGTCGGCTTCCAGCCTAACCGGATTCAGCTGGATATGTGTTTTCAGTGTTTTACGTGAAGCGACTGCCTAATAGACCTCCACAATCCAGTAACTGGGCGACACGATATTCTTTGGTTAGATTGGTCAGACTTTCTGGCTTTATTATTATAGCGACAACAATGACAATCCAAAATAAAAAACTTTCAACTGTATCCATTATACTAGCGACCCGCTCTAACATCGCACGTGTATACAAATCTTTGAAAATCTCTACTATTATTGACATGTCTTATATTAAACCTTGAGTCACTCTATCTATTCAAAAACAGCATCAAAATTGGTTACGTAGTATTAAAAATCTAAAGCTTGTTTAATACTAAGTAGTGATTGATATCGTCATCATTGTAGCTATTCAGAATTCGCCATTTTGCTTACTGTAAAATACGTACAGACGGTGTCCAACGAGCTGACTATATTCTAAATAAATTAATGATAAATGATCTAAGCCGTGAGCGCGATGAACTGGTGGAACACGTCCAGGATGTGAGGGTCCAGGTCCTGCGTGAACAGCAGCGTCTCCAGCGTGCTGCTGTACTTCTGGACTTGCTCGTGGTGCTGGAAGAAAGAGATGTCCAGTTAAATAAGGGACATTTTACCGTATGTGAGTTCTCGGTCTATTTCGAAAAAAAAATGTTGTTGATTTTAATCTGAAATCTCTAGATTCAGATGGGATGATACCAAACCTTAAGCTCAACTTACATAAATGGACTGAGAAAGGTATTCACAGTATAGCACTGCAGAAAAGAGCTGCAATTAGACAGTTTCCTGTCACTCGTAATACAGTTGGAAATAGTGAAGGATAAACAGTAACTATTGCGGGCCCCGCAGGTTAATAAACCTACAGTGTACATGATAAACCGCTGAAACACGATCAAGAACAGCCGCTTGTGGTCCGTGCGCCGCTTCGAGCCGCTCTTCATAGACTACAGGCTAGTGTAAGAACGCTACTCACGATCAGGAACACCTGTCGCAGCCGGCCGACAGTGCTGCGGTACCAATGAACAGCTGGAACACGATCAGGAACAGCCGCATCTGGTCCGTGAGCCGCTTCGAGCCGCTTTTGGTCCGTGAGCCGCTTTGAGCCGCTTTTGGTCCGTGAGTCGCTTCGAACCATTTATCCATACACTCTACAGGCTAGTGTAAGAGCTCTACTCACGATCAGAAACACCTGTCGCAGGCGGCCGACAGTGCTGCGGTACCAGTGCGTGTCGGCGTCGCGCGCGTCCGTGTCACAGCGCACGAGGTGCTCCGACAGGATCATGATGAACCGCTGGAACACGATCAGGAACAGACGCTTCTGGTCCATGTGAGCCGCTTCGAGCCGCTCTTCCATGCGCTCTACGGCCTGTAATGGTTAACATTATGAAATTAGCAATTTTTCAACGGTAAGGACTCCCTTTAGAAACGCAATGAAAATAAAGCAATTTATGCTTTGAGTTTGTTCGACTGAGAATCTTCATATTAAATGTAAGTCGATAATACACACATCAAAAGTGTCTAGGGATATTTCAATTAAACCTAAACAACTAAAATTCTATTAACTTTTTGTTAAGACACCTACACATTAAAATAAACCTTGTTTAATAGCCTATCTAATCTGATAATAAACATTTAGATAAAGTTAAATTTAAAAAAAACTTAAAAGAAGAGGAAAAACTCAGACAAAATTTCAATCTTAACTTTATTTTTGAAACATCAAAACCTAAACAAAAAAAAACTATTTTTTTTACAAAAATTGTTGAAAACATAGAATTAATAATCCGTGAATCCACCTAAGACTCTCCTGACACATCTGCAGCGGTTCTGCATACTCAAAACAAGGTGTCAATATCCTGTTGTGGAATACTGTCCAAAGTCCTTTTATGATGCAAGAAAAGCTGGTTTTCATCCTCAATATGTTCAGGGAAATTCCTAAGAGCTCTTCTCAGAAGCATATCACAGGCATGCTCAATAGGATTTAAGTCAGGGGATTGTGCAGGCCAGTCTTAAGCTTAGATATCATGCTGTTGTAACCAACTTGTGACGATACGCGCCGTATGGGGACTGGCATTGTCGTGCATTAGCTGGAAATTTTGTTCCATTTGTTGTCTGTGGGGCAAGATTACAGGCTTTAGCATCTCATCTCGGTATTTTAGAGCAGTCACATTGCCTTGTATCCAAACGAGGTCCGTTCTACCGCCGAGACGAATTCCTGCCCAAACCATTATCGTGCCACCTTGATATGCATGAACTTGTTGTAGGTGCTGCAGTCGATTCCAACGTTCAGGTTCTCTCCAAACGCGTACTCTTCGCGAATCAGGATGAAATCCAAACCTGGATTCATCAGTGAAAAGCACAAGTGACCATTGAGAATGGTTCCAGTTTTCGTGTGCAATAGCCCATCGTAATCTTCTTCATTGATTGCCTCTCCTTAGCGCTAGTACTCGAATCAGCCTACGAGTACGTAGGTTGACTTTATGCAGTCGTCTTCTCAAAGTTTGACCGCTTACCAGCAAACCATACCCTCTCTGTAGCCTTTGAACCAATTGCATTGCCGTTACATTTGGTTGACTTCGTGCAGCATTTACTATAAATCGGTCCTGTACATGTGTTTTAATGCGTTGAGGTCCTCGGTGCCGTTCCACCACTTCCCCCGTGACACGATAACGTGACCAAAGCCCGGATATAACGCTCTGACTGGTCTTCATGGCTTCAGAAACCGCAATTTGGGACAGTATTCCACAACAGGATATTGAAACCCTTGTTTTGAGTATACAGAACCGCTGCAGATGTGTCAGGAGAGTCTTAGGTGGATTCACGGATTATTAATTCTATGTTTTCAACAATTTTTATTTAAAAAAAAATGTTGTTTTGTTTAGGTTTTGATGTTTCAAAAATAAAGTTAAGATTGAAATTTTTTGAGTTTTTCCTGTTCTTTTAAGTTTTTTTTTTATTTAACTTTATCTAAAAGTTTATTATCAGATTAGATAGGCTATTAGACAAGGTTTATTTTAAAGTGTAGGTGTCTTAAAAAAAAGTTAATAGAATTTTTGTTGTTTAGGTTTAATTGAAATATCCCTAGACACTTTTGATGTGTGTATAACAAGTGATCGCTGTTCTAAATAACGTGATTCAGACCTAAATCTACTTGTCTGTTAATTTTACCAAATAGTAGTAATATTTATAATTAGATTTATAATAACTGATGGTTTAGTAGTACAAAGGTTAGCCTGATTAGTGATTTTTTTTTTGACTTGTAGTGAGTTTTCATGAGCTGATAAGTAATTACCTCTTCTGTAGGCTTGTCCTGGTCCTTCTTCTTCTTGCTGTTATTCTCGTCTTCTGAATCTGAACTGCTGGAATCAGCTCTGGCTAAGGCTTCTCTGGCTTCTTGAAGCTCACCACCTGAACAAGTAAGCGTTCATGAAATACATAACAATAGATTTTCGTCCAGAACCTTGGCTTTTAACCCCTCAACCTGTTACGTACTTGATTTTTTCATCAAAATGTTCTAACATTAATCTTCAAAGTGTTTAATTCGAGTTTGCCACTAACACTGGAGTAAATGGCAGTCAGTAGCGTCAACATTTTTATGTATGCTGGAGCTTATACTATAGCCATATCACTTAAAACAGGGCTTTCTAGCTTCTATGAAGGGCAAGTCACTCATGCCAGATGTAACATATTTAACAAAATATCAAAATTAATCCAATTAAGACAGAAATACACGCTTGTAATGTAATCCTTGGCAGATAATGCCTAGGGCATTAAGTTCGCCTTTGTACCTGTATACATAAATAAACAAAAGTAAAGCCAAAACTCACTCAATTTCGAGACATGCTTATTCATCTTATCAATGGTGAGATGTAGCACTTCCCACAGATAGTTGTGCGTGAAGAACGGCGCCATTTCCTTAGAGAACAGCCAGGTGGCAACGGCGTTGCACTCAACGATCTGTGTCTTCAGCATCTTGTCGACAAGCACGCACACCATCTGCGGGTGACGCTGCCATAACTCCCATACGTTGCGAAGGATGCAGATTTGTGCTTCTTCTGATTCGGCTAGGATCTGTTGAAGAAGATACGTTTTAGCTCTACCTGTTGTTGTTACAGCTGATCTTTTTGAAAAATATGTACATTATCTTCTTTGAAATCAACTGGTAAACACGGCACTGATAACATTTTTTCACGTCACAGATTAAAACAATAAACGTTTTCTCAGAGGATTGCAGAACACCCAGTGACAATTAATATCTCTGTCGAGTGTATTTGGAGGTATATGTTTATGTACTTGAAATAAGAAATTATTTACAGCTTACACATTAACGTATCACACATTTTAATGCCGTTCTACACTAATGTTGTTTTCAGAACTAGAAAGCCTCTTATTCATTTAACTTTCTGTTTTTGCAAAAGACTTATTGAAAAACCTCGAACTAACCTTAAAAACATAATGAAACTTGGATATAGCGGCAAAACTATGCGATATGCTCTTGCTGCCGAGGTTAAGGAGCGTCTGCACGAAGACATCAATCTTCAGAGGGTTGTACGGCGCGGCTTGCGCGGCCGCCGACTGCTCGCCCTCCCGGAGAGGGTTGGGGAGGTCTCGGAGAACATTGAGGGCCTCCTCAGGAGTGCATTTGTTGCGGACGCAGACTACTAGCTGGTGAGCCGCTTCGGTGCCGGGGAGAGATGCTGTAAAGATAGAATTAGTTATTTTAGTAAAGGCGATAAGTAAGTTCCGGTCTTCAGTCAGTTTCAATGATTACCTCGTTGAGAAAGTGAGTATTTTGTTCTAATGAAAAGCCATTCACCAAGGGAAAATTTAGATAACACGTGCATTAATAATATTTTAGTTTTTGCCCGCATTGCATGTCAGCCACCGTGGATGTAGATTGTAGTGTGTCAGAAGAAAAATAGCCTACGACCTTTCTTGAAATTTAAACTTGCTCTGTTCAGAGTATCATCAAAATTAGTTCAGTGGTTTTGCGGTAACATCTTAACCGAATTACTTTTATATAAAAACTAGCTTTTGCCCGCGGCTTCGCTCGCGTTGGACAGAGACAAAAAGTAGCCTATGTTACTCTCCATCCTCCAACAATCTCCACTTAAAAATCACGTCAATTCGTCGCTCCGTGTTGCCGTGAAAGAAAGACAAACATACAGACAGACAGACACACTTTCCAATTGATAATATAAGTATGGATATTAGTATGGGTATCCTACTCAAGTACCATCACAACTCAGCAAACATGTTTACGAACGAAAACGAAGTAAAAAATTAAATTACTAATCGCAGCAATTGGCTTACTGCAATATCTGCCTACCTAATCCCCTGAGAAAAAATCGTGAAGTAATTGTTAAATTAAATACATAGGTATTCCGCCAGCTACCAAATTACACAACACCATGCAATCCTTCATTAGTTCGAGCGATATAAGATAAAGTACGGGGGCGCGTTAAGAGCAATATGGCGATAATTAACATAGATTCTGTATGAGATAACAACGAACAATACCGGGGCTTATTGCGCAAACGCACCGTTATCACGCGCTCAGAGATCATGAGAACTGGTTGAGATCCATAGTGCGTGAATACGGGGATTTATTATTAAAATTCTTTACAACGATAATTAATTCAGCAAGAATATAAATCGTATTTCGTAAAATAAACATATATCACAGTAACAACAAGGAAAGCAGTCGGATTCCCTATTCGTTCATGCATAAAAATCTCATGTTCTTCGTTTATTCAACGCAAACGAATAATATGAATTATTGACAAAGTAATATATGCGTTTGATTGTGCTAAAAGAAGAAGGGATTGTTAACCCTATTGCAGAACAATTAAAGTTGAAGTTCGAATAGAGTGTGTGTAATTAAGAGGACGGTTTGTAAGGCAGGCTTCAGACTGGCGTTCCGCGTGCGATTGCGAGTCGCGTATAAAAAGCGGCGAAATGTCCACGAGATGGAAAGTGTGCACGCAAAGTAGGAATTTCACTCGGCCACCCCTCGCGTGGATGATAATAGTTTTTCAACGGACATAATGAGATATTGTTCATTGGAAAAAGTGGAGACACAGTGAGCTACTGAAATTAGTATTATATACCCATTTGGCCAAAAGTTTTTTTTGTGATTAGGAAATATATTAAAATTAAAATTATAAAGGGTAAAACAACATATACAGAAACTTATAATTACATAAATAGGAAATTTCACTCATTGACTCGCTTAAATTAAGTACCTAATGGATATTTAGAAGTAGCCAGTTAGGGACCGAACTTGCAGCTTAGCTAGCCGATGTAAGAGGTTCACCCTTGTTTGGCAGGAACAGCGTTTTGTCGAAAATCACTCCGGCTAATTTTAGTTAGAATAAAGTCATTGCGTATTATTATTCATTTGACCGAATAGTTAATTGGAAGATTTTTGTTAAGCATATTTATTTCTTTGAAATAATGTCATTTTACCGAATTTTCCATTGCACTAATTTTATTTAAACTAATGTTTTATTAGACTAATTTTGGTAAAGAATGCGTTTAACTGATTAGCATCGTCAGTTCAAAATTAGGGCGCCCCGACTCGGACAGGTTAGGTTAGAAGGACCACCTTCGTGGTTATTTTTTTTAAACCACCCAGAAGTAGGATCCCCGCGAAGCGGGGCTCCGTCGACTATTCTGTTTAGAGATTAGAATACAAATTGATGGAAATTTTGTTTAAACCTAACATAACCGCACAACTTTAACCGTGGATATCTCCGTAATAATGGAGTTCCGCGGGATAGGGATGGTATTGAATATTCGATAAAATAAATGTTATACCACCTGAATGTTACATCAAATGAACATTTAACCTTTTGATCAATAGCGCAAAGGTTGTTATCGCAAATAAATATTCGATGAAATGAAAATTATGTTAATCGATATTATACAAAGTGATTATTTTCTTAAACGTTGTTCGAATTAGTAATATTACATCAAAAGTTGTTCTGTCAAACAAGGGTAAATCGATTTAAGATACTTGATTAGATGCACAGTGCAAGCGAGTCTAACCAGGTAAATATCCGATACATACTACTTCATAAAAAAACGAAAAAACATGCTCTGTAAGTGCACATAGTGCTTTAATATTACAATTCTTAGTCGTATGTTGATAGTAGATACTTTAATTAGCAATGTGTAAGAGCATCAAAGAGTGACTCCCCCAAGTTGCGTCACAGTACACAATTTCGATGTATATCGAGACTAGGGTTGTAAACTGACGGTCACATACGATAAGTGACCGTCATTTATTAATAAATGACCGGTCACATTGGACATTTATTGTCAGATTGGTCAGATATATTAAATTAGTATTCTTTACTTGGTGTAACTATTATTTTCGTAAAATATTGAATGTCAGGCTAATTGAAAACTTTATGAATGTGAAATATTACCTACTTACTTTCTAAACCAACATTTAGTGTTATAAATACAGGCTACACTTTATGGAAATTTAAAACAAACGCTGAAACTGACTGATTAACTTTTTTGTTCACAGATTTGAAATATGACGTGTCTTACTTTTCAATTTAGCCATAAAACTATTCTAAAACTATTTAATTACAAAACTATTTTATTAGGTACTAGCTATCGCCCGCGGCTTCGCCTGCGTGGATGTCGAACTTCTATCCACAATATTAAACCTTTAAGGGTTGAATTTAAAAAAACCTTTCGTAGTGGCTATTTACTCTTCACAAAGAATAAACCCTCCAAGTTTCATGTCTGGTAGTCGTCTTACGACTCTCGACGCCTACGCCTGTGTCTCTGTCCGTGGCGTGAGGCTTGACGCTGCCTCACGCGCGCCGCCGCCTCTTTCGCCAGCATGACTGCTTCGGAGAAGGAGTCACGACTTCCTATTCAGTCTCGCCCCGGAGCATGACCTGAACCAGCACCGGGCGCGAGAGGTCACCGCCGCCGATCGCCTCTGCAAGGACACGGCGGTTGCCCGTCAATGCGGGGCACACCTCCACCGAAATACTCCACCGTGACCTCCAGGCGGCCGTTGCAGTAGTGACACCCAGGCGTCGCTTCCGCCTGATTCCGACACAGGAACCTCCCAAAATGTCCGTGTCCGGTGAGGACCTGCTTCCGGCTAACAGTAAGAGTACCGTGACGCTTCTCCAGCTATTCGTCAAAGAGGCGTGCCCAGCACTGGGTTACAACAGTCGCAGTATCCATTCCGCCATGAGATCCCGCCGGAGCTGAGTCCTCCCACTGCGATTAGCCGCATTAGCGGAACTTCGCCCCGGCATTGCACTTCCACGCGCCACTGGTACGTGTGTTCAAGGATTGTTGCCTCATCCCACGGCGGTATGCCGTCCGGCAAGAAGGCTCGCCACCTCGCAGGAGATCGTGCGGTATCCCCGCACCATCGGAATCGCCATGATCCTCTGGGATGCCCTCAGTAGCCAGGCCGGGGCCAAGGCCAGGTTGGGCGCTCACACTGGTGCCCCGTTGATCCTCGCATACCGCGTTATGTTAGGTTTTTGGTTACTGATCGGCTCCCGTAGCTCATGGTGCAATGTTATGTAGCACAATGTTATGTGTTATTCTCACGTATATGCAATGAATATTTTGCTAAGCCATCGGCTAGCCTTTTTACTTTCCGTTACTGCCCGTGCGTACCATCATTATATTGCTGCGGAGTAATTTTAAAACTCTGTGATATCTCTAAAGATATTTTATTGAAATAAAATTATGTAAGCGGCAATTTTGTACAAAATAAAAAACTTGTATTGGATAACGTATTTATATTTATAAGGATTATTACTATATTCATGAAAACACCCCCGCAAATCATGCATTATTTTAGATCTAATTTCATTGCCATAAAATGGTCATAGTGATAGACATAATATGCTGTTGCGGACTTTTTTATTTAACTTTTTAAGAGGAACAATATTCTAGTACATAATTTTTGCGTAATTTCAACCATTTACGCAGCGCACACAACGGAATCTCTCAAAAGGAATATTTTCTCCCCGTTTTTGTTAAACTTTTCATTACTGCTCGGCTACTATGTGTCTTAGCGTATGTTATATAGCATATAACCTGCCCAGGAGTATGGATTATAATCGTAACAAGTGTCATTATAATTTTCCTTTTAGTAGTTTTTAATCCATGCTTATACAGACAGACAAACAAACAGACAAAAAAAATTCTGATTGCATTTTTGGAATCAGTATCGATCACCAATTATCCTCCAATATTAATTTTGGATAAATATTTCAATGTACAGAACTGACCTACCTCTCTACTACAGTTCAGTATATTATAAGTATAGATATTGTTTCACTGTGTTAAAGATCGATGAATGACATGGTTAGCTTCGATGATTCTAAAATTTCCGAAGTTTTATAGATTATAGTCTATTTATACACAAAAAAACGTTTCTGACGTTCCTGACAATAAATGACCATAAGTGACCGGTCACATTGGATAAATGTCCAATATGCTCGGTCAGATTAATCGGTCACATATAACCTGACGGTCACTTTACATATCTAATCGAGACTTATAATAAAAATACTGTATTTAAAAACTCGTTAACGCGCGGACGTTTGGACGTACTGTTAATGTTACGACAGTATCCTCGTAGACCGACAAGAGGTATTGCTTTTGGTTATCTCAATGTATATTTTAAATCTCAAGTCTTTCCCATGTATGCAACAAGTTTACACAAAGTTTTATTTATTTATCCACAAAAAGGGTCCAGACAAGCACCGTTTTAAAAAATGGCCCTGAAAGATTACTGTGACTCCTAAGACTGCAAAATGAAGGAATTTACTGAACAGTGACTTCTAAGATACCTTAGAAAGTACATAACTTTTTTTTTCTTGGGACAAGTCACACACGGCCATCTGATCCCAAGGTAAGCAGAGCTTGTTATGTTAACCAGATAACTGATATACCTACTTATATAATTTATAAATACATACATATATAGATAAATCACACCCAGACACAGAACAAACAATCATGCTCATCACACAAAGTTTGCCCTGGAAGGGAATCGAACCCACGACCTCCGGCTTAGCAGTCAGGGCTACTAACCACTAGACCAACAGACACGTAATTATTAAGTTTATGGCAGCACTTACACAACTTCATAAACATGTCAATTTCATAATTTCAATGTAGGCATTTCATGTATTATTAATTTATTACTTAAGGATAAAAAAAAACGCCAATCATTGAGCGTATGAGCGCTCGGCATTAGAATTGCACGGTTCAAAAAAACCATGGAGATTATGTTTTATTTATTACCATTTTATTATTTACGATTTACAATTATTATTTGTTTTCTATTTTCGTGCTTTTTTATAATATATCTTTGAGTGGGCTGATTTTCTATTTTCTGCCTTCCAACCGCTGGTATTCGTGACGAAAAAATTAGATACCTTCTCATTTCTCTAGTATTCTTTAAAGAGCTTGTACTTGGAATGAGTGCCAGAAATGTGTAATTTTAATTTATTTTGTATATTACAATTTATAATTCTTAAAAAATCCTATTGTTTTATTATTTACTAGCTTTTGCCCGCGGCCTCGCTCGCGTTAAAAAGAGACACAAAGTAGCCTATGTTACTCTCCATCCCTTCAACTGTCTCCACTTAAAAAATCACGTCAATTCGTCGCTCCGTTTTGCCGTGAAAGAAAGACAAACAGACAGACAGACAGACAGATACACTTTCCCATTTATAATATTAGTATGGATGGATATTATTTAAGTTCATAAACATATATTTTCTTAAAATTGCGCTCACATTTTCTATTAACCACTTCACACAACTGCGCGCCTAGTACTTTTGATTGATTTAAGTACTAAGTATCTCAGTATTTTTCTCACATTATCACTTCACATTACTGCGCTCCTAGTACTATTGTCCTCTTAAGTTTTCAATCTTTAATTGAATTTAGAATTAACTATAGGGGAAAATGATTCATCTTTTATTTTTATGTTCTCGTCGATTTTTCATTATTTTTAAGATGTATTCTGCTATTCGGGGCGGGGACAAATCCAACGAACCAAAAACCATGAAAATTGGTCTAGCCGATCTCGAGTTATAAGTGTTGTAACAAACCCGACTTTGTTTTATATATATAGATATATATAGATTTTTAAGACTACTACGTGATAACTAATGCGTAAATTTTGTGCATGTCTGCTATGGGGTGTATGAGGTAACTGGTAATACATACAACGTTGAAGAACTATTTTGTAGAACGTGCAACATTTGAGGTATGCAACCTCGATAATTGCAAGAAAACAAATAGCTATTTAAATCATATTAAGGTTTTTATTAAAAAGTTAAACGACGGTCGATCACAACTCTAAAATTCTGCAATTCTGTCAAAATCGATACAACCGTTTCAGAGATTAACCGGCACAAACAGATTGTAAAAAACTATCACTTACACCTATCATAGTCACTGTGATAATAAAGGTAGTAAAATGACGTAAAATGGTCGTGCAAGCTAAGTATAATTAAAACGGTAATATCTTTTTTTATGCGTTACTTTCCAATACCTTCCATAATTACTGCCGTACAGTCATTCATATCGGTCGTAATTATTTAACTATAAACACATCATTTTACATGTTATTTCAGTTGTTAAATAATCAAATAACATTAATTGTCTATTGAAATAATTTTCTCTCTATCACAATGAGCATTTTACTTTTCATCTATATAATACTATGACATAATTGATATTTTTGAAGGTTAGTTTTAAACTGACAAGCACTTTCGGGCTAGTACTGGCCCGCAAAACAATAACTTTCAATTGTTTCCTTAAATCACGGTAACAGACGGGTTAAACTGCAGGCATACTAGTTTAGCTTGTGATCTTAGTGAATGAATACTCTTTTTGACATTAATGTTTTGGCACTCAGTGCTTAGACATCAACGAATGCACTACCCCTCACATTATACATAAAATATTTACCTATCATTTAAAATTATAAACTGCATTTTAACACGCGTCTCCATAAAAACCTACTGTTTGGAAGAATTAACCCTTAACCTAATTTTCTGACTGACTGACTCGCTAGACTATTCAAAAATGCCTTGTATGTGATTTATTTAAACAAAATAATTTGGAGTTTATTTGCAGAGCGGTGTTGCACCCCGTTAATATAGATAGGGTGTCAATTTCGGATGTGGAATTCGACTATGAGAGGAAGAACTGGAGAAACATTCAGGCCTGCCAAACGCTGGAAAAATCTCAGACGAAAAGATTTAAGGATTCTACCAACCTTTAAAAAAAAGAAAATTATTTACCAAAAGTAATTATACAGATTAGACATAAGGTGGTAGGTCATACACACAAATTATTTAACTGAATCTATATACACTTAGTTCGTGTGATATTCGATTCGACTATAAATGGAAGCACTGGGGAACCTTTTGCATCAGATAAGTCAACCATAATTAATATGGGGTGCATGGACAGAAAACCTCCTCGTGTGCCCGAGGGCTGGAGTTCGCTTATGGATACGTCCGGGGCGAAGGCCAGTCCGAGGGACGGTGCACCCCGGGAGGTGTGCAACGACTCGCCACGGTACGTTGTGCCTGTGGGGTCTCGTTGCACATTTTCGAATATTCTGTCGCGGAGGACTCCACCACCTGTCCCTCTGAGTAGCAGAGGGCAGTGTGTGTTGGAGTCGGGGAACGGGCTCTGCGTGCACTCACCCTGCCGCAGAGCAGGCAGCTGGGGGTCGTCACCCCTAGCTGCCCCCGTTGATCTCGTAGCCCCGAAGACTGTTACGGTCATGTCTCTGACTTTCGACGGGGGTCGAGGGCCTTGGCTTAACCGCCCGGGCCGCGAGGAAGACAACCTCTATAAAAAATTACCTCTAATACCAAGTTCTGGTGCGTGGCGAAGGTACGAATGGCTGAGGAGTAGTGTCGTCTATTTTCGGACGGCGCATCAGTCTCTAGCGCACCCCCAGCCAGGGAACGGGTGGACCCTCTGGTTGGGTCACAAATGTACACTTGCCCAGGGACAGGGGGTTACCCTGGGTGTACTTTTTAAATCCCCCACACTCGTGGGACCAAATATGTCTGAAATTAACAACTTTTTAAAGAAAAACAAAACTGGAGGTAAGGGAGAGGCGCGGTCTAAGGAGACCGATGCGGCAATGGGCTCAAGCTCAAGAAGCTCGAGCTCGGACGGATCGAGCTCTGGTAGCTCGATCCGTGGAAAGAGGAGCCGCAGCAGAAAGCGGACGATGACGGAGGGCGCCTCGTCGTCCTCCGACAGCGAAGCGGCGGCACCGGCCCCCAAAATCCCCACCAGCAGGCGGGGTGCGGGCCGTGTTGGAGGAGGGGGGCGCAAGCTCCCCGCGCAGGAGGCAGCTCGGCGAGCCGAAAGGCTCGCTGCGGAGGGGCGTCACCCTGGGGCAGCCTCCGCGCAGATTGACAGCGCATCCACCACCGCGGGGAGCTCCAGGCCGGAGCACGTGGATGGACTACTGGAGGTGGTGACATCGGCGCTGGTGTCCGTGGCCCTTAAAAAAAAGAAGGGCTCAAAGGACAGGGCCATCGCCGATGCCACTGCCAAGATTTTGGCAGCGGCGAATGCGGAGGCTTCGGCTCCTACGGCGGTGGATAAGGAGCTGGCCGCTATGCGGGCCGCTCTTGAAGCTCTCCGGGAAGAAAACCGGAAGCTGCACGCCGAACTGGCCAGGCTCCGGGGGACGCGCCCCGCACGGAGGAGCCCAAGGAGTCGGAGCGGGACCTGCTCCAAGCTGTGTTGAAGGGCATGGAGGACTTCCAGCGCCGGTTTTCGGTGCTGGAAGGCATAGTCCTCCGGCCCCCGCTCGCGGCCAGTCGTGCGGTCCCGGCTGCGTCGGCAGCAAGGCCAGCGGCGTCTTTTGCCGCTGTGGCCGCGACTCCTGCGGCGAGCACGTCACGACGTGCCGCCGCGCCGGAGCAGGCAAAGGGCAAGGCCGCAACGCCCAGCAAGGGCAAGGCGGCGAAGCCCAAAGCGGTGGGAGCACCCGCAGCGAGTGCAGCTGCACAGCGTGCCCCACCGCCACCCCCTCCCTCGTCGGCTGCCGAGCCTCCGGCCGACGCCGGCCGCTGGCAAGTGGCCGGGGAGAAGAAGAAGGCGGCCAAGGCGGCCAGAGCAACGAGGAAGCGGCAACGACAGAGGGAGCGCCGCAAGGCTAATAGCCTTGCGGCCAGGCTCCGCACTCCAAAGACTGCAGCGGTGGTAATCACCCTGCAGCCGGAGGCGGAGAAGAAGGGCGTGACCTACGGGTCCGTCCTTTCGAGGGCGAAAGTGGCGGTGGACCTGGCTGAGATCGGCGTAGCCGAAGGCCTGCGGCTCCGGGTCACGGCGACCGGAGCCCGCATGCTGGAGGTCCCCGGAGCCACCAGCGGCCCCATCGCCGACGCCCTGGCGGAAAAGCTCCGGGCGTCGTTGCCGGTGGAGGAGGTCCGAGTGTCCAGGCCTACCATGCGCATAGATGTGCGCATCTCGGGCCTGGACGACTCCACCAAGGCGGAGGAGGTGGCAGCCGCCGTCGCCAAGGCGGGGGGGTGCCCCACTGAAGACGTACGGGTGGGCACCATTCGCCCTGACCGCTCCGGGGTAGGAGCGGTCACCGTGAGTTGCCCCGCACCGGCGGCAAAAGCCATTGCGGAGGAGGGCCGCAGGTTACTGGTGGGCTGGGTTTCGGCGCAGGTCAAGCTGTTGGAGCCCAGGCCTCTGAGGTGCTACAGGTGCCAGGTGGGGCACCATGTTGGTGTCCGATGCACCTCGGAGGTGGACCGCAGCGCCGACTGCTTCCGCTGCGGTCAGCCCGGTCACAAGGCCGGCTCGTGTACCGCCGCGCCGCACTGTTCCATATGTGCGGCGGCTGGCAAGCCGGCTGATCACCGGGCTGGGGGCAAGGCTTGCGCCCCACCCGCCAGGACCAGAGGCAAGGGCAGGAAGCCCTCTGCCGCCGCTCCCGCTGCTGCCCCCGCTGCTGCCGCCGCTCCCACGGCCGCCGCTGCTCCCGTCGTCCCCGCCGCTGCCGCGTCTGTCGCTGCAGCCGCGACTACTGAGGCCGCAATGGAGTGCCAATAATGGCCCCATTGCGCCTCTTACAGGCGAATATCAACCACTGCGTCGCCGCTCAGGATCTGTTGCTCCAGAGCATGGCGCAGTGGTCGATCAATATCGCCGTGGTCTCCGAGCCGTACTTTGTCCCGCCCAGGGATTCTTGGGTGGAGGACCTGAGCGGCTCGGTGACCATCATCTCGTCGGCCGCCGCCGGTACCCCAGCCCTCGAAGGCGTCAAGAGGGCACAGGGGTGCGTTGCGGCACGGTTCGGGGAGATCGCCGTTGTAGGCGTCTATCTCTCCCCGAGCCGATCCCTCGTCGAACTCCACAACTCCCTTATGGAGCTGAGCGTCGTCGTCGCCGGGTTCCGAACCCTCCCCGTGCTCGTTCTCGGGGACTTCAATGCCAAGAACTTGGCTTGGGGCTCCCGATACACTGATGCACGGGGCAGAATGGTGGAAAACTGGGCCCTAGAGGCGGGCCTAGTCGTGCTGAACCAGGGTTCCGTCCCCACGTGTGTGCGGATGCGGGGTGAGTCGGTGGTGGACATCTCGTTCGCCAGCCCCGCTCTGTCACCGCGTGTCGTTGACTGGCGTGTAATGGAGGAGGTGGAGACGTTCTCCGACCACCGGTACATCCGGTTTGACGTCTCCGCCCAGACCTCCGCTGCGCCGGTCCGACGGACCCCAAGCGGTCCGCGTTGGGCGCTGAAGCAGCTGGACCGGGAGCTTCTCCTGGAAGCCTCGATAGTGCAGGCCTGGGTGTCATCACCGGACAGGCCTGCCGACATCAATGCCGAGGCTGGGTGGTTCCAGGAGGCCATGTCCGAGATCTGTGACATGGCAATGCCCCGGGTTCAGCCAGGAAGGGGTCAGCGCCAGGTGTACTGGTGGTCGCCGCAAATCGCGTCCCTACGCGAGGCGTGCGTGGCTGCGCGACACCCGTACACCAGACACCGCAGGCTCCGTATCCGCCCTGTGGATGCGGATGCCATTGAGGCGGAGCTGTACGAGGGGTACAGAGCGGCGAAGGAAGCCCTCCGACTGGAGATATTGCGGGCCAAAGCTTCGGCCCGCCAAGAGACGCTGGGGACTCTGAACCGAGATCCGTGGGGGCGCCCCTACTTGGCGGTGCGGGGCAAGCTCCGCACCGCGGGCCCCCCGCTGACGCAGAGTCTCCGGCCCCAGATAGTGGAGGGCGTGGTGAACGCTCTGTTCCCTTCGCGGGGGGAGTTTTCTCCCCCGCTCATGGCTCCGCCACCGGCGGTGTCCGATGCGGACCGCGACGGCGACGACGACGAGGTTCCAGAGGTGACCGAGGTAGAACTGGGAGTGGCGGTGCTAAGGCTTAGGGCCAAGAACACCGCCCCAGGACCCGACGGCCTACCAGGGAAGGCCTGGGTCCTGGCCTTAGGGGCTCTCGGGCCTCGACTAAGGGGGCTCTTTAGCGCATGCTTGGAGGAGGGCCAGTTCCCACTTCGTTGGAAGACCGGGAAGCTGGTCCTCATACCGAAGCCGGGGCGTCCTGCGGACTCTCCGTCCGCGTACCGGCCCATCGTTTTGCTCGACGAGGCGGCAAAGCTCTTGGAGAGAGTGATTGCGAGCCGCCTCGTCGAGCGGCTGATGCGGGTGGGGCCGGATCTGGCGGACGGTCAGTACGGCTTCCGCAGAGGACGCTCCACGGTGGACGCCATCATGCGCGTACGAGCCCTCACGACAGGGGATGCGGTGGCACAGGGCAGGGTCGTCTTGGCGGTGTCTCTCGACATCGCCAACGCCTTCAATACCCTGCCTTGGGGGTGCATAGGGGCGGCACTCCGGTATCACCGGATGCCTGCCTACCTCTGTCGTGTGGTCGAGGCCTATCTGACGGACAGGGCCGTCATCTACCCCGGTCACGAGGGAGTGTGGAGTCGACGAGGGATGTCGTGCGGTGTTCCACAGGGATCGGTCTTGGGGCCGCTTCTGTGGGACATCGGGTACGACTGGGTGCTGCGCGCCGACCTTCCCGAAGGCGTCAGCGTAGTGTGCTACGCTGACGACACGCTAGTCCTAGCGCAGGGAGGGTCGTTCCAGGCGGCGGCCGACTTGATGTCGAGTGGTGTTGCGACAGTCGTGGATAGGATCCGGCAACTGGGACTTGAGGTGGCCCTGCACAAGTCCGAGGCCATGTGTTTTCATGGCCCTCGGCACCGGCCACCTCCGGGGTCTCAGATAACGGTGGGAGGGGTTCACATCGGTGTCGAGTCGACGATAAAGTACCTGGGACTTGTCCTCGACAACCGATGGAACTTTACGGAGCACTTCCGACGTTTGGGCCCCAAACTGGCGAAGGCCGGAGCTGCCCTCAAGCGGCTCCTGCCCAATCTCGGTGGCCCAAACGCCTCCTGCCGGAGGCTCTACACGGGGATCGTGCGGTCCATGGCCCTCTACGGCGCTCCGGTGTGGGCGCCCAATCTAGCCGCGGCTCCGGCCCGACTTCTGAGGGCGTCCCAGAGGGTCATGGCCATTCGCATGGTGCGGGGATACCGCACGGTCTCCTGTGAGGCGGCATGCCTCCTTGCCGGCGTCCCGCCGTGGGATCTGGAGGCAACAGTCCTTGCACACACGTACGAGTGGCGCGTGGAAGTGCAACGCCGGGGTGAAGTCCCGATGCCGCGGGTTATCGCGGCACGGCTCACGGAGCTCCGGCGAGATCTCATGGCGGAATGGAGACAACGACTGTCGCAACCTAGTGCTGGGCACGCCGTTATAGCGGCGGTAAGACCCCTCTTTGAGGAGTGGCTGGAGAGGCGTCATGGCACTCTCACGTTTCGCTTGACACAGGTCCTCACCGGACATGGTCAGTTCGGGAGGTTCCTGTGTCGGATTCGGGCGGAAGCGACGCCTGGGTGTCACCACTGCAGTAACGGTCGCCTGGAGGACACGGTCGAGCACACAGTAGAGGTGTGCCGCGCATGGGCGGAGCATCGACGTGTCCTCGTAGAGGCGATCGGCGGCGGTGACCTCTCGCGCCCGGCGCTGGTTCAGGCCATGCTCCGGGGCGAGACGGAATGGGATGCCGTCGCCTCCTTCTGCGAAGCAGTTATGCTAGTGAAGGAAGCGGCGGCGCGCGAGAGGCAACGAAGAGCCTCTCGCCCCGGACTAAGACCCAGGCGAAGACGTCGAGAGTCGCAGGACGACTACCGGCCACCGTAGGCGCGGTTCTGCGGATGGCGAGCTATGGGTAGCTCGCCGCCCGGCTAGGACCAGGACCGCGTAGACGGCGCGTTTTGTTCCACGCGCGCCTCAAAGAGAAGGAGTCAGCACAGGAAGGGGCCCAGCAGGGCCAACGCCTGCCGGGGTTGCGGAATGTTTATAGTGGTTACCGTGACCCTGGAACATAAAGGGCAATCGAAGGAACATGAGTGGGTTTTAGTCAGTAAGAGTCTGACACGCCCTCCCGTCGCACCCAGGACGGGAGCAGTCATTGGATGATTTCCCACTCACTAAAAAAAAAAAAAAAAAAAAAAAAAAAAAAACCATAATTAATATGTTCATTTCACAAGCTGATCAAATCCCAGACGAAAACGAAAAGATCTAAGGACCCTCCAATGGCCTATGTTTCATTTTTTCTAAAAATTTTCTTGCATGTAGGATTTTGCTATTTAATTTTCTAATCTTTGTTTGTTTTACGAAGAAAGTAGTAGTTACAAATAAGGAAATATCATTACAGGCGATTGTATGTTAATTTTAGTTATTCGCGAAAGAGATATGTCGCGGTAAGGGTGGGTGAGATGAGGAGCGTTCGAACGCCGAGCGCCAGTAAGCGATGCCAGTAAGCGCCGCCAGTGCGCCCGCGACGCACCAGTGGTAGTCAATATAGTGGGAATATCGTGCAGTGCCGTGACACAGTGAATCATGAGATCCGCATTGATATGCGTTTTCTTTGCGCTTGTTGTGAGTATACAAACTAGATAATCATGTTTACAAATAACAAACAATAGTAATTTTTTAGAGAAAAAAAAATAACGTGGCCTTGAAACATTCCGATAATAATTTAGCAAACGATTATAATTTCATAGTTTTTAGTCAAAAATGAAAGTTCCGCTAAAAGGATAGTTCAGTGACATTTAAAATATTATTTTAGATGCGAAACCGGCCGGCGATCCTACGAATTAATTGACCAAAACGTGCGACCACTGATTTTCTCGG
The DNA here is from genome assembly GCA_033675125.1 of Athetis lepigone. Classification (NCBI taxonomy): domain Eukaryota; kingdom Metazoa; phylum Arthropoda; class Insecta; order Lepidoptera; family Noctuidae; genus Athetis; species Athetis lepigone. Next base: position 6,172,546 of record CM066243.1, read on the forward strand.
TTCGTAATTGCAGCATCTCTTGTTAATTGACATGATTGTTGTGCTAATTTAATACTAATTAGGTTTCAGGAGCTTGTGTTAACATATATTAAAACTTAGTTAATAGTTTAGCTTTTTTATTGTTAGCTATCGTAAATGCAGATTAAGTCGCAAATTAAAAAGTGGTCATGACCTGGGCTTACTCCATACTCCAAACTTAGTCAAAATGGGTTCAGTGATTTGGCTGTGATAACATAACGTTACAAACAGACAAAGTTACGATAGAATTTATCATACTAGATACAATCTGCAGCTTTCCCACGTGATATGACTTCCCCCTTTTCGTCAAAATTGTAGCCTGTGTTATTTTTATGTGTAAGCTAGAAGCTCCTGTAGTTTTATCCAAATTAGTCCAGCAGTTTTTGCTTGAAAGAGAAATAAACATCCCTAAAAGCACCCCACGAACTTTTTCCTCTTACATTAAGTAGTTATAAGACCAGTATGAATAATAAATACATGTAACTAATCCAATTTCTAATTCGTTCCTTAAAAAGTTGTTTAGTTTATCTTCATTCAAGCGGAACTTATTTACTGCATCAATTAAAAACATGCATTCTTTTCTTAAGCCGCAGTTACAATAACAATAATACCAATACTAATATATACCAATACAATACATAATATACGGATACCAATATATTATTAACATCAAACAAATTATACAATAGTAGACAATAACATGACCTAGAGTTATCTATTGTTGCTAGTGAGGTTTTCCCATGTAAGTAGACTAATCGTAACATCTAACTCTATGAGCGATTTCTTCGTCTAAAACCATAAGTGTACGCAATAATGGTGCCGATTCTCTTGTGCACAAACTATCGTAAATTTAAGTTAAGTGCATCTTTCTCTTTCCATTTCTTAAAGAAAAGGACAGAAGATACATTTTAGTTTAATCCTGTCAAATTAGACAGCGCCTGATGACAATTGACGTATATTTAGACGCCATGTTTTTAAATTGCTTCTAAATTATCTATGGAGTGTCTAAATTTGACAGGACTTAACTAATATTTGATCTTCTGTCCTTTTCTTAATTCAACGGATAGAGAGAGTGCACTAAACTTAAATTTACGTTAGTTTGTGCACAAGAGAATCGGCACCAATGTTCAATTAAAATAGGTGAAATAGCTACTTTAAAGGTGATAACGGCTTGGGAATTTTATGTGCGTTTTTTAACATTTTGTCTGAGTGTGAAATTAAATGTTGATTAACATAGGAGTCTTATATTGTTGTTAACTAAATATTTGGTGCGTAGATCAGTTTGTTGATGACCTTACTCACAAAGTCAGAATAGACTGACATATTTTTGGTGTTATTACTGCATGGGAAATTTTATGAAACAGTACATTTTGGTAGTATTTGAATCGTAGTATAATAACTTATTGAATTTCCTCGCTTGATTTCATATAGAACCTAATATTGTATCACTTTTAAAAACACAAATAAATTGGGGCACAATGCATGCACTTAGATATTTTCCAATATTGATACTACACACTTGTAATCTTGTAATCCCGTTGGATGCGGGTGGCGCAGGGCCGATGCATGTGGAGATCTTTGGGGAGGCCTTTGTCCAGCAGTGGACGTCTATCGACTGATAAATGACTTGTAATCGTAACGCAACGTTATTATTATGATACATCTTATCCTGCTGCATAATAAACGCGAAAGTTTGAAACGAATGGAAAGGACATTTGTTACACTTTGATGCAGTAACTACTGAATGGATTTCGAGAATTACAGAAAGCCATAATGAAAAAAAAAGATATTTGGTTGAATCTCGACTCTCGTAAATGGTCAAATTCGGCCGGATTTCTTTACTGTTAACAATTATCACTAGTATATTTGCATAACAAATAGGGTACCTTTTAGTAGTATACCCAACCACACCAACGGAGCTGTGATAAAACTTATTTAACTAAATAAAACTAAAATTATGTAGACTTTCTTCCAACAAATTAGCATAATCTTAGCTAATGTATTACATGTTTATGTATTTTGATTATTAATGAAAAAAAAAAACGTTACGCATTTACAAAACATTCAAGTTTTGTGATATACTTTCAGATGTTAAACAGGATACATAAAGAAACGGTCATAATGACCCTGATAAATATTTACAAATCGGCTATTGGCCAATTAACAACTCTTAAGGACATAGTATACATATACATAGTCTTTATAATGAAAGCAGTGATGGTGTTTAGATAATTTCGTTAACTGTCAGGTAGTTTGCGTGTTCCTATTACCAAAGGTCTCTTCTCGTATACAGAAGGCACGAGTATTGATCAAATGATCACTACGCTTGTTTAAGGCGGATTATCGAGATAGATCTTATATTTATTACACGTGATTCGAGACACAAGAGAAAGACAATAGAAGCGCGAAAGCCAGCTGTCGCTTGGTCGTTAAAAGGTTAATATAAATAGAGGAATAAATAGACAATGAATGGTTGTATCGATGAATGGTTCGTATAACACAACAATATGTCTGAAAGGGGGTGAACAATCAGATAAATAAAAAATCATAGAAATCCTGGCTTTGTGTACATGACGAACAGATTGTGATGAAGACGGAATGACAATGAACTGATACTGCATACAGCGATAGTTATAACTATTATCGATCGGCGAAAGGTGCCATGACACACGATCTCTGTGACAATGCCTTGAGACAATACAAACGCAATGTGTATTTATTTATAAAATAATAACATGCCTAAAACAGAGACCGTCTATAAAAATATGCGATAATAAGCTAGAATTTACTCCCACACTATCAGCGGTTCTATCGTCTCAATGACCAGTCATGTGAATTAAACCAAGTTCTAAGCAATAACTATTAATTGTATTGTTTTAAACTACATATATTTTACTTAAAAATATTTTATTTTAATTTATACTTGCTATCCTGATAGACCTTGTCCTATATAATGAGTCTATTTCACATAAAACAATCGTAAAAGGAATAGAAGAAGAGTTTTAACACTCCTTTTTTGTTTGTTTGGTTGGACACGTTAATTTCAGGAACTACGGTTTGATTTTAAAAGAGTCTTTTAGTGTTTCGATAGCGCTTTCTTTTATCTTGGAAGGCTACAGGCTATATAACCACACCTCGATCTTTGGGAGTGGAGAAATAACTAAAGATAAAGGTGAAACCATGGCGGACAGCTAGTCAAATATAATTTTGAGAGGCATTTTGGGATTCATTGATATGTTAGTGTGAGAGGTTCATCAAGTCGTGATAACCTATTGGCTAAGGCTCCTCTCTTGTATGAGGTTGTGGTTTCATGGACCTTTTTAAATAAATATATAATTTTAAGTTTTTCTTTTTAAATATGGAACTTGATTCTGTAATATATGTTTAAATATTATTATTATTATCTAGGTCATTACGGACATCCTGTACCTCGAAAAGCATGTAGAACCAAAGTCCCGTTTGTCATTCGTAGATCTTTGTCCGATGGACAGTTGCTTCATGGTAAACACTGGTATTAGATACAGGTATTAGCTGGATCCAGTAAGACTGGAACCATCATTGGGAAAAATGGTGAGGAATGAAGGTGTAAATTAGAAGAATCTTACTTCAGCAATGATGTATCTCATAATGTGTTACCTACCCGACATTTTTATTCAACCATAAAAAAGGTGTAACATTAGTCTAGTCAGTGAGACAGTAATGGTTTGATATTCTGATTATTAGAATTGTATATTATTATTATATTTTCTACATGATTATCAATACTTTATTCTGGTATAAAGTCCCCAAACTTTTTTACCTGATATTGTGTTTTGTTGTTGGATGGACCAACCTAAGTTTCTAGATTTATTTTACCTCTTAGTTTTATAGAAAATAAATATGGGTAGTAATAAAAGCTCCGACAAATAAAGAAGAATTGTACTTACTCAAAATATAAAATTTACTGCCTAAAATACTTACTAACTTTCCGACTACTTTTTTCCGAATTAAAATGACGAAATGACCGAATGAGATACTGAAATCTACAAAAAATAAACATGAACGTTTATTGCTATAATACTTTTCTACCGGCCTAAATTACGTTCAACTAAAAACTCTATTAGTTTACCAATTCTAATCTTACCAAACCTTAAAATACATGATCGGGGTGGGCTGGGTCGACGGAGCCCCGCTTTGCGGGGCTCCTACTTCTGGGTGGTTTATAAAAAAATAACCACGAAGGGGATGGCGGGGTCTATTCGCTCGCTTCGCTCGCTCACACGACCCCACCATCTCCTTCTAACCGGACCTATCCGAGTCGGGGTGCCCTAAAGTCTAGATTGCAACCAGTTTTCATCATTATTGAAAGTTAAAAATAAATTTTGGTAACCAACAATAGAAATTAAAACAGTTTATGCAAGTTGTAAAAATATGATTATTTTGACGAAACCTCTGTTGTCGGTAACTTAGTCGGAGATTTCGTTTTCTATTCGGAAATTAGGATTTTTTGTCGGTAATTCATTATAACGCTGGTTAATTAGAATAATAGTCGGCCACAGATCGCTGGAGATTAATTTGTTTGTCAGAACCATTATTCCCAATAAATATTACAAATACTTCTAACATGCATTACGGGGTCACGGAACCGATTTTTATGACATTTGGCATGCCAAAGATGTAGAAGTCATTTGATGACTTCCCACTCCCCAATAAAAAAATCGCGGGAGAGTTTCTTAACAAGCTGCTATAACATCTCTGCTATAAGGGCAAATCGTTTATAAGTCATCTATTAGATTACACATATCGCCACGGTACATGACTATTTGGGTCTAGATCAAGCCTTTTATAATCCGTCCATATATTGTTAGGAGATACAAAGAAATTGCTAAACGCAAGATAAAAATCGTAGTAACGTTATGAAATCACATAGACTTGTACGCACAATAAGATCGTGATTCAGATAAACGATTGTTTAACGGAAATAAAATGCTTACTATTGAAGCATTTTAGTAGCACGTATCAAAGCCCATTCAATTGTATTGCGAAGTGTTAACTAATTTGTTTACAATTAAAAGTAAAAATACTAAACAAGGCGATGATTAAATTAAACTATAATAATTTAAGTTCTTAAAATAATTATAGTTTAATTTAATCATCATCAACAATGAATATGTCGGTGTCACAAAAGCAAAAAACAAATTCATTAAGTGACTGAATCCAGTAATTATTGTCTCATAAAACTAAAGATATTTTAATTGACAAACGACTAAAATTGACTTCATATTTTACTTTTTCAAGTATTAAAATTTACACTTTTAGTTTAATTAATCATCAATAAAATACAATAAAAAGAAAAATATGTAGTATGACTCAAGCCAAATAAGTTGTTTGCGATTGTTCAGAAATTATTCAATTGGAAACTCATCGCGGAGGGGTTGGATCGCCCGGCACGCAACTGATTTGTAACACGCCACCGTCTCCGGCGCACTTTCCCGCCCACCGCCATTTTACTTTCAAACGCATACTGAAATATCCACTTTTTTTTTGTCATACAGTATACAGTTGTAATGATCGTCGTCGGGCATTTAATGGGCGTTCGTTCGATTTGTCGCTTCTTGTTCATAAAAAGATCAATGTTCGCATTACAGGTGCAGAGGGACGGAAGTTGTGTTGCAAGCTCGGAAAATGAAGGGGAATTCAAACCTACACCGATCCCGCTCAGCGACTGGCCGCGCGACAAACAAAAGACTGCAGAAACGCTACAGGGTATCATCAAGACTGACAATACACCAGCGGCCGATGCGGTACCCCCGCATTACTGGGAAAATGCACTGAGGCACAGTGTATATCTAACTCTGGTCAGAGACAAAATAGACCAGTTAATAGCTCAAGGAGACTACGTATCACCGGATAGCAAACCGGATAACCAAATAGGGAAAGGAATTGACGATCACGACCTTTGGGATAAAATTAAAACAGCTCGCTTTGACAGACTGAAAGAAGAGCCTATTCCACAGACCGATGTCGCTATATTAGCAAAAGGTAGACTGATCCAAGACGATGAAGGATACAAATTTATTGAAGATGCACCGCAGAGTAACTGCAGTGACAGTGATTGCATGAAACAAGTCAAAGCGTTTTGGTCAGTGAAACGGATGAGGCATGGAGAATCGTCGTCCGGGAAATATCATTATGAGTTAACATTTTCAGTGACGTCGCAAACAACTCGAAAGGTGAAACTGCCTTATGAAAACCCAGTCAGAACTTTCACAATTAAAGAAACTGCACCGCCTACTGAACGTCCACAAGTACGACCGCATGGTAAAACTATCTACCGCAGTAACGAGAGACCACAAAGGGCCCTGTGGGTTCATAGGAATATAAACCCTATGCCGAGTTACCAAAAGCGTCCACCACCACACACGCACGGCTTAGACAGAATATTCTCCTCATTGTTCTCTGATGAAGATAATTATGCGGAACCGTACAGGTTTAAACCAAAGACTTACATTACTAATGGGTATTCTCAGCAAACTCAAGGAGGGCATGTAGATAATAGAGACCCATATCTTCAGAAGAAACTGGTGCCTTACCCTAAGACGAAGCCACAGCCATATAGATCAACGCACAATCTCAACGCAGGACCTGCATCGTACTTACAGAATCCATACTTAAACTTAGATCCATCGATGATTAACCACCAACAGTTAATGCCATACTCAGACAACAGGTATCTGCCATCTAACGTAATAAAGACCACTAGGCCAGCTGTTTTGCCGACACCTATCACCAATTATCCATTTCTTAAAGAATCAACTCTCGATGCTCCAGTCAAAACCGCATTGAATGCCTCAGAACATACTACTAAAGAACCAGACGCTGTAACGACTTATAAAATCTATAATCATCAGAAACCATCACAAACGAAGATTAGTTACATGTCCGACCACATCAGACCGCCAGTGTATAACGCCCCGCCAGGTATTTTCGTGTCTATGGATAAAAAGCCTTTTAAACCGATGCCACCGCTGAAGTATTCTCACATGAACCGACCACAAAAAATATCGCTCCCGGATTTCCGTCCGAGCCCGCAAGTACTAGACACTCAATTCGCTGAACAGGACATGACGGGTGACAGTGCCTTTAGACCTATTACTATTAATTATACAGATATCGGGGCTAATAATAAAAAAATCAATAAAAATATTCGAAAGCCCGGTACGCCTAAAAAACCAGTGAAAAAGCACGAGAATATAAAAAGTAATCACTTTACTGCGGTAACACCTGAAATAATAACAGCCCAAAGTTTAACAATGCAAGAAAACGATGACATTGAAATGGAATGGGCTAATATTTTAGGGGCATTCACTAAAACCACTCCGATGGCATCAAGCAAAGGAAAAGTTACAAAGGAAAGCATTGATTCTATTACGACTACAACACCGTTGGCAGTAACTCTTCAAGAAGATAGTGCAACAGTATCAGAAGATACTCATGAAGAACAGATTACAACATCGAGTACGACCACTACCACCACTACAACAACAACAACCACTCCTAAACCTAAGAAGCGAACGCGTCCACCACCAACTTTCAATAAACCAGAAAAGATCAAGAAACATAAACGCATAACGACGACAACAACCACAACCACAAACAAACCACCGCGTACGTACCCAACAAAGAAACCAACTGATGACTTGACACCTCAAGCGAGCTCAGCTGCAACAAGCTCGTCCAACTCCATACGAGATACAGAAACTCAAAAGGCACCTGCAATTACTACGACAAGTAGTACCACTTCACGACCTACGAAGACCACTGAACTGACAACGAGTACTTCTAGCACAACCACCACATCGAGTACCACCGTGGACACCGAACAACCGGTTGTAACTTCGCAACCGAAAAGTAGAAATCGTTTCAGACAATCCACATTGATGCATAAAGGCACATCGGTGAATCACGACAAATGGTCAACAAGTACACTCGACAAAAACCGAACGAATACTGTATCATCATCCAATTATCTACTAAGAAGAAAAGCATCTAAATTCCAAGGCTATGTTCCGTCCAGTACTCCCAGAAGTCCAGAAGTTGAGAGGAATAGAGAAGACCACAGAGATCACGCTTTTCATTTCAATAAGCCAAATATTACCAGCACAACTGAAAAAGTTGAAGAAGATATTCAGGTAAAAATACAACCTACCCAACCGACTTCTGAAGAGGAGGACTTTACCGATGAACGTTCGTCAGACTGGGCAGATAACGACGAATCAGAACAAAAACAAGAAAAAATTGAAATTGATCCAGAGCGTAGAGCATTCTTAATAGATGGTCAAGGATCCAAAGACGACAATGAGTATATCTTTCCAACAGCATCCGTAATTCATGAAATCAACGAAGATATGGATCAAGGCGATCAATCATCGACCACCGAATCGACAGTTGTTGCATCACCATATTCAAGTAAAACGAATAAGACAAAATGTAAAAAGAAGAAACTTAATAATCTTACGACCACAGAAGGAGTGGTTACATTGTCAAAGGAGTCGACCACTGAAAGGACTAATCCTTCTAGCACCACTTCGACGACAGAAAGCCCAGTCACACCTGACATATTTAACGAACTATTCGGAGGATTCACAATGGATGATGAATTAGAGACGACAACAACAGAGCGCACAACACCACCGCCAGACGAACAAAATGCAAGCGAAAGCGAAGTCCACGAAAATTACTCCGGCATAGACGACGATGACCTTGAAGACTTCCTGCATTCTCTTGATCAGAACAATAATCAAGCACAAGACGATGAAGAAGACGAAGAATATGATGATAAAATGGACGATAATGCAGACGAAACATCATTCGATTCTGACAGTGAAGAATCTGCTGAGGGTGATGACTATGATGATGCTATAGAAGACCAAGACAGGCCATACAGCTTATTAAAACTAATGGGTATGGAATAGACTGAAAGTTATCCTACACTTAATACTCAGTGTTAGCTTTAAATGCTGTGTCACTCATTGATCTCCGAGAACTAGCAGTGACCAATGAAAGCTATTTGTTAAGCGCCTTACTAATAATCGCTGCATAAAGTTATGACAGGTTTATTACGTCAAAAAATGTATGGTTACACAGGCTTTATTCATTGCATAACTTTACACAGTGATTATTAGTAATTGCATAAATGTGGAGTGTTTTGATACAAATAATTTAGAAGCATTTAGCGCCAATTTCACTATCTTTTTGTTTGTGATAACTATGATGATGCTTTCAAAAAATATTTTTATACTTGACTGCAATCAATCAACTAATGGAAGTATCAAAATTGTTAACAAAAACAAGAGTTTTTGGTGCGCCGTCATGCTTATGTTGCGCCTAGTATCTCAAAGTACTTGAACTTCTGAATCCTATTGTCTGTGTTACCGGAATGTAAATATTTAAGTTCAATTAAGTTTAAATTAAGTTTAATAATATTTTTGTATAATAAATTATTTTAAATATGGTTTCATTTATGAGTTTGTTCTTACCTGCTCCTTCCATTGAATATTTGTAGATAGGTTCTGGTTTCAAAGGCACAAATGCTGCAAAAGATTCTGGTACCATTTCCTTTATTCTCTGCTGGTATGACAATCTACAAAGAGGAATGCATTATTTTATTGAAATTTATTTAATTAGATTTATGGCCATTTTCAGTCAATTTCTATCATTGGATTTGGCTACTAAAAATAGAATTTTGACACATTATGTATTAAGCTCTTATTCTATAAACAGATAGGTCATTGAAAATCCATATACATATGTCCATCAAGAAGAGAAATTCACAAAAAAACAATAAATTCAATTTAATTTACCTGAGACATTTTCCAAGGACCTCTCTCACAAATCTTGGTTTAGGATGATCAATATCCAGCTGAGTGCATGCTTCCCAGTCCTCCCAAGACCAACGGTACTGGAAGTTGCTGAGATGATACGAGAACCAATTGACAAACCTGAAACATCAAAAGGTCAGGTTAGTGGGAGTATGGAAGACACATAAACTTTGAGTAACTGTACACAGTTTCACTCTCATTCGGACAGTTCAGCAAAGTTTATTTCAAATTATTATTTGTGTTTGCAATTTCCAGCTTAGTATCAGATAATGTGGCAAAAGAAACATATTTTGAAGTATTTACATAATTATTCTATTGAAAGTTATCAACCTATGTCTCTCTTACAATGAGTTTTATGCTGATAACTTCTTAAAGATTATAATGATATAATAAAAACACAATATACATTTTATATTGCCATAAAAATTCAAAATATACAAGAAATTGTAGCTTGCAGGCTCTGTAAAAACTTACCTATCAAAACAGGCAACATTCATAGAATCAATCCTCATGAACAAAATTTCCGTAGCCTGGGCCAACACCTGTGGCATTGTTGAAGGCTGGAGCTTGCACAGCTCAATTAAAATAGATCCATAACATATCTCCAAATATCTAGGTCTAGGCAAGTTGAATAACTCAGCAAATATGATTTCTACAATACAATACTCAAGAGGAATCTTCGCTTTGTAGGGAAAGCAGAGTAACTGTGCCGCACATTCTTTGCGCTCCAAGTGGTATGCTTCCAGGATATTGTGAAGATGTTCTTCAATGAGAAACCTCTCGATGGAATGAGCACCTGGTAGTACTGGACCATCGGGACAGTCAGTGTAGTCAAACATGCGGAATATGACCCTTGGCATAGGGTATGTGTCCGTATCATTGTGGGGTGGTGGCTGAAAATAGAAATTTTAAAATTTGTCAATAAAAAGAGACTGTTTTGAACTCTTGAGACATAATAGAAAGACAACAGCATCCCGACAGCCGGCTGTCGCTTGGTCATTGAAAGGTTAAAATCTATACATAGGGTCCAAGTCTGTAATGCAGTTTCAACAAAAAAAAATTCTAATGTATATGTCACCGGAAAATAACAAGATCCGTAAGTTTATCAATCTACTAGGAAATTTATAAACTTTCGTAGGATTCTAAACGCGAGATAAATTGTAATATTTTACGTCCACGTTTTCGTAAATTGATAAACTTACTGAACTCACTCGTAAAATAATAAGTAAGCAGTAACCAAACGCTACGCGCGATCTGATTGGTTGACTGTCACGTGTCACTTCTCCCTCCACGCGGCCGCCATTGTTCGCCACGGAACATAAATAAACCAGTTTGCTTGTGCGTTTTTATTAGTTTTAAATGTTGAACTGTGTTGCACCTCAAAGAAAACTCAACTCACTAGATCCGTGCCAGAGAGGAACCAGGCATTGTTGCTTCCAATTTATAGTTTGCCAAGTCTGATTATACCAGTATCTGGACACAAGCATTGCCACTATGAACATTGACCAATCAGAGAGCAGTGTGTTATTTTACGTATTTTGAAGATGCGTATATTTAAAAGAGTTTCTGTGATTGGTCAAACCGTTTAAAATCTTACGAATAGATAACCGTTAGTTTATAAATTTACCGTATGACGTCGGAAATTGATAAATTTACGAAAATGTGAACGTAAAATATTACAATTTATCTCCCGTTTAGAATCCTACGGAAGTTTATAAACTTCCTAGTAGATTGATAAACTTACGGATCTTGTTATTTTCCGGTGACATATACATGGAAAACTTAAGAAAATATTTACCATACTTTTCTTATGAGAAACTTTCAAGGCATTTAATGTATAATTTAAAACACGTACATTATTCAACAAAAATATTACCTGTATTGTAGGAAGTTGATGTTGCAGAGCTTCACACAGGATGGAGTCAAATGCAAGGTAAGGCCTCGGGATATGCTTCTCAGACCAGTTGTCTTGCTTCAACTTCTTGATCTGAGCCCATAAACAATCTAAATACTCTTCCTGCAGATGAGGAGTGTCAGAAGACCACACTTTTAGTGCTGGCCAGTGTTTCTTACTGCGCTTATTTAAAAATATGTCAATAGTAGTTAACAAATGGTCTAGTTGAGATTCCTTTTTCTCGTACAGCTCTCGGCCAACCCACGGTAGTGCTGACAGTACAGCAAACACAAACCAATCTCTTCTGACTTGGGGTACACCATCCTCATTGGCACAGTCCACAAGAGTCTCCAACAATGTCAGCAGGGAAGAAGCAGCTAACACATGGCAGTTCACCAAATCAGCTATGAACCTCAGACAATACCTCGCTGCGTTCCATTTACCAATCTTCAAGTTCTCCTTGAAAGTCTTAACAATGTAGTCAACAAACTCACCACCAAAGTTATAGTTCTTCGCGTTCAAAAGACCCACTAATGTAGCGTAAATGGTGCACTTTTCCGGCATGCGAATAGCACAGTCAGTGAGAATACGTAAAATCTTTACACGAAACGTACTCAAATCTGCCTCTAATACGCTCGCTAATCCTTCCAAGTTACTTTCTAAACTCGAGCTACTTTTCTCACCGACCCTCAGGATCAGAGACTCCAACCTGTCCTCAATCTCCTGGTTCTCAGACACACGACGTCTTTTCCGATTGAGACGCTCTAAAACACAAATTAAAGGGTCATTATACGAATACACTTTATAACCTACAAAATACTAAACCACTTTTTTCTTGGCTTACCGTAACCATCTTCATCATCATGAGCCCTTCTGCGGTTCATTTTAGAAAATTGGCGTACAAAGAAACAAGTTCAAACACTGTAATAATACAGTAATCGGAATAAATTCTACCGAAAAACGCCAACAAACAAGTCACAACCGTCAAAAAGCTCACTGACACTAGCACTAGCTAGAGTAGCGCAGCCGCAGAGACTAGAAATAGAATTCGTTCGAGTCTCTGTGGCATAGAATTTAGAGTTGCTCCCACGTTCGCTATCTAATGCGTCCACTACACGTCTACACACATGCCGACATGCGTCCACCGACGTCATCTGCCGATGCGTCCACGTATGTGTACAGGGGGTATTTTGTGCGTCTGTTGTATGTATTTTACGTCTGCGGACGTCCGCCTCGTATCCGATAGTTGGTGGTTTTTGTGGCACAGATCAAAGGGTTGTGGCACTGTCGTCCGTTGATGTGCGTGTGGATTGAGAGATCTTTTTGAAAAACTCTTCCAACCCCAACCAAATTATAAGAGGATTTAGGAAAATGTGAAAACTTCATGATAAGGTATAAAATTTGTGAAACATAAACAAAGAAAGTTAGAACTCATTAACTGGATCTCTCAATCTGACAACAGACTGAAGAAAAAGTGTTTATAATTTGCATTTTAAATAATTGTGAAGGATCTGTGAAAGCTGCTAATCAAAATTTCGATTCGTTTCAAAGCCACGTTTAAGATTTATAACGGTTTATATGGATCTCTCAGAGTGGACAATTTTCGATTGAGTGATCTTTTAAAACACGACCTAATACTGAAAAAGCATGAATAATTATCATGTTAACAAAAATCGTGATTGAAATCTTACTGGTTCAAGAGAAAATGAAAATCTTGTTTTTTGTCGGTCGTCCCAATTGAGATATCATTATTTTGAACTATATTTAATAAACATAACATATAAGTAGAAGATAGATGCATCAGAAATTGCATAACAAATAAATAGCTGCGATAGCATACGAGTTGCGTCTGTCAAGGATGAACATAGACTGCCGGACCTACAGACGTGTGGACGGCTCGTACAGATTCACCTGCGGATAATGCGTCTGCCAACGTCCGCGGATGCACAGAACATAATATATACCCTAATTTGCGGATGCATCTGCAGACGTGTAGAGGACGCTTTAGAGGCTTCAGTCTTGCTTCAGCGGGTGGCAATGGCAACACTATTAATCTGTCAAATGATAGTCAATCAGGAATTCAGGATTTATTTCAGGAAGCAAAGCAAATCTGTCTACGAACGAATGGCAAACCGCAAATGCAACAAACTTGAGATTATTTTGTGTGAATGGTGCGTTTCCTGACTGAAGGTGTACTAGAAAAAAAACTAATAATCGTTAAGAAATAAGTACGCTCTCATCATGTCTTGCAATTACGCTGATGGATTATCACCATATGAAAATAAAGGGATACTGGGAGTACCAGAGGTAAACATACAAATATTTAAACTTTACCTCATGTTCTTTTTTGGAAATAGTCAATAGAATAATAGAACTTCCTCCTTGATTTTAGAAATTCGACACAATAGAGAAGTTTGCTAAGAAGTGCGAGCTGTTAGCTCAGTTGATAAGCGAAGCTAAACATGTTGTAGTACACACTGGAGCCGGCATTAGTACTTCGGCAGGGATACCTGACTTCAGGTAACTATTTTAAAGTTAAATTAATGAGATTACAAATACTTGGCATGTAAGAGTGTGTGATGATGTAGCTCAGAGTGGTGTTACGACTATATTATTTTCACAAAGCTATTGATACACAGTCCTACATATTTAATCAATACGGATAGTCTGCCTATAATTCGAACTATAATGCTTCCCATAGGAATATCTAACAAACTAAATATACTTTTATCTATTAAAACTTAAAAACTTAAGATCAGAGAAGCAATAGGAGTAACATATCTTTTTTTTTTTTAAATATGTAGTAATAGTAGAAATTACAACCAATAAAATATAGAAAAAAAAAACCCTCAACACTTACTTTTCAGAGGACCCAATGGAGTGTGGACATTAGAAAAAAAAGGTCAGAAACCAAACATAAACATCTCCTTTGACGACGCAGTTCCCACTAAAACCCACATGATATTGAAGAAGCTGGTAGAATGTAACAAAGTACACTTCATAGTTAGTCAGAACATTGATGGCCTGCATCTGAAGTCTGGCCTGCCTCGGAAGTACTTAGCAGAGTTACATGGAAACATGTTTGTTGATGAATGCAATTTGTGTAAAAGGTAGGTGTTTTAAAAAACCGGCCAAGTGCGAGTCAGACTCACTCATGAAGGGTTCCGTAGCAGCAAGTAACATAATATAAAGTTCTGGTAGTTTGTTGTTACTTTGATCGATGTTTCTTTTATATTTGAGTTGATTGAATGAAAGGTAAATTACGATATACGGTTTATGACGTATTAAAAAAAAATCTATGTACTAGATCTCGTTCAAACCACTTTTCGGTGGAAGTTTACATGGTAATGTACATCATATATATTTTTTTTGATTTATCATACTCTTATTTTGGAAGTTACAGGGGGGGGACCAACATTTTACCACTTTGAATGTGTCTCTCGCGCAAACTATTCAGTTTAGAGAAAAATGATATTAGAAACCTCAATATCAATTTTGAAGACCTATCCATAGATACCCCACACATATGGGTATGACGAAAAAAAAAATTTTGAGTTTAAGTTCTATGTATGGGGACCCCCAAAATTTTTTATTTATTTTCTATTTTTGTATCAGAATCTTAATGCAGTTCACAGAATACATCCACTCAGCAAGTTTCAACAGTATAGCTCTTATAGTTTCGGAAAAAAATGGCTGTGACATACGGACGGACAGACAGACATGACGAATCTATAAGGGTTCCGTTTTTGCCATTTGGCTACGGAACCCTAAAAAAGAATACAAGAATAAGCAAAATAAATTGCACAATCTTGTTGAAAAACTTATTAAAACTGTTTTGTTTAAATATTGATACTTTCTTAAACAACTAGAAATAGTAATGCCAAAACCAGCAAATCCTTAACAATTTTTGCTAATTTTTTTTTTATGTTTTTGTTAAAGTTTTGAGCATAAGATTTTGGATGAAGTTGAACTTGTTGCAGTGCAGAAATAGTCACGCAACATAAATATTTGGATAATAAAATGTTTATAGTAAACATACATAGTACATTATTTTATAAACTGGTGGAAATAGAACTAGTAGTCTATTCTTATTAATAAACTATTACCAACCATATATTGTATAGAATCATTATTTTTATTACCCGACTGCCTCATTAAAGATTTTATTACCTTATACTATAATAATAGTATAAAGTTTTATTATCTTGTTATACTATTATTATGGTCAATAGTTAATAAAATCTGTAGTACAAATAATAATAAAGTAACTATAATAAGGTAATGAAATGTTTATTAATAATAATTATTCTGATGACTGCATTATTATTTTTGTGATTACTTTCAGACAATTTGTGCGAGGTTTTCCAGTTGAAACAGTGGGTAAGAAATGCAGTGGAAATCCATGTCCAGCTGAATTTACCTCAGCTAGACCATGCAGGGGCAAGTTATATGATGGAGTCTTAGACTGGGAGCACAGCCTACCTGAAAATGATCTCACCATGGCTGAGTTGCATTCCAGGTATCTATAATTTAGTTAAATAAGAATATTAAATTCAACATACCAGGTTTTGTGATCTTATTCAAGTATTTTATAAATAAACAATAATTTTATAATGCTTTTACTTCTATTTCAGTATTGCAGATTTAAGTATCTGTTTAGGAACAACTCTACAAATTGTGCCAAGCGGAAATTTGCCTATAGAAACAGTTAAATATGGTGGAAAACTAGTCATTTGCAACTTGCAACCAACTAAACATGTAAGTAAAATATTTTCACAAATACAAGCAAGTAGAAATTTATGCAACAATGACATAAAAAAAAATCATGATAAAAAATATTTACTGTTTAAACCATAAATTAAAATGTTAGATTATAAACCAATTAACATATCTAGTGACATTGAACAAGAGACAATAAAAGCTTTAAGCCCACATGGACTGCTTTGCTAAGCAGAAAGGTGTTTAGTACTAAGCTGTCATGTAGAAATTTGGTTGCATTGCATATCCCCCTTGCACCTGGGGGTGCAAGGGGGATATGCAATGCAACCAAATTTCTTTTCTTTCCCTTTGGGCGATGCCTCTCACAGTAAAGCTGATACAGTTAGTTTTGCTACTATAATCTCCCGCAAAGTGCTAATTATATTAGATGGTAATTAGGCTTTAGCAAACAAAAACATCATTTTCAATTAACCACCCACAATAACTCCATAGCCGCAAAGTACAAAAATACGGGATACATTTTTTTTTCTCCTTTCCAGGACAACAAAGCAGACTTAATAATAAATTACTACGTAGACGACGTACTAACAAAAGTAATGGACATACTCGGCCTAGACATACCAACTTATTGTAAAGACGAAAACCCCACGTTAGAAGCTTTACACAGAGCCATCGAATGGACGATCAACAGGCGAGACGTACTACAACTAGAAAAGATATATAAAGCCAAATGCAAAGGTGTTAAGAAAAAAAGAATATTAGTAAAAAGTAAGCGGAATAGTACAGAACAATCAGTAAATGGTGTTGATGATAAAGCTAAGATAATTAAATTAGAAGTTAAGGATGAACAAAATGATGATTGTGTTGAAGTTAAGGATGAACAAAATGGTGATTGTGTTGAAGTTAAACCAGAACATGTGGTTGTCTAGCTGTTGCTTACTTCCACGAGAATATACAATTTTTACGGACTTCCGTACAACCCTTCATTCCTTATTTTAATTTATGGATAGTTGAATTATTCTCAACTTAAAATTAAAGATCTGTCAGATTTTTCTGTTTGTGTTATAGCCCAACAGTTTATGCTTGTTAGGCGTTTTCTTCATAAGTGAAATATCATTTATCAATGTGCTAATCATTCCACAATGGATTATGTATTTTCAATTATGTCTTAAGAATAATTTTGAACAAAACAAATGTAAGAACAATGATCATGTTTAAATAAATTAAACACTCAAAACAGTAAAATAAATAATTTATTTATAAAAATAATATCTTCTTATTTACAAAATATTATTACTCTTTGGCAACATTGGAATGAATAAAAATCTCGTCTGTGATTTGATAATATCAAGGTACAATAAATAAGAAAACTTTTAATTTAAAAGTAATACCCAATTTTACATCAAAATTTAAAAAAAAAATAGTTAGGAAGACCTTTTCTAAGAATGGCAAAAAAACAATAAATCATAATAATCTTGTGACTTGAAATGCAATAAGGGTTACTAAAGGTAATATCAAATTGTCCACTTGTTCCGTTTTTGCCTCGACCAGTCCAGAAATCGTTGCTGCAACTATTACCCGTATCACGCCATTCGATACGCTCAGAATATCTGTGAAAAGTTAATTAAAAGGATAATCTTATACATACTAATATAACACAGATGACTTTATTTTTGGTTGTTTATCAACTAGAAGCTGATATGTGAAATATCAGTCAGGTTGGAATAATTCTTGAGGCACACATCGACAATAGCGTAGCTTTATGGCTTATATTTTGTTTTGTAATTTTAATGCTCGTAAGGTTCAAATTTCCTGAGCTATAAAGCCCACTAAGCTATTTACCAAGTTTAGAATTGAAAAAAAAAATGTTTACACTTACTGAAAAACCGAAGTAGAACCATCACTAATACTTGTGATACAATATTGGCTGCTGTACCTTCTACCGTTTTATCTCCACCTGCCATAAAATGTATACATTGAAACACTGCAAATACTCATACAAAGTTTGTAAATACAATAACAAATAGCAATCTGATAAGCAAACTTAGTCAGTTTCGGGTGAAACTTACCCTACTACGAACCTAATGCAAAAAAAAAACTAAAAGAATTGAAGAAACATAATGCTGGCTCGGTGTGTGTGCAACATAAGCATTTGATTCTTTTAACTTGCACATCATTAGCTGAGACCTGCATTGCTCGTGGAATTTGGAGCACGTCTTGTTAAGCGTGTATTCGGGTATAAAGGAATTATTTATAAGGGATGTGAATTTATTGCCAGTTTCAAAGTTTGTGAGGTACAAATTACTTGACAATAGCATTAGAATTTCAAACATTTTGAAAATGTATAGTAAAGAAGAAAATAATAAGTATACCTGCAATTTTAGTGCGGCCATAGTTGGACCCGACCCAACTGGCAGCAGTGTCACCGATGCCTATGGACAGGACTCCGCTGAGCAGTTCCACTTCGTACCCTGGATGTACTGGCACCAACAGAAGCGGACAGGCCAGCCCTACGTACAGGTATATTGGCGTCATTGCGAAACTACCTGCATCCTGAGAGAAACAAATACTTTATAGAAAACATGATAATGATACCTTTACATACATAGACAGGGCTATTCTAGGCATAAAAATCGACTACAGCCTTAGGCCCCCCTAAGGCTGTTGTCGATTTTTATGCTCTTCTACAGTTTTAGTAAGACTTATTTTAGTTCATGTACAATCTTCCGTGCATGATATTATCTTAGTCATAATTTTAAAAATACACGAATTTAGACTTAACTTATCCTGCAAGTAACAATGTATAAATTGTGTTCGAGCAGGTTTATAAAACACTAGATGGCTCGAAGTACTTTTTTTGAAGAATAGGCCCTCTAAAAATTTCCTTTCGCCATTTTAATTTATTACAAACGTACCTTTTCATCACTGTACACTTCAAATGCAGCCTGCAGTGCTGGTGACACATTTTCTACGTTAGATTTTCTGAGTGCCTGAAACACAAAGAAAATTCAATCAAATAATTCTTAAAACGAGATAAATAGATATTAAATATCTTAGAACAACTCACACACAGTCATCTGATCCTAAAATAAGCAGAGCTTGTACTATGGTATCAGACAACTGATTAAAATACTTATGTAATTTTTAAATACATACATATTATAGACACAGCATAAATAAAGCACCCTGACGGGCACACATCAACGGCAATCAAGTAGGTGTCCCCACACCTACTTGATTTATGCTGTGCCCGTCAGGGTCCATAATTGTGCCTATGTGACTGTTTTCCTACCAACATATGTGTACATTATGGTACGCAATAAAGAATTGAGCATTGAGACAAATTACACCCAGACACAGAACAAACATTCCTGTTGCAACAGTCTATTGTATTGCAACATTTTATTAACCAGCATACTTTGCACTCTACCTCAACTAAAATGACAAGACCAAATCCGACTCCAGCAGCGAACTTCATCAACGTGACGTCTAAAGCGATGCCCGACAGGAACACCAATGAGGCCAGCACATGGAATGTCTTGCGCATCACCGTGTTCGCCTTCACATTGTCCTGAGTCCGCGTTAGTATCACAAACACTGCGATACCGACCAGGCACAGCCAGAACAGGATAAGAGTTATCTGAAAATTTTAATGAAAGCTTAGATAATCATGTCACAAGATGTTTATAATTTTTGTAAGCTATGCAAGCTTATAGTTTCTTTTAATAGGCAGGAATGTTAGGAAGATAGTGTAAGTTGTCATTCTTGTTTGGTAGAAAGACTCCACATGTGTTCTTTAATATTGCGATTTTCTTTAATATGTGACTGGGTTGTAAAATTCTCATGGATGTCATGGTGGGGGGAGGGCTCTGTCAGACTTTCACAGATTAAACACCACCTTGGTGTTACTTCTACCACCTACGCCGAGGATTGGGAGAAGGTATGCGACTTTCGCAATCTCTGGCTGCCACATGCGATGTCTTCCAAGAAAGAATCTTTTAATACATAGCATTTCTATATAAATAAAATGTAAAATTACAAACCTTGTTAGAATTGGTCAGGATAGATACGACAATAGTCAATATGCAATTAGCACCAAACAATAGATGTAAGATAATTAGTGCATATGTCCCGGCTGCACCTGCTATGTACAAAAGATATGGTACGGTTTTTTGGGACTCTTCCAGAGAATATAATGCTGTAACAATAATTCCCACTGATGATAATATGGCCTGAAAATAGGTAATATTTTTTTGTGATAGGAAAGTAAAGATATAGTTAGTGGTGTGCATTAGAGGTACTGCCCCTTATGATTTCAAGATGCAATATAATATTTTGTTTTAGGCAAAATTTAATATATTTGTCTACTACTGGTATATAATACTGTACCTAATAGATGTAGGCAATGGATTAGTGGAGAGCACTAGTTTTTGAACTATGAAGGCCTAGGCAGTGCAAAAACTATGTCAATAATCACATACTCATTCATTAGTTTGCACTGGAGGTAAATCCAGGGCAAAGCAATGAAAATGTAATTATTTTCTGATTTCTGCATGATGAATGAACTGGCCTCACACACATTTTGAAAAACAGAAATACATACAGATAGAAGAAATGTATTGTACTTTTATGTACAAGATTTAGTTTCTACAAGAAGAGAGAATATTACAGAATACTTACAAAAATAATGGCTTTTATGTATATCATCTCTTCATCTTGTTCATTGGACATATTGAAGAAAATCTCACTGATGACCATAGTCCCGAACAATACTATGCTTTGTGTTACTACCATAGCCTCTCCTATTGTGAATGTCTTGGGACATTTTATGAGGGCTATTTTTAACAGGGCACTGTATGCGTGCACAGCAGCTGTGCTGTATACTAGAGAGAATATCAAGCCTGAAAATTAATGAAATAATTATGAAGACATTGTGACCTCAACCAATCATAAGTTGTTTTCTGATCATTGATTGAAATGGTGTTATATCTCTTTGCCTTATAAAAATACAAGAGAAAAAAATTGCACAAACAAAAGAGTATTCAAGAAACGAGTGCATAGGCATCTATTGGGTAAGCTCGCTCCATCGTAGGCCCCGTATATGCCCTTGGGCTAGTCTGGGACCAAGAGTAAGCCCATAAGCAAAAATAGGAAACATTTATGTTTCTTTTCCAATGGCCCAATAGAATGGCAAAGCAACTTGCAAGTATGTGTATTTGTGGCTTATTAAGCTAAAGACTCACTAAGTAGTGACACATAGTTTCAGTTACAATGCATTTTTAAACTTCCATCTTCATTGTTGATAAGTACCTATAATGGAAAGTATCACTTAAATAACTGGCTTTTGTGAAGCTCCTTGCCACTGAACAACCTGCCACCTTAAGGATGTTTTGTGGCTCAGTTGTTATTATTTATTTATTTTCAAATTAGATTACCTTCCCCTTGAACTCCATACACAAAAAATGTGGCAACAAGACTCGCTGCTCCACATCCTCCATAAGCATTCTCCTTTAGAACTAGGTATGACACAGATATAAAGATTATAAATAAAATGCTATATGCCAGTAGTCCAATAGATATGTTGGCCAGTAAGGTGTACAACTCAGATACTTGGTATAAGGTTGAATATAACACAAGCACTGTTGGCAAGAGCATACAGCACCATAGTCCATTTGTTTTTGCTGGTCTGAAAAATAAACAATTTGTGTCATTTCATATATTATGCTTTTAGTGACTAGAGCTAAATTAAATTCATGGAACTGTATAAAAAAATACTGCTAAGACTGAATTTTTAATTTTAAAAATCAATGTTTATATCACCGTTTATAATAGTTTAGTTGGTCAGTGGGTAGTCTTTGGGGCGTTGCGGTGCATAATAGCAGTATAGGAACTGTGTAAATTTTAGTTCTAACATTATAAAAGTAATTGTAACAATTAAAATGTTTTAAATTACATGTCACAAAATAAATTAAAATTATAACAATTAATACGTGCTACTTTATATCAGCAGCATGTAATCAACGTAATGATGATAAACAACCCGGATTTTACCCAATGTTCAAAGTTTACCTTGTAATGATGTGACCATTTACTAGATTCTTCGTTACTTGATTATCAAGCGTCGTGAGAATTCGTAGCACTCTAGAATTAAATTCATAGGAAACTCTCTTATAAATAGCAGATTCTGTTATGTTCTTTAACATCTCCATAATTTATTATTAATTAATTACTACACAAATATTTTAAACACAAAAACAATTGTACTTCATGATTCTCAAACTGGTTCAACTGGTTGTCAATGTCAAGACAAATACTCAACATTGTCAATGTCATTGTCATTATATTTTTGAAATTCTCCATTGTCTAAAGGCTCCTACACACATGCCATTGTCGTGTCGAGCGGCATTGTCGGGCAATTATGCTTTATGAATTTATGATTATTCAAAGGCTTTGAATGCCGGCGGCCCGGCCGCCGCCCGGCAGTGCCGCCGGCATTGTGTGTAGGAGCCTTTAGACAATGGAGAGCATTTACACAATTTTATATTATTTGTGCAAAGACTACAATATTGAATTTGTGTTAATGACTGACAGACAGTGCTCAGTTTAGTAGTAGTCAGTAATGCTCAGTTTAGTAGTAGCAGATGTCATTTTGGTTGGCTTACAAGCGCTGCGCTGTTATCCGCTACAACATCCATTAGTACACCTACTTTTTAGGGTTAGAGTCTGACTCGTAGTACCTTAGATTATTAACTTATAGATGTAGCCATGAGGTGGTAAAGAAGTGTGAAAGTGAGAAGCATATATACGAATTTCGTAAGAAAATTGAGACAAAGCATAACATGCTCTGTCTCGTTCGGCGTGGCCGGTTTTCGCTTGGCGAACATTGAAAAGTTAGCCAAACAAAGGGATGTCACTGTCATTGAAATGGTCGGCTCGTATTAGTTTTTACAATTTTATAACAATTTCGGTAATTAAACCAATAGTTTTAATGTATATTTGAGAAATTGACTCCAGTAGTTAAGTGTTTAGTGCTTTTTCTGTGCTATAAAATGGGAGGATGCACTATTTTAGGCTGCAAAAGCCGCACAGAAAGAAAGCAAGGTAAGAATGTTAAGGTGCGTTGGGGTAAGATCGGCGCTGGGGTAAGAACGTAGGAAACAAATATTTCACTTATTTGGCTATATTTTTTAATGCTAGCCACATTGCGTAAAACGTTATTTTGTTCCGCCCCGCCCTGCAGTGACCGCCAGTCCCTCCGGCAATTTGGACGTGTAATAAAAGGCAAAAAGTAAAACAAGGTAAGTTTTGTAAAATATTTGTCCGTCCGGTCTTACACCATCATTTTTATTTGCATATATTAGCAAAAGTATAGCTTATTTTGCTATTATTTTGTCCAAATACTAAGTTTTAAGCAGTAATAACCTAATGAAACTAATCCAGAAACGTCTACTACCTCTATAGACTGAAATCCGGTGTTACCCGTCTTGAGTGAAGATCGGACAAAAATAACCGATCTTAACCCTTTTCAAAATTGGCAGTGATTGTCAAACTTTTATTACACATGATTTTAATTTTAAATATTTGTGTTCGTTGTTGCTTCAATATAGGGCTTAAATTAATGTAAGTATGCTTTTTTGGGGTAGGAATCACTTAATGACTTCTTTATCACCAATTGCTCCCTCCTGCTACACCGGTAGCAGGAGGGAGGAATTGGTGCATACGTGCTATGATCACTGACGGGTTTGCGTCAGTGGTCATATTTTAGATACATAATAACATCAACAATTCACTTGCAGATGCCACGTAAAGGTTGCCGAATTGCCGGCGGCGACCGCGCATGAACATCCCTGATAGCGGTCAATATTGCTTTGATACAAATTGCATTAATGATATTCCATGTTTTGATTTGTAGTAAAATGTTCCTAAAAAGTGAAAATTTGTATTTTCTTATTATTTGCTTGGTTTTAATGGTTTTTTTAAATAGGTACCTAAATAGATTTTATAAATTTAATTCTGTGTTTGTGATTTGTGCATACTTCATTACTATTACACACTTTTTTTTTACCGTTTTACACATTTGTTTCATTATTTGGGGACTTGGAATTCTTATAAAAAACTGTTTCTTAAAAAACATAATTTTGTTCCTGTCACCTTTTATCTCTCTGCAAAAGGTATAGTGGAATTCCGATTTTAATTTAAACCTTCGAACACACGTGATTCGAGACACAACAGAAAGCGGCGCGAATGCCGGCTGTAGCTTGGTCATTGAAAGGTTAAATGATGCTTCATCATACGCAAAATTTTTTTGGTATATGCTTGTGGATAAAACAAACTTTGAGAACCACAATATCTCCTAAATTTGATTTGTGGGGTAAGAACGGACAGAATAAACCAAAAAAAAAGAAATCATTT
Organism: Athetis lepigone; assembly: GCA_033675125.1. NCBI lineage: Eukaryota > Metazoa > Arthropoda > Insecta > Lepidoptera > Noctuidae > Athetis > Athetis lepigone. The sequence goes on from CM066243.1 coordinate 6,197,449, forward strand.
GGAACATATTTGTTTGTAGTATTTTGAAGATTTTGTTGATGTCATATAAAAGAAGAGGAAAGAACGGATGCATTCTTTTCATACATTTTATGCTCCTAGCAATAGAAGTAGTATTAAATTGCTGTCCGAACTTGCCCCTTGACGGCGAAATCGTCATTACACTTTCAAAAATTGTTTCCTGGTTTTACAGGCTTCCCAAACAAAAACTATTGTGTTTTAATAAATAAATTAATATTTAAATTACACTGTGATTATTCATTATCAATTTCCACCATTTCTCAAGAGCGTGGTGTTTACCAAAATTGAGAAAAAAAAGTTTTTGCAACATCCTTGCAACTATTCGAAAAACCGTCCGGTGTTACCCCAACGCACCTTACTTTTCACTCGTAAGGATGCAAATATTACAAGTTATTGTGCATTGATTGAATAAATACATTTGTGTGTATGTAATTACATGGCTTTCGATCAAAATTAAGGACATTTTCTAGCGATATCGTTTATATTTTTATCTACATAACCTATTACTTGTTTTTCAAAGTGTTACCATACCTCAGCTCTATTTTTCCCATAACTTGATAATAAAATTGCAACTAGTTAAATAAATAAAATTAATCAGATGATTAAAGTTCTTTTATGCCCTGTGAGGTATCCTCTCCCTTTTAAAAGGAATTTTATATAATTTTTATAGTTGGACATCACAGACATCAGTGAAGGAAAACATCGTGAGAAAACCTGGACTCGTAACTTAAATAATACTTACGATATAAATAATTTTGCACTCTTAATAAGGATTATGATACGCAACTCAGTACATGAATGTAATAAGTAGTTGTTGCAACGGAACACCTCACGGTTTTGGTCATATTTCGGGAAAATTTTACGTAATGACAACATTGAAATTTTATAGTGCTGTCTCATGTGCGGCCACGCGGTGGATCAATCTAGATGTAGCCATGAGGTTGTAAGGAAGTGTGAAAGTGAGAAGCATATATACGAATTTCGTAAGAAAATTGAGACAAAGCATAACATGCTCTGTCTCGTTCGGCGTGGCCGGTTTTCGCTTGGCGAACATTGAAAAGTTAGCCAAACAAAGGGATGTCACTGTCATTGAAATGGTCGGCTCGTATTAGTTTTTACAATTTTATAACAATTTCGGTAATTAAACCAATAGTTTTAATGTATATTTGAGAAATTGACTCCAGTAGTTAAGTGTTTAGTGCTTTTTCTGTGCTATAAAATGGGAGGATGCACTATTTTAGGCTGCAAAAGCCGCACAGAAAGAAAGCAAGATAAGAATGTTACTTTTCACTCGTAAGGATGCAAATATTACAAGTTATTGTGCATTGATTGAATAAATACATTTGTGTGTATGTAATTACATGGCTTTCGATCAAAATTAAGGACATTTTCTAGCGATATCGTTTATATTTTTATCTACATAACCTATTACTTGTTTTTCAAAGTGTTACCATACCTCAGCTCTATTTTTCCCATAACTTGATAATAAAATTGCAACTAGTTAAATAAATAAAATTAATCAGATGATTAATTAGTTCTTTTATGCCCTGTGAGGTATCCTCTCCCTTTTAAAAGGAATTTTATATAATTTTTATAGTTGGACATCACAGACATCAGTGAAGGAAAACATCGTGAGAAAACCTGGACTCGTAACTTAAATAATACTTACGATATAAATAATTTTGCACTCTTAATAAGGATTATGATACGCAACTCAGTACTTACATGAATGTAATAAGTAGTTGTTGCAACGGAACACCTCACGGTTTTGGTCATATTTCGGGAAAATTTTACGTAATGACAACATTGAAATTTTATAGTGCTGTCTCATGTGCGGCCACGCGGTGGCTCAATCTATAGGTTAATAATCTAAGCGTAGTACGCTACGGTTTGACTTTACCTTTACGGATAAATATTTTTGTAAAGTGGTAACTCTATATTGATTTGACTCTGTCACTCTGTCGGTCCTGTCACTCTCGCCAGTCAGTCACAGGGATGAGAGTTTAATAGAAAATGATCGATTAAATAAAAATCGATTTTTCTTAATTAAAAATTAATCGATTTGCCAAAAATAGATTTTAATAAAAAATAATTGATTTCTGCGAAAAAATCGTTTTTTTTTTATTATTTAAAAGTACATGCGTTTCTTATTCGTATAATTATCAGAACTTGGTATTGGGTAGAGTATTTGCATCGAAATATTGATATTTTATAGATCTTCCTGGGATTTCTAATAGACAATCTTGTATGCAAACCAGTATTACAAATAAATAAAAATAAAAAAAGTGAGCCGTCACGGGACGCCTGGCAGATGTGAAACATCGACATCCACACATCGAAACCACGGAAACGATACCCATGACCGAAATTTTGAAAAATTTTAGCCGCCATCTTGGATTCCGAAATGGACCTCATTTTCGGCATCAGTGTCCCCGAAAACCACGGAAACGATACCCATGACCGAAATTTTGAAAAATGTTAGCCGCCATCTTGGATTCCGAAATGGACCTCATTTTCGGCATCAGTGTCCCCGAAAACCACGGAAATGATACCCATGACCGAAATTTTGAAAAATGTTAGCCGCCATCTTGGATTCCGAAATGGACCTCATTTTCGGCATCAGTGTCCCCGAAAACCACGGAAACGATACCCAAGACCGAAATTTCTAAAAAAAAACGACTAATTTAAACGCGTAATTTATATAATCGATTTATTAAAAATCGATTAATAACAATATAAAAATCGATAATAAAAATCGATTATTTGAAAAGAATAATCGATTTAAATAAAAATCGATTATTTTATTTTTTGACATCTCTCAGACAGTCAGTGATAAGAAGAGTAGGGGAAATCGCGGTCGTATTCGTATCGTATTATCGCGGCATTGTTGGCATTCGGGTCGGGCGGGAACTTGGAATTTTGCCAATTTTTCCAGTCCTATAATCATAACAGTCGAATTAACACGTAGTCATCAAGATGTTACGACAAATAGGAAAAGTGGTTCAGCAAAGTGCGAGATTCTCATCAGCTGCTGCTCCTGCTCCGCTAAAGCCAGAGATTTTATACACTGGGGTAAGTAAAATGTATTTATAATATAGTAGGTAATAATAAATACGACAAATGTTGAATGTGACTGATATGTTATGTTGATAATTGTTACTGTTACACGAAAAGTATACGAAGTAAACGTAGTTTATATAGCTCGTATTAATTTGTATTTTATGTGATCCATTGGTTACGTGGAACATTTAACATGTGTAGGTACCATAACATTATTTATCAAACAAGGTCAACTAGCCGGCACCCGACGCACAGTGTTTCCGCCCCATAGTAAGACACGGACAATATTATTTACGTTATGAATTTACTACTTATTGTTAGTATTGTGTAGGAAATATATGTATTCACCAGAATAACCAAAAATTACTATGCACTAGCTGCATCCTGCGGCTTTACTCGCATTAAAATGAAAAAAAAAAAACAGATATTAAACTATTATGTTATATCTGATAAAAATATCCTCTAAAAAAAAACAAGTGGCACATACTCACAATCTTTGAGTTATACATAGTGTACAAGTACCTAATATTAGAAAGATTAATGAAAAAGAATAAGAAAAAATAAAATAAAACAAAGGTAAATAAGTTTTTCTAGTAACATAATATTACATTTTTTACTTTGACTTTGTCTTGGTAGAGAGTTTCCTTTTCCAATCAGTTTACATATTAAATAACTGTTTTAAAAAGTTTGAGTTTCAGTATTGATACGTTTAACGTATCAATCACTCCATTCATCTTCACTACTGTCTCCATCTGTAGATACCTCTTCTGTATCAATTATTTGCGTATAAAAAGGCAAAAGCATCTCAAAAACCCTGCGTTTTTTAATTAGAAATTGTCGAAGGCTTGATATTAATGGGTCAGATGTGACTAGTAACCTATTAAAGACATCCAAGATTGACTATCAACGGAAGATGCGCAAGATTTCAGTACTATAGGTGAAGCCGTAGAAACTTTTCTAATGACGTTTGATTTGGCGCTTTGCCCTTCTTTACGATAGCACATAGCTGCAGCAAATGACAATTCACTGCCACTTGCAATTTCTTCTAAATGAGCGTCTATTCGACGTTTTGATCTGTCACATACTGTGTCAAAAGAAGACATTGGACCTTTGGACGACCTGGTCCGGGAAGTACTCCATAGGTCTCAAATGTCTCCTATTGATCTAGCCAAACTGAATGCTTTGCATAAAATAAATCTTTCCTCCGACCGGCATCAAAGTATTTCACTTTTATTTTATCAAAAAGTGCTGACACCTTACTTCGGGTTGCATTTTGCTTGTTTGGAGGGCAAATTGTCTTCAAAATGATTACTTCTTTCAAATTCAGACCCTTTCGACTCCAATTCTTAACAGGATCTTGAAATAACAAACCCGCAAGGTCGCGACGAGTAAATTCCATCACGCGCCCTACAAGAAACAATTAACAATAACAACCGGGGTAGCAAGTAGTAGCAAGATTTGTTATTTCAATATGATTATATAAGTCCAAAGATTATCTGGGATATTAACTTGTTATGGAAAGTAGCGGAAAACACTTACTAATAGCCTTGTGAATTTTTATTTAAGTCCTATTTTTGGTCGTTACTTCGAACTGTCAATATACATATGTTAAGTTTATACTAAAAGTTTATTAATATCACATTTAAATAAAAGACAATACCTTGAACTTGAGAATCCATGTTGTTGATTATGCTAATAACAATAAGTATAGAAACAGTATTGGTATAAAACACAGTGAAATTTTGCTTCTATAAAACGTAGTTGTCGACAGCGTACTTTGTCAAGTGATATCTCAGATTTTTTATTAGATAACTACCCTCAATTTTTTGCATTTCTATGACATACATATTCTAGTTTTAAAATCGTTAATTGTTTTTCATCTACCTTCAACTTCAAAAATTTCGTTTTTGTCCGTCCTCGGCAACACCGTGCGACGGCGCGGCGGTAGCGGCGGCATGTCGTGCAAGGCCATATAACTAGTTCGATTTTACAATTTCATTCTTAAATCGTAATAAGGTTTGTATGTGTTAAATTGTTAAGTAAATTCTACATTCGTCATCATATAAATAAATAAATAAATCATAGAACGTTTTCATTGGTATATTATGATTAAATACTGTAATAAAATAAAATAAAAAAACTTTTTGTTTTATGCGCAAAATGTAGGTATTGTATAGGATCCACAGTATCTTATCCTTATAATATAAATAATAATAGAAAATTGAAAATAATTTCAAATGCCTAGTTTCTAATAATAATTAAGTAGTTAAATACTGTACTGAATGTTAACTGCATGCAGCAAATACATTATTTGCTGTGTTGTATATGTTGTTCAAGAAATGTTTTCCTCAAGTATTATATTAATTTTAAATTAATTCTATCTTCATTGATAAAATTTATTAAGTAAGTACCAGTCTAACCAAGGTATTGTGTCGCCCAGTTTGGTGTGGAGGTCTGATAGGCAGTCTCTTCACGTAAAACACTGATATCCCGCTAAATACAGTTAGGCTGGAGCCAACCCCAACATAGCTGGGAAAAGGCTAGGTAGGTGATGATAATGATGATTGAAAAAAATTATTGATACATAGTTTATTAAAACTTTCAAACACATGATTCGAGACACAATAGAAAGACAATAGTCAGTGTGACAGCCGGCTGTCGCTTGGTTGTTGAAGGTTAAATATAAAATATTGTATGCAGAGAAGTCAATATACTCTACAAAATATTAAAATAGGAGGGTTGGGAGTGGAGCCTAAGTAGCTCTTTATTGTTTACTTTTCTATTAAAACAGCTATTCTATATTGAAGGTAGAGGGTGCAATCGAATATTCGAATTATTCGAATACTCTTTCCAAATTTATATTCGAATAGTAAATAAATATTTATTCGAATATTCGAATATTACCAAAAAAATATCAGTTTAAGTTGATAGAGCTTGAAAATTGTTGTTGGCAACACTGCTTGACTCGACGCCTTTTGTCACTTACAGAACACGTTGTTATTTATGTGTAAAGTGGTGCATTTTCTTTTTTGAAGTGATTTTAGATACTTTTATTTTGTTTTTATTATTAAAGAGAGAGAACGACTTTAAAATTTATTTAAGAATTTTATACTTAATATGTGAATCTGATTTTTTTCCGAATTAATATTGACGAATTTGATTTTTTAGTGACATGTGATAGTTTTTCTTTTTATTATTTAACGAGCGAGAGAGAGATGTTTATTTTGTTCTTATTATTAACAGAAGAGTTGAATTTGTTTAAAAATGTTATAATAGCTAAATCTGATTTATTTCCGAATTATAATTGATGAATCTGATTTTTCAGTGTAATATTGCATATTATGAATATAATACTGTAACGTTTTTACGACACATTTACGTATGTATGTAATACTTTTTGTTTTATTATTAACAAGAGAGAAAGACATTTATTTCTCGTAGAGGCGATCGTGTCCTCGTAGAGGCGATCGGCGGCGGTCACCTCTCGCGCCCGGCGCTGGTTCAGGCCATGCTTCGGGGCGAGACGGAATGGGATGCCGTCGCCTCTTTCTGCGAAGCAGTTATGCTTGTGAAGGAAGCGGCGGCGCGCGAAAGGCAACGACGAGCCTCTCGCCCCGGACTAAGACCCAGGCGAAGACGTCGAGAGTCGCAAGACGACTACCGGCCACCGTAGGCGCGGTTCTGCGGATGGCGAGCGATGGGTAGCTCGCCGCCCGGCTAGGACCAGTACCGCGTCGACGGCGCGTTGGACCTCAAAGAGAAGGAGTCAGCACAGGAAGGGGCCCAACAGGGCCAACGCCTGCCGGGGTTGCGGAATGTTTATAATAGTTACCGTGACCCTGGAACATAAAGGGCAATCGAAGAAACATGAGTGGGTTTTAGTCAGTAAAAGTCTGACACGCCCTCCCGCCGCACCCAGGACGGGAGTAGTCATTTGATGATTTCCCACTCACCAAAAAAAAAGACATTTATTTTGTTTTTATTATTACTGAGAGAGAGACTTTTAAATTTGTTTAAAAAAAATATAATTGTTTTGATTAACATTTTCATGTATAATTGTTTTAAAATTTTGTTGAATAAGTAAATATTTATTGTGCTAGGTTTACTTATCTGCATAAAAATATAATTAATAAACCAATAAACGCTGATATTCTGTGTTTTATAATTTTTTCTTAAATATTCGAATAAAATTCGAATAGCACTGAAAAAATATTCGAATATTCGAAAATTAAAATTACCGAATTTTTGCAACCTCTAATTGAAGGATTCCTTTGCAGTACTCTATGAAATATTGAATTTGATTAATAATGCTCGGTTTAAGCCATTGGCTTTGTTGACTACACATCAATTTGTCAACATTCAGCAATTTAGCATTATCACCAGTGATCGGAATAGGTAGAGCTATTTAGGTTCAAACATTGATGATAATATGGATATTCCACGGGATTCTAACTGATACTACGGGATTTTATTGAATTTCGAATATTCGATTCGAATATTGAAGGATTCACTGCAGTAACGGTCGCCTGGAGGACACGGTCGAGCACACAGTGGAGGTGGGCCGCGCATGGGCGGAGCAACGACGTGTCCTCGTCGAGGCGATCGGCGGCGGTGACCTCTCGCGCCCGGCGCTGGTTCAGGCCATGCTTCGGGGCGAGACGGAATGGGATGCCGTCGCCTCCTTCTGCGAAGCAGTTATGCTATATGCTAGTGAAGGAAGCGGCGGCGCGCGAGAGGCAACGACGAGCCTCTCGCCCCGGACTAAGACCCAGGCGAAGACGTCGAGAGTCGCAAGACGACTACCGGCCACCGTAGGCGCGGTTCTGCGGATGGCGAGCAATGGGTAGCTCGCCGCCCGGCTAGGACCAGGACCGCGTCGACGGCGCGTTAGTGTTCCACGCGCGCCTCAAAGAGAAGGAGTCAGCACAGGAAGGGGCCCAACAGGGCCAACGCCAGTGTTGGGCAAAATTTAATTGCAAGGTACAATTAAAAATAACAATTGATTAATTGTTAATTGTGAAATATCAATTAACAATTGATTAATTGTTAACTGTGACGTTTCAATTAACAATTAATTAATTGTTAACTGTTAGTTTTTCAATTAACAATTAACCAATCGTTAATTGTTAATCGTTCCTGCAATTAACTTTAATCAAATTTAAATTATGTAAATAGAAATAATATAAGATGGAGGGGTGGCTCTGGTTGACTGATGATCTCGCAAAGTCAGCAGGAAGCAGTTGGTTCCAGGCCGCGCTAAAGTTTTAATTGTTTCTTACAACAATTAAAAATATTAGTTGCATTATTTTAATTGTATCTTGCAATTAACATGAGTTAATTTAAATAAATTAATTGCAATATGCAACTAACAGATTAACTGCAATTAAAATAATTGTGATTAAATTAATTGCAATTACATTTTCAATCAATTACTTCTATCTTTACTACTCAATTACTTTTATCTTTTTATTTTTATTTATTATTTATTAATGCCCAACACTGGCCAACGCCTGCCGGGGCTGCGGAATGTTTATAATAGTTACCGTGACCCTGGAACATAAAGGCAACCGAAGGAACGTGAGTGGGTTTTAGTCAATAAGAATCTGACACGCCTTCCCGCCGCACCCAGGACGGGAGCAGTCATTGGATGATTTCCCATTCACCAAAAAAAAAAAAAAATTGAAGAATTTTAAATACTACTAGAAATACAAACTATTGGAAGGGATTTTACTAGTAATTTGTTTTTTTACATCAACAACACGATATAAAACTTGTTGACAAGCGCGCGACGTTGTCGCTTTGCTTTGATTTTTTGCGGAACAAATAACTTGTATGGTAATGTTTTTGAACAACTTCAGAATAAAAATGTTTAAATGATTGTTGATTCTTGAATAAGAAATTGATACGTAAAAAAATAGATGTGGTCTAATGAATCTAGTTTATTTATTTATTATACTATCCTTAATCCCTTATATTTACCCCTCAGAAAGGAAGTGTAATCTTTCATTATTCCCAAAGGCGAGAATAGTTTTTTTATGATTTTACTACTTAAAAACCAAATCTCGGGACTCTGGGAATATCCATATTATTCTAACCTATGGCAATTACATAAAACAACGTTACCTATTCCGATCTATGATTATCACAGTTAAAAATTTGTTACCAGTCTAAGCTAGTAGTAGATATCGCCGGTTTTAACTATCATATCAGGATTAAGGCGATTATCACAGTCATTATTTCTATGATCACAGTGCCACGATTCACGTTGCATGTTGCGTGAATGCGTGTCTGGAGGGATCCGTGTCAGGGGGATGCTTCAAGGTAGCCCGCGAAATTCAAATTTTTGGACGTTTTTTGCAATTTTCCGCTCAGTGTCTGGGTGTGTGTTGATATAGGAATGATTTGCAACTGTAATAGACCATTTGTTACAGAATTATAATCATTAATATCATCAATACAACCCTCAAAGTGCATATAATACGATTCCAGGTTTCTTCACTATGTTTTCCTTCACCGATGTCTGAAGATAAACTTTAGAAAAATGCAAATGAATACTTCAGTTAAATTATCATCTGTATTCCAGCTGTTCATCAACAACGAATGGGTGAAGTCATCCGATGGCAAGACGTTCAAGACGGAGAACCCCGCGAACGGCGAGATAACTGCCGAAGTTCAACAGGCGAGCAAGGCTGACGTCGATAAGGCTGTTAAAGCTGCCAATGATGCCTTCAGGTACTTACGTCTTTTTTTTATATTTCTATTGCGGGCAGGTTGGCCGGTGATGGATTCTTTTTGTGCTAGAGAATGGAATATATCAAGTATGTATGCAAAACTAAGGGTCATTCAGCTCCATTAGGCTCCAGCTTTGTTTCATATTTAATAAATAAGGATTTTTGGCTAATGCAGATTCCCCCCAAAAAGTCGGTCACATGAACCCGTCCATATTGGTCCTACAACAAAAACTATAACTAACGTCGTAACGTTAAGTCGAAAATCAGTAAATCAACGGTCGAAACTTATAGGTTTATAAATCGAAATTAAATTATGTACGTTAAAAAAATCCGATTTTGCAAAGACCGAGGTCTGTCTCTTATTTTTATTGGGTGTAAAATGTAAATTGTATGTCTTTTGACCCTCTTCCCGCTGATTTTTCCTGAATAAAGCCGTTAGACCAACATTTCAGGGGGCCGTATACTTCGCGCATATTATTTCTGTGCTAAAAGTCATTTCTCCTGCATAGAAGAGATATCGCCACAGTACGTCAATATTTACAAAATACACCCAATACATACAGAGTGGTGACGATAATACGACAATAAATGAAAACATAGACAATACCAGTGCATAGGAATAATTCTGTACCAACAAAAAACCCAAACAACAAAATTAAAAAATAAAATATTTTCAATCAAACTAAATGATATTGTAAAGTTGATTCTTGGCTTCGGAAATGAAGAATAAAAGCTAGTGTAACTAAGTCCACACAAATAACATATAATATACTAACAGTTAATTTTTTAAACAGGCTGGGCTCACCATGGAGGAAAATGGACGCATCAGCACGAGGGCATCTTCTCAACAGACTGGCTAACCTGGTGGAGAGAGACAGGACATACTTGGCTGTGAGTATTTAATTTTAATACTTTGTTTTAGGATTTAGGCTATCCTGTGGATGGTGACGAAATCTATCGCCCAAAATATGAACGAAAATTGAAATTCTACATCGCGGTATGCGATTTTGACGCGACGTTAAAATATAATACAAAATCCCGACAAAACCTTTTGGCAGTAGCCCAGCAGACACGACACTAGTCTGGTCGGAGGATCTCTCCTTTTTAATGGAGGATGACCATATAAGTTTAAACCATTAAACTTATAAAATTTCATGCACAGTTTATACTCTGTTCCTCATACCAATGAGGAACAGAGTATAAACTGTGCTCCTTTTACCCCTAAACTTATGCATTTTTTGTGGGTACTCTACGGAGCACTCGCCAAACATAAAATTTGACCTCCCAAAGTTCCAACATGATCCTAACGCGATTATAAGATAGTAAGACTTCTTATCTATCAAGTAAATATTGATTTTTTTTTGCTCCACGACTGACTAGGCGAGTGTTTTGTAGAAATTAAATTTCAATACAGTTCTTATATGACGTCTCCTTTCTATGTATTAATTAAAAGCTGTTAATTTCAGCTTCATATGCCAATTCCTTTTTAAGATTCTTACGTTTATTGACAAGGATACAATTTTGCTAACTAAAACCTGTACCTAACCACAAAGATATAATAACACCACAGTTTTCCTGTCTCTCAGACATTTACGTACTTATCCATTATCGAGTACTACATATTTATGTATATGTACTTGATGCGGTTTACCTTAGTCGTAAGTTACGACTAAGGTAAACCAACAGACATTATCAAGTAGTTACGACTCGTAACTACTTGATAATGTCTGCAAAAGGCAATGGCCGTAGTATCTAGTTTCTGTATGCAAATATGCTGTTTAGGATTCCGTACCCGTGTGTTATTGTGATGTGTGATAGTATATTCCGCATTTCAAATTTTAGTTTATATATTTGCACCTGCCATGTTTTGTCTTGGATATTTTTTCCAATTCACGTAAAATCAAACAAGCCAAATATCGTTTAAGTTTTGGAAGCAGTGTTGTCAGCGCACCGGCCGCGCCCAACAGCTTGGGCGCCAGCCCAGCTGATGTGGGGGCCCAAAATCCCAGCGGCTGTCGAGCACCAATGCTAGATACTTCATGGTAGACTCGACAGCGATACGGGCTCCGCCGACCACGATGTGAGAACCAGGAGGCGGCGTACGCCGGGGGGCATGAAAACCATGGCCTCCGACTTGTTGAGAGCCACCTCCAGGCCTAGGCGCCGTATGCGGCTCACAACCTGCGAGACCGCAGCCGTCGCTAGCAACGCTGCCTCCCTGTGCGAGCTGCCACAAGCATAGAACTAACCTAACCTAGCAAAATTTGGTGATCATTAATCCATTTTGGTAGGCAAAAATATTTTTTGGTGATCATTTAAATTATGTCTAGGATGCCGTGATGGCCCAGTGGAAAAGGCGCCCGCCTCTCGTGAAAGAGGTTGCCCGTTGCGGGTTCGAATCCGGGCAAGTACCAATGTGACTTTTTCAATTCATATGTACTTTCTAAAGTTTATCTTGACAACCCGTGCCTCGGAAAGCACGTAAAGCCGTTGGTCCCGGTTGTCATTCTTAGAACTTTAACAGTCGTTATGGAGCCAGAAAGTCTGACCAGTCTAACCAAGGGGTATTCGTGTCGCCCAGTAACTGGGTTATGGAGGTCTGATAGGCAGTCGCTCCACGTACAACACTGATATCCAGCTGAATCCGGTTAGGCAGAAAGCCGACCCCAAGATAGTTGGGAAAAGGCTAGGGAGATGATGATTTAAATTAAATAAACAAATAAATATGCTGGGACAACTCACACACGGTCATCTGATCCCAAGTTAAGCTCTGCTTAGAGCTTGTGTAACCAGACAACTGATATACATACTTATATAATTTTTAAATACATACATATTATAGATAAATTACACCCAGACACAGAAGAAACAATCATGCTCATCACACAAAGTTTGTCCTGGGTGGCAATCGAACCCACGACCTCCGGCTTAGCAGTCAGGGCTACTAACCACTAGACCAACAGGCCCGCCCCAATTATATCCAAGAAAAACGAGGGCGCAGGCTGAGTCCCGCATCCCGGCGCAGAATAGGCTTAAGACGGCCCTGGCACGTGCATATTGTTTGTTTTCACTAACTGTAAATTCATCCAGAATTTATTATGAACGTGTGATTTTTGCGAAGTCTACTGTTTTCCCACAAGAAGTAAGTTTTAAATCCGAATGTATCCGTATCCGGTGATTATTATCAGCCCTTAGCTTGTCCGTCTGTCAAAGCCATCACACCAATCACAAAGCCTAGAATTTTGTATTGTTCTGTTTCTTGATAGCGAATAGCGAGGCAAAGTGTTTTGAAAACAACAAAAAGATTAAATTATGTAAGCTTACATATAATAATCATATCTAATAATAGGTAGGTACATATCTCTGTTTTTACCCGATAAGGAGCGACTGAATGACCTACGTTGACACTTTAGTTTGCTTTAGGTATAGCTATAAAATTACAAATTACTGAAACTATGTTTTTTATTGCTAAACTAATTGAGTTCCTCCCATTATCTTTTGACTTCTATAATTACTGTTCTTAGACGTTTTTTTTTACTTTTGAAGCAATATACTTATTGCTTCAAATATTCTTCTGTACCACATTGTTGTAGGCGTAGTACTAGATTTCAGAAGCGTTATGGCGGAACCTCCCAGGGTCTCGCTCTGGCGAGGCACCACAAGGGACTTGATTGATATTAAACTTTTAACTCTAAACAAAGTACTACTATAAAAATTACACACAATGAAATGTTGCATATTTTGATTGTCTATCTGAAATCCTCTGCACAATGACCGTTAGAACAAAAATCGTGTCCGCTCGCTTACAAAATACCAGTGTATTTACTTACCTATATGATCTTTTTTTATCAATCATGGAAAGTACCTATCTTAATACGATTACAAACTAATAATCACTAAACACTAAACAGAATATGATTGCTTCGTTGATTACTATCGTTAATATGTTATCAATCTGATTACACTTTGTCCATCTAGAAAGTTGGCCAATTTGATTACAGACACGATCTACTGACTTTCGTGATTCACCATTCTTCTCCATCCACCAATTTCATAAGCAGAACTTCATTCAGAGAATGAATGAGAGAGAACGTATCATAATTTGATTTTAAATGAAATTTCAACTGCCATGTTCTGTTATGGCCAGAATGCCAGATCTTAAAATTGTTCATTTCATGAAATGTTAGAATCGTTTATATACACAACTATTACATGTCGAACATTGGTTAAATATTTCATGAAATAATCAAGTTTTAAGATCTAGCCACGAGTCCACGACACACAGATTGAGGCATTAGCATCTGCGGCTGTCTAGATGAATAACCGCGATCGACCGGTTGACTACCCCTGTTCTATAGCTTGTCAGTCTGGTTAGAGCTATTCTTAGGCACTGGATACAAAACCAGTGCTTCGCTGCTTGCTAAGTGGCCGTTGTCCGTTCATACGCTTTCTGATTATCTTTTCGTGCAATGAAACATGATGAAGTACTAGGAGTACGTAACTGTGTAATGCCTGTACATGTGTAGGTAAAATTGTTGGTAGCAAGATACTCAAAAATAATTGCACTCCAGTCAGACAATAATATCTGCAGACCGAGACGAATTGTCACAATCCGTCCTGGTCTGCATATATATATATATATATATATATATTTATATATATTTAGTTAAACTAATACTAAACTAAATATATATATATATATATATATATATATATATATATATATATATATATATATATATATATATATATATTTAGTTTAGTATTAGAAGTATTTTTCGCCTATTACCACTTTACTGGACTGCGGATGTTGGGGACATTGGGTGGAGGTAATATCATGGTATATTACCTGTATGCTTGGGTCCATTTGCAGCTAAAATAAATTACATAGATACTTGCCTAGTTGTTGCTAAGATGCAATGTAATAGAATCTCTTAAAGCATAAATCGGACTACAAAAAAAAGTTACAGTAGTTTGTAAAAACATACCATTCTTTTCCCAGAGCCTGGAAACCCTTGACAACGGCAAGCCGTACACAGCGGCGTACTACGCGGACATTAAGGGCGTGATCAACAACCTGCGGTACTACGCCGGCTGGGCTGACAAGACGCACGGACTCGTCCTACCCTCCGATGGAAATTACTTGGCGTACACCCGTCATGAGCCTGTCGGTATGTAGCGGCATCTAAATATTAAACAAAATCGTGAATTTGTCAGATGCTAAGCTCAAACTCGAATTTCGAGGAAGCTGTTCTTATGAAGAAAGCACGTAAAGCCTTTTCTTCATAATCTCATAGACTTTTTTTAACCTTCGATGCAAAAGAGGGATGTTATAATTTTAGGGAGAATGACTTTGTACCGTGCTCATTACAATCGCCGTAGGGGTAAAGAACGACTTGCACTGCAAATGTAAAACTTGTACCTATGTTGCTCTTGTCACTTCATAGTTTTTCTTATCCTCCTTTAAAATAAGACTTACCTAGGTAAATAAAAGAATTTATGTTGACATTTAATATTGGTTGGTAGTTGCACTACAAAACCCATAGTTTGCGAATAAGTAGCCCGATTAACACTCGCCAGGTTTTTTCAACATGAGCAGCAGTCACGAGTATGACCTTCGTATGCCTTTAAGAATAAAATATTGATACCTAAATTGTCATAACATAATATTTTTGCTTATCGTATTTAATGTCAACGTACTACAATAAGCATGATGATAAAGCAAAAGTATTATCTGAAAGAAAAAGGCAACTTAACTTGCAAAATGACAGCTGTGTTTACACAGCAATACAACTTGAATACAACAGTATTTGCACACAACGATCAACTTGTATGTTTTTGTTCCAAATTATGTTTCTCTAAACAAAATCAATTATTGGAGTTGTGTGAAAATTAGATATTTGCTGATAATGTAGATATACATGTGTATATCAATGTCCTCTATAAATTTTGTACAATCACCTTTTAGTGGATATATTATGTCATTCTGATATACCATATACTGCCATATCATCTCAGATAATTTGATAAACATTGTTAGGCATGGTATCTTATCTATACTATAATATAATATTATAAGGAGGAATGATTGGATTGTTTATTTGCATTGAGTAAGCTCTGTAACTACTGAACCGATTTGAAAAATTCTTTTACCAAATAAACCTATGTTATCAGTAACACAGACTATTTAACATCACGCTAAGACCTATAGGACCGGAGCATTCATAAAAAATGTGGCAAAAACGAGAAAAAAATAACCAATAGGTGTGTGTGTGTGTGTAGGTGTGGTGATATGATCCACAGGAGCGGAGCAGTTAACCAAAAACCTATGATTACACGGGTGAAACCGCGTGGAACAGTTAGTGACATGTAATATAATAAAATATTTTCGATGTTATGTAATTTACTTAATGTACCTATAAGTAAATATCCAGCAATAAATCGTGACTGTTTGGCATTAACTGCGACTCAACTGAATTATTTCGCAACATCTTTTGTGTTGTGTGTATGGCTCATGTATAGCAAAATAATTATTCTTGTATCATACGTTAACCTTTTGATCGCTATTGTCACATATGAATGACACGCAAGCGCATACTGTCCTCCAGTGACACAAATATGTGTTAAAAATGCTGAGAACACGAAATAATCAAGAAATTGTTCACTTTTGTGCACTAGTTTATTTTCTTAAACTCCTGTTGTAGATTTTTTGATGTTGATAAATGGTATGTTATCGACGATTATTATTTATGAGAAGGGTGTGTGTTTGACGTAGAGACGTAAAGAAAGAGTATGCGCGTTCGTTTAAAAGGTTGACACTTTGACCGCGCATACGGGTGATTCGGGCTCACGACACATCAATGGAATATCACTTATAAGAGATTTCGGTATGAGTGCATTTTTTAGTACTGACCAGTTGTTGGATCTGTGCACACTCCCTAATTTCGGTACCTAAAAAAACATTTATCGTCTAAAACCGAAGCAAAAATGAGTACCTGTGCAATTAAATGGTGCGGGTAATCTTCTAAAACACCAAGTTATAAAAAAGATGGCTTAAGTTTTCATTGGTAAGTAAATATGTTTATATTTATCTACATTTTTGGTAATTAGAGAGCTCAAGCTAAACTGGTTGGTTCCCAAAAAAGTCATACCGCGTTGATGTCTTTTGAAAAAGTCCTTTACTTTCACTAGAATATTAGATAAGTCTATCCCTTTCTATTCGTAAGTACTTCGTACTGTGTCTCGAAGTGATGTGACTTCAAAACATACTAGATAAATTATTTTATCGATAATTTTTAACGGTAAATTAAAAATAATGTTTCGTTTTAATGTTTTCATTTTAGATTTCCAAATATTCCGGAAGTTAAAGAAAAATGGATTAATGCCACTAACGGGGAAAACTGGCTTCCAAAATATTATACCGTCATTTGTTTAAGGCATTTTACAGCTGATTGCTTAGAAGTTTTAAAGGACCGACGCCGCGCCGTTTGTTTAGTTTGGCAACGATGACCCTATTTTTGCCTGTTTTGGTAAGATTTGTTTTATATACAAGGTGGGAAGTTTCAATAGGCCCTGGAAGAAAACTACCTTAAATCATTAAGATAGATTATTTTACTTAACTTCCTATATTTTTTTTAAAGAAATAAAACTGCATTCAAATATTTTTGAAAATTTGCATACCACTCCCGGGAATCGAACCGAAAAAAATCCAAAAAAGTAACACTTTCTATTTTTATGGTGTCAAACGTTAGAGCCATTCATAAGGACAAAATCTCTCTAACAAACATGGCTATTTAAACTAAAGGAAAACCATAAAATCTTAACAATTTTATTTAAATTCAACGAAAATTTCGAAAGTTTAAGTCGTCCTTAGATTTGAAAAGTTTAAATGTCATGGTTTTCCTCTAATTTAATTTACCATGTTTCTAAGAAAGATTTAGTCCTTATAAATGACCCTATCGATTACCATCATAAAAGTAGTACTCTTACTCTTTTCAACATCATGTCTTCAAAAATAGGATCTTATCGTACTATAAGCAGGTTCAATATAATGTGTAATAAACATTGTGCTTTCATTCATTTGTCATCTGTTTTAATTTGTTATATTTTCGATAAGAATGAGCAACCGTACTCAGTGATCCTTTTTGATATCATATCCTGTATTTTGTAATTTACTTTGACCACCAAATAATTTTTATATGTGTTTTAAAATCAGAACTTTTTCTTAATTTTTAACATTTATATTATACGTAGATACATATCTTTTATTGTAAATTGGACCTTAAACAATTCTTCTAAGCAATCGAAGCTGCGAGCATAAGCTAGTAATTATATACATAAGTATAATAATAAAAAATACTTATAATTCTTTTATTATAATAATGTTAGCGTACATACTTATAACATCCTTTTTCCGAAGTCGGTAAAACATAACACGAAACGAAAAGAAAAAACCTTAGAATAGGTTTTTTCGTAATAGATCTTTTTGTTTTTTATTTAACTAATCCGTTTTATAATTAAGTGTATTATTAATTGATTTTTTTATTAATTGATTTAAACTATTGCTTGATTATAAAACTTTTTTAATATAACCTTATTTTTTATAAAACCCTGTTTTATTTTTTTATAAGGCCCGATTTTGTAATCGGGCCTTATACAACTAATAATCTGAATAATTATCGATATCGATATTTTTCCAATCACCCTTTTGGAAACCCCTAAAAAATCAGTTGTCATTTGGTTGTCAATTCATCGACCAATCACAGCGGGCGAAGCTTAGCTCCACCCCTTCGTTATCTGGTGACTTTGATTTAGATCAAAAACATGCCTATGCGCACTCCACTGGTTTGTTGCTTCATGAATTTCACTGCATTATTCTTAATTTTGTACTCTTGTGTTGAATTAAAACCATAAAGAAATTTAAAACTGTTATGAAAGAAATCTGTCTGTCTGTAATTATTAATTTTTTTAAGTACGGAATGGGAACCAAAATTTCTCGAATAGTTATCGGTAGTTTCCTAAGGCCGCTTTCGTGTTATTGCAACGGTTATAGTAATATCTTTCACTTACCCGCTTCAAGTTTCCACACTGTATTTTTTGGGACTATCTCGCCACACTATTTCCAACTACTGCAACTCCTGAAAGCCATAATCAACAGTAAAGTAAAAGGGCCCTCTGCACTGCTGTCCTTTAATGATTACTTTAGTCTGTAAGAGAATTTAAAAATCTATAGGAGAATCACGTTTTGACAGCTCATAAAAAGTACGTCAATTGATGATGGTGTTAAATAAATAAATATCCTGGGTCAACTCACACACGGCCATCTTATCCCAAACTAAGCGGAGCTTGTACTATGGTAACCAGACGACTGATAAACATACTTATATATTGTTAAATACATACATATTACAGATAAATCACACCCAGACACAGAACAAACATTCGTGTTCATCACACAAAGTTTGTCCTGGGTGGGAAATCGAACCCACGACCTCCGACTTAGCAGTCAGGGTCACTAACCACTAAACCAACAGGCCCGCCAAATAAAAAATACCGTATTCGTAGGAGTATGCGGTCAGATAATCCCGTGGAACTTCCCGCTGCTGATGGCGGCGTGGAAGCTGGGCCCGGCGCTGGCGGCGGGCTGCACCGTCGTGCTCAAGCCCGCCGAGCAAACGCCACTCACCGCGCTCTATCTCGCTCAGCTCATCAAGGTAAATAGAGGGAGAACTACCAGAAATAACAAAGGCTTTGGTCATATTTGCCCTGCCGAATTATTGAGAAACCTGGTTTGGAGTTCTAAGTTTACACTTCATTTAAATACATTTATAACAGACATGTATTTAATTCACTTGGTGCTTCACGAAACGAACGAACGAAATGGGCATATTTAATGTTCAGAATAAACTGTACCAAACTATGTATGGTGGGAGTGAAACACCAAATTATATATGATGTCAAAGATGTGAAAGCAATGCAACTGGTTATCTTACTCCTAACCTCGACTGGTAACCAGACTTGACTTCAGGAGCTGCCGGACTACAAATCTTCAACTGGGTTAGATTACTGTAGGACTTAGTCCAATCAGGTTGCTATCTTAATGATTTTGTTGACCTGGTTTTTACCGTTTGACCGTCACGTCAAAACAGCGAAATCGTATCCTCAGCGTCAAACTATTTAAATACATATAGAAGTATGTCACGGGATCGTAACCGTGGCGTGCTGGGCACATTTTGTCATCTATAGATGACTCTAGTGGTTAAAATTAGTAGTTTTTATTACGCCTAATTAACAGAGGACTTAGGATATTAAATATTTTTGACAAACAAGTGACAGCCGGCTGTCGCTCTTCTATTGTCTTTCTATTGTGTAGGTTCTATTGTCTTTCTGTTGTGTTCCTTAAGTTAATACGCTTAATTTATCCTTACAGGAGGCCGGCTTCCCTCCGGGAGTAGTAAACGTGCTCCCCGGCTACGGCGACGCGGGCGCCGCTCTGGTGGACCATCCCAACATCGACAAGATTGCCTTTACTGGTATGTATACACTTTTACTTGTAGCATCAACGTACTTTATGACACACGTACGATTTTCCCTACAAAGTTTAGTCTTGGTTTAATGAATAGTTTAACTTTTTTTGGAAAAGAGTTTTCATAGTAATGTCCTTGGGTTTGGTCCCATCCAACCCGGTCGTCACGTTCCGTTTACGGGATGGTTGGAACAAAAATGTTTTATTTCTCAGTATGGGAAGGGTGGCACAGATAAAGTATCATCTATATTTTTGTATACCTACTTTCTATGCAAATAAATATTTTATTCTATTCATCTATCCCTGTGCTGAAGAGAGGCACAAACTGTCAAGATTTTGCCCTAGGTCGAAAAAGTCGTAGATTCGTCGCACAGATGTCAGGCTACTATGGCAAGATAAAGAAAGAGGATATCTAAATCAAAACGCGTTTAGCTGCTACGTAACGAGTATTTGTGTCGTCCTTAGGCCGCTATCCCATCGACGTTTTACGAGCGTAGTGTTTTCTTCCCAACTAGCAAAATCAGTACTTATAACCATCTCAAGACTACTTTTATTTTCACTTATAAAAAACTTGTAGCATGCTACAAACCTGGATTTGGGCGCAGTTATAGGAGTGTTAATTTCTATAATTATCTTATAATCAACTTATTAAATGTTACTAAGTCCTATAATATACTTGACGACGCGTAATAGCTTCTATAATAATATGAGACTACACAATTACAAGCACAAACGTTCTTGTTAGTATCTGACATAAGAATCTTACTAAAGCAATCTTGTTTATAATGCACTAATAACGTACTCAGTTATTAGTTATAAGTATATTTTAATAGAAGTTTTATTTGTTGTTGCTTCGGCTGGTGGTGCCGGTAGTTTTGTGGTAAAATGCTTAATAAAAACGGAAGTTTCTATTACTATTATGTTGTATTGTTGTATAACATTAATCACTAAATATATATTGTAAATATAGTGTATGATCTCGTGGGGAAGTCATTTTTTCTGTAAATGTGTACCGAAATTTAGTTAGTTTCACAATCCCCTCCAAAAAATAGCACATTAGAATTCTGTTATAAATAAAATATTTCATCTTTTCTTATGAATATTCGCCATGTTTTGAAATTGCTCTTCATAAGTACTTTATAGAACTATTATAGGTTAATTAGTACTTGTAGCAGTTTCAGTCCAGATAACTCGCCTCCATTTTAAAACAAATTAGGGTTCCATACCTGCTAATGTTTGAATTTATTTTTTGTAGGATTTAATTAACAAGATGGTTGTATTTTCTAATGTCGACTGTTTTTTGACCAAATATTCTTGACCAATACACATTTTGTGTTATCCGAAAACTGGAATGGGTGTGAATTTCCAGTTTCTTTATTAAATTTTATAGCCCAGCTTTACATATTTTTAAGCAATTCATACATTTATTCATTTTCATATTCTTCACTTTCTGAGTGGTTGGCCAAGGGTGAAAGAATATTTTTTTTCGCAGAACCTTCATTTACTTCACCGGCGTTTACGCTTGACGCGCTTGATGGTCCTGTTGGTTTTATTCCTGAAGAACCTGGCTTCATTAATTCTTTATACCTATTTTCTCACTTTTCATCTGTAACCACCACTCCGTTTCAATCGTTTCCAAACGCTTACATTCATACATTCATGTTCAACTTATTTCCTCAACAACGGAATCTTAACAGAATGGCGAAAGTTTACTAATAAAGTTATTGATCTAGTAGCTTATAAGCTTTTTTGTTCATGTAGCGCTCTTATCAAGTACTAGTAGATTTAAAACAGTCTCGAGCAAAACTATAACGGCGCAAACTTATAGTGATCTCAGCTAAGTATATTATAATATCTTGATCTCTCACAAAATGCTACTATAGGATCAAAATGTTATTCTGGATTATTTAGTTTTGCTGTAAACAATTATAAGAGACTTATTCCTAAAAGTGTCCTGAAAGATAATCTTGTAGCTAACTATAAGACTGAGATATAAAAGCAAATGATCTTGAGAATATCTACGCTTGTGAAGTGCTATTACTAGCAAAATTGTCCTATACATGTTTTATAGGTCAGTCTTGTAGCGAACTATAAGACTAAGATATAAAAAGTATTGCGCTTAAGTATGTAAAGGCTTGGCAAATTCTATTATAAGTTAAATAGTCTAGCGCAATGCCTTTATAAGAACGTTATTAGTAGTGACTGACTTATAATCTTTCTTTATAGGATTACTTTGCTAGTTGGGTTAACATCTGACATCTTCATACGTTACGTTAACGAGTCGTTGATCTCGCGTGTCAAATGTATGACGATATCAGACGTTGATGAAAAGTCAACGCTCGTAAAACTCCATGGAATAGCGGTCTAAGGCCTAAAACATACTCAAGCGACGTAAGGCAGCAGGCGTGGAACAGGCGTGGCGCCGCGTCGCTGGCAACGAAACGGCGTGTCTGCGCCGCGTCGCTTCAGTATAATTCAAAAACGTCGCCTGCATACATTTTGTATGAAATCGGTTTGAAGCGGCGCACGCCTGCGCCACGCCTGTTCCACGCCTGCTGCCTTACGTCGCTTGTGTATGTTTTAGGCCTAATACCATTTCCTTCCTCTTCCATTCCAATACGGTAATAAAAATGTAAAGTAAAAATGTTTAACAATTCAACAACAATTTTACATGCTACATCATTTTAGCTAAACATGTGATCAAATTGGACTATTGTAACACCTTTTGTACCATGTTTTTGTGCAAATAAATATTCTTATTCTTATTCTCCAGGTTCAACAGAGATAGGCAAGTTGATCCAGCGCAACTCGGCGGGCACTGTGAAGCGAATCACGCTGGAGCTGGGCGGCAAGTCGCCCAACATCATCTTCGCAGACACCGACCTGGAGAAGGCGGTGGAAGCGGCGCATTTCGCGCTTTTCTTCAACATGGGGCAGTGCTGCTGTGCCGGTAAGTGCATTAATACCCACCTGTAAATACCCATTAATGCCTTGTAAATACCCAGTGGTATTAACTGGGCGGCACGTCGTCTAATATCATCTTAACAACACCGACCTCGAGAAGGCGGTGGAAGTGACGCATTTCGCGCTGTTCTTCAACATGGGACAGTGCTGCTGTGCCGGTAAGTCTATACCCACTTATAAATACCCATATTAATGGGTATTTACCTTGTTATTACCCAGTGGTGTTAACTGGGCGGCTAGTCGTCTATTATCATCTTCACCGTCATCAACCTGGAGGTAACGGTGGAAGCCGCGCATTACATTATACTATTCATTTCGACTGTACGTGTACGTGTGTGTGGACGTTTAACCAATGTATGCTGTAAAAATTAAAAACGAAAATTACAAAAAGCTACTTCATTCATGCGTCAATATAACGGCCGTTACAAAGAATGCAAATGTTGAAGTTGAATTGGAATGTATTTTATTTAGATTACAAATTATAAGTTAAAGGGATTTGATAGAAAAATATGGTTTTAAACAGTTTTAAATAAGCCCCCATTTTCAAAAAAATCGTGACTATCATTGTGTTTCTTGTAATCATACAATGGTGCCGATTCTCTTGTTCACAAACTAACGTAAATTTCAGTTAAGTGCATCTTTCTCTTTCCATTTAATTATGAAAAGGACAGTTAAAATATTAGTTAAGTCCTGTCAAATTAAGACACTCCATAGATAATTTAGACGCGTTTTAAAAACATGGCGTCTAAATATACGTCAATTTTCTTCCGGCGTTGTCTAATTTGACAGAATAGGGTATTACACTGTATAAGAGAAAAAATCTAAAATATATTATTGAGATAGCTTATGCAAAAAGCAGCCGAACAGTGTTAGTTTTAGTTCATAAAACTAGAAAATATTTTTTTAAATTCAATTCAAAGTTTTCAGTTTTTTTTATCTGTTCTTGAACACACCGATATACAGACCACAGACAGTGACAGCTGTCGACTGTCAACAGTGTCAACTAGACGTCACTATTTGTTTTATATAAAACCTCCTAATACGATCTTTATTATAAAAATATAGGAGTCATCTCGTGTTCTTGGTTATAAGAACACGTGTATGATCTCCATACTATAATTTAATAACCGTACAATTGTCACTAAAGAAAATTTTATAAATCACACTGGACATTGGCAGAAATCACCGAAAATTCGGTGGATTGCCATTTATATAAAAGTTGAAGTTGAAGTTGAAGATTATAAAAATATACTTTTTCATGGAAGTTATTGTGAAAGATATTTTAGATGGCTAAAGCACATAGGTACTTACATCAAAGTGATATTTACTAAAGTACAAACGGGTTTTTATGGTGTAATAGTTGGAATACTCTTCCCACAACTTTAAACTAAGCTTTTCTTGAATTTGAATCAGTTAACACTACAATTCGCAATTATTCCGATGTTTTCACACTTGTGTTCTTGCATTCCGGAACGCACACCAACGGTAAGTCGAACAGTAACTAATTTTTTAGATAAAAACAATAATAATGATGTAAAATATCACAGCGCATTTGTTTATTTACACGACGTGAGGACGTCATATCGCCAAAGCAAAACCACGCCCACGGCGTTTTCCGTTTTTGGAAATTTCCGCGCGAAATTTGAAAATACAATTTTTAAAAGCGTTTTTAGGGTACTTAGCGTTTAAATAAAAATTTAGGTTTTTTTTTTAGTGGTTTCTTAGTACTGTAGGAGTTATTTGAACAACTTTAAAAAAAAGAGTGTAATACCCTATTAAACTAAATTGTATCTTCTGTCCTTTTCTTTAAGAAATGAAAAGAGAAAGATGCATTTCACTTAAAATTAGTCTAGTTTGTGACCAAGGGAATCGGCACCATTATCGGTCTTTGATTACCAGTCACCCTATTTACACACTTGTTCGTGCATGTCCGCAGGTTCCCGCACATTCGTGGAGGACAAGATCTACGACAAATTCGTTGAGCTGTCGGCCGCGCGCGCCAAGAGACGCGTCGTCGGAGACCCCTTCAAACCTGACACTGAACAGGGACCACAGGTGGGTCATCATCATCATCTCCCAAGCCTTTTCCCAACTATGTTGTTTGTGGTCGGCTTCCAGCCTAACCGAATTCAGCTAGATACCAGTGTTTTATCATACCTCCACAACCTATAGTAACTGGGCGACGCGATACCCCTTGGTTAGACTGGTCAGACTTTCTGGCTTCTGAATACCCGTAACCACCGGGTGGGCAAACTCGATTTATGAATAGTTAGTCAATTGACTTTCCCAATAACCTTTCTTTCGGCAGTCGGATAAAAAGTGACGCCACAGTACAATTGCCAGTTATCATTTATTTTGTAAAACGTAGCTTCAAAAAAAAATAGAAAAGAATGAAGTTTACATTATCCATACTAATATTATAAATGGGAAAGTGTGTCTGTCTGTCTGTCTGTTTGTCTTTCCTTCACGGCAAAATGGCGCGACGGATTGACGTGATTTTTTAAGTGGAGATAGTTGAATCGATGGAGAGTAACATAGGCTACTTTTTGTCTCTTTCTAACGCTAGCGAAGCCGCGGGCAGAAGCTAGTATCAACTATAAACACAATTCCAGATCGACCTAGAACAGCAGACACGCATCCTGCAGCTGATCGAGAGCGGTAAGAAGCAGGGCGCGCGGCTGGTGGCGGGCGGACAGCGCGCTTCCGACGTCGGCTACTACGTGCAGCCCACTGTGTTCAGCGACGTGCAGGACAACATGGACATCGCTACCACTGAGGTTACTGTTATTATGTAAAAGACATGGGAATTATCCACCTTAGACAGCATACGACGTAGTCTTTATGTTGCAATAACAAGTTATTTTTACCGCACTTCATTAGTTGCAACAAAAAGACAAAAAAAAAATATTATTTTGTATTGGATCGACGACGGAATTACGTATCTAGCAGAAGCCGAGCGATCGCGGTAATCCGCAATATTTGCTTCTCAAACGTCAATTCAAAATACGTTAAGTCAAATAGCAATCTAGCGGTAGTGCTGCCTCTGTGATGGTTTGGTGATTTCGCTAACTTATGTATGGTTTTTAAGAGCAGTCAAGTTTGTTTTTTTAAGTTGATATTTAATTAGTTTCAGCGATTGCTACTTTATCGTCATCGAAGCAATGAGTGCATTAGAACAATCGGCGAGCGATTAGCAATCGATTCATACATAATACGATTTTTTTTTACGCTAAGCGATTGATCGCGCGATCACTGCGCAGATATTGCTGATTGCTGTTTCATACGTAATAAGCCAGCGGGTAGTGTTATTGCCATTTTGGGACAAATATAAAGTTAGCACTACTAAGTTGTGCGTGAATTCCACATAAGCAATACGGAGGTGCCTATGTGGAATTCATGCACGCTATGCACTGAGTCTACCACATAAACTGTGAAAATATATAATTTTAATAAATATTTAATTTTAAGAAACTAATTCCCTATAAAAATATATAATTTTATATTAAATATATATTTCCCTATAAATTTTATAAAAAAGAAACGTATTTTTTTACTTCTAAACTTGTTTCACTCCAGATCTTCGGGCCGGTGCAGCAGATCTTGAAGTTCTCTCAACTGGACGAGGTGATCACTCGCGCCAACCAGTCGGAGTACGGACTCGCCGCCGCCGTCTTCACGCAGGACATCGACAAGGCCAACTATGTAGTACAGGTATATGTCTAATACAGTTTTATTTATATTCTAGCTGGCCCGAAATAACCTGTTTTACCCAATGAATGAGTCTGATTTCACCCCAAAATCTCTAAAAGTGAATGTTTTTCCCAAATTTGATAACTATTCCAACGAATTTCAATAATTCATTATTCCTGCACATTAGAGCTCTCCAAAGACTTAACTGTTTTTCGAAAAAAATACTTTTAAAAAGGGGTAAAAAATTGGAGGGCAATAATAATATACAGTACCCGGCAATAAATATTGCACATCGACCTTTGGAAAGAGACAATCGGCTAATTTCGGCTTCGTAGAGCGTTATCTCTGTCGCACACTACCTATGTGACGTTTGTCAGTCGTTGTTCAAGTGCGATAAAGTGCGGTCGCGTCCAGTTCAAAATATATATTAAGAGTTGTTAACACCCCCAAATTTAAATAATTTAAAATTGCACAATGGCATCTTTAGGAAAAAGAGGGAAACCTTTACGAGGTCAGTCACGCGAAATTATCTACAATGTTTATAAATATTTTGTAACCGAAAGTGACAGATTAAAAAAAAATGAAGATGAAAATGTAAGTTGTTATTTTAAGAAGGTTCAAGAGCGAGTTGCAAATGCCACTGGAATTTCAAGAAGAACTTTGAACAATATATTAAACGAAGTCAGTACTGAAACACATTCTACTGAAATAAAGTTCAGCACTCCAAAAAAAGGGAGACCAAAAAAGCAATTTCGTTTGCATATGGACGATTTTGATTATGATGTTGTTCGAAGAATGGTGTATGATTTTCACTTACGATTTAATGAACTGCCAACAATAAAATCATTAAAAGCTAAATTATCTGAAGCTATTAATTACAATGGGTCTGAAAAGACGTTGAGAAAAATACTTCACGAGATGGGATTTCGGTTCACTAAAATGGAAGATAATCGAAAACTTCTAATGGAAAAGCACGATGTAAGTCTCAAACGGATGGAATACCTCGATAAAATACGCAAATTTCGCGAATCAGGAAAAAATATCGTCTACATGGATGAGTCTTACATACATACATCCCACACTAAAGGGAAATCTTGGAGTGATGACAAGAAAAAAGGAGTAAAAAAGCCAATTTCAAAAGGTCAACGTTTGATAATAGTTCATGCGGGTAATGAAAAAGGTTTTGTACCCGGTGCCTTTTTAACGTATAAATCCACGGACACTACAGGTGACTATCACAATGAAATGAATAACGATAACTACGAAAAATGGCTGGTTAATCAATTAATACCAAATATACCCAGTGATTCTGTTCTAGTTATCGATAACGCACCCTATCACAACAAATATGTTGAAAGACCCCCCAACTCAAACACCATTAAACAGGAAATGATCCACTGGTTAAACAGACACGAAATTCCAGTAGATCCAAAATTAACAAAAACCCAGATTTACGCTATTATATGTCAGCACAAGGAGAGGCATACAGAGTTTTCCGTGGACAAAGTACTTGCCGAACATGGGCACACTGTGTTGCGATTGCCACCATATCATCCGGATTTTAATCCAATAGAAAATATATGGTCTCAACTGAAAGGCTATGTAGCCTCTAGAAATGTGGGTATGAATTTAACTACAGTAAAAACATTATTGACTGAAAAAGTAAACATGATCGGGGCTGAAGATTGGAAAAAGGTTTGCGATCATGCAATCAAATGTGAGAATGAATATAGAAGCATTCAACACGGTTTAGACAATTACACTGATAGACTAGTGATAAATACGGCTGACAGTGATATTGATCTCTTTGAGAGCACAGATAGTGAAATGGAAGTAATTGAGAATTAGATTTTTTTTTTTTTTATTACAATGGTGCCGATTCTCTTGTGCACAAACTATCGTAAATTTAAGTTAAATGCATCTTTCTCTTTCCGTTTAATTAAGAAAAGGACAGAAGATCAAATATTAGTTAAGTCCTGTCAAATTTAGACACTCCATAGATAATTTAGACGCAATTTAAAAACATGGCGTCTAAATATACGTCAATTGTCATGAGGCGCTGTCTAATTTGACAGGATTAAACTAAAATGTATTTTCTGTCCTTTTCTTTTTTAAGAAATGGAAAGAGAAAGATGCACCTAACTTAATTTACGTTAAGTTGTGCACAAGAGAATCGGCACCAATGTCTCATTTTAACAATATGATTAATGTTGTTTATTATGTACACTACAGCTGTAATTTTCCAAAATAATTAAATACGAAAACATAATGGGAACACGTTTTTTTAGGGTTCCGTACCTCAAAAGGTAAAAACGGAACCCTTATAGGATCACTTTGTTGTCCGTCTGTCCGTCCGTCCGGCTGTCAAGACCCTTTTTCTCAGAAACGCGTCGAGATATCAAGCTGAAATTAATATCACATACTCGGGTCTGCTATCTCTTAAAGCAGTGAAAAAATCAAGTTTTTAAATCAACGCAATAAAAAGATACGGCGGTTTATATTGCAAATTTGGACATTTGCAAGGAAATCAAAACCTATAGGGTACTTCCCATTGACCTAGAATCATGAAATTTGGCAAAAAGCAAGGTCATGTAGCACAAGTAAAGGGAAAACTCCGAAAACCGTAAATTTGTAGTTAGTTCACACCAGGCGTCCGTCTGTCCGTCTGTCTGTCAATAACCTTTTTCTCATAAACGCGTCGAGATATCAAGTTGAAATTAATATCACATACTTAGGTCTGCTATCTCTCACAGCAGTGAAAAAATCAAGTTTCTAAATCAATGCAATAAAAAAATACGGCGGTTTATATTGCATATTTAGATATTCTCAAGAGAATCAAAACTCAAAACCTATAGGGTACTTCCCATTGACCTAGAATCATGAAATTTGGCAAAAGGCAAGGTCATGTAGCACAAGTAAAGGGAAAACTCCGAAAACCGTAAATTTGTAGTTAGTTGACATCAGGCGTCCGTCTGTCCGTCTGTCTGTCAAGAACCTTTTTCTCAGAAACGCGTCGAGATATCAAGCTGAAATTAATATCACATACTCAGGTCTGCTATCTCTTAAAGCAATGAAAAAATCAAGTTTCTAAATCAACGCAATAAAAATATACGGCGGTTTATATTGCATATTTAGATATTTTCAAGGGAATCAAAACTCAAAACCTATAGGGTACTTCCCATTGACCTAGAATCATGAAATTTGGCAAGAAGCAAGGTTATGTAGCACAAGTAAAGGAAAAACTCTGAAAACCGTAAATTTGTAGTTAGTTGACATCAGGCGTCCGTCTGTCCGTCTGTCTGTCAAGAACCTTTTTCTCAGAAACGCGTCGAGATATCAAGCTGAAATTAATATCACATACTCAGGTCTGCTATCTCTTAAAGCAATGAAAAAATCAAGTTTCTAAATCAACGCAATAAAAATATACGGCGGTTTATATTGCATATTTAGACATTTTCAAGGGAATCAAAACTCAAAACCTATAGGGTACTTCCCATTGACCTAGAATTGTGAAATTTGGCAAGAAGCAAGGTTATGTAGCACAAGTAAAGGAAAAACTCTGAAAACCGTAAATTTGTAGTTAGTTCACATCAGGCGTCTGTCTGTCCGTCTGTCTGTCAAGAACCTTTTTCTCAGGAACGCGTCGAGATATCAAACTGAAATTAATATCACATACTCAAGTCTGCTATCTCCCAAAGCTGTGAAAAAATCAAGTTTTTAAATCAACGCAATAAAAAGATACGACGGTTTATATTGCATATTTAGACATTTTCATGGGAATCAAAACTCAAAACCTATAGGGTACTTCCCATTGACCTAGAATCGTGAAATTTGGCAAGAAGCAAGGTCATGTAGCACAAGTAAAGAGAAAACTCCGAAAACCGTAAATTTGTAGTTATTTCACTAAAAAACAAATTAACGGAACCCTCGTTGCGCGAGTAGAACTCGCACTTGACCGGTTTTTTTTTTATTTTATTTTACCCCAACCTAAAGCCATCACTATAGAAAAATTGGCGGGCGTATTTTACACAAATAATAATTATCAAAAAAAGCAAATCATAATTGTTTTAACAGCTCCTAATAGATACCGGACTGTTTGTATTTCGTGCGAGAGAGATAGCGCTCTACGAAGCCGAAATTAGCCGATTGTCTCTTTCCAAAGGTCGAAGTGCAATATTTATTGCCGGGTACTGTACATTTCTATTTTCCTATATGTTACGTTTGTACCCCCGGGGTTAAGATACCTTTGGTTAGTGCTGCGTACCCGTCTTAGCTTGATGATAAGTACTTTTACTAATTAATCTGGCCATCATTATATACAAACAAATTTCTACTGACTAGTAAACAAAAGCTCTTTATTATTCTCTGCTTTATTATATTAATCCGTAATAAATTTAACTCACAAAGGACACTAACAAACCATTCCTTGTACAGAGACTCCGCGCCGGCACAGTGTGGGTGAACGACTACAACGTGCTCAGCAACCAAGTGCCGTTCGGCGGCTACAAGCAGTCCGGCATCGGTCGCGAGAACGGACCCTACGGCATCAACAACTACACCGAAGTCAAGTCTGTCATCACTAAGCTTACTGAGAAGACTACGTAATTGTCGTCGGCATTTTGTTGATATGAAAGAGTGAGACGTGAAGAACTACTTTATTAACACCCATTTCGAAGTTTGAATAGAGATGCAAGGGTTACTGGAACGTAACTAATAGGTTTTAGCGTTTATAAAAAATTAAAAATCATGTGAGTCTGAGTTTCGTCCCACCTTTACTGTATTCGGCAATTTATTTTTGATTATTATAAATAGGCTCACCGCACACGTCGGTCTGTCTGTGATTGTAAGCGATGAAAAGACTGTCGAAGACCTTCACGCCAGAATTCTTAGACTTCACGCAAGCCAAAATTGTCAGAGTACGCCATTTCTCACTTACTCTTTCTTGGCCTTGTTTGCCTTGGAGCGACCTAGACAAATAAACGTTACTCAGCTCGTACTTTGGTTTATCTTTTATCCGTATCTATGTTGACAGTCATATTTCTTAGCCGAGAAACATTCTATGCAACGTTTATTTGTTTCGGCCTTACAAGTATCAAATGAATTGGTTGTAAGTTCTAAAATTGATTGTAAAATAAACTATTAATAAGCAGTCACTCTAAGATCACTTGCCATAAATAGCAATATTAGTTTCGATATAATTAGTAATATCATATCGCATTTCTTTTTATTTGACTGTAATATAATTCTAAGTTCTACTTTATAACGTTCCGTAGAATCCGTATTAAGATGTTGTTATAGGATGAAATAATTTGATATTGTAATGTAGTTAAATAGGTACACATGCATTCAAATATTGATTTAGAAACAAAACAGAACCAAGAAATTATATTCCATGTCTTCCAGTATACGTAACGTTACACGTATGTACTTAGGCCCTGTCCAGGAAGGCGAATTCGCCGCGATTCGACTCGCGCGAATTCACTCGCGCGTTGGCGAGATACTAGGCACCGATACATCGCGTCCACAAGCATCGCGCGACTAATAAACTCGCGCGTAATACGCGTGCAATTCGCCGGACTCTCCGACTCGCGCGTGACTCGCGCGTAATGCGCGCGAGTCGAGATACTAGGGCCGCCTTGTTGCGTCCAGATTTCGCGCGAATTTCAGAGCGAGAGCACGTGTAAAAAAGAAAGAGAAGGAAATACGACTCGCGCGTAGGTACGCTCTATACGCGTTGGCTCTGGACGCAAAACTCGCGCGTGATACGCGCGAGAGAATCGCGGCGAATTCGCCCTCCTGGACAGGGTCTTAACCTTGTGAACGCTATTGTCGCATACACGACAAGCAAGCGCATAACTGTAATAAAAATAAGAAAGTACTCTTTTTATCATGTTAGAAATCGAAGATTACATTTTTAAGACAAACGAGTACGTCGTCAATGAAATTGAAAAATATAAAAAAATAAATGCGCTGGCGTTCAAGGATAATAATAAAAATGTACATTTCCATAAATATTATATCGTGCCATTTACTGTTGCTTTTTTATATAATGTTATTTTTCTAAAATAAAAATACTGCAATGTAAGTACAAAGTTTTATTTTAACAGTTAAATCTAAAATCAACCACACATCTGAGTAACAATAGCATTTAAAATGGAAACTTTAGAAATCACATAATACTCATTAAAAACCAACTTATACTTTAGAAAATCAAAGGACCATAGAAAAGTACCAATTAAGGCAACTAAATAACCTTTGGTGTATTCAATACAATTTAAAAATATAGAAACAAGATTCAAATATTTAGATAGATTAAAAGTGCTAATAATAATAATTAAGTATAATGAGGCAGAACCTTCATAAGGTGCATCTATTCTATAAATCACAACAGTGGAATGTATTGTGCCGCTTACTCTAAATCACATAGCCTTGCACTATAATCACTAAAAACGATACAAATTAAAACATGGAAACAATCTAAAAATACAAGAAAACCTACGAAAATATCTTTGGGTTTTCTATGCGAGTACAAACTGGACGGATGAGTAACATAATTGTAAAATAATCAGCGACAATGCACGATTTACCAATAAAGTGGAATACAAAAATCTGTGAACTTGTCAAACTAGACATTTCAAAATGCTTAAAAAAATGTTCTTCTGACTCCTCATGCAGCATTTTAATTTGTACTTATGGCTTCAACATTAGTGTTAACAACTAAACAAAAATCTTAGTTCTGGATCAACAGAATTAATCAGTCCTTATCCTCGTTCAGAGCTAGGAGGTTTTCTTCAGATATCTTCGGTAAGCAGCTGCAAGACATCGGAGATTTTGTGTTCTTACTGCTAGCTAGCTCTTCTTCTATTTTCCTCTCAAGTTTCTCGAAGTCGTCGTTCTCCATCTGGCATTTGAGACATTCGTCAGATGAGGAGTCCTGATAGCACAGTACGTTCTCAATGTTGACCTCGACTTCGTCGTTCCTGTCACAAGTCGGCAAGGAAGGGCTGCTACTGCTCAGAACGCGCGAATCCTTGTTCAGTCTCGTTACAGTCGGGACATACATTTCCGATTTCGGTCGTATTTTAGGTTTCGGACGAGGGAGGGAAGTTTGTGAGCGTTTTTCTTTAGGGAATATGCGCTGAATTCTTTCTTCGACGAGCGATATGCTTCGTTTGAAGACGACGGTGTCTTGGGAGCGTTGGTCGTGAGCGCAGCCGTCGATGGCGTCCCTTGAGTCTGTGTCGGAGTTGTCGCAGCGGAAATAGATGGTGTCGCAGCCGTTCTCCTGCTTGACCTTGATGAGGCAGCAGTCGTCCTCCTTCTCGCACAGTATCTCGTGCAGAGAGCCGTGCAGCGGTATCAGTTTCACTTTACCGCCGAAGTTCTCTTGCATCGTTGATAAGTCGTCATCTATGTATAAATCTTCGGTACTTCTAGCTTCCTGTTGGCAATGATAACAAAATTATTAAGTAAACAAAGTGCACTTTTACTAGACAACACCATGTTCGCGCTTGTATGTCGCGTTAATATAGTATTTGAACTACAATTCAACATTCTAGCTGCTACACAAAAGGTATTCTGTTACTCAAGTTGACTAGAAGATTATTTACTAAGACCCTGTTTAGATGAGGACAACGGCTGTAAAAATTTCTGCAGTGCGCTCATAAGGTTGCACTCAGTCCGTGCAGTACCCACGTCGTATGGGGGACTGCAAGCGGACTTTTTGTACGTCATTTTCTCTCGCTACACCGGCCCTTAGCCTTGCTTAAACTTACCTGTAAAGCATTGAAAGCCTGGCACCTCTTCAGAGCGTTAACCTGAACATCTTCAGTCAATGTGTCTTCCATCGACTGGTTCATTTTGTCCTTAGTGCACGTATTATTGTTAGTGACATTATTATTGCCACCGTCACATATAGTCACGTTCACACAGTTGTCTAGGACCTGCAGGCTATTCTCTCCTGAACGGGTGAAAGTAATTTGTAGTAACGGCTTATTGTTGCCGTTAATTTTAACGCGAGAGAAAGATTTCATTGGTTCTTTCTTCGTGTATCTTGCATCATCATTGTTTAAAGACTCCATGATATTTGTGACTCCTTTGTTTAGGATTTCTTCGTTTTTGGACGCGGTAGATGTCTCATCAGATATTTCTTGCAGTAAGTGTTGGAACTCTGTTCGTATCATATCCCTTATATACTCTTCGATGCTTTTAGTGTCAGTAGATTGATCGATCTTTAGGTCGGATTTTAGGCTGTCCGTTAACGATCTGAAATTAAAAGCAAAAACAATAATTATATTCTATTGAACAAAACAAATTGCAAAAAGCCAACGTCACGCGGTGTTCCCAGGCGGTCACCCATCCAAGTACTGACCGCGCCCGATGTTGCTTAACTTCGGTGATCGGACGAGAACCGGTGTATTCAACGTAGTATGGACGTTGGCGAATGATGAGGCAAATGTTGCGTTTAGTAAAAGTATAAACTTTGTGACGTCATAACTCATAACCTAACAATTCTAACAAACCGCACTGGGATTACGTATCTTGCAATAGCCGAGCGATCGCGATTATTTAGCAAAATTTGCTGCTCAAACGTCAAATTCAAAATACGTCACGTCAAATAGCCATCTAGCGATGGTGCTGCCTCTGTGGAGCAATCAGTTAACTAAAATATGCATTTTTCGTTTGGTGGTTTCGTATTTAGTATGGTTTTTAAGAGCAAAGTTAAGATTTTTTGTAAAAGGTGGTATTTAATTAATTCCAGCGATTGCTACTTCATCGTCATCGTAGCAATAAGTACATTAGAACAATCAGCGAGCGATTAGCAATCAGTTCATACATAATACGATTTTTTTTGACAATCGCGCGGTGATCGCGCGATCACTGCGCAAATATTGCTGATTGCTGTTTCATAGGTAATAACCCCGCCGGTCTTGATAAGATTATTCAGATTATTCACTTTTGTGAAGTAGTTTCAGAGTGACGAATGTAAATGATACACTAACGTATTCAAACATAAAATAAACACTGATAATGTACTTATATATCATCATCAATTCATCTCTCTAGCCTTTTCCCAACTATGTTGGGGTCGGCTTCCGCCAGCTAAACCGGATTTAGCTGGATGCCAGTGTTTTACGTGAAGCGACTGCCCATCAGACCTCCACAACCTAGTAATTGGGCGACACGATACCGATTGGTTAGACTGGTTAGACTTTCTGGTTTACCCATAACGACTGTCAAAGTTCTACGTATGACAACCGAGACGAACGGCTTGACGTGCTTTCCGAGGCACGGAAAGTCAGTGATGTCCAAGACAAACTTTAGGAAGTGCATATGAATTGAAAAAGTCACATTGGTACTTGCCCGGATTCGAACCCACAACCTCTTACACGAGAGGCGGGCTCCTTATCCACTAGGCCATATATCAACAACATAAAAAATATTTAATTTTAAAGGTTTTTATTTTCAAATGCAAAAAGCCAACGTCACGCGGTGTTCCCAGGCGGTCACCCATCCAAGTACTGACCGCGCCCGATGTTGCTTAACTTCGGTGATCGGACGAGAACCGGTGTATTCAACGTAGTATGGACGTTGGCGAATGTTACATCGATTTTTTTCTTTAGGTGACATTTTATTACGTCATGGTCATACTCAAATACAAACGGGAAAGTCTCAATTTAGAAATAATCAAATTTTGTCTATGTCAAAGGGCGTTTACCGTCCATTGAAATAAAGAAATACTTACCCTTGTCCCGAGCCAACCCTCCGGTGTTGAAATTCAGGGCTTCGAGAAAAGTTAACGCTCCTAGCGATTGCTTCCCGCGTTTGACAAAACTGCTCCCATTGGTGTCCTGCGAAATTTTCCATCTTAGTTACAAGCGGCGGCAGTGTCCAGAAGTGTTACAATTTACATCATGAAGAAGAAGAAGAAGAAGTATAGATAGGATGGTGCTTTACCTAGTTAACTAAAAAGTCCGGAATAAATAAAATACTATTCTAAGGCGAAGAAGAAAGAAGTGCACAAATTATTATTATTATACTCACTTTTCAAACTCTTGCTTATATCAAAAATACATTATTGCTAGTTATTATTGTTATGTTATTTAGAAATAAAAGCCTTGTGCCCAATATAAGTTTTTATTGTGTCACCATAACCATGAAGAGATACGCATGCAGTGAGGTTAGTCAAATTAGTTGAGCGTAATTTGGACTTAGCCGCTGGAGGGGGTCGTAACCTCATACTTTTAATATAGGGTCAACTTAAACAGCAATTGTTCAATTGCTAATTGATAATTATTGCTAATGACGAACTAAAAGGCTCTGAAATAGAGTTGAAAATTGTGTACAAGATATAAATTCCTCACAGTATGTATTTTCACATTTTCTTATAAGTAGTTAATACAACTCCATCGTTTATCCTTATTAAAAGTTTATTAGTAAAAAAGTAAATAATAACTTCCTAAAATTTTTTTTATTCTTATAAAATTCTGTGAATAATTCATCGATCCGCAAAGTAGCGCGTTATCCGCGTTTATACTTCTAAAAGTTTGGTCTATTTTGGGTATTTTTTGTAAAAAGTAATACGGTAAAAGCTATTGCTCCTAATGATTATAGTCCAGGATTACAAGGTTATTAGCGTGAAAAGAACCCCGTATCGTATAATACGATCCGTATAAGCGTGTATTCACAAGCCTTTAAATCCATGGCCAATTGTGAAAAAAGCTGATGTTCATCATCAGCTTTTTTCACAATTAAGATAGAATATTTTTTTAAATTACTAGCTTAGTGTACCTATCATTTTTATATTCAACAAGAAATGTTTTTCCCAAACATTAGTAATTTATACGGTATAATTTAATGGCGACTGACCATTTTTCCCGTTGCTCGGCGAAGCAGGACGGGTGCGATATATTTTAGTCCCTGGTTTCTTTGTGTTTAATTGAGGCAAAGATTTTTGCAGAGTATCCACACAGTGTGACGCCGGCTTCACCGCTGCTATCTGGCTCCTGAAATAAAAAGCAAAAAGCCAACGTCACGCGGTGTTCCCAGGCGGTCACCCATCCAAGTACTGACCGCGCCCGATGTTGCTTAACTTCGGTGATCGGACGAGAACCGGTGTATTCAACGTAGTATGGACGTTGGCGAATGCTTAGCCAAATGTTTCGTTTAGTACAGAAGAAGAAGTATAAACTTCGTGACGTCATGGCTGATTATTCAAACCTTAGATTATTAACCTATAGATTGAGCCACCGCGTGGCCGCACATGAGACAGCACTATAAAATTTCAATGTTGTCATTACGTAAAATTTTCCCGAAATATGACCAAAACCGTGAGGTGTTCCGTTGCAACAACTACTTATTACATTCATGTACTGAGTTGCGTATCATAATCCTTATTAAGAGTGCAAAATTATTTATATCGTAAGTATTATTTAAGTTACGAGTCCAGGTTTTCTCACGATGTTTTCCTTCACTGATGTCTGTGATGTCCAACTATAAAAATTATATAAAATTCCTTTTAAAAGGGAGAGGATACCTCACAGGGCATAAAAGAACTTTAATCATCTGATTAATTTTATTTATTTAACTAGTTGCAATTTTATTATCAAGTTATGGGAAAAATAGAGCTGAGGTATGGTAACACTTTGAAAAACAAGTAATAGGTTATGTAGATAAAAATATAAACGATATCGCTAGAAAATGTCCTTAATTTTGATCGAAAGCCATGTAATTACATACACACAAATGTATTTATTCAATCAATGCACAATAACTTGTAATATTTGCATCCTTACGAGTGAAAAGTAACATTCTTACCTTGCTTTCTTTCTGTGCGGCTTTTGCAGCCTAAAATAGTGCATCCTCCCATTTTATAGCACAGAAAAAGCACTAAACACTTAACTACTGGAGTCAATTTCTCAAATATACATTAAAACTATTGGTTTAATTACCGAAATTGTTATAAAATTGTAAAAACTAATACGAGCCGACCATTTCAATGACAGTGACATCCCTTTGTTTGGCTAACTTTTCAATGTTCGCCAAGCGAAAACCGGCCACGCCGAACGAGACAGAGCATGTTATGCTTTGTCTCAATTTTCTTACGAAATTCGTATATATGCTTCTCACTTTCACACTTCTTTACCACCTCATGGCTACATCTATAGGTTAATAATCTAAGATTCAAACAGACCAATGTTAGTAAGATTATAAACTTGCGCAGTGTAATGTTAGTCACCGACTAATGACTGAAAATAATACGTCGACCTGTTTAAATAGAAACAAAATTAATATTTACTATTTGAGTCAATAATAGTGTTATAGTAAAAAGCCAACGCTGCAACGTCACTCGGTGTTCCCAGGCGGTCACCCATCCAAGTACTGACCGAGCCCAATGTTACTTTCTTTTATCTTTTTTAATTATAACTTTATAAGGGACATTTGATAAAGCATGATCATGCCATCTCCAATGTTACTTGACTGGTGTATTCAACGTAGGTTAATGGCGAATGATGAGTCGAAATTTCTATTTGCTTTACACATTTCTATTTATTGTTGTGACGTCATAGCTAGTCTAGCTGAAGCTTTTGATAGACGATTAATTTGCGTTATGTGATATGAATGTGCTTGACTGAGCAGTGTTAATAATAAAAGGCAAACATTAAAACAAAAATAGACTGCTTTTCTTAAATATTAGCTAGATAGATTTTTTTCCTCTAGAAGTGCAAAAAGCCAACGTCACGCGGTGTTCCCAGGCGGTCACCCATCCAAGTACTGACCGCGCCCGATGTTGCTTAACTTCGGTGATCGGACGAGAACCGGTGTATTCAACGTAGTATGGACGTTGGCGAATGTTCACCAGAATTTTTTATTTGCTATTGACTTTGTGACGTCATAGATGATCATTTTGTAGCTTCTGAAAGCGGGTTCGCTTGTGTTGTGTATGTGTAGTAAAGATATAAACCCTTTTTAACTCGTGTTCGGAAAAGTGAGAAATATTATATGGTAAAGTTTATGTGGGGAAAACATT
Organism: Athetis lepigone; assembly: GCA_033675125.1. NCBI lineage: Eukaryota > Metazoa > Arthropoda > Insecta > Lepidoptera > Noctuidae > Athetis > Athetis lepigone. The sequence goes on from CM066243.1 coordinate 6,237,467, forward strand.
AAGATAAATACTTAGATCAAGAATTACGGTGTAATAAAATGTGTTATAAATAATGAGAAAAACTGTATTTAAAAACTATACAAATAGTAATGATTGTATAACTTTGTAATGAATAAACGGTGAATTAACTTGTTTTATTTATGACCATTAATTACAAGTTTTTTTTCCATTTATAATATTATATTGTATGGATTTGTATTGACTGTAATTAGTTTTCGAGTACCAAAACGCTTATTCTCTTTTGTTTTGAATAACAATTTGGATACCATCTTGATCTAGCTATCTAACGGTTTAAAAATGAACCGCTACCTACGTGTAAGCCCAAAACACAAGTTATTTTTCGTTCGTTTGTCCGAGGAAAGTTCTTATGAAGAGAGATATCCAAACTGTGTACTCTGAAAGGGTGAAACCGCGAGCAGAAAGCTAAAATATAAATAAAATAACACAAATTAACAAGGTCAAAGCTTTTTTGGTAAATGCAAAAAGCCAACGTCACGCGGTGTTCCCAGGCGGTCACCCATCCAAGTACTGACCGCGCCCGATGTTGCTTAACTTCGGTGATCGGACGAGAACCGGTGTATTCAACGTAGTATGGACGTTGGCGACAGAGGTACTCAAATAGTTAACCAGTATCAACACATTGTGATGACGTCATTACTAACCTGTTATCTTCAGGCAAGGACATTGACCGGCAAGTTTTTCGGTTCGCTTCGTAGATCCACTTCTCGTGTATGGCGACTAAAGGTTTCACGTTGATGTTCGCGAGGATATCTTCTTCTACTTTATACTTCAGGAGGTTTCGATCTTGGTTAGACTTCAGAGAACAAGAGCTTATACGGTCTCTCGTGTCGTCACCCTCCAATGAGAGGAAGTCATGAGGTGGATTTATCCTGTAAAATAAATACATACACATTTCATTAATATTATAATTTGAAGTTATATGTGTGAATATAAAACAGACTTTACAAATTGTGTAAGAATGTAAATTAGCGCCATCTATGATTACTAACACGAAACGCGTATATACGAAGCCACTCAGTACTCTCCGTAGTTCTCAACGCGGCCGCAAGTTTACGTAGCGCTGCCGTCACCACTCAATGTTCTAGCTAACGCAATCTCCTCGCAATTTCTGCGAGCCTAGTACTTCAAAGTCGGGAATCGAGTAGTCGGTCGTTGCCGTGTCGAGCGGTGAACTCTGGAGGCGAGTTAGTACACGTGTTTACTACTATCAGCTGTTATTTGTGTAGATGATAATAATATTTTTATCAAAGAACATACTATTGATATTATAAATGTGAAAGTGTGTATGGGTGTGGATGTTTGTTACTCTTTCAAAAACCACTGAACGGATATTGATGAAACTTTACAGTAATATAGCTTATACATCAGAATAGGACATAGGCTACATACATAACATCATGCTTTGAACACCGGGAGCAGAGCATTAACCAAGTACTTAACATGATGCGAGCATGGGTGAAACCGCGTTGGCCAGTAAAATTAATTATGGTCACATGTTTTGTTAAACTACAACAATTACATGAAAATCTGCTGTCGCATTAGTTTATAGCATCGTGTTGGAAGTTATTATCAAGTTCACATTATTTTATTAGATCATTCAGGTTTGCTGTATTAAATTCATCACAGGAAACCGACGAATCATGATATAATTTTAATGTCAATAATAATTATGAGATTTGTATTTAAAAATAAATTCGGCAATGAAACGAGTTTTATCTGAACGCTCAATAACTGTACAGAAATTTTATTCCATTGTATGCCAACGTCCATACTACGTTGAATACACCGGTTCTCGTCCGATCACCGAAGTTAAGCAACATCGGGCGCGGTCAGTACTTGGATGGGTGACCGCCTGGGAACACCGCGTGACGTTGGCTTTTTGTATTTTTAGAAAGCAAAACTTTTTAATATTTTTTCACTCATCATCATCTGCCTAGCCTTTTCCCAACTATCTTGGTGTCGGCTTCCTGACTATTCGGGTTCATACACTAGTTTCACGTGAAGCGACATCCTATCTGACCTCCACAACCCTAACAACAGTATCTTATCAACACTGACCGATTAGAATTATATCACTCATGACGTCACAAAGTTTATACTTTTATTAAACGTAACATTCAGTTACGCATTCGCCAACGTCCATACTACGTTGAAAAAACGCGCGAGCTTGTTACGTATCTTGCAGAAGCCGAGCGATCGCGATAATTATAAAATTTATTGGTTATTGGTGTAAACTACCCGTTTACACCATTAACCAATAAATGTTAGACACAATTTCTATAAAACCTCTTTTAATTTCAGCCTAATAAATTCAGTTCATTTTCAATTTGCTATAAAATTTGATTTTTAGTTGCTTTGAAATCAATAAATAGATAGTCAACAGAGTTGTTATTTTAGTGACGTCATAAGTTGTCATTGCCATACAAAACCTATTAGCGTTTTGACAGCTCATAAAAAGTACGTCAATTGATAATGGTGTAAAATACCGTACTGCGCAATAATTACTTCTCTAACGTCAATTCGTCAATCACGTATCAGCGATAGCAATGCTATAGCAATCTAGCGATAGTGCTGCCTCTGTAGAGCAATCAGTTAACTAAAACATGCATTTTTCTCTCAACTTCGTATTACGTATGGTTTTTAAGAGCAAAGTTAAGTTTTTTTTTTAAGTTGTTATTTAATTAGTTCCAGCGATTGCTACTTCATCGTCGTCGTAGCAACAAGTGCATTAGAACAATCGGCGAGCGATTGGCAAACGATTCATACATAATACGATTTTTTTGAAATAAGCCCGCCGTTCTCGTCCGATCACGGAAGTTAAGCAACATCGGGCGCGGTCAGTACTTGGATGGGTGACCGCCTAGGAACACCGCGTGACGTTGGCTTTTTGCAAAACGTTTGTTACCACTGGAATATTTTCTTATGCTATAAAGCAGTCCTCAAGTGAAAGTTCAATGACGATAACTTTTACAAAAAATAAAGACATTAATAGTTTCAAAATTAATTTGCAAAAAACAATTAAAAATGCTTAAAAATAATTAGCGAATTGTACAAAACCAAAAATTCTTTAAAATAAACAACAAAAAGCCAACGTCACGCGGTGTTCCCAGGCGGTCACCCATCCAAGTACTGACCGCGCCCAATGTTGCTTAAACTTCGGTGATCGGACGAGAACCGGTGTTTTCAACATGGTATGGACGTTGACGCCTACAAAACTAAATTAGCAGACTACTATGATCAGTTTTGAGTGACCTCATGTACCCAATATTTTAATGATTTTTAACCGACATCGAAGATGGAGGTGGTTCTATGTTCGACAGTATTTTTATGCAAGAGACAGTGTACATAGATATTATTTCAATATTTGATTACAAATTATGAAATGCAATAAAATACTCTGAGAATAAAGTGTTCCTACTTCACATGGGGTTCTCTACGACCCGATTTCAAACCGAAACCTTTACAGGTTTATATTATTAAGACCACAGGTATATATGTATTGACAACCATATAACACTATAATTTCAGCAACATAATAACGAACTCTGTGTGCGAGTCGGAGAACCATTTAGCTAGCTTGATAGGGGCGTTTAATAGACGCGTTTTACCTGAAATAAAACGCATATTAAACTACTTACCTTATTAGAAGCTTAAATAATGAGATAGGCACTTCCGTTTTCCGATTGCGTTTTACCTCTCTTTCTACCTTATATGTCTGTCTCTTTCGCACCCCTCCCATCACCACCAGGCGTGGTGGGGTTGGTTACCTGTTGGTAGCCTGCCTCACCGTGCTTCATTGCGTCGAAATTATTATAGGTACCAGGCAGAAATAAAAATTAAGCTTCTAATAAGGTAAGTAGTTTAATATGCGTTTTATTTCAGGTAAAACGCGTCTATTAAACGACTTGACCGTTATTAGAAGCTTAAATAATGAGACCTGTTTGTTATCGCCTGGTGAAAGAGCCAATGTGACTAAGGGAAAGATGAAATTAAAATTCATAATGTGTGCGAAAGAAATCTTGTATATTTATATCAAAAAACAATACAATACACTTGTTGAAATTAAATCAGAATCAGTAGAGTGGAAATATAATTTACAATGATTGCAGATCACAACTACGTATGCGAGTAAATCAATAAAATGAGTGATATATTTTAATGTACAGGATCAAAAAATGTAGTAACAGATGAATCATTACTTCTATTGTTTACGATGATTTCACGATGATAGAATTTTTGGAAGGTTCTCGCTGATCTCCAGTTTCCTCTAGCAAGGATTTCATCCAAGGAACAATTGTCAATCCAGTTTCTGGATGCTACTGCGGAACGTACACTACCCGGAGTTGCTGATATACCAGCATCTCTCATAAGCGTTTTTATCCACCCCGCAATCACGGTACGAGATGCAGGTTTGGGCGGTCCTCGCAAAGTTATAAACAAATTAGTCGACCCTGATTCATTACGTCTTTGATTTAAAATAGAAATAGTTTTATTGATCCAGTAAACTGGGTTTAGGTTTTGTTGCTCTGAATTAAGTATAAACTTCCACCCTGATTGCCTATGCTCTCTACAGTCTGTTTTAGAACCAAAAAGAGGCCAAAATATTATATAATTATTTTCAATAAAGCAGTGTTTATTACTAACATCTAACAACGTCAGATCGTGGATTCTGCGACCTGAACACAATATTAATAAAGTTGCTGTATGCCGAACAGTCTGAAAAATATTATCACTATCTATAGAATAACGGCTCAGATAGTCCGCAAGTATGTTAATATCCCAGATAGGAGCTTTTGTTGACGGCTTAAGATTTTTTAATGATATAGATTTTAATATATGTTTAACTAAAATATCTTCACTTAATTTACCAGATAACTCAGTATTGCATAATGTGGACACTACTGATTTGTGGAGAAGGATAGTATTGTATGAGAACTTAAAAGTAAGGTGAAGATCAGCTAGAAATTGAGCTAGTTGAGCTCCATCTGGGCACAATGGATTAATTTTATTTTGCTTAGACCATACCAGCCAGCGTTTCCAAGCTGATTTGTACGTCTTCCAAGTAGAAGGCCGCCAGGACGCTTTCAGTAAAGATATTTGATTAGGGTTCCATAATTTTACTCTCCCTGACCACCCCCAATCTTCCAAATCTCCAGAACCATGTCCTGGACTTTTGGGGGTGGTAGGCCTGTCCTCGTGTCGACTAAAAATCGTTGCAGGTTGGTGAGTGAGAACGGTGCTGCTATGGCCCGAGATTTGAGGTCGGCCCTCCAGAAAACTTTCTTCCAGCGAGGCGCTACGACCAGGTAAACTCCTGAGGTGTGGTTCAGGTGTCTCAGAACTCGAGGCATCAGGAATGGTGGCGGAAACAACCACGCTAATGGGAAATTCCAAGGTACGCTGAACGCATCGTGAATCCTGGCTTTCTGATCGTTGAGGTCTTGCGTCGCGTAGTTCGCCACTACTCGAGCAGTCTGAGATGCAAATAGATCGATGACGGGGGTCCCCATTCTCGCAAAAATCTTTTCCGTGCAATTTGGAAGTAGGTGCCACTCCGGAGGTAGACGGTGTCTGGATAAGCAATCCGCGTGGTTGTTGAATCTCCCCGGAATGTGGTAAATGCGAAACTGAATCTGGTGTTCGTCCAGGATTTGGAGGATGTGATGGCATAGGCTCGTTAGCTGTTGAGATTTCGTCCCCCCCTCGTTTCGGAGATAAGAAATCGCAGTATGGTTGTCTGATTGGATTAGAAGTGATGCGTGAACCATACTCGGTGCGTGAATTTTTAGGACCTTCTGTATAGCTAACAACTCTTTTCTGTTGCAATGGAAGAGCTGTTCCTCCGTGTCCCAAGTTCCCGATATGGCAAGATTGTCGAGCTGAGCCCCCCATGCCACATCCGATGCATCGGTGGTTAGAAAATGAGTTGGGGGTGGGATATGAATTGGGGTCGCAAGATTGCGATTTCCTAGCCACCAAAACATTTCTTCTATTACAGTGGGCGGCAGATCGTGACTGGTTGATGCAGCAGACACCAAAATGGTATTGAGATAACAGAGAGTCGCTCTGTGGTTTAACCTGCCTCGAGGGACAGCAAAGCTGGCAAAATTTAGTAGCCCGACTAGGCTTTGGAGCTCCTTTAACGTGGCGTGGCCAGTCTTTATGAGCTGAGAAATTTTCTCCTCTATAGCAGCAGACTTTTCTCTTGGTAAATACTTTTGATTGGTCCAAGGGTCCCAGACAATGCCTAGAAAGGTTATGCATTGTTGTGGAACCAGGACAGATTTCTCGTAGTTGATTTGAAATCCTAGGAATTGAAGAGTTTCTAATAGCAAATCTAAGTGCTTCCTTAGGATTTCTGGGTCTTGTTGGGCAACCAAGAAGTCATCCAGATAAACAATGATCCTTAGCCCTTTTTCCCGAAGAATTTGTGCTACCCAATTCGTTAGGCATGCGAAAACTTTCGGCGCTGTACTGAGGCCGAATGGGAGGCAGGTCATTTCCAACAATTCCTCTTTGTAAATCAAACGTAGGAACCTTCTGTGCGATTTGGCAATCGGCAAATTGAAATAAGCTTGGGATAAGTCCACTTTGCACATCCAATCTCGATTTTGAAGAAAATCGGGAACACGGTACATGTTTATCAAACGAAAACGATCCGTTAGAACATACTGATTTAATAGTTTCAGGTTGACTATTGGGCGTAGTGTCCCGTCGTTTTTCGGTACCAGAAAAAGAGGCGAAACAAAGCTTGGCGAAGGGGCCACTGCTTTCAAAATGCCTTGTAGTATCATCTGAGAGATGACTGTCGACATGGCCGACGATTGCGGTGTGCGGTACCGATCGTATTTTAAGTTTGGTATTCTCATCGGTGGCTTTTGTTGAAAGGGTATGCGATACCCTGATATTATTCTTAGAATAAAGTCCGGAGCTCCCATTATTCTCCAGTGATCGAGGTAATGTGCTAAGCGCCCCGCTCGGAACTGCGGGCAGTCATTGTCTTTGTCTTTTACTGCCCTTATTGTAAGAGGGAGAAAAGGAACGCTTTGTGCCTCTTTGATTCCGAAGTCGTGATCTCGAACCGCGGGCTCGAAAGGAATCACCTCTATTATGATGAGCATGTTCCACATTAGAGTGTACACGTCCCTTCGAGGGACAATGGTAAGAGTGACCACCCTGCGAGGGTTGGTTTTGGTGGCCATGCACGTATGCCGCCGGAGCGGACTCACAGCAGTTATAACCAACAGTACCACGCGATGGTACATTTTGAGAGGCGTGCCCCTGCGAGGGGTGCCGAGCAGTACTTGAAGGCTTTGCTCGCGAAGCATTGCCGCTACTAGACTGCTTTACGGGCCAGAAAGCCCTTCTTACCCCGCCTGCTTTTTCTAAGGCATTGGTAAATGCCTCACTAGAAAAAATATGAGTTCTAGATGGGGGTATTTTCTTTAATGAAGCTTTTAATAAGGGATCCCTAGCCTGTTTGAGAACCCCATCTCTCCTCATTTCTATAGCTTCAGCCCTGTGACCACAAGCCATTTGAAGTAGATCCGTAGATACTTTATGAAATTCTCCGGTAATAAAAAGTTCATTGATTTTACTATTAAGATCGGTTAAGGATGCCTCAGGCGTCTGAGACCACAATAATAAATTGCGAAAGCCGTTGAGGACAACTTCCTTTTGTTTCAAAATACAAAAAGTAATGGCTGCATATGATTTATCGGCATAAGTTAGGTGGCGGGTATTATCATATGCCTTAACCTCTTCGTTTGTTTCTAATTCTGTAAATCCCGGTGAATAATTATACAATTTTTGTGTGTCAGCGTAACGTACATCCGACCACGTATTGCTATCAAAACGTTGCACTTCATCTAACATTTTTAAATAAGCTTGAGGTGCTATTGGTACCGCGGGATCTTTAAGTTTAGTCTCGAACTCAAAATTCAAATTTGGAACAACACTATTCGCTAAATTACAGGCCGATGGCGACGCCTGCGAGGCGTCCACACAATAGTCATCGTAAAGATCACGACTGACATCCGAAATATATGAATCCTCGTCGATATTTTCTAAATTCCTGTTATCGAAATTAACAAAACTTTTTCTGAGTTCACCCACTTCTTTGGATAATTTTTCTAAAAGACGGCGATCGTTTCTATGCTTTTTAGACCGATTACGTCTAGTTTTCTTTTTCTTATTCTTCGAATCTCGCGAAGATTGTGAAGAACAAGATGAATCCGATGAGCTTGAACAACTAGTACTGCTTGACCGGCGATGATTAACATTAAGATGTTTAACAGTCTTAACACCAGACTCTGACGTACTAGCTATTCCCGGCTCATTAGGGTGAACATTGTGGTTGTGGTAGAAAAATAATGAAATTAAAAATAAAATTTTCGAACGGTAAAACCGTTAATGCAAATAAAGTACTTGTGCAACTTACGTGCGATATTTATTTCACTTTTTGAACACAAGACACATAAAACTAAGTACTGATGTATTAGGAAATCAATAGGTATATAGTAGCACTGTGGTAGCACGTAGCACTGAGCACAAGTTAACGCAACGGAAATTTTCAAGCCAATGAAGCACGGTGAGGCAGGCTACCAACAGGTAACCAACCCCACCACGCCTGGTGGTGATGGGAGGGGTGCGAAAGAGACAGACATATAATGTAGAAAGAGAGGTAAAACGGAATCGGAAAACGGAAGTGCCTATCTCATTATTTAAGCTTCTAATAACGGTCAAGTCGTTTAATAACGATTTTACTACTGAAAGGGATGGACAAAATTCAAAATGTATGTAGCTAAAAAAGGGCAGGTCAATTCTATTAATCTTTAAGGAACATTCGAAAATAATTTCTAGTCCTAAAGTCCTAATCTGTTAGGAATACGTTTATTGACATTAATTGTGGCTATCGCAGAACAGAAAAGTTATGTGTTATGACATGTGGTGGCTATCAAATTATAAATTTACCTTCGTAATCCCGTTAAACTGTCCCGAACAGAGTCGATTCCCACTGGGGACACCTCAACTGGCGTGACTGGATGTTGTTGGTAACTATTGTCCAAATTATTTGCATAATTATCACACGACGTGTTCATTGGCGTTGCAGGGCTTTCGGAAGATGAAATGGTTACGTTTTGAATTTCTGAAAGCGATAATAGAAAAGATTACAATGAGAAAATGGGTAAGCAGGACCTATTTAGTATTATTGTTTTGTATCATATCGTCCGTGCGTAAATGTATAATCTGGAGCACTCACGAATTGGATCATTAGTGCCGGAGATTACCCTCAATAAACAAAATAACAAATATTACCTCTTATCACCCTATTTAGACAAAAACAAGTAAAACAAAGTCTGTATCCGAGTCTCCACTTCAGTCTTCAAAACTACTATGCAATGTATTTTTCACCACCACCCATTTTATTCTTAGAGATATTATTCTGGAATTTATGTTTATTATTACATAACTGGGATTTATAGGCAAAAAAATCTCAATGTGTGATTTGCGTAGTACTTTACATCTTTATAATGTTACTAGCTTTTGCCCGAGGCTTTGCTCGCGTTAGAAAGAGACAAAAAGTGCCCTATGTTACTCTCCATCCCTTCAACAATAACTTCAAATAGATACTACTCCACTTAAAAAATCACGTCATTTCGTCGCTCCGTTTTGCCGTGAAAGAAAGACAAACATACAGACAGACACACTTTCCCATTTATAATATTAGTATGGATATTATTGAAAAAATCGGGCTTTTTAGTAGTCATAAACGCACGTAGCCGAAACTACTAGCTAGAAACCTAAATAGGAAATAAGTTTATGTGAAAATGGGTAGGGGAAGCAGCAGGAAACAGCTAGTTTAGTTAAGTATACATTAAGTAGGTCAGCTAACAGCCGACCTGCTTAGATAGCAGAAGAAACTTTTTTAAACTCTGTTAATTACCTTCTTTTTCCGGCGTCGCAGACTCATCAAGCTTCCTCATTTTAGGATTCTCGCTCGTATTTATATCTCCGGACAGCCACGCATTCTTCCTCAATTTATTACTGCGTGCAATAGGCGTAGTAGGCAAACTATAGTTCTGTATATCAAAATTATACGTCGATTTCTCATTACTATTCCTGTCTTTCAAAAGTGGTTTAATTGAATCGAGATTGAAATCGGGAACCTTTATGTGTAGCGGTTTATAAGATTTTGGAGTGAAACTTCTACTGAGCTTAGTGTTCGGGCGTTCAACGCTTTGGTCCTTTGTACCGTCGTCTTTCGAAAAAAGAATAGTACGGTTCGGGCTAAAAATGCTGCAGTATTCTGTAGAATCGCTCCTGTGTAGGCTACCGGGAGTATCTATGTCCTTGATTCTTGCTTTTATTTTTGCTATAGGTGTAGAACAAGTACTGGAGAAATCTTTTTCTGGTAAATGTTCGTATGTGATGATCGGTGCATGATCACTTTGATCACCGTCAGAAATGAAGCATTTTTCTGCGACGGACATAGAATTCATGCGGGAATTTCTTATTGTTTCGTATAGGGGGCTCGCGTCGCTCTTGCTGCAGTCTTTCTCGCTCTCTGTAGAACTTTCTCGAACGTTATGGATTACGGCTTGGTGTTCGACGTTTTGAGGGCTTAGACAGTCGGAGTCGGTCGGAGAAGTTATGTCCCAGGCTGTAGAACTGAATGTTGATTGTTTGGTTTGTAATCGAGCTGGGATAATGACGTAGCCAAGGTCGTCAAGATTACGCTGGAAATATAAATAAAACTTATATTATTTAGATAAAAAAATTAGTTGGAAAATATCTGCCAAAAAGCCAACGTCACGCGGTGTTCCCAGGCGGTCACCCATCCAAGTACTGACCGCGCCCGATTCGGTGATCGGACGAGAACCGGTGTATTCAACGTAGTATGGACGTTGGCGAATGCTCAACTGAATGTTACGTTTTTATTTAAGTATAAACTTAGTGACGTCATGGGTGATATCATTCTAATCAGTCAGTGTTGATAAGATTGTTCACTTGCGGAGTGTCATATTATTTGTTACTGACTCAGAAATGTAAATAATAAGGTAACACTGACGCAACAATTAATCGGTCCAATTATCAATAGTTAAAAATGTCGGATTAGAATTTGGGCATGTCCCAATGTGACTTTTTTAATTCATATGTGCTTTCTAAAGTTTATATTGGACGTCACTCACACTCAGTGCCTCGGAAAGCACGTATAGCCGTTGGTCCCGGTTGTCATTTATAGAACTTTGACTGTCGTTACGAGCAATCAGAGCCCAGAAAGTCTGAGCCGTCTAACCAAGGGGTACCGTGTCGCCCAGCTACTGTTGTTAAGGTTGTGGAGGTTAGATAAGAAGTCGCTTCGCGTAAAACTATGTTAACTCTGTTCTCTATCCAGCTGACCCCGGTTAGTCTGGATGTCGACCCCAAGATAGTTGGAAAAATGCTAGGGAGATGATGATGATGAGTAAAAAAAGATCACAAAGTTTTTGTTTCTAAAAATGCAAAAAGCCAACGTCACGCGGTGTTCCCAGGCGGTCACCCATCCAAGTACTGACCGCGCCCGATGTTGCTTAACTTCGGTGATCGGACGAGAACCGGTGTATTCAACGTAGTATGGACGTTGGCGAAAGCTGTCCCCAAATTTCCCTTTCTATTAGAACATTATCATTTTACCTTAACATTTTGTAGGGTGCTCTGAAGTGTGTTCAGATCTATCCTGTCTTGTCGTTGGATGGTCAGTCCAGATTGTAGCAAGGACAGTAGACATCCCGGGTAGGTTCCATTCTTAGGTAGAGCTATGCCGGTTTTCCAAAGTGTGTACTGTTCTTTCAATTCGTCGTAAGTGAGACCTTTCCATGGCATAGTGGCTAGCGAAAAAAGAAATAATAAGGAAACTATTGGGATCTATTCTTTATTGAATTGTGCTTTCTAAGTTTATCTGAGGAAGAAACAACTTAAGGAACGTTTACAAACTAAATTCAACAAAAAACAAATTACTTAAAAAAAATATTATATTTTTCGGGAATCGAACCCGCGACGTTCAACGCTGTGGTCCACCGCGGTTTTTCCGCGTCTTAAGTTGCTGCTCCACTCCCGTGAGTCGTAGCATGATGTTACTAACACAGGAAGATTTTTTCATATAGGGCACTTACAAATATAAGCGCTATTAAACCTTCGAACACACGTGATTCGAGACACAATAGAAAGACCATAGCAGACACCGCCAGCCGGCTGCCACTTGGTCGTTAAAATGTTAAATTAACAAAAAGTCTTTAGGTTTATTGTCTGAGTTTGTTTTTTATAATTTACCTAGAGATTATAATGATCTACATACCATTACAGCTCTCCCATAGCACGAGGCACAGAGAATATACGTCAGTCTTTGAACATGGGTACACTAGACCCTCCTCAGATGGTACGAACAACTCAGGCGCATGCCACCGATATCTCTCAGAGTTGTGATACATTTTGTAGTCCTTCGCGACCGAGTTAGACGAGATGTAAGTTTCAGATGGATGGGCAGATATTAGAGGCTCGAATTCTGCAACGTCCGATGGGCGGGTATCTGAAAAATGTTATGGCGATGTTAGTCTTTTGTAGGAAGGAAGTAAAAATTTTCATTTCGAACATATTATAAAGTTGCCGGAACATTGGATCAAACGGTTTCTAGATCGGTTTGTTTTTAGCGTGCATTATCAATTCCGAGAAGAAAACTGCAACTATATTTTTACATTGATAAAAATGTTGGCAGTCAGATAAAGGTGCAAAAAGCCAACGTCACGCGGTGTTCCCAGGCGGTCACCCATCCAAGTACTGACCGCGCCCGATGTTGCTTAACTTCGGTGATCGGACGAGAACCGGTGTATTCAACGTAGTATGGACGTTGGCGAATGCTATAACGAATTTTTTGCTCAATATCAACATTGCGGCGTAATCATATAAATATGCCAGTAAATTATAGCAAAAAAGTGGTATCAGTTATCTTGTGGTTTTACAAATCTGTGTGTACTTTGTATTATTACATCATTACTGTAAAAACTGTTAATTCGGTGCTGTACCGTTTACAATCTGAATAATAATTACACTTAGGGTTTTTAGAGCTCTGAACGTCCGAACAAAAAACAGAACTCTTATAGAATCAATCACTCATAAAATAACATAAATAACTTTCCTTATTTTTTTATAAATTACAGAAAAACAGAACCCTTTGTCGCACTTGGCTGGTTTTTATTGTAGATTGTATTATTTTTTTCTGGATTGTAATTTTTTTTTTCCACGGGATTTCTCCTATATCGTTAATGTGCTTAAAAACATTAACTCTCATCACAAACTACCGAACCTGGACTGACTACCTGTAAGCCAAACAAAGATTAGTTCTGTCGAATAGAATCCAAGACAGAATAACTTGAATTAATACTGATGCTTGACAGAGGTTATCTTACATGATTTATGGCCGAATACTCAAACGCCACTTAATCCTAAGACGCTCTCAAATCTGTTGCTGTCTTTGGCATACCAAAGGGATAAAGTAAGAACAGCAAATTAAGTACCTAACGTTTAAGTATTCACTTAATTGCACAGTAACCATTTATTAATCTGTGATTGCACTAAGTCACTCCGTATTTTATTTACCCGTTATTTTTTTAATTCGAAATCTATCTCTCTATCTAAAAACAATAAATAATTATGTCGACTTCACCAGTGAATGCATTTACATTATTCAGTGCCTATACATGAGGGTATTTCGATAAACGGCATGCGTCCAAACCACTGTTGAAATCAGCTGTGTTAGCTTCTAAAAATACAAACGGTTGATTATTCAGATTCCATTTTGGAACTGGGGCAAGAGTATACAACGTAATTCACAAGTTCACAACCGTTTGACAGACAGCCGCGCTAGCCGTGCTGAAAATGACACAAGTTCGATAAATCTTGGATTCTTGAACATGATAAATGCAACTGCTTATTTTCCATGGTCCCGAGCTCGAACACTTAGCTAGATTTGATTTGACCAGGCCCGTCAGTGTTAATATTTTTATAATTAGACGGTGGCACGGTCGGAAGTATTTTTTTTTTTTTTTTTGGTGAGTGGGAAATCATCCAATGACTGCTCCCGTCCTGGGTGCGGCGGGAGGGCGTGTCAGACTCTTACTGACTAAAACCCACTCATGTTCCTTCGATTGCCCTTTATGTTCCAGGGTCACGGTGACTACTATACACATTCCGCAACCCCGGCAGGCGTTGGCCCTGTTAGGCCCCTTCCTGTGCTGACTCCTTCTCTTTGAGGCGCGCGTGGAACACTAACGCGCCGTCGACGCGGTCCTGGTCCTAGCCGGGCGGCGAGCTACCCATCGCTCGCCATCCGCAGAACCGCGCCTACGGTGGCCGGTAGTCGTCTTGCGACTCTCGACGTCTTCGCCTGGGTCTTTGTCCGGGGCGAGAGGCTCGTCGTTGCCTCTCGCGCGCCGCCGCTTCCTTCACTAGCATAACTGCTTCGCAGAAGGAGGCGACGGCATCCCATTCCGTCTCGCCCCGCAGCATGGCCTGAACCAGCGCTGGGCGCGAGAGGTCACCGCCGCCGATCGCCTCTACGAGGACACGTCTATGGTCCGCCCATGCGCGGCACACCTCCACCGTGTGCTCGACGGTCGGAAGTATGCCGTAAGGGTTACTACAAAATAAAATATTAGTAGATAAAATAGATGTATCGTAAAGTTCATTTATTTACTATTCATCATCTCCCTAGCCTTTTCCCAATCGTGTTGGGGTCGGCTGCTAGCCTAACCGGATTCAGCTGGATACCGGTGTTTTACGTGGAGCGACTGCCTACCTGACCTCCACAACCCAGGTAACTGGGCGGCACGATACTTCTTGGTTAGACTGGTCATAGTTTCTGGCTAACCAGTAACGACTGTCAAAGTTCTACGAATGACAACCGGGACCAACGGCTTTACGTGCTTTCCGAGGCACGGGATGTCAGTGATGTCTAAGATAAACTTTAGAAAGTACATATGAATTGCAAAAGTCACATTGGTACTTGCACGGATTCGAACCCACAACCTCTTACACGAGAGGCGGGCGCCTTATCCACTGGGCCATCACGACACTTATTTCATTTTATAAAAAAATCTTTTTTTTTTGCAGTTAGATAAAGGTGCAAAAAGCCAACGTCACGCGGTGTTCCCAGGCGGTCACCCATCCAAGTACTGACCGCGCCCGATGTTGCTTAACTTCGGTGATCGGACGAGAACCGGTGTATTCAACGTAGTATGGACGTTGGCGAAAGCTCAACTGAATTTTCTTTTTAGTATAAACGTTGTCACGTCATGGCTGAATATTTTCTAAATTTTGAAATATGGTTTACTAGCTCGATGTGATGTTAGTGCTCGACTGATAAATATAATTAAAAAATTAGCCAAAGCTGACACATAAATAAACCAACTAAACAAATAAAAAAGATAATTATATTACTGTAAAAAAAAACGATTGGTTCACGTATACTACCGATTTTATAGGTTTACTTTGAATGCGTCTTGTTTACATCGTTTTAGTTGAGATTATTTTTAGCCATTTGGGTTTTTTGATTATTTCAATATTTTTTTTTTATTGGACTGGGCTTTTTTGTGAGATATGTATACTTACATATGTATTTGGATTCCTCTTGTTACGACCACTACGACCTTTCATTTGAAAGACATCTCACATGATAATATTAAAAAAAAAAAGAAAAATGGTTGCCTGTAAAGTCGGTTTTACGGGCGAAGATTTTACGTGACAACGTCTTTTACCGATCATAGTTGAGTGGGAGAGAGACGCAAGGCATTCGGCGGGCCTCTCTCTCGTTCGGTGACTCATCGTAACGTTACCGAGCGTTACACTTTTTCATAAGTGACTCCCAGCCGCAACCTAATTTAAGACGTTGTCACGTCAAAAACGTTTATTTGCCGCGCCAATTCGTTTTTCTGACGTGACATACATAGCCTGCATCATTCAGGCGTTGATAACGATTCTAATGGCAGTTAGCACTTTGAAATCGGTCAAGCCTAATCTATAGGAGGTAAAGGCGAAAGAACATTACCCTTCTTTTGTGTCAGTCGGGTAAAAATATTAAGAAGCTGCTGAAAGTAACATTGGATAGAACCTTTTCTTTGTAAATGCAAAAAGCCAACGTCACGCGGTGTTCCCAGGCGGTCACCCATCCAAGTACTGACCGCGCCCGATGTTGCTTAGCTTCGGTGATCGGACGAGAACCGGTGTATTCAACGTAGTATGGACGTTCGCGAATGCTACATCGAATTTTCTGTTCTACTGATCAACTTTGTGACGTACTCACTTAAGTAAATAAAACAAAAAAAAACAGTAGCACTTTCGTGGTTCTACAAATCAGTGTGTACTTTGTAATCTTATATATAAAATTCTTGTGTCACAATGTTAGTTACCTTACTCCTCCGAAACGGCTTTACCGATTTTTACCAAATTTTATATGCATATTCAGTAGGTCTGAGAATCGACTACTATCTATTTTTCAAAGGGTTGTTCACCCTTAACATTTTTAACGCGGGTGAAACCGCGAGAGGCAGCTGGTATTACTGTAAAAAAAACTGTTCATTACGACCGTTTCAAAACGGTTCAGCTCCGAATGACCAGTTTGTTTATTTATATAAAACTGTTATTTTGGCTGTAGATTCTGTTTTTAAAATATATTATCGTAGTTGTGACGTCATTTAATTATTCTGTATGCCTCTTCGCCCTCGTGTCTTGGATTTCCAAGTCACGAGGGCGAACCAGTAGTGTAGTGCCGACTTACATAATTTTAAGTCGGTACTATGGTCTAGAGTGCCCTCCGCACTATATCATCCCTTGAAAATTTGGTTTTTCTCCCTTGAGATTGGTCACCATGATCAAAACACGGTCTACCTATTATATTATTTATTATTAGCTACCTAAAACCTTACAGTCGAGTCTACCAATCAGAATCACAGCAATTTGTCACAAATCATTCATTCAAGAAACCGGGGGTTAGCCATTCGCATTTACGAGCGTTTTATCATATTACACGCATTTCTATTACAATTATAATTTATTAATTGACACCGTAAAGTGATATGGCGATTAGATTAACACAAGACATTTGTATGAATTAATTTCATTGCATGGAACAGATGTTTCCTTTTCACAGTTGAGTGACATAATGGCGGTCGCGGCTTGAACACCGGCGGCGTCGTTTTTAGGGTTCCGTAGTCTACTAGGAACCCTTACCGCCTTATTACAAAACAAGGTTTTTCTCTAAACCAAGTTTAAACCATTGAGCCAGGTTTTGTAATTTGAATCTTATTCTGATACATTCAAGATTCGAAATGCAAAACCTAGCTCAATGGTTTAAACCTGGTTTAGAGAAAAACCTTGTTTTGTAATAAGGGGGTTATAGTTTCGC
Source organism: Athetis lepigone (assembly GCA_033675125.1). Classification (NCBI taxonomy): domain Eukaryota; kingdom Metazoa; phylum Arthropoda; class Insecta; order Lepidoptera; family Noctuidae; genus Athetis; species Athetis lepigone. The sequence continues at coordinate 6,254,925 of CM066243.1, forward strand.
CATGTCTGTCTGTCTGTCCGTCCGTCCTCGCTTAATCTCTGTGACCGTTAGCACTAGAAAGCTGAAATTTGCTACCAATATGTATATCAACCACGCCGACAAAGTGGTAAAATAAAAATTAGAAAAAAATGTTTTATTAGGGTAGCCCCCCTATATGTAAAGAGGGAAGTGATTTTTTTTTTAATTTCAACCCTGACGTGTGATATACTGAAAAGGGGTTTACTAAAATCAGTTTTTGATAATGTCAATAATATCGGAAATAATCGCTCCAAAAGGAAAAATTAAAGTGTAAAAACCTACGTGTAAGTGGAAAAACCTACGGGTCAAAAGTTAGAGGGGGGGGGCCCCCTCTAACTTTTGACCCGTAGGTTTAAAAATATGAAAAAAATCTGGAAAGTAGAACTTTATAAGTACTTTCTAGGAAAATTATTTTGAACTTGATAGAAATAACAGTTTTTGTACAAAAAAGACAAAAACGTTGTACAAAATAATTTCTGCGTACTTAGTGTGTCAACGTAACAAATAGCCTTTTTTTAAAACTTATAAGTGGGAACATTTATTGTGACGGACGGGAAACTACGGAACCCTACATTGAGCGTGGCCCGACACGCTCTTGGCCGGTTTTTTTATTATAAGTTTTTATTAAGGCCGTCTTATCATGTTAGATATAATTTTAGTAAACTAAAATAGTTAGCCTTGAAGTATGAATACATAGAAAAATGCAAATGTTCTGGTAATTTAATAACTATGCATGAACAGATGAACATATCCTGCATTTTTTCTTATATAACGTAGATTTACGCCTTTTTGACAAAGTGTATGTGTTAAAAGCTGTTTTACTTGGCAACTATGCCCTATGTTAGTGCCTATTAAAGTGAACAGTATTGTATGTATACTCTGTATTGTCTTAAAACTAGTTCTCATTGTTAGTTCGTTAAGCTAGGATACCTTGAGAACACTCAACTCAGATGTTAGAAAACATTGAACTAGTCCTAAACAATATTTTTTGTATGTTGAAAATTGGCAAATAGTGGCGGATTATTGGTTGTCTATTGTTTGCCCGAAGATTAAATGCCATAATTATCATTTTCCCGAATTTCATTTGCCCGAATGTTTCATTTGCCCTAAAAGACATATGACATACTTTTAATTGCCCGAATTTTAGATACCATAAGATACGAATGCCATAAGTATTGTTTGCCTTATTTTTATGTGCCATAATAATTATTAGACATAATATTTAAATGGCATAACAAGTATTAGACAAATATAGCCCCGTAATTATCATTACACATGATGACAATATATATATTAAGAAACAAACAATCAGTCGGACAATCATATTATTATATCCATACTAATATTATAAATGGGAAAGTGTGTCTGTCTGTCTGTCTGTCTGTTTGTCTTTCTTTCACGGCAAAACGGAGCGATGAATTGACGTGATTTTTTGAGTGGAGATAGTTGAAGGGATGGATAGTAACATAGGCTACTTTTTGTCTCTTTCTAACGCGAGCGAAGCCGCGGGCAAAAGCTAGTATTATTATATATCTAAGAAAAAAGAATATACAAAAGATTTTTTGCGTGCTTTAGCATCAAATTTGTATTTGCATTAAAAAAGAAATTGTACTACCTAATTATAATTATATAGTTCGATTATTAAACTTGTTTTTAATTCTGCCTACTTATTAGCTTTCTGGCTGTCGATGTCGATGGGTGCGCAATGTTTGGTATAATAAGAATTAACTTATTTATTCTGTGCATGGTTTTTTCTTCTGTGCATGGTTGATGGTGGGCTAGGTCGACGGAGCCCCGCTTCGCGGGGCTCCTACTTCTGTGTGGTTTATAAAAATAACCACGAAGGGGATGGCGGGGTCTATTCGCTCGCTTCGCTCGCTCACACGACTCCGCCATCCCCTTCTAACCTAACCTGTCCGAGTCGGGGTGCCCTAAAGTCCCAATTGCATCCAATTTCTCTTGATATAAACAACCGTTACACACCCGATGTCGATGGCAAATTATGTTATTTATGGCATATCATAATTATGGCATGTGATAATTAGGGCTTACAATGATTATGACAAATGATGTTATGGTAAGTGACTTTATGGGAAACAATGATTCTGGCACGTGACTAATATGGCAAATGAGAGTAGGGCAAATGAGTATTATGTCGTATGATATTATGGCTGTTGACTATTATGGCAAATGATATTAGGGCAAACAAAATTCGGGTAAACGGCGGTATACCCGGATTATTCGGCTGTATGTATGCACTAAAAAGGATATCGATTTGTTACAATCATAGAAATTGAAAAAAAAAAAAGGTTACAACAAATACAGGCAAACAGAGGTAAAAAGTCACTTTGCGTATCGTTATATTATTTGGAGGCAGAAATCATTACATCTGCAGATGGACTACAGCCCTAAAGCTTCAAGTCGCGCAAAAATAGCCTTACTGTATATCCAAACAGAATTATCTTATAAACTCACCATCAATATTGACATACTGGGGTTCCGGCGAATAAAGGTCATATTGCTTCGGCGCATTCTTCTTCGGCTTCACCACTTTCTCACACGTCTCCACGTCGGCCAGTTTCGCAGTATCATGGTTTGTGATCATCACGCATGTGCTGCACAGGTCTGTGTGGACGAACCCTTGCATTCGCAGAAAGACAAGAGCATTCGCTATGTCGAGGGCGTATTGCACCGCCGTTTGCGCACTTAGAATGCGACCCTGGTAATTACAACATATTTTTTTATTACGGCAAACGCGGCATTAAAATTTGTTAAGCTTTGTAGAGACGGTGCGTTAAAATAAGTAAGGACGAGTGTTAATTTAATTTGAATGTCAAGGCTCACTTACCTATAACAATCCTATGCAAACTGTTTTGAAAAGTTCGTTTAGTATTTTTTTTAGGGCAGAGGTATTGAAGTTAATAAGGTCGGGACGTAGACGTTACTTAGCACATACTTTAGCAAAGCACTATACCCGTTATTGTTAGACAACCACACGTCAAGTGCACGACAGAGACGGAAGCCAAAGTACGTGCCAAGTAACGTCTACTATTTATCTCGCCATAAGAGTCAATCATTAAACAATAACTTACCTGCACGTGTAAAATACCGAAGAGGGAATCGACACATCTTTCGCAAATCAGGTGCACATTGCTGTGGATGTCTGGATAAATTCCCATTAGAAGTATTATATTAGGATGGCGACACTTTCTGAAACAAAAAACTGACCTTCAACATACCTTGGTGGTTACAGACAAACTATATAAGCATTATTAAAACACCTCGCTCCATTAAAAGGACAACGACATCTTAAATCACCATTTTAACGCTTAAAAGGCAAACTGATGTCAGAACGTTACCTCAAAATATTTATCTCCGTGTTCCGTTTCTTCCTAACATTCTCAATGGTGACACCATTTAACTTCTTTATCTGCACAGGAACCACGCCCCACTTCCCAAAGTTCCACGTCTTATTCCTGTCTACCGTCACATCGACGTTGCTGGCACTCGCTATCGGCAAACCGTAAGTACTCGTGTCGCTCTAAAATTTAACAAAAAAATTGGTATAAACACAAATGACTAATGATCTCATTTCCGACCTGAGACAAACTAAATGGATCACACAGACAGACATAACGGCTACAAAAAAACCGGGGGTTTTACAATACCAAATGAATCGCGATCAATTATCTCAACTGCAACTAGCCAGTGTCTAGAATTACCTAGCCCAAATGGATCAATATTGTTGATTTCACTAAAGCCAATCATGCAAATAACCCTCCTTTTGGCAGTCGGGTAACAAAACTAAGAAATAAATGGAGGGCGTTGCCCTGACAAACATACTTGGCTATCATCAGACTTGCTTGTGTTGAGCGACCGCACCTGCAGTTGTTCGTCTGCCCATTGATCTAAATTTTTCAACTCGCTCATCACTTCCCATAACTTATCATCGGATATATCCTTCCTGGAGTTAGCTGAATTGTTCTGACTAGATAAATTAACGTCTCCCGCTGCTCTCAACCCATCCACGTTGTCTTCACTCTTGTAATGTTCCCCGAAGTTCTTCATATCAAAGTGTAGAGAGCTATTTTTATCAAACGCAGGCGGAGAGTCCGCCTGATCGTCATCTTTAAAATCTATATGCTTTTGAACTAAGAAGTCCATGTCTGGAGATCTATTTATTCTATGGCGTGATAGACGTTTGTATTTCTGCGATTCTGAGAATGACGATGTTGTCGGGTACAAATTCCCGGGCATGAACACCTGGTTTTGAAATAAAAACTGTATGTTCGGGACGCCTCCGTAAACTGTTCGTTCAGGGGTCGTACTTCGAGCGCGTTTCGGTTTCTTTTTGTATTTAACGGCTGATTTCTTTTCATAATTGAAAGTGTTATCGTGGTCTGCAGTGCAGTCGGTACAAGAGACGGGTAAGGAATGTCTACCGCATTTTTTCTTTACAGGTGTGTCTTGTGTTTCCTTATTTACTGAGGACCTTCTCGCTTGGAACTCAGCTAAATCTCGTTTGTACTCTTCAGTTCGAATAGTTCCAATTTGTGTGGTGCTATGGGGGCCCTGCACGTCGATGGCATTGGAGCTGGGGTTCAGACTGTGATGAGTCGTCAAAGTCACGCGCTCCCTGCCAACAAACATGAATAAACACATCAACACGTGGATATCTCCTGCGGGACTTGTGTATCCTAATAAGTAAAGAATCAAATTGACGGTTTTATAGCACTTTGAGACACTAATAATCGGAACGTAAACTTTAACCAGAAAACTCAGACGTTGTCAGCGAATTATTTGACAAACATCATAGCTTTGACTTTTTCTCTCAATGAGACCCATGCTGCTAAAAAAAAAATTATGTAAGGCGCTAAAACCAACAATGGTCTGAGAAAAAATCTCAACAATATAAAAGTACAAATAACAGCAACTAATGGTACCTAGTTCGGACGTTATTCAGGCAGCAAAAGCGTGGGACAGTCGCGGGTCAGCGGCGCGACGCAGCGACAAGATCTACTCGAAATAAGTGGAATTTCGTATTGAATTTAAATTGTAACGCTTTGAGAGGCGCAAAGAGAATTTGTCATTGGAGAGGCGTTACATTTTTTTTGGGGCAAAAATGGTTACACATAAAGATTTACTTCAATTTATATCAAACTAGCGACCCGCCCCAGCTTCGCACGGCTGTTACAAATCTTTAAAAATTCTCTACTATATTATGCATGTATTATCATATAAACCGCGGATAGCGTCTTTGTTTTATACTATGTAGTGATGTTGTATTTACCGTGAAGCATTTTATATTTTTACCACAATGTCTGTTAATCCGATATCTTAAGTTTAGTAACAATGCTTCCATTAAATAATACTTGATAGCAAAAAACAAAGAACTCCCGAATAAGAGAGCAAAGTAAGAGGCGATCATAATCACCAAGCAACGCGGGACGATCGATACACTTTTACCGATTAGCAATTTGATCAGGCTCGCAAATTTGTTCCCAGGCATTGTACACCTGACATCAATTTGATCTCTTGAGAAACAGCTTCCTAGATCCAATAAACTGATAGATCGTATCTGACAAAGCGTACCTAGTTATATCATTGAAATGTCTAGAACTAACATTTTGAAAGAGAAAATACAGACATTCTTGCTAAATATTGCCATTTTGATATTCTATTTTTGTCACGCCTCAAGTTTTTGTCAAAGAAACCGAAAGGAGAAAGGAATTTAATTTCCTTTATATTTTGAAGCAATTTAAAAATCATTTATGAAGTGGCGGTAGCTTTGAAAAATTTGTAAATGTGGTGATTTATTTTCGCCATTCTGTGTCGCTGTCGGACAATTGACGATTTAATTTTTCCGCATTACTTTCAGAGCTTCTTTAGGATTTATGAGGAGAGTTTAAGTCCCAAAAGTTTCCATCAGTTTTTACATAGAGGTAAAAGTGTTTTACTCTATGTATGGTACTTATGCCTCATTTAACCTATTGGACACCACTCAACAGTACTTTCCAGTTCGTGGCCTCTGCCATACAAATACAATACAGTTTCAGCAACGCACAACGTAGCACAATTTCTGCTGTTTTAACAAAGTCTTTGTTACCCCAGAAAAATTTAAAGTCATCACTTGTAATCTCCAATACGCCGGAAGTTGTAACAAAGCTTTATTTTATAATCTCGATACAAACAATACGTTACGTAATATTGTAATTAAAGTAGAAAGCACGTCCCAGCAGCCCATATCTTGTGACAAGAGGTCCGATGGTAATGCTTACATAAATAAGAAGCTGTCTAACCAACAATTTTGGTTATTTGTAAAGCAATAAGAGAACCACATCGCTTGGCTATCACAAATAAGTTTGGTGAAAGTGAAATTTCAATAACACTGTTTTAGAACCATTGAAAGGCTTCAGATTGAATCGAACCAGTAATTAATGGAAGCATCAATCACGATTGAGTACCGGGAGGTATTCTTTTGTAGTTACTTTTTCGAAATTACTCAGTCGTGCGCAATGAATAAAGCAATGAAAAAACATGGACACCAAACTTTTTAAGTTCCTGTGTATTAGATTAGAGCCTTAATGTTGCAACAGGGAATGAAAGCTCATATCTTTCTTTATTTTATTAGATTGAATGGATCTTTTATGTAAGTACTAAGATTAATCGCCTAGTTAAAAGATAATGTAGCAAACTGTGTCGCGAATTCAAAGTGGCGGCTGTCGGGGTACCTATGTTCAGGCTATCTAGATGTGATGTGGGCGATAAGCGACACGCCAAGTAAATTAATATTTGTGGGATGGGAAAACTGTTCAACAGATTTAGATTCCCTTTGCGATTGGAGTATATTGCTGCCTGTCTTTATCGTTATCGATTGCAGTACTGTTCAAAAATCTGCAGACCCTAAGATTTCTAAATACCATCGCGTTTTTAGTGTTCTATACCCAAGGTAGTGTAAGGTTCTGCCGTTTGCCTGTCTGCGGGTTCTCTCTTGACGCGTAATAAGGAGACTCTTAAAATTTTAAATTGTGAATTCATACAAAACAAATAATAAACATAGAAATTAAAGCTTGCTTAAGGTGTTTATCTGGATTAAAGGGTCGTAATATTAGCACGGTACGGCGGCACGGCACGGAACCTTCCGTGCGCGATTCGCAATCGCACTTGGCCAGTATTCCTTTTAATCCCAATACCAACAGTAACTCATAGCACTGACATTAAAGTAAAGATAAGACATATTTCTTCTCTTAAATCTACCAGGAAAGCTGTGCACTTTCGATTTCACGCTTTCAATAAATTCACGACTTCGACCCTTGAGGTCGAATTACGTCGGCGTAATAAGGCCGTCTTTATCGAACAGCCTTTAATGAGCCCCAGTTGTTTGCCCCCACGAGCCACGAAGATAATTTGTGAAACTGGAGGAGGTTACATAATTTGCATTCCTTCTGATAATGACTTTTTTGAAGTACCACTTACACGCTTCGGGATTTTTGGTCTTTGAAGAAATTCGGCGGGTTACAGAGACGGGGCAGTAAAATGGATGAATAGATATGGTGACAGTTCATTTTTGTAATGATAAAACCCGAGCCACTGTTATACATCTAATAATTAATTAGTATACATAATAGGTATATATTTATTTATTTTATACTAGCTGACCCGACAGACGTTGTCCTGTCAACTATGAATATTGAATTCGAATTGACATACTACCTACCTACTACCTACCTACTACCTACCTACTACCTACCTACTACCTACCTACTACCTACCTACTACCTACCTACTACCTACCTACTACCTACCTACTACCTACCTACTACCTACCTACTACCTACCTACTACCTACCTACTACCTACCTACTACCTACCTACTACCTACCTACTACCTACCTACTACCTACCTACTACCTACCTACTACCTACCTACTACCTACCTACTACCTACCTACTACCTACCTACTACCTACCTACTACCTACCTACTACCTACCTACTACCTACCTACTACCTACCTACTACCTACCTACTACCTACCTACTACCTACCTACTACCTACCTACTACCTACCTACTACCTACCTATCTATATATATTGTTACGAGCTGGGGTTCGGGATAAATAAAAATTACAGTTTTACACGAAAAAACACAATCACTTTATTAAAATTCACAAACACAAAAACACTTCACTAACACAACGCAAAACACACTTCGTATCGCAGTCGTAGTTCCGCTTCGCGGCGATGTTCTCGGTTTCGTTTCCAAAACTGAACTGAGTCCCGTGCCGACACGTCCGCTATTTATATCTCCGGTCACATTTTCTAGAAAGTTCGACAACCCGAGGTACCCAGGTGCATTCGAGAACATTCCAGTAACATCGCGAATGATCGACGATGATCTGGAAGTTTCTCGAATGACCCCTCGGAACTCCATCGAACGTTCTAGAACGTCGTGGAACTTTCCCGAATTTTCTAGTAAATGTGCCCGGAACAATCGACACTTACGTCACCTACCTACCTACGTAACACTGCCCCCTCCTAAGACATGCTCGTCCCGAGCATCATTATTCCCGTAGTATCGTGCCAGCCGATCTACGTGAACAATTTTAGGCGCAGTTCTCGTACTCTTCCGTATCCGGTAGGTGACGTCATTGATTTTGGTCACAATCTGGTATGGTCCATCCCATTTTGCCTGTAGTTTAGGCGACTTCCCTTTGCTACGCACTGGGTTATGCAACCACACCAGTGAACCTTCATCAAATCCGCTATTGTTCATCTTCCGGTCATAGCGAGTTTTCATCCTCTCAGACATCTGCTGGCCTGACTGTCTGACATGCTCATATACTTCATTCATCTTGTTACGCAGGTCATTTGCATAATCTGTTATGCTGCTTGGTGAATCAGGGGGGATGCCAGTTATTAAATCTGCCGGTAAACGCAACTCTCTTCCAAAGTTTGCAAAGGCTGGTGTCACAGTTGTGCTTTCGTGGACAGCACTTCTGTATGACAGAAGAAACGGCTGTATGTGCTTGTCCCAATCCCGTTGTCTGCTCGCTACCACTTTGGCCAGATATCGTTCCAGCGTCTGATTAAATCTTTCCACCATTCCATCAGATTGTGGGTGATATGACGTGGTTCTAGTTTTATGAGTACCCATTACGCGACATGTTTCCTGGAAGATTTGAGATTCGAAATTTCTTCCTTGATCGCTGTGGATTTCTAAGGGTACCCCGAACCGACAAAAGACTTCGTGGACTAATTTATCAGCTACTGTCGAAGCTTCTTGATTAGGAATGGCGAAAACTTCCGGCCATTTGGTGAAATAATCCATGACAACCAAGAAGTACTTGTTTCCGCTTTCACTTTCAGGGAAGGGTCCAGCAACGTCTAGCGCTATCCGTTCCCAGGGGGCTCCCACGTTGTACACTTTCAATGCACCCCTACTGCGTGTTTGAGGTCCTTTTACCGCTGCACAGCTGGTGCATTTGCGACACCAATCTTCGACATCTTCTCGACAATGGATCCAATAAAACCGTTCTCGGATCTTCAACAGAGTTCTCTTTACCCCCATGTGACCTCCGGAACATCCATCGTGGTAGAGCCGAAGAATTTCTGGTACCTTCGATTTCGGCACGACCATTTGCAGATGGCACTTGTCTCCACGAGCATTTTCCCATTTACGGCACAAGACACCATCTTGGAGTACCAAGCTTTCCCACTGTGCCCAATAGCTCTTTGTGGTTGTACTCATTGCTGCAACATCGCACCACTTCGGTTTAGGAGCATTAGCTTTAATCCATCCGAGAATTGGCTTAATATCCGAGTCACTCTGCTGAGCATGTCGTACAGTTTCCTTCCACTCATCACTAAGGTCTGTTCTAAGCATTCTGACAGGAACTGCTTCCTTAGCTTCCTGCCGGACACAATGCTTGCAATCTTCAGGACAAGGCCTTCGTGATAAAGCGTCTGCATTACCATGAGACTTCCCGCTACGATGTTCAATTGAGAAGTGAAACTCTTGCAGCAATTCGATCCATCTTGCTACTTGCCCTTCCGGATTTTTAAACTGCAGCAACCACTTCAATGCAGCATGGTCAGTCCGAAGGTGGAATTTACGTCCCAGTAAATACTTGCTGAAATGTTGCAATGTCTTTACAACGGCGAGGAGTTCACGTCTGGTTACACAATAGTTCCTTTCTGGTTTCGATAAAGACTTGCTGAAGTAAGCTATCACAACCTCATGATCTCCTTTTCGTTGAGACAACACACCACCAATTCCAGTATCACTTGCATCCGTGTCAATTACGAATTCATTCTCTGTATCAGGATAGCCCAAAATCGGAGTATTACACAACCGTTTCTTTAACTCCTCAAAAGCCATGTCACAGCTATCATCCCAACAGAAAGGTCTTTTCTCCTCGGTAAGCTTATGTAATGGTTTGGCGATGTCTGCAAAATTCTTGACAAACCTTCGGTAGTACGAGCACAAACCCAAAAATGCTCTGACCTGCGTCTTGTCTTTTGGAATTGGCCAATCCTTGACAGCGACAATCTTCTCTGGATCAGTTTGAACTCCTTCTTTAGACACAACGTGCCCCAGAAAACTAACCTGCTGTCTAAAGAAGGTGCACTTCTTGGGACTTAACTTAAGATTAGCTCCTCGGATTTTAGACAGCACACGTTCCAGATTTTGAAGGTGGTCTTCGAATGTGCGGCCCACGATGATGATGTCATCTAAATAGACTAGGCAGGCATCTCCAATTAATCCGGTGAGTACCTGCTCCATTAACCTTTCGAAAGTTGCAGGAGCGTTGCATAAACCGAATGGCATAACATTAAACTGCCAAAGTCCTTTTCCTGTGGAGAATGCGGTTTTCTCCTTATCTTTGGGGTCAATTTCCACTTGCCAGTAGCCACTTTTTAGGTCTAACGTGCTAAACCACTTCATTCCTGACAGCGTGTCAAGAGTGTCGTCGATCCTGGGTAATGGATAGCTGTCTTTCTTTGTAATGTCATTCAGCCGACGATAATCCACACAAAACCGCATGCTGCCGTCCTTCTTTTTCACCAGGACCACAGGAGAACACCAGGGACTAGATGAAGGCTCTATAACTCCATCCTTTACCATCCCTTCAATCATGGCGTCCACTTCCTTTTCTCTTGCCACTGGTAACCTTCTAGGTCGCTGACGAATAGGTAACTCATTTCCTGTGTTGATTATGTGCTGGACTAATCCAGTCTTCCCTATGTCAGCGTCATGTGCAGAGAAAATATCGGCGTATTGAAGTAACATCTTCTTAGCCTTATCCATTTCTCCCGCAGATAAATCTGTGCGACAATCTTCCAGAAGATTCGAGATGTGAGATCTTGCATCTTGAGCAACGTCCCGAGAAGGCCGATGTTGGCAATTACGCATCCAAGCCACTTCTTCACAGGTCCCCATCAACGTACCCTTCTGGATAACTTGTGCTTCTTCACTCGGGTTCAGGATGCGTACAGTTGCAACATCAACTGCTCGTACTAAGCTTCGCGCCATCTTCCATGGAAGGTTCTCGTCCAATCTTTCAACGAGAATGCATCGATTTTTCGGTCCAGTATTGCGTGGAAGGCTAACTGGAACTATCGATTCCGACCTGGGAGGAAGAACAGTCTTCTTCAAGCAGTGCACTTTCCCTGATGGTGCACCTTCCATGAAGACTTCTTCCGAACCACACTTCAGGACTCCCTGATTCACGTCGATCTTACAAAAATGCTGTCGCATGAAGTCTAATCCTAGGATGCACTCGTCTTCTATATCGGCCACGATGACTTTATGCCAATAAATTGTGCTACCCAGCTTCAACTTCACCTCTTTCTCGCCTCGGACGGGTATGTGCTGACCGGTAGCTGTTACCAAATTTATGTAGTCATGCTTGCTGAAGAAGTCCCCAAGATGACGATTTACTCGGGAACTGACGACCGTGCGAGAAGCTCCAGTGTCCAATGTCAACTTACATGGTCTTCCATTTACTTCACCTTTGATTATCAGGCTGTTCCCATCACGGGCTTGTGAGATCGATATCCTTGGGGCTCCTTGACCACCAGCCAGCACCCGCCCCGCAGTTCTGGCTTTTACTCGTTTCCCTGCTGCTCAGCGGTGGCAGCAGCCGCACTTCTTTCCCGGGTCTGATCTACGCTGGAATCTCTTCGCTTAGGGCAACTCGTTCGAATGTGACCTTTCTCCCCACAATTGTAGCATGTGGGACTGTACTTTGAACGGTCACGTGAAGGTGCTGATATCTCCCTGATGCGGGCACGATGGTCTTGCCTCACTGCCTCCACCTCCAGTGCATTGGCCAAGGCTGCCTTCAAAGTCTCATGGTGCCCAAGTCTCACAGCTGCTCTGACTTCAAAGTCCCGTATGCCATCGACGAACGCTTGAACCAAATTACCGTCGATGAGCGTAGGCACTGACTGATACGCTTTTCGTACCAGTTTTTTCCACTTCAAGAGCCCACTGCTGCAAGTTTTCACCGCTGCGCTGCACGCGATCTTTCAACTGAGCACGAAAGACGTGCTCCAGATGAGCGTCCCCGTACCGAGACTCCAAAGCTTCAATTAGCTGCTCATACGTGACATTGTTGCCGAGTGCCTCTAGAACCGTTAACGCCTGGTCGCGTAGGCCCAAGGTGAGTGCGGTCTTTGCCTGCGCATCCGTCCAGCTATTTGCTTCTCTGACAGCTTCAAATTGAAGCTTGTACGCGGACCAGGAAGATGTTCCGTCGAAAGGTGGGGCTTTAAATCCTCGCACCGATGGTGCAGCAATCACAGGAGCCGCAGACCCGTCCCCAGATTTCAGACACCCAAACGCTTTTTGGAGATCAGCAATCTTTATTTCGGTTCCGGAGATACGGTTCTCTGCCTCGGAGATTCGGTTCTCATGCAGCTCAACCTTCTCCTTTACGGCTCCGATGTCTTTGCCAAACGTTGCGTGCAAGTCCTTGATGAGGAGGATCTGTTCCTCCTGTCGGCGAGTCTGCTCTTCCTTGTCCCGCTGGAGCTGTTCTTCCAAACGGCGGGCTTGCTCTTGCTGTTGGCGGGCCTGTTCCTGCAGCAGTACCATCAGAGCAGAAAGGTCCATGGTGGTCGATGATGCAGAAGCACCAGATACCTGAGCTGACGCTGGTTCCGTTGTCGGCTGGCTGCCACCCGGTACGTGCTCCAAGGTGGGGTCAAATCGCCTCTGGTCCACCTCCTGCTGGCGTTGGCTCCTCGTACGGATTCCTTCCGTGTCGTCCTTCGGTAAAACCGGCATAATTTATCCCTCACTTCTGACACCAATTTGTTACGAGCTGGGGTTCGGGATAAATAAAAATTACAGTTTTACACGAAAAAACACAATCACTTTATTAAAATTCACAAACACAAAAACACTTCACTAACACAACGCAAAACACACTTCGTATCGCAGTCGTAGTTCCGCTTCGCGGCGATGTTCTCGGTTTCGTTTCCAAAACTGAACTGAGTCCCGTGCCGACACGTCCGCTATTTATATCTCCGGTCACATTTTCTAGAAAGTTCGACAACCCGAGGTACCCAGGTGCATTCGAGAACATTCCAGTAACATCGCGAATGATCGACGATGATCTGGAAGTTTCTCGAATGACCCCTCGGAACTCCATCGAACGTTCTAGAACGTCGTGGAACTTTCCCGAATTTTCTAGTAAATGTGCCCGGAACAATCGACACTTACGTCACCTACCTACCTACGTAACAATATAAAACAAAGTCGGGTTTGTTACAACACTTATAACTCGAGATCGGCTAGACCAATTTTCATGGTTTTTGGTTCGTTGGATTTGTGCTAGTTTCAAATAAGATTAAGTTTAATAAAATGCCTCTAGGCTCTAGGCAATAAGTCAGTCTTCAAAATAATTAATCGATTCGTCGATCGATCGTTTTCTATTTACCACTTCACGTTACTGCGCGCCTAGTACTTTGGATTGATTAAGGTGATCTTGTGAGAAAATTAAGAATACAGTGAATTTTAAATTTTCGTACATGACTACTTCACGTTACTGCGCGCCTAGTACTTTAGATTGATTAAGGTGATCTTGTGAGAAAATTAAGAATACAGTGAATTTTAAATTTTCGTACATGACTACTTCACGTTACTGCGCGCCTAGTACTTTTGTTATCTTAAGTTTTCATTCATTAATACCCGATTTTTTTAAAAATGATTCATCTTTTATAATTATGTTCTCGTCGATTTTTCATTATTTTTAAGATGTATTCTGCTATTCGGGGCGGGGACAAATCCAACGAACCAAAAACCATGAAAATTGGTCCAGCCGATCTCGAGTTATAAGTGTTGATACAAACCCGACTTTGTTTTATATATATAGATATCTCAGAAATGGGTTTACCGACTTGTATACATTATTAGTACTTGATATTGATAAGCTTTTGCTTTTTATATGTATCTAAGTTCATACGGTTGATATTCGTGCAAAAATGCAAAAAAATACAACCTTAGTTCAGTCGTACAAACAAGTACTAAAAGTTATGCGGGAAAACAAGCACAAAGATAGGTACAAGGATACAAGACAATAAAATTAACAAAGAAATTAAAAGATATACCTACATATGATTTTCTATAGAAAAGGCTGAAACTGGCGACAAAAACGTTGGGAAGCTAGAAATTAGAAGCACAGACATACGTGCGTCGCGGACTCGTGGTCCGGATCCGGATCTAGTTTCAATCATAGATATATTTTTGGTTTTATTGACGAACTTATAGTTATAGACGCATGGAGAAGACGATTGGTTGAGTCAATTAACAAGAAGTCGTGCGAATACAAGATGAAATATTTAGAAAAATATGATGATAATCCTATTCAAATCTTATGAGGAAGTGTAACCGAGAAAAAGTTACAGGAACTTTCGTATTCTATGGACCTATTAATTTACCGAAGTAATAAGTAAAGAAAGATCGTGCTCTGAGCGTGGAGTTCTCAGGTTCAAATCACAGGGCGTTTAGATGTGCTATTGGGTTTACCATTTCATTTTTTTATTGGAAGCCCAGTGTTTTGGAAGTTATTGGGTGTCGGCCCTGTGAATTGGGAAGGACTAAAAATTGACTGTACGTCATTGGTTGGTCGGATTGTTCTTCGAATATGAGACAGAGGGAAGAGGGAGCGCACCTGCGTCTGCGCACCAGTTTGTTCAATCTTAAACCTTCGAACACACCTGATTCAAGACACAATAGAAAGACAATAGCAGCCCGACTACTCTACTATATCTCCTGAATACTTTATTCGGAATTCGGTTTGGAAATATTGTACGGGATATTATTATGAAACTCAGATTGAAATTGCTGCTCTTATTCTCACACCTGGCAAGCATTTCCGTATGATTTATTTATGTCTAAAAACTACCTTTCTTATTAACGACGCAAACCACACACAATTTTTCTTATCAGAATCGTATTCGTATTAATTCGTAATAGAGTACTTACCTAACTGAATACCAGATTCTTAATGAATTATAATTAAAATCACATACCTACGAAAAAAAAATACGATGATAAAGTTATCATTGAGTAGGTATCTAGCTACCGCAATACGATATGCTAAGTTTTTGTTACTTTAGAGGTACCTAACTAGTGTTAACGAACTTATTTCAAAAAGTCAATGAACTTTAACTTTCGACCTACCTAATTCATGCAATGATATTTTCATTAGCGCCACAGCGTATTTTTTAAATATTTTTTTTCTAAGTATGAAAAATTGATAAAATATTCACCAATAAAGTTCGGAAGATTCACCTGTTCTGAAGTTCAGAAATTGACTAAACTAGGCATGATGGTCGAAGTAGATTTTGCTGCAATAATTAACTTGCATTCACCTGTGATTTGTATTGGCAATGGTAGTACACAAAGCTTTGGCCTCTATTGGAATGAAATCAAATCTATTGTGGATACAGTTCCGATGATTCAACGTTGGCTGGACCACTTACATCATCCTGGGACATTGTACATACCTGTTCTATTGTAATCGGCGTTTTGTCAAGTTTTACGGTCTAAAAGTAACTGTTACTGCAATCATCTGATACTGAATCGAATGTTTGGTTGAAAAATACATGAATGTGAGTAAAATTTAGTCGGGAAATATTGGTTTCCATAACGCCATCTCAAGTGAGTTTTCTGGAAGTTTGTTTTAAATTGTCGTAAATAAAGGCTCATGAAAAATATCGCACTGGTACTGGAAACCACTGTAGCAGTTTTGTTACACAAATTCTACTATATAAATTAAATACCTACATAACATTAGGTATTGAATGAAATAACAGAAAACTTTACGTACTTACCGGCGCAACCACTTAAAAACTCCCATATCCTGCAAAGAATCCACTTTTTGTTCGTAAACGGTAGCACAGTAAACCAGCCGTATGCAATTAGCAACTAAATAACATTTATTTTTAAAATAAATAAACTAAAACGGAAAGTCCGACAAAAGTTGGAGCACGCGGAACATTACCGGCGCTGGGCGCATTAGAAGTCCGATCGTTATAAAAAACGACTAGCAACAATGACCGCCGATATATTGTGCTGTGCGGTCAGACAAAACATCACGAACAACGCGGCATTCGCAATGAGTTGAATTTGGTTTTTTGTACAAATTACTTTTCGTTGCGCTCCGGTGATCCACTTCATGCGCGTTGTCGAGCGGCGGCCCTCGTCAGTTTGCTGCGGTGCTGCGGTCACAGGCGGCTCGTCGACCATACTATATACTATGCGCTCTACTACCTTACAACTTACAATACTAATACTTCATTCTAATTTATGATAGGGTAGTCAGAAATAAAGTAAACTATATTGGGAGTCTGACTCAACTCGGTTGTTTACCTTATTGCAGTGTTCGTATCTGATTTACTGCGTCCTCTTGTAGTTTTCGTTTTGTATTCAAACAGAAACTTCTTCATTGTGGTTTTATAGGTTTAGTATATCACACATAAAATACTATTTAAAATGAATGGCACATATTTGGTAGGCTTACTATATTTATCAATACAGATATTCAAAAATAAATCATCCCCGATTTCCCAGGAAGGCAAACTATAGACAATAAGACAACTTTGAAAAGTGATGTTAAGTTTACGGAAACAAAACATATAAACAAATTCAATATAAGTACTTAAAAACAATTCTTAGTAGTAAAACTTAATAGGCTAAAACCAAATGATAAAACATAAAGTATAACTTTATCTCTACAATAGCAACATGGTATAAAAGATATTTATACAATAAATAACACTGTAACAATTAATTATTAAACAGTGATTAAACTATAATTATTTATGTTTCTCGCTTCCGGTATCATTATGTTTTGACTTTGCCATGTTAATAAATTAATATTCATATATTTTTTTCATGTTATTTTCTGTTAAAATAATTATTTATTATCAAAAATAATAAGTAGGTAATGTGAGTACCTATAAAATGCTATTTATTAGATAGAGGCTATTTATTAGATAAGAAAACTGTCTGACTCATTATTTTATTTAAAATTTTGGTTTTTTGAGCTTGCAACACCAATATTGTTATGTCATCATATGACGCCAGATGTCAAATTGTCAACTTTGATTTTGGAAAGCAATGTTTACAGTTGCGTTTGATTAGAATATTTACATTTTTTTCGTATATACCAAATAATATATTAATGGACGAATTACGAGGGCCAAATATTCAGATAGTCCTGCACGTGAAAGAAGGTATACTTGTTTTGAAGGTTTATTTAATAGCATGGAACAATATTGTTCAAGAACATCTAGTTTACAAGTTTCTAAATTTTTGTAGGACTGGGATTTGGATTTCTACGCTCCCCGTTTGTTGTAAGTGGATCTCTCAATGGGTATATGCTAGAGACAGACTCTGTTGTGCCTTCGCATGCTCCTGTTTTTGACGCTGAGCTGGTTTGGGAAGCAGACAAAAGAAGGTTTCGCAGGTAAACAACCTTTTGTTTTTTAATGCCATTTTTTATTCCTAACTAAGGTCTGACCTTGGTCTGACGTTATTAAAACCCTCCTGATTACAAGATTTCAGTAAATCTTTAATTAAATAGGTTGCTTTCTATCTATAATGTTGACCTTGACTGATACTATTTTATTGGTTGATTTGAAAAATTTGCTCTGAAATCACTCCAGTTAAAATATTGTTTTCTAATCATATGAGATCTTCCAGAATGCAGGTCTTCACTCAAACTCTACTTTAGCAAAAACTCCACATATCTTACCAAATCCTTTTTCACAATATTACAGTTTGCGAGTCCAGAATGTTCCAGTCAAAGTGGAGGTTTACACAACTGGCACACAGGGACGTAAAGACAAAGTGGGATACTTACTCCTGAGCTTGTTAGGAGCACAACCATGTCCTTCCAATAAGATTGTTGAGGTTTGTCCCTAAATTTACCCTAGTTAACTTTCGAAAATTATCTTTATCATAGCCTTTTTGTTTTTAGCTAAATTCTTACTATAATTTGAATTATACCACTATTACTCCCACAAAGAACCAACTGGCAGCATAGCACACAGCCGCCACAGTAGCAACTTACATACTCAAATGCAAAAGTGTAAGACAAGTGAAACAATGTTGTAATTTTATTAATGTATTTTGTTAAGTGCTAATGTTTTAGGCTCCTATTAACAGACGTCACTCAATTCTGAGATGCTATCAAATCTATTGCTGTCCTTATTTTTTCCCTTTAGAATGACAAGGACAGCAAGAGATTTGAGAGCATCTTAGAATTGAGTGACATCTATTAATATGGGCCTAAGAGTCTATTAACGTCAACTGCTTCTAAGTAGCCAAACATGAGGTTTTTATAACAGTTACCATTCAACATTTTTATTTTTTATGTTTTTAGATTAAATACTCATGGCACAGACTACTTGGAGTGAAGTCCGAAGGGAAATGCTGTCAACCTCAGCTGATGTTGAGTCTCTCTATCGAAGACAGGGTCAACACACCAACTCCTGTAAGTGAACATAATTATATTTTGTTATTTTATGGTCTTCCACTGTGACAAATGTAGTGGAATGGGGCTAAAAGATCGAATTTTATTAGAGGACAAGGTAAATACTGGGCTGCCGGGTATCCCAAAATGTGCTCCACTGTTTGTTGATGCAAAAAGGGGAAAGAGTTTGAGTTTAAAAGCTATATTATACCAAATCTAACAAACATAGATATAAGTTTCTCTTCCTTGTTTACTAACCCATATGGATGCTGCTTATCCAAATTAAAAACTTTTTTTTTTATCCTGAGCACCAGTATTAACAGTTAACCATGATGTAGGGAAATTTTGTGATTAATTAATTAATTAAGAGTGTACATTACATCATAGTCATACCAAAACCCATTGGCCATTGGTGTACTCAAACTATTTTTAATCATTCAAACTTGGTTTATTTGTTTTTTGTTTTTCTTGTACAATCTGTACAGGCAAGTTGCTGAAGCAGCATTATCACTAATAATTGTTAAAAAAAAAAATATGAAGATTAGTTGAGTACAGATATTTCATTTCCTTTGTCATGCTGGAAATAATTAACAACAATTTGATAGTGTTATAAAAGCAAGTCAGGAAACACCAAACTAAAATTGCTCATCTTTATTCATAGGTAATTTCGTATTGCTAATATTGTTTACGTAAAAAGTAAGTCTAATCTAAAAGGTAGGAACTGATGTAGCGATAGCACACTCGCAATAGACTGCGACCCGCGTAGAATGGGGAAATGCGAGTCAGACGACGGGTTATTTATAATTTGGTGATATAGCAGACATAGGAACTAACAGGCAAAAAAAACAAGTTCTCTACTAGTGATGGGGTGTTAGGTTCAGTTAAATAAATATCTAAATGATATGTTTTGGGTAAGCCAAAGAGCCTTATATTTCGAACCAGATCGGACACTTGAAAGTGGCGTTTAACCTTTTGACGACCAACCGACACAGCCTGCTGTCGGATTGTCTTTCTATTGTGTCTCAAATCACGTGTGTTCGAAAGGCTAAAATAAATTGCTCAAAAAAAAACCTTACTGCAATTTTGGAAGCCAGTGCCTTTTTTCTATTTCAGTAACTTTTGAAATTATAAATAAATAAATTAAGGCTGTAGTGTGCCATAGAATGAGATACCTATACACATTATACACACTACTACACACCCTCGAAAACCACTAAAGCAAGAGAGTTGGGGGGAGGGGGGAAATGAGTAACGCCGAAGAGTTCACATAAGCTGTTAGGTAATTTATTTGCCTAACAGCTTATGTGTACCAATTACAGACATTGGAATGGGGAAGATAATGTATTGATTGAAATGAGTTAAGTATATTTAGTTACCATAATGTTTTAATGCTTATTGGTAATTTTTAATTACAGCAAAGATGTACTTAATTAGCAAGTTTTTGTAAGAGGATATTTTTATTCAACTTTTTGTAATAGGAAATTTTGCAAATTCCGAATAATTAACTAAATAACATAATTTCTTTTGGGCTCTGTCGCAATCGGGTGGTATCGAAAATACAATGCAATGTCTTTTTTCTCTTATAAAAACGACTATCCCGGAATCTCTCATATTTTGTATTATTTTACTAATAGTTAACTTGTTTCTGTGGCAGTTTGCCGCTGAATTTTTAAACTCTTGAATTTTACAAAATAAATATCATTCATCTTTCACAGGCCCTTTCACATTTTTCTACGTTTTGGATAACTAAGTACCATTTTGGTGTTTTGTTATAATTCCAGAGGAATGAACTGCGTATGTTCCACAGCAATGAGATAGCGTTCCCGTCTGCCCTCTTAGCTTCAAATCCGCCCAGTGCCAAATCTATGTCAATGACTTTGAGTAAGTGTTTATCGACCTTCACTGCTAAATAATAAGGTATTGTTTTGAAAAACATTGTTTGTACAGCATTTTTATGAGTATATCGCTTGTTCAACATTCTTACTTTGTTGATTACGACTTGTATTCACAGATTAGTAATAAGCATTGTAGGTATAACAAAAGCTTCCATTGATTTTAAAAAGATTTTTTTTTATTCACATATACGCATACTCTTTGTTCACCTGATTCTGAGTATAGGTTTTCATATTTATATGTCGGTGTTATCGAATTTTTTGCCTTGTCAACAGTTAACACAACAAGTCATAATTTTTTTTTAAGCTGTCGTAATACTTACTACTTATTCAATGCTAGCACTATAACAACAACTTCAAGGAGTATCTAGTACTATATTAAAGTAACGTCCTGCGTGTAGGGGTCGAAATTGAAATCCAAATAGAAATAAGGCTTAAAATACTCATTTAAAGTCCTAGACGAGCAATTACAAATCGCCATGTATAATAGGTACAGATGAGTAACTGTTATACTCTAGAACTACCAGACGAATGGGACATTTTTTTTAATGATTTTTTTTCACGAGTATAAAAACCTCTTTAAGTATCGGTAACCAGTCGCCGTACACAAATCATCCAACCGTTAATTTACAGAGGAATTCATATCAGAGAGCAAGAAGTGCGTCACGTCACCGGACCTGCAACCGAAACTTTTGTGTGACGAGGGTCTCATTCAGGTCGGCGGCGGCAAGCAACTGTTTGTACTCAGCTTCGTCATCGGCGCCGTCGAGAATTTGGATCTGGTATGTAAGATGTTTTAAAGATAAAGAAAGAAAGAAAGAAAAACAGTTTATTCGCCCATAGTGAGCTGCATAGTAAAACTTATACACCGTGTTAGGTTTATCGAGGGACACATTTAAGGAGGCGATATAAAAATGCTCACAATGTTTATATAATATTATGACAAATAAAAATAATCGTGGTTGCGGAATATTTATAATAGTTACCGTGGCCCCGGAACATGAGTGGTTTTTAGTCAGTAAAAGTCTGTCACGAAGGACAGGAGAAGATGATGATGATTTCCCACTCAACAAAAAAAATACGATCGTAAAGACAACCGTAGTTGAATTATCGCTATAAGGCTCTCAAAGGCTTGAAAAAGGACTCCCTAGCGCTCGCGGCGAAATCAGGTCAGATAAGAGACTGAAGTAGGTATGATCCGTTTTTCTTTTGATGGGTATCTAGCGCGCGTGTCAACAATTTATTAATTTTTTGAGGCAAATGGTAAAAAATTAAGGTATTGTTTTTTTACATATTTGTAATGAGATTCGACTAGTGAATTGCCTGCTTCCATATGTCCCTCGTCTTTCCTAACACGGTATATACTAGAAACCTTAAAATAAAAGAGCTAAGTAGAGTAACAACCGCGCGAAACAACATGTAACAACATGGCTGTAAAGAAAAAGACCAGATACAACGGTCTGTTTCTAGAACAATGATCGATTTTCTAAAATTGGCTTAGGGTTTTGTGACACTGTTCAGTGTTAACAAATTGTTAATAACAATGAGCAAAATCATTGACTGATTGATATTGATTTCAAAGTATACATGTCTATAACTAACTTCCTGCCCAAAAGATATACAGTACCAGAAACAGTGGTAATTTTTTTATTTTAAGGGGTAAGTTGATTATGGTCACTTATTTTTCAGTTGCTGCCTGTGTGGGACCAAAGTAAAGAAGTTGTCTGTTTCGTCACCTATTCAGTTTTCACACACAACATCATGACAGACAGGTACGTAATTATACATACTGCAACTACTAACATAGTTTTCAGTTTCAGTTTGGGACTATTAATAATCTATTTGTAACATTATTTAAAAGGATAACTAACTTACTGATTGACCCCTTTTACGCTGTTGGGTAACACAAAAAAATGTAAATTCAACTAAGGGATTAAAATTTGAATAAAAGTCCGTCATTTTCAAGGCAACACGAACGAAAGTGCTGGTTATAAATATTTAAATAATAATAAGTCACATATTTCGAGCTTGTATGAATAAATAGACCTTAGGCCATTTGTCCACCGCCGCCGTCACCATCATGTCAACGAGAACGAGATTACGGCGAGCCGAGTTTAGGATGAGGTGACGTGCGTGAGGTGCGGTGGACACGCGGCTATAGAAAATGTATGTACTGACACTTCGGCGCCGTCATCTCGTTCTCGTTAACGTGACGATGACGGCGGTGGTGGACAAACGGCTTTTATCCTCGATTTTCTGTCACTAGTGTCTTTTTAGTAGGTTACTATTGTTGAAATGACAAGAAACAGAGACTAGCGAAGTGTAACTGTCACAAAATTTTCTCCACACTTATTTTGCTGTATCAATAATGGTGCCTTTCAAAGGTAGCCGACCTCAAAATTTTAATAGTAGAGAAAAAGGCAATGAACACATTCATAACTAACGCAACAGTCAACCTCTAACAGAATGTCTGCAGCACCAAACAGTTTAGGCGGCTGTAGCGTGCAGTTCAATCAGCGCACGTCACTTCGCTTGCAGTCGCAGCTGACTTCACTCGGGAGGTACTTCTCCGAGTGTCCGCACCTCGTCACCCGCGTGTGCTGTAATGAGCAGGATGTGGGTATGTGTACGGTGCAACTGCACATTCTGCAATTTATCATTTTACGCCCATTCATTTCAACTCGTAATAATTAGTGCAGTTCGCGTTGAGCTATCAAGTCTGCCAGGCGTTCTCGTTACAGCCAACAAGGGCCGAGTCACTCATGTCACTTCTACACCATCAGTCCATTGAGCTTATTTTACTTTAAGTACT
Source organism: Athetis lepigone (assembly GCA_033675125.1). Classification (NCBI taxonomy): domain Eukaryota; kingdom Metazoa; phylum Arthropoda; class Insecta; order Lepidoptera; family Noctuidae; genus Athetis; species Athetis lepigone. The sequence continues at coordinate 6,278,638 of CM066243.1, forward strand.
TTGGAACAATACAGTAGTGTTTTCGTAATTAACCCTCTTTAATTCTATTTACCCCTCATCTAAAAGTAATGTATGGTCTAGCAAGAGACCATATGTATGTGTGTTGTGGTGACTGCAGCAGTGTGCGTGTAGCGTGCAGTTCAAACGACTAGTCGGGTTTGCGTACTTTTTTATACAGTAATGTCCTAGATAAACTTAGAAAGCACATATGTGAATTAACCTTTCGACGACCAAGCGACAGCCGGCTTTCGGTCTACTATTGTCTCTCTATTGTGTCTCTTATACTTACGTGTGTTCGAAGGTTTAAAAAAGTTTCATGGTACTTATACTTACCCGGTTTCGAGGCTGAAGCTACAAGCATTAACATGGATCATTACAACTTTGTAAGCTGTTATGATTGGTCAATAATAATTCTATCAACCAATCACAGTAGCTATAATATCCTTCCCATTTCTTACGCGAATCTTTATTATTAATTTCGTTGCGGGATCCACGACAGTTGAATCGTTTCTCCAGGACACGTCGAGCTTCATTCCTTAGCGCTTTTTAGTGGACCCCACTGTTAGTTCTGCTTTTAGGAGTTGCAGAATGGCTCTATAAGAAAATAAAGAGATACCTTACCATTATACCATCTCCTATTTCCTCCCAGGTATCTGCAGCATGGACCTCCGCAAGTTAATCCCAACGGACGACACGCGGCACTTTTTAGAACAGTTCTGTAACTCTGAGAACGCTCTCTCGATACACGAGCGCTGCTTCATACTGCGCTGTGACGACACGCCGGTGCACGACTGCGCCAGGAGAGCCTTCGTCGATGTGCAGATGACGCTCAAGTATGTCGGCGTGAAGAATGAGGCACAGGTAATGGTCGTTAGTAAAATAAATTGCTTTTTATTGAGTCTTTTTGAAGAGCCATATCTATATTTGTTGCAAAGTAACTTAGCAACGTTGCTGTAAATAATGAGAAGCAGCAGTAGACCGTTTAGAAGGGTTTGGGTGCCGTTGTAATTACAGGCTCATGTTGTCAATGTTTTTGGGTCACATGTCATGTCTTGGGCAACGTGTCTCCGAAGTCTCTGTTATTGCACATATCTATAGGAGGGAATGATCACTTAACATCAGGTAGACCGCCAGCTTCTTTACTGTCCAATGAATAAAACAAAAATGTTGCTGTGAAGAATGGGAAGCAGCAGTGGACCGTTTTGAAGGGTTTGGGTGCTGTTGGAATTTGAGGCACAGGCACACATCATCTGTTTTTGGAATAGCAACGCATTTGTCAAACCTACAGTAGTCTGGTTTGATTTGTGTACCGAAATAATTACTGGCGCATATATCATATTATCTTTGTTTTTGGAATAGCAATAGCGTTTGTGAGACCTCTGGCATTGCGGATGTCTCCTAGCATTATTAAAACTTTGTGACTGGGATGCTAGGATCCTGGAGTCAAACAACTCACGGAACGTGGTATGCTACCGATGCCTCGGGCATACGAGGCACATCAAGCTATGCTATGTAAAGATTAATACCCTTACTAATAATCACTGTGTAAAATTATGTCATGAATAAAGCCTGTGTAACCATACATTTTTTTACGTATAAACCTGTCATAACTTTATGCAGCAATTATTAGTAAGACGCTAGGTGTAAAATTTCAGAAACCGAAGCTGACAGCCCGTAGCGCTACACACCTAGACAGCGGACACCGTCGCGAGGCACCTCCTCAGGAACAGATCCTGGACGTGCGAGCTGGTAGCTGTACCAACCTGCCCCAGGATGATGGCGGAGCTGCCTACACTCACATGGCTGCTAGAAACACCGCCAGGCATGCTTTATAATTTTTGTACCAATAGTTATGTGAATAATTATGGCAGCTAACAAACTCATAAGACCTCCTTGGGGCCTCCTTGTGAACACAGTGTTTAATAAAAAAGGTAATGAAAGACTTATTTGGATCAGCCAGGTTCCAGAGGATCCCTACCGTCTGACTTACATGGGTTCGAGGCCCTATAGTTACGATTAACTCGTGAGCCCCTTCTATCTAGAGAAGCTTTCTGCAAGATCTTTCTCTTTGTTTTTGTCCCGGGCCCATTCTTTTTCTTCTTTCTGTCCCGGACCCTTTCTCCTTCTTTCTGTCGTGGTAATTTGCGCGTCTTGCCAACCTATTGTTACACCACTTGTAGATTACATTTGTCTATTCAACCAAATTCTTCTTGACCACCATTTAGTCTACCATTTAGGTACAAAACAGCATCCGGCGATTCAGTCCTCCAATCAAACGAGATAGCGGAACTGATAAAGAAGATGTGTGACTCGTTTACACTGAGTCAGGAAAAGTTACTCGCATCTCGCGTCAGGCCCGCGACGGCTGACATGCAAGTACAGTGCGAGAAGCTGACAGAAGTGCAAGAGAGTAGGAGTCAGCCGACGCTCGTTAGTGAAAAAGAGACGGAGATAGATAGGTAAGATAGATAGTTATTGTAAATAGTTATGCTTGTGCCTATATTGCGTCTCGCGTCAGACCCGTGACGGCTTACATGCAAGTACAGTGCGAGAAGCTGACGGAAGTGCAAGAGAGTAGGAGCAAATCCACCCTTGGTAGTGAAAAAGAGACGGAGATGGATAGGTAAGTTAAATAGTTATTGTAATATAGTTATACTTGATAGTTATTGTTAGGCGAGACGCTGTCTACAGTGCGTGAAGCTGACGGAAGTGCAAGAGAGTAGGAGTCAGCCGGTGATTGCTAGCGAAAAAGATATAGAATTAGATAGGTAAGATGGATAGATATAGTTATGCTGGTGACTATATTGCGTCTCGCGTCAGGCCCGTGACGGCTGACATGCAAGTATAGTGCGAGAAGCTGACGGAAGTGCAAGAGAGTACGAGTCAGCCGACGCTTGGTAGTCAAAAAGAGACGGAGATAGGTAGGTAAGATAGTTAGTTTTAGTAACATAGATATTATGCTTGTGATTGTATTGCATCTCGCGTCAGGCCCGCGACGGTTGACATGCAAGTACAGTGCGAGAAGCTGACAGAAGTGCAAGAGAGTAGGAGTCAGCCCACTCTCGCTAGTGGAAACGAGACAGAGATAGATAGGTAAGATAGTTAGTTATTGTTACATAGTTATTCTTGTGACTATATTGCGTTACGCGTCAGACCCGTGACGGCTGACATGCAAGTACAGTGCGAGAAGCTGACGGAAGTGCAAGAGAGTAGGAGCTAGCCCACCCTTGGTAGTGAGAAAGAGATAGAGATAGATAGGTAAGTAGATAGTTATTGTTACATAGTTATGCTGGTGACTATAAAGGGACTGAACAGTTTTCTTTGTCACATAGCCTATTGTCAAACTACGATACCAATATAGTGACGAAATACAACTAAACCGAATTCCGTGTGCTCGCCACTGATTATAGTGATGACATTGGAGCGTCGTGGAGTGTATTTAACATAAATTGGAACCTAGTAAAAATTAGGCAGCAATATAATCATATATCTTAATCTATTTCAGGCCAACACAAATCGAGACGAGCAAAAGCGAAACAAATATCACATATAACGAGAGAGGTGATTTTTTTAAAATAATATTTTTATTTCGTTGTTTATGGTACTTGTTAATAACATGTAATTAATTTTGTAGATATAGTGAAAATGGCGATTCCCGCGACGGAACGTGATTCTATAATGCAGAAGTTTGTTGATGAGCTCGAAGACTGGAAGGAAAAACAGCAAGAAATGTTTAAATGTCAAGTAAGTTTAGAAATGCACACTAAATATTTTTCTATAAATTTTTAACTGGTTTGACATAAACTTAGCGTTTAATATAATAATACCAGCCTATAACTGTCCCACTGCAGGGCAAAGGCCTCTTCTCATACAGAGAAGGCACGAGCATTGATCACCACGCTTGCTCAAGACGGGTTGGCGACTTCGGACTTATATTAACTACAAATCCAGGTTTCCTCACGATGTTTTCCTTCACCGATGTCTGTGATGTCTAAGATAAACTTTAGAAAGTACATATGAATTGAAAAAGTCACATTGGTACTTGCCCGGATTCGAACCCGCGACCTCTTGCATGAGAGCCGGGCGCCTTAACCACTAGGCCATCACGACAATCCACGACAAAAACTTAGCGTTTATATTGTGATAATAGGTAGTGTAAAGAGGGACGCTATTAATAGCTCCTGTTTATTGCTATATTCTTGTGTCAATTGATAAGTGTATGTCTAAGAGAAATTAAATGTTATACATATTTATAAAAGGTAAACCCTATTTCTTTTCGTCAAGCCATTACTTAAGAACGACTTAGCCATCATTCAACTTTTAAAAATGTTTCACATCGTAGAAGAAGAATCGTTTTTCTCGATTTCCGATTTCCCTTACATTCCTCGAACTTCAACGGATACAAAAAAAAAATACAGCCTAGTCTCCCCTTCCTTGATTTTTGCCCTTAACCATTTGGGTTTTTATTTATATACTTTTTATGTTTTCAGTTAAAATGCAAAGAAGAGTATCACCTAGAACTATTAGCTAGGGAATGGGCTAAGAAGCAAGTAGAGTTAGAAACTAAGCTGAGTAAAGGTATAGAACAGTGTCGCAATCTCGCAGCCGACCTCAGTCGAGCCACTGAGGACTTTAGACTGAGAGGGTATCGGAATACTGAGAGAGAGAAAAAGGTACGTAAGATTTCTCTATTTATTTACTCCTAAACGCAGCTTAAACTACATTATTACTAAAGAAATTCTATTTTTTTAATAATATGTTGGCCAAAGTTTCTCATTTCAAAAAACCTAGCTATAGTGCGTTTCACGAAAGAATTCCCTTCGCTGTAATGTTAGTAGCACGGAAAATCAGTGTACCTAAATTTTATGCATGAAATTGCCCAATACTAGGAAAATTCATGGATATTTCGTTACTTTAACAAATTACCTTATAATTTTGTTTATTAGGAATTCAGAACAATTTATAGCTTTAGTGAAACAAGAAAGAGCCTACTCATAGGATGATATCACAGATTGTTGAGCGCACTGGCTCCAGTTGGTGTCGATACGTTATTATTAACGTTGTAAATTTTGGAACTTTAAATTTGCAACCCTATCTTACTAAACTGGCAGACAAACAGGGGAGCCAACACAACGACGAAGGGAATTCTTTCGTGAAACGCACTCTACGCAGCGTGCTTATTTTTATACCCGATTGCAGAAGGGGGTGTATTTTTTGCGAATGAGAAATCCGTTAGATGGCAATACGTAGGCGTCAGGTCCAACTGCAGCATGATTGGTAAATTTTTGACATACGTTTTATCGATACATATATTATGTCAAAATTCACCAATCATGCTGCAGTTGGACCTGACGCCTACGTGCTGCCAAAAAACCCTCATCTCATTGTGGAAGTGACATTGAATATATCATTTTTCGAAATTGCTACCACACTAAGAATATCTCCCATACTGTGTTTATAGACTAATAAATTCACATACACAAAAAACAGACTCTGAATAAACAAATACATTTTTAATTTTCGTCAATACTTTTTGAAATAAGCAAAATCTTAATTAAAAATCTGTGATTGAGAAATAAACATCTTTTTGTATATCAAAAAAACACGTCATTTCAGTTGCAAGACGCAAAGAAAGGCCTAGAATCGCACTACACGGCAAAATACCAGGAGTTACGTGAAGCCTCACAGAAGATGGAAGATGACATGAACCACCAGCTCAAGCTGAAGGACATGAGGATCGAGGAGTTGGAGGCCAAGATACAGCAGCTGATGAAACAAGTGGACACCCTCAAGGTAGGGATATAACAAGCATCCTCCTGTGACTTTTTCACAGCACGTAGGTGTCGGGTCCGGCTGCGGCGTGATTGGTGGATTTTGACATATGTGTCGGTAAAACGGCATGACATTGACAGTTACGTCAAAAATTCGCCAATCGTGCTGCAGTTGGACCTGACGCCTACATATTGCCATCTAGCGGATTTCACATACGCAAAAAACCCTCATTCTAAAATGTTTTATTGAACAAACATAATTATAGTAACACCTGGCTATAAGTAATGTAGCTTGTAACTAAGCGCAAAAACCAGGGAGGGAGAACAATAAGAAAAAAGGAGCATGTTTTAATATCCTGTCTTAATTTATTTCAGAACAACATAAAGAACACTGAAAAAGAAGCTGAGAGTCGATATTCCGGCCTGACTAAAGATCAAACTGCCAGTCTCATACAGGAATTAGTAAGTTTATTAATTTGAAAAATGATTTCTTTGTTGTGTTGATTTGACTGTCACTGCAATTTTATTAAGGTGTTGGTGAACATACCAGTTAATCATTTAAACTTTATTCGCAAAGGTATAAAGACGGACTTAATACCTTAGGCCCGTATTAATAGACGTCACTCAATCCTAAGACGCTCTGAAGTCTCTTGCTGTCCTTATTTTTGCCTTTAGAATGACAAGGACATCAAGAGACTTGAGAGCGTCTCAGAATTGAGTAACGTCTATTAATACGGGCCTTAGACACTCTCTACCAGTCAATCTAGGTTGATACAGAGATAATATGGCAGGTGTATTAGGTGTATTATTAAATCGTAGTGAAATTAAGCAGCAATCTGCAACAATATAAAATTAAATGGAAAGTGTTGTGAAAGGCTTCGTTCACACGGCATTGTCCTGCACGTTTTTTTGTAAACGTTTTATTAACGTATAGTCAACCGGGTGTTCACATGGTAAATTTTCATTCGTGTAAAAACGATTAGCCGCAGTTTCCACACAGTTGACACAGTGAGTAGACGTCACTGATGGATTCACTAAATGGATTGTTTCAAAATTAGGATAAATTATTACCATGATTCCCTTCCAAGCTGCTTGAGTTGCGACGCGATTTTTATAAAGTTCCAAAGGTTTATCCCTAAAACGGGATTTTGTTCCACTAAAGAATATAATAGTTAGAGAGAGAAAAAATTTAATAGTGGTCTATAGAAAATTCCTCAACCATTTTGAATATCAAACCAAATCAAACATAAAAGACATACCTTTCCACACACCCCTCCAAACACGCTCAGATACTAAGCGCATCTTCGGTTTCTATTCGATAAAAAACGTATGACATCGTATCGTGTGAAGGAGACAAAGGCGTACCATATGCCACTGCGAACCGAATACGTCAAAGTTCATTCGATTTGCTTGACCGCTTATACGTTTAAACGCATACTCAACGGACTTGCCGTTGAGTATGCGTTTAAACGTATAAGCGGTACACGTTTTTTTTTTGACTATCGTCGTGTGAATGGATCTATGTACGTTGTATGGTCACTATTCATACGTTAAGACGTATACTGCAGAAAAACGTGCAGGACAATGCCGTGTGAACGAAGCCTGACTCGCCACTAATTCCGGTTTAACTACCGCATTCGATGTCGCCATTAAAATTAGTTCTTCACTTTTTGTTTTAGTGACCTCACCACCGCGTTTTTAAATCCAGCCCAGTGTGGAAAAAATCTGGTAATTTGTCTGGATTTACCACATTTGGCGCAGTTGTGGACCATAAAATAATGTTTTTCTTTAATATTTTTAATTGCAAACCGTCATTATTTTCGGTAGACACAGACTATGACAAAAAAAACTCATCATTTATCTTCCAGCGTTACTTAGAAGAGAAGTTAGACAGCGCGATCCAGTCGAAGGCGTTCTTCAAAGAGCAGTGGGGCCGCGCCGTACGAGAACTACACTTGGTAAAGCTCCACACTAGGAAACAGATGTTAACTCAACTACAGCAAGATAGGAGACAACTTGGTGAATTGGGGTAGGTTAAATTTATGAGGATAAGCTTTTTACAAGCTCAGTAATTTGCAATGTTCAAAACCTTGAAAGCCATTTTTCGGCCAGTCCTGGTTATTCGATTGTGCTGGAATTTGGCATACGTATGTGCCTTGTGACAATGCAATATTATGATATAAAAAGCTTTTATTAAAAAAAACTTAGAATAAATAAATAATAATTATAAATATAAATATCCTGGGACCACTCACACACGGCCATCTGATCCCAAACTAAGCAGAGCTTGTACTATGGTAACCAGACAACTGATAAACATACTTATATAATTTTTAAATACATACATATTATAGATAAATCATACAAATAACTAAGTATAAAATAAAAAAAACAAGAACGTGAACTAAAAAGGAAAAAAAATTAAGTGACATTGAAGAACTTTATTTTTAATATTTTTAACACATTTTATAAATATTTTCTCTTCTCAGACTGGACACAATAGAGGACCAAGATGAAAACGGCACGACGCAAGTTCCCGTTGATTTGAAGAAGTTGAAAGATGACTTCTACGTGGACTTACTCGCTAACACACCTGCACTAAACACGCATTCTTTGATCAGTAAGTCACTGCTTTTTAGTTCTATAGTTTAAAACATTTGTTTTTAAACCTTGGAACACACGTGATTCGAGACACAATTGAAAGATAATAGCAGCGAGACAGCCGGCTGTCGCTTGGTCGTTGAAAGGTTAAATCATAAAACATATGAATCTACGTGTAATGGCGCATTTACATTAGTCGGTTAGACCGTATTCGGCTGCAGGCCGTATTCGGTCACCGACTAATATAAACGGGTATTCGTTTGGCCGTATTCGGTTTGGTCGTACTGGTAAGCGTTTCAGTTAAACCGAATGCGGCCGCCGCTTTCGGTGACCGACCTGTGACCGACCTAATGTAAATGCGCCATAAAACGCTCTGTTTTATTACTGATGTGAACGGCAGAATATCCGCAACATTCTCATATTTTTATATGCGACCGTCACGCGCTTTAGCGATTGCGTTTTTATCGGTGTTTAAAAAGGTATAGGTTTTCTTGGAGGTCCTTAAATTCTAACAGGTTAAAAAATAACTCTCTATACATATACACATTGGTGCCGATTCTCTTGTACACAAACTTCGCTAAATTTAAGTTAAGTGCATCTTTCTCTTTTCATTTCTTAAAGAAAAGGATAGAAGATACATTTTAGTTTAATCCTGTCAAATTAGACAGCGTCTGATAAAAATTGACGTATATTTAGACGCCATGTTTTTAAAATGCGTCTAAATTATCTATGGAGTGTCTAAATTTGACAGGACTTAACTAATATTTGATCTTCTGTCCTTTTCTTAATTAAACGGAAAGAGAAAGATGCACTTAACTTAAATTTAGTGAAGTTTGTGTACAAGAGAATCGGCACCATTGTTTGTCACTATAACGTATTTTTCAGCGATGACTAACTTAAAGTTTGACAGAAATATTAATTGTCATTCTTTTGTTTCAGATCCTTCAGGTCCCGACGATATAGACATGTTTAACGATCTGAAGTGAGTAAGAATGAACATTTTTACCGTCCACCTACATAGAAAGAAAGGGTTATTGGGGGTTAAACTCATTTCGCACCAAAATTCATTTTAATACCGGTACTGTAGTTTAGATAGACAGACTGATTGAGATACTTTCGCATTTGGAATATTAGAAAAGATTTTCGGCGTTTCAATTTAGTCCTCTCCACTAAGCATAGGGCCGTATACAGAAAGAAAGCTGGAAACTTATTAGCGCTTGCTAATAAGTCAGCGCTGGTAATCCGTGCAGGAAAATATATGAACACCGACAAGCTTCAACACGCGCTGGTCAGCGCTGGGCGTTGCCATAACAACTGCAAGCAAATCATTCCGACATTTTGCTTAGTCTGCTTCAACCTGCTTCCTTTGTGTAGAACGGACCAGCGCCGGTAAGCGCTTATAAGTTTCCAGCTTTCTTTCTGTATACGGCCTAAGAATATATTTTTACTTTTTTACGTGTTGCAAAGCTGCCGGCTGGTTCGAGACTTAACTAATATTATTTAAAAAAACTGTCACGAGAACATCACAACGAATATTTTAGTAAAAAATAACTCTTATTATCACTTATATTTGCAGGAACACTCCAAAAAATCCAATGAACGAAAGAATCAACGAATTGATAGCTCAACGCGATAGACTCGTCCAACAAGACAACCCGGACGAAGAACTGCTCAAACAACTGAACCATGAGATACGAAGCATGCTGCTCAACTATGGGACGTGACGTCATCACTATTACGTCATCATACAGACTTGTACCACTGCCAATACTCAACTAGTCTTCCGCAATCTGTGAAATTTCCGTGCCTTTTCACGCGTTTATGTTCCGCGGTACAGGGGCGTAACTAAGGGCCTCGGTGCAAAATGTAGACGGATACAGATATTTGTGCTGGTTCTCTTGTTCGCAAACTTACCTAAATTTAAGTTAAGTGCATCTTTCTCTTTTCGTTTCATTAAGAAAACGACATAATAAAAAGGAATATCCTTTTTTAGTTAGCAATTGTTTACTGAAATTATCTTGTGGTACTACAAGATAGTCCCACAAGATAATTTCAGTGCTGATCTTAGCTATTCCAAAATAGAATTAGGTAACAATTCAAAATATCTAGGATGATGTATCAATTTGAACCTTTCAACGACCAAGCGGCAGCGCAGCCGGCTGCCGCACTGCTTTTGCCTTTCTATTGTGTCTCAAATCACGTGTGTTCGAAGGTTTAATGATGGCGATAAGTAATCTCAAAGTTAATAAAGCCGTCAAAATGAAGTTAAGCCACGGATCGATATGCCAAATTTTTATGAAGTTCGCGTATTGTAAATTAAACGAAGTTTAATACAGGAATATGCAAAGGTAGGTAATAAAAGGGGATAAAAGAGCATCGTTTGTACTTCTGTAATTTCGAAGTGAACTACTTTGAACAGGACAGTGATTTATTATGCAAATTGCGTGATCGCGTGTTGCGCAGGAAGCTTTCGCACACATTTGCAGACGTAGCAATCGCTACCAGCTTTGAACATCTATGCATAACGTGCATGCTTGCATGCTAATTACTCGTAAATATATCCAATTATAACATTTTGAGTTACGTCGTACCACAGCGTAGACCAATAACAAGGTTGGTTTTCGAGCCAGGTGCCATGTTAGCTCGCACGGATAGTAGGTACATGTTGGACAACTTTGTTTTGTTTGAGATAAAAACCTTGGTTGATGACTAATATCTATTATCATGTTCCGTTGAGTAGATCTCGTTGATGAATTTGTTAGAAATACTATTTTATAACTGACGATGATGTAAGTTAGAGATATTGTTATTTATTGAATAAAATTTTAAGAATTGTTGATTTGAGTTTAAGTTATGGCATCTCCCGCCGACGAACCAGAGGTGAGGAGGGGGGCAAGTTGATACGTGTGAGATGTGACAAAGTATGAATGGTATAAGCCGGTGCAATAAAGAAAGGAATCTTAAATGGCGGCATGTACTTGCGTTGACAGATAGTACAGTCAGCATATAAAATTTTAAGATAATTTTTTTTTTCGAAACTCAAATATAATTAAAGAATTTTTATTGTTTTCATCGGAAACAGTCAACCTCGGGAACAGGCTACCTTAATAACAAACAGGTAACATCGAAAAAATAACAGAAAACTATAACAAGATATTCGTAAAAAGGATCACTTAGCGCGTCAAGGCAGCGTGGAAGCAAGGCAAGACTATTTTTTTTACGTTGACGGTACACGCGCGAGTGAGTATAGACGGCACTAGTGTGCGAGCGAGAGAACATGATAAGCGCCGCCATTTTAGATTCCTTTCTTTAATGAACCAGGTTATACCTACATACAGTGCAAGTCCTCTTTATTTCTACATTGATGTAATAAGTAACAATAAGTTCTTGGCTCTTGGCGCAAGTAATATAAGTTTCGAAACATCATTGTTACCATCTCTGCTATAAAGTTTGCTATATTGTGGGGGCAAACAAATTAATATGGGTCATGGACAAAAACATAACTAGCTAATAAATAGTATCCGCAGTGACCGCTGGACGATTAATACTGTAAAGACGTGATAAGAGTATTTAAAAACCATTGTTGACAAATAAATAATCACCACAGAAAACTGCATGTCAATCGGTTAAGCCGTTCATTGGGTTTGATGTGCGCACACACAATCTCTCACCCCAAACGCATACACTTTCTCCGTTTCGTTGTACGTTAAATAGATAGTAAAGTATCTGGCGAACATTCAAGTTTTGCAGTAGGCCAGCTCCGTATAATACCAGCCTATTATTGTCCCATTGCTGGGAAAAGGCCTCTTCTCAAACAGAGAAGGCACGAGCGTTGATCACCACGCTTGCTCAAGGCGGATTGGCAATTTTGGACTCATATTTACTACAACTTCCTCACGACGTTTTTCTTCACCGATGTCTGTGATGGCCAAGATATATTTCAGAAAGTACCTACATATGAACTGAAAAAGCCACATTGGTACTTGCCCGGATTTGAACCCACAACCTCTAGTATGAGTAGCGGGTACCTTAACCACTAGGCCATCACGACATTCACTAAGCATTAGCTTATAAATACTCTAATATTTTAAGTTTCCACACACCGCGCGTTACTGCAGCCGCCCCACTGCCCTCACTGGCCCTTACTCCCTCGGACTTCATGACCAGTATAATACTGTACTCTTTGTTCATGACTTTAGATAACACTGCAAAGTTAAGGCAAAGTGCAAACAAGGAAGGCATCGACGTCCGAGTCACACAATATTTATATTCTTTATTGCACACGAACAATAAAAAATAAACATAGGTAATAGTAGCAAATAAAATAGGTAACTATGTACAAAGGCGAACTTAACCCATAAATGAGTTTTCTTGACTTCCAGTTCCAGCAAACTCTATACTGAGATTGGTAATAACCATCTATCTATCAAGTAGCAACCGAATGATTCCAGTTGAGCGAGAATTCTATGAAAAAAAAATATAGTAGAATAATCCAGCGGTCCAGCGGTCAGTTTGTTTAAAATAGTAGATTAGTAGCCAAGGGCAGTAAGGCATCAATTTGCAGCCCGAGATATTTAGGCGCACGAGCGCAGCGAGGGCGCCTATAGTTCGAGGGTGCAATTGATACTTACACCCGAGCTAACTACTCAGCTTTACATCTCGATTATGAGGTAAGTAGAAAAAAACCGGCATTACAAGAATAAAACATTTTAAAGTAAAAGTTTTCTATTCCCGCCTTTTTTCATCTTTGTTTATTAATGATTTTTTTCAAGAACGAAATTGAGCTTCGCCATTAAGGTGAACGCAGACTTGGCCGCACCGCACGCGCCGCAGTCTTCGCATTCGAATTCTTTATATGAAGTTCTAAGGTGAACGCAGACTTGGCCGCACCGCACGCGCCGCAGTCCCCGCAGTCATCGCATTTTGTTAATGGCCTCGCACATCTATCCGCACCGCAGTCACTGCAGTCGTTCCCGTCGCCGCACGCATAGGGATGAAAACGATACATCGATTGTTTTAAAATATCGACATATCGCTCATAAATATCGAATTATCGATATAAACATCGATGTTTTTATGAACGATATATCGCCGATGTATCGACGACATTAGTAAAAATATCGATATCGCTCTTTAGTTGTTTGAGGATCCCACAGCTGTCAACACGTTTGGTCGCCGTCACGCGCTTACGTATTGAGCATTACCCAAGAAAGAAATAGACTTCTAGGTACAAGGCTATCTAAGCTTCTTTTTCTTAATTCTATCTCTAGATTTTTTAATTAAAAAAAGTAAACATTTTCTTAAATAACAATATGTGTTTTTATTTTAATTTTTAAAACAATAGTTTAGTGCTAAATAGACTAGACTGTAGACTGTTTCTAGTAGACTTATTTTTATTAAATTGGCCAAACTTAATATATTTTTTTTTAATATCGTCAGGAATATCGATGTATCGGTCTTGGGACCGATATTTTTTTAACATCGATATCCCTCGTGTAAATATCGATATTTTTCAGAGCGATATTGCATCTCTACGCACGCATCCGGGTTCGGCTCGCGTTACGCTCGCGCTCGCGCCGGTGCGGGGATGCGAATGACGTCATCCGCGCCGCGCTAGCCGCAGCGTCCGCTGCGTGCGGGTGACGTCATCAGCTGCGGTTTGGGGATTTCGGTCGTTTCAGGGTCTGCGGCAACTGCGACGTGGGTAGGTGTGCGAGGTGGCATAGAACTTCATACAAAGAATTCGAATGCGAAGACTGCGGCGCGTGCGGTGCGGCCAAGTCCGCGTTCACCTTTATACTCATACGAAGACAAGGCTGAATAGCGAAGCGACCTCTTTTGTCCTTAGGCTGAATGCATGATGACCAGTACCTACCAGTATTAAGGTGGACGCAGACTTGGCCGCACCGCACGCGCCGCAGTCCCCGCAGTCATCGCATTTTCTTTGTTGTCGTTTCAGGGTCTGCGGCAACTGCGACGCGGGTAGGTGTGCGAGGTGGCATAGAACTTCATATAAAGAATTCGAATGCGAAGACTGCGGCGCGTGCGGTGCGGCCAAGTCTGCATTCACCTTAAGTGTACGCAAACTTTTTGAAACAGTGAAGAGTTTTTTTTTTAATTACTTACCGCCCTAGGGCTTTTCTAGCTACATTATTACCTTAGAGCGCTAATTGGTTACTTACAAGCCCCATTTGGGGGTAATAAGGACCTACTTACCGAATATGAGAGGTGTAAACGAAGCTATGTTAGTCGATTTTTTTAACTCGCTACTTTTAGTAACCACAGTTTTATCACCTACCTCTATTTCAATTCAATGACGTATCGTTATGATTGCAAATCATTTGACGTATTATTTTATTTATTCGAGATTGATTCATTGATTCCGATCTACAAAAAATAATAATTGCAGTCATTAATGAAGAATAATAGTGTATGATTGCAGTGACTTTAACTTTTATAACATACTAAAGTATTCTATGATTGTTGTTTTGTGCTAAGTCATGGCAAAAACCAAAGTTACAGGAGCTACGAGCAGGCTAAAGCAAGATTACCTTAGGCTTAAAAATGACCCCGTTCCATATGTAACGGCGGAACCAGTGCCGTCTAATATTTTAGAATGGCATTATGTGGTCAAAGGACCCGAGAAGAGTCCGTACGAGGGCGGATACTATCACGGCAAAATCATATTTCCAAGGGAGTTTCCGTTCAAACCGCCGTCTATTTACATGATCACCCCGAATGGTCGGTTCAAGACAAACACGCGACTGTGCCTTAGCATCACGGACTTCCACCCCGACACATGGAACCCAGCATGGTCAATATCCACAATTCTCACAGGCTTACTAAGTTTCATGTTAGAGAAGACACCAACATTGGGATCTGTAGAGACTTCGGACTTCCAGAAGCGTTGCTTGGCGGCGGAATCATTGGAGACTAATATCAAAAACAAAATGTTTTGTGAGTTGTTTCCTGACTATGTAGAGGAGATTGAGCAGCAACTGAAGCTCCGGCATGAGGCGATGCAGGCGGAGATCATCAACACAAGTGACGGTGATGTGATAACTGAGCAACAGTCCAACATGTACTATATTTTGACTAATTTATTTGTGCTAGTAGGCTTTGTATTCCTGGCATACATGGTCAAGTATGTCTTAGTCTCAATATCCAATGATTAGGCAAATAGTTATGCTGTTATTTTTAATGTAAATATTGTAATTTATTTTGTAAATACATTTATTCCATTAGAGGCAAATTTTGAAGTTAATATGACATTGTGCTAAGCATACTGAATTGATGTAGTGTGTTATTTGTTCACTATACAAATTGCAACATGAAATTAATTGACATACTCAGTAGTGATTTTTATATTGGCAAGAGAAACAATAGTTTTTAAAATTATTTGTATCAAATCGTGTTTTTTATGTGAATTATTATGATTTTCTAATCAAATAGGTATTTTGCATCAGCATGGTTACCAACTGGTTATCTCTTCTAATTGTTTCCTTTTTCTTTTCTTTACATATTCATAATTAGATTTCAAATATAAATAACGTGAAAATATTTCTTCCATACATAATTAAATTATCTTTGTCTAAATTTTAGTAGGAAAGCAAAGTTTCTGTATTCCAAAATTCTAGTTCTTTTTACTGGTTTGATAATGTTTATTTTAAGTAAATTAATTATGAATATAGACACAAAAATAAACTTATAAACGGAACTTATAATACATGTTAAGTGGTGATGCACTTTCATTTTATGGAGCATACACAAAATAATAGTTTTTAGATATTCTTTGTGATGAATAGCTAGGTAGTTGGTTTCAAATTAGAGAAAGAATGTAGTTTATTGTGATATATAGTTTTTCACTCTTGCAAATATTCTCAGTGAAAGATTGCAAATAGCTTTTAATGCGAGAACACTTTGTCAAGTTTGTATACTTACTAGCAAGTGAATGTAGTAATCTCAATATTGATGTATTGCTGCTTGTGACTAAAATCAAGATACTATTCCAAATATGGTCATTAATATATCTCATGGTTTTTTACACTAAGTAGTGTAGCTAATTGGACATCTACTAAAGCATTGATTTTAATATTGTAATGCACTAATGAATCATGTTTATTATCAATGTTTCATCGTATCATCATCATCATTACATGTTAGAAATGTGTAATCTTTCCATGTTTATATTGAGCCTACTGCATTTAAATTGTGTTGTCTTTGTAGCAAATAATTATATTGAAAATGTAACTGAAATATGTAAGAAATCAAATTGTTTCTCTGACCATTAGTGTTAATTTTTAAGATGTGTTATTAGGGCTATGTTATGTTTAGCCATAAAATCAATATAACATTTTATTCTCTGTAGATCCAATTACATAATTGTAACAGATTTTTTTATAATGGAAACATGAAACTCATTTCATTCTAGAAATGTGTGTAATCCATATTTTAAGTTTTATGTACCTGTGTATTCTTTGATGTACCTATTTCTTGAGCTTGATTATAAATAAAAGTACTTAAGTTGAACATGTTACTCTCCTACATTGCTTTACTAAATATTTACAGTTCTAAGTGGTAGGTAATTCATTTTTCTAACTTTGTAAATCAAAATGGGTACACATCATAAATATGGATTAAGGCCAATAATGTATTTTGCCATATAATGTTGCACACATTAATAAAAATATGTGATTATAATCATTGTACTGTTGATTTTAGCAACTGCAAATTGTTTTAAAATCTAGTAAAATGGTATTTTTCTATGAAATGTTGTTTTATTTGAAAATGAAAATGTCAAGTATCATATTATGAACCCATTTATTTCATTAACCAATAGGTACCTACATAATCAGTATCGTTTCCATAATTAAAACTTTAGTTTTATGAAATACAAATATATAGAAGACAGAATTATGTACTAACTCTAAGACACAGTTGCCTATTTTCATCTTGTATACAATGTATTCTGCAGCAACAAGAAAGGACACACAATTTAGACTACATTTTTATTTAGCATAATCTATGTATGTCTAATATATTACTGAGGTTTTACAGCACCTGCATGGTGTCACCAATGTTTTCTTAAATTTATTTATATAAAAAGAGAACTTATTTTTACAATTTACTTTCACATCACCACATAAACCCATTGCTTTTTACATGATATATGATATAACTATATACTTAAAAATCTAGTATTACTATTTACAACAAATTATTTTAAATAGTTTTTTTCATTTTAGCTGAAGCTAACAAATTACGATAATATTTCATTTCATGGTCTAGTTAGATTAACGATTTCTCTACAAAGAACAGCATCTGCTGGTCTATCAGTAAATTACTAGTGATAGTCAGTTCACCTAATTCTGACTTCTAGTTTACTGTCTCAACATGCTTAGACTGTTTAATAACTCGTTATTTCTCAGTTTCTTCCTCATCATCACTCCAGTCACTAACTAAACTTTTGATATTATCATTTTTCGGTACTTCTGACTTTTCTGGTGAACCACTATTATTTTTCGCCGACTCTTCTGTTGTTGGCTCAACATTTTGATTGACAGAAATAATTTCCTCTTGGGAATCATTATCCTCCCAGTCATTAAGCAGTGATGACAATTTCTGTTGTACATGTGGGTTTTGTACAATAGTATGAACTGGTGATTCATTTATTGGTGGCAGTTGCATCTCTTGGCTTGAGGAGTCTTCTTCTTGTGAAGAAATAGCGCTTTCTTCAGTTTCGGCATCTCCAGGTTCTGCAACTGCGACAGCCTCGGCGTCTGCAGCCTCTGCTTCAAGTTGAGCAGCCATTTGTTTCTCCATTTCTTGTTGAATGTTTTCTATCGATTCTTCTACTTCTTCAACCAATGGCTGATTTTGAGTGCCCTCATTAGAAATAGGTTTAGGGATTCTGTGACCATCCTCAGCAACATCATATTCATCTTCCGACCATTCTAATGCCAAATTTTGAATTTTTTTCTCAGCTACTTCATCAGTAGCTCGATTTATTACTACAATATCATCATACACTTGTGATTCAATGATCTCTGGTTGTTGGCTTTCTGAAGTTTCATTTTCAGGTTTTTCAATTTCTGAGTATTTGTTTATTGTTATAGAATCAACAGTGTGTTCTTGTTGGTTGGTTATATTTTGACAGGTAGATGATTCTGTTAAACATTCTTCCTGTATTGGTTGTCCTATTTCTACATTTTCCTTTTCAAGTGGCTGTTCTATTACATTTTCTATTTCTGTTGGTTGTTCCATTATGTTTTCCAATTCTTCTGGTTGTTCCATAGGAGCTTCTGTTTCAATTTGTTGTTCTAGTACATCTCCAGTTTCCATTGGTTGTTCTAATATATTTCCAGATTCCACATCTTGTTCTAATATATTTTGGGTTTGCATTGGTTCCATCATGTTACTCATTACTGCTGGTTGTGTCATATCAACAGTTGTTGAAGCTATTTCACTTTGTGTTACTAGTGGTTGTTCTATAATATATTCTGTGCCAATTGGTTGGTCTATCACATGTTCTGTTTCCATTGGTTGCCCTAGAACAATTTCTGTTTCCATCATTGGTTGTTCTAACACATTTTCTGTTTCAACTTGCTGCTCTTGAACAAGTTCTGTTTCCATTGGTTGCTCTATTACATTGTCTGTTTCAATTGGGTGTTCTAGTATATTTTCTGTGGTTATTGGTTGTTCAAGACCATGTTCTGAGGTTGCTGGTTGTTCCAGTATATTTTCCATTTCTATTTGTTCCTCAATGCTTTCATGGTTAGTATGGATGTCAGGCATTGATTTAGCCTGTGGAAGAGATTCAACAGTCTCATAAGCGGTTAAAGGTGTTTCTTTCTCAACCAAAGTAATACCCTCTGGCACTACTTCAATTCTTACATCATTTTTTACTTCTATCGCTTCAGGTTTAATAGGTTGATTGATTGGGTTAATTGTAACATCTGATTGACTTAGAATAACACCAGTTTCACTTGACGGGAGTTCTTTTTGAGGTTGTGGTACTAAATGGACTTCTGGAAGCTCAACTAAGTTATTACCACTTGCATTATGTATTTGCTCTGTTACTACTTGATTAGAATCTAGTAGTACTGTGTGAGGTGGTAACTGTATTTGCTGACCTTCTAAATTTTGGATATTATTTTGCCATGTCTGGTCCACCTGGTTCATTGCTGGTGTAGAGGTAGTTACAGTTTCATAATTTTGAGTTATGATTGCAGAAGACTGCACAAACTGTGCTCCTGTACTGGTCAGAATCTGAAATTCCTTATTTTGATCATCAACAGGATGACTATACACCACTACAATATTAGAATTTGCAGAAGTAACAGCTTCACTGACATTCAGAGGATATTCATGTGGAAGAATCATCATTTCATTTCCTGGAGTATTGTCTAAGTCTATTTCAGTTGTCTCTATTGCTTGGTTGTGGTGTGGTGCCGTTAATACTGTCAGGGTCTTGTTTGTGCCACCATCATCAAATATAATGGGGTGATTAGAAGCCATTAAAGCCTTGTATTCTTCTTCATTTGACACTACAATTTGTATTGGCTGATTTAAGTTTGTTGACTTCTTTATTACCATACTAGACTGTTGCTGCTGCACATTTTCTTGCTCAATGTTTGTGTTTTGGACATGTGTGTATTCCACAGTTGTAGTAGGTTGAATTGCCTCTAAAGAATCAGCTTCCACCATGTCTGAAATTATGTAGTCTCTGTTGCTAAGCTTCCGTTTTTTAGGAATAAGTTGGTTATCTCTCATTATATATTCATTGTTGTCTATTAATACAATTTCTTCATTTTGATTATTGGATGATGTATCAATGGGCATTTTCACATCTTGGAAAAAGTCATTGTGCACAGATTGGGCATGATTGACATTTTTACTGGGCTTAGGTTTTAGGGCTGGTTTTGGAGTATCAAACCCAGGATTTAAAATCTTTTGCTTTGCATTAAGTTGTCTTCTAACTGGAGTTTGTTTATCACTTGATGGTCTTTGTTGAATTGGGTACTGTATATCCACCTCTTCATAATCATTGTCATAGCTTGTACTAGGTTCATACTTGATAGGAGCTTTTGCTCTGGGTCTTTCTACTACAACTGGTGGTTTTTCTTCATCTGAATCATCAATTATACAGTCAATCTTTGCTTCTTGTTTGTGATGTGATTTTATATGTGAATAAAGATTTATCTCTCGCAAGAACACTTTCAAGCAATAAATGCATTGCAGATTTGATTTCTTTTCAGCACTATACTTATGGCCTGTGTTCTGTATGTGTGCTAGTAGTTGTGTAGAAGAAGCAAATGCTGCAGAACACACATTACAGCGGAAGTTCTTAATGTTCTTATGGCTGAGTTTGTGTTTCGTAAGAAGCACATCAGTTAATGCAATATAACTACACATACTACATTTCGGGAAGTGATATTGAGGTGGCGGCTGTACACCATGCTGAGCATAAAGATGGTGCAGTAAATAATTCCTCTTCAAAGATCTAAGGCCACAGTATTCACATATGTTAGCCACTGGTTTTTCATTATGTACTTCTACCAAATGACGGCGGAATTTATAGTATGAACCAAAATGCAGAGCTTTACCTGGTGTGCCACAGATTAAGCATATCCAAGGACCCTTAGTATTATCGGCACCCATTGCTATAAGTTTTGCTGCTTGCTTAGAATCCATAACATCAGTTTCATATGTAAAATCATCTTCTTCAGTTTTTAACTTTAATGGTTTTTCATCAACATACGTAGGAGTTGCAGATTGTTTTTGCTGTTTTTTACCTTTATTAGGCACAGGATCCAGAATTTTCAACTTAATATTTTTATTACTTTTAACCAAATGAGGATACTTCTTTAAGACTTCACTAATTATTCTTGCGTGGTCTAAGTTAGAAGCAGCCTTACTGTCCTTAGTTTCTATTGTGACTTTTGGTCCAGTATTTCCATCACTAGGGTCCAAGATCTGATCAAAAAGCTGGTTTGGATCTTTGTCATTGTTTATATAGGATGTATTGAACAAATCAGTTTCATCATTAAAATTATGCTCAGAATTGCTATTATCAAATATATTATCATCCTTGTGAGATATCCTTTTACATTCAACAATATCAATTGTTGACAAACCAGACATTTTCTTTGAGCTTGACGGTTCATTACTGAATACATTGTTTCGTTTGGCTTTGTAGCGCTTTACAGTATCAGGATGCACCATTAAGGGCTGGGAAGCATATGATATACTGCTGAATGAGTTGTCAAAAATATTCTCAGTATCCAGTTCTTCTGGCACTTCATATCTTGTAGGACGTGGGTCCCCAATGACCAATTTTTGAGACATAAAAGGGTCTTTTGATATAGGAGATGGAGGCCGATATGTACTATTATTAACATTTTCAGTTTTAGCAGGAGATTGATAACTTTTTTTATCTCTGTATACAACATTACTTTCGAACGCTTTACTGTAAGACCGTTTATTACTGGTACTTGGGGTAGGTACAGATGATTTCACAATTTTGGGTTCACTTTGGACGCTTTGTCTTGAGAATTTTTTGACACCACTGTAACTGTGAGCAGGTGCTTTCGGCGCCAAGTGGCGATGTGACTCGAGAAGTTTACTCAACACTGGCATATTGAGGATCTGAGATGTTTGATACAATCTTTCTAATAAGTCCATCCTGAATTCTAAATGTCCAGTGTACATAAAGTTCACGATCGGCACGACGACATCCGCCTGCAGGTCGTCCGGCATCACCAGGCAGTCTTCGTACATCTCGCATGTTCGCTCCAGGAGCTCGAAGTACTCAGTGCACGCACTGAGCACTAGTCGGTGCACTTTTAGCTGGGCATTATCTTGAAACTGAAGCGTCAGGTCGCAGTAGTCCGTGCGGTTAAAGAAGTGCTTCAGCCTTTGGAGGAAATATATTCCCCAGTTGTCAACTTTCACTTGCTTCACGTCGGACATTGTTGTCGTTTAGCTGGGCATATTACACACTATGTAAGCAGCATACCGCGCGCTGAAACAGAAGTTGATTGCCTTTCAAATAAAAGTAAGCATCAACAAAGTTACACGCGATTAACGGCAACTATTGATCCAGAGACGTTTGACATAATATTTCATTGTTAGTTTGACCGGAATGATGCTACACACACAAGTTACACCCAGTTTTATAAACGCTTTTCACATTTATTATTTCACTTGAATTTTCCGCCACATATTGTGGTGTTTTATTCATGGAACTTACCAATATCGGGCAAACGGAATAGTTTGTATTTCGTTAGCTTGCTCTCGTCACAATCAAACATAAAATTACTGCACCAAATTCAACACAAGTTGACACGGTGGACGTAAGATGGCGGTGTACAGCGGCGGCCTCAATTCCAAACACGAAGCTTGTTTGACGCTATGCTATCATGGTGGTGCTGTTATGTGGTCATAATAATTTCTTGCTTGTTATTTTCTGCGATAAATAAAAATTCTGCCGTGTTTATCAAAGTTTAAGTATTAAGTAAAAGTATTTATAATGTGTTTCTTTGATATTTTCGTTGTAAAATATTTTTATCAAGGTAAATGTTGTTGACATGACTGCGCACAATTGCGCAGTGTCGCCATCTGCGAAGACGATTCTTTTACGAACATTGATTGTGCGCGTTCTAATTTTACACAGAGGCGCGGAGTTCACTTCACTCAGCGGAAAGTTAATATGACGCATCGAAACGGAACCCACTTTGGTTGTCTGTCTATTATTACATAAAACTATAATAGGGCAATAGAGGGCTCTGATTGCAGCATTGATTGTTTCAGCAAAATAATTCAACAAAAATTATTGTAACTGTATTTTTTTAGATAGAATGCGTAATTTCAGGTTTTTTTTTTTTTTTATGAAAGGGCAAGAAAGGGAAAGGAAACCTTGAGGAGGAGATTACATAACGTATCTTTAATTAATATTTTATTGCAATATCTCTGACTGATCTGTCTAAATGATTTATGTGTTTTTTTTTTTTTTTTCTCTCTTCTGGCTCCGCACGGTTTGTGCATTAAGCCAATGTCAAGTTTTTGAGTTTTTATTTTGAAAAAGGTAGGGAAACGTAAATATAATTAAATTAGTGAGGGAATTAACGGAATTTGGAAAAGGAATATTATAGGATCAGTATTTACAACAGTTATGATTACAATTTATATATCTAAAATAATTAAAGGAGAAAATTTACAACTTAATATTATTTAATGTGATGAATGAAACTATACATTTATATACAGGAAAACTATTTGTACACAACAAAGAAAGTAAGGAAGTAGGAAAAGGAATACGAAGGGATATGAGGTTACTGATAAAAGAGGAATGATCATAAAGAGGACAGGAGAAAAAGATATGATTTAGATCGCCTATGTCTGTGCCACATTCGCAATTAGGGTCGCCGATGATATGAAGTTTGGCAAGATGAGCTGGGGAGCAAACATGACCCAGCCTCATCCGTATAAGAATGGATGTCTCCATCTTACCAAACTTCATCTTTCCGAACCACGCTTTTTCTTGAATGTCCGGTTGAATTAAAGAAAAGTAATGTCCTTTCGATTTGCTGCTTGTATCCCACGCTACCTTCCAGGTGTCTCGTAAAAAAGTTTTTGGTAAGGTCATGAGATCAGAACTAAAGTTTGTATAAGGTGATAAATCACCACACTGCACCGCGTCACCGGCAAGTTTATCGGCCTCCTCATTGCCATGTATTCCAGCGTGACCCGGTATCCAAACAAATTTCAGTGCATTACCCTCTGAGATAGTTCTACACGCCAAATCTCTAACCAAACAAACAACAGGATTCTGGGACTTATGAACCAAAGGAGATTTGCCAATGGCTTGAAGAGCACTTTGGGAATCCGAAAAAATTATAGCTTTTTTTAATTTAAAAACACGGAAATATTCAATGGCTTTTAAAATGCCAAAACATTCCCCGGTAAAAACCGAAGTCTCCGGAGGTAATTTTATTTTCTGCACGATTTTGTACTGTGAATGGTAAGTGCTTATCCCAACGCAATCCGTCGGAGAGCGCTTGGCTGCATCTGTGTAAATATGTTGGTACTCAGAGTGTTCTTCGAGAAAATTATTAAAACTAAATTGACAATAGGGGTCAGACTTACTTACACAATCTAATTTTATGTCCGGATTAAATTGCAAACTTTCATAACTACTGTTAAATATGGGGAGTTTATTGGAATGATGAATGGGAGAAGAAAGAGACAGGATCTTTTTGTAGCTTATAACTAAACAAGGAGCACGTTTATGAGACCAGTAATCTGAGGATTCGATATGCGTCACTAAAGAGTTTAGTTTGGGAATGAGAGGATGATTTGAAAACTGAATAATCCGGAATAAATACTTATCGGAAAGGAATTGCCTCCTAAGATATAACGGGGCTTCCTCGCATTCAACTTGTAATGCATTAATGGGGCTAGATTTCATGGCACCCGAAATAATGCGTAAAGCTTTAGATTGGATGCGGTCCAATTTATTAAATGCGGTAATGCTACCAGGGTCCAAAATAAACAGTCCATAGTCCAGAACGCTTCTGATAATAGCATTATAAATTAACTTTAAAGAAAAAGGATGTGCACCCCACCATACACCCGTAAGGCATCTTAACATGTTTATGTGTTTTTCACATTTATTAACTACGTATTCACAGTGGGGAGCACAATTTAGCTTTGAGTCTAAGATTACCCCCAGATATTTAAATTTATCTTTAACCGGAATAGTTGTATTCTTAAATATAAGATTTATTAAAGGAACATTTCTCTTTCGAGTGAATAGAATGGCTGCACTTTTAGATGTGGATAAATCTAAACCATTGAGACTTAACCATGATTCTAAGGTAGTTAAAGCAGAATTGATAGCATACCTAGCTTGTTCAATAGAATGATTAGAAGAATATAATAATAAGTCATCAGCATATTGAAGAACTTTAACTTGGTTATTTAGGGCCGAATCTAAATCAAAAGTGTAAATATTGTATAAAAGGGGACTGAGCACAGAACCTTGTGGGAGACCTCTCGATACTAGACGAGATACCTCCTGATCTCCAATTAACATGTTAACTGAGCGTTCAGATAAGATCTTAATAATAAAGTTCGACAGGTTCAATGGAACTTTTAAAGTGTTTAATTTATTTTGTAAAACTGATAATATAACATTATCATAAGCTGCATCGATATCTAAAAAAACTGCAATGGTAGACTGATTATTAGAAAATGATAATCGAATATCGGATGTTAAAATACTTATACAGTCAGCGGTACTTTTACCTTTTCTAAAGCCATATTGAGATTCTGCTAATAGACCCTTGCTTTCAACATACCATTCTAGACGGTTTTTAATTAAGTGTTCTGCTAATTTCATGAGAACTGACGACAAAACTATGGGACGATATGAAGAAACATCAGATGGTGTTTTATTTGGTTTAAGAAATGGTAACACCATTTGACGTTTCCATTTAACAGGGATGTTTCCTGTATTCATTAAATAATTAATAAGTTCTAAATAATAACAGAGTACATCATCGTTTAGATGAGAAAAAAAGGAATATGGAATACCGTCTATACCTGGGGCAGAATCTTTAGTGTTATGTATAACAGTCTTAACTTCAGTGAGAGAGAATGGAAGATCTAACGGCTCGTGGGTGATTTGGTTATTGACTGGAGACCGAGAAACGTTATGGTTAATAGCCTCCGGAACCCATGGCGGCGCTAATTTATTTAAAAACTCATTTGATAAAGTGTCAGGAATAGTCGAAGGGTTCTTATAAATGGACCTAAATCTACGGATATTGCTCCAAACAATAGTAGGGTGAGTATTCGGTGAAATCGACGTACAAAAGTTACGCCAGCCTTCAAATTTTTTCTTTTTGAATAGTTTGCGAGTTTCTATACTTATGTTAGAAAAGATATCATAATTAATATCAGACATGTCGAGGTTATAATTGTGTTCAGCCTCATTGCGTTTTTTAATTGCTTCTGTACATTCAGAGTCCCACCAAGGAGGAGAAGGAATTGAATTAATATTGTTATTTTTTACAGGGAAAACTTCATCAGCTGCTGCAATTAATATGTGCGCCAAGGCTTCAGCACAACTATTTTCATTACCAACAGAAATTACTGGTAAGGAGGATAACTTTCTGTCAACAATGTTTCTAAAATTGTCCCAGTCATTATTAGTTTTGTCAGGCAGTTTATGTTTTAAGTTAGATCTCCGTACTGATGGCTTTGATTTGGAAAGAGGATAAGAAATTACTATTGGAAAGTGGTCACTACCATAAGTGGAGGTTAGAGTATGCCAAGTTAATGTAGAAGCTAAGTTTGGAGAACAGATGGAAATGTCAATTGCACTTTGGTTCTGATTAGGTTCTGAGCGGCGTGTGACAGATCCTGTGTAGAGATGTGCCGAGTCAGGCTGACTCGAGTACTGACTCGAGTACCTAGTAAGTACTCACATACTCGAGTACTCAAAATATAAGATTCAAATCCACAGTACTTGGATACAGGACTCGAGTACTTACAGTATTCGAATTTTGTGTTCGGAATTACAGTTAAGTTATACCGAAGAAGTTGAAAGTTGATGTTTACGTTTGTAAGAAGATAATATTTTTATTTGACTTTATTTAATTACTTTTACTTCTAGTTTTATTGAAGAATAGTCCATTCATGGTGGGTTGTGAAGGTGGGATAAAGTGTTGCCATTTAGGGTATCACTTCTTTAATACAAATTATGAATCATAAAAAATGTTTTAGCAGTTTCTGTATTGTTTATAAATATTCGTTTGTGGAAATATCATTAATTATGTTACACAGAAGTACGATGTTTACGTTGGTAGGTAAAGATTATATTCTTGTGTTGATTTTATAACAATGTTTACTTAAAATTTAATTTGAAAAATTTTGTTTAAAGCGACATAAATAGTTGATCCTATATTTTTAAATGTTTATTATTGTTTTCCAAACAAGGATTTTTGTTGTGTTTATTTGTTGATTTCTGAGTAAAAAAATACGTTTGTTTCGCTTTAATTGTTTCTAAAAATTACAGTGTGTTCACTATTAATTCCAAATTCCTACTAAGATTGAATTTTCTTACTAAATGGCTCAATAAAAGTACATAATATTTAATTAATAAATGCAAAGTTTCCTGTCAGAGTACTAAGTAAAAAATAGACTGATTATATTGATGACTGATTAGATTATAAAGACTGATTATACCATAATAATGTTATTATTTACTTACTGTCCTATCGTCATATAATACTTATGAACCGAAAGCAAGCTTTCGAGAACAAATAAAAAAGTACTCGAGTCTACCAAAGTACTCGAATACTCATGCTGGTACTCGAGTACCTATCCGAGTTCCGTGACTCGAATCCTGATTCGATTCCTTTTTCAACGAGTACCAAAATACTCGAATACCAAAAATAGCCGACTCGGCACATCACTAATCCTGTGTTTAAAATGCATAAGTTATGTAGGTCTATTATTTCTAGTAATTCATCCCCATAACTATTTGAAATTGAACATCCCCATGATTGATGATGACAATTAAAGTCCCCTAATATTAAAAGTGGCTTAGGCAGAAATGAAATGAGATTGTTTATCTCTTGAAGTAAATGAGAAGAGGGGTGAGGCATGTAAATAGATACAAGACAGGTTTGATACAATTTTATTGCTACAATTGAAATCTCCTCACTATGAGGAGGTAATGTAATGATGGAGAATGGGATAGAATTCTTGATAAGCATAGCTACACCACCATACCCATCAGATCTATCCTCTCTTATGGTTGAATAACCATTGATTTTAAATATATGATGAGGTTTGAGCCATGTCTCTGCTAAGGCAAAGGCAAATGGCTCAAACTTGTTTAACAGATATATAACATCACTCTTTTTGTTTACCAGACTGCGGCAGTTCCACTGAAGAATGTTTGATGTGTTGTCCATTATGAATGGATTGAGAAAAATTTAAAGAAGGGGCATCGTTGGACGGTGAAATGTTGAACTGTGACAGAAGTTTATGTAATGCAGAAAGAAAATCATTTATTGAAAAATTAGTTTCATTTTCATCCTTATTAAAATTATTAGTAATAGCACAACCATTTGATGGTTGAGGAATGTCATAATCTTTAATAATGGCATTGTGAGCCTCTTTATTATAGCCTTGTACAGATTTGGGAGGAGAACGTGGTTTGAGAAAGACAGTCTTTTTATAACTGCTAGATGCAGGTATTATATTAGGCGAATTTATTGATGGGATGTTGGAAAAGTTTTTGGATGGAGATGATAAAAGAGTATCAGCATACGATTTAGTAACAGGGGGATGTAATTTTGAGGCTTCTGCATATGAAATTGAGCTTTGTGCCATATGTGTTTTTATAGATTTTTGCCTGGAAAATTCTGGGCATGACTTATTAGTTGCAAATGGCACCCGGAACAAAGACAACAAGATGCATTTTCTGGTTCTATATCACAGCTGTCCCCAGTGTGACCTTGACCACATTTATAACAGCGAGGTTTGGACCTGCACTGAAGTTTGGTATGACCATAACGACAGCAATTAAAACATTGTACAGTAGGAAAAATATATAAATCTACAGGTAATGCATTATAGCACATGAAAATTCGTTTTGGTAACACCTGTCCATCAAAAGTTATAACTATGGACTGAGATGGTTTCCAAACGGTTGAACCATCAACTATTGTTTTAAAATTAAGTCTCCTAACTTTTAAAATTGGACCGCAACCAATGGGCACCGTAATATTCTCAATAACTTCCTCTGGAGACCACTCTGCAGGTACACCACGCACTAAACCCATTCTCGTAACATTGAAAGTTGGAATAAAAGCTTTATAATTATAAGTGTCCAGACGTTTGTCTGTAATGAAAGAATTAGCGTCCAGAAAACTAGAGAATGCTATGGAAATTTTGTTACGGCCTATTTTTTTTACACTGCCGTTAATAATACTCTGGAAGGCGTTGAACTTCAAAAACTTACCAAATGTGACTGGGTGCAGCGTGGTGCCATCATTTGGAGAAAGTTGCGTTTTTTGAACGTGTATTACATACGGCGCGCTGTCCGACTTTTCATACAGTTTTCTACCAATGTGGGTCAGAGGATCAGGTAAGGAAGAGGCAGCAGGGATTGCCGAAATTGTTTTAGGTTCTATACTTGTTATTACAGTTGTTACCATTTTTTGTTCTGACTCGGCTATAAAAGTAGTTTCGGTGCAACCACAACCCGAAGACTCGGATCCGTGTTTGCGTGTACGACGACGCTTATTGCAATGCTTGCAGACATGCACACGGCTTCTTTTTAAATTACGGGCCGAAGACGACCCATCGGTTTCCATTCCAGATTCATTGGACGCAGTTATTGTAACAAAATTGCCTGCCGGGGGGACAAAGCCCCCCGGGTCAGGCGGGTCGCTCATGCTACCTACTATGTAATAAATAAAAAACTTACCTACTGAAGAATATTTCTATAAACTAAACTATTAAACTAAAAATAAATGAAAATATGAGACTAAAACTAATGGTTCAACTGATCCTATCCAATGAAAAAATATTTTAAAATCTTATCGCAAAAAAGACGCGTCCACCAAGCTTGAAGTTTCCCGCGCTTTTTCGATTTATGTGTTATGTGTTAGCTTTATCGTTACTGCTCCGCTCCCGTAAGTCATATATTCTAAGGTGTATTATTCTGATGAATTATAAGCTACAAATATTTCACATAGCCACCGAATTTTCCCCCCCGCAACACTATAGTTATTTTGCTAATGATAGTAAATACCTAGTAATTTTGACCAATATCCGGCCTTTTTCCAATGACATTCCGCTTTTAATGATCTTGACCGTGACTTTCTATTGTTAAAAAAAAGTTTACTTTTTAGGAGAAGTATGGCTTATTTACGAAGCGATTTTAACCATCATTCATCCTTATCTAATTAAGTTCCATCAATACATTGTGTATTTAATATAAATCAATACATGTGATGTATTCAGATATATAAGCACGTAATGTATATTTCCGAAGATAACAGATTTAAAATGCAGGGACATAATAGGTTGCGACGGTACAGATCGGCGGCGCGGCGGTGCGAAGCTGCTTGTTTTTTATTATATTAATTAAACTAGGCCCGGGTGGGCCTATATACTTACATCTGAAAAACTGTAAAGATACCATAAAGATACTTAATACTCGTATGTTACATGTAGGATTAAGTTTCGTCAATATCCGTTGAGTAGTTTTTCGTGAAGAAGTCTCGCTATTAAGGGTACCCAATGACAATAAAGCCTCTTGACTGCTCATGCGGGCGACTCAGGCTCACGACACATAAATGCAATTGCACTTATGCTAGATGAAACTATGAGTGACCGTTTTAGTTTTGACCAGTTATTGGAACTCTCCGCACGCGATTATTTTGATAACTTTTTTAAACAATTCTGCTAAATATCAAATTAATTATGAGTTCTTGTTCAATTAAATGGTGTGGGAAGTCGTCTAGAACATCCAGCTATAAAAAGGATGGCATAACTTGTCATCGGTAAGTAAATAATTATTATAATTTAATATATTATGAATAAGTGCAGGGCTCAAGCTAAACTGGTTGTTTACGTTTAAGGCACACAAAACGTACACCGCGTTGATGTCTTTTTGAAAAGTCCCTTTCTCTCATTAGGTATTGTCAATAAGTATGTCCCTTTCTATCTGTAGGTATAGATACAAAGGGACAGACGATTGCTGTAGTGTTGTGACAACTTAGAAACAAAGTCTTTATAATCTTGACGATAAAAATTACGATGTTCCTTAACTGTAAAAAAGTAACATAACTAACACCTTTTGTATTGTACACCTGCATTGACGAATAAAAAGATTTGTATTTGTATTTGCAATAAATAGAGTTAGAATATAGCGATCATAATAATGATTTCAATTAAAGAAAACGTACCTACCATCCAACAGAATTGAAACCAGAGTCATTTGGAAGATCTAGCTACTAGAATAGAGAACTTTTTATAATAAGTATATTGTTTCGTTATCGGATCATATGAGAAACATATACATCCTGCTAATGTTTGGCTAGTTAGAGTGTGGATTCAGTCACAACTTGTCCGTTCCCGTATTTATTACAATTATATTTTAGACTGCGATTTGGCTGATGGACATGCTATTGCTTGTTGGTAGATACTGCACCTGCCTTACAGACAATTGCACTATTGGAAGTTGTGCGCACATTATATCTAATGTATGGTATATGGGGTTAGGGCGACATAATTATTTCATCGCACTAGCACAAATGCATAATAGTATTTAACCTTTCAACGACCAACCGACAGCCGGCTGTCGGGCTGCTATAATTGTCTTGCTTTTGTGTTGAATCACGTGTATTCGAAGGTTTAATAGATGAATACGCAATATAAAAATCAGAGCTTAACTTAAGCCCTCTCATTTTTTACAAAAAATAACAAATACCCCAAATCTTATATCCGGAAAACCTATACTAAATTGATTCATTTTAAAAATCAATAATTGTCTCGTCGAGGAGGATCGTCCAACCTAGGCGCAAAATATTTTTTTTTGTTTTGTTTTTACGATTATTTAACCTTGATTTAATTTTAGCATTGATTCGAATAAAGTAAAATTTACTGTGTTACGTAAATATTTTATTTGCACCCAGTTAACTACCAACCAGTATAGTTAAAAAAATAGAATTAACAGACATCGTTATGTTCGATTTTATCGATATTAGGTATTGTTGTAAAACTGACTTGTGCATCACTATGTTTGGAACATTCGTCCTTACATTGTTGCACCGGCCAATCACAACCGCTGATTTTTCTTCGTCCCCCGACCCGCAGTGGTGAGTCGTGTGCCTAGGCGAAATGGGTCTATCAGCTCTCAAGTGGTTTAATTCTCTTTGAGGGTACCTATACCTGAGTATACCTTAATCCAGAAGCTGTGTGTTCCAATCCTAATTGAATGTGTGCCAGCGGACACACTCACAGCCAGTCCCGGATTTACGATTTTTCGAACTAGGGCAGTAAACTTGACCTTCGCGCCTCTTTCTCCAGCATTCGAGATATATTATGCAAAAAAAACTAACAAATATCATTATGGTTGGCATTTTAGTGCAAGGGACAAGAAAAACTAATTAAGAACAGGGTGATTTTTTCATAGAAGTCAATGGTGAATCAACGCGCCTTTCGTATGCTGGGCACTTTGTGGAGCAAATTTTTTTTTATTTTTAATTATACTGTAATGCTATGATATGAGAAGGGATGGCTTTTTTTTTGTGTATGGGAAAACATCAAATGACTTCTCCCGCCCTGGGAAGACGGGAGGGCGTGTCAGACTTTTACTGACTAAAAACCACCCATGTTCCTTCGGTTGCCCTTTATGTTCCGGGGCCGCGGTAACTATTAGAACTATTCCAGCGAGAAGGGATGGCTTGTGCCCTTAGATGGCTGATATTACACTTTTCAAAATTTAGAAGCAATTCTCTCTTAGAATAACTATTGAATCTTTTAGTTTAAAGCATATTTTATAGTAGTACATGAGTACATGATTAGTTTATTATAAAATATGTTTTAACTAAAAGGTATAAGATAAGAAGGATTGCTTTGTTTCTCATTTATGCTCTCGGATGTTGGAAGAACATGGGGTGCATAGCGCACCTTAACCATGGTCCAGTAAAACATTGATTTAAACGTAGGCTGCTGGCTGATAATGATAATGATAAATGACACAATGACGTGGATTGACTCAGGGGTTACTTATTAGGATAAAATAAGGGAAATGTTGTATAGGACAAAACTCGATTGTGTTTAACAGTACAACAATACCAAAAATGAATAAGTATGAGTATTTAAACAAGCCTCTAAGATCAAAGAGGAAATATTATATTGTCACTCACCGTCTGAAGTTTATACGTAGTAACTATTTAGTAATCTGGGTTTATACCTCCTGTAACCTACCATAATCATATTTTTTGCTGAAAGGATAAAGAGAGTAAAAAGACACAATGCACACAACAGTGATTTTAGATCTATAAAGTACGGTTACAGCTATTAATGCTACAGTTAGTTGCCAATAAGTAAAGATCCATTAATATGTTTTGAGAAACCATGTTTTATTAGGTACTAGCTTCTGCCCGCGGCTTCGCTCGCGTTAGAAAGAGACAAAAAGTAGCCTATGTTACTCTCCATCCCTTCAACTATCTCCACTTAAAAAATCACGTCAATCCGTCGCTCCGTTTTGCCGTGAAAGAAAGACAAACAGACAGACAGACAGACAGACAGACAGACACACTTTCCCATTAATAATATTAGTATGGATCTAATTAATGAGTTAAGTTTTGTAAGTGGACTAAACTTGCTCGATACTAGGTATATAGGCAGCAGGGTTTCCCTGGGTTCAGACACCTATTCATGTTCCTTGTACAAAATTCTTGATTATACATGTTACCTTTCGACGACTAACCGACAGCCGGCTGTCGCGCTGCTATTGTCTTTTTATTGTGTCTCAAATCACGTGTGTTCGAAGGTTTATTATCTAAATTGCGAAGTGGAGGGGGTAAACTATACCTTTCGTTAAACGGCAGTTCTGTTTGAAACGTTGATAACGCTTGCTAGCTCGTGTAAAATGTGAACTTCAAGTACTAAAAGTGAAAAAGACATCGCTTTATAACATTAACCTTATTAGCCGATTTTCATCCGACTTCAAAAAGCAATTAAAAAAGATGTGAATTATTGGATTTGAATAATTCACATCTTTTCTTCTCATACCTAATGAAACGGCATTATTTAATAATCTAACTAGCTAATGTGTTTCATCTACTATATAAAAACAAGTCGGGTTTTCCTTCCTGACGCTATAACTCCAGAACGCACGAACCGATTTCCACGGTTTTGCATTCGTTGGAAAGGTCTCGGGCTCAGTGAGGTTTATAGCAAAGAAAATTCCGGAAAAATCCACACGGACGAAGTCGCGGGCAGAAGCTAGTCGTTTCATATTTCATAACATTTTCTTTTTATAGTTTGTGTGAGGAGTTTCGCCGGGTCCATGAGACCACAGAGTGAATGACTATAGTCAGTTAAACTACAAATCTTGTATTTTGTCTATCTCCAAAGGTGTATTTCAGATCTAACAATTAAAAAAAATGTGTATTGGTTCGTAGTTGCCCGAAAAATGGGGGAACATAGTAACCTCCTCCTATTTTGAAGACGGTTGATATAATAACCTCAAACACATTCAAATTAATTATATTTCAGAAACAATATTATGGAAATGAGAAAATCTACGGTACAAAAACGAGAGAGTTTTAATTCTCAAGTACCACGATTTAAAAACTTCTGGTGTTGCAGATTATTGTATCTATTTATCTAGACTTAAAGTATAGGGGGTATATATCGGGGTTGCGGAATGTTTATAATAGTTACCGTGACCCTGGAACATAAAGGGCAATCGAAGGAACATGAGTGGGTTTTAGTCAGTAAAAGTCTGACACGCCCTCCCGCCGCACCCAGGACGGGAGCAGTCATTTGATGATTTCCCACTCACCAAAAAAAAAAAGTATAGTGTGCATTTAATTAGGCGGCAGTTATTTTCTTTGACTTAAAAAATACGGAATAGAAACTAAGCCCTCCTTATCCGAGGGTCTACATCGGAAGATATCTAGGTATGCCATCTTCAACGTTTTTTAATATAGAAATTACTAAAGGTTTTTTTAAATAATTGTCGTATCAATACTAAAAGCGTCTATTTCAAAATTCCGAACCACTGGCAATTTTTAGCAGAAACACGAATAATTTTACACTGTAAGAAAGCTTATAAAGAGATCAACTTATCTCATTCTATCATCCTATTTATCTACCTACCTAACCAACATACCACCAGCTACGTATTTCTCTGTATAACTTAAGAACGCGGTAACTACCATCTGTATTGCCCACTTACGGCTGACCAAAAGCATCTTGGCATGGGAAGAAAAGAAGTTAAAACGAAGCTGATTTGCGGGTTTCCAGTCCCGCCCAGCCTTAGCCCCGCCTACACTGCTGGGCGGCTGTCGAGAAAACCTGGTGGTTTCATCGTCAGTATGCACTGAGCCGTCGAAGAGGAAGCACCGTGAAATTGCCAGTTACTGTATTTTAGTTACGTGTGTCGAACGGTCGAGCTGCAGAAAACAGGTGTGTATGATTATTGTTTATTTTCTGTTGTTGATTTTTATGATAAGTTTGTTTTTATTTCTTAATTTTTGAATAAGCATACGAACTGTAAAGTTTACCGTAAATAATTAATTTTTTGATCACTTTCCCAATAAAGCGTATCTTAGGGTATACCCGTCGGTATAACGGTTTCAGTTTTTCCATCAAAATATAGTTCATGACTTATTTTACTGTTTGCACTGTCATTACTACGATGATACCTATGTCTATTTTTTAATTCCAATCAACGTTTTGAGTTCAAAAATTACTATTTTTGTTATTATAAACACAGTTTTTTTATAAGCATTGTGATGCAATATATTATACTTAGTTATTTGTGTACTTTAAATTGTAATATAAATTAATTTGTGACGCTTGTAGACAAAAGTAGATATTATAACTCAACTTGAGGCTTGTTAGAAATCTGTTTACTTCATAACAAAAATAATATCACAGATTGAGCATTTTAATGATCCTATATATTTTTGTTAACTGCTAAGTTATGGTATTGGTTCTTTGGATTTAATAAGTATTTAGTCAATTGAGTTGGAAAAAAGGGTCAGTGGGTCGTCTTAGGGGAAAAAGGAAATAACATAATTCATCGATGGGGAAATCTCATTTTGACAGCTATTTCAGTAAAATACAATTTGTAATATTCGTTTCTTATTTGTGGGATCCCTTATTTTATTATTTCTTGTTAAATTGACAATGGTAATAAATAATACACGTATACGAGTTGTACGATAAGATAATACAGCCCGGTGACAGACAAACGGACGGACTAACAGACAGCAAAGTGTTCTGTTCACCCTTCACCTTAAAATATCCGTTGTCCTTCTCTAAATTGTATTCTATCTCTAACGCAAAATTTATCAAAATTTATTCAGGGGTTTAGGCGTATAAACCTAGTGCGGGTTTAGGCAAATAAAAAAAATCTTGTTACTCTTTTACGCAAAAACGACTTAACGGAATTAAATGAAGCTTTTAAGTAATATAGTTGAAACAACAACAACACATAGGCTACATAAAAATCACGCTAATATCCATTGTAGCCAAACCAGAAACCAAAGGTCTAACTTAGCACGGTTAAACCGGACAGGCATTAAAAAAAATCCTTCAACGACAAAATCTGAACGTAAAACAAAAATCAGTACACCGGCACCGCACCCATCAAATATTCACGCGGCAAAAATGATCGTCTACGCATAGATAATAATAGAGTGAACATTGCGACAAGCGCCGTGAAAAAGGGGGGAAATGCACAATTAAATTATTAAGTGACAGCTGTGGCGGCCGCGGTTGGCCCCACGGCCCTGCGGTTAGTGGGAGCGGACGGTCGCGGTTCGATTACCGGGTCGGGGAATTGAATAGTGTGGGGTTTTGTGTGAAGGTATTTTTTATTTTTATCAATTTGACGTGGGTGTGATGTCGATTATTTCATTCAGATTTTGGTGTTTTAGAAAGCACATAAAGCGGTTGGTCCCTATTGTCATTATAAATGTACTGAAAAGCTGACTTTTTACATGAGTACAATCACGTGCTTAAGTATCGTACACTAATTACCAGTCACCCTATATATTATGTGATGGATAGTCAGAAGCCATAAAGTCTTACAATAGTTTTACTAAGATCTTTCGGGGCTAAATCTTGATTGTGGATGTCTGATAGACAGTCGTTCCAAGTCAAGCAC